>OU611863.1:13846480-15119473 GCA_914767755.1 Agrochola circellaris | reverse complement strand
ATTGACCTGTTCAAATTGTTTATTGTTTCAAGACCACTTACGAGTAAGATAAATAATCTCTCACGATAACAATCCAATTACTTTTATGATTACGGCATAAGTAGCTCTATTGAAGTTTAAGTTATTAAAGTTACTATAGATCTGGGGTCGACACGCTAGGGTCATGGAGTCCGATTGCGCATCTCCTAAGGAAATTTCTCGGCGACTGGTCGACGCTTCACGTGACCAAAGGGCTGGCTCATTCTTTCGCTAAAGAATTAGCATTGCCATTCAACGTGGTAATGCTGCCAGTCTTCTGGGCACGATTACGGATGACAGCGATGCTGACGAATACTTCGACGCCTGTGTCCCTTTGTTTAGTTGTGAAAATTATTGTAAAGTATTATGACCAAAAAATATGTTTTCAAGCACTTAATCTAATTTACATGTTGTACTAAAAGACAGCCTAGAATGTTCGTGTAACAAGTTTTTTACTACGGAACTATGCAACAAGAAAACAAAAAAAACATTCAACTACAGTACATGATTATTGCATACTTATGTGTCTGGTATTCGAGTATTATGTACGTTTCCGTAAGTTCTCAAATACCACGTCCCCTGCGAACATGCTCGATCATACATTAATTAGTCTAATATTACAACAATAAAAATCTTTTTTCATAAGCTGGTCACTTGCGCCGATAAACGTTCATGATAAGTGAACACTGAGATGACTTCAGATACAAATGATTGAATGAAAATAAAAAGTCTTTTATTTAAATAAGGCTGAGAATCAGCGCTGGGAATAAAAAGTGGAAGGAATTGTCAACATTTTTGAAAAGGGCGTAAAGTTGATGGTATTTCCAAAGATTACCAAAAATTTTATGGCCAGTCAGAAATACCAAAAACATAAAATAGATGACTCGATACGGTAAGAGTAACTGTGAAAATAGAGGATCAAAATGACGCAACTTGTTAATGCCTACCAGCAATTGATTCTAATAGGCAATAGGTTGATGTGTAGTTCAGCTGTGGATAATAATTATTTCTGAGATATGCTTGGAAATTCGAGCATTATTTTGACAAGCTTCTTCGAGATAAATCGAAATTGCTGTAATGGCCGAATACTTGCTACCGCCGGCAATGTTTGTATGAAAATCCATATCTGTCGTGTTTAGCGACCAAATAAATTACTATGAAAACTAAAATTTGTCGAGTTATTCAAAAAATGGAACAAACTTTTTACTTCAACACATGGCAACCAAGGAGGTAAATAATCAAAGATTTTATTTTAGCAGTAGCAGTGATAGCCTAGTGGTGTAACCGGTGGCCTGCCAAGTCATAGGTATCGAGTTCGAACCCTTGGCACGCACGGATTAATGTGCCTATTGTATATTATCACTGGCTTCAAAAACGGTGAAGGAAAACATCGTGAAGAAATCGGCATGCCTGAGAAATATTTTTTGACAGCATGTGAAGCCGAGTCAGAGGCCCATGGGCGGTTTTAAAAGTCTGTGACCAGCCATGCTATTCTGTAAACATCTCACCGTGAAAACTTGAGTGAAGTGAGCTGTCAATAGTGTCAATCCCTGTGGAATGACAGTTCACTTCACGCTCACTTCACCTTAGTTTTCACGGTGAGATGGTTACAGAATAGCACTGCTGGTTGGTCTTAGTGACCAACCAGCAGTGCTATTCTGTAACCATCTCACACACGAAAAGAAAAAGATTTAAATTTCGAATTTTGGATTGCAAATAGAGCTGTTTAAAGTAAAGAAGAAATAAATGAACACGTGAAAAATTATCGTTGTTCGTTATTGATTCTGGAATTTATATGTAATTAATTTACTTAGTTTGAATTTGCGCGCATTATTTGAGAAAAGTACTATCACATCACAAGCCTCGGTCGGAACCATGCATTGATGGACCACAAGTAAATGCCCGTGTTGCAGGCCGCAACAGTAATGTACTATTACATAAAACTACGATTTTATTCCCCGAAAGGTTAGGCAGAGGATTATTATTTAAATTTTTTATTTATTTCTATAATTATTATTTCTAGAATATTACTTTCACGAGTGACTCAAGCGTTCGTTTAGCGCACCCTGAGCAGCCAGCCGCGCTAAGATTGTGTCAGATACATCACCATGTATTGTATATCACTAAACAGCACTTCATGAACGTTTAAAAACCTATAAAAATAGTAACGCGGTTACTAATTATAGAGCTATAAAGATAACTTTTTAGGGTTCTTTTAAAAAATGGTAGTAGAATTACCATTTTGTTTTGTTAGTTGGAATGTCACTGCGCAAATCAAAGGACATTGATGTCAATTCAAGACCAATTCATAATGTCATACCAAAAAAACTGGCCAAGAGCGTGTCGGACCACGCACAATGAAGGGTTCCGTAGTTGGGATGAGTTAATGCCAAGAACAAACTTATCATTGTAGTTCAAAAACATGTCTTTTTATTTTTATTTTGTTATTTGCCCCTCAAAAGTACAAGTAAGTAAAGTACATATTCAAAATTCATTGATTTACGTTACACGTCCGTATTTGGGTCACAGAAATACAAATTTGTACCAAATTTCAACTTAATCGGTCCATTCGATTCGGAGCAAGTTGGCTGTGACAGACGGACAGCCAGACAGACAGACACACGAGTGATCCTATAAGGGTTCCGTTTTTCCTTTTGAGGTACGGAACCCTAAAAAGTAGAATTAATGAACAATTGACACTATTTACTAAACTTTTGCTACAGAACCCTCAATGCATGTCTCATAAGCCATGCTGTATAAAAGATTAACATTAAAGAAATACAATAAGTAATGACTATGTATGATTATGATAATATTTACCTTTATTATTTAGTTAAAGATCAGTAATACTCGTATATCTGTATAATTGCTACATTTGCCAGTACAACTGCATGTCGGTACGGTATTTAATTATGAGGAATGTGCTTGTAAATTTTACTTTTAGCCCATGGGTTTTAGCATTGTGTATTAGCGTTCGTTCTCATAAATCAAATGTTGGTCGGGCCAACTGTTGCTACTTTGAAAGGCAATCATCGTTTTATTCACCTTCCAGTCTCATTGGGGGTAAGCTGAAGTGCCAATGGGCTGTCAATATTAGCCGTAAAACCGATAACCATTGGGGTAGACGTGTTCTTGAGTGGAGACCATGAATCGGCGAACCTATGTAAGGTAGGACGCCCTCAGGCCAGGTGTAGCGACGATCTTCGCAGGGTAGCTGGTAGCAGCTGAATGAGAGTTGCCGAGAATTGAATTGAATAGCGTGCTATTGGAGATGCCTATGGCCAGCGCGCTTAGCATGGCCACAATAGAAACGGGTTTTGTCGACGGAAGAATAGACTAAATGACAGATTGTGATTGTTTATCTGTCATTTTGTCTATTCTTCCGTCGACAAAACCCGTTTCTATTGTGGTCTTGCTACGCGTGCAGCAGTGGACTGCTGTAGGCTGATGATGATGATGATGAGCCTGATTGGGGAGTAAAGCCCTTCAAGTTTGAATGCTACATATTTTGGATTTTTGTCATTTTCATTCCAAAATAGACAAGTTCATTAGATTTGTTCTTCTACTCCCTACTCCTAAGTAATTTTTAATATTTGATAACTATCATGGAAAAGTCAAAAATGTATGGGACTAACATAACCTGCCGAAAAACTTATGTTAATCCTGTTGAAAGGCGTTGTAGAAATACGAAACGCTTTGAAAGCGATTGCTACCTGTTCAGGTCCTGGTTGCCAATCGTCTGCGGTTTCATGGAGTACCAATTTTATCGGTACTTGTAATTGCTCCAACACTTGACTTGACCATAGCTTTGAACTACGTCCTCTGGATTTTATACCTTCTATGCTCAGACCAAATAAAAACCAAAACATAGGTGACATACGGTTTCGTTAACATGTGTGCATTTAGTGAGAGTTACCGCGCAGCTGTTTTGCTTCATTGACGAACTTACTCTAACTAATCACTAAGGTGTAGTTTGATTGTAAATGTGTGCGTGTGAGCGTGTATGCTCGTACACAGAGCGAGGTATAGTTTTGGCATGCTTTACTGTGTTGTTCGCAACGTTATATCTTGTTTTTTTATTTCGTCTGAGCTTCTATGAATAATGATTCTTTTACATGTCCTAGGCCAGGCGAAGAAACTCATGATAATTTAAATGCGGAAACACCGGCCCATTCCTCAAACGTTTTTCAACGCAAGTATACACGAAACTATGTTAGCATCGAACAATCGTGCGTAAAACATAGTTATTCGTGCAAAACGCACGGCGGGGACGGAAACTGTTATACTTCCATAGTTATTTGCTAATTACTCGACGTGTTAGTGTGGATTTAGGAAAGTGAGTGTGTATTTGATTAGAAAGATAGGGGTGGAAAATTGGAGAAGGCACGCGCTTTCTCCAAATTAATCTTTAATTACAAGTAACGTATAATATCAAGTAACGGGCAACAAGGTCCATTAGTATTTTTCGGCAACTTTCAACCATCACCAATGTGTGACATAAAAGTTTTGCGCCAGACAATGGAATGACGGTATAAATCTTACCAAGGAAAGACGATAAGAGATTTTCTTAAACAGTCTACATAGCCACCAACCCTAATGCTATGCTAATCTTTAACAAAAATTACAAACCTGACAGAGATACACTTTTTTGACGTTTCATAGAGCTCTTATTGGGGATTTATGGGAAAACTTTCACATCCCCATCAGTTTAAAAATGTCATTAAATAATGTTTTTACCCGGGATTTTTTATAATTTTGTCTGTTAAAACAGTGTTTTTATTGAATATGGGCACAGATGAATCAGTCTTTGCAGATTAGGTATGAAGCTACAAGCACGCGGTGGGCCCGTCTTGCTGGGACAATTCAGTGAGTGTAACGTAGTCAGAAGATCTAAGAGTTACGCGATAGAAAGAGAGGCAACTTCTAGCTAAATATAACTGTAGCTGATTAGCGCTGTGCGACCTGAGGTGCACTTTATTGTGTCGTAGCAAGAGTCTCTTTTATTTAAATGATTTTACAGAGTGTCCCATCTGTATTAGTTTGTGTCTGTGGATGCCTTCAGAAATTTTACTATAGCCAATACTTACAAGTCAAATTGTAGTTTCCTTATTTTTTCAGTGATGGTATGTATGGACGTCAGCTCTGTTATCAGACTGCTTGACGAGTCTCTTCACTACGAGAATTATATGTATGCTGTAAATTTTCGAGTCAGCACACAACACCCTTCCGTATATTTCCAAAGTATCGTGTATCATGAATTGTACTATTAGTAAGGTACTGCCATATTCTAGTCAAAAAACGAATGAACAATAAATCTATTCGATAGTCACATTGTCGTTGTAAATTATTCCTTGTTTCTTTGATTTCATCGCAGTTATAAAATTTAGCGATTTTTATTTGATAGCGGCTCAATTACGAGTATTTTATTACAATAATTATAACTTACTACCATTGAGGTTCAATGTTAACTAGAGCAGACACTACGAACAAAATTTTTACGCAACATTTTGTTGTCCGGGACAACAATCGTCTCAGTCTAGAAATAAGCATCCACCGCGGTTGTCACATTTGACATCCGCGGGGACACATATTTTGTTTTTAATAGCTTCTTTAAGGGTACGCTAGTCGGTCATTCTTTAACCTGTTTTCCATTCTGTAACCGACTTATATTATTTTATGTACCAATTTCTTTTTTCTGTGAATAGAAGCCACAAAGTAGACCTGAAACCTGTTACATATTTAAATCAGTTAATACTAGTGCTGTCGAAAAATAAAACTTTATACCGCATACTGGTAGCCATGTGGAAAATGATCCTAGAGCAAAAATGATAACTGTAATGTTTACTGGCATAAAAATCAATTACTTTAATTAGATTAGGTAAGTACTATTATTATTTAACTAAAACATACTGAAATCAGTATTTTCCAAAATTGTATAAGCCCAGGGAATGGCCCTACAGATTTGGTCCCATAGTGAAAAGTGAAGAGAATAACATGTTCTAGCGGAATTTTCTTATAGGTTTTCCTATATCTATAAGTATATATCTATATTCTGTACTTTTTCAAAGTTTTAGGCTCAGTAGTTCCGGAGATATGGCGACGGAATGGTCAATTTTTATTTATTTTCATATATATAACTTTAAAACTATTTATTTTAAAATGATTGAATACATACTTGAGACCCTCTCCCTTTCACGTGATGTGTCACACGGTACAGTGTGCAAAACTTTTTTTTAATTTTTTTATTAGTCTCCCAAAAGGGACTACCATATTCAAAATTCTTTATTTAGCTAACACGGACGGTGTTTGGGCCACAGAAATTGATATATGCACCAAATTTCAACTTAATCGGTGCATATATAGATTCGGAGCAAATTGGCTGTGACAATCGTACAGACACGAGTGATTCTATAAGGGTACCGTTTTTTCATTCGGTAATACGGAACCGTAAAAATGTATTAAATTGACATAAGCTAGCGAAAAGCTTATATCAATCCTGTTTAAATTCGTTGTAGAAATACGAAACGCTTTGAAAGTAATTGTCACTTACCCGCATTTATTATTCAGTAACTAAATCTTCGTCCCCGTTTCACATGACATACAAAATAACATCATGGCAGTTGATACGGGTGTCGGGTAGTCAAAAATCTGCCAGTCTGACGATAATCTTGAAGGTTCATAATTTGCAGGAAGACAAAATAAACAGGCAATTATTAAACCCTTTATTAAAATAAAATGCAAGTCTTACGGTTTTATTTACAATCGAGAATCTGTTCAAAAGAATCTGTTTATTTCTTGCAAAGTTTCAAATAATAAATATTATCGAATTGCTACTATTTATCGTACAATTGGCTCTTTAAACGTACATTCTAAAGTTTGGTAGGTACTAAAACTTTCTGTTGAGTTCCTAGATATTTTGATAGATGGCGCTGTTTTAAAGTTGTATACTTGCATTAGCGCACTATGAAAATACTTAGAATTGTTTATGAAAAATATGAGTGTTGTGTGTTTGTTGTCTCATTGTACATTGGCTGTCTTTTCCTAAAAATAAAAAAATATTACCTACTTTATATTTTATTTGGATACTTTTTATGGCATAGTTAAATATTGATTAGCATTGCCATTGCTATTTATTATCAGTCATTATTTTAAAAGTTTCATTAATTAAACCAGCAAAACCTTTAAAAATCTTTATCTTTTTAATATCAACACATACACTGTACAATCTTCAATCTGTTTTGCGGCAATGCAGGTTGAAACCTATGTTCATTCTTATGCATATATTATTATAATAGTATTGTGACGACTGATAATAATACCAGCCTTTTATTTCTTCCACTGCAGAGCAAAGGCCTCTTCTCATACAAAGAAGGCACGAGCATTGATCACAACGTTTGCTCAAGATTTCAGACTTATATTAAGTATAAGTCCAGGTTTCTTCACGATGTTTTTCCTACACCAATGTCAGTAATTTCCAAGATAAATTCAGAAAGAATATATGAATTGAATAACTGCCAAAAGAATATGCCCTTGAATGAGAGGCGAGGCTATTCATTACCACTGGGTCATCATCCAGAAAGCCATAGCAAGCTGTTATAAAGGAGTTTCTAGCCTAGGCACCTCCTCTTCTCTCTTCTTCTCTTCTCTTTTGGAACGTATAAGTTATAGGTATACCGATTTCTGCCAGAGGGAAATAATAAATGCATTTCTGTCGTAAGTATATTATTGTTTATTTACCTGTATATAAAGTTTACATCAACATTTACAAATCTATTGTCATGTTTCACATCACCATAAAATACGTATTTTTATTATGAGGATAACTAATGTAAAATAAATTAATATTATTGAGTATTCAGGCACAAATAATTACGAATAAATAAATTAAATAAACAGTCGCAACTTACAGACTAAAAATAAATAAACCTTTTAATAAAAAGTACCAAAACATCGTTTTTAAAACGATTATTATTTATACAAAAGCACGTCTATAAAGTCTATTTAATAAATAAAATAATAAATTATTAAAATAATTACATTTAAAAACGAGACACATGTTCAAAAAAGGTGGGCATACATAAAACAAAAGCATTTTTGTAACTAGCACAAAATAAAATATTAAAAACAGAACACGTGTCGCGTAAATAAATTCGGTCGTTTTTTTTTCTTTAAGTACAAATAAACCTACAAAATTCTGTCTATGTATTTGGACGTAGGGTTCAATAATAGCACTAATCGATGATGAGTAATAAGTAAATACAAAAATCATTGAACAAAGTCATAATCTGTTTTATAGCGAAGTGATTCCGCACCCTTAACATTGACCCCAGCATTAACATTCCTATCGAACCTGTTAGTTTACGATCAAAATGTAGAATACCTACTTCAATAAACCCAAATTATTGAAAGCTTCGTGACACGATAACTTGTGTGACTCATGGATATCAAGCTTCAATATTTTAGTATCTTTCCTGCATTTTGCGTATTCGACGCAATCACATTTTGAATTCAAGGTTGTAAATACGAAATGTGACAAGCTTACAGTAAGAATTGAATTGTTTATAAAATTATATGACCTGAATTCTTTTGGTGGATCATAAAAGAACTAAAAACATAATAATTCACCCATTTTTTAAACTATCAGCGTTAAGCTCATCCCACAGATTGATAATATTATATATTATAGCGCTTAAAGATACTTTAAGGTAAAATATATATTATTTTCACTGAGTGTGGTGGTCCATTAAAATGTATGGTAAGCGTTTATCTTCAAATTGTGTGACGACCTTTAGATTTGCTTTAGAAGCATCATCATCTATATATTCGCATATATCTAGAATAGTTTTCAGTTCTATTTATACAGACAGTTTTATTTTCGTCTACGTAACGCAAAAAACAAGTTCACAAATCAACCTTTATCCTCTTAACCCATCATCAACCACGCCATCCCCACCTTCAATCCTCTATTCCCTTTTATACGCGGAGTAAGGCAGCTCATCATACGCGCGTCTGTCCCACCCCCCACTGCTACCACCAGATGACCAGCCATGGCTCTCATGACCACCACCACCACCGCCGCCGCCGCCACCACCACTCTTCGCTGACATCAGTTTCTTTAGCACCATGATGCCGGAGAGCAGCAGGGCGATCTGAAATTAGAGAAATGGTTTTTGTTAGAACTTAATGAAAGATAACTTAACTTAATTCTAGATGACGCAAGCCCAACTGCTGAGCGTACAGCCAGTCTATTTTGTAAAAATCTCGCCGTGAAGATTTAGCTGAAGTGTCATTCCATCTGATGCTAGGGATCAACACTAACTTAATGCTCACTTCACCTAAGTTTTCATAAGGAGACTTTTCAGAATCGGCTGAACCGTATGTTTAGCAGCCGAGCCTGCTAGATCTAGTTCATATTACAAGATCAGTAGATAAGTGAAAGTAATATAGTATTTCCAATAGGAATTAAGCAGTAGCAACTTGGATTCTGGATTTGTATCGGGTAATGGATATTATTTTATACATAATAGAATACCTCCGTTGTTGATGACATTTTATAGCATGGTGAAATGTGGGTGTACGAGTACTTTAAGTACAGCGCTGCCTATCCCTTCAGGGAACAGGAGTGATGTTATGTTGTTAATGGTTTACTATAGTTTGATCGAGACCGCTGCTCCACGCCTAAGGAATGCGTGGTAAGGCGAGGGCAGCGTTGACGAATAAGCAGCTTGCACTGCCCCCACGTCTCGCCGCACACAAACCTAAGTCGCGGTACAGCGGTATCGGTCAAACTATAGTACACAAGCGAGGCAATAAATGCTCCCCTACAGAACGTTGAGCTTACGCGTAATATTTGAATGCAACGCTCGATATTACAAAATTATATTACGAATTTTGCTTAGTTGTGTTTGACGCGAATGTGTGTGTGTGTGTATGTGTCATGAGCACTATCCTTTAAAAGTTGACTTTATTACGAACGACGAAGGCTTTATTCTACTGACAATGTAAATATTATGACGCTAAGAATAGCATAATACACTTATCGTGTTAAAAGGGTATGCACCCCCCTTCACAGTGCATACATAACTCAATAATCTATAGCCACGGCCGACTTACAGCGGCACTTATATGGGTTAGTTCAGCCGTCATTTTGTATGCACAATGCACATAGTGTTTTGTAGAAAATATTCTTGCCGCCGAGGTGGTTGCATTCATAATTTAATACGAAACTGTTGTGTAATGGTCTTTTGTTATTTTTATGACACTATTTTGCGTATGCAACACGTTTATACATAAGTATAAATATCTAAAATAAAGTCACTTTTTTGTGTCTGTGTGACCGCTTAGTGCTTCTAAACTACAAATTGTATGAAATGCAATAATTAATATCGTTACATACATCGAATATTTTGTTTTAGATGTAAAACAAGTATTTGGAAACTTTTCATTTAATTTTTTTTACCTAAAACTGAATTTGATGTTGTAACAACATCAAATTCAGTGATATAATTGCAATTCATTATTAATATTCTAGTTCACTAATTAGCCAAATTTCTTATTTCCATACAGTAATATTGCCAAATTTATCGAAACAGCGAAATATTTGACCGTTATTTGCGACGTTGCCCACTTTCAGTATAAACACTCATAATATTTAACTTACATATAATAAAGAAACCTCGATTGTCAAACCGTAAAATCGTGCGTACTAGGGCCAACCCGCCGCTAGTAAGCAATAAGTTGCAACTAGTGAGTGGAGTTCGTATTTTAGAAGCGAATACCTAGTCAATTCTGTCTTCAGTCAGTTTAGATCCGTCTGATCTGAGCAAAATCCGTATTGTATTTTCACAGCCAAATAAAATACGGACTTTGCGATTGATTGATTGAACACCTCCAACGGACCAGAAAAGCGGTTACCACTTCAAAAATCATGAACATAAAACAATCTCATCGTTGCGTGTGTGCAATTGTGCACGCAACGATGAGAATAGGCACGCATTGGGTAGATTGATCACTCCATACATGGAAGCATTTTGAAGCCCAAAACGAATAATATTTCTAGCAGCACAGCAACGTGGTGATGTGATGTGTGTGTGTGTGTGTGATGTGCCTAAGTGACCTTTTATTTCTGCATATTTATATAGTTATAATATTGAATTAAGTCTTCTTCTTTTCGTGTGGTTAGTGACTAACCTGGTCTCAGAGTTTTAAAGCCGTCCATGAGCTTCTGACTTGGTTTCACATGCCGTCGAGGAATATCTCTCAGGCATGCCGGTTTCCTCACGATGTTTTCTTTCACCGTTTTTGTAGCAAGTGATAATTATATAATACGCACATGAATCCGAAAAGTCAGAGGCGACAGTCCGACGGTCACACCACTAGGCTATCACTGCTCGATAAATCGCTTAATTGAGTACAATCTAGGGTAAATATTTAATTGTATAATCATTATTAAACATTGTATATTTCTAGCACAAACATCATTGATATAGTTTCAGTTAGCTGGAGAGGTTAACAGGAAAACAAAATAACATGAAAAAAAAACGATCGTAACATTGTATCAAGCTGGGGACATTACATACATACATAATATCACGCCTGTATTTCCAAAGATTTAGGCAGAACTATACCTAGTAGTACGCCTACATTTTGCCAGTTATGTATGATTAAGTCCCATGTATTAGGGGGCGAGCCTATTGCTATCAACCTGGGATAAATCTAGACTTCGAGCTGCTACTGAGAAATTCCCTATGGAAAACCCCAATAACACTTTGCCCGACCCGAGAATCGAATCCAGGACCTCATGCTCAGCAGTAGTGCTTGCGATTTCTAAACCAACGAGGCAGTCATTAGTAGAAGAAAAAAATGCCTATAGATAAAAAGCATTAACACATTGCATGCACGTCTAAGCTATTTATTTAGTTCAAGCTATGATTAGAAATAGTCGGATAAGTTTTATAGTACACGAGCAATGTTTGTAATGAGACATTTGAAGTTATATCTTATCGTACGGAAATAAGAGTTTAGTTGTTCGTTTCATGACCATCATAAGTTTGCCGCTGTTGAGATAGTGGTATATTTGAGTATCGCAGTATCACTATTTTTGACACGGAATTAGGTTACTGTACTACACTAGGCAGGAAGACAAGTTACAATGACCAACTGTAGCACGTTTGGCAAGATAACTGATACTCAACGTATTTTTATGAATTTGGAAGTGTATTTGCTTTTTTGTTACGTTTTCACGGCTAAACTACTAAACCAATTTTTATATATTTTAAGGTAGGTAGTATTAAAGAGGTAAAATGGCGTGTTGAAGTCTGAGATTCAAGCGGACGCAAGCTATCCTATATCCTAGATATACCTACTCGTAAATCCGAAAGTGACTTTGTTTATTTATTACGCTTTCACGCTAAAACGGCTAAACGAATGTGGATGAAATTTGACACACAGATAGACCATGACCTGGGTAAGAACATAGACTACTTTTCATCCTAGATCGCAGACAAAGTCGCAGGCAAAAGCTAGTTCCAAATAAATAACATCCTATGAATACATAGTTATGATGTTTATGATTATTAAGTGTTAACGCAAAAGTGTCACAACTTATGTAACCAAAACTATCTATTGTCTCTTTCAAACAATGCCTGAAGATACAAATACAAACGTGTATTATTGTTTTGCCCACACAGATTAAATTAGAGCACCTAGCAACTATTTATAGACTGTTTATCATGAGAAAAACGATAAATAAAAAACATTAATGTTCGTGATATAAGACAATACTATTTTATTGATACCGGTCAGTTGTCTATCAAAGTATGTAATGCCTACTGATATTTTTTCATATACCAAATTATATTGTAACAACTCGTGTGCCCACTGAGATTTGCCATCCACAACTTCTCTTCTAAAGCAGCTTTATGGGTAGCGTTATCAAAAAACTGGAGAAATACTTAAGTAATTTTTACTTAGGAGAAGTAGAAAGGCCAATCTCCTCACTTGAAAATATTACGAACTTTTATTCAAAATTTCATGAATTAATTTCAATTGAAATCAATTCTCTATAAATTACTTCTTATAAATTTCAAACCCCCTTAGGGGATACGTTTCCAAAAAACGATAAATCAATTTCTACTTACACACAGAGGTTTAATTAAGGATGGAGAAACATTTGTCAACAAAACCACTCTGAGTTGATTTTTGAGAACGTTGTTAAGGCTAGAAAAGGGTAAATACTGATATGACGGCTAATAGAAACTGAATATTATTATTATGCAAGAAGACATGTAGCATTAACCAAAAGTAAATCAGGATGACGGAGAAATTTTGATAGTTATAAACAAAATGATCTAATATTGATCCAACACTGATGAGCAATATAAAAAAAAGCCACTAACTTATCCAGAAATATTTCCGAAACTACGAAAGATAGCTTTTTGACGTAAAAAACAACATTCAAGTGTATTTAATTGCGCATA
Organism: Agrochola circellaris; assembly: GCA_914767755.1. NCBI lineage: Eukaryota > Metazoa > Arthropoda > Insecta > Lepidoptera > Noctuidae > Agrochola > Agrochola circellaris. Next base: position 15,105,977 of record OU611863.1, on the reverse strand, counting down.
AACACACATATAAAACTGTTTTCAACATTTTACTTCATGTAACTAACTTATGTGGTTTAGGAGAATATTAATAATGGTGGTAATGGTGGTAATATTTAGATATTTTCGCAACTTTGCAAGTGGCTTATTTATATTGTTCGTCAGTGTATCAAGAACATTACCTTCCTACCTACCATAAGAACGATTACGACGAGTATTATTCTCAACAAATAATCAGTCGTGCAGACCTTTAAAAGATACACATAAAATTACAAAATGGGTTCAAGGAAAACAACCGAAATGAATTTAAAACAAAAACGCCTTTCAATGCTATGCGTATAAAACTACGCCAAATAACAATAAATAGAAATCCCACTGCAGGACAAAGGCCTCTTCTTATACAGAGAAGGCACGAGCATTGATCACCACGCTTGCTAAAGACGGGTTGGCGATTTCAGACTTATATTAACTATAAGTCCAGGTTTTCTCACAATGTCTTCCTTAAGAGGCTTACAACAGTTAAAGCGCGGTCACTGTCGGACTGCATAGAAAATGCGCGATGACACAACGCAGGTAAATTTTTGCAAAATATGAAGCAATTATCTATTTACAAAAAATCTATTGATTGTACTAAAAAACTAAAACATTACGCTAATAATATGATGCTTGTAGAATAATGTGACAAAAATTCAGAATGATGCCATATTAATATGATTTTTAATCGTTAAAAGATTTATTTAGAGGTATCTTCATGATTTTTTTCTATAGTATAGTATTAGTTCTATTATGTTTCCAACACACTATCTTGCTAGCATATATCCTGAAGAATATCAAATATTTTTCTGATTCTGTTTACTGCAGTAAATTATTTACATACATTTAGGCCTTATACAATTTGCGTTTAGGCACGTGGCACTTAACCGATAGACCTACCGAACCGATAGTAATGTCCAAGATAAGTACAAAAGCATTTAAAAAAACCGATGAAAAACGCGCAACGAAAAGATAATAAATAAAAATACATTTACCACGTGGTCTGAACTTCCGAAGTCGGTAAAATAAACAGAGGTATATCTACTATCGATATAAGTAAATCTCGAACGGCTTGAATCAACACAAGCCGCACGAGATTTACTTGAAACGACAGTAGTAACAATATGTTGACGACTTCAAGTTTCGAGTTTGCGACTTCGATTTTTGGCGGCGACTTCGATTTTGAAGCGTAAGCGGGTGTTGTGCCCCGCTGCAGTGAGATGACTGCCAGTTGTTGGCTTGTGTTGCTAGGGTAGGGAATTGATTTTACCTACTGTGGGGTGCTTTTATTGTTTTAGTTAAGGTGTTTTAGAACATTTTTCTATTACCTATTTATTAAAGAGGATATTGAAAGTATTTGCTTTGAACTGAACTTTTTAAATTTATGTTTATCATAGTTTGACGGGTTAATCAAAATGTTATTTTATGTTACTTCTCGTTTACTATATTCACCTAATCTCATCAAGGGAAATAATGATTTCCGTTGATAAGAATGCCAAATTGTGTAAGTTACACTTAGGCTATGAACATGTATTACACAAGCACAATACAGGCACAGAATACAAGCAAATACAAACAAATAACTATAAAACACTAAATTAATAACATAAAATCACGCCTGTATTCCCCAAAGAGTTGGGCAGAGGTGTACCTATAGTACACCCACATTTCGCCAGTTATGTTTGAGTCCCATGTAGTAATAGGGGGCGAGCCTATTGCCATCAACCGGGCACAAATCCATACTCCGGGCTGCTACTGAGAAATTTCAGATGGAAAAACCCAATAACACTTTCACCAAATTAATGTTCTGATAAACGGATCACTTTCGACTAGAAACATCTTATTAAAACCAACCAGTATTTTTTTTCCCTGCGTCCTAGCAATTCTTCCGAACCCTAGCAACACTGGCTTATATTAAAATGCGCGCAACCGAAGCAAATTGAACTAGAATGGAACACCGAAGGTCGGTGACGTATGCCTTCAGAACTTATTAAATTCCTTCACATAAGCCATTGTGGACCGTATTTGGATAACGATAAGATTCACAATGTCAATAGTGTGTATTTCCTTCACACTTCCTAAATGGAACACAGGATTTTAAACTCAAGGGGGATAGATTTGAGGTTGAAAATGTAATAGAGTCTTTTAGATAGGGTTGGCGATAAAACACTTGTGTCACTATTAAATAATTATTTGGTATTTTAATTGGTTTGTAATAATTTTTATTATACGAGTATTTTCAGTAAAGTTTCAGAAATGTAACAATTAAAATAAATTGAGATCAGTTAACGATAAAATTTATAAGTTACTTATTTATAAATTCAATAAAACCATACCTACGTAGAAATTATAACGTTTTTTATTGCCAAATAATTAATATTATAGGTATGTAGGTACTGAAACAAATACAAAACTAATATATTAAACAGAGAAACGTTTTATTGGTATAAATGCATTTCCTATTTTGAACATCCAAACCCTAGGCAATCGACCCTGCTACCATTTTGCTGACTGGCAAATATTTTATTCTTTTGTTCATACTGATATAGATAACAAGAACCAGAAACAAAACTTTTTTACTGCCACCTCTTTTATTTATTTTCTTTACCAAAAATATCAATATTCAGACATCGAACCGGCGACATCTCGCTCCGATACCGCACAAGACTGAATACTAAGTTACGTACGATGTATGACGTAACCCCTCTTTAGTATATCCACGTGGTTACATTTAAAACGGGGTCAAACACCTTTACTCGTCTCGGTAGTAAGTTGTAGGTAGATCGAAAATATCGTGGTTTGGCAACATTTTTGCTGTAGTTGGCGTTTTCATAAATGTTTAAAAAATTATCGCTTTCCAACATGATCTGAATGATTTTGAATGATATTGCTATTCCATTGCTTCGTATGTTCGAAAAATTTGTCTGCTCAATAACGTAAATAACGCAATTAATGTCGTTGAACTGTCAAAATGAAAGCCATTGCTACTGTAAATGTGTTAAGCAGTTTCCCCACTGGTAGTATGTAGGTATCTTGGAGATCTGAGGGTGATGCAGTTTCCCAGTAAAATACAATAAGTCGGTATTCCTACCTAGTCTTGTGTGTGAGTAAACACTCAGAACGCAGAAGTATAAAAAAATCTTGAACAATGAATCATTGTATACAAAACGCTGATTCTGAAACGTTTGTAAACAACTTATCGCATCAACTATCTGCAGCACATTCATTATTCATGAGTTACAAAATATTTTAGACTACATTTCTTACATAAATGTTATTTTTATTATTTTGAGAACAATATTGGACATCTGGGGAAAAAAACGATCGATGAAGGTCAAAGGATTCCAGGTTTTTTAAGCTTTTTTAAATTCCTAACAAGGCTCAATGCTAAAATACTATTTAATAATTGAACAGCAAAGATTCGAAAGAGAATTTGAAACAGTCATCATCTGCCTAGCCTGTTTTCTCAACTATGTTGGGGTCGGCTTCCAGTCTAACCGGATGCAGCTGAATACCAGTATTTTACATGAAGTGACTTCCTATCTGACCTCCACAACCCAGTTACTGGGTAACAAGGTCTTCTTCTTTTCGTGTGGTTAGTGACAAACCACACGAACTGTTGTCAGAGTTTTAAAGCCGCCCATGGGCCTCTGACTTGGCTTCACATCCGTCCGAAATACCGCCGTCGCCGTCGCTGCCGTTGTCGCCGTCGTTGGCCGTCGAGAAATATCTCTCAGGCATGCCGGTTTCCTCAAAATGTTTTACTTCGCCGTTTATGAAGCAAGTGATAATTATACAATACGCACATGAATCCGAAAAGTCAGAGGTGTGCGTGCCTTGGGTTTGAATTCAAGACTATGACTTGACAGTCCAACGGTCACACCACTAGGCTATCACTGCATATACAATGTGAAATTTTATTCGTTTGCATTCTCTTAATGGGTCATTGTACTCATCATTACGAACAACTTTCACTATGGGGCCAAACCTGAAATCTCGAAAAAAAAATCTGCTGTTCCATACATTTATGTTCGCATAGCTCGTTATAATGAGGGGAACAGCTGATTTTTTTTCGAGATTTCAGTACAACACGAATCCAGAGGAGTAAGCGGAGGACAGTATTAAAAATGTTACCTAAATCAACATTGTTTTTAAATCGCGGTTGAAGTTCCAACCGTATGGCACAGATGGCGTTGTCAATATTTATTTATTCTAACCCTATTATATTTTAATTTAATTTTAGTTTTTTTTAACTAAGTTTTTGACAGATAGTCGCTTTATGTAGTAAAATAAATATATTGAAGTTTGATAAGATAATAATTAGTTTCTAGTAGTAATAATACTTCATAATTTTTTGAAGTGGAAATTTGGCAAATTAATACTTAAAACAACGAAATTATGAATTAACTAAAACTTCATAACTATTCTATGCCTTACTTTTCTAAAATGAGCTGTAGGTAAACTAGTTTACTACACACGCGAGTTTTAAAATAGTTTGCCCCACTTCCTTATCGCTACTGATAACGAATAAACTATTAATTATATTATGTGAACTGCTTTTGTTTCTGGTTGAATGCCGTATTTGCATAGTAATGTTTGAATGAGGTTCAAACCACGCTATATTGCGATTAAGTTGATGTTATCTTGACGAGTAAAAGTGTTTAGATGGTGAGCATGAGAACATTGGTTCGATTCCTGGGTTAAGAGTAGTTTTAGTGAGTTTTCTGTCAGAAATTAATAGAAGTTCCATCAACATTACCACTTCAGAAATTACAATAGAATCGTTTCGTGGAATCAGGAAACCTCTATTCACAATTTTTTTTTAACTTTTCTATGTTTGTCAAACTTTAATAATATATTTTTCGTCTCCTTCCTTACTTTTATCAATTTCAGCTGGAATATGGAGTTTCTATTTACCGTCTCTTTAACAATATAAGACGTAGTATTGAGAAAGAACTAAACCTGAACCATATGGACTAGTAGAGTATTTGTTAAAATTTCCTAACAAAAAATCTGTTGATTGTCTGGGGTACTTACGAAACTCATATATGTTCTTCATAATATCATAACACCACGCCTGCAATCCCCGAAGGGTACGGCAGAGGTGTACCTATACAGGGTGGCAGGGACATCGATGCGAAAACTTTTACCATGGATTCAGTACATGATTCTGATCCCATTGCGCTGAAATTTTTAGTCGATTATTTAAAAAAAATCTACTGCTTCATAGAAAAGTGCAATACCTACGCGGTCAAAATGTATGGAACACAATAACGGACGAAAAATTTCAACGCGGGGCTCAGAATCACGTACTGAATCCATGGTAGCAGTCTTCCCGTCGATGTCCCTGACACCCCGTATAATAGTACACCCAAATTTCACCAGTTATGTTTAAGTCCCATGTAATAGGCTCGACCCTATTGCCATCAACCGAGCACAACCAAATTCCAGACTGCTACTGAGAAATGCCAGATAGAAAAGCCCAATAAAACTTCGGCTGACCTGGGAATCGAAATCAGGACCTCATGCTCAGCAGTAGCGCTTGCGGCCACTAGACTAACGAGGCAGTCAACACAACTGAGATCAATTAATCTAGGATGTTGGGAAATGGTAGTTAGGCAATAGGTATATTTTATTCATGGTCGACGTATTTCCCAAATATGTCTAAAAAGGTAGACGCAAGTTCCCTAATTACATAAAATCAGAAATATTTTTCAATTTTGGAGTACCACGGGCTATTATTTGCGACAACGCTACCATTTTTGGTAGTAAACGATTTTTAAACTTCCTCAGATCCTTTCACATCGACTCTCCAATGTATACACCCTAACCATTCCCCAACATCCTAGATTCATTGATCTTCATACAAGTAATCAAACCTTGAGCCCAATAGTTCCACGGGATATCATGACACACATTCCTCCCCGATCAATCAATTCCCCCATTCCCCCATGATTCCCACATAGGTACATCTACATGCATAACAACGTAATGACTTATGATCATACATCTGCTTTCACTGACCCGACTGAAGGATCGTGAGTTCAAACCCTGGCCTTTAAATAGACTTTCTACGCAAATGATTTACCTGATCGTTAGAATTTCTTTGCTATTTACCTACTTTAATTTATTGTTTTCCATCGATTTCTCTCATAAAAGTAATTAACTTTATGGTGTCTAGCCATACCCACAGTTGCTTGGCTTAAAATCTAACAACGTAGGACAGAATCTCAATTGAATTGAGATGGTAAAAAGTATTTTTAGGTTTCTCATTACAAAATAATGGACCATTTTTGCCCAAGACATGAAAAAAAACGTGACACAAGAATTGCTGGTTGAAAGCCCTACTAGTGACAACAATGTTACAGTTAACTACAGGGACAGTTAAATAATACATAGCTATAAGCTCAGACCAACCAAAACGAAGACAGCGCTGCGAACAATACAGTGAAGCATGCCAAAACTACACCTCCGCTCTGGGCATACACGCTCACACATTTACAACCATTTACAATCAAATTACACCTCCCAAGTGCACACATGTTTACGAAACCGACTTCACGTCACTGTTGATAGCGCTATGTCTTGGTTTTTTATTTGTTCTGAACCTATAAGGTTTCTATTTGAAATGATCCAATCCAATTTAAATCACCCTACAATTTACATTTCAATGAGGCCACAGTAGTTACTAACATCATTAATAACTTTCAATGAGCACTAGAATTTAAGTTATTGCCCTCAGAATGCCCTAATCGTGTAGAAAGTTAACAGCTTGATTACCTAGGTATTCCGGTATGAGAGTGTACAAGGATGCAGTAAGAAATGGAGTCTAATGTGTTGGGAAAATGACGCGACCGACATTTATATGAGCAGTATGTATAATATTGTTGTCACGAATATCAGTCATCAACTTGAACTTAATAGATGAGATGTCGAACTAAGTGATCGAAAGGTCATGCTATAATTTTATGACGTGTCTGTTGCTTTGTAATTTTATTGCTTTTGGCTAAGTGGGGTGCACATTTTAAGTATACTACACTAGGTTTGTTTTCACATGAAGTAAAATTTATGGATGAAGACTTTTGACTCACACGTTTTATACGTTTTAGTCTAAGGAGTTTTCAATTGACGGGTAACTAATCCTATCACAAGCTAAGTTAGGGTTCTGCACCCACCTATGAATATTAGAAAATGGCCAGGCTCGCCTACAAAAAATAATTCATATTAAAAATAATCTGCATGATTCGACGTGGAAATAGGAACGTATTGACATTCCAGTCTTTACTTATTCTGTGATCGCGACCTACACTGAAAATGTTCTAGTTTCGAATAGCTTGAGCTGGAATATCTTAAACTTGATGACTTCTTGATATGTTCAAGATTGCATGTATTACAGGAGCAGAAAAGGATAGCAACAATGAGTGAAATCATTGAAATAGATGTAGATGCCAAATCATTACAGTTACTGTGGCGTGACAGCTTAAAATCGATGGGCTTTAAAACTATCGCTATAAGAACTATAGTTTTTCAATAAACAAGTTACATACTACGTCTAAAGGAGTCATTAAAATAAATTAATATTATCTAACAGTATAACTAGTTACAAACATGCAAAATTCTTTATTTTACTACATTTTTATAGTAATCGATTAGACATACGCATTTCAACGATAGTTAAATTTTACAACAATACTATGTGAAAGTGGTAATTATTATCATCGTAAAGTTTTCTAAACAAAAGTAAGTATCTATACGAAAAACGTAAATTGAACTGCTCGTAATTCCAATAGTAAGACTGCAAGCAAGCAACAATCATTCTACTATACATTGTTACAGCGAATCAATGTTCACACTTCCCCCTTAGGACCCAGGCCAAATATTTTTTGAAATTCGGATAGCTCGTAACCTAAAGAGGTGCCATAAAGAATAAATGAATTAAAAATCTCGAATAATTAAAAAGTTATGCAATGCAATATTTCGCGGGTATTCTGGTTCTTGAACAATGTATATAGACATACATATACTCACGCCCTCTTCCCATGGGACATAAACTACAGAACGCCAGCAGAAGAAGTAATGAGAACACAGTGTTTCCCTTTATTTTGTCATAAAAGATGGTAAAATAATGTAACGAAGTTAAAGTAAATTAACATGACCAAGCAACGAACAATAGGTACGTGGTTTTCCAACAGATAAAGTAAAACAAAAATAACGGACACAATATTAAAAGCAGAAGTTGCTAATCTATATAATATAAAAATCAATTGCTGTGCATTAATCTCGGAAAAACTCGAAAATGGCTCATATTCATAATACCAAAAATAAAATTAAAAAGGCATTGCAACGCATTAGCTAGTGTCTATTAAAACCCAATAATAACTGAACATCGAAGAGAAAAACAGCAGTCCAGGTAAAGTAATGACGTAGAAGTTATTAGACAAATAAAGAAAGTTAATTTATAACTTTTCTTTATGACCATTTTCCGAAGTGAAGGGAACTGAATGCTATATTCATTGCGATTATTTTAAGACATAATTGCTACTATTATGCGCAAAATCTTGCTTTATCATGCAGCGCTCAGACTAGTGAAATAGACATTGTTATAAAGAACGAACAAAATTCGATCTGAGAAAAAGTTGAAAATAGTCGGGATGAAAAATAAGGGACGAATTGGATTTAAATATCTCTAAGCTGCATCCAGTTAGACTATAAACTGACCCCCAACCGAGTTTGAAAAGGCTAGGAAGATGATAATGATGATCTCCCAGGCAATCTTGATATTTGAGGCAAAAAGTTTGCACTAGTTAATTTATTCTTGGATTTTAAATTTTGGTCAATTTTAATTTTTGGACATTATTATGATTTGGACATTATTATGATTTGGACATTATTATAGTAACCCATTTTTTTATGCATTCAGATTTAACACAAGTAACATATGCAATCTATAACGGTTCTAATTAACCAGTCTAATAAAATAAGAGAATGAAATTATGCTTCCATTACCATAAAACGGGGATTTTTATATGAAAATAAAAACATTGCCATTGGGTCACGCATTTAGATACAGTAAGCATTGCTTGCTATTAAAAGTTTTGAGCAGAGTTATTAAAATTGTATATGCACATTCTACTAGCAAAGAATGACGATTGTTTTTGGGTAGTTAGTATATTTTTAACCATAGGCTGAAAGGCAGGTTTATACGAGCACAGTAATGTTACAGAACATTAAGTGAGACCAGCGCTGACTTGTAACTGGGCTCGTTTAGACACTAGTTTTAACCCAGTCCAGTGCTGGCTTCGCGCCCTCAGTTCAGTCCAGTTTACTAGCCTACCCGTATATTTTCAGGCCTAATAGCTTCCCCCACCTGACTTACTGCTGGTCTCGTCTACATGAGCCCATTGACTGGGTCCGAAGTTCTGAGTTACTGGGTCCAGTCACCGCCGTCGTATAAGCCCCGATTAAGCAGAGAAAGAAATGAATGAATGTGAGTAGAAACAAAAGTAGTTTATTGATACATCTTTCAACGAACTTGATCTGATGAGATAGCAGAAATATAATAACAAAGTTATTGTTGACAAAAAAAAATGATAAAGATGAAGAAAGGTAAACAGAAAAGACAGATCGATAAGGATCTCCAAAAAATACATCCTGTAGGTAAAGTGAAAGCATTATCAGTTTGAAAAACTAAGCATAATTTTAGATAATCTTCTGTAAAATTATGTCCAATCTCCTTAGAACGTAAGATTTTATCTAAAATACTTGAAACGGCTAAAGATCAACAAAGCATGAAAGTGTCAACTGCGTGACTCTGTGATGATGATGATGATAATGACACAGGATGGCATTAGACGTGACATTTGTACTGTAATTACTTTCTACGAATGATGATCTTAGATGTGGCACGTTTTGGAAGTGTTAGTAGGGAAATCTATAGTCAGCTATCGGGTCATCAGTTTTTAGTTCTCACGGATAGACAGGAAGCAGGTGTATATTCTTATGTGGATACCTCTAGGTGTCTAGAGGTATCCACATAATATATGTACACCACATGTGACTATAAAAGTAGGGGAAGACCAAAGAAACAATGGATGGACTGTGTGAACGATGATATGGCTACAAAGGGGGAGACTACCGAGATGACAAACTAATAGAGAAGCAGGGAAGAAAAAGACATTGCGCCGACCACAAATAAATGGGGTTAAGAGCAGGACAAAAATGATGATGATAAGATACACCACAATCACATTAGAGCTCTAGCTACTGGTTTCTACTATATTCAAGCAAAAGGTAATAAACAATGTTTATTACGGACTATTAATAATTATAAATGGATAATTTAATACGAAAGCAAAAAGACATAAAACAGAAACACAGCTTAGGTAAACACTTCAAACCAAAACTAAACCAATATGCAATGCCACAGAAAATTCTTTACAAACGAAAACTTAATGACCACAACTATCTTGGGAAGATGCTACGTCCATTACAACTAAAGCTCAACTAGAATCAGAAATCCATGTCAAACAATACTTCCGTGTAATCATTGAGATCTTCACCACGATGATCGCAGCGACATCGATCGTCCTCAATGACGCTGGCATTGATTTGCGACACAGTTTACATGCTACAAGAAACTACAATAATGTGAACTTAATCGATGCGATGCGTTCTAGTGGAGTAGATGGTTATGTTAGTAGTCTGTTTGATAGATTGAATTGGATTCCATTTGAATGACAGGCTGATGAAGATAGTAAAGCTCAAAAACTTGGAAAGCATGTTAATGAATGATATATAAATGATGTTTGTAGATTCAATGACGATGAGAAGAGCAATTTGAAAAAATAAAATAAAAAATAAAGAAGAACATCGTTAGAGATCATTATTTTCAGCATCAATATTAAAACAGTTTAGTCAAACATTTTACCGATCAATATGAATTCATGCAAAATACAGGAATAGTGTACCTAGATATTTAGGAAAGTTATTGAAGTTTTGCTATGCGGTAAGCTACTGATAAACAGTTGATAGGACTATATCCTGTCTCTTAATTGCGTACAAAATATATGAAGAAAATAAACTCTAGATCGTGACTTCGATGTACCAGAAATATTTCAAAACGGAGTTCCTTTCTAACTATCGAGGAATTTTCTTAGTACCGATAGAAGCAAAATTATGAATTCATGTATTTGAAAGTAATTTATTTGAGCTGAAGGCAATGAAGTGTGTAAAGACTTGTTTATTAATGATTTTCACGCTCATTTTTTAGCTTGCTAGATATAAGAGCTGTATTTTGTAAGCTGTACAACAGCCAATAAATATCTGTTGCATTGTCCGTGTAAATGTAGCTACAAACAACATTTCGTCGGTACATTACAGAGAATTGGCGTGCAAAATTCGATGAGCTAACTTTTTTTTTTTTAATGATTATAATAGTCATGTGGATTTGATGTTTCAACTATACAAATATAACTTATAGACTTACTTTTTCTAAATATTTTATCTTCATCAGTTTGTTGACATGTTTATAAAAAAGGCTACACATACGTTTTTCTTTGGCTTATTCGCCGTGTGTAGGCATGGTCGTCGGTGTTGTATGGATCACTATGAAAGCTTGGTGACAGACAGTTTTTTTTCTACGGCGCAGTTTATACGCCGTACCGTAAAGAAACCGTGCCGTCTACAAAGGGCCTTATGTAGTTTATTACATTCAGCACATATTTTTCTGAAATGGCAATTATAACAATAGTCTTCCTAATCTTGCGGCAATGGGGCTAGGTATTGCGGTATTTATATTCAAGACACGGAAACTCTTGGATTCATTAGTTTTTCAATAGTATTTTTGATATTCCCAAAATTCCGTATCTTTTTTGCGAACTTTACGGGACCGCTAACTTGCCAACCACAAATAACTAGTAAGCTATAAGTGTAAGTAAGCGCCTGTGGCTACAATGAAGTATCATTCTCTATTCGTGTCACAAGGTCTCTGCCGCGGGATCTGACTTTAGTTTCATAAAATAAACTTTAATATTGTTACTTAGAAATGTATCTAGAATATTATATTAGATACATTAACTAGAAAATGGGTGTAGTAGGCCATCAGAAGTCAGGTTCGAAAGTTAGAACAAGTCTCATAGCAAAATATGAGTTAGAGAAACTCAAAAGAAAGAAGCAGGCCAAGATAGTAATAATGACATAAAACAGTCATACGCAATTCTAGATAATACTATTGAATATCATTTGAGAATTTATACTAAACCACAAACCATAAGTTACATTGCACAGCAATAAGATGGCAACGTTTAAAATAATCTTGAAGTAGATTTGTGTGATATATGGATTTTTCCTTAAATAATGAAGTAAACAGAATGCATATTAGTTTTAAATGAAAAAGTCTGAAGTCGCTAATAACCAAGAAAGTTTGTAAACGTTTCTCGCTATTAAAAGTGCTTGGTTAATCTCTTAAAACACTAAAATAAACAACATGAAATAAATATAAATTATAATTAGCCAAGAATTTCAAAGTCAAGATAACTCATACAAAGAAATGATTAAAAGTAGAGCGAGGGAACATATTTTTCATTGAAGCGGCTGCGGTAACTCATTCAAAAGAATTTATCAATGGAAGCTTAAACAAGGAATCAAAATAGTTTCTTTTGAATTGATGTAATCTTTTCTCAGTGAAATGATTAGAACTTTAAACAGTTATATGAAGAGCTACATACTCAAAATTTTGCAAATAATCGTCATTCCAGTAAAGTTATAAAGTAAGATCCTAACTAAGGTAATAAGCATGTTTCATTCAGGAACTCTATTATCCAGAGTCCATAATGGATATGTTGAAAGTTACAATATTCTTAATATAGCAATATGCTTGTCCTATCGTAAATCGTATACTTTGTTATTATAGTCTTTTAAAGTTGGGTGTTACATAGTCTTGATAATTATTATAGTCACCAGACCATTTTTGGTGTTAGACAGTTTAGTCATCACATCATCAATACCCACGGCATTTTGATCAATGGTAATTTTAATGACTGCAGGGATAAGATCGCAATAAAAAATTACAATATTCAAAGGTTGCAAGGTTGCCTGGAAGAGATCGCAGTAAGCGATAAGGCCGCCCATTGTATATTTTATAGTGTATTACTTTTTCTTTATGTAATGTATAATCTGGTGTACAATAAAGTATATATAAATAAATATTATTCATAATAATCCTTATTCAAATCTACACCTACAAGTTTGGCGTTCTAGAGTTGTCCAAGTCGCTAGTTGTTGGTTAGAATATAAGCCATTGACAAAAGAAAAAGAAAACGTTCTATTCACGACCCCCTTTTCAAGGGCCTTAACTAAATCCTCTTATACCAAAGAATGTAGGCCACAGCACAATTACCGACTACCTATTCTCACATTACGATCATACGTTAGTTCTTTCCCACGACACTAAGCGACAATAGGGTGGGAAAAAGAAACGATTACTTATAATTATCCATTTTCTCTACTCGTATTGATGCTACAAAAACAGACGGTGATAAGCAAAATAGGAAGTGAAGTGAATAATGGATTGAGAGTTTGAGAGTATTGAAAGTTGAGATGCTTGTCGTGTGGATTTATAGGTGAATGCATGGTGTATGGCAGTAACTTAAGTCTTGAGCTTGTCACTTAAATGAGAGATAAGATATATCACAGATATGTGAAGTTTATACATAAAAATGGGAAAAATGAAAAAGTGAAACTACCAATTATCCATTTTCTTAACATTTCTAAGCATTCTTCTTCGAAATCTTGACTAATATTATAAATGCGAACGATAGTTTGTTTGTTTATTACGCTTTCATGTTAAAACGGCTAAACGGATTTGAATGAAATTTGGCACATGCGTAGACCATGACCTAGGTGAAGATATATAATAAGTTTTATCCTGACATTCCCACGGGATCGAAACTTGTGCGAATGAAACAACGGGGCACAGCTAGTGGTTAATAAAATGGAAAATTAATGGTAAGGAAATTAATTGCTTATTGCTACTAAACCTATGCTTTGTTTGTTGAGACCTTTGCTAATAAATTATTGAAGGTTCGAGTTATAGATTAAGATAAGATTCTGCGCAAATGTGACTAACCACACAATCTACTCAGATTGTGGTTAGCATAAAGTGGCAATATCATTAACACAATGGAATAGTCTCATTGACCGTCAAAACCGAGCTTTTTATTCATAAAAACGTTTATTTTCGTCCCTATATTCAGAGAAACATAGCATAGCAATGAATGCCCTTGACGTATAGATACGTTACCAATTTAAATTGTTATTAACATTTGAATAAACCATCAATAGATTTGTTTTAATTCTTTTGACACAAGAAAGCGTAACGAATGCTAGAAAGAGTTTAAAAAAAAATCGCTACCGTTGAAGACATTCAGCCCATTTCACATGTAATAAAAGACATGAATATATCAAAATACGTGCCTACTGCAAAATAATGGTCTATACTGATTTAATTGTCCATATACGCTTAATTATTAACAAACTTTCTCCTACATGTGATGCATACGTAATAGTTAATAATTACTAGTAATTAAGAGAAGACAATGTCTCTTTAAACAGTGCTTGCGTATCTAGGATCAACAATTATGCGATACATCTGTGAGTATATGGGCGTAATGAATGAGCATTATCGCTAATTAGTAGGAGAGTTCAAGATGGATGTGCTAATGGAATAGTTAAGAACGATATCAGTAATGCAGATCTATACGTGCAAGTTCAAACGCCTTCGGAATACATACCTACATTTCTTCATTCAACTCAATATAAAATAATAATAAAAAAAACTGTTGTTCCTTATATGTTGACCGCGTAGGTATAATTGTACACTGTTCTATGAAACGGCAATTTTTTTTTAAATAACTGACTAAGAACTTCAACACAGGGGGGTTCAGAATCATGTACTGAATCCATTTTAACAGTTTTCGCGTGGATTTCGCTGGCACCCTGTATATGTAAATGTATACAAAAATAAAATTATACAAACTTTGAACGAAAGCTACATAATTGGCTACACCGAGGAATCAAAATTTATTGCGTCAGCCAAAAACAATTAATAAAATTATATATCAATACAAACGTCTCTTCATTAGAATTTTAACTTGCAACTTGATAGTTCAAGACAAAATCATTCTAAACAACCTTGCAAGATTTTTTTTTAAAGAAGTTCATTAAAAACTTGCAATAATAATCATAACTTTGGTACCTTTGCCACTATGAGCGCCTTCCCTGCCAACACGAACAGGCCTGCTATCGCCAGCGGCATCATGGCTGCCATCTTCATTGCTGCTCCCATCATCATCATGCCCATCATCTTCTTCATCTTTCCTCGCCCTGGAATCAGTTTGGTCGGCTATGAGTCTTTTGTATTTAATGAATTTATACAATTTTACATTGGGTACCTTGTTTTTTGGTTGTAGCAGTTGAAGTTGAACTTGGACTCAATGAGTTCATGTTTCGTTGTTCAAGGTCGACAACACAAATGTCAAGGTCACTTGCACATGAAACCAACACTTTATTCTACTAAGTACATACATTTTTCACTGATCTTATTATTAGTTGAAAGAATGGCGATACAAGTTGACTAGGTTGTCAATATGTAGTACGAACGAAAGCTGATTGACAGTATAGCATCTCTGGTCCAACTCTGGTCCACATCTCTTTGCGATCCATGATTGAGATGCTTACGACAAAACCCCAATTTTAAAGAGATCTAACCCTGTACTTAAATATTAATTGTTATTTAAGTACTGTACAAACCTTTAAGTGACAAGTTTGCTGTAGTTTATAAGTTATGATATGATATGCTCTCTGTATATGTTTTTGTAATCTAGTGTTTGGAGTGCAAATTATGGCACTCCAACGACTAGAAAAATAAATAAATGACTTAAATATTTAGTCACCTAAATTGAAATAGTAAGTGCATTGACCAAAAATATTACAATTTAATTCATGCCCAAATATCCAAACGTAGACACAAAATGATATTTCATAATCAAATCGATTGACAGTCCATGAAACATGATTTGGACTTCGGAACAAACACTTCCTAGTCCCAACCCTGAAAAGGATGGCATGAACAGAACTATAGGCAATAATTTAAGTAAATCACGCAAGCATAGCGACAAGGAAAGCGCTGCATTTCTAACATTTCAACTACTAATTAGTGACGTGGATTTCCTGATAATTATATTTGAGCTCGCACTTTCTTGTTATGTTAAATTGTACTTCCTTCTTTTTGATTGATTTATAATTGTATACAAAGGTAATGCAGTTCATCTTTCGTCAATTTATTTTTTCGAACAATTACCGGTGTAAAATGAAACATTGCCTTAAATTATGTTTAAGACATCACCAGGGTTCTATACCACGAAACTTTAAAATTACAAGTTACAATTTACCAATTTGCCTTATTTTACAAGTACCACAAAACTCTAAGCCACATAATAATTGTAACGGAAAAACCTTACATTTATATAAATTGCAGTCACTTGTAGATTGTAAATTGTAACTATCCATATTTTATAATTTATGTAATAATGAATTGTCGACTTTTGTGGTATAGGGTCCAGGTCTTCCTCAAAAATCAGGTGCACTTAACAAAGACCATGCCAATCTGAGAAGCTTCTATATCACTCTGTACTCAGCTATGCATATAACTTTCAGCAGCATAAATGTACGATGCCGCGTCAAAGGGCACAGACAAAACATAATTACAGACAATCTAACAATTTTACATAAATCTAAAGCCCACAATGGCAGATGAAAAGAAGATGCTCTCATTTTCATTTCATTTACATGTAACAACAAAAGGTCAGCAATTGCACGATAAAGAAAAGTAAATGGACATCACGCGGAAAAAGAAAGTAAGCGCGCAAATAAAGATAATAAAGTAAATCGTGGTCATTATTGTAATTGTCTAGACTACAGAGGTTATTAAACAATTGCTAGATAGCTTGTGGACGCGAGAGAGTGCAGTAAAATGAATCGTAAATACCTAATTAAATATTTAACTTCAATTCTTGATGAGTGGCTTTTGTGGAAGAGTTATTAAAAAAATTGCCAATGTATCTGTATCATATGCACCAACAAATGAAGGGGTTTATTAAGATTAAACATGTAATGGATTCATTTGAGTATTTTTAATGATTTTCAGACGTTATAAACAGAAAATGCATTATTGTCGTTCATCGTTTACCTAGGACGTTATACGTTATTATATCCGTCCTTCGTTAAAAAAAAACATCTTTATACACACGCGTTCTTATTGCCAGCACTGCACAATTGACTGGAAATAATTCACAAATAATCGTCATTTTCAGTGGCGTTTCAATTATTGACCATGTATATATTTAAGCTTTAGAATAAGCAAGTTTTTGCTTAATGTACCATCGAACTATGCATCACTTTTAGGTGATAGATTCATCGCTTAATAGGCTACCTATCGAAGATCCAAATAAAGCCATACATATAATATTAAAGCTCATAACTGTTATTAGAAATCAGTGCACACCGGTTGACATCTAACCGTATAGTTACAACAATCACCACACATTTGCTATATGAGTCAATGTAATGACCATCGTATACCGAACGATGGTGATTTAAAATAATGCGATGGCAACGTTTAATATTGGTGAAAGAGGTGATTTTTGTTTTAACAATATATGAAAGCTTTTGCTTGTAAGATTTGAATTACTTTTCGTTTTGAAATGCTGCTTTAGTGCATCAAAAAATATTACAGAAATAAAAAGTGATGTGAAGTGATGAAATCAAACTAACATCAGACGTAACTTTTATCTTGATTGTTCTAATGATAAATCTGAAGATTTTGTATTGTTGTTTGTATGAACGCGCTAATCTCGGAAACTGTCACTCGGATTTGAAAAAATATTTTTGCATTTTGATAGCCTAATTCTAGCGGGCAGAAGCTAGTGATTTATAAGATTTTGCCATACATAATTAGATAGTTTCTTGGTCTAAGCTTAGCGTGTATAATTTGACTAGGAAATCATCAATGACAATGACTAGTGACTAGTAAATAATGAGATGATCCGTCACAATACTGACCAGCGTTGATTGGTGACACGGAATAATATCAAATCGTCATTTGTGTTCATCTGATCCTTTCTAATGTTAATAGGTAGGTACCTACTACAAAGCTTAATTATTTTGTTCAATGTCCTTTGTCATCAGTTACTTTTATTTGTATAGCTTTAAATAAAAATGTTCCTTTTTCTGAGGGTCATTAATCGTTCCGGCTAATTTTGTCAACTACATTTACAAAATAATACTCTACACAAATTATTGGAAGTGAAACAGTTTCAAATGCTTTAATCAGATTAATATTCTTTAAATGCACATGTACTTTAATATAGCTTTTTTATATAAAGCAATCAAACGCATCTTGAGAAAGTAATTTTTGAAAGCGAATAAGTTTATAGGCTTACACATTTATTCCAGCATAAGCTTGAGAAAACAATAAATATTTAATATTCTTAACAGCATCACTAATAATGTTTTATCTTCCTTCAGATACTATTCTAAAGATAAGTATGAAGATTTTCTTAAGCTTGTTATGTTCAAGAAACACGTTTATGGGTCAAAGGAAAAGTTATAAAAGGTTAGATAGAAACGCTATTTACTATCTCTCGTTATGCCTTTATACAAAGCTATGTATCTAGTATGCATCATATAGTAGTTTTCTTGGACGACCCATTATGATCTATTGTATGAATCTAACCTAGTAGTATTATTCTAACAAGACTGCTGATTGGCTGATCTTGAAGCTGTTGATTGTTGGACGGATAGGTTGGATTAGTATCGACAATATTTGCCTCAAGCTTTCTGAACCAGAAGTAATCTAGATTAACTTCTTGAATTTAGTTTCTCATGTAAAATTGGACAAGTTTATAAAGCTTCTAAAACTATTTGGTTTGCTCTGTTTGCAAAGATGGCGGAGGTGCATAGAATACTATATGGACTATACATAATATGACCGATTTAGAATATTGAACAGGTAAATAGATGAAATTAAAGGTCAATAAGTAGCAAACTCATCGTTTTTGTCTAAGATGTGTTCAAGCTAATGTCTGTCTGGGCTGGTATTATTTGATTCATGTTTGATAGGTGCCCCATTGTATATAATTTGATTTTCATTGCTGGAAAGTGTTCTTTAATCATAAACACATTCGCCTTAGCTACTTAGCGTTAACCTAAGGCTCTTTCAGGCTCTAATTAAATCAAATCAATAGGTTAAGAAGTGAACATATACGATGAAAGACGCGATCAACTCCGAGTGTAGACTACAGTTGTCATATCATACGTCTTCAATAATGATGCGACAGAAATGTAAAGCATTTCACTGTCGTTTCTAATGCAAATACAACTCGTAGATATCGAAGATGATTAATATCTACTAATGTAAATGAGACTGACTATCATTCACGCAATTGCATGTGACAAGTTTGCTATAAATATGATTGAAGATATGATATAGGATTCGAAGGAAATAAGAAATATTCTTTACAAGAAATAGGACATTCAAAATTTCAAGTTTACACGATTAGAGTGAAAGTTATAATTGCAATTACATTTAAAACCGATATTGTAGGTGAGTTCGTTATAATTGCAGTATCTTAGAAAGACATAGCAGCTAGGTCATCAAGGTCATCGTAGATTATTACAAAAACTATCGTCTACTCGAGGTTTCTGAATTCATGCGGTCAATGGTCAATTTCCAAACATTAAAAAGCTATCATCAAGCTTCTGCATTTGTTAAGTTATTGTGAACTAGACATGGGAGAAAAACAAAGTGAAGGTTTACATTTAAGTGTGCAAGTCTCATAGAAATTACAACTATGCATTAAAATTAATGTAGTATGAAGGCTACCATGTAAACATAAATCAACAGGTTTTGGTTCTTCTTTCAAGTATAGCGCGAGCTTTTGATACGATTCAGTAAAGCTACAGAATCATAGTATAGTAGTGTAGTTTACTGAGAGCCCTGTCTGTATCCCCTTGCACCTTAGAATGATTTAGAAATCTAGGTCACTGAGTTATTTTAGGTTAAAAGTTGATGATCTATTAAGCCGTACTTATAAATTAAGCTAAAATAAAAAAAATTGATTTCGCAGACTACAAACATATTTTGTTATCAGCTTTACAATTATAGATTTGAACCTCTGAACTTTTGACCCTCAATCCAACTTAAACCACAGAACCTCAACACTAAAAACTTATAAACAAACAGCATAATTACCTTCTTCAACTCCTTTATTCAGATCTTCACCAGAAACCTTCGGCAGTGACAGCTGCACCGTCCTAGAATTCGCAAATGCCGCGATCCGATCCCACAGCATTTCTGTCAACGCCTCATCTTTGCCCAGATTCCTTGGCAACACTGCATCTATATCATTCTCATTGATAGCTGGTAAATTACTTCCTGGTGTCTTGACCACATCCACACCATCGACTAAAGGTATCACCTCCATCCTTGCTGCTCGGTCAAAGAATAGAATTGCTTTTTTCTTCAAACAGGGAACGAATCCATTTGAATTTTGACAGTCTTCATATACTCTGCTGAAGTATCGTAATCCAAGTTCATCTCTGGCTAAGCTTAGAGTTAGGAAAAGAGATAGTAATAACACTTTTTGGTACATTTTGTTTGATGTTGGTTGCACGGTAGAGGGAATATGACTGTGGTGCGATGGGCTTCGGCGCGCAATTTATATGCTATGTTACGGGGGCATTTGAGAGGCTAGATTGTACCGCTTAGTTTTTAGTTAAATGGGGCAAAGTTGGATATAGGGATGGTTTTTAAGGGTGGGATATATTTAAGGGAGCGTTCTGAACCATCTGTGCAGATTTTTGTTTAAAAATAATTGTTTTAGATGATAATTAGGATTGTATGGACAAGATTTGGGTGTCCCAAAATTGTATGACTGCTTTTGTAAGTATTTTTGTGATTCAATTTATACCTAAAGCCCAAGTTAACTTAAAGGTCCAAAATACCTTTTCTTTTTGTTTATAGACATAGCAATTTCCACTTTAACACACTTAAATTAATAATTGTCAAGAACCAAACCTTACACCTTGCTGCAAAACCCAGGCGTTCCCATTGCATTATGGGGTCGTTTTATTTGTTAAAGCTATATATACCTTATAACTATTTAGTTTAAGGTAGGTAATCGCTAGTGGAATGCAAACTCCTATAAGATTGAAAGCTTAGTATCCTGTAATTATAAGCAGCAGTATTTTATTGCTACTAAGCAACTTGTTAATGCTAGCTTGATTCCAAACTTTGAGCATCATGTAGGTTGAATTCGCTTTACAAGTTTTTTTCTTAATTCCTGTTCATGCATTTGCACGGGGTTGTATTTCATTAAATTTAATAAATTTTGTAATGTTCTTGTGACTATTAGTTGAATTGTAACTTTAGTTTTATTCTAACTTAGAAATCTGATAACCTCAAACTTAAAATGCTCGTGAAGATACATTACACGTTACAAGAACAAATCCTTTTGTTAGTCATGCAAAATAACACAACGAAGAATTTGCATACAATCTTTTTTTGCTTTAATTCCTGATATACATTCATCTGTTATTATAACGTGGTAGACATGTTGAGCTTACGTTATGCTATGACGAAAACTCCATCTAGAATAAAAATGGGAAGCATTTTATGGTATTTTATTTAACTACAACTAGCAGCGACTTGTATTTTTTTTTGTTACATATTTCACTCAGTAATTTTTTCCCCTCTTTCTTATATACACATCTACATATTAATATTATTTTAAGTTCGTAGTTTATATTTATTATGTAAATTTTATCTTGTTATTAATAAATCAATCAGTAATTGACAAAAAAAATTTAGAAATAACATTTCTCTCTAGTAAGAATGCATTGACGCTATTCAAAATCATAGAAAAACTAATTTAGATTTTCAAACAAGTGTAATTAGTTAACCTGAAAACATCTAACCAATCAACAAAACAAACACGTGAGCCAGTCAACATTATTTAGTACCAAGATATTTCTCCATCACTAATAAATTTACAATTTGCTGGTCTATGTTCTGACATGTTTATTGTAACGTAAGCTAGTTATAAACTAAATCTTTCAGTTATATTCATTTTAGAATCTAACGTGATGTTAGTAAAAGTTAGTGAACAGTAGTCATTAGGTGAGCTATGGATACTTTCACCCGTGTTTTTTTTCAATTAAATTAAAATTTTAGGTTCTGTCAGAAGAATTTACAGTAATCATTACGTCTGAAGATGGATCGTCGTGAAGAAATATAATATATTATTGGTCCTACAAGGTGGACCGAAGACCTGCCATGCTATTCTGTAAACATCTCACCGTGAAAACTTGAGTAAAGTGAGCGTGGAGTGAGCTGTCATTCCACAGGGATTGACACTATTGACAGCTCACTTCACCCAAGTTTTCACGGTGAGATGGTTACAGAATAGCACTGCAGTTGAAGGTCACTGAATTCACTGGATACGAGAGGCACAGGACAGGTCGTTCTGGTGACGCTTGGGGGATGCCTATGTCCGTCTTTTAGCTGAAATGAGGATGATGACGACTATGGAAGAAATCCCCTAATAGACAGAGACCACTGCGATCTAGCAGTGTCCTCTGTCTCTGTCTATTCATAAAAACAAAAATGTATTACTAGTTCGTCAGCCAGACCTGGTGATTAAGACAACCTTTTCCTTAAGAACTTGACCATAGTGACAGGCATTTGACAGCTTATGGATAGCAGTGCACGTTTACGCCTGAGGCTGATCTGTCGAAGAGATTTTAATTAGTTCATCACTTTTGTAATTATTTTGTTACATGGAATTTAGGGAAAACCTCTTTTTCCTTGAATTCTATGTGGAAAGAATTGAGGTCCCGTATCTTAGGAATATTCCTTCTAATCTTTTTTTACTATGAGCCAGAACATAATTATCTACGATGCAACTTTGTGTGAATCACCTACCTACCATTTCCAAATGAAAATGATGAGATAAATCTATAGATACAGATTTTCTAAACAGTAGCACTTGGTACGCGTAAGAATAGAATAATCTTTAGTAACTTTTCTGTGAATTTAAGCGAGGAAGTGAAATTAGCATTCAACGATATCGCATGTTGGCTCTAGGAAATGGGTTACTATAATGTTTGTTCACGATGAGCAACCTTTACCGACGCGTGAGTTATGAGTGCGAGTTGATAGCTTCACGACTTTTAACAAAGCGGAGTGAGCAGTGATCTAGGGTGAAAGCGATGAGCTTGATTGTTTCGTGAGTATGATGTCAGAAGCGTTCGTAGAAAACTTAATGTGCTGCTGCGCTGCTGCTGCTGCTGTGCTGTGCTGCTGTGCTGTGCTGCTGTGCTGTGCTGCTGTGCTGCTGCTGCTGCTGCTGCTGCGCTATGCTGCTGCTGCTGCTGTGCTTGTATATGCTTATGTGTGTATATACTTTTACCTGAATGATTAGAGCATTTTTTTTAAAGGAAAATTCTTAGTTTACCAAGAAAAGTGTGAGTTTTTGTATCATTGTTTTTAGTGTTAGCCTGTTTTTCTTTACTCAAAAAAGGAAACCAAGGATACCTTTAGTACTTTGAGGCTCTCCATATTGACCCATCTCAATGAGTTGACCAAAGCCAGATATATCAATGACCCTGACTGACTTGATGCGGAAAGAGTTGCATTTGGATGTTTGTTACTCATTCATCGTGACTATAATATCCTAACTAATAATATGCGAAAGTGAGTTTGTTTTTTTTTATTTATTTGTTTGTTTGTGACCCTTTCATGCTAAAACAGCTGAACGGATTTGAATGAAATTTGGACCATGGGTAGACTATTACCTGGGTTCGGACATAGGAAAATTATTATTTCGATAGTACGTTCTCGTGGGATAATTTCCGACCTCCACGCGGGCGAAGCAAAAGCTAGTAAAACTATACACTAAAGTTGTTAGCACTTTCCGGCCGCAGCAACAGCTGTTCACACTTGCTGTAGAAACTTAAAGCACACTCCAACACTTGGCATAGCAACACATTGACAGTTCTATCAATGAAATTCAAACACTGGCTCCAAACTTCATTCTAAAAACAAAAAAAAAAAAATTGTGCGGTCAATAGAATGAAAGTTGTACTTGACACTTTTATAACAAAACTGCCCTTATTGCTTGGCATAAAGGCCCTGTCAATGTCAAATTGGTTCCACAGACAAGCGGTTGACTGTACATCACTAGTAAGATTCTATGAGAGTTCAAAGTTTTTTTTATTGAATTCCATGAAAATATTTACCAACTTTACAAAGAATTAAATAACTAAATGTGGTAGTTAACGACTACTACAATATATAAACAAATAATAATACAACTATTATCATCAAAATAAACATAAAAGAGAGAGTAAACTATTTAAATTCGTTATGCAGTTATTTCTGGTAATGATAATGACATTAATAGTCCAACGAGTGATGTGCTGATTGCCGAGTGACGTAAGGTCGTAAGTTCAACGCTATAGCTAAATCTCATGATAAACATTTTCACGGAATTCAATAAAAAAAACAACTTTGAACTCTCATAGAATCTTACTAGTGTACAGTCAATCGCACGTCCGTGGAACCAATTTGACATTGAAAGGGCCTTTATGCCAAGCAATAAGGGCCAGTTTTGTAATAAAAGTGTCAAGTACAACTTTCATTCTATTGACTGTACTAATTTCATTTGTTTGTCTTTTAGGGCATTTTGTTTATGCCAGTATAATTTCAAGATTTTTCAAGTTACTCTTTGAGAAATTAACTTAACTAAACATATCAACTCACATTATTAAAGTACACACTCTTAAGTGGTAGGTACTTACAAGTTTGAATCATATTCCACGCGCTTGGCATTGGAATGTAGTGTAATATTACCGCTTCACATTATTGACACGGTGCGTAAAAGATTATAAACCTCTTTGTCTAAAAAGTCCAAATTCCAAGCCAACTTCAAAGTCAACGGCCGTATGTCACTGCAGGGATTCAGTAGAATATCAGCGTCAGGTACATTTGCCTGACACATGCTGAGCTGGACTTCCATTTGGTGTGACCTTGAGACGCACACCGCACTTTGTATGTTTCACTATTTTAAAGTGTCTTAGCCAATAGTCATCACAATGTCTTTATTTTCTTTTTTTGTATATTGGCACCTTATAGCTATATTCATGTATTTAGTTATTATTTAATCGTGTTTTTGTATTTTGTGCTATGTATTTGGTGCGACCTTGAGACGCACAGCGCTCTTTTTATGTTCTTGATCCATTATTTTAAAGTGTATCATAGCCAATAGTGTCATCACAATGTCTTGTTGCCTTGTTTTTTTTTTTTGTTTGTATATTAGCACCTTGCAGCTATTTCGTTTAATAGCTAATTAGTTATTATTTAACCGTGCTTTTGTATTTTGTCTTTTGTGTGCACTAAATAAACGATTTATCTATCAATCTTAATATTTTGTCGTCATGCTAAATTCAGAAATAGACTTTACGAAATAAATATTACAATAATGGAACCATTATCACAAATCATCTTCAAATCAGTCACGCACGCCATGACAGTTTTTAAGTGTTTGTACTTTCGCCTTTTTATGCCTTATTGTTGATATGTTTTGAGTGCAGGTGCACATCAGGTGACATTAACATGCAAGGTTATGATAATCATGCTCATATTCATGATAATAACCTTCTAATATAAAAGCAAGATTTTATAGTCATATATGGCATGATGGAGGCTTGGGGTGATTATCGAGATGACGACTAATAGAGACGTACAGAAGAAGACGACATGTTGCGCCGTGCTGCTGGGGAGTTTGTTGCGCCACTTCTTCTTCCTAGCTAAATCAATAAGTGAAGTGAAGTGGTGAAGGGTGGGCGTTTTGGGGGACCGTCATAAGTTATTTTGACGTTCGAAAAGTGCTGATTCTCAGCCTAGTTTGAATAAATGACTCTTGATTTTGACGCCAAATCAGGGAAAATGATGATGATGCTGAAAATGCCGCAATGGAGGTCTACCTACTGTTAACAGTGGAAGTCTTTCGGCTGACATGATAATGATACACTACTAGACAGGAAACATATGTGGGTCTTTCAAGGTAAGTAAATCATTCTTATACAATTTATATCAAAGATTTTAAAACAAGTATAGTATTATTGAAATTTAAAAGGCAATGTGGTTAGCCACTTGCATGAATAATCACCCTACATTGTTCCCTTCGTCGTTCACTTGTGGGACTCAGGCCTCCTATCTGTGAGAGAGAGTGGGCCGTAATCCAACACGCGGGCCCAGTGCGGGTTGCTAGATGTCACACTAGTCTTTAATTTTTTTGGTTCTAGGACGTGCCGCATTCCTCACGGTATTTTCCTTCAGCGTTTTGAGAGCAGTAGTGATGAAATAATTTATATGAAGTGAAGCGCCTGTTCGGGTTCGATCCTACGACCTACAATTCGTAAGTCGCCGTCACCACTGCTCTCACTTGCATGAGTGCATGCTTATCTATTCTGCTGTCTGTTCCGTACATCAAGTGCATGACAAAAGTTTATTGAGTGGTGCTCAAACAACGATTTAAAACCCTTTTCTTTGGTCATCTTTGAATTTTCCTGTTCGTTTTGGGTGTAACACAACGTAGCTAAACTTTTCCCAGGACCGATTAATGAAAGGAACTAACTAAAAGCTTAGAAAATGAGGGATAAGGGTGGTAGTATCTTAGCTACTAGAAAACCAGACCTGCGCAGTTCAGACCTTATCCAGTGCTTGTAGGTAAAGTAAATTCCACCGATTTTTAATACGAACGAATGAACGAATATCGACCGAAGACCCACCGAGTCCAAAAGAAATGCATCCGGGCAATATCTGCATTCAAATCTACAGGTAAACCACATTTTATAAATGTAAAAATATTAACATTCACATCACTATATATCTATGAACTAGCATTAGACATTATAAATAATATAAACAAATATGAGACGCTAAAAAGTACCATCTTTGCCAGTATACTTCGTGCAATACGCCATAGAACGGTTATGTTTGACAAGAGTGCATTGCATAATATGGGCCCTAAAATATATAATAAATTACCTATTAATATAAAGGACGAACATATTTTTTTACATTTAAGAATAGATTAAAGACTTATTTGATTAACAAAGCCTATTATAACTTTAATGATTATTTAAATGATAAATGTAATAAAAAAATTAAGTTAAGTAATAATAATTAAATAATATAATGAATGTCATAAATACCCTACTAATAATATTGGCTACATATAGATACATATAAGATTATTTTTATTTTATTTTAATAGATATTTGCACACCTGGAAAGGTAGCATAAGGTTTAAAGACCTTCTGTTCTATTTATCACCTCATGTACCTACCCGTATTCAAGCAAATAAATGATGTGATTTGATTTTAATAATAGATGCATGGAGAATGAATTTTTAAACTGTTCAATTCAGGCACATAGAGTGAGAAGAAAATGTACGAAAAACGGCAAATTTTACGAGATATGTCTATTAGTTATATAATATGCAATTTTGAATGTATCAATTTACTTTCACGTTCATCTTCTCATTTTAGCAGCAATCTTTCTTCTACCCCAATTCAATTCAGTGCAAAATAACTAATTTCAATTAATTCACTTTCGTTCCTCGACATAATTACACATTATACAAAGTACTTAATGAAGTTTCCACACAATAAACTTTGTGTATGGCTGCCCTAAGTGCATGATAATAACAAGTACTAGTATCACCCACTTTCATGAGAATTATGAAGTACAGGTAAAGGTGATAGTGGATTTAGTTTTATAATAATATTTAGTTACTTCTGCCTGCGACTTCATTCGCTCGGAAGTCGTAAGACACCACAATATACTAAAGTAACAGCCATGTACTGTCGGGCGATTTTGTAAAAATATCAACGTGAAACTTAGGTGAAGAGAGCGTGAAGTGAGCTGTCACTGTCATAAATCGACCGGCAGGATGCTAGAGATTAACACTATTGACAGCTCACTTCACGCTCACTTCAGCTAAGTTTCACGGTGATATTTTTACGATATTTTTTAGAATCGACCGGCAGTTGTCCGTGTGTAAAATAGCTAGTCTTGAAGTCGACAACCGCAGCCTTCTGTAGCAATTTCCCATTGCTTGTGAAGTTTTTCGTTTTTAAGAGGCTTACAACAGCTAAAGCGCGGTCACTGTCGGACTGCATAGAAATGAAAGAGAAGCGCGATGACACGACGCAGGTAATTTATTGCAAAATATGAAGCTATTAGCGATTTACAAAAAATCTATTGATTGGACTGAAAAATTAATGCGATATTACGCTAATAATTATGTTGCTTGTAGAATAATCTGACAAAAAATCAGAATGATTATATATATATTATTATGATTTTTAAACGTTAAAATAAATTTTTAGAAGTATCTTCATGATTTTTTCCTATCGTATCAAATAAGTTGTATTATGTTTTCAACACACTATCTTACTAGCATAATATCCTGAATAATATCATATATTTTTCTGATTTTGTTTACTGCAGTGGATCATATACTTTTACGCATTATAAAACTTGCGTTTAGGCACGTTTAGGTCCTGTGGTCCCCTTAAGGAATAAATGAACGCCTGCGTTCCTGCTTATTAATATATTACTAATAGCACACCAGCGCTGGGGCTTTGTCTCGCATAGGGTCGCAGCATAATGCTGAGCGATGGCCGTTTAGCGTGGATGTGACGCATATTTTCCCCCAAATTATTTATTTTCGTGTTTTGATCTTTCCTTGCGTCATGTGTACCGCAAATAAACGTATTTTCTTTCTTTCTTTCTTTTCTTTTCGTCTGTGGACCGATGCATTCTGACAGTTAATTCCTGACGAATGGCTATCACTAAAATAATATAACAGTACATTGTAATCACACAGGATTTCTCCTTAAGAGTCTCCTAACCATATATATTAATTTTTATTTAAACCATAGATGACAGAAGAGGCCTAAACTTAATGTTTTTCTTTGTACTTTCTACGAAGTATCATAAAATAGTACAACAAAAGAAGCACTATAAATATCAATTGTTAGAAATCGAACATAGGTTTGCAAGCAGTCGTCGAACTTAAATGATAAGTCCTCTCCACATTTATTTATTATATCTTTTGCTGTGCCCGACAGGGTCCACGATTGTTACCTACCAAATAAATATTTACCACCTAAGCCTACATTGTGGAATGCAATAAAGAATTGAGTATTGAGTATTGAACTGCTAAGTTAATTGCGTTGTTGAAAGATGACTAAAAATAACCGTTCATAGGTCATGATTGACAGCCTAGATTCATAAAGGTATAGATGATAATAATCTTTTAAAAGGTTAAATCTGTAACAATCTGCAATATAAGAACACGAACTTAATGTAATGTTTCTCAACCCCCATAGCAAATAGCGTGACAATTTATAGCCTACAGACTGATCAGACCATTATGGAATATCTATGCAGATTTGAACAAGATCTATTCAGTAGTATTTGCGTGATGCTGGATAGCATTACGCAAATACTATCTACTAAAGCATACATATATACATTCAGACAAACAGCCAAAAATTCTAAAAACATTTTTTTCCGCATTAGAATCGTTCCCAAACCTCATAGAATAATATTAAAAAAAATTGTTTACTGTTCTGTTTTCGCAAAAAAAATATTATAACGTTGGTATAGAATGTTTGTTGCAATTTGTTTTTGTTCAAAAATAATTTAAAGCAAAAAGCTTAGGCCCATATGACAGAACCTCAATCAATTTGATTGGATGAAAGTAATTTTAAGTAATTTTTGAGCACAGAACCTCAGCAAAAAATGGACAAAAACACAAGCTTGCTCAAATGCTAGTGTGCTACTGTTTTGGTGTTTATTGATTCTGATTATAATTTCAGACACGGAAGATGGTGATAGTTGTAGAAGGTAGTGTTAGCTTTAACTTAACAGGTACTTTTCATTACGTAAAATAGTTACAAAACACCTTCAGTAAAACTAGCCAC
Organism: Agrochola circellaris; assembly: GCA_914767755.1. NCBI lineage: Eukaryota > Metazoa > Arthropoda > Insecta > Lepidoptera > Noctuidae > Agrochola > Agrochola circellaris. Next base: position 15,075,851 of record OU611863.1, on the reverse strand, counting down.
TCCAGATGCTAGATGAAAACAAACCGATTATAATTTATTGTCAATTTGTCACTATTTGTTATAAAAAATAGTACCTATTTTTGTTTCAGCACCTCTAGATTAAATCTGGTTAAGTTATCTGACAGATATAATAACAAAATTCTGTTCCATTTTTTTTAACTTGTGGCTTGTGTACAGCCTAATATAATTTTAATACTTTATGATAGATCTTAAAAAAAAAACCAGAAGTAGAATGATACTAACCTCGAGCCAATAGCACCAGGGCCTGTACACCACTATTAACCGTGCGTACAGCTATATAAGATCCGTCACGTATATTACACGTCAGTCTGAACAGCACTCGCAAATTACACGCACTTTATGTACTATGAGGCTTTATGTAGGCATAGGATAAGACTTAATCATTATGTTTGAGAACATGAATAGAAGGATTTGCTGCTAATAATGATAACAGCTGCACGGGTCGATCGAAGGTTGGTAGATGGGTGACTATCCATTGCATATCAACAGCCCTCCGTACTTCGGAAATCACGTTAAGCAAAGCCCTTGCCCCTTTGCCTTTCCGCGTCATAAGATGGTCGCGTTTCTGTTTCGTTTTGACACCTCTGAGACAGACAGTGTCGCAGAGACGTGACTTGGTTGTCATGGAAACGCCATTGTTAATGTGTGAGCTCGCTCCTCTCATTATGGACGATTTTTCGTGTGACTTAGTACAGTGAGGGCAAATCTACGATTTAAATCTTTGGCGTTAAGTCGTTAGTCCAGGCTGTCATTTGTAGATCTTTCTTTGACAGTTGTGAAAGGTAGTGGCTCGTCTTTTATAATATACGGGACTTGTACTATACTCTTCAATATTGTTCCGACATAATATCTCGACTTAGTAAAAAGGCAATGAGAACTTAAGTTGCAAGAGCGAGTGAAGGGAGCTCGGGACATAGGAACCCCTCAAAGTATTTTTTTTTTAAACCACAGTAATAGGAGCCCCGCGAAGAGGGGCTCCGTCGACTACCTGACTAAAGAAATTATATTTACCCTATATTATTATTATTATTTAAAAAATATATCTACCCATATAAAAAATCCTTCCAGCCATCAGTAACATGGCTTGAGTCACACATTTTATCACAGTTTGGACGATAAAACCGTTCCGTCATAAAAACTAGCAGGGCTACGTGAGACAATTATAATTTCTTAATATGTGACATAACTTCTTAACATTTCGTTTATGTCATTATTTGATAATATGGGCGCACTCATTTTGTCACAAATGTCAAATTTTGATAGATGACTAAGAAAATTTTATCACGTTGACAAGATTAGAAAATTGAAAAAGAAAAGAGTTTCTGCTAATTATTGCTCTCTCCAGCGATAGAGCAAGAGAGAGAAAGGGTTAATATGGTCAAAATTAAAATCCACGATAGCGGCTGCGAAAATTGCACATTTTTGTCAGGGGTGTAGTTTTCAACGTTTTCGAGGGTGCTAAAGCCGATCGTGAGGTCAAAATTAAAATCCAAGATGGCGGCTGTGAAAGTTCTGTTTTTTTTTTTCTACACCCATGTCAAAAAATTTGAACATTTTCGCAGCCGCTAATTCACACTTTTTCTCTCTCTCTTTCTCTCTCTCTCTATCGAATAAAAAGAAGAAGGTCGCAAGTATCATGAAGCCGCGTTAAAGAACTTCGTTCCAAAAATGCGTTTACCATGTCACACCATGAAGTCAGCAACAAGAACGGCATGTCAGCGAGCCTCTAGATTATGTCACATGGTTGACCCGAGCTAGCAATTTAAGACAAGATATAATTTATCATGTCTTTTCACAAACGTCTTGGGTACGCCCGTGCTCGTCCCGCTGTGCTGCGTTGTGGAGGACAGATAGGCAGTCACTCCATGTAAAATAGTGGTAAGTATTCAGCAGTATCTGGTTAGACTGGAAGCCGACCCCAATATAGTGATGCAGGTGTTGGGCCTTCCCAATACCTGCATCACTATATTGGGATCGGCTTCATGTCTAAGTAATTGATTATTATATTAGATTATTATATTTATGATAAATGATAATCAATTATTTAAAGCTTTGTATATTGTTACCAGTCCAGCGACACGTACAGAAAAGAGACCATTAAATAAATAAATAATTTAAAATTTAAAAGTTACATGATCTTTTATAACATTTCCAATGACAGTTGTTTACCCTTACTACTTAAGAGCGTTTATCCTAAAAGTTGGCAACGTCGCAAATAGCTGTCAAATATTTACCTGTTTTGATTAATTTGGCATTATTACTGTATGGAAATAAGAAATGTGGCTAACTAGCGAACTAGAATATTGAATAAGGAATGCAATACACAAGCACTTATCCCGTTAAATTAAAACCAATATTTTTATAGACTAACACCTGCAGACATAATCAATTATCATCTTTAACAAAACCCATAATTTGATCGCATTTATGTCAATTTAATTTGTGAGTAGGTATAGTCGTTAAAGACATACTTTATTATAAAATGTTCAGAAAAAGGGGGTATTCGTAAAAGTAAAGTACGATACCAAACCGCGAAAGCGCGTACAGCACTGCTTAAAAACATAAATACTCGAATGGACACACAAACATCGCATCGTGAGGAAACCTTCACGCTAGCCGTAGTGGTTCAACAATTGCAAAATAGATGGCGCTGTTTTAGCTTTATGTTAACACTGTTATGAATAAAGGTTTTTTATGAATCAAAGGAAAAAAAATGTTAGAAGAAAATAATAACCTAGTTCTAGGCAAAACCAATTTCAAAACCAATAAGTACTTACGTAAAGGGTGTAGGTTACGCTGTTTTTATTTATTACGTACTAGCTTCTGCCCGCGACTTCGTTCACGTGGAAGTCGTAATACACCACAATATGTATACTACAATAAAAGCCACATTTTGATAAAACTTCACTGTATACACGTACGTTTGTAATTTTGTACTCAACAGTCAAAATATACAGAGAGTCAGGACTAGTGAGGCGGCAGCAAGCGACATACAGTTGTCCGTGTGAGAAGCAGCTTGTCCTGAGATCGACACCCGCAGCCTTCAGTGTCTGCCCCTGTGACTTGTTGATGATCATCGCAAAGCAATACTCACAGGGAACTGCATAAACTGGAAGGGGTAACTGTGGGGAATTAGTGGTATACGTGGTATAAACACTGTCTCGCCAACGCTACAAGCTGTTAGAATTTTCGCTTCGATGACGTTTCTTTGCTAAGATACGACTTTGAGCCGGGTTCCATTACACAGCTTCGGTGGAGACCGGCTTTCAGCTGAATGATGTACGCCGGAAGTCCACTTGCCGTTAGCGAATTCAGAAATTCTACGGGGTAATAGAATATAGAATAGAATAGTTCTTTATTTGCACAAAAAGTAGGTACAAGTTACAGATGTTAAGGTTAAAATGATTCTTTTCAACGAAGCATTCACCTCGTCAGCCCTAGTTACGTATAGAGTTGAAATAAAGCAACATCAAAACCTGAATCTCCGGTTTGGGCAGTGTTATAAAATGGATTGTTACATCCACGCAACTCCTGCCAGGAACAGTCTAGATTTGTGCCTGGTTAATGTCGGTAGGCTCATTTTCTATTACAGTATAATCTGCTTATAATGTTCACACTGCTGGGACACAGGCTTCCTCTCAACGAGACGGAGTGGGCCTTTTATTTTAATTTACTTATTTATTTTATTTTAATTTACAAAGAAGGATGCCCAAAAAAAACCCAGAGTCGATTAAAATAATTTATGAACATCAAAATAGACCTTAAGTAAGAGGTCATAAATACGCTATTCGTTTTGCATAAAACCATAAGCAAACAGCCCAGCAGCATATACATCATGTATACACCGGGTCACAACAGCAGAGACGCAATTGTAGAATACGTTTGTTCATGCATTCATGGTCGCCGAACTTTAGGCAGTTGTGCTCATATAATAAGCATGTTGCCTTGCATTTGCAAGACACGAAGGGCTTCAACAGCCAGCGGCTTTTTATGATAGCGTTCTCCTAGATTTAGAAAATATGTAACATTTTTAAAATCAATAAAACAACGTAGCATATACCTATTCAGTTGTTTTCATTTATTAAGTTAATAGCCATATAATAATCCGCAATCACTTTTATATGTATATCAATAATATTTTATATTTATATAATATATAATCAGTAGATACGTATAATGTTCTTTACTCTCAAATCTCTCTCAATATTACGCACAATTCGTCACAATATCGTTTGTAAAACCGCTTTAAATATCATAGATTTTTAAAAGTTTAGTCAATCAGTTACGATTTTTGTATTACTTGGTGATGTTTTAATCGAAAACTATTATTGGATTTGGGATATAGTATGTATACTCTACCTTGCCACACATAAATCGTTTTAATCGATTCTGGGTTTTTGCTCCATATATTTTTGGGCATTATCCTTTCCTTGACATAATATTTTTATTATTTGACATTGTATACTTACAATATTTTATATTTTTTATTAAATTTGATTTGTTACAGCTGTAGTGTCAACCATTGTCATTTGGTTTAAATAGGTTTTTATTTTTATTATTTTATTTATCTTTTATATAGATTATTTTCTTTTAAATTTTGTGAATGTGAGAACATTGTAGACATAAAAGACTGTAGATCTGTGGACCATTTTATATTTTGCTAAGTACCTGGTACATGTTGATGAGCCTACACTGTCCTCTCATACCTGTATAGCTTCGATCGAAGCTTTTAACACTGTAATTTGGAATTTTTTTAAAAACCATTTACTTTTAAAAGAGTAACCGTGGAGTTTCTTGCCGACTCTTCTCCATAGGAAACGACCAATTGGAACCGTGCACCTAGCTTCTGACGTTTCATAAGTGCCCTTGTAGGTTTATGTGAAATAAAATATTTTGTATTTATGTTTTTTTTTTAATTTTGGTTCAGTGCGGGTTGGGAGATGTCACAGTCATGTCTTAAAATTTTTGGTTCTAGGACATGCCGGTTTCCTCACGATGCTTTCCTTCACCGTTTTGAGAGCAGTGGTAATGAAATAATTTACACAAAGTAAAGCGCTTGTTGGGGTTCGAACCTACGACCTACGACTCATAAGTCGCGGCCGTTACCACTGGACCACCATTGCTTAGTAATCACCCATAGTACTGAGTGGTGAAATGTTAGTGTACTAAGGAAAGACTTCTGCCTATCCTTTCCGGGCACAGGTAATCAGCAAGTAATGTAACGTCTGAGAGATATAGTCACCCTCTACTACCTACTTGAAACCTCACTGAAATCTGTAGCGTACCATGAGTTTACACAGCCAAGCCTCGCAAGCGACTCTGTAAATTATTTAATATATTAGTTGCGCCGCGCGGTGTCACCCGCATAAGTCTCGATCCCGTTGGAATATCATAATGAAAAGTATTTTATGTAATAATCCATGTCATAGTGTACCCATGTGCTAAATTTCATTCAAATCCTTTCAGCCGTTTTAACGTGAAAGCATAACAAACAAACAAATAAATAAATGAACAAACTCACTTTCGCATTTGTAATATTAATAAGGAAGTAAGGATATTGCATAGCGCCCCTAGCGGTTACAGAAAGAATTAAAATTCATACCATGAACACTATAGATCTTTTCGTGTGGTTAGTGACTAACCTGGTCTCAGAGTTTTAAAGCCGCCCATGGGCCTATGACTTGGCTTCACATGCCGTCGCGAAATATCTCTCAGGCATACCGGTTTCCTCACGATGTTTTCCTTCACCGTTTTTGAAGCAAGTGATAATTATACAATACGGAATCTGAAAAGTCAGAGGTGCGTGCCTTGGGTTTGATCTCGAGACCTATGACTTAGCAGTCTGACGGTCACACCACTAGGCTATCACTGCCTAGTGGCAAAGGTAGGATAGATAAGAAACCTAACTGAGCCCGTAAGCGTACCGTTAGAAATTATAGTATAGTCATATTTGCACTTCTGCCTACCCCAAAAAGCGAAACTGTCATAAAAGACAGATTACGACAAACACATTCGTGTTCGCGTGCATACTATTATGTAATTTATTCGATAATTACTTCGATGTCGAGCGATCGGTTGTTACCACCAATTACTAAAGATAAATCAATAGCTAACATGTTGGTTTTCTAATGATTTCGAGGATTAACATGGATGACTACGGGTCTATTTATAAGTTTTCATAGTTATACAGTATTTATGAGTTGTGTTTTTCCTGATCACAACGTCTGGCAAACAATGTTGACAACAGCATTTTAGACTACCACGTCGATCTTTTGGTGGCAAATGCTGCTGAACATGAAGTCCTTGGTTCGATTCCCAAATCGGGCAAAGTGTTCTGGGGTTTTCTTTCCGAATTTTCTCAGTAGCAGCCGTGCGTCAAGTCTGGATTTGTGCTTGATTGATTGGAATAGGCTCGCCTCCTAGTACATGGGGCACAGCTGCCTAAGCCTTTGGCAATAATAGACGTGATTTTACTATAACTAGTACCATAGTAGTAACATAGTACTATGACTATTCAAAGGTACTATTCAAACCTCTAAAGAACAATCATTTGGGTGTCGTACATCCAAAGTCTAGATTTTTTAACACGCTGCTTGTGTATATCCAACTGTTACTAAGTGGAATCTTCTCACCACTTAGACGATTCAAGTCTACTGCAGCAACAAATCGCACTTAATGTGGGTTAAGTGGGTTGGTATAATAATAGTAAATACGTTAATTTCTTAATTCGCTCTATCTTAGCTAGACATAAATGAAACAACTTTCCTGGGGGTTCCGTACCACAAAAGGAAAAAACGGAACAGTTATAGGATCACTTCGTTGTCCGTCCGTCTGTCAGTCTGTCAAAGCCCGTTTTTCTCAGGAACGCGTGGAGGTATCAAGTAGAAATTAATATCAAATACGAAAGTATAAGGTACTTTAGAGCTCTAAACAAATCAAGCTTTTAAGTCAACGCAATAAAAAAATACGGCCATTATGTGACATATTTTGATACTCGCAAATAAATCAAAACCTACAGGGTACTTCCCATTGACCTCGAATCATTAATTTGTAGTTTTATCACACAATTTTTTGGGTTCCGTAGTAAACAAGGAACCCTTATAGTTTCGCCATATCCGTCTGTCTGTCCGCGGTTTAGCTCAGAGACGGTTAGTACTAGAAAGCTAGAAAGCTGTAATTTGGCATGGGGACATATTAATAAATGCCTTGCCAACAAAGTGGGAATGTTTTTTTTTCCTCATCTACCCCATGTTGTGGGGTGTCGTTAGAAAGGTCGTTCAAAAATATTGTGAGTTTGTGAAAACCATTTTTGGATTCAGGGATCCGATTGCAAAATATTAACCTTTTAACAGATTTTTTTTGTTAGAGTCAAGTGTCCCCCCCCCCCTGCCAGCTAAATGGTTGGTTTTGGAAATCTGAAAAAATTCACAACAGTAGTATATATAATCAATTTAAAAGGAAAACTATCACAGCTAAGTAGGCTTTACAGATTTACGAGTAATAATCGACCAACTTAAATTTGCAGTTTGAAAAATAGATCTCCCATACATTCCGTATGGGAGAACATGTTTTTCAACTACAATGTTAAGTTTATTCTTCGGATAAATTCATCCCAACTACGGAACTCTTCATTGTGCGTGGTCCGACACGCACTTGACCGGTTTTTTTTTTTACTTTCAACCAAAAAACTTACATTTGCAGTTGGAGAATTGACCGTGACATATCGATGTATGGGAGAACATGTTTTTCAACAACAATGTTAAGTTTGTTTTTGGGATATATTAATGCCAACTACGGAACTCTTCATTGTGCGTAGTTCGACACGCACTTGGTCGTTTTTTAAGCTATTGCATAGCTTTTATCGGAGACTCTGAGCGCGGCGACCGAATGTAGAAATTCCGTAACGAAAAAAAAACCTGACGCGAAAGTTTGTGAGGATGGATGGATGGATGTTTGTTACTCTTTCACGCAAAAACTACCGAACGGATTTTAATGAAACTTTACAGTAATGTGGCTTATATATCAGAATAACACATAGGCTACAATTTATAAAGATTTTATGTGATTTAGCCATAATATAACGATAAGTATCCAGTAAGTCGGAAAAAATCCTGCCCTCTGAGATCTATCTTTGCGTGCGCTGCCTAAACCGCTGGAGTTACATGAAAAGAATGTATTGTGGGGTTGTTTGTCTTAAAGAGTTCTAAATAAAAGTCCGCGACAGCATATATCTACCTTTTATGTGGAAGCCATTATAGCCAAAATAGTGAGCTATAAATACATTTAAATTGAATACTTTTTTTAAGTTGCATATTTTAGAGTATTTAGTTAATTCGTATCAAAATAAATACCTTCATCGCTTTCGGTATTTAATGTAGATAAAATTTGTCTTTTACACTAAGTAATTTGGACTAATATTTTAAAAGTTAGAACGATAAGAATGACCTGCGATGAGTCGACGGCGGGCGCGCAGAACGAGGGTGGAGGGGCGGGATAGGCAATGACGCGCGATCGCCGAGTGCGCGACCCGAACGCGGGCAGACGCGTGAGGGCAGACGTCATTGACGGTTGTGTAAATTCTGCGATTTAGGGGGGGGGTATAGGGGTATTTTTTTTTTTAAATATTTTAAATCAACAATATTATCTTCTTATTTTTGAATATATGCTATGCAATAGCTTTACCGCGGCAGTCCTCGAGTGCCACACGTATTTTTTTTTTATCTGTATGGCTGATGGATTACTGACCAAGGGGTAAAGTTCAGAGCAATGCAGACAGCAATAAGGTGTTGTGCCAGTAATTATTCCTCAGACATTCTTTTTTCATAAGTCGCTACTATTGGTAAAATCTAACTTAAAAATGAAGTGTCACAATGTGATGTGTGACAATAAAACACAATATGAACACTACTACCAGAGTTTTATAGTCGATAATTGTCTACAGGTTTTAATTAAATAATAATTACATACATTGATTTTAGGCAAGCATGGCTTCAGTTAAAGATACCGTGTCCTATAACAATACGCGAATAAAATAATTACGAGACTAGTAAACACTCTTGCTTCTGGAAGCGAACTGACTAACGAATTATAATCCCTTAGCAATATGTCGAGAAAACGACAGGATATGGAAGACTGTTCAAATTGCACACCGATGTAGGTTGTGCTGGAACTGAGTTGATCGTAACATAATTGAGATCGAATTAAATTGCCTCCCGCTCATGTTGTAGAGAGATGTACGTTTATGGAATATGTCAAAATATACCATGAATTGAACATTAATATAATATACAAGGATAGGACAGGACAGGTACAGGACAGGGACAGGACAGGACAGGACAGGGACAGAAAGGGACAGGTTGCATGTTTTCATTTATGATTTACTAGGTATAAAATAACGAATTAGGAAATTCAACTTTGTCATTATTTCAAGATTTGTAATGATAAATATTGTTAAGAATTTTTATTGTCCTATAAATACCATAAAATGTGAGCTCATGCCGCCTGTGATACAGGTTTATCCTAGTAAAGGCATCTAACATTATAATACCTTTATAAATAAGCTTTTATCTTTTTATTTTTAAGCTTTTACGTTATTAATATTTTACCAATTTTTATACTGAATAAATATTTATTATTATTATAATTATATATATGTGTTAACATATCTCGGGACCATGGGGTCCCGGTCCTTTGGAAGGCGTACGAGGGGCCGAAGCCAACTCGCAGAGGCCCCTTAGACAATTTTAAATGGAATGATATTATTATTATATAACGACTCTCCTGTTTTCCCCGATGGGTATGTAAGGCCCTCTGCTTTACCTACCGGAAAGGACGGGGAAATAGCACGAAGTGAAATCTCTGGTCAACTTACTGAAGTCCTGCTGAAATGACACCAAAGGGATTTTAGACCTTACAGAAAATGTTCAAAATACTCGCACCTTAATCGTACTCAAGGTCGCATGACTCGTTTATTATATAAATATATACTATGATAAGGATCATTTAATTGATTGCTATTATTTCTTATACCACACATATACGTGAAACTCAATAGTCTACATAAAATACTAAAACTAACACAAAAAAAACGCAGAGTGACGGTAACAAACTGGCTTCTTACACTGGACTACGATATGACAGAAAGTTTCTTAGCTTAAGTAAAAACTCATAGTATACACATTGACAACACACAAATACACGTGCACTCACTAAGATATAAACATACAGACACTCTTACTACACCAATTGTCATTGTGCCGATAGTCGTGACGGCCAATGGTATAATAGCCAAGAGCCTCGACCAACACCTGAGGAGGCTTTCGTTGGGCAGCTGGATCAAGGGCTTGATCCAGAAAGCGGTACTTCTTGACACGGCGCGTATCGTTAGGAGATTCCTCTCTCAGGAGCCCTGACCACCGGTAGCTTGGACCCTGTTCCCGATACCGGTTGGCTACTATTTTGAATGAATGAATGAATAAATGACAATGACCAACAATACTAACACAAATTACAGCTCCATGCATACGCACACACTCTTTTTTATATGTATCTATTATTTAAGTTTTTTAAATGTACCTACCTTTTACATAAAATTGTTAACAGAACGAAGGAGCCTGGATCTCACAACACAGGGAATCCTAGTGTGAGGTCTAGGAATTCAATCCACTTGAATGTAAACTTTGCGAAATAAATGTATTCTTATTCTTTATTCTTATTCTTATAGTCTTATTATTTCATCGATCTACTTATTTGATTTATTTGGCCACACATTCTGTTAGGTGATTTTACTCAGTAAACGTTAGAGAGCTAAGAGACTGTAGCACCAACCACCAACATATAGTTAAGTTATTTAAAAGCAAGCGATATCGCGCAGCATCAAAGGTGCACATTCCAATTATGAGAACACAAATTGCTGTCGAGTGACTTATGAATCCCACAGTTTCCAGAAATGGCAACTCCATATGCAAGTCTTTAACGTTAACATGAACAGTTCTCGAGAATATTGAACTTTTTCTGTAAGGTCCAAAATGCCTTCGGCCTTAATTTCATCAACAGTAAAAATAAATAAAAATAATTTTCAAACAAGCAATTCAGCTACCCAGTACCAAATTTGCTTAAAGTTGCATAACGTACGTAACTGATAGGGAGAACTCTTACAAAAATATATCTATGACAGTTACTACTAAGGTATGGAAGTCTAAATTGTTACTCTGGCTCCTCCATTTCCCAATCCTTTCCAGAATTACTCAAGTTAAACTTGCCATTATGGTTAAAAATCTTGCTATTTAAAGACTAAACAAAAGTAACTCGTGATCCATATAATATGCTCCAATGGGTTTGCCATCACTAGCCACACTATTAGATCAGTTGGATCCAAACATTTGGTTGAATATCCTGAAAAGTAGGATTTTCCCATAAATCCTGAAGCTTGACAGTGACCTTGACTTTGACAATCCGCTTCGTCAGCATGAGAGCGATGACTGGTCACCCACACACACAAGACGAGACCCATACAAGCGTGGTCCCGACGTGCACATACACGCCTCAGTGCACGGCCATACGATGCAACGATTGCACGCTCTAAAAGATTTATAGATAAATGTAGTTCCCGGTGAAAATAGATAAATGCCAGTGCACATTTACACAGTGCACATTTCAATAGACGCAACCGCATCAGCCGGACATCGGTCCACATTGAGGGGACACCCGCGGTTTTCCAACAAGATGCAGTGCCGCGGTATTGTCCTTTTGTGTTTTTGTGTGCTCTCGGCTTCGGCTGACACCTTTGGAGCCAGCCTGAGGCTGTTGGGCAAGGTGTACGACAACTGTGAGAAGTCGCAGGAGATAGTTAAGTGTTTGAAGATCCAGGCGACGAAGTTGGCGGATAGGGCGGCACGCATGGACACGCTGCCCATCCTCGATGGAATTGCATTAGTGAAGCGTGGTGAAGCCGGCAGGGCGTCTCCGAACGCACTCCCCGAAGATGAAGACCTCGAATCACTACCATCGGATAAAATCGACAAATACTTGCAGCTTGCAACTACAAAGTTGATGCAGACACATCGGGTCTTCATATCTCCTATGGATGTCGGCGAAGATGTTGGACGGTCGCTGAGCGAAGCTAGGAGTAAACTCAAGAAGATGATGGGCCCCATTCTTGCCGGTGTTGCAATCAAAGGTGGGTTCCTGATGATGGCATTCCACGCTATAGCACTGATTGCTGGAAAGGCTCTACTTATCGGTAAGATAGCTCTGCTGTTGTCGGCGATCATCGGCTTGAAGAAGCTGGTTTCTGGTGGAGAGTCTCATGAGAAGACTACGTATGAAATCGTGAAGCATCCTCAGGTGTCCCAGAGTCATACGTACTCGTCTTCACACTACGGCAGCGACTTTGACACCACAGGACCTGGAGGTCACTATAGAAGGAGCGTGGAAGACGAAGCCGCTGCACAGGACAGGGCCTACAAAGCCTATGCCAAGAAGCAGTAGGTTTTAGAAAATACAACAGGCTTACGACTCCATATTTTACAAAATTCACAACGACACGGCATTTTTTATTTGCACTATATTAGCCCAAACATCGTTTTGGACCTTTTGCAAAGGAATAATGTTTAACCAAAAAATGATTATTTATTATGCTTATTCAAACGACACTAGGTAGTTAAATTAAATAGTAATTTATTATTTATTCGCTAGTTTAGTCCCATGTTTATTATTATTTATTCAATGCATAATAATGATGATATAAAAGTTATAACTTATTATGTAAATAAGATTGCGTACGCGATTTTTGTATGTGTGTATGTATGTTCAGTACATTAGTTAGATAAGGTTGTTTAATCGGATGCACCAAATAATAATGCTAATAAGTATATAATTATACAAATAAAAATATTGTTATAATCATGAATTAATCATAATTACATTAAGACTTTTAGGCTAGTCGACGGGTACTGTGCATTTCTGTTTTCTACGTTTGTCCAATTTTGTAAAAATAGCGGATAAGTTAAAGGAATAAGTTATTTATATTATTTTATTTATACGGTGCTGTTTAGAATAAGTAGTTAATTAATTTATTGGCTATTCTTCATAAATAATAACATCTTGATGTCGATCATCGGCAAGGTGGTTACGCGAGTACCTTTTATTTATTTATTTATAAAACAGAAATAATAATTGCGTACTGTATTAACCCTGTTATTATTAGAATAATAATTTATGTAATTATAAGTTTGTAATGATGATGAAAAATATTCTTAAAAGAAACCAACGAATGACGACTTAAAGAAAATTATAGAAACTGAATGTTTGTTTTATTTTTAGATTGATTGGGGCCGACAGGTTAAATAAATTCATTTTGAAATTTGTTACGGCTGTTTGTTATTTCACCCTAACGATGATGTAATAAATTGTGATGAAATAGAAAATATTATCTCATCTGAAATAATCCACATAAGTTTATCTAATACCAAAAGACCATAGACATCTCAAGCTACACATAACCATATAAAGAAATTCTTCCAGCGTAGCAACAGGCACAAAAACGAATGACTACAAAACTAATTAAATGAATTTACCGAGGAAATTATTTCCAATAATCTTTACAATAGTATGCAGCCATCTTTGCGTGATATGGAACTATCAAATGCTGAAGAAAATTCTCCGGGCACTGGAAACGAAAAAATATGTCTAGATGAGGACGACCACACTGCTGAATAAACTCAACAAATATTTAAGTAAGTATGATTTAATGAAATCAATGAAGTAATCGATCAAGGATTTGATGATTCAATTATTATACAACACAAGCGCTTCGCCCCTGTGATCTACTGATTTGGCGGCAAGTCAAATTTCGAGATTTCTGTGCTATTTCCACTGAATTAGAACTAATAAACTATATACATAGATACAGAAGGAAGAACAGATATTGAAAAGCTTTAAAAGTCAACGAACAAGTCGTTTATCCAAAATTACCCACAATTCTCGTGTCATGTAATTACAGGTGTAACGATCAATACTGCAATTTATTATTTTCTACTGTCACGGTCGACAGGCCGCTGTCATTTGCATGAACATTGTTGCTAACTACAGATCGTTCGTTTTCATAAATACTGACCACAGCTACTTTATACTGGGTATTTCCATTTCCAACTGAATCGGATTTTCCTTGCATTTCATTAATTGAATGAACATTATTGATTTGCATAACATTTTGGTCGGACACACCTACAAAAAAATCAAGATTTACAATCTATATGAAGACTACAAAACTGAGGGAAGTACTCAAGAGGCAACGCTGGAGGAAGTCAGGAGAGAGATTAAAATCGTAATTTTATAGACGCATAAAATGGTTTAGACTTTGATGATGAAAAAAAATAGGTACGCCGTTGGGTCATCACATGGTTAAGGTGAATGATAATAAAATTACAACGCTTAATATCATATCGATCCACCCGAACGAAATTTGGGAAACCCATCTACTCACAATTCTTTTCGTGTTCATTTTTGTATCGTTTGCGATGTGATTGAATTCATTATTCTTTTATACCTAGTGTATAATTATTTTAGACACACCTCGTAGCAAATAAAAGTATACAATAATATTAATTAGAATTACTATAAATTATTATTCAGGTATGCTTGAAAAGAAAATACAGTTAATTTTATTGTAATTGCCTTCTGCCATGCAATTACTATTGCTTGCAATTCATAAAATGCCATTAAAGGTAACTTATACAGTTTTGTTTCACGACACACCATGTAAGATAAAAAGTCATCTAGATAAGCAAACTACATGTTATTAAAATGATGATACTAGTGATTAAAGTGATGCGCTGACAATTTGTTATCATCATACATTAAGTAAAGAGTAACTACTAAGAGAGATAATGAATCGAATCAATTAGTGATGCCTGACACTGGTTAAGCCAAACGTTTTAGATTTGTAATGTATAAAGTGTATTAAGACAGAATTTCAACCACGATTGTATTTAACAGCGTGAGTAAATTGTGTGATGTATATCATTAATAAATACAACTTTGAGTTGCTAGACGCCCTTGTTGTCGGCACTGACAAGTACTGGTTGTCAACGCTGGTCGGGTCAGGTAGTTTTCATATTTTTTGCCAAATCAGCGTGAAACGTCGCCGATTAGTGCCAACAAGTTCATATCTGAATTAGTCAGCGCCGGTTTGCACTGGTTCACGGTGTTTTTTTAGTTCAGGCTGTGCCTACGTGTTGAATTACGACCTACTTCCTTTCACAGAGTGCCTTTGTCCCAACAGTTGGAACATTATTGGCTGATTATGCTATGCTATGCTTAAGAAGACTTAGTTTATCCCCAAGGACATTATCAAAAATCCAAAAATAAATAGCAAGACTATTCGTCAAAACTCTGGCTAACAGAAAAAGCTCAAAATTTTAATAAAAATATAGTGCTTCTTGATATATAGAGCTATCCAGCTCATTAACAGCTTCACAATTAACGATGTCAGTAGTAAAAACGGTGTGTTAGTATAACGGAAGCAGCTGATAATCAATTATATTCAATCCTAGAGACAGTTGGAGCAAGACTGGACCGCTATATAGCCGTCTGCTCATATAGATGTGGGGGATAGTGTTTGTTTGTTGGTAAAATGCATTTTCATATTATCTCCTTGAAAAATATTCGAATACTCAATTTCCAATAGCAGGCAGTAATGTTAAAGTTGATAATTTTCATAGACTTACAAAACCAAGTCTTTTGTTGGGTGTGCCTAATGGATGAAAATGTATGTGTAGGTACTGAAACAATGTTTCGGAAGCGTCAGTCTCTACTGAGAAATTAATAGTAGATCTGAACTAAAATTAGAAAATATTTGATAAACACTATAGTTTTTTATGATTAGGTGATGGCTTAGGCCAGTACAATAGTGCCCTGCAGAATTCCAACGATAACAGACGAAGAGTTAGAATATTGGTGGATAGGAACTACATATAATCGGTAGCAACGTTGATTCGTTTCAACCCTACAATCCACGCAAATACAACAGCAAAACCTAGTCTAACGCCAGATATAACCCAAGAATTCTATCAAAGAAAACCGAGAAAGCTTTGAATGTACACGCAAAATGCATCGCACGCGATTCAAACGCATGGCTCACCGGCATTCAGATAAAAAACTAAGAAAGCAGCACAAGTAGAGGTGGTTTATAAATTAGTGTGCTCATCAGAGTTATATTATTGCAGGCTTGATTGTTTGGCGGTAATGTATTGTATTGGTTGGTTGAGGCAGAAGACTTTATACCGCATTTAAGGTTGGTTGGGCGAAATTTTTAATTGCGTGCCTATTGTCATGTTGTTCCAAAATACAAACAACCTTAATGGGTCTTTGGGGAACACAGAAATACGAAGTGTATAATATAGGACACCCTCATTTTGCCAGTTATGATGTTTAAGTACCATCTGATAGGGACGAACCTCGGTAAATTAATGGGGCATAAATTCCGACTCCGGGCTGAATAATGCAAAACTTACATTGCCTTACGTTAATAATAAAGTTAAGCCGATTCCGGATTACAAAATTTGATTTTCGTTAATAGGCTCGCACGTTTAAAAAAAAATTGACAAGTCCTTTTTCCCAAATCAATTTGACGATCCGTTTATCCGTAAAAACATACTCAGTACGGAAGACTCACATACGCATTAAATATTTTATAAGTGAGGATGTATTTTATTTCAAGTAGCGTGTTCAATTTAACACTCCACTACCATTCAATCATATACAATTTTTACAACGACCCAATCACTATCTTTATCAGTAACCATTTGAACCACCGACTTCCTTACAAGAAAATAACGTGCTACCTTCCCATTAATAGCTTTTAATACTCAAACAGTTATAGTAACGGATACAGCTAGAACATTTCGTCCACATTTATTTCCATATGGGTCCGAATCGGAAACTCTTCCTACTAGTGCGGCCATTTTCTTCAGCATTTAGAGCGTGTAATCGTGTATAGGATGTTTCTAAAGATAGGTGTGGACCGGAGACGGCGAAAACTTATTTTCTTTAACCTAATTAGTTTTAACTGCTGTTAATGAGGAAGGTATTAATGCGTTATGTTCTTTGTTTTTACGCGCTATGTTGTTGCATTAGCCAATTCCTAATTAGTTAACTTTATGGGTATTCATTTCGTTGGATATCATAATTATTTATAGATATATTAAAAGACCAATATAAATAATATATTTGCAATTTATTAATGTACTGTCTTGAAAGACGGTAAAATGTGCTTAGTACATCCGTGCTCTAATCCAACAATACGATAAAGTATGAAATTGGAAAATCTTCCAAATCAAATGCTAGAAATCTGACGTCAAATACAATTTTATTCTACATACACCGATGAAAAAAGTGATGACTAGAAGTAAATAAATTAAGTTCTTCTTTTTAATACAAGTAAATGCATACTATCAAGCAAATGGAAAATTGTGGTTACTTAAATAACAAAACTATCACTACTAACAAAGTCATAAAAAATACATTCCAGGCTAATAAAATTATTTTTTTGGGATCGAATATTGGTATTATGACCCCAATCACTACTACATTGAACCTATTAATTCAATTAATTATAGTTACATGCCATCAAAAATCGAAAATCTAACCAGTATTTATAGGAGTCCAAGCAAAATTCCTATTCCTTGCACTTACATCTTCTCTTTCATTGACAGGGTCTTTCTTGGTAACAAACAGTCTTTCTAATCTACTTCTAAGTTCGTCTGGAGTGATGGGAGATGCTGTTGATGGTTCAGCTGACTTCTCTCTGTAGTAGTAGTCTGGGTGAGGTTGACGGCGATAATAGCCTGGAAGAAAGATGAAGAGTTCGTTTTTGAATAAGACAAACTTGGTTGTATTTTCGGAAAAGGCACACTGTAATAAAAGATAGATAAATGGAAGGTGAGATTCTAATCATATGAATCAGCTACCAAACCTTAACCAAATTGCATTATTGAAGACAACAACATTTAAAAATACCCACAACTTAAACAAACGTACATAATTATAAATATTAATCAGGTCTACTTAGGCATAGACGTCCATAAAATTACTAAACTCCCTACTTACTGGCTTATCACAAGCAAGTCAGCTATCAGCTTTCAAAAATATACAATATATCGCACCCCCGGGGCCCCGGTGCGAGACTGTCACTTATGCAAAAATGCAATTTTTCTGGAGACGCACTTAAAACTTTGACATTAAAAAAAAAATATATATTTCAAGATTTAGACAAGATGAATAGCTTTTACTACAATGTCAACTTTTAAGTTACTTTTGAATTAATAATGACCACTCAATATTGTATTGCTTTAGGACAGTTATTACATATTTAACTCATTATTGCAATTTTTGCATAAGTGACAGTCTCATAATTATGACATATTATGTGTGATATAATATTATAGTTTAAGTCTATTTTGCATAATGTCCCAAAAATGCATCAACTTGATTTTTTTATTAAAAACCTATAAAATATTAATTGTTATTTTTTAATTTTTTTTCCCGTTTTTCACAGCTTCTAAAGAATTGAAACCATTTTTTTCAGTACAATTTATTAATTCATGCATTTAAGGGTTAACTAGATAAATGAATCTAGAAGGAACTAACAGTAAAACCATAAGAAAAATATTGAAAGGTCTATAGAGAACTACATAGAAAATAGTAAATCTACGCAATCAATGCTATATAATAGTTTTTCAACACCTTTGCCAAGGCCAAGAACTGACGGAACTGCCATGCTATTCTGTAAACATCTCACCGTGAAAACTTGGGTGAAGTGAGCTGTCAATAGTGTCAATCCCTGTAGAATGAGAGCTCACTCCAAGCTCACTTCACCTAAGTTTTCACGGTGAGATGGTTACAGAAGCACTGCTGCTCACCCTACTAAAGCAACATCACAAAATACTTACGAAATCCAATCGATGGCATTTTCAACTTTAACTGTAAGAAACTAAGGTCCAGAATAATGAAATCCAAAGATATCATTGGAAGGCTTTTTGACTGTGCATCGGCAAGAGGTGAGTGTACCTATCGGAAACGGATACGTTGTAAATGTCTCCGAAAGCTTAAACTAGATGTCGCTATCTAAACCACAATTTTAATTCCTATAATCCTTAATATTTTTGTCTGTGTTTGTAAGTATAAATTTTGTTTTAATCTTCATGTTTCTGAGCTACTTCTAATCATAAAGTCCTTTTTACTGGTAAAGACTAAAGCGCATAACGATGTGCTGGATTAAAGATTAGTGTTAATAGTGCAAGATCAATGATTATTGACATAATCAGCACTGCCAATTATTATCGTAATGTTTGAGATCTATATTATGTCAAAGACTTTGGTTAACACTGTGTATGTGTTTAGTCGGTAAGCCACTATAAATAAATATTTAAACTTTGTGAATGTGTTAAACATGTGCTGTATTTTATTTTGCAGTCCCCATAGTAATAAACAAGAATGAAATGTTACTACTGCTTTTCGGTCTTAGATTAATTTTTAAAGTGAATATCTGTACTAACCTGAAGTAGTGTGATGATCTTGTTCGTGAAAATGACCTGGGTTCTCATAAGCATAGGACGAGAGCGACGGGCCTCCAAAACCTCCAAAACCTCCAAACGACCCTGATCCCTGACTTCCAAATCCGCTACTGAATACTGTGACAGCTAGGAGTGCTAGCTTTGCAAGAACGAACGCTTTTTTACTGGCAATTAATAGTAGACCCAGTAAAATAGGCAGTAAAGTTGAGAGTTGGAATTTGAAGCCGAGAAGGAATGGGACAAGCAGATTCCTTGTTAGGAGACGACCTGCAATAGAAGAAAATGGTGAGATTATTTTGTTATAATTAATGAAAAATAGAACATTGATGATTATTATTTTTGCCAAACATCTATGTTTCAACTGCTATGCTCATACTAACGTATCGTAATATATAATGGGAGCTAATCTTAGAAATTCCAAAATTCATCACTTAATTGTTTTAGGTGCGAACATAACTTATGTGTCCCAGACAAAAATACAATTCCATATAGACAGAGGAAATACTACGAAAATCATAAAATCTGAACGATTGATCAGTATTTGACAGAAGTTAGCAGTTCTGCTCATAGACAGCGCTGTATCAAGTTCAGTGTCAAGTCAACCTTGATTGTCATTGAGTTTGCTCGTTTCAAGGTAAATGAATAGATGGCGCTGTAAACAAAGTTAACACACACTCTCACACAAATATTATGGTAGGTAATTGGATAAAGATTTGAGCGTTTACCCTAAAAATTGGCAACGTCGCAAATAGCGTCAGAAATTTGAAATTCGGCTAACTAGCTAACTAGAATATTGATTATAAAATGCAATAATTAATATCGTAACACCGAATATGTAGTTAGTCAAAAGGTATTGTTTTCTTAGTTTATTTGTAAATCAAACTCAAATAAATAGAAATGGCACAACGAACCTGTGGATACCTCAGCAGGCTGTTGGTATGAAGATCTATCCTTAACTCTCGGATCCATAACAAACTCAAGTACTCCATTGGCCAACGTTGGGCCAATCCTCATCACCAACCCAGGATAAAATGTGCTGAGGTCCCAATGAAGAGATCTCTTGGAAATCAAATTACCCGCATCTTCGAGAATTGAACTGTAAATAAAAATGGGGTTGAGGTAGGCAGATAGATAGATAGACACCATTCATTTAGCCCACACAAAACCAAAATAGCACAACACAAGCTCAATTTAAATGATAACCAGTAGATGAGCATACAACCAAAAAAAAATGGAATTAATCGCACAGTTACTATCATTATTCTCTTGCCAATATTTATTTGGGATTGCCGCAGCATTGAATGAAAATGGAAAATACAAAAATTCAAATAAAGAACAAACAAGGTAAGTGTCTTGATAGAATTTGAATGAACTTTCTTAAGATTAGTGTAACTGTGAGTGTCATAAAATATATATTGTTTAAGGCATAGCAAATGCTTGTTAGTAAAATGACTGTACCGAATATGTAAAATGGGAATTAACTTAAAAAAAAAAAACATTCGTTTTTACAAGTTATATTTTGCATGTATAGTATTTTGCATGAATTTCTAGTGTTGGATGAATAAACCAGTTTTTCTTATTGTATTCTAAGTTTTCCTAGTGAATGTAACCAAGTAATTAAAAATAATTATACCGCAAATCCATAGGATCTTTATCGAGAAAAGCGCCGATATCCCTCGGAGTCTTTTCATCTCTGACGAAAGAAACACCAGTAGCCAGACTGAACGCATCAGCTTCATCATACTTATTCAGTTTATTCAACAGCTCTTTGCCAAAACACACTCCAACATCAGTGCTTCGTCTCACACTAATACATTCATTCAACTGACTATCGTCGACATGGTTGCCTTCGATTTCTTCACCCTCTTGCAGATCAATCTCTATAGGTATCACTTCAACAACCAATATAAGTAATAGCACACATCTCAAATTTTTCATTGGACACATTTTGGATTTGGAACTTTATTAGATTATCAGCACATGCTACAGTTTCCACTAGCACAACTATCCTTGTTGCTACAATTGTAACTTTAAAAACAATATCAAGTCCCAGTTGGTTATATAGACTTTCCATGTTCTGTTCCGGTGAACTTTGCCATTGTTTTGGTTGTTACGCCAACTTCTCACACAAACAATAGGTGAAAATTCGCCGAGGATAATTTGCGAACTATCTTTGTGAACAATCTCTAATTCTGTTACGGCAATTGCATAATATACGTAATTTTTGGCAGTAGCTGGTGAAATTACGTATATTCTGTATGGTGGGTTGGGTATAGAGATCAATGGAAATTCAGCTTTATTGTTTGTATTGGGTGTAACCATTGCATCATCTTACACAAAGATGCCAATGAAATGGAAGTAGCGGTTATTAAACATTTTGTAAGACGTACACTAGTCTACTAACCTAGACTAAGGCTCTAATTAACAGTTCAATTGTCTCAGTGGTTAGTGATTGGCTTTTAGACTATAGTTTGCTTTTGTTTTTCTTTAATAATTATTCCAGATAAAATAATATTCTTCAAATACGGTCTACACCTACTTATATTAGTATTCAGTTCCAAATCACTGCATCTAAATCACCAAATCGATTGCTTGAAAGTGAAATTATAATTGGTGACTCATAGTCTATCAAAAGGACTTATCCGTTATTATCATTGAAAGTAATCTTACTTAAAATGTTAACCCTACAACCCTACAAATGTCATATTCTCTGTCTACTCTGTAATGAATATACAGTTACAACGGTTAAGATCAATCCTGTCAAATAAAACGTAAACACAAACTTTTACTTTTCAAATGACATTGCACATAAACCGCCAATACTTAGCGATATACATAAAGCCTTTGACCCCACATTGTCTCACAGACTCATTTTATACATCTTAGACACCATGCATATTTACAGAATTTACATTCTTGTTACTCTTATGATAAAGGCTACATTTCTGTGGAAAACCGAAGGTCGTTATGTCAGTTTAAAAATTGAAGTGGTCAAAGAGTGAAAGTATTATTTTTCTTGTATGTCCGTCTCTTGGAGTAAAAGTTTCTGATGTAATATTTTCGAGTTTTAAATGACAATACAGATAGATTTCACGTCTTTTTATAATTTTATTAGCAATTAGTATGAAAAATACAATATACGACGTATATTTAGTAAGCTAAACCGCAAAGTCTCGCCTGAGTCAATAAAACTATGAGTATGAATTTTATTTGACGTTAATGATGTTTTAACAATTTTGCTGTGCATTTTTTTTGTTTTGTTAATAATATTGTGTTAGTTATTTTCTTATTTTACCTTTGGAGTTCAAAATTGTTTAAGGACTAAAGTACAATTATTAGTTTTTACATCATCATCTGTCCGAAGCTTTAAAAATAACAAAACGTTTAGTTTTTTTTATAGCTTTGTAGTTTTCGTTTGTATACCTGTTCTGGCATTACCCATTATTTCATCTCTTTACATACTAGTCTTGGGGATCATTAATATTTATTTTAAATATTGTTGAGGACTATTCAAAAATATTGAATATGTACACAAGTTTTATCCTAGTCTGTTATTCTTTAAACTAAGACTTTAAATTGGTGACATCAAAGCTCTTAGTAACATTGGGGTTCTAAAGAATAACAACAAATCAGTCAGGTGTTTTAGGGTTACGCATTTTTTGGTGTCTGCGACCTCATTCATGACTTATGAGAGTTCCGTACATTAGTCATCGACAAGTTGCTTTCGCTGCTGTCGCCCGAGGCCCATCGGCTTTCTGTATCTCATGTATTTTATGTAACCTCCCCCTCTTTATTCTCCCACATTTACTTACTTACATAGCCTTGCACTTGTTACTTACTTTTCTATTCATTACTTACTTTATGACCATCGAAATAAGAATCAAATTCGCTTATCGTTGTCGTTCGCTATTCATATTAACTTTGTCAGAGTAAACCACGTCTAGAGTTCACACACCTTTATGAGCATGCTCGTTTAAAGTACAATCATACAGCTTTATGCCAATGCAGTAAAGTTTAAATTCGTGTATCAAATAATACAGAAAACAGGTATTTGCCTTGTCCATCAAACAAATTTAAATTTACCGCTATCAAATTCGTAATTCAATTACAACCACCCGTAATGTCGTCAGCATAACGTTCAGAATTGCTCGATCGGAAGTTTTTGAGATGGAAAATTAGGTTTGTAGTTTGCTTTAAAGGAAAAGCGTTGGATGTAAACCGGACACAGGAACGCGTGAGAAGTGAAATTTCTTTTTTTCTCTCTCTTTTTGAAAAAGGATGTCGTAGGTGCGTCTGACACAAATATCTTTTGATGACGTACTTAAATATGCGTATAATTAAAGAATGCGGTTCTAATGTCATCCATGTGGGTTGTATTTGTCATAGACTCGCCTTTTTGTATTTGATAAAGGATTACGGTGTTAAGAATTTGGTGTTTTTGACGAAACTCGAATTTCTTGGTAAAATTATAGTTTATGGTTATCGTTGCTATATTTTGCAGTTAGCTGTAGCTTTCTTTTTATGATTGTACGTATTGGAACTAATCTCTTTTTCATTTTCTAGTTTTGCGTACTCATCAGCTTCATTACTTTTATCTTCTAAAACATAATAGCCGAGTGGTGTGACCGTCAGGCTGCCAAGTCATAGGTCTCAAGTTCGAACCCAAGGCACGCACCTCGGACTTTTCGGATTCATGTGCGTATTATATCATTATCACTTGCTTCAAAAACGGTGAAGGAAAACATCGTGAGGAAACCGGCATGGCTGAGAGATATTTCTCGACGGCATGTGAAGTCAAGTTAGAGGCCCATGGGCGGCTTTAAAACTCTGACACCAGATAGCTAATTACGCAACACATTTTCGTTGACAATTCCGACTAATCTGTTTCAATTTTACAGGTCAACAACATTCATTGTGTTATTTACGTTGTTGAGTAGATTGTTTTTTCGAACGTACGAAGCAATGGATTAGCAATCTGTTTCAAAACGATTCAGATTCTGATTGATCGTGTATTACATAATTAGGGTACAGGTTGGTCACTAACCATACGAAAAGAGGATTACTTTTATACTTGACTATATGACTTGATATATTAATTATTATATGTACAATGAATATGTGGTTGCCACTTTGCTAATGTCTCGAGGAGGTTCACGTTTTGAAGAAAATAATCATAGTAAACGAAAACAATTACTTATGCCAAAATTTAATAAAGAAATCGTCTTTCAGGATTTTCTAACTCAACAAAAGCGTCGTTTAGTTGTTCCAAATAAAAAACATGCCAGCCTATTATTGTTCCACTGCAGGGCAAATGCCTCTTTTCATACAGAGATGGCACGAGCATTGATCATCAAGCTTGCTCAAGAGTGGTTGTTTCATACTTATTGAAAATTCCTTCGTACTGCTGCAGAAGTTTCATTATCATCATCATCATCAGCCGAAAAACGTCCTCTGCTGTAAATAGCCATCTCCCAATCATCAGCACAAGTTTAGTTCTTTTTTTCCCGCAACCAGTGGATTCCCGCTATATTCACCAGGTCATCGATCCATCTAACCAGGAGGTTAGTCTCGTGGTCGTGAGGAGAGTTTTGAATATGAATGTAGATGGCCATAAGGGAAGACCATAAAAGCGATGAATGGACTGTATGAAAGATGATATGGCTAGAAAGGGGGTGACTACCGAGGTGACGACTAATAGAGAAGTATGGAATAAAAATACATGTTGCGACGACCACAAATAAGTTGTAATAAGGGCAGGATCTTGACGATGATGATGTAGTCTTCAGAAGTTTTAAGCATCATTTCGAAACAGCCCCAAATACGTGCATAAACTCACACCTCAAACTTTCGCTATCCATTGCTTACACAAAGGTCTTACACAATATGTTCTAATTAAATACACAATAAGATCCGCATAGAAACTGGCGATGTATTGCGAATTGGCACCCACTCGCGTTCGTCATTCATTCATACTTGCTTTATAGTAGCATCTTGGTTGTTTTACGGTTGTAAGTCGACTTGTTAATTTATGGCGCAAGAGTTGATTTTAACGTCTTATTTATGGAAGTAGCAGTAAGATATCCTTCAAATCAATTTAAGAACCAATGGTTTGAAATTGGTTTACAGACTTTTAAACCATTTCATATAACATAACATAACAGCACGCCATTAACCACACACCACACGTTTTCCTAACACTTCCGGGGTTCCCGAAGGGTTAGGAAAACGTACCCATACCCATAGTACACCCACATCTTGTCAGTTATTTTTAAGTCCCATGTAATAGACGGCGAGCACAAATCCAGACTCCTGGCTGCTACTGAAACGATTCTAAACAGTAAACAGCTAATAAACAGTTCTTATAGTTTCCAAAGAAAATACTCCTCAGAACTTAAATGGAAATTAAAAGCAAATAGTAGTAAGTCTGTTCACAGACACGCCACACTTAAAGGACTTTATTTTATTATAATTTATTATTTACTAGCTGCGCCCCGCGGTTTCACTCGCGTAAGTTTCAATCCCGTGGGAATATCGGGATAAAAAGTATCCTATGTCCTAATCCAGGTCATGGTCTACCCATGTGCCAAATTTCATACACATTTGTTTAGCGGTTTTAGCGTGAAAGCATAGCAAACAAACAAACTCACTATTAGTTAGGATATCCAGTAAGTAAACCACCATAAACTCATAAACGACTGCAGACGAATAATGTCGATTGAATTATATAAGTTCTGTTATTGTTAGCTTGTATCATTTCACTGCCGGGCAAATGCCTCTTCTCATGACTTCCAGTACTTACGATCCAGGGCATTTTTTTTTTTTTAGCTCGCTTACTGTGATCCATATTTATGATAATGTGGACCATAAAAGCACAAGCATGGTCCATATTAGTTCTAAAAAGTAAGTTATTTATAGCAATGTTTCGGTGCATAGTAACAGTCATGTCATTAGCATAATCATGAAGTATGACCTGCCAGGCGTCACATATATGAAGTCGTACACGCCGTATGCAAAACGAGAAAGTGTCAAGTGTTCAGGATGTGGCATTACGTGAAGTACTCTGTTTGCTAATGTTATTGCCTCATGAGTGACGCTTATTGTTTACTTAGTGCTCAATCTTCAATCACAGGGTTTTGGAGTAGTTTATTGATTCTACACGTTATTTCCCGATCGCTATACTGCAGTTCGAGACGTTAACTAGGTCTATTGTACTAAGGTCTTCAATCTCATGCTTTTGGAGTGATTCATTGAAATATTTACTACTTCTTGTCGGCTATAATGTTTCAGTTTCTCTATGTTTAAGCATCCGATAAATATTAATATTTTAGAAAATATATATGAACATTCTTGTATTGCTTAGATTTGTGATGACCTAGATAGTGTTAGGAATGTAAGTCTGACCTTCAAAACTGACGGACATGAAATCGTATGCAAATTTGGAAAATGTCATTATTATAATATTCAGGATGTGACAATATTACGTGAACCACTCTGTTTGCAAATTTTATTGCTACATCAGTGACGCAGTTTTATTCGGAAGTGTGAGGTACAGACATATTGTGTAAGATGTTTTATAGGAAGAGTGAATATTTTGAGGAAATATTATGCTTTTGTGGTTAATCAATATTCAGCAGTCTTTAGTTTAGAATAGTGATCTGTTCAACTGGGTTTTGGAAATTAATAATGAAATTTAGTTTAAAAACGAAAGTCGAGAGGTGTCCGTTTTTTTTTTTTTGACTGTGTGAAATTATCAAATAACTTCTCCCGCTCTGGGCGGAGCGGGAGAGCGTGTCAGACTTTTCCTGACTAAAACCCACCCGTGTTCCTTCCGTTGCCTGTGTGCCGGGGCCACGATATCCCTTTCAGATAAACTCGCAACCCTGGCAGGCATTGGCCCTAACGGACCCCGTCAGTAGAGTTGTCGGTTGAAACGAAGTTAATTTTTAACCGACTTCAAAAAAGGAGGAGGTGTTATGTTCGTCTGAAAGTCTGTTTTTTTATGTCTATTCATCGATATTTTCGTCAATTGTGGACCGATTTAGTTTCTTTATTTTTTATTTTTTAGATAAAGTTTGCGCGGTGGTTCAAATTGTCACCTTTGCTTGGGTAGATTTTAAGTTCAAAAAGCAAAAAGCTTCAATAATATAATAACTTCCTAGCACTGTTATTTACGTAGCAGGAAATGATATTCGAAATTGTTTGGGGTAGGTTTATACATATTTCGATAGTGGGTGGCAAAAAACGAAAATACAAACCCCGACTATAGACACCGACTTTCTGCCATATAAATAACAGTCAAAGTCGGTGTGTAACATCTTTCCTTAGGCTTTCCTGCAATCAAAATCTAAAGAACTCTAAATAATCAAATCTGTGGGAGAGATTTCGTGAAAAGGGACGGAAGTGTGTCACAAGGAAGCCAGGGAAGTACACGCTATTTGATTGGACCAATGAGCGCGCACGGTGCTAGAATTGGAGTCAGAAACGACCTTGACGAGGCACTTCCTCTTTAATGTTGCTTATATAATTGCAGAATGGATTATACCAAAACTATAAATGTGTTTTTTATTAAACTAATTTTTTTATATAAATATGATTTATAAAAGAGCAACCGAGTTCTATGTCAAAAATAGTGGTTGTTTCTTTATCTATTATTGCGACCCTAAGGCCTTTGCATTAACCTAATGCATTGGTAAGAAGTCAGCTCGAATGTAACGCAATCATATGGGCTCCGCATGAAGCTAAATAGTCTCATGCTGGAGCATATACAAAATAAATTTACTAGGTTTCTGTATTTAAGGTTATATGGTGTATATCCATTTTATCCATTGATGTATCCAACCTTGTTTGTTATAGGCATGGTGGGATACAATAAATTGGAAACAAGGAGGGACATAGCTCTTGCTACCTATATTTTTAAATTATTGCGTGGCAAGACTTCAAACCCGGGTATATTAAAAGAAATAAACCTGTGTGTGCCCGACAATTATGTATTGCGAAGGTGACGGCCACGTCTATTGGCGGTTCCCAGTAGTAGGACCAATCTACTGAGTAAAGCCCCTATAACGCGTAACTTGCGTATACTTAATGACGTAGCAGACAGCATAGATCTTTTTACTTGTTCTCTGGGTGAGTTCACAAAAATCACTATGTACAAAATATGTTATGAATATGATAAATAATAAAACTGTAATTGTAGCCACACTATTGAATTAGGACAATCCTGTAATGATTGTGATGATGAGTTGATAAATAAAAAATAAAATAAAATATTTCTTTCATGGGCGACACTTGGCCAAAACCTCTTTATCAAATGGGCATTTCCCTTTGGATCAAAACCAAATGGTCATTTTCTGTGCTTCCTAAGGAAGCATGTTTGAGTGTTTTTTCAACAATTAAAGACATATTCACTTAGTAATTACAGCTCTTAGGTGACTGAATGAAACAAACAAAAAAGTTTTCGGATAATACCTAAGTTATAGATCAAATACACATAATGTATTTTTAAGAATTTGCAAGGAAAATCCAATTTAAACTTTCTTTTTCACCCCACACACAGCACATTCAAGTTACTTGGCACAAACATTAGGCAGCCGCGCTTTGTTTGGTGTTCTGGTGGCGTGACTAATTCAGTCAATGTTTCCAGTAGTAAGTTTTAAAAAAACTTTTATATTTTATAAAATAATGTTACATAAAAGGAATAACATAAATCAACTGGATTTGAGACGTGTGGTTTTTATTTTAAAAAAAATATGAATTTTGTTTAATATATATTTACTAGCTATTGGGTGATTTTATGCAGACTTCACTATTTTGATAAAGATTATAAATACTTTTTTGAATGAATAAAAACCGTTTCTATGTTTTTCTTAGGAATCGATAGATGGACATGGGTTTTTTGAAGGGGATAATATGGTACCATTTTAATATTTCCATAATATATTGTTAAATATCACTGAAGCACCAGCAAATAAAATTAATTTAATATTTAATATTAAACTACTACTAAGGTAGTATTCCGCTATGAAACCCACTATTTTAATAACATCGATATTACAGATTTTTTAGAATAGGGATAAGTCGGAAGACATGCAAGTTACGAAATGGTCAATAATGTTTCGACCCTATTACCAAGGTGAGATGTCTGAAGTTACACATCAATGCGACTACTGTAAGGCTCGCTCGATTTACCTGTATCAACGAATGAACTCAGCTTATCGTAGTCCACAGCTGGACATAGGCCTCCCAGTCTGGACCACAATACTTCCTTCCTGTATATAATGAATAATAACAGGCACAATGAAATTAATTAACAACTTTGAGAGCAAATAAATGAAAAAATAAAAGAAAGTTATATTAGCTAAAGCAGAACACGAAGTTCAACACAGTAAAACAAGTGCGTGTCGAACCACGTACAATGAAGGGTTCCGTAGGTGATATGAATTCATCCGAAGAACAAACTTAACATTACAACAGCAATATTGAGTGATTTACTATGTTATTTTAAGACCATAGACTTCTTATAGGTTTTCCTGTAATCTATGAGTAAAGAACCACTCTCTGCATTTTTTTCAAAATGTTTGGCTCGTTCGTTTCAGAGATAAGGGGAATGGTCAATTTTCATCAATTTTCTTAAATATCTTTGTACTTAGAATATAATTATAAAAAAAAAAAAAATGAGATCCTCGCAACATGCCCTTTCATTTAATATGGCACACGGTTCAGTTTGCAAAACTGTTTTAATTTTATTTTCTTATTTGCCCCCCAAAATTCAAAAATACATAATGTGTACTAAATTTCAACTTAATCGGTCCTTTAGATTCGGAGCAAATTGGCTGTGACAGACGGACAGACAGACAGACAGACGAGTGATCCTATAAGGGTTCCCTTTTTTCCTTTTGAGGTACGGAACCCTAAAAACAACATATACTATAGCAAAAGTGTCGTGACGGTCAAAATGTTACAATTTTTTCGTACTAGGTCTCATTCGACAAGTGTGCAGAGTAAAAAGTGCGTTAAGGAACTTCGTTCCAATTTTCAATACATTATGCCCACGATGAATAAACGACCAAAAATTTAGTTGTGGTTCACCTTATAAACCTACTTGTATTGTTCTCTTGTTATCTTTTCTTATTCTTTCCACAGAAAATTTTGTTTTTAGAGAGATAAATATTTTTTATGAACCTGAAAATTCAGTATTGGCTCCGTCTGGTACGATACAAAAAAAACACATCCTTAATTCATAAATCGCGACAACAATTTAAATTGGTTTCTTAAAATCGGAATCAGCATAATACACCACTAAATCATCTCAGTACTGACGGTACATAATATCTAACTCACAGTGTAACTACTTACAGTGGTTCAACGGGAGCGGTTTCGCAGAGCAATCGTGCTAGCTAGGGATAAGCAGGCGGAACTTATGCCATAAGACATAGTCTAGTTCCATTGATGGGGATTGTCAATGGGGATTAGTGAAACAGCCCGGATTGATGACATAGAAATGTCAATATTTTTGTCATTTCCCAGGTCTTGTTAAATGTACCACCTGTACAAGGATATTTCGCCGCGTAGCAAAAATCAGAAGTAACGCCGCCATCTTGTTTCTTAAAATACAATTTCACAAATAATTACTAACAATGCCCCCTTGAAATGTCATTCAAGCGCCAAAAGTTCTTTGTAGCACTTTAGGCACTAAAGCATAAAAAAATGACAATATTTTTTGACATTTCTCAGGTCCTATCAAATGTATGGGCAATGAACCACTGAAAATAGTTACACTGTGCCTAGTCATAATCAAGCAGATTGCGTGTTTCTTTCATCTCATATAACTTGGTAATACGATCGTGCCCCACTTCCGACGAACGGCGGAGATCGCGTTATTTTAAATTAAATTGTGCGTTCAATTGAATTTACCCTGGATTTACTTCATTGAGATGTTTTGTAACGGTGTTGTTATGCCTGCTGGATATGGGCGTTCCCATACCTTATGGGCCTTGGTTGTTTATTATTATAAATTTGCAAGAAAAACAACTGTTTTATATGTTTTATGATGACGCTGCAAGCTGGCAACGAGTAATACAGCAAGCACTCTCGCTCTGTGACTGTGTAGCTGTTGGTGATTAAAACATGACAGATCTTGTCAATTTTCAAAGCGATTTTGTTAATTTCAATTAAAGCCAATGTGCCTGAGCTTGCTGCACTCTACTACACAAAATTGATGTCCTATTGGTTGCACATTTAGTAGCTATGCATTAGAAATTATTTGTACATTTTGTTATCTTCAATGAGATCGAGAATCATTATCATCATTTTCAGTTGTTCACCCTGGAATCAACCTCTGCTGGGTATTATGCCTTAACTTTCTACCATTCTTCCGGCTTCCGTGCGACCCTTATCCAAGTGTTTCCCCCGACTTTAGTGAAATACAATACAGAACAAGTATATTATAATTATACATGAATTATATCGCACACGACGTGGTAGTTATCAATCAATTAGCAGTATCGTTTTATTTTATATCATCGCAATAGTTTTAGACACACAAACAAGCTCACGGGTGGGTTTGAATTTGAAATCAAAAGTACGTGACATTCTGGAAATTTGATGACTAATACAATTGAATAAGTATTGTTGACATTAGGCTATGAATGATGCTACTGGCTAAACAGATCGCGTTGTAAAGAAAGTTATAAGCAACAATATCCTTAGGAACAAAAATGGCTATAATAAAGATAATTCGTTAACCAGTCTGAAAGCTTCGATGGAAAGATCAGTGTACTATACGACAGTAATAATATCACAGAATATGAAGAAGGCCACCTACTATATTCCACGCATGTAATTTGCGTGTCACTAATGATGATGTAATTTGTTTGACAGTCGATTTAAGAGTTACAAACGCAATAAAAATGAGAGTTTTTCTGTTCTATTGAAATTTCGCGTGATAGATGTGAACATTACATGTCATCATATTTTTATTTAATGGAGTTCTAGAGCTGTTCTGTCTATCTGTATGTTGGAACTTTAATATTTTCACTACGTCCTATTGGTTTACATCAACGACAAGTAAAATGGCTATGAATCTTACAAGGTATGCAGCATCAATATAAGCATCACCATTATTTCAACCTTTATCATTACACTTTAGGGTAGAGGCGTCCTCCTAAGTATAATTCAAGCACTTTTATAGTCAAACGTCTAGGCCTCTAAGTGTGTTGTTTGTAACTTATATGATAATTGTCATTCAATTTCGTCTCTTCACGTGACCAGAGGGCTGGCTAATTTTTAGGTCAAAGAATCAGCATTGCCATCCAACGTGGCAATGCTGCCAGCCTTTTGGACACTTTTCCCACTGACAGCGATGCCAACGATTTTTTTGATGCACAATGAACTCTTCCTTTATTATTTTTTTTCCTCTTTATACTTGTTTATAATTTATATATTTTAGTGTTAGTTGTATATTAGATCTAAGATTGTGTATATTTTGAATGGCCCTGTAAATTTACACGTGTGTCCTGTGTTTATTTGAGATACTTTATCACTCAGTCTAACTACTGAATCGATTTCAACAAATTATGTACTGCTGTGTTCAGGGTTTTCTGAAGTCAGACATAGTTTTGTTTCAGTTGGATTCCTATGACAGAAATGATAAATTGCGACTGAAGTCACGTATAGCAACTAAGTATTTATACATTCGTTTTGCATGTTCATTAATCATCAAATAGTATATTTTCGTGTTTGAATAAAATTCGAAGCATGTTCCCCAATTAACTTGTCGGAAAGTTCATTACGAAATAATATATTGGAACTGTCATAACATTATTTAACTTAGATATTGTTTCATGTTTTATTGTCATAAGGTTATCAATTAGTCAGTTCGAGGTGTCATAAAAGACGCTGGATTTATGTCACATGAGTCTCTGGGGTATCGTAATCCAAATTACGAATACCACAGGCCTACTTTACCCTGACCATGTTGTGGTTTTTGATTTTTTGCTGATAGTTCAAACCTATACTATACTCACTGGTAAGATAACTTCAACCACGGGTGTCATAATGCGATTGCTACACGATCTGTTTCATACAACATCGAGCATCCATGTTCAGTCAATTTGATAATGATGAAAGAGCAACGTCCTCCAACTGTGCGTGCGTGTAAAACGTATCAGATCAAATCATTGATTGAGTAAGATGAAGTCATGAAGACGACTGTAAATTTGATGATGCTCAATTGGGTTACAGTTTAGAAACGTGCCGCCTCGCTAGAAATAATGTGAGGTTATTTGGGGGTTCTAGAGGGTCTCCTGAACCTTCCACAATTCTTTTTTGGTGTTTGTTGTGTAGGGTTTAGTAGAACATCTAGAACCCCCAAATAACCTCACATTCTTTCTAGCGAGGCGGCACGTTTCTAAACCCAACCCCTCAATTGCTTATAAGATTGAGCACGAGTTGGAGTTGATCAAGATTGACACGAGGAAGAAGTAACCAAGCATCTCATTGGTACGGTTTGATAATACGACGAACACGATAAACGTAAGTATGAAGAAATCCTTTATCTACTCCTTGGTCTCTCAACACATAAAAAAGCTAAATCTAAAGCATTTATACTTTCAATAACTGTCTTCTCAGTTGTGATGAGCATACAATATTCCATAGAAAGTGATGCTAAGGTATGGTTTCAATAAATCGATACCAGATCTCAATGATCTCAATAATTTCATTCCTCAGTGGGCGAAGATGCACCTCATAACAGTTAAGTCATGATATCAAACTGTTTTAAATTGAACTAGTCCGGAGAAGTACAGTTGGGGAGAAAATATTTAAGTGAGATATTCGAATGTTTTTCGGTATAAATGAGAGTACCTGGTCGACCGAGCTCTGCTGGAATGAAAATATAGAAAACGAATTTTCGCAGACATGAAACCTAGCTAGATCGATTTCCGCCCCATAAAACCCATATTGAAAACTTTCATCGAAATCGTTAGAGCCGTTTTCGAGAACGTGATTACAAATAAACAAATATTGCTCAATTAATAGTAAAGGATTTTGGAGAATAAGTACCTACGAAGATACTAAGGTTGAGATTGAACCCTTCTTATAAGTAAGTTCAAGGCACACTGCAATGACTCGATAGTCGTATTGAACCTACAATTATTACAGCTATAAATATGACTGAAAAACTAATCTTGTGGTCGAAAACAAAACATTTTATTAACTTTTCGATCGGCTTATTAGATTTAGTACGCGACAGAGAAATAAATTTAAATCAAGGTCTTATAATTTTGATTTTGCAGGTTTGGGGCAAACACAATGATCCTGATGACGTAAAGCCAGTTACAAGAAGTCATATGTGTCGTCAGGTCTTCGTTATTTCACGTGATTGTCTACTGATGCACAAAGTGCTACGTGACATTGACATACAGGAAAGCTGTACTAATGTAACTTCTTTGGTGTCAGATCAATCGATACATTCTTGACAATTCAATATTATTATTTTCTAACTGTAGGTGACCATTGGATCATCTTCAAAGGATCAAAATGAGACAAAAAAAAAACAAGCGAGCCTTACAGTACCTAGTCGAATATGATGTGTAACATCTGACATCTTGGCTGACGTTTATATGATATAAACAATATTTATCATCCTCATCATCATGATCATCTTGTTTACAACCTCTCGGAAAACGGGTTGGTACCATCTGACGGCCAAATCTATAACCGCGCTCGCTCATTGGTCAAATCAAATAGGGCGCGCTTCAGCGGCTTCCTGTTACACACTTCCGTCCCTTTTCACAAAATCTCTCCCTCAGAAAGCGAGAGCAAAGACGTTACACATCAAAAAGAAAACTATCAAGTTTATGAAAATGTATAATCAATTAATTATTTTATTAATCCTACAACAACAAAATAAGTTCCCGACAGTACCCAACAACATAAATGCATCGCTGCATCCCTCTCAGCGATAGCCAGTGTACCGTGACACTAAGCGCATATAAACGCAACCAGTGCTCTAGTTATACACAGTGCCCATATAGCCAACATAGTGCAAACAACAAACATGGTAAAGTACCTCCTGATATTGACCTTGGTCGCCGCAGCCACGGCCAGAACGGCGACCACGACACAGAATAAACTAGAAGCTCGAAGCTCAGACGATAATGTTCTAGGAGATCTAAAATTAGCGTATGAGACCTACAAAGATTGCAGCGGGTCCGACATTTCGCACTGCCTCAAAAGAAAATTGGCGAAGACTTTGAGCAGGCTGACGAAAACTGAGGAGTTGGACATCCTGAATGGGGTGACGATAACTAAGGATAAGGATGTGAATATTGTGGAGAAGGAGGAAGCGATCCCCAGGGGAATGGACGAGGGGTCGCTCAACAACCTCATTTTTGACAAAATCGTTAACTTTATGAGGTCCCATACATTGCAGGTAAGGATTTTTGATATTTGAGTTAAAATTAAATATAAAACTAATTATAATTTGAAGTACCTACTTTGGAAATACAGTCGTTTTAATTATAAAACAGAATTTTAAAATCAAGTAATCAACCTGTTTTAGATAAGAAAATTGATGAATATGACAATAATTTAAATTATACTTATACTATTAAATAAGACAAGGTGACTTGTGATTGCTTTAGTTGAAATGATAGTTACCTACATAAAACAAACATTATTAAAATATAATTTTATTAAAAACAACTCGAGGAAGATGGTCTTTCAGGAACTTTTACAGGTAAAAAGTAATATATAATGTGATTGATTATGGCGACATATACCTACATTTAGGTTTATAATATAGGTTACAAAAAGTGCCACGTGGTCTCTCCAAGTCTGAGGCCGCAACATGGTCATGGATTTTTCCAGTTTTTTTTTTTTTATAAGGCAGTTATGGGCACTCTATGAGTTATATCCTATCTTCTTAATACTAAAATCACGGTGATCGCTTCTTTTTTGCACATTAACATTAGATGCCTTATCTTCACTTTCAGTAATGTTAGGAGCAACTGGTATTATAGTAAAGTAGTTTAGTGAATGACTATAATAAATGACTACTGCTATGCTATGTTATCTGTAAATGATACTGCCAGTAAACACGGTTGTTATAAATTGAAAAGGTTCGTTGGTATTCACATTCTCAAGTTTCACCACGTGTGTCAGTTTAAAAACTTTGCCGTTCCATTTAGAATAATTTCATATCATCTATCTTTTGCAAATACGCACACATCACATGCTTTTAGTTATTAATTTGGACGTACGGCTTGGCTTATTGTATTGATTCCATGTAATACCACTCACATTTTCCTGTTTGATACTCCTAACTTACGTAATAATTTGATCTACCATACAAATTCAATCAAACTTGAGTCTGAATGAACGAGTTACTTCACATCCATTCATTGTTTGTATGACATAACACATAATGTTACTTCCATACAGATATATAATACGGTAATTATTATTCAAACGACGTTCTTGGTACAGCGTAATTAATCTAGGTGCGTTTAGTCACCTTTGCGACTATAGTAATAGTACCTATTTGTTTACGGGCTTGGCAATGTCAATAACCTTGGAGAAGGTATAAGACAAAAAATATATAATTGGCGGATTCGATGACATACACAGTACACAGCACACAGCATTACACACACACACTGCACTGCACACACACTAACTGCACTGCACACACACACACTACTCACACGTGTGTGTGAGTAGTGTGTGTGTGTGCAGTGCAGTTACAGTTGTAGTGCTGTGTGCGTGTGTATGTGTGTGTGTACACAAACACACACACATACACACACACACAGCACGCACACAGCACACATACACACACACAAGCTGCACTGTGCACAGTATTAGATGAATAATATGTTACCGACCTAAATCGCGGAGATAAATCAAAACCCCAAAAAGTTGAGGTTCAGCACCCTACTTCTTACAAACTACTAACACTAAAAAAAAAACACAAACAATTTTTTTTTTACTTGAATAAAATCGTGATACAATAATTTAGGTTGTACAAAATAGTCCAAGTCCAACTGTTGTTACCTTTGACTACGGTCAAAGGGAAAGTAATCATTGTCACCAAGCTGTGGCGATCATTAGTCATTCAAGAAATCCCTAAAATTGCGAGTGCGTATGACAAAGTTTGCAATACAATAGCACATTTGCAAAATTGTAAAGAGGACACAATAACCATAAAAGATTGCACAATACATCATCAGGTAGAGAAAAAGCATGAACATTTGAAAGGAATGCATACTGGTAGTTAGCTAATGCCCTATGCTCGCTTTTGCTGTCAATGACAAAGTTACTTGAGGGTAACGAATTGAACTATGCCTGTCATTAATAAGCCGACACTATTATTAACTTACTCTGCAAAGTAGAAAAGTACTCTGCAAAGTAGAAAAGTAGTGGCTACCAACCCACCCACCATCCACCACCCCACCATTCATAACGAACCCACAATTAAAAAACTACTGCTTTAGTTTAACTTCGTAGTTTATTCGTGTTTGTAGCACTTAACGGGTTAAGTTTTTCGATCAATTTTGCACCTTCGGTATCAGTAGATCTATCGTCTATCGTAGTCTTAGATTGTAATTGGTTGAAACTATCGTATATCGGCCATGAATGCATGCCTCATTGCATATTATTATCGCTCTTCCTTCATACCTATGAATTGTATAAAAAAAATTGTGACTCTTCGGACGCACCGCCGAAAGCACATTATTGTCATTGCACGCATACATGTTCTTTCTACCATACTTCTAAACTTCCTTATCAACACTAACGCAGATTGTTATATCTGCCAGTTAACCCTCATTGTTAATCGGAATGTTTCCCAGAACATACATATCTTATCACCTTGTACCTGAAATGATTCCACCTCAATCAATCTAAGTGTCGTTTTAGAGTCAAAAATGTATTCCTACTAACCTGTTCTTAGACCATTTCCAAGCAACGTCAATTCCCCAGATTTTTGCAATTAAAACAAAACAATCTACCTTCTCCTTATAAAAACTGAAGATGCTCTAATATAAATCAAACTGTACTGAAGTCTGTTCCGGCTGCAGCTAGATCCGGCTACTCCTGTAAAAGCGTGACGGCTCAATCTTACAGTTAATGCGTAAAAACAGCATACCACCCACCAACGCAGCGTGACAACTTTCCCGATGCATCTCATAATTGCATTTAATTAGTCCATCTTCACTTTTTGCTGGCCACACTCTATTAAACTTTGCAGTTTCTTCTAATTGGTCCATGCGTGATAATTGATATGCGTAGAGAAAATCTAATATGTGCTAAATGGGGGGTTCGCACGGCAGTGCGTGTCGTTTCTAGTAATGTCATTAGGGATAGGTGCGTGATTGGTTCTTAGTTGAATAGGTTCGGTCTGTCAAGTTACTAACTGTTTGCTGCTAGCTGTAGTGTGCATTTCTTGTTCTTCTTCTTTTCATGTGGTTAGCGACTAACCTGATGTCAGAGTTTTAAAGCCGCCCTTAGGCGTCTGACCTGTCTTCACATGCCGTCGAGAAATATATCTCATTGTGCACTGCTTAACATAGATATACGATAGGTTTAGATGAATGAATTTGAACAGTCAACTTTAGTTATGATGGAAAATTTGGAGTTAACAAAGATAAAAAGGTTAGCGATGGTGACACTGAGGTTAAATCCGCATAGGTCGAAAGTGAGCCTGCACTTGAATAATGTAAAGACGTCCATGCCAAAACAAATTACATTGGCAAAGATTTTTCTATGGGAAATTCAAAGAGCATTTTTAGACTTTAAGAAGAAGAAGAAGAATCTTCTTCAAAACAAATTTCATTGGCAAAGATGTTTCAATGGGAAATTCAAAAAGCATTTTTTGACTTTGTTCAGTTAAGGGTCAAAGTTCACCAACGCTTCATCCAGTCGAAGTCCTCAGGTATTATCCTCTCCCAAAAAAGTCTTTTCCTACTAATCTTTATTGTGTTTTGATTCGCTTTCTTGATCATCTTTCACTGGTGTGTCATTAGTCTTGATTGTGTTTCAGGAAGTTAGATTTGATTAAGATTTGTGTTGATCTGACTAGAAGTTTGTGTCTTCGTCTTGAAAAATGAGCATCCGATAACTGAACTACGGCAGAAATGATTATGCGTTCGTGAACCTGCTGAGATTGCTCGATTGTCAATAACAATAACTTTCTTCTTGAAAGATATAAATTGTGCAGATACTTTTAAATTAGAGTGAAGTTTATTTTGAAGAATTCTTGTATTATAATAATATTACGGTCGTAATATTTTCACTGCTGTGCACGAGTCTTCCTTTCTTTCTAACGACCGATTCCGGGTCAATTTCAAATGTACATTAAGTGAAGGGCTGTCCATTATTCCACTTATAAATTCTTGGTCACCCACCCTAGAACTTTTCTATCCCGATTGTTTTCAAACTTACGTATTTAACTGCTCTTGTAATTTGCAACTTTTCAAGTTGCCTACCAACTATGTAGATAGGCTCATGCATGTTACGCATATTGGCCCGAACATTTCTCTAATTAATATTTTTCAATTGCTTCATGTTCCATAATTTTAAAATCTTCCGCACTTTCTTATCGCGTGTTCTGTTGTAGGAACTTATTGAATATTTTCTTCAATTATACGTTTGAACTGAGTAAAAAATAGTTTATACACGCTTTCGTTCGGTTCGGGGAATCAATTCACTTTTTTGTAGTAATTAGTAACTTTAATAATGTATCGGTGGTAGCTT
Organism: Agrochola circellaris; assembly: GCA_914767755.1. Classification (NCBI taxonomy): domain Eukaryota; kingdom Metazoa; phylum Arthropoda; class Insecta; order Lepidoptera; family Noctuidae; genus Agrochola; species Agrochola circellaris. Next base: position 15,035,502 of record OU611863.1, on the reverse strand, counting down.
GAAGGTAGTAAGCATTACATGCAACCACGGAAAAAATACTGGCATGAATTCATTTAGAAGTAACCGCATTTGAGTGTCCGCTTTTGAAAAACTACTTCGATTATAAATTTAAATTTTCATGCTGTTTGTTCTTTAGAACAACACATTTTTTTTTTATGAAAGGATAATCTTGGGCCGGTTAATCTTGCTAAATAAACTTAACATCTGAACAGAAATTGGTTCGCCGAGTCAGGAACATGATGATTTTATAATGAACAAAACGCAACAGCCACGGAGGGTGCAAAGTTCCTTATGTATGACTTACAACAATAACAGTAATTGACTTGCTCAGCCACGTGATTCATAATATCATATTACTAATTTCTAGTTTTCCGTTGTAGGTATACTATTTTCTGTACCTGAACCAGTAACTTACAGAACCTCTTCTCTAAATTCCAGGTCAAATTCCCCACCGAAGATGGCTCGGAATTAGCAGAGGACCAGGGACGCAGCAGAAGAAAGAAGTTGGCACCTCTTCTCGCAATCCCCCTGCTTATCGGAGGCATGATGGTACCATTGGCCTTCGGCGCGTTGGCACTATTGGCTGGAAAGGCACTCATTGTGTCCAAGTTGGCACTGGTCCTGGCTGGTATCATTGGGTTGAAGAAACTCTTGTCTCCGAGCGGGGGTGGACATGAGGCTCATGAAGTGGTGGTCTCGGCTGGACATGGTGGCTCTGGGTGGAGCAGGTGAGGTTCTTAATGAAAATGATTGTGGTAGATGAAAATTATTAGAATATTTAACCCGCGTAGGCATAATTTACTAACCTTTTTGAAGTACGTCATGTCACTTAGGATTATGTTTGCACTGATGTTATTATCTTAAGTTTCTAATTTAATTATTCTGGAGTGAAGTGTAGGTTTCCGCACAATATGTCTATAGTCACCCTGAATGAACAATGGGTTTTATCATCGACGGCTTAGTAGCTTCTTGTGGAAAATGCACTAAGATTAAACAGATTGTTTTTGTAGTTGGCTTGACCAGTTCATTAGGAAATTAAGACTTAACTTGCTCATTGACGGGGAAAACAATATAACGGGTAGCACAAACGTAAACAGATGCACCAATTTTCAGTCACGAATTAGATCTTTTTTTTTGTCTTTAATTTGACTATCGAAGTAAAACACGACTATGTATAATTTCTGTTTTTTTAAAAGACCCGGGTCCGCTTTTTTTGCATGTACTTAAAAAAGATTTTTATTTTGAACTTAAAAATGTTTTTTCATGAAATAGTTTGTTGCAGAAAGCTTGACATTATTTTTTTCTAATTTGCCAGCGTTGCGCAAAGTGACCACCTCGAGAGAAATGCCGGGGGCAACCCAGGGTTAGGATATTTTTATTATTTTGGATAATTATTTGAAATATAATTTACGTTAAATTACATAAATATGTTTTTTCTGGGCCGTAGGTTAGCACATGGGCAGAATATTATAAATAATATTGTTTAATTGGAAATTTAATTGCATGTAATTTTTGTAGACTGTAGATAATAATTCGCGCGTATCTCAAGCCTGAAATTTTTCATTGTAAGATTCAGGGAATTTCTTAAGTAAACGCTTACTGTCAATAGGTACATTATTTATTTTTTGCATGTCCTATATTAGTGTTTTGGTAAATAATTATTTTCATGATTCCTTTGTCTTGTTTCCAGGTCGCTCGAGAAATCTCAAGACTTAGCGTACAACGCTTACGCCCAATAGCCAGCGAACCCACCGTTAATTAACATAAATTAATACACGAATCTAAGGACCAATCGGTTTCAGATAAATAATAAATAGACAACATATTATAATTAAATTATTTACAATTATAGAGTACATAGTTATGCAACATTTGAAGGAGAATGCCTGTCGCAAGTTTTTATTCTAAAATCTAAATATAAAATAATATTTATTTGTTATTTATTCGCTCTAAATAATCATGACAAAATAAAAATATTTATTGAATTCCGTAAATAAAGTCAGAAAAACACTACTGTTGGATGAACGTTCGAATTGAATTCCTATAATTATGTGTGTGTCATAGTTTTTATCTATTTTTTGTTTTTATTTATTTATTGTGTTCGGTAAACATTATTGCTCCAGAATAACAGGTTGAAAATGAATATTTTAGAGTGTAATATAATTTATTTTACTTCAAGGGTCAGTAAACTGTAGTAGCTATTTTATTATGGGTTATCATAGAAGGTCTTGGTTATAATAATTATAGAAAAGCGGAAAATGAGTGAGAGAAAATTATTTTCTCTTAGCATTACACGTTTTATTAAAGTGCCTCGAATACTCTTTAAAGACTAAATAAAAATACATAACATATTGTATAGTCCTATTTACAACGTTTTTTTTAGTTAGTACCAAAAATATTTTAATTTATTTATATATTTTAAACTTATATATTACAAGACTTTGGAGTGTGCTTTAATTAATTTATGTATCAGCAGAATAGCGATGTTAATATTTTTTACTTTTCTTTTATGTGTTTTTGAACGTATATAAGTATTATATGTGAGCATAAATGAGCATATTTTTGTACGAATATATATTTATTTATTTATATGCTGTGAAACATTTTATATAATACAAAGACTGATAATATCTATGTATAATAATTATAAAAAGAATATAGTATCCACATGTACATATGTAAATAAATTATAGCATTTATTTAATATTTTTTCTGCATAATATTTATAAATTGAAAGTATTATGGATTGCCAAATATTATAATTTTATTTACAAATATATTTATTAATCTACTTAGGTTACAGATCTCATATTTATTTGATATTTTCCTATTAAAAGGTGCTCATTTTTATTCAAATGCAATGTAAATATTAAAGCGTTATTTATATATTTTCATTTATTTAATATTACGTTCCAGTCAGTTCATTAATTTATTAAATTAACTTAATAATTTATTGTCAAATGTTATTAAATAAACTGTTGGTACTCAAGATTATTCGTTTTATTCATAAGATTAGATTAGTATGTTTATATTCGTTTATTTTACAGCCATATCAATATTTTCCATAACATCGACTACTTCTGCGTAAGATAAATTCAATAAATTCGAAGATGTTACATATACCAACCCGAACTCCGGTCCATGTGGAGGATTACGGATCACTCCTTCCCACCGGAGGAAGCATGTGTCCCAGCAGTGGGAACATTATAGGCTGATTATGCTAAGTAAGTCAGTTAGGCAGTCGCTCCATGTAAAATATTGGTATTCAGCTGCATCCAGTTAGACTAGAAGCCGACCCCAAAATATTTGAAAAAACGCTGGACAGATGATGATGAATTCTTAAATCAAGTATAATACCATCAATCGATACGTTATGAAGAAGTAGTACAAATAAATTAATACTAACCTACTAAACAACGAACTCTGAACCTGCCAAAACGGTATTCAATTTCGCTGTACGTAAATAATATCGCAACAGTAACTCAATGCGAACTGTTCGATGTGACACAAAGAACACAATGGCATATCATGCATTATGCAGACCGGAGCGGCTGCCAAAATTTATATGAACTATGGTAAAGTTAATTGTGTCAATACGTGTTGGTTTTTGTGAAATAAATATTTGTAGGAAAGTGGGAGGATCGTAATGCTTTCGAGTCTTTGATGAACAAAAGTCAGCTAACCATTTATTGAGAACTGGGCTAATATTTCGGTCAAATATTTTACACCTCTGCTATCCTTGGTGTTCAAGAAATAAAGACAAATATTTTATTTGGAAATACAAACAGTAAGTAGGAAATAACAAAAATAAAAAAATTACAAAATAAAAAACAAAAAATAATTATAACGACCTGTGCGAGGCCAAAAAGGCTCCTATCTCAGCATAATGCGGCGATATTTAAAAAATAAATACTGCAGCGCTGGTATTCTGATAGGGCCCACTGTGATGTCACGGACACACCTACGGATTAAGATAAATCCCACTATGGGATGTAAAAATAAATAAAGCAATAAAATAAAACAAAAATATAAATAAAAACTGAAACTAAGTAATAAATAAATCTATTCACGCCCGACGTTCCAACATCACTTGTCCATAGTATAGACTATTATCTATGGTGACAAGCGAAGGGACGCGGGCGCACTGCGAATCTGCGATGCATTAACTGTCAACTAATTGTCAATTTATCTAACAAAGAAGATTGGAAGATTGGAATTTTACAGAAATTATATATTATGGTTCAAAGAATATACTACTGTTCAGGGTTAGATCCCCAGGTCTTGCAAAGTATGATTGGAACCATTAAATAGAACATAGAACCAAAGTTACATATCACATAGCCCTCCAATTAATATTTCGGCAACGTAAAACTTCAGGAAACATAAATCCCTGGACATTTTTTATTTGTTTTTATGGATCAATCAATAGTTTATTTTTTTCACATTTATAACATAAAATTTATTAAAATGTTTTACAGTATTTAACACAAATTACTATTTACACTAGGTACTAAATACATTATCTAACTATACAAATAAATACAAAAAACAAACGGACACTTAGGCGTCGAAGTATTCATCCGCATCGTTTATGGATAGTATTTGAAACTGATTGATATATTTAACTGTAATAAACCTACATTCAAAAATCAAAAAATAAAAACTATAAAAGAAGGCAAACGATAAACTATTAATCTGTTAATTTTCAAACTTTTTTTTTATCGACAATCTTTTTTTGTTTTTCTTTAAAATTTAAACTTAACTATAAGTAATATAACCTACCTAAAACTGCACGTTTTAAATTTATATATTTCTAAGTAGTCCGTTCGTATGCTTTATACTTATCCTAGTTATACAGGGAAGCCTATTATTAGCCATACAATACTGTAACATACATACTCTGTAACATACTATATGTATCGCTGTTGGTTGCATAAATAAAGAAAAAAAAAAACAATCTACATAGGTCCGTCATTGAAACAATTTCACAGACAACAAATTTCATAGACACGGTTATTCATTGATAACCATAGACAAAGAGGCTGTATTCTAAACAGGAAGTAGTGCGGATATTGTGAATTGATACAATATTTCCGCCAGCAATAAAGTTTCACTTTCGATACAATATTATCGAACTTCGTATCCGCATTGTAGTTTATAATTATTTGAAATGTCTCTTTCAGCTGGTGTACTGTGATTTTATCAGGAATGTTCTTGGCTTTTCTTGGCGAGATTAACAAAACTTGTTTCTAAGCACGGATAATTTTAAAATTCATCAATCGCCAGGTTTACGTCACAAAGTGGTTGAAGGGACGAAATTTTTCCCCTCGCGATATTGCATAATGAATCAAATCAAATCAAAAATATTTATTTGCTAGAATATGGTACATAATGGTGTTACAATAATTTTGTTTCTGCATATCCTGCCAAAACGATGGCGTGCAAATTTAAACATACTTAATGTCAATTATTTTAACTCACAAGCTATTCTATTGACTTATCTTCTAAATAGTCCTTAATCGTATAATAACTTTTCAGTAAAAGCAGTTTGAAAATATATTTTTTAAACATTGTCAGCGGTAGGTCTTGCACAGTATTTGGTAAATGGTTGTATATTATAATGGCCATGCAGTATGTATTTTTTTTAAATAATGTTAGTTTTATTGGTGGTAGCTGAAGTCTATCTTTATGGCGTGATGATCGGCAATTTGGTCTGGTAATGGTAGTTTCGAATAAATTATAGTTCCTCTTAACAAAAATACACATTTCAAAGATATACAAGCATGGCAAAGGTAAAATTTTTAGTTTTTGAAATAGTGGCTTACAGCTGTCTAGAAAATGAGCTCCACAAATTGCTCTGACACATTTTTTCTGAGCTTTGAAAACTCTGTCAAACTCTACTGAATTACCCCATATTATAATACCGTATCTAAGTATGGATGATACGTAACCATGATACGCTAACATTGCACTATCATAGTTAATTGTTTGTCTAATTCTTTTCAAGACATATATAAATTGAGCCTATAATGTTCCCACTGCTGGGACTCAGGCCTCCTCTCTTCGAGAGGGAGTGGGCTGGAGTGGCTGTGGGCCCCGCGATATTATTATGGGGAAATATTTGACTGATCCTATCATTATTGACCTTCAAATGATATACGCTTTTTTATTAATGAAATTACTAAATACTGTTTGGACAGCTAACGAAGCACTTAAAAATAAGAGCCTCTTTTTAACGATCTGGCTTTTTCTCACAGTTGGTTGCAGTTACTATGAACCCCGAACAAATGGGTTAGGTTAGATTACAACTGTGACCAACCACGTGCGAGCCGAAGTGGTCGCAGTAACTAAGCTAGGGCACCGCGATCAAATGGGTAAGGTTAGGTTAGAACTATGACCAACCCGAGCGAGCGAAGCGAGCGGTACGGCGACAGCGGCCGGCGAGCGCTACATCCAAGTTGGTCGCAGTTACTTGGCTATTTAGTATTTTTAGGACTCTAAATAGGATTAGGTTAGTTTAAATATATAGACTATTGTTATATTCCCAAACAGTAGCATACGAGATTAGATAGAACCCTCTCCAGTGATGATGAAAATGGCCACATGTAGGTTTAGTCAGCAGAGGTATACTCCTGTTTCCTACTTCTTAGTCTGACATTTTTCCGTGGTCTCTTGACACCAGCCCACTCTTGGCGGGCATCAATCAGAATAACCCCTCATGCTCCCCTCAAAATCAAAAGGAGGTAATGATATAGCAAATGCTGTCTTATTTTCTCATAATAATTTAACCAATCAAGTGTTGTTTTTTACGTATTTGATTTGTTGTTTATCACACCAACAAATCAAGTAGGTACAAAACAAAAGTCCAAATCATTACAATTTGTACCCAAATCACAGGTTCAAACAAACACTGTCACTCACCAAACAATTAACCTACTTAGAACAAACACATAATCACGTGCAATAATACGTACGTACGTATACAATCTTAAGTCATCTCTTGAGCCCTCAGGGTAATGACCCTTAAGTCAGAGAAAGTCGACGGACATAGATCATTTGAAGTAATTATATCCATTTTTTTCTGTACGGGATTTTCTTTATAGGAATTCATCCAGATGCATCCCGCATCTGGATGGGATTCCCATTAAAAAAAACTGTCGATCAATAGTGATTGAGCGTTTTTATATTAACGATGGCGTTGTCGGAAGTAGGGGAGAGCATGGGTTTCTTTAACTAGATGCTATTGGAATAGTTTTCTTAATTTATATTTATAATAATAATAAACTCTGTTCCTGCCACCTATGGGACAACATGTTTTATATTTTTTATATTCTAATGTTTAAAAATATTATTTATAAGTATTTAATTTAATAAAGAAAATAACAATGATTCTTAATAACTCAAAAAAGTCCGAGATAGAAATAATTCTATTGTCATTTTCAGGATCAGAAGATATTTATTTTTATATACTGATGACAGCCTGAATTGATTCTGAATGGAATGGATTCTTTGCCTACTCATAAACATAAAAAAGGATGGCTTTAACCGCAATAGGTAAAAAGCGCGTGTAGGTATACAAATAATTTGGCATACAACACTTTTACATGGAAAATCGTAATCGTCTTTCACCCAACAAGGTTTTATCAAGGCATAACATATGTACATAGAAGTGTGCCTAGAATGATAATATGTGCTGCAACGTCTCCGCCTGCTGAAAATAGCAATTTACGATTACCAATCCTAGTGCTAGGTTTTTTGGTCCTGGCGATTTCCCATTTGATTGTCCATTATCACCCATTTATATGCATAGCATACGATGCCGATTGACAACCCAGCACATTTTCCTTTTATCCTACACAAATAAAATAGCACTGTCAAAGAGAAAATAAGTAAAACTGATTTTCTAATGTCACTTGCAACTTATAACTGAAGATTTGCCAGCGAAAGCATATTATAGCCGTTGACAGTAGTGTTAAATAAATTAGTTAAAATAACGCCTCTTGGACACTTTCTTGTCTTATCTTTCATTGCCGGTTTGACAGTGCCATAATCATTATGACATGCTGACATGTAAGGCGGTTAAGAAAGCTGTCGATGTGTGGTCATCGACCCGCAGTTGTAGTAGTATCAGACCAGGAGTTGTATGCTGTAAAAATCTTACCGTGAAAACTTTGGTGAAGTGACCTGTAAGTAGTGTACATCCCTTGCATCAGGTGCAATGACAGGTCACTTCAAGTTCACTACAATGGGTGAGATCCCCAAAATCACCTGTATTTAGACCTACTAGCTTATCTACATTTTGCCACATTACGCCAGTTACATTTAAGTCCTATAAATATGGGAGCGAGCTTATTGCCATCAATGGGGCACAAATACTCCGGGTTGCTACTACGAAATTCCTAATGGAAAAACCCAATAACACATTGCTCGACCTGGGAACCGAACCCAAAAGCTCATAGCGCTTGCGACCACTAGACCAACGAGGCTGTTGATATTTTATCCTAAACTAACTTTCTTCTGATTTTGTAATCAACTTTCTTCCTTCAGGGGTTTTCCTGATAAATTGTAGGTTATTTGTCACAAAAAACACCCAAAGTTTTTCTCTAACCGATTGTTTATTTACGCCGTGTTCAATCCGTAAAATCATGATGTTACGCCACTGACCGCGAAAATTACGGTCAATTTTATTTGTCTGGTTACTTTTTTGTTGTTTTACGTCGATTTTGTTTTATATATGCTTGCTAGAAGGTGCCACTTTAAGTTCAAAGATAAACGGTGTTGACAGCTGTCAATGTCATAATGTATTGAAGTTCTCGGCCACGGTAAGGTAACTTAGCTGCCGTCATCACGTGACGTTGGCAGGAAAGCTGACATTGGCTCAGTTGCTAAAAAAAAAGTCACTTATCTCGTAATGACATTTCATCATAGAACCCTTAATCAGCCTATAATGTTCCCACTGCTGGGACACAGGCCTCCTCTCGGTGAGAGGGTGCGGGCCGTAATTCACCACCCGGGCCCAAAGCGGGTTGGTGGATGTTGCATGTCTTCGAATTTTTAGTTCTAGGTCTTGCCGGTTTCCTCACGCTGTTTTCCTTCACCGTTTTGAGAGCAATAGTGATGAAATAATTAATACAAAGTAAAGCGCCTGTCGGGGTTCGAACTTACGACCTACAACTCTTAAGTCACGACCGTTACCATTGGGCCACCACTGCTAATGACATCTATAAAATCTCTAATAATCTCTTTAGTGCAGCGGATTTCATAAGCAACTTCGTAAAGCTTCGTCAACCGACCTCATCTAGTTTTTCAAATAACATTATCTATTGATGTGTTAAAGTGGTGCAGAAATAAAATAATTTTTTCATCATCTTTATCATTATCATCATTAATTAACATAGATTTATGTGGGTGAAAGGAAAAATAAACGGTTTTTATCGTAATAATTGTAGAAACAGTATTAATTATGGCCAGCAGTAATGTTCAAAGCAAACCCTGGTCAAAACTAAAAATTGCTTAAAATAAAAGTAAAACTGAACGCCGCACAGATCAATCCATCAGGTTAAGCTACACTTCCCGGTGTTGGTCCGTGGATGGGTGACCATGTTTACATACCGAGATTCCTCCATGCCTCGGAAAGCACGTAAGCCGTTGGTCACGGCTGTCATTCGTGGATTTTTGATAGTCGTCACGGGTCGTCAGAAGCCCTAAAGTCTGACAACCAGTCTTACCAAGGGGTATCGTATTACCTAGTTACTGGGTTGTGAAGGTCAGGTAGGCAGTCGCTCCATGTAAAATACTGGTATTCAGCTGCATCCGGTTAGACTGGAAGCCGACCCCAACATAGTTGGGAAAAGGCTAGGCGGATTGAAAAGTAAAACTGAACCAGTGTGTTCCCACTTTATAGATTTAGGCTGACTTCCTCTTGTTGAACCTTGATCGTAACATCATTCTAAATAGAACACAAAAGAACCTCATATGCTTACACTATCATACAGGAACAATAAAAGAATCAACTCCAAACATACATGTAAGTACATAGTTACAAATTATTATTCCAAAAACAGAAAAACAACAACTCAACTGAATACCGCACCGTCATAATGTTAACAACTTACATAACAAAAAAAAAGTGACTGAGTTCTTCGAATATCTAACATTGCTATTGACCTACAAAATGTATTACTCAACAGACAAAAAGTAAATAGCGAGCAATTTCAAAAGAAATAAACCACAATAGAGATTTGAGAAAAGAAAAAAACTTCGGTAATAAATCGTTGCATCATAAAATGGTATTCGGGTTCGCTTTTTTTTTCGGAAAAGAAAGCGATGGTTGACCGGTTGCACCAGATGTAGTGTATGTCATTGAATAAATAAGTTCAGAAGGAACACTGCACTTATTGATTAAGCTCTATAAAGGGACCCAGTGGTGAGAGCTACAACCCCGATGGGAAAATACTGTTCATTAATGATCCCACTCTGCAGATACGAGTACTATCTGCAGAGTGGGGTCATTAATGAACCCTTCAAGATTGCTAGCAGACTAGATAAGTACCATAAATGCCCATCGCCTATTATTTTAATTATTACCAGCCTTATGTGTCCCACTGCAGGGCTAAGGCTTCCCTCGCCTCCTTCCACTTATTCTTAACTGTTTAGGGGTATGAGGAACAGGGTGTAAAGTTCACTCATCCCCCATAGAAAAGGGAGGATCCTCCGACCAGACGGGTGTCATGTCTGGCGGGCAATTGCCCAGAGGTTGAAGTCGGGAGCTTGTATATATGTCCACCGCGCAGTAAACTCCAATTGCGCGATGCAGGATTTGAGTGACGTCAGGATGTTTTGTGACGTCAGGTCTTTGATGCGTAGTTCGCATGTGGCGATGTAGATGCCGCCACAACTGCTGCTGTTTGTGGTCAGTCCTTATGAAAAAAGTCGAGTTCGTCCCGCCATCTCCTCTTGGGCCTGCCGCGTTGCCTTTTGCTAGTGTTTGGACCCACTGTGTGGTTATTTTATCCCGTAGCTCATCTGGCATGCGATGAGAGCCAAGGCCAACACAAAGGGTTTGTACGGTTTGTCACCGTACTTGTTTTTAGCCCCAAGCAACATCTGCAATGTGATATTTCAGATTGAAGGATCATGAGAGCTCGTAAAATTACAAGCAATATGAGATGATGGTTAGCAAGAACATCAAGAAACTCTTTGGATATAGGCGTCTCGTCTGTACCTAGTCAGAATTTATGATAAACAATTCCAAGCCACATGGAGCTGCACTTCTGCACTTCTTTATTCTGTGAATGTGTTTGTTAGTTCACACGACGCATTTCTCGGGAACTGCTGGGCCAATTTGGGAAATCCTTTCACTTTTGGAAAACTTGTCCTCTAATTAACAGTTAATTGATCTGTTTGTCGATTCTTTTTGGTTGATTTATTTTTGTTTTTTTTCGTCATTTCACAATTATTGCTATATATCCTTTTCGTTATTAAGTTTGGTGACCAAACTGTCACCTTTTTGGATCCATGTTTATTGTTTCATGACAGATTTGGGGTACACTAAGTAATAAGATCATGTCGTCATCTTGCGGGCATCATTACCTTGTTGGCGGATAGCATTCCGTTCAATCCACTGGATGCGGGAAGCACAGAACCGGTCGAAGTGGCGGTGCTTAAAGATCGTGAAGAAAAATATCATGCAGATAACTTAAGTTAATTAATCCTAAATCACCAATAAGTTCGAGGATCCTTTGCCCTGCAGAGGGACATTCAAAGGTTTGTTCATGAAACTAAGTGTACTTTGTAGAAAATGTATGAACTAATAAATATACCGGACCGTGTCTGCTGAACAAACGCCTGTCCCAACTTACACCACAATCCACCTTAAATCAATCACAGCGACACTGCATTGTTTGTCTTGTTCATATTTGTGGTGATTAACGCTATGCTCCGACGCCACTCGTAAAAACACTGCGACAAGTCACGCGTAACAGACGCACGATTATGCAGACCACACGTGTCACCAATCGTGTGTCACCACACGATTGTTATGTGCACGTTCTGGAATATCGTTTATCTACATTTTTGCTTCATTGTTTTTAATCTATCACGAGGGTATAAGCTCAATTTTTTCAGGCTTTTGCTAGAAGCAGCTTTGGAGCATTTTCATTTGTACGGATCATCATTCAACACTCATCAGTGTACACTGAAGAATATGCCCTGTATACTACTTCTACATGTTGGGATCATGAATTATATGCAAGTAGGTATTATTCTTGTGAGGGGCTTGTAGCTAAGTGATACCAGCCGCACGGGTCGATCGATCAGGTTAAGCTACACTTGCCGCGGATGTAGTCGTAGTAGTCGTGATAGTTCCGTGGATGGGTGACCATCTTTACATACCAAGACACCTCCGTGCCTCGGAAAGCACGTTAAGCCGTTGGTCCCGGCTGTCATTTGTAGATCTTTGACAGTCGTTACGGGTAGTTAGAAGCCCAAAAGTCTGACAACCAGTCTTACCAAGGGGTATCGTGTTACCTGGTAACTAGGTTGTGGAGGTCAGATAGGCAGTCACTCCATGTAAAATACTGATATTCAGCTGCATCTGGTTAGACTGGAAGCTGACCCCGAAATAATTGGGAAAAGGCTAGGCAGATGATGATGCATTATTATTGTGTAATGTAGGTACTGTTTGCTATTATTCTATAAGAAGGAAAATTTTGTTTGAACGTTTTTTAGGGTTCCATACCCGAAGGGTGCCAAACGGAACCCTATTACTAAGCCTCCGCTGTCTCTCCGTCTGTCTGTCAGCGGGCATGTAACTCATGAAACGTAATAGGTAGGCAGTTGAAAATGTTCCTATTGCCGCTATAACAACTAATAAAAAATAAAAATATAACGTTAATAATTAAAGGGTCTTTTAATAATACAAGGTAGCAGGGACACCGACGCGATAACTGATACCATGGATTCATTACATGATTCTGAACACCCCTGCGTTGAAATTTTTCGTCGGCATTTTTTTTTAATCAGTTATTATAGTAGCCATACATTTTGATCGCGTAGGTATTGCTCTTTTCTATGAAACAACAGTTTTTTTTTTTTAATAACCGACCAAAAATTTCAACCCAGGAGGTTTCAAAATCATGTACTGAATCCATGGTATCAGTTTTCGCGTCGATGTCCCTGCCACCCCGTATAATCTTCGAAAAAATAAAGTTTCTTGTATGGTCCCATACAAAAAACGTTATTTTTTCGACGATTCTGACTCAAACTCGGCCGTTTTTTTTTAATTTTGGTCTCGTTTTCTTAAACAACGTATACCTACACGTATTAACATGTAGGTTCGTTGCAGTAGCATTCATGCTAGATACCACTTACCTACGCGTGATTTGCACGCACATGATAAAAAAAAACAATTTTGATAAGAAAAGTGCTTCGAAAAACCTAAAAATAGTTAAGATTTCATCCTTTAATGTTCATTCTCTGTAAGAGCCTAGTTAGTGGACACTGGAGGAATCCTAGCACAAGGCATATATTTCATAGAGCCACACACCACCACTAATAATCCTAACTGTTCTAAAAAACCTCTAACGAACTTCCTATATAGACATACTAAGCTTTTGCAAATTCCTCACAAAACAACAAACTTTCTTCAATACAAGTAATGTATGAATATGAAGTTTTCTTAAGACCAGCTTTCATTCAGTTACTCTCTGTAATGAATTTTCTTTAGCCACTTCAAGCTTTTTAATTATTATATACTGAGTTGTTTTACTTGGTATACGGGGAATCAGTGATATTGATACTTTTTTCTTATTTTTGGGATATTTTGTTTTGAAATATTGAAAGGTCCTAGTATCTAATATTTTCTGAGCTGTCTTTTTAAATAATATTAAAATACATGTTTTACTGAGTTTGGAAATAAATGGTTTATTTCGATTTTCATCTCCATAACCTGAGTCATTCTTTTTTGCTGTCTTCTTTTCGTGTGGTTAGTGACTAAACTGGTGTCAAAGTTTACAGCCGCCCATGGGCCTCTGACTTGGCTTCACATGCCGTCGAGAAATATTTCTCAGGCCGGGTTTCATCACAATGTTTTCCATCACCGTTTTTGAAGGAAATGATAAGTAAGTGTTTTTTGCTTAAAACTTAACTTAACCATTGACAAAAATGCAAAAGTTGTCTTAGACCTATTTCCTCACATCACCATAATTTTTTTCATCAAGTGAAGCCAAATAGCGTGTCATTTTCTTTCAGGCGATGTAATTCAGTTTCCTACTCATCCAAGAACATCAGGATTGCATTAAATGTCAAACTATATCAGCAGATATTGAAAAACCTTTCAGTTAAGACTTAATAGTATCTAACGTATAGCTACAATAGTCAATGCTTTAGTATTCTATCGGCTAATAAATAATCCGTCTATTAAAATTCAATTACCATTCCTAAACACATATTTCCTATTTGTATTCAGGTTAAACTTAGATTGACTTACTTTCTTTCGATTTACCTTTCGTTGGTCTATTACATGTGACATGCTTAAGGAAATTTAAACATTTATATTCAAGGCAAAGAAAACAAAGGATAAACTAGCCATAACTGAAATCCATTATTTTTGTAGGTACTAAGTGATTTTTGTTATGCAAATCGTTATTTTATGAAGCATTAAGCCCAAATTAAAGTCACAAATGAAATTCTTCATACAAACTTCTCCAGAGAGCCTAGACAAAGTGAAATTCTATCAGCGTTTTCGATGACAGAAAAGTCAAGAATGTATGGAACTGATAAACTACAGAAAAACTTATGACACTCCTGTTCAAACTCATTGTAGAAATACGAAACGCTTTGAAAGCTATTGTCACCTGTCTAGGCTCTGGTCCTGAAAAAGTTCATTTCATGTCTACCTGACTACAGACACGCAGTCTAAACTCCCCCATTTTGCATACACAATCACTATTCATTGAAACTCTGGTCACATCTTTAAAGTATTTGTATCAGGGTCATTGCCAAACTGTCCACGTATAGTATGGTGACTACTGTTTGGCACATACCCGTGGCAAAATACCTCTTCTCCTAGTAGGGTCAGGTATATTTTGAAGGTCGATTTCACTTTAGGCGATGAGGAGCTCATGGTAAAGTAATAACAGGTCTTATCAGGTTAAGCTACGCTTGCCGGGGTTGGTACGTGGATGGGTGACAAACCTGCCGAGACTCCTCCATGCCTCGGAAAGCACGTTAAGCGTTTGGTCCCGGCTGTCATTCGTGGATCTTTGACAGTCGTTACGGGTCGTCAGAAGCCCGAAAATCTGACAACCAGTCTTATCGTATCGTATTAACCAGTTACTCGGTTGTGGAGGTCAGGTAGGCAGTCGCTCCATGTAGAATACTGGTATTCAGCTGCATCCGGTTAAACTAGAAGCCGACGACACCATCACAGTTGGGAAAAAGCTATGCAAATTAATGATTTCACTTTAGGCAATAATAATATCAGGATTTCTACTGGAGAGCTAAAAGTTACATGAAACTATTTAAGGTCATAAACAGAGCTTATCTACGCTTTACTTTTTATTGTTTGCATTGTTCCTTAAGTCTGTGAATTTAAATGAGTAGGTAACAAAATTGTTGACATTCCTAACAATACTAGTTTTGAGCAAAAGCCAAGGGGCTTGTGACTAAGTAATAACAGCAGCAAGGAACAATCGATCAGATTAAGCTACGTTTGCTGTGGTTGGTCCGTGGATGGGTGACCATCTTTACATACTTGGTCCCGGCTGTCATTTGTAGATCTTTGACAGCCGTTACGGGTCATCAGAAGCCTGAAAGTCTTACCAAAGGGGTATCGTAATACTGTGGAGGTCAGATAGGCAGTCGCTCCTTGTAAATACTGATATTCATCTGCATCCGGTTAGACTGGAAGCTGACCCCAGCAGAATTGGGATAAGACTTGGCAGTTGATGACAGTTTTGGGCCAAATATTTGAATGTAAAGTATCTAGCCAACTAATGAAGGAAAGATAGGCACAGAAAATGTTTCCTACAGAATTCTAATGCAATTGTAGTCAGGCTCACATTCAAACCTGAAACGCTCCAGGAGGTAGTTATATTTTTTTTCCTATTTACTTCAATTTGCCAATCCAAAATATATAAAAAATACCACTAAGAACCCTTAAGCTAATAAGCTCAATATTAGCACAATACTAAACAAAACCTTCAAGTTAAGTGTAACCGCAAACCTTTAAAAAATAAAAGAATATGGTTTCGATCTAATCTAAAGATGAAAAAACCGTGGTATAAGATGAATAATATCTTCTAGCGAAGGTTACAAGTATCAATTGAGAAAAAAGGGTTACTAAACTCTATATGCTATAGAATAGAATAGAATAGAAAGTTTTTATTTCAGACCGGAGTCCATAGGGTTAGTAACAATTTTACTTAAGTTCTAGTGTTAGTAGAACTTAAGGTAACTCTTCTTAACTTGTAGTTCTAGTGTGTGCTATAGTGATCAACTTGCAGTATAATCAGAACATTAATTCTATATTTTATGAGCTTACAGATGGCTATGGCTGATATTGTTACAGATTACGAGTATATAACGATGCTGTAATCTCCAATGGAAATATGCGTGACTCTCAAACCATATTCCTGAAATTTTCACTATTGCACTTGAACCTTGGGCTTTTAAACTTCGCTTTTCTTACTCTTGTAGTTTTCAGTGAACGACAGCCAAGAACTTACATTAGCTCAGTTGCACGTGAAAATCAATATTAACCATAAAAAAAATATTCTCTACCTTTTTATATCAAATTCACAGACAGTTTCACTCATTCACAGTCATATAACATTTTAGATAATTTAAATAATTTATCAAAATAATGAGCTCATTGAAACTCGAGAGATTTTATAAAAAGGAAAGTAAGTAATAATATAATTTATAGTTATCGCCGTCTGTTCATTGTTCCAACATTTTGTGGGAAGAAAAAGTTTATAGGTTACCACCATTCTTTCGTTTTAATAACAACTAATTTGTTGTAGATATGACGATAAGCGAAGCTGAGAAAGAAAATATGGGGTACGCTTATGGGAAACGTGTGAAAAGCGTAGTAATATTTGTAGTGGTGATAAAAATGGTAAGTTATTTGTGTCTTTGTCATGAATGATGAGAAAAACTATGCTTACACAATGAACGAGTATGGAGTAGGAGAAAAACATAGAGCCTAAACCTGGTATATCAGTGGAGGTCTTAAAAATTATTATAATTGATAGGGAAAAGGAAATAGTACAAAATAATAATTAGTGTTTTGTTTTAATACCTTTAATGATACAATAAATACTATTTTGATAAAATGCGTCGCAGAAACTATTTTTCAAAAATTTGGTTGACTTAATGTTATGGTTGTGCTTTATAAAAGGTCTTGTAATGAAAGTGGCCAAAACAAGCTACCTGTTGACCAAAACCAACAAGCTAATTAATGGCTACACGGAAGTGAAATAATGATAAGATCGGAATACAAAAACAAATTGTATGATCAAATTAATTTTTGCCCTACTCGTTCAAAAATAGTTAAAGATTCTGCTCGACAAATAATCCCCATTTTTTATTCAGGAAATGTATAACACGACTGGAATTCAACAAAATTCTGCGTTTTTGGCAAACCTGACACATTTCCGAACCACAAAAGTATCAAGACCACAAGCTCCTCATAACAAGCACCACACTTATCAACTGTCACCAAGATCCACAACCACACCCACACAACCACAAAAAACCACGTGCGTTCCCCGAAAACTGTCCGTAGGTACAACAAAATAATTTCGTAGGTACCAGTTTAATCGACCGACATCGAGTTCACTTTTCTTGACCGCCGCGAGGTAGTGGGGTAAGATGCTTAAAACAGGCCGTCATATACAACGTCGCTACACTTTGTGCCAAGCTTTCTGTAGGGGTAGTTTGATTTGATTCGCCGCCATGATACGATACATCGCAGTTCTAGTTCTTGTCGCCGCGGCGCATTCGATGCCGGCGCTCGACAAAGAGCCAAACGAAATCGGAGTTTTTGGATCCATATTAGGAGTTGTTAAAGAGTGCGTCGATGGAGATACGTCCTTGTGCATAAAGGTGGGATCAGTGAAGTGATAACCGTGAAGTGCTTTAAGTGATGTGTTACTAAGTTCTTATCTTTTGGTTGCAGGAGAAGACGTTGAAATATGTGGAGGCTGTGAACACTGCGCGGGAGTTGGACCTTGCTGATGGTGTGGCTATACTTAGCAATGGTTCCCCGAGGTCTGCTAGGGCCTTGGAGCCATTGTCTGAAGAGCCTAAAGCCAGGGAAGCTCAGATCGAGTCCAGGCTAGTTGATTCAGCAGCTGACTTCTTGGAGAACCATGTGATCCAGTTCAAACTGCCTTCATCAGCTATTGAGGGCATGAAAAGGTCCCTTGAGGAAGGTAAGCATCCGAAAATCATCTCCACAAGATTAAACTTTATTCTGAATCAAATAAGTAATAAAACTAAGTGAGCGTATATAATAGAGACTTAACAGCTTAATTATACGTTTGATGCTAGTATGCTATAAACGCGATTTGAATGAAAGTAACAATTATTTAGATTCATTCAAACAAACATAATTTACCATAATAAACTGCTTTCAACAAATAAAACTTAAACCATAAAAACGAAATATAACGTACAAAAGTGAAACAAATGTAAATCGATAGCCAATTAAATTATATAAACTTATGCAAATGATGACGTGAATCGAACGAGTTACGAATAAGCTTTCGTTTTCAAAGTATTTGAACTTCCAAAGTTCAAACAAACTAAAATAAAAAGAATATAATATTATGAAACAGGAAAATGAAATAAATAAAAGAGATTTTAATCAAGTGTATCATCGTTCCGTGACTAAAGTACTAGTAGATTGCGGTTTTTAAGATGATTAAATAGAGCAAAACAATTGTTTTCTGAACTGAACTTTTAGTCACGTTTTGTCTTAAAATTTCTCCACCTTATAATACTAATTAATTCTGATCTTACTTGTTCTGCAATATTTTAACAACCGCTTCTAGTTTAAAGCTTAAATTATTTGTAGGTTATTTCAAAGAATGTTGAACATCTATCTACAAAATATTATGTATCTGCACAACTATGTATAGGAATAATCAGCATTCTTCTATAGAAAATATTTGGCAAAATTATAGTTTTGACGACATTAATGTATGTCAATCAAATATACATGATTTTAATATCTATTTACTTACTTTATTTCATACAAAAGATAAAAATTACGGCACATTCGTAAATTCGGATGTAAATAGCTAAGAATCGATTACAGAAGCAAATAGCAGAATCGGTTAGTACATAAGTGGCTATGCATTGTTTGCCTACGACCATAGCCAATTTAAACATAGTTAAACTTACACTGTGAGCGGGTAAAATGGATTTGTTGAATATGATACAGATCTTTAATAGAGGTATTGTTCTTCACCATGATTAAAATAATTGCTAAAAATTAGGCATTGGGGTGTCATTTGCAATCGTATAATAGTACATAAAATATTACCTAAATTAATGGGAAAAATCGCGAACTATAAAGAAGCTTCAGAAGATCTTGTGAAATTAACTAGAATTTATAATCAGTTCAATATTTTGTCTGTTATGCAAAACCACATAATAGAATAATTTACTAAAGAACAAACAACAGCGCTCGTTTACGCGAGCGCAAACATCACACCAAATTGCTAGAAAATGAAAATTAACACATTCTCAAAAAAAAACAAAAACCAATGCAAATAATGCAAGTTTTGAAGACGTTGGTAAATAAGTCACCAACGTTTGTAGCCTAGTGAAAATACAACATCATATTGGAAAGTTTGAAGTAATGCTTAAATTCCTATGAATATAAAGTATCCGAACTCTGAATGACGGTGACTGTACTTAATACTTGTTCAAGTTATAGCTTGACTGTACCGTTACATATTACAAATGCAAGGTGGCGGGACTTACAAGAAGCAGGGTTGTCAACGAATATATAACTAGTAATATATTTTCAGTGAAGTCTTTAATGACATAAAAATAAAAATTGATTGTTCATCTTAAGACGGGATATTAGAGAATAGATTTTTGCAAATATATGAATTATAAACATAATCAAGAATACATTGCATTCTGTTACGGCGATTAGTGTGGCCGTGATAAGCTTATTAGATTTATCTGGCAATCGTTTCATTCAAATTCAGTTCCATTTTTTCTGGTAGATGGAGCTGATCTAGGCTGTCAAACAGACCCTATGTTTTTCATTTAATTATTTAATTTAATTCACTCATGTAGGTAATCTACGTCAATTAGAGGCTTAATCTTTGATAATCATATTATATGTTATGTCTTTTAATGTTACTTACTGTTTACTTACTCGATATCAAAGTGGACATAAACGAGCAAGCTATTTATTATGCAAGATCAATAAAATAAGGCGAATGTAATAAATAATTCCAGTAGCATCAAGAAACAAAGATAGCCAGCCCTAACCGTATGCATGTAACAGTTAAAATTTGTAGACCACGGTTAATCTAAGTTATTGATATAAATAGAAAGGCTAACTGCCCCATTAGTTAGCGATGTACAATTTTCATGCCTAGAATTGTACGCATGAATAAATCTATTTAATTATAAACATGCAATATTGCGATTTCCTGATATACATACCAACTGTATGGAAAGATGTTCTACTTACTTTAGTTCCGATTGTGATTGTTATTCCTGATTAGGTAAGTAGACTAACATTCGTACCGAAGCACGACCTGAAGCCATTTCAGCGAATTCATGATATTTTCTTCATGCACGTTAGATTTATTTATCAAGATAATGATATTAAGATCAGTGTGTTTGATAATATGTTTAAAACTGTTAAACCACTTGCTCAGAGATTTTATCTACTTCAACTGACCTTGTTTATGGCTGTGTGTTAGTTGTTAGATGCATTTACGGTAATGGTTACTTTACTTCATGCATAAAAGATGTTAATTATAATTCCAGTCGTTTCATACCGTAAACTCCACTTCTTCTAAAATACTGTCATCATCAAGGCTCCCTTTGGTTTCTTATATCATTTTATAGTAATATTAATTCTATCAATCAAATTACGAGTATTTCGTCACTGGCATCAAAACAAATGATTTAGATTTTCACAAAGTAGTCCATCTACTACTGAAGAAATATCTAAGACTCTGGATATCTGACTACTCTCAAACGTTTAAAAGTCGCGAAGATAGGAAAGTCTTACAAGTGGCCTTCACGGATCTTACATGAATGCTAGCTTGCTACTTATTCTCGTGAATGAAACTTGAAGCGGACGTGCACGTTAAGTTCCCTATACGTCTTCTTATGGAACGTCACGATTTTATTCCGGTTTTGGGAAAAGCCAAGATTTTCGGCCAAAGGTTTTATATAATCTTTACGAGTTACATAATCTCTTATAGTTGTTTTATGGAAATCAGTGACTCCATTTCCGTATGTATATTTAAATCCAATCTTGGACGTCTAATTAGTCATCTTATTTCTTCATATCTTATAATTTCCCATTTTATTAATATTATTAGTCTGTTCTGTTGTTCCAAATTCTAAAACGACTGATTTAACTTTCCTCTGGGGATGTTTCCAGTTCTCCACTGTTGTTTTGATCTGTAAATCATTTGTGTCGACTCTCGTTGCTCTAGAAAACATATCTGTATCTTTATAGAAACTCAAATCAAGACCTAAGACTCATTGCGAAATTAGAACATCTCTATCCACCACTTCCGTATTGCGCAAATGTCACTCCACAAAAAAGACCTTCACATTGAGATTGTCAACAACATGTAGAAACTTGAAAGCGGCACATTCCCTCTACGGCATTAGTTCAGAGTCCTGCCTCTAAACCAGTTTAACAAGTCATCGAGAAATCGTGTAAACGGCACTCCTCGACTCTTCTCCGAAGAAAGTTGCCTTTCCAATATTATGATATGTGTTCGTGTTACAACTTCAATTGATACCAATTATGGTGTTATGAGTCAGACTATTATTTTTAATTATCCTCTGGAAGTGGTTATGTTTTGGTCATTTCAGTACAGTCTGTTCATAAACATGACCATATCACAGACAATCGTAGCTTCTTCATCAGCTTAGCTCTAATACGAGATGCTGCTGAATATCATCAAGCGTTACGGTGGAAGCTACATATCAGAAGTTTAAGCTTCCTTTAACTGTCATACATAGGTTTAGGCTATTTTCATACGTGTACGTATCAGTAAGAAGATCATTATCGTAGATATTCTTACCTTTCAACATCAAAATATCGTAGTGAACAAATATCACGAATTCTCAAAGTGCTTATTATTTGGTCTAATAATTGTACCACTCTCTCTTTCTTTCTGGTTACGCAAAATTTCGGACATAACATTCAAACGTTGCTCAAGGTCACTTTAAACACTTACATACTCCGTGGCTAGCTCTTTCAAAGTCAATACAATGAAAATCCATCCCACGAATTAGACCATGACAACATCCATCAAACTAGAACTTATCGTTATCAACAATATTCCTATCATTTGTATTAAGCACCGTCCAAAATAATAAATCAATCATAGCCAATCGCATACTTTAAAACAATCAGTGTTTTAAAGTATGCGATTGGCTATGATTGATTTATTATTTTAAGCACTGCTGATCCCAATACTCGAGATCACTTTGAAAGACAAAGATATAGCAATTTCACTGTCAACCTCATTGTCGTCAGAAATTCTTCGATAATTGTGTAACATGGGAAACGCATTTAGGATCTCATACCTTTTCACTATGTTTAATGGTTTGTACTTAAATTGGTCAACAGGATGTAGAAGTAATAGGATCTTTTATTATAGCTTAAAGTTTTTTTCCCTCACTTACTCACAGTATAATAACAATAATTATATTATGCAGTGCTGGGCTTTGATAGATATCTGCTTGTATGTCCATGTGCATTGTGCATATTTATGTGCCATCTTACTGACAGCCCAACAACCTATTTACCAACTTAAATGTTTGATTAAAGTATTGTCTCATATTTTAGTATTAGTTTCTCTTTCATTAAAATTGATAGGCAGATTAGCTCCATTCATTAAAATGTTAACCGTTCCATGTTATCAATGGGTGATTAAAATGAATTGCTTTGGGTCAAGGTCAATTCATGCACTAACAGTATGTTTGAGTTTAACAAGTTATAATGAACTTGAAGTGTTAATAAAAAGAGTAGATAAGATAAATGATCATCAAGAACGTGTTGTCTTTCAAAATTTTCCTGTGATCAAATTTTCGACGCAGGCAGACGAGTGATCAAAGATTTGAGATCAAATCAAATCAAAACTGTATCCAGGTAGGATACAGTTTTACTTTGGATAAAACTAGTCCTATCATGTTTAAGGCCCTGAATAATAATTGAGAGAAGTATGTCATAAAGGTGCTTGTAAGCGATGAGCCGGCAATGTCACTATGTCAATCATAAACCAGTTTTAGAACGGTGTCCATTTGTACCTGTCTGTCTGTCATCTGTTTTGTATTTTTTTCCACTCCATCATAATTAGATATTTAGGGCCTGTTTTACAGTATACCGATACTGCATTTATATATAGAAGTTCTAATATTGATTTAAGAACGTCTACGATGTAAAACTAACCACACGATGAGTTAATCGAAACTAAATAGACATAGTTATTGGTCTTATCATCGTCCTTGTCAAACTTGAAGACTGCAAGACACAATAGTTTACCAAGAACAATCGCAACCTCTGCGCAAGGAATATAAACATGCTGAAACTAATAACTGTGTCACATAATAATCTAACTTCAAACACATCATATATTTTCCTTACTTCATTTCATTAACCTACCGTAAGCGATCTTACCACCAAACTATTTAAAACTGAAAACACAAACAAGATTCAAGTAAAACTTTTTCGAACGGTGAAGTTCAAGGAAAGCACGAGACTTAGTAGTTCACAGTCAATGGCATAGATGGCGACACTGCTCAAGGCAGTGGTTGCACTGGCAGCGAGTGCGCTGTAACGTTAACGACACAAGTTCACAAGCTCCTTGAACTTACGCGGTGGCTGAGGTTTACCATATTAAATTGGATATAGTGGTATGATTAGCCACAATTTCAATAAAATTATTTTGTTTCAGTTTTAATAGATTTTTACACACCTTTCAAATCGTTATGCACGTTTGAATAAATAAATGTAAAACACAACATATAAAAGATAAATAGCAGTATACGTTTGAAACCAATACATACTCGTAGATTAAGATAACTATGTAGTTCACGTAAAGTATTCCATCCATTAAAATGTAGGCATCTAAGCATTCTCAATGTTTACAAACCTTGTGCCCATAGTTTGTAGGTAGTGGATCTTGAAAACGATGCCAACAATTATGTACAGTATTCTCTTGAAACAAATGTGAAAGCTGTCGGTATATTGTTTATTTAATAGTTTGGTATACATTTATATTAAGACGTATTGGTTTAAAGTATTTAGCTTTACGTGAAGAAATCATTAGTTAGATTTAAAATCGTGTAATTGAGGAAAATTATCGAAATATACTCTCACTTTATTTATCATACTTGTGAACAATTGAATGGAATGGTAGAATTATGATTATTCTATTTTAATAGACATCAGATAGTGATAGATTATGAGTAATGTTTGACATTTTACTCATTATTTTTTTCACCGTTATTAATGTGTCTCTCTAATGATTCCAGCCCGTGGCAAAAAGAAGAAGATCAAGCAGCTCCTGCCCCTCCTTGCCCTGGCCAAGCTAAAAATCACCGCCCTCATCCCTCTGTTCCTCGGAATCATCGCGTTCGCCGCCGCCAAGGCTGTGCTCCTCGCCAAGATCGCGCTCCTTGTTGCCGGTATCATTGCTCTCAAGAAGCTTTTAGCAAGCAAGCACCATGAAACCAGCTATGAAGTAGTCGCACACCCTCATCATGAGGAACACTATGCCAGCAGCGGCCACGGATGGGGACGTTCCATCGATGATGGACAGGATTTAGCCTACTCCGGCCACGTCAAAACCGATTAAAGCCATGGAATTCTCGAGGAGCTATTCTAAGTCCTCTAATTATTGTAACATAGTGTGGAACGGAATGTACTGAGTTTATTTATTGTAGTTTTTAAGGCGTATTTATTTAATATTCTACAAAGGATATTCCTTTGTAAGGGATTTTTACCGAAGACGCGATTTGTTACTGTTTTCCCATAAAATGTTGTTCTAAGTTTGTATGGTCTTTACTACTATACTATATTAGTATTTTCAAACCCTATACGGTATCCGTATTTGTGTATGTATACTTCAAAATGTTATATTTTTAATTTTACTGTTAACTTTCATAGATTTATTATCTAGTCCTGTCTTACTAAGTCTTATATTAACTGTTTAGTTTTATTTGTATAATATTGTTATTATGTGTTTACTTATAAGCATAATATGACATGTATGTACGTTTATTTGTGATATAATTAACTAACTATATATTTATACACTATTAATACTTATCTATGAACCTTTATTTATGTATTTATATATCTATCTGACATTCATATATTTTTCACCTACATTTTCATAATAGTTTAATAAATATCTACGTAACTCATTATCGAATATACCACCTATAATATTATTTTATGCACTATAATTTACTATATTTATTATTATCTTCTACTATAATACAATTATAATAATCACATTTATCTATGTACCGGTTTGGTAGTACAAATATATTTTTTATTTCAATACTTTCATATTTATATGTTAACAATTTCTTATATGATTCGTACAAATAAAGAACATAAAATATTATTGTTTTTGTTTATTTGACGTCGTAGTTTGTTTTTTTTCTTATTTGTCTTGTTTGACAAACTACGCGTTATAAGATTTCCGTTTGAGATCGAATTGGCTTAAGATTAATTGACTGGTGAATAAATAATAATGAAAACATGTAAAAGTTGATTATGACTACTAAGAGGTTAACAGCTTCTACAAACGAGGGAGCAATGCTCTGAAAATAAAAGAACAAACATGTAAATAGCGCAATATATTACACAAACACATACCTAAAAAAATAAGAGGGAGAATTCATTGAACAATTGGCAAGTGAAACTAATACTCGTGAAGCAATTGATCCACCTTCGACCTATCCCACTATTATTATCATCATGATATTATAACATAACAACTTACACTATCTAAAACTAAAAGAGAAATTACCAATAACCAGCCAATAATCTCACACAAACTCAATAACAAAAAGCACATTAATTTCAATTTCATTAAACACAATATCAATTTCCCCATTATCATTAACATTACTGTTAGCTTGTTCAATAACGAAACGTTTTCTAAACCCATCATCGTGAAGATTGATATCACCATCACTTATAACAGTGGGTATTTCGAAAAAATACAAGATTATGGTCAACACCACCATATCATGTCGCTGGTAACAACTTACTTAATATATAAACTTTCTAATACTTACGTAAGTGTTGTAAGATGTTGAAGACGAAAGTTTGGTTGATGAACCGTGTTTTAATATTTCTTGAAGGTTATTTTAATATTTATTTCATACTTGATTATTGTCTCAATTTTGGCGATACTTTTTCCTGTGTCACGGTTAAGTCCTAAGGGGCCGTGCACAATTTTTTTTTAGAAGAAACTACGTTTATGGTCTACTTGCATGTGGCTGAACCACTTTTTTCAACTTCAATACAAAGTATAGCAGAAAAATAATGTTTAAAAAACCGTTTTTTTTATTTTAAACCTGTCATTAATGTATTTTTTCCTAATATTTAGCTAACCATATTAAGTCTTCAGTTATCCTTGAGATAAAATATCTTCATTGAGTAAATCAAAGGCGAAAAAAACCATATTTTCGAGAGCGCAAAAGTGATGCATGTGACTGACACGAATGGTTTAGCACCACGAAAACTATACTTTTATAGTTACAGACTTCAGTTGTGTCGACAGTTTCAATTATTTCAAGCTTTCTTACAATTAGATGATTGTACAAAAAGTGTTTTTTTCGTGCACGGAGCCTTAATTCGATGAGATGCCGCAGAAAATGATTATGTTTTCGTTTTGGAACAATTAACTGTGTTATTGATATTAGTATCAAAATCATAGGATTATTATAATTATGAGGTTAGGGTGGTTCTGCTACACGGTGAAGCATACGGTGGAGGTCTGCCCGACTTGGGCGGGGCACCGTCGTGTCCTTGTGGAGGCGATCGGCGGCAGTGATCTCTCGCGTCCGGCTCTGGTCCAGACCATGGTACGGAGCGAGAGGGCGTGGGAAGCCGTCACCTTCTTCTGCAAAGCAGTAATGCTCGCGAAGGAGGAGACGGAGCGCGTGAGGGAGAGGCAAATGTCGCCCTCGCCCTCACACCTCTAGCCGCCGCAGGAGACGCCCTGGGCGTCGGGAATTTCAGGCCGATTCCCGGCCACCGTAGGCGCGGGCTTGCGGACGGTGAGCAATGGGTAGCTCGCCGTCAGATAAGGACCAGGCCTGGGTCAACATTGCGTTGTGTTCCACGCGCGCCTTAAATAGATGTCAGCACAACGGAAGGGGTCCGCTAGGACCGATGCCTGCCGGGGTCGCGGGAAAGTCCGAAAGGGATTCGGGTGGGTTTTAGTCAGTAAGAGTCTGACATGCCCTCCCGCTCTGCCCAGAGCGGGAGGGCTAAATAACTTCTATTTGATTATTTCCCAACCAAAAAAAAAGGGTGGTTCTGGCTAATATATAATTTGAGGTAAACTCAGAATTTTGGCGTGCACTGTATTTGAGGAATAGATTAAAACTTTCGATGAGTACCTTCAGTAATCCAAAGCTCTGGAAAAAATCAAAGAATATGGCTGTCGAATATTCTTTACGTAACTATCAAACACAAAAAAAACAACTTATTTTATGAATATTATGAAATTTATCAAACTTGTCTATGCAAATTATCTTGACGACATCCAAATAATACCATTCCAGTTAACTTATCCTAGATTAAGACAATATGTTTGCCTGTTACTCTTATCTTTAATAAAAAATCATAAAGTGGGCTTGCAGCTCATGGCTCTTTTAGAGTATTTTGTATTCTTACTTAAAAATGACGATACTGTATGTAACTATGATAATTTGCTGGAAGATAAACCTCATCACCTCGAATAAAAATCACGCTGACTTGTAGAACACTATCAAAAAGAAAGAGTGTATGATTACTTAAATAATTAATAATCATATGAATAATTAATTAATAATTACTAACTTAGTTATAAGTACTTTTTACTAACAATATATGGAATGTTTTTTATTCTGAAATAAATGATTAATAATAATAATAAATAACATTTATTTAAGCTAGCAGATAATATATTGTTTTGTTTGGTTATGATGGACATTACCAAACAAAACATACCTTTTTTTTTTTTTTTTTTTTTTTTGGATGGGAAATTATCAAATAACTTCTCCCGCTCTGGGTGGAGCGGGAGGGCGTGTCAGACTTTTACTGACTAAAACCCACCCGTGTTCCTTCCGTTGCCTGTGTGCCGAGGTCGCGATATCCCTTTCAGACAAACCCGCAACCCCGGCAGGCATTGGCCCTTCCGGACCCCGTCAGTTGGTGCTGACATCTCTTTGAGGCGCGCGTGGAACACAACGCGCCGTCGACCCGGGCCTGGTCCCTATCGGACGGCGAGCTACCCATTGCTCACCGTCCGCAAGCCCGCGCCTACGGTAAACAAAACATACCTGTCGGTCGATTCTGTAAAAATATCAACGTGAAACTTAGGTGAAGTGACCGTGAAATGAGCTGTCGTTGTCACAAATCGACCGGCAGGGTGCTAGGGATAGCACTATTGACAGCTCACTTCACCTAAGTTCCACGGTGATATTTTTAAAGAATCGACCGGCTATACAGCCGGTCGATTCTGTGAGAGGTGTTCAAAATTAATTCCAATAATCAGTTTATGAATAATATATTACTACAACAAGAAAATACAACACCAGCTTTAAAGGGATAGGTAACAAGAAGTATGGAATAAAAAACCCCTACAGATTTAAAAAATAACGAATAGTACATTACTGTCGCGGCCTGCAACTGGGACATTGATGGACGATCGTCAAAATCACGACAGATATGGATTTTCATACAAACATTGCCGGCCGGATGCGGGCGCTCCCATTTTTCAACCAGTACTGCAATTTCGTTTTATCTTGAAGAATGTTGTCAAAATAATATTCGAATTTGAAGAAAGAAGAGAAGAAGAAAGAAAATACGTTTATTTGCGGTACACATGACGTAAAGAAAGAACAAAACACAAAAATAAACAATTTGGGGGAAAATATGCGTCACATCCACGCAAAACGGCCATCGCTCAGCTTAATGCTGCGACCCTATGCGAAACAAACAATTTCCAAGCATGTTGGAGAAAAATAAATTAAGAACAAATTAAGAGACAGAACAACTAAAGCTAAAGTAAATCCAGCAACCGAACGAGATACACAAAACAATAAAATGAAGAAAAGCAACGCGCACATTAACAAACTGACACTATTGATTAACTAAAAACGGTGAACACGCAAAATCGATGAACCCAAACAATGCACAGTAATTCGCGTGAGAAAATTAACATCTTACGTAAACAAATTTAACGATTACATAGAAATTTCTAAAGGAGGTATTATATACACAACAATTTATATATATACAACATATTATATACTTTTACTTGGCTATCATAATAACGTAAATTTTGTTGCGTAACAGTATGATTTTAATTTTAATTATGCGTATGGGGAATGAAAGTGGAGGTGGACGTGAAGTGGATGTGACTTGGATATGTGAAGTCGAGTTACATGACAGTAATGACGTCAATGGAATAATTAAAGCATTTGCAGAATCGTGTCACTGTCTATGTAAAGTGTCATATAAGTGATAAATGATATTTATTTCTGTAAATTGGTTCAAAAACACTTTTACACGTCAAACTAAAATATGTTTTAAAATAGATGAATTCGGTGTTTACCCTATCCGACCACTCTAAGAAGAAAGACCGAAACAATCTGAGAGGTCACAGTCTCTTTTAAGGTCCAGACATAATATTGGTGAGGCCATATGAGTATCATGCAGATTAATGTCAGAGATGTTCTTTTGAGGAAAAAAGAAACTTCTATTTAGTACCCCTAGTGCTTCAGGAATTACTTTTGTGGTAGTATCAGATGGGAAATAAACTTCAATGATTGATTACGACAAGACTACTGCATGAGTAATGACGAAGAATTCAGACCTCTTGCTGTTACATGACCTATGACTTCAAATCAATTAAGAGTAAGTTTACCTAAGATGAATGTACATTCTTGCAACATCATCAAAAGGTTTATGTAACAGTATACTGCCAGACATTCAGGCGTCAAATGCAACCTCTACCTCGCGACGACCGCTCACTCAAACAGGTCCTATAAAGTTTATCAAATATTCGGCATAACCGTTAGATTATGACTAGAAACGCCCGCGGCATCGTCCGGTTTACGCACTAATACTATTTATTGCGAATACAAGTAATGATTAGAAAGAAAGTTTGCGAAAACTTGATTTGAAACACGTGGGCTTAAGTCGTTGGTGAACAATTTTTTTAATGAATGAATGATGAATTTTTTTAACGTAGTATAAGTAGTGGGTTGGGTAACTGTCACGTGGACGGGGCGGCCAGTAACATTTGCGTATTTCAAGTTTAGATTCAGTTAAATGTATGAGCGTCTAAAGTTAAAATAAAATCATTTACATCAAAAATAAGAAATGCAGTTAGAAAATATATTATATATCTCTTTCTTCTTTTATATTTCCTATAAAATTTATAATATTATATGTGACTTTCATTGCTCTCAGTCCGTAACACGGAACTTCAATACCTGCTTATCACCACAAACAATGGATGCAGCAGTAAAAAGTTTGAGAGAAAATGTTTTTATAACGTGTGAAACTAAACGCTAGTCTAGCAGATTCATGGTTTTCACACAAACTCCGTTTTTAGAATCCCGCATGTGAAATTAATGTGGGTCTTTATGTGTCTGTGGTTGCATAAAAAATAATGGAATAGCATTACTATTCCATTATTTTTTATTGGATATAATATGTAAATAGTAAGCCACGGACTACATGCATATCATTTCGCCTTCTCTAATAATTTCATCCAAAGTTTGTCTCATAAGACCGCCCGGCGTGTAATACCCTATGTAATTGTCAAAACTTTTTACAAGTTTTGTGATGTTGTATAACAATCTTTCTTATATTTAACTAGGTATATTTAGAAACTTGTTTTTTTTTTAAAGATCGTTTTCCAAGAAGAAAACTATAATAGGTTGGAAAAAATATAGTAATGCTTGACAAAAACATAACAATAAGTGTAACTAAGCCAGATATTTTAATGGACATCGAAATTAATGTGTTTTTAGAAGACGTTAATAATTTACATTCACCTTATTCCTGTGACGATCTTCAAGATAAGTCAAAATCTGTGTATTCTAAAAGAAATCCTAAATCAGGACATCAATACTGATCACTATCAATCTTAGGTTGAGAAGGTTAGACGCCAAAGGCTTCCTATACCCAGTAATACTGATATTCACCAGCATTTAAGATGCTAGTATTACTAAGTAGCCTCTGGAAGCCAACCCTGACATGGATACGGCTTGGCAAATTATTTTTAGATGACATAACACTACATTTTTTGGACAGAAGTTAAAATAAAGGTGCCCATCCAAAGATATTGTAAGATCTAAAGGTTCAATATTTTACTACGTGCTGCAAGATGCTAATAAATAATTCACTTTTACTTCCAAAGGTAATTAAAACCCTATGGAGTATCTGAGCAAGGCGCATCATAAATAGTGAATGCACATAGCCACATGCACATAAAGCTAGAAATGTGACAGTTTTAGCAAAATGGTCGCTGGCAAAGCGCCAGGTAGGAAGGCAATGAAGCAAGTGCATCTTTTGACTCAATGATGTGATTTAATTTCTCTTTGAATTTATTTAATGTAGTTTTACTTATGATACGGTACGCACCATACTATCCGTATACGACGCGTACTACAATTCAGATCATACTAGAACACAATAACAATATTTGTACGAACTTAATAATAATAGAAAAAATATTTCATTTTATAATCAATAAAACATAGGTATTGGAGATTATACAAACTAAAAAGGTATGTCTATAATATTAAAGCAATGCCACAAAAACACTACCTACGGAACCAGAAACCTCTGAGTACTAAGATGCACTTCAAACTCTTTTTGCTCGATTCTAGTTCAGTTCCCACAAGATACAGTAAAGTAAGTTCATAGCATTGAAGTTATATTTAATACCACCTCTAGACAAACGGTACATTTCAAGTGCAATGAAAACAATGATGATGTTGTAAAAAATGATGATGATGATGACCCGTAGTATTTTAAAAGAAAAGACAAATAACAGTTCTGATTTTCCGTCAAACGATACGCCCTTAAATAAGATTTTGATGACGTAAACATGATCTAGCTAGAAGGCTAACAAAAATCTCTGAAGGAAAATAAAACTCATCAAAGAAAATATTTGCTAGATAATGGGATAACTAGAAAGAAAACGAATTACCTGCATATTATTATTATACCATAGAAACCACAAAGAATAAGAATGAGAAACAATGGGAGAAATATAATCATTATGCACTTGATGCCCTACCTGATTGAAAGAACACTTGTTCTTAAATTCTGTTAAGTCATCTTTCTGTACCCAAAGACATTTCTCTTAGCAACTCTAATAACTCTTGTACACAACGGCCCACTTCACTCACACATCGTGAACCATTGCTTCATTTGAATTGTTAAGTTCTATTAATGTCTTCAGTAATGCGTCAATGGATGACAAAGTAGGTTCAACAACGAACATTACAACAGGCGTAGGATGACAAGCGTTTGATACACTTTCGTTTTTGTAGACATTAGCTACAAGATAACATGACTTTGAGATTTGAGTTACTGTTGAAAATGCAGGTTGAAATGAACTTCAACTGTACTCAAATAAATAGATGTTTAATCTTTCTGTTAACAGCCCTTAAAAGTTAGAGAAACAACACATATCAAGGAGTATAAACTAGTCAAGATGTCGATGATATTGAAGATTAAAATGTTTATATTGATTTTAAAGAAATGTTTATGAAAAACCCTCTTTTCTAAGACTGCTCCACAACACCCATCAAATAATATTTATTTATTTCAATATTTTCAATGATCGAGGTGGTTAAGGTTATCTATTAGTAGCCACAACCACACCACAAGCTAGCAAAGGCATTGATTGACGTACAGACTACAAAGT
The DNA here is from genome assembly GCA_914767755.1 of Agrochola circellaris. NCBI lineage: Eukaryota > Metazoa > Arthropoda > Insecta > Lepidoptera > Noctuidae > Agrochola > Agrochola circellaris. The sequence goes on along the minus strand of OU611863.1, from coordinate 15,002,095 downwards.
ACTCGAACAGGACCCACCGTTCGACAAAAGCTCATACATCATTAACGTCACCTACAGCGCTGGAGAAATTTCCCTTTACACATTCAGTATACGACCAGAAGCGATTAACTCATTCATTGTCCTAGCCAAGATTGTACCTAGATAACAGTGAACCTTTAAGAAATAGGCACATCAATTTGAAATTTAAGCTTCTCAGAATAAGATTCAGTTTTGATTGGAATACGAAAAATGTTTCAACGGTTCGGGACAAAAGACTCTCTCCGATTTGAATGTGATTGAATAGTTTGTCAATAGTTCCTTTTGAGGCGGTAATGAGCGAATAATTATGCGACATTGTGTTGTAGCAGATACAATATCCTGACAAATTAAGAATGAAGATACAATATATTATGTAGACTAGCTGGTGTATGTTCATTATAAAAATTTTGTTCGTGATTGTATTGATTGAGATCATAAAAAGTAACCATAACACTGCTTGAACAATATTTTCCTTTACTAACTTAAATAATAAACTCACACTTTGAAAACATAAAGTTAATAAACGTGTACTCGAATATAATTGTGCAAGCGATGGGTTTTTAAGTCACAAACTAAAAACATTAGCTCTTATTTCGTTTTATAAATACGCCATGATTCAAAAGATTATTAGGTGATAACTAAGGAAATAAAAATCAATCTAAATGTTATTTCCAAAAATAAAACTATGGTAGTTGTCGTCAACGCGTCTCAACATCATATGGGCCAAAATGAAAGGAAGATCGAATTTGTAATGAATTTACAAAATCTCAATGACGTAATTATTCATGAATCAAAGAAAGTCTACGCATTACGCAATGGACGCGAAGTTCAACTTAAATGAAATTAAAAGTGCTTTGAACAAAACACAGGTTGGCAACGACTATGAATATAACAACATAATTCCGCACTTTATATTCCAAATAGACATATCACCTTTGTCTTTTAGTACCTCAGAAACTTTCGCTATATACAGACAACTATGCCTATAAATGGAGTATTAAACAATTTACTTTAGAATACAAATGGTCAAAAAATATAGAAAATCAGCCGATGATATAAGTATATTGATGGGTTTTAGAAAGCGATTTTGCGAAACCCTCCGCCGAAGAACCGGAAATATGCGCGGTATTTCAAATATTTCGGACGAAGTAATTATTTCAAAAGGATTTCCGAATTATTCGCAAGTTGCGAAATTACTGATGCAGTTTACGATACGTTAACGTTTTCTTATTATACAAACTAAATAAACGTAATACAAGTTAAATCAAAATATAATCGTTTTAGCAAAATAAAAACTTCACTTTTTTCGGAATAAATAAATAATCACTCCGAATAAATAGAAACCCACAATTAGTAAAACACAATGATCATAAAACATTAAAAACAACTGCAAAATATTAAAAACATAGATTGTAAAAAGTTCATTGGCAGCAACTTCAACTTTTCTCACGCAAAATTAACAACTTCCAATTCTAAAGCCAACCCATAAAAAAATCAAATATCCAAAAGATAAATGCCCAAATCTCTGACCGTATTACATGCCACCATAACACACATTCCCATCCAACCTGACAAATACCTGCTAAAATGCTTACCCCGTAGTAGGCATGTTTGTATTTCGTCATAGGCCTCACACTCGCTACGAAGACGCCGTGACATATGGAAATACAGGGAGGGGGAACACAAAATAAAACTGACGCTCATACACTGATCTTTAGCAATTTGTGTTTAGCCATCGAGTAAGATGAAGGTTGTAGTGCTTTTGTGTGCTGTGGCAGTCGCTGGGGCATTGCCCATGGCAAGGGAGGATGGAGCAGCCGAGAGATTCATCTCGGCTCTAAAGGATTGTCTGGACACAGATACTTCTTTGTGCCTCAAGGTGTGTTGAAGTGAAGTGAAGTGAAATGTGACAGTGTTTTGTGATCCCTGGTTTCTCCAGGCTTTAAGTCTGGCAGTGTTTAGATTTGATGTTAAAATCAAGGACTTTGAAAAATAATTGCAATTTTATTCGTGTTCGAGCTTGCAAATATTCTGGAGATTTTATAATATATTTTTAGTGACTTGATAATTGAGTTAACGGATTAATTCGCCAATTTGCTGAATTAAAACAGTTACATATAGGCGTTTAAACTTATACGAGTTCACTAGTTTAAAACTCACTCGACTCATTTATTTTTCAAATAAACCTAAGTGATTTATCATCAAAAATAACAGTTCAAGTTTTACCAATTAAACTCAGTCTCAGTCAATCACCCTTTAAGATACTAGAATTAGGCCAAAGACAAACAAACTAATAGTGATCCTTCTATTTCACAGGAAAAGGCGATGAGATTCACAGACAAACTAGCAGCCTCTTCAAGCCTGGAAGTCCTCGATGGCGTTAGCTTTAAGAACTCCGGTGGAAGCAGATCAGCTCGCAGCTATGAACCTCTACCTGATGAACCTAAAGCCAGGGAGATGAAGGTCGAAGAGAGGATCATGGAGAACGTCCTGGACTTCCTTGATAGCCATGTCCTACAGCTAAGAATGCCTAAAGCTTTGGAAGATGATAACACCCTCGATGAGGAAGGTATGCAGAAGTCATTTATTTTAACTTTACTCAATACTCAATTTATTTATTGCCATCCACAATGAACTTAGGCGGTAGGTTATTACAAGAACATAATCATTGTAGACCCTGTCAGGCACAGTTAAATAGGAAACAGGAAAAGGGCTTTATTTGAGCTATAGATAAATATATCTGATATGATAATATTTACGAAGATGAGAGCAAAGTTCACAGCAATTTTGGCATTCAAAGTTGTGCAGTTATCTGGCCCATTCAAAAAGTACATTCGACCCAAAGTCAGAAATTAACAATTATGAATCTCATAAAGTAAAACGTAGGTACGTGAAAACTGCTTTAAACTTATAGTAAAAGTTGCCCATGCGCATATATAATGAGTCATTAATAAACTATTGTACGCTTTTAACCTAGAACATTATAGCCATGTAGCACTCTTTAGAAAAGTGCTAATGCTGTTAAAGAGAAATAACCATTCATTACTTAGAGTTTATTTTCATTGCAAGTATGGAAGATAAAGTAACCTAAGCCAGTCAAGACAATGCTAATAGAAACAGTAAAAATTATGACAAAGGTGATTCACAACAAACTGCAGAAACACATGAACTCAGATAATTATATATTAAATCGTACAAAAAATTCTCAAGATACAGTGCATGCCAACAATAAAAATATTAGTTACGGCTTAAGTATACAAAATCCAACGTGAAGCACAATGTATGAAATTTTTCCCACGCACCGAGATAAAATCACCAAGTAATGTGTTAATTTGATACAGTAGTTTATGCACTTTCATGAGATCATATTGGATTTCATCGATAGTGGGATGATCTTATGAGTTGAAAGCGACTTTAATGTCAAAGGTAATGACCGGAATGAGCTTTAAGATTAACGCTATTACTGATTCCCAATTAGTTGATCATTACGGCAATAGAAAAATAAATATTTTTCCAGTAAACTGAGAAGCTCCCAGGGACAAATCGCAATAGGACAAAAATAAAATGCCATCTGGAAACTACACACAGACAACAATAACGTTACTCTTCCGTTCTTTTCCGGGATAATCAAAGCTGCAAACATAAACAAGAACAATGCACACTATAGTATTAACAAGCGAGTTTACAGTCACACCTGAATGAACATTGACTTAAATTAACAGCCAGCTTCTATATTTGGTTAAGCTTTGAATATTTCTACGACTGGTCTGTCTAGTGCATTGTCAATATTCATTGCTTTTCATTTGCACTTAGACGCTAGTGAATGTTTAAAAAATATTTTATTTGCACTTTCTTTAAAATGACACTTGAATGTTGCTTAATATTAACCGGAACTAGAATGAAAACCAAAATTAAAATTTTAAATATTTCATTTCAAGACCGAAAAGTGCATTCTTCCGTCAAACGTAAAATGTTTAAAAAAAAGATCGGTATCTACGAAAGTTCAAAAGCCAAGTCGCGTCTTCCCAAAAATAATTTCTATTTTTATTTCTAATCTCATAATCGTTAAACTTTTAACGTCAGAAATCAGCCTCGACTTTTAAAACTTTCACTTAAGATTTCAAGTTTAAGTTAAGTATTAAATCTCCTTTGGCAATGCGGTTTACATAAGCTTAAAAATTGCGGACACTCCCTGACCTGGCTTGCTCACAAGTATTTACTTTGAAAACGTTTATGTGCGGTTGCCATTTGACAGACTCATCCTTTCCTTTTAGAGTTTCTATTGTTATTACATTGTATTATGATTTCAATGTTTCCAAAAAGCACATGTGTGCTACATGAATTATTTGGTCTTCTACAGAAATATTCATATCATCTACATAATCAATTTATGTGACATTCAAATATTACGCCCACTATTTATTACTGGTGTTACCTATTCTCTTATGGAATTGACATAACACTATTAATACTCAGATTTCGTTTTCACTCCGACCCGTTTATTTATGTAAGAGCCCACCAGACCAGTTTCTAGGTACTTTATAAGTTCAGTGTCTTTAGATTTCTATCTGTAAATCGGCGTGTAACTTAAGAACATTGATTCAACTAAGCCTGTCACTAATTATGTAATCGCACCTTTGGTAGAACAAGGGCATAATTGTCATAAATTGCCAAACGAATGTCTTTGTCCCTCCAGTTCAAAGGGCCTTTTTAAAGCATTTCTGCATATTTAAGTCATTTTGGCAATTTATGACAATTATGCCCTTGTTCTACCAAAGGTGCGTAATGATGCTGTCGATAAACTTAAGCGTTGACTTTAACATGCGTTAACTTGTTTTATAGCATCATTAGTTCGAAATTAACTTTATTGAATGTCGCTTCCACTATATTTTCATCAACATGAAGATAATTTTAGCACGATATTTTAGTGTCAGTTTAAAAATAAATCAATTGGTATCTGTTAACCTGTAACCGCCTACCAAAATTCCAAGTTTTGCGAACCATCGAAAATATGGAAACAATTCTCACTTTTGACCTTTGGTTCGTGACATACATGCAGTGACTTTCTCAAAATTATAATTTTATTCAACTATGAATGCCAAAAGTTGAAGCAGCTTTCTTTTAATTGTCGTATCTACGTTTACAAAGGTATGGCTTATGGGTTGTGGGAAAAGTTTTTTGTGAACAAGATTCTTCTGAGTTCGCTATGTGAAATTAAACGGTCTGTAATTCTTTTGTTAGGTGGATTTGTTTTTGATGTAATTAGTGGCTTATGTGTGACTTTAACGGGATTAGAGAATCGTCATTGATTGTTTACTTATTAGCACTTGAGTACTAAAGCTTACTGAGCTTATTGTTTTGTTTAGATAATTTATGTACGTTTATTTTCATACTAACGGATTAAGACCGTGAATCAGCTTTCATATTTTATAAACTTGGCGATTCCATTTTTGAAAATGTACGGTTGTTTTATATAAAATTTTGTTCACATAGGATTTTAGTTACTTACCTTGATTCAATATTAGTCTCCAATACAGATTTAACCATTATCTTTTGTTACTACTTAGAACCTTTTACTTAAAGTTCGATATCTACATTCCAGGTCGTGGCAAGAAGAAGAAGAAGCTGAAGAAACTCCTCCCCATCCTGGCTCTCATCAAGCTGAAGCTCGCGGCCCTCATTCCCCTGTTCCTCGGTATCATCGCTTTCGCCGTCTTCAAGGCTTACCTTCTCGGTAAAATCGCTTTCATCGCCGCTGCCTTTGGAGCCCTCAAGAAACTCCTTGAATCCAAAAAGAGCAGTGGTGGTTGGTCAGAACCCGCTCATGAAGAGAGCCACGGTGGTGGCTGGGAAAGCAGCGGTGGCTGGGGAAGATCCCAAGACGCCCAAAACCTGGCGTACGGCGCCCATGTCAAACAGGCGTGAGATTAAATTATTAATTTATTTATTCTAGGTAAAGTTAATTTATTAATCTCTCCGTAAATCTTCTTCTTCTTCCTTGTATATATTTTGACCACCGTTCGTACACATGCTAAGTTTTTTTCTGTATATATCTATTTTGATTTTAAGTTTCATCATGACTGATATTATTAGTCTTTTCTCTTATTGTATATAAGTATTTTTATTTATTATGTTTAAGTATACTTCACTTTCTTCTTAAGTGAGGGATGTTAGTACATTTTATTATTTTAAGTTTTCAGTTCCAAAGATATTTTATATATTTACTTTAATATTTTCAATTTTGTTTTTTGTTGTATGTGTATGGGTATGTTTCGAGTCATATTTATTACAAACCAATGTGTATTTAATGCGAAGAATGTTAACAGTTTGTTTGTTGCGATGTTTTAATTTATTATTTTACGATGGATCCTCGTAAAACTAAATAAAGACGACTTTTATAAAAATATTTCTCATAATTTTATTGATTTGTGTACCTGAAAATGTAAAATATGACCAAATTGGTATAGCCTGTCAAATAATAACCTCTAGAACATGCTTGTAAGCACAGAAGCTGTTCTTTATTACATGGAGACATTATATTGAGAGGTTCACATATAATATTGATTTTAATGATGATAAAATGCAATTTGCTTAGATTTTTTTCTCTGCTTTAATGAATTTTATAAAACCTCTAAAACTTTTAAAATTATTGTTAAATGTAATATATTCGGTGAATTCTTAACATAGAAACTGGTTGAACATAGATCTGATTATGATAACATTATAAATGCTATGATTTAAACTGAAAACATGATCAAAAATAATAACGTTAATATAGAGAAACTATAAGGTTAGTATAATATCTATAACAGCTATTAATCTGCGTTAGCATCATTATGAAATTAAATTATTTATTCTAAATAGTAAATTGTCTTTTTTACATTTATTAGTGAACAGTACCAAAGTTAGCTCAAAAACCATCACACAGGTACAGCTGCTGCACTACCTGTGAGTTCCCTGCCAAAACTTTTTTGCGTACTGTAAGATTTTATGCGATAAACAACCTTATATTGTACAGGCTGATAAAAAAGCATTCATGACTACATTCGAAAATTCTAACAATTTATATTAAAATAAAAAAGGAATGCGATTTTTGTTTGATAAAAATAATTTATGAAGACTAACAACCGAATAGTGCGCGCATTTTTATTAAATATTGTGTTGAACTTAAAGTAATTGTATAAAACACAATATAAGAGGATAAAACCATCGTCATCATCATTGTTGTGTACTCTCCTCCTCCTCACACTCACACACACAAGAGTATATTGAGTGACATCCCTCAGACGTCTCAGTACCTAGGTATATCTGGGGAGCCTCTCTGTACCTACTGACAAATTAGTAAGACCCGCCGCCCGAGGTAAATCCTTTCCGAACCTGATAGCCCCATAAAGGCCCGTGCAGACCAGCGGGACGCGACGGCGCGACGCGACACGAACAATACAATTTCTAAGAAAACTTCACGGTATAACAATAACCGGTGTCGCGTCGCTCTAGTCTGCACGAAGCTTAACCCTCCTCCAGTAGAGCAATAGGGAAACCAGTACAGTGAGCAAACACTCACACCGACACACTTCCGACCTCGCTGCAGAGGTCCGCGATCGCGACCCTCCCGAGTAAATGATACTCCCCCCCGACCCTTGCTCGATGATACGCCAGCCCGCGTCGATGCTGAGCCTGTAGCTTCAAATTCCCCGATTAATAATAATGAACTATCCTTGATCCAGCCTGTCCCTCTTGCTGTCCTCCCCCCAGCGAACGCCCTAAGCCGAGGTTCGTACCCCACAGGGGGTGCCCTTAGCCAGCGTTCGCCTAGTTTTAATTAGCATAGTTTTTGCCCCTGGCCGGAGGCTTTAAGTGTAGAAGCTTAAGGCAGCCACAGGATTGACCGGTTAAATAGTCATGACCTCAGAGGTCAGCTACGAGATGCCCTACCTTAAAAAAAAAAAGATATACTGACTAAAAAAACATTCATATTCTAGCGTATGGTACTCGTGGGTTGCAGCTGAAAATCAGCGTCAGGTGGTACACTTTGTTTTGCCATCTGACATTATGCTGAGCTCAGGTCCTTTTGGCATTATAATCATTGTTTTCTGTTTTTTTTTTGTTATTAGGTGTATTTTTCTGCTGTTTTGCTAATAAATGCAGTGCGTGGTTTAGTGCCCTCCACACTACCCTGCACGACAAGGCGCTCTATAGAGCCACCCTCACGCCTCGAGACGTGTCCGAAGTATTTGAGGACGTCTACCGACTGGAATACGGGCAGTCGCCGCCTGCGGTCGGGTTCGGAATCATTACTGCAGCGACATGACGCCGTGACGTGTTGCCGTGACACGTCGCCTGCAGATGCCTCCTGCGGTCGGGTACAGAATGCTACCTTAACCATTGATTTACGGTTGACCGGTACCTTGAGGCATATTGCACGTGAGCATAGTTCTACTGTTGGTTTTAATGAACCTCTAATACCTCATTAAACATCTTAGAAAGTGTAAAATTATTTTTTGATAAATAATTAATAAAGGAACTTTCACACAGTGTAATAAGTAAGTGAGAATGCATCGAAGCTATGAGAATTTGAACAATAATGGTGAGAATCTGTTGCTATTGAACTCTATTCGAGTAACCCTTGAATTATGATTGACCTGTTCAAATAGTTTATTGTTTCAAGACCACTTACGAGTATGATAAATAATCTCTCACGATAACAATCCAATTACTTTTATGATTACGGCATAAGTTCTATTGAAGTTTAAGTTATTAAATTTACTATAGACCTGGGGTCGAAACGCTAGGGTCATGAGGTCCGAGTGCGCGTCTCCTAAGGAAATTTCTCAGCGACTGGTCGACATTTCACGTGACCAGAGGGCTGTCTCGTTCTTTGGCCGAAGAATTAGCATTGCCATTCGACGTGGCAATTTTCTGGTCACGTATATATGGATAAAGCGATGCGGACGAGTACTTCGACGCCTAAGTGTTCTTTTGTCTTTGTATTTATTTGTATAGTTAGTTAGTCATTTAATTTAGTGTTATATTATATTTAATCTCGCGACAATCTAAGAAGCCCGATTTGACGTTTCTCATTATACATGCTGCGATAACTTTGTATGAACGTTTACGTAAGAAATCGAAAAATCAAATTCATAATCTTAATTAATTACTACGTTATCCATACACTATAACAATGGGTATCATTCGTCAGCACCAACTTTCACTTTATATCGGATAAATGCACTCAAAAACACAAATTAATTGTTGATTAATATTCCGACAGGACATATTATTACAATGTCATGTCTTTGGGTTCGTGGCCGTAGTGTTGTGACCGTTTTAAGCCGCTATTGAACCGAATAAAATCGATGTTCTGAAAAATCGATTCTTTTACAAACATTACATTTAGAAAAGAGAGATACGTATAATTACTGTATTAAATGTTTAAACATATTTTAAAAAATCTAATGACATATTTTTAGCTTTATTTTGATAATAATTGATACGTGAATTTATTTATTTACCCGATGATGATGATGATAACGTGTAATAAAACGATATGTCTCGACTGTCAGTTTAAAGCAATGTAGATAAATTGTCGATTAGATACTCTAATTATGATAAATCGATATGTCTCGAGAATCGGTATTTAAAGCAACCGATTTTTTTATCCCATCACTAGGTACACAAATTATTTTGATAGGTGTCAAATCGGGCTTCTTAGATTGTGGCGAGATTAAGATTTATAGATAAAGATAAAAACCCAAACTCAATAAAGAAATCATTAAAGATCTTACTTATGGTATAGATAACGTTCATAATCTTGAAAAATCTGTTTTTTTTTGTTATAAACTGATCATTCCTTTCAGGGTCCCAAATAAATTGAAACCACTGCGTGGATCTGTTAGATTATGTCCAAATAATATTTGGACGATTCTTTAAGATTATTTAAACACTAGGACTGACTTCTAATTGAAACTGATGAGTTTAAATCAATAAATTACAAAAGGTGTGACATGACATTCAAATGGACTGAAATTAATTAAATAATGGAGTACCTACGTATATTTTTCCCTCGTAAAGGCTCCTACAGACAGGCGACACCGGTGGAACAATTTCTATGAAAATTTCACGAAAATTGTTCTACCGGCGTCGCGTCGCACCTGTTTGCGGCAGCCTTAACATGTATTGTTGCCGATGCAATGTCGTAAAGGTCTGTGGCGGCATCTACATCGCCACATGCGAACTACGCATCAAAGACCTGACGTCACACAACATCCTGACGTCACTCAAATGCTGCATCGCGCAATTAGAGTTTACCGCGCGGTGGACATACATATATACAAGCTCCCGACTTCAACCCCTGGGCATTTTCCCGCCAGACATGACACCCGTCTGGTCGGAGGCTCCTCCCTTTTCTATGGTGGATGAGTGAACTTTAAACCCTGTTCCTCATACCCCTAAAGGTCTACTAAAAGATTATTTTAACCAGAGATTATTGAAAACTATCAAAGATTTAAATAGTGTGTTGGATCAAGTTTTTTTTTTAACTATGAATATTTTTATCAGCCACTAGAATTTTCCGACCATTCAGACTACGATATAAATCTTCTATTCAATAATCAAAATCATTACTACATCAACTGAAGATAACTGGTATGTATTTAAAAGCATTTATCGCGTCTGTCACTGAACGGTATGGGGGCAGTATGTCGATGTGCCGTTCAAATATAATAACAAGGTAAGTAGTAGACGGACAGGGAAGAACTAAGAAGTAGTTTGATAGTTGTTATTTTAATGATCAGCAGATAAAAGAGGGACTCGCATTAGAAACTAATGATTGCTATTGTTTTGGAATCAGTGCAGCCATATTAATCAAACATTTATGACAAACTCAAACTCAAAGCATTTATTGCAATTAAACTATTTACAGGCACTTTTGAATTGTATAATAGTCGGTTAGTTAGTCAGAAAGTTGAAGCTAGATGCTCATTCCAAAACGTAGATCTTTATGGAGAAGAACGGGCAAGAATCACCTAGAGAAGCAAGTAAAATAATCTACACAGGATTTTGTAATATGTATATTTAAAAGAGTGTTATAGAGTTATTTAAAAGAGTGTTATAGAGTTATTTAAAAGAGTGTTAGAGTGACTTTTAAATATAGATATTACAAATTCCTGTGTAGATTATTTTTCTTGCTTCTCTAGGTGAGAACAATGTTCTAAACAATTCAAAATATAAGATTAAAAATAACCCCCGGCAGATAAGAGATGACCAGTCTCGACTGAAGGCGCGCCCGTTCACGAATATGATGCGTGGATCAGCACCATCCAGCTCAACTATTTTTCAGGGAACCGAATGAAGGCTCGTACAGACCAGCGCGACGCGACGGCGCGACGCGACCCGAACACTTGACGGTATAACAATAACCGGTGTCGCGTCGCGCTGTCGCGTCGCGCTAGTTTGCACAAAGCTTGATCCAACACACTCGCCAACATCAACGAGACATTTAAGTGAGCATGACATACTCTCAACTGCTGTGCTCTTTCAAGTCAACATACATCTTAATAACATAATAAACGGCTTCAGGGTACTCACATTTACAAACGCACACAAGAACCATACAAGACGGTCAAAAATAAATTAAACATCACGCTTGTATTCTCCACAGTGATAGACAGAGGTACATAGTACAGTACGCCCACATTTTGCCAGTTACGTTTAAGTCTCATGTAACAGGGGGCGAGCCTATTGCCATCAACCTGGCAGAAATCCAGGCTCCGGGCTGCTACTGAAAAATTCTTAATGGAAAACCCCAACAACACTTTGCCTGACCCGGGAATCGACCTCATGCTCAGCAGTAATGTTTGCGGCCACTGGACCAACGAGGCAAATAAATTACCGAATGTTGAGGTTAAAAAAAATATATTATTATGGTTTGTGATCACTAAAAGATATCACAATTTCCTATTTTAGTCGAATGTCAGCACCAGCAGTGATATTTGGCCATTATTTTTTACATTAAATGTAGTAAAAAGCTTGTCTCGCTATCTTATTTGGATACAATAATTCTAATAGAATAAGCTTAGCACGCTATTTTCTGTGAATGATGACATGTTTTTCACTTGTTGCCTGGATTAGGCAACATAAATTACTTTCAAATAAAAGTAACCCCACATCTTTTTAGTTACCATTTTAGTAATTTTTAACCTTTGCAACACATTGTTAGCTCTAAATACCACATCTAGCAAATCAAAGTCTTTGGTTGTGCGTTACTGAGTGCGTAAACTACTGCATTCTATTTAGTCTGTCTGCGCAAACAGCCGGATGTCAAGAACGTACTGTGCAGTTTGCAACTTATTTACATTCTTAACTAAAAGACTATTCTGGGGAACGAAGCAATGTGACTATGAGAAGACGTACTATTCTGATGAGAATCAGTTAGTGATTGTCTAATGCAAACTTAACACAACACCGCGTCTGTAATACCCGAAGAGTTAGGCAACTACCTATAGTACCTGCATCCACATTTTACCAGATTATGTTTAAAACCCATGTAGTAGGGGTTAAGTCCATAGCCATTTTCCGGGGACTAATCCAGACTCTGACTAAGAAACTCTTGATAGTAAAATCCCATAATATTTCGCCCGACTTGGGAATCGAAACCAGGACCTCGTGCTCAGCAGTAGCGCTTGCAACCACTCAATAACGAGGCAGCCTATTTTAGTGTTTTTTCAGTGTACTGAATTAATTAAGAACGATTGCACTAGGCCCTAACCTTGCGGTGGACTTAAAATTGATGACCCGTCAGAAACATTTGTAAGTTGACTCATTCGTGTCTGAGTTGGGACCAGCGCGGGCTAATATCCCTGATGATTATATTGAATCAATTCCTTATGACCTTCTTTCGTATCAGTAAGAATTTGTGCTAAAATATTAGCCAGGCGGTGGGTCTAACTGTCCAAGTGACCAAGGTAAACTGGATAAACGCATAACAGAATAGCCACCCATGAAGAATAGATCCCAGATAGGTAAATCAATAAATTGCATCAGAATAGGACTGCGACACACGCATACGACATCCGTTTAGGATGTTAGAGTGGAAAGCCACGCGGATGTGTCTCGCTTGTAGAAATCCTTAGCTTTTCACACGTATGTAGAATAAATTGCTTGTCCATTTGTGGTCTAATAACTTATTTAGTTTTACATTTTCCCGCAGCATTACATCTTTAAACTGTAGCTTTTAGTTTTCCAATTTCAATAAACAATGATTTTGTTGTCTGTACGGTTAAACTAAACCGTACAATTTAACAACAAAATCATCGTTACAACCAAATAGTAATTTCATCATAATAATATAATACATAAAAACACGTGTCATTATGTGTTCGTACACGCTTATCTCAGAAACCGATTTCAATTTGGTGCCAGTTTGAAAGGGGTCTACCTTTTATAGCAGAACTTTTTAGGTCATTATATTATTTTGCATAACAGCAGATAGCATAACTTCATTTCGCAGAAAATCGTTTGACATACACTCATTTATCATACATTCAAAACTCATAATTTTGAAATTCAGTAACCATTTTTTGGCATAAATTTCTTATCCATAATAATTAAAAAGTAGAACCATCATATCGCAGAAAGCTCACACAAATATGCAAACACGCAAACAAGCATACACCATGCATGCAAGCGAGCATGCAACATGCAAGCGAGCATGCAGCAGGCATGGTTTCGTTCACGGCTCCGGCACTGCGGGGCTCCGGCGGTCCTTCGCGAGCTTATCGTCGCAGATGGTTAAAACGCTCACCACCGCATCTTCGGTTTCCTGGCCGGCTTCAGCTGCAGCAGCGAGTTTTAAAACCAACTGCTACACAGCTCGCGGGCCGCGTCGCCCCTCCGCGCCTACGCAGATTTAAATTATACTCTAGGGGTAGGGCAGACAAGACTACGTGGAGTCGGGTTTGCAGCGATTCGTTTCAGTCACTAACTTTTGTAGTACAACATATTGACTTTTTAAGACAATATTTTAATTTTAATTGGTTTAAAATGCTATTTTATAGAAATGGCAACATGCCTAATGAAATTATTCTAAATAAAATTCTGCCATCTTAAAAGTATGCCATTGTAAACTCGGACATATAAATGTTCGGTCAAACAATAATTATACTAAATAATTTGTATGCCTTTAAAATATTCGTTTAAAGAAGATTTGCAGCATTGATATAAGTAATACCTATTAAGCTTCCATTTAAGGGTGTAAGAACACTTAAACACATGTCAATATCACCCATGAAAACAGCAGCACGTCCGCAAATCGTTTGGTGGGGCAACTATCCAAAAAGGAGGCCGTTGTCATCCTATCTATTACATAAAACTATGTTAATGAATACGTATGTTATTATGTGCCTATTACGTCCATACATCCTGCGGACCTCGGTCATAGACCGTCATAATATATTCAGATAGATATCAGTGACCATGGGAATCTAATTTCATAACCAACTAGTTTAAAAGCTGATTCTTAACCGAGAATCACACATGAGAAACATGTACACAGGTGGTGATTTACTCAGCTTCGCAATGCAGGTGACTAAATAACGTATTCCACATTGGGCACCCGCAAACGACACCTGAGCAAATGGCCCCTAAGGTATTCCACATACGGCACTTATCGATATTTTTCGCAGGTGCCATTACTGGAATAATTTGTTATTTAAAATTTTATTCCACAAATGGCACCTCCGGATCAGTACGTACTAGTGTTGGGACGTTTTTTCTTTTTTAGGACCTCAAAATCAAAAATTTGCAACAAAAGTGCCAATTATTAATTGTGTGTCATATTAAAAAAAAACATTAAGATGACAAAGTTTACTAAGAAGAGAAATAATCCTAAATAAACCTAAAAAGTATTTGTTTCTAAATTCTATTGGTACTCGTGGCTGATTTTGCAATACATGTGATTAAGAAAACTGATTGTGATATTAAAATGACTAAAAACAAAGAAGTTATGTTTTTATCATGTTATTAAACTCTCCACTGATTTTAATCGAAGTTTTGATATTGAGGTCAAAAAGAAAAATCGTCCTAACACTAGTACTACTCGTACGTATCATCATCATCATACGTACGTATTCCACATATGGGACTTAGGGATCACCCTAGGTACCATTTGTGGAATAATTTTTTTAATAACAAATTATTCCACTAATGGCACCTGCGAAAAATATCTATAGGTGCCGTATGTGGAATACCTCAGGTTCCATTTGCTCAGGTGCCGTTTAAGCGGGTGCCCAATGTGGAATACGTTGACTAAATCGCCACCCGGTACATATTATTATGTTTAACACCGTTATGTCAGAAGGAAACTCAATCCAATACGTAAAAAGAAAAACTATTCATACATGCATCGAAATAGTCTGCCAAATGCGTACAAGAGATTTTTTTTTTTTCACGAATCGTATATGAGTTTCGTAGGGAAAGTTGTTTAATATGACGGGTAAAAACATCCCCTTGACGGATGCAGGTGCCTAAATTGCCACCTCGTATGTATATTATGTTTAATACCATTATGTATGTATTCATATTTATTTTTATAACGTCACGCATCCCGCTTTCACTCTAAAATATAATTTATTACTCTAATAATCCGATGTAATTATACGATCCAAATAATTATGTACGTATACATATTAATATATTTAGCTTTAATTAAGATTGTTAAAATATTAGAAATTTTATAGGAAATTCAGAAACCGGCTAGATATCCACTTTCTGTGGAGTTATAGTATAATCAGATTTAGTTGCTTATAGAATGAACAACTTTGCGGTAGAGTAAAAAAAATAAGATTATAATTCTGTCCAGCCACGTATTGTTTATCTTACCTAAAGGTCTATAAAGAGATTCCTAGATAAGTTAACTGTGTTAAATCCTTTGCCAGAAACTATTATCTCACCCTTTGGCCAAAATATTAGCATTGCCATTCAACGTGGTATCGCTGTCAGTCTTCTGGGCACGTTTCTGGATGACAGCGATGTGAACGAGTACTTTCTGGTTTCGAAGTACTCGTCCACATCGCACATCGCAAGAAGAGTCCATTTGTTTGTTTTTTTATTTATTTATTGTTAGTCGTTTAATTTAGTATCTAGTGTAAATAGTTAGTTGTGTAATAATTGTATAAAGGTAATCAATTTAATGTAATAATAAAATTATCAGTATATACTGAAAATGTTATAAAAATAATTATAGTTTTTTTTTTAATAATTATAATATTTATAGGTATATATTAAATTATTGAACAAAAACGAATTCTGCAATGCTATGTTGAATGTGTAAATTTTAGAGATATAGATTAGCCAAGATAGAAGATTAGCTTAGACCTAGACAGGTTTTATTCTACACCCAAAAAAGCTACCTAATCAATTAAAAATATTAAATTGCAGATTATTCAAAATTAAATTATATAAATGGCTGAATGAAAATAATTTCAATAATACTAAGCTCTTTTTTACATAAATTATAATGTTTGTAATTTCAAATTTTCAATATTCATTGAAGTTTGCATGCTTTCATTTTTGAGCAAAACATGTATGATCTCTTAAACTTCAACAACACCTATGTATACCATGTTTTACGCAAATAAATTATCTTATCTTATCTTACCTAATTTACAAAAACATTACCTAATATTCAAGGTACAACAAGCGTCAAAATTAGCTTCTTACTTGAGACACGTAGAGGCTCCAAATATTAGTTAAAATCACGAATTCAAGAATAAACGTAATATTGATTACGATTATATTATTTTTGAATCAACCAATACATCAATATTTATCGGTCTAACAACTAATAATAGTCGGCAATCAAAAGAAATTGGTAGTTGCTATCGTTTCGTTTATATTCACTATTTGCTCCTAAAAATTGTTCGTTAAATATTATTTTTTTGCCCAAGAAAAAATAAGACCGAATGTTTACATAAATAAATAATGTTACAAAAATAAAAACGTGTTACAAAGTCAAAAACGTAACAAGCAATAAAATCAGGAATTCCACTTCCTTGCACCAAAATTCTTGATGCTCATCACGTGTACCTAGTATGTCATCGTTACAAAACTTCGGTATACAAGTTCATTTCCGGAGGCCGCCCAAGTCAGGTGGTACTTAAGGTGCGGCCCGCGAAAGTGCCTGCCGCGCCTCAATTTTGCCGTCGACACTCACTGGTTGAAAGTTTTTATTCGAAAAACTTTTGGCATCGTATTTTTTTTTTTATCACTGGCATTTAATTATTTGCAGGAGAATAGTGGAAAGTTTCCAAAAACATTTGGCATTTTTTTTGGGAATTGCCAAACATTCGAAATTCACTTGCATAAAATTAGCATTGAATTGACGTCTTTGATGTGTTAAGCATGCAATTAATGAAGTGCTTTATTTAATCTAGATCTATTAAATGAGTTTATTCAGTTATTCCGCATTTTTAAAATTATTAAATCTTTTATCATTTGTTTAATTTTGAATAGTTATATTACGAGTATGACTACGTCAGAAAAAAACATACTTAATATTAGGTATATTGCGATACGTAAGGAAGGTTTAGTGTGGCATAGAACCAATGAACTTTACAGAGAAAGTGAGTTTTTTTCATAATTTATTCATCATGTTCCGCTGATCTCTAAAATTAAAACACAAGTAATCTAATCATGTATTCGTACGCAAATATTTGATATGTCGTACTGTTTCCAGTTACTTACATTCATTGGTACTCAAAGCACCGTTATGTTCAAGGTCGAACTTTCCATAACTGGTAGTTAATTAGCAGAATACTTTTTGTCCGTTGCTAGAACAGTAGGCCTAGCGAAACGACGTGAAACGTGCGTAAACCTAACGTTAATTCAATCTACTTTTCAATCGAAAATAAAAGTACCGTATACCATTTTTATTGAACTTTATACGACAAGCACAAGTAGGTATTTGTAATTCCAATTCAAGATTATATTGAAGTAATGTAACGTTTACATCGCGTATTTATGCTAGTTAAGTTCCTGTACTTTAAACTACGGATAAAAGGTTTTAACGTTTGAGGAGTTGTTGCTGCCCTATCGTTGTCATGGTTCGGCGGGTCTTCGATGGAACAAAAGACCTTTTCGTCTGAATGCTTCATTGCTTTGGTGTTTGGTTTAGCGTAGTTAGTCCGAAAACAGTAATGTAATTTAAACAGATTTGTCAGTTGAAAGACCAGAAGCTTTTTCTGACCAAACTGTCTGAATCTTTTCTTCTTATAACGGACTTCCATTTATTGGTAGGTATTAATAAATCAACTACATCTTGTTCAAGACACTTTATAGTTAGTGAAGCGCCTCCCTCAGGCACTCCACTAACTATACGTTACTGGCTTTGTCATCAATTTTACAAAACTGTTTAATGACCTTCTGATCTCTTCTGCATAACACAAAATCAAAAGTCGCTTTCGAATAACTCGCATAAAAAACCAAAAACATATTCCCGTTATTCGAAAAGCTTCATCAAATATTCGCGCCGTGTGGTCCACCGGACACTCAAAGTACCGTTGCTCTCAAGGTCAGCTCCGCACGGGTCGCAAGTGCCTCTGACTCACAGCACTTTCATCTTGGTAGGCGGTTAGGTAAGGATTAACAGGAGTTTTATGTTACGTGAGTTTATTGATAGGATTCCTTGGCTAGTAGGTCAATTACTTTTTGATGGGTGCGTTTACGTACAGCATCGTAATTTTTTTAAAGAAATTGAGTCTGTTTTTTCTTTTAGGTTAATGATTTTGACAGAACTATTTACCTAGCTGATTTTGATAAGTTGTAGAACCTTAGAAAGGATATAGATAAAGGAATTTTCATAACTTAAGATAACATAAAATTATACCTGTAATCCCCGAGAGGTTAGGCAGAGGTATACCTTTATAGTTAACCCATATTTCGCAAGTTATGTTTAAGTCCCATGTAATAAGGTGGCGAGCATATCGCCATCAACCGGCCAAGAAATAAATCCAGACTCCGGACTGCTCCTGAAATTTTAGGTTGCTACTAGAGAAGATACTGAAACTACTGTAGATTATTGTTGACAGGCCTACACTGACCCCCCCCCATAGCTATTAACACTGTAATTTGAAAACATTCTAAAATCCTTTTATTTTTAAAAGAGTAACTGTGGTGTTTTTTTCCGGCTCTTCAGAGGAAACGACCAATTTGAACCGTGCACCTAGCTTCTGACGTTTCATAAGTGCCCTTGTAGGTTTATGTGAAATTAAATATAATAATTTTAATTTTGAACCTTTTTACGCAATCATATTTACGATGTCACCAAATTAGGGAATGTCTTACGAATCGTGTTCTTTCTACTTAATTCTGAAATGTGAAAAGAACGTTTTTGCTATTCCTATTCGATAATTTTACACCTGACTAAAGCATTATTATAAATACACACAAATTCACGTTTATAATAATTTATAGGCTGGAAGTTAATAAATCCTACAATATCATATCCGTGAAATCATAATAAATTTATTACTTCCTGTGGATGCTGTAAGAGATGACTGCAAGATTACTTTAAGAATGTAAACACAATCCGTACTTCAATATAATTATACTTAGTGATGTGATTTACAAAATGCTTATGACTGACATTTAGTAATACTGGATTTTATGCATCTTGTACATTTATACAATAGGTTCCAAATCCTATAATAGTACTGTGAAATGTTTTCCATAACAAATACATTAATAATTACAAATATTCGAAAAAAATATTTGTTTGGCCCCGGCTGTCAGTCGTATCTTTGACAGTCGTTACAGGGCATCAGAAGCCCGAAAGTCTGACAACCAGTTTTACCAAGAGGTATCGTAATATCAAGTTACTGGATTATGGAGGTCAGATAGGCAGTCGCTTAATGTAAAATACTGGTATTAAGCTGCATTCGGTTAGACTGGAAGCCGACCCGGAAAAGACTAGGCAGATTGAAAACAAAGCTTCTTTCAACTTATGTTTACCGACGGCTTACGACCTAGAGAACCGTCAGTTTTAATAATCAATGGCTTAAACCCAGACTTATCGTTATTAAAAACGTCAAAAATCTAGTTGTAATCTCTTCCCAGCGACAATCAATGTCAAAAACGTAGGTAAACTAGAGGTATTTTTGACAGATTGAGACTGAGGTTAGAATACGAAATGCTTAGAAATACGGGAATTACCACTGGTATGATTAAATGCCCACTGTTAAAAATACAAAACAATCGATCTACTGGAAGTCATAGGGGAGCCTTTTGTCCAGGAAAAGGATGATGAAGACTAACAGTAACAGTAATACTAGTATATAAAAAGAGTACTTAATACACAAGAAAGCCTACAGTCATACATTCCGCATTTTCTTTCACAATTCAAAAGCCTTGTCACCCATCTTCCACGAGCTTACGCATAAGCATCGTCACACACATCAAATTATGTAGAAAGTGAGCCTATTGGAAGTATTGGAACCAAAGGGCGTTGGCACACATTCATACTGACCTCTTTAGTAGTTCGGTGCTGTGACATCTTTATGGGCTTTATGGGTGTTCCGAAAAACTGAGAAAATAAGACGAAAGAGAAGATAAAGCAATGTTAGAAGGAGCTAGAGGGCTTGAACTGAGTAATCTTTGGCGGTCTTTAAGTACATAAGATCCATTCCCACTGATTCCTTCTTAAAGATGAAAAGTCAAAGAGTTGGTAATAGGTCATTTTACTATGAGAGCAAAGACTTATTCGCATTATAGTCCTGTAAAAAGAATTAAACTTTTCAATGATGTAATTGAAGATAGATATCCTTGTTCCTTTGGTGTACAATTTTCATATTTTTTAATAAGTCTAAAGCCCCATTACACGATGCAAGTTTTTAAAATACAATTGAGGCAACAAATGACTTGCTTCCCCTTTACATGACTGTTTAGAAGGTGCAAATTTTACTGTTGCTTCTACTTAAGGTACCTATACAAAACGCAATGAAATCGCACTATCAGGATTTAGTTTAGAATGGAATACCTAATGGTTACTTGGTATACATTTACCTGTAGACAAATCAAGTAAAATTGCTCTTAAATAAACACATTCCTAATTTAAAGACTTCTTTGTACATCTTTTATTTGCTCTAGCATTTTTATGGGCTTCGTTTCTCGTTAAAATTGTTCTTAGAAAACAAAACAAACATTCTTTGAGAAGTATATAGGAATGTGTAGGTACACAGCAGTTTATGACATGTCTGATAATAGAAAGTGTCCTAAATTCTTCCTCGATTCGTAACTTGGGAGCGTCTCTTCACGCAACACTCCTAACTTTATGGTTTTGTATAACATGCAGAAGAAACAAACAGATACTGTTCTTTCTTGTTCCAAGTGAGTTATTTCATGCTAAAAGTCTCGGTTTTTTGCAAGCCATTAAAGATAAAATTACGAAAGACTGTTTCCAAAAAAAGTAAATCATTCTTCCCTTCTTAAATATAATTAGGTATGATTGGATGAAGAACGATTCACTTGTAGGTATCAAAAAACTAAATGGTATCAGGTAGATATTTCGTACCACCTTACCATTTATTCAAGTGCGTCTTTACAAGCTGCTGCTGCAGTCACTAGGTTTAGGTAATGGAGTACCATGAAATCATTAATCACTTAGAAAAAATCAAAATTAAAAAAAAAGAACAGCCATGAATATGATGGCAATTATTATTCAGTTGTAGATGACCTTACAGCAATAGCTTTTAGGAAAGTTAATGCTATAGATGTCAATGAAGAAGATACTACCAAGTAATTAAATTGTACTATGCGCAAGTACAACAATCAGTATGCATTCACAGCGGTTGAGGCCAAAACTAACATGTTTAACTGGTTTTTATTCCGAAGCTGGCCTCAAATGTCACCAACGGAACTCCGTGATAGTTCTCGAGATATTCTGTTTACCCACTTAAATTATATCTGTACATAGAGAGGCTTAGTAATTTTATTCTACTTTAGTACTAATGAAGTACAAATATTATCTTTGAACATATACTCTCTGCCAATAGAATTACTTAAAGTGATGTTGATTAGGGTTTTTCTAAGCATTATAATTCTGTTAAGATCATGATATTTTTCATAGATTCATTGACAAAATCCATTTCGGAAGCGGTATTTACGGGAAAATAATATAACGTCATAGTTGTATGGAACTGGAGGAGCTCGTGGCTAAATAATAACAGCCGCATGGGTCGATCCATCAGGCTAAGCTACGCTTGCCGGGATTGGTCCGTGGATAGGTGACCATCTTTACATACTGAGACTCCTCCGTGGTTCGGAAAGCACGTTAAGCCGTTGGTCCCGGCTGTCATTCGTGGATCATTGACAGTCGTTAAGAGTCGTCAGAAACCCGCAAAACTTACACCAGTCTTACCAAGGGGTATCGTAGTACCCAGTTACTAGGTTGTGGAGGTCAGATAGGCAGTCGCTCCATGTAAAATACTGGTATTCTGCTGCATCCGGTTAGACTGGAAGCCGAAACCAACTTAGGTGGGAAAAGGCTAGGCAGGCAGGCAGTTGTATGGAACTGACATAAGCCTTCGATACGGTTACTTAAATCTTTTATTGTAAATACAGAGGTGGACACTACACTCTTGTTTTCAGCATATTGTTGTAGCTATAAGAGGAAAAAAATAAGATTCTAGGACGTAACTAGAATAACCAGCTGTGGAGCTTTACTAAAATGAAAGGTACATAATATACTTATCCTTACGGAGTTCTCCAAGGCACTCCTTTCATAACATTTTTCAAAAGTCGTAGAAACCGTAGAATTTAAAAAAAGAATCGTTTAAGTAGTTAGTGACAAAAAAATATGAAGTAGAAATTACTGTATTTTTTAATTAAGGGAAAATCAAAACTAGAAAGGCTTTCACTTGAAAATTATGAATATACTGAAACCAAAACATCAAACAATCAATCAAAAATATTCGCTCAAACTTCAGCCGCAGCACCATCGTACATTTGACTACACAATTCATTCACCGCACATAACATACATACATTCACTCATACATACATACATATTAGCAACTCGTAACACGACTTTTTCCCTGCAAGTCTTGCAAGCGTCTCGGTAAGTCGTGAATTTAAGAAGTCTGTGAGGTATTCACGTATACTTTCACTTGTGCAAAGCGAGGTGGTTACATCACTGGCACATTTTGTACACTTGAGCTCAATTATTTAATCGTTTTATAATAATTGTGACCTAGACATTTTGTTGCTATGCGTAGCTTCTTTTTTTTTAATTGTGTTGTTTTGTGATTTGTTTGTTTTATGAAAAAAACTATCGGTAATGATTTTTTTATTTGGAATTTGCACGTACTACATCTTTTGCAGAGATTTTTAACACTATCATTTGTTTTTATTTATGGTAAAAATTGTACTATGCAGAAATAGGTGCAGTCAAATCAATAACTTGTTTTAATATTCTAATTTTGTCAATTGAATTTTATAATAAAATATGTATAGTGCTTGTTATCTATGAATACAAAATTGCAGGCAAAGTATTATCAAATCACACACCTAATAATTATTATTCGCAGTGTTTATGTAAATTAACTTTAATAGGTAATCACAAAATTTTAGTAACTTTTACCACCTCAATCTAATGCATATAACCAATTAAAATTAATTAAAATATTGCAAAAGAAAGTGAATGTTTTATAATCGTTTTTCAAATTAAAAAAACACAATTTTCACAGTATTTTTGGTTTCAGTATGATCAACACTCCGAGTGGTCAGCACGACTCTGATGCACGCATGAAAATAATAAAAAAGTAGCTATACATATCAAAAAGAAATTAGAATACGAAAAAAGTAGAAAATTCGTTAAACTAAGGCCGGTAACCTATACGACAGAAAGTTTCGGGGCCAAGTCTCTAAGCTTTCCGGTTTCCGATACGACCTCGAAATCTAAAGTATTAAAATATAGCTACACATAAAATTAGACAGAGTTCATGAGAGAGCGAACAATGAATTTCACTTAAAACAATATTTTATTACAACATTATAAAATTTAACGTTACAACGTGTTTTTAGAAATTACGACATTCATTTTCACCTCGGCTTATAGACTTACGAAAAATCAAACAATCACACTTTTTCTTTCGTTTTTAATTTACACTGCTCATAACGTATGAATGCCTATTTTAGATGTCGTAAACGCAAACTTCGCTTTCTAACCTCCAATATTTATTTTTCTACTTATCCTGACGCCTGAGCTTAAACGATCTACGGTCGATCAGTTAGCACACGCCTTCAAACAGCGCGCACACACTTTACGTCATATTGTCAAAAAATTGTAGTGGGGAGGCGAAGGATAAAATCCATCAGTTTTTTGGGAAATCATCATAAGTTTGCCAACGTTGGCACTTGGAGTACAAGCATCCAGTGAAGTAGAAGTTTAATAAATTAAAAATGTGGAAGAAAATAGCTTTGTTAGCCATTCTGGCTTCAGTGAAGTGTAACCCAGTGCAAGAAAACGGTGTTGCGGAAAACTTAGTGGGTGCAGTTAAAGAGTGCATAGAAACGGATACCTCGTTATGTCTGAAGGTGAATATTGTGGATACCAAGTGTTGTGGAGTGCAGTGAACAGCATACCAATTGAGTGTAGTCGTAACAATGACGTAGTTCATTGAATTTTCCGTAAAAAACCATTAACATAACGAGTGACTACTTACTGAGCATTTGTAGTAAAATCATTTCTCTGCCATTCACGAGTTTCTGGAGACAGTAGCATAAATACGGATTTAATTTTGAATAGTTTTGACACCAAGTAGTTTAATAATTCAAGTGGAAAAAATCACTTATTATTTTTACATTTTAAATTGCATACTCCAATGCATTAATCAATTTAAATCAAAGTAATTAGAAAAAGAAACTATATCACAAAAAAATAAAAAACTTAAAGCAAAATCATTAAAACAAACTCTTTTCCCACAGGAAAAAGCCCTGAAGTTCACCGAAAGGCTCTCTATCTTGAAAGACCTGGACATCTTCGAGGGTATGAGCCTAGTGAACACTGGATCAGCTCGATCAGCTCGCAGCTACGAGCCATTGGCTGAAGAACCCAAGGCCAGGGAACTCCAGATAGACGAGAGAATTGCTGATAACGTTGGAGACTTCTTGGAGAACCACGTACTACAGATGCGTCTGTCTACTCCTGATGAAGGAGAATCTAGGGGTCTTGATGAGGAAGGTGAGAAGAAACACTATACATATTTAAATGTTAGGTTTAGAACAAAAAAGATTAAATAAATTACCGAAACAAAAAAAAATACTTTAAAAAAATTATATGAAAAATTTACTGCTTCTTAAATTAAAACAAACAAAATTCCTCTTTCCCACTATATCAGTAAGGTAACAAGAGCTTATATAAACCCAAAACTGCCATTAGCAAGACAATAAACAAATCCATTGTCAGAACTAGAAACTTTGCCACTAAAGTGCCAAACGAGTTTCAAACAATGCATTGAAACCTAGGTACCACCGCTTTCTCTTCAACACATATTTACATACACAGTTGACAGACAAAGCCCTTTATGACTACAAGAAGGTGCTAAACGAAATGTTTTGTAGTGACAATTTCATGGTTGCTTTTGACACTATTTCTACCACATTCTTTATTAATTTTGTGTCAGTGTTGTGCTGTAACACTCTTTTATCTATAACTTTGAAAATATTTACAAATTCATCGAAAAATAATCAAAATTTTCATGTTTTAGTTCCGCTAAACATTTTTATTCTTCTCAAAAATACTTGAACATCTTTTTCATAAACAACTCCTTAATTTGAATTCAACAAAAAATTCCAAAGCAAAAAGTAACGGACTAGGACATTAGAGTAATAAGCATCTATTAAATAGACTCAACATACAATTTTCGGACACTTAGCGGCTTAGCATTTATTATGTGTAAATTACTGATTATTATAGCATCCAACTCCTTTCAATCATGACGCTCTGGTACTTTGGATCCCAAGTCAATGACGTCACAACTCTCAAATTCTAATATTCTCTCTTTATTTCCAGCCCGTGGCAAGAAGAAGAAGAAGATCAAGAAGCTGTTGCCCCTTCTCCTCCTCTTGAAACTTAAGCTGGCCGCCCTCATCCCTCTCTTCCTCGGAATCATCGCTTTCGTCGCTATCAAGGCCGTCTTCTTAGGAAAGATCGCTTTTGCCATGAGCGCCTTCAGTCTCATCAGGAAACTCTTAGCCAAGAAGGGCGGCTCTTCTTCCCCCAGCGTCTCGTATGCGGCTCCCGCTCATCATGAGGAACACCCAGGATACTCCTACGAGCCAGCTAGCCAAGGCTGGAGTCGGTCAGCCAAAGATGGAGCATCAATGGCCTACGCTGGGCAAATCAGCAATTGAACTGACCTAGAATGATTGTTAATTTATTTGTGTGAATGTGTGCTATTTATTCATGTTTGTTGAAGCCATGTACAAGTACCTCAGTCTTAATTTATTTATTTAAATAAATATTTATGTTCAATTTTATTTGATTTGTTTTGTTTGAACTTCGCCTTATGAAACATTTCAACACAATTACCGATGGTGATTTCACAAGTCATATGAAAAACTTATGAGATATTCATCAGTTTTCACACAAGTTACACACAAGTCGAAAACCATAATATTTCACATATTGACGAAAACTCTTTTCTCTTAAAAAAAAAAACTTCTACATCAGTTCGACAACCTAATTCCATCAATCCTTTCGTTCTCTTGGGCATACAAACCAAGTGAAGTATAAGACCAACACTCACACACACAGTAGAAAAGAACAGTAACCTCTTTTTTATTAAGTTTAACTATTATGTTTTGCAATTACATAACCGTATATGTTGATGGTTCATAGCTCGTGAAACATAGATAAGCACAATTCAGAAAAATATAATCAATTTAGAGGATACACTGCATAAATTGCATAACAAATAGAAATATTATAACTGCAACATCCAAACATCAGCAATCGGTTATCCGTTAGACGAAAATTATGTAGGTAGAAAGCAAGTTTTTTTTTTATTTGTGACACCCACAATAATTAAAAAGGAACATTTAAATTAACAAATAGAAAAAGATCCTTGCGAGGCCAAAAAATCTCTTATCTCAGCATAATGCTATGATACAAAAAAAAAAAGTAAGTACAGAAGTTTATGGCTGTTAAATAAATAATAATAATAATAATAATAAAATCGTTTATTTATAAAAAGGGGCACATTTACAATAAGTAACTTAATCATTAAAATAGAGCACAGTTGCTTATTTGCCTGAACTAGGTTGAACCTGTGTTTCAGGCTACGAAGAGCATAAATACTTAATGTAATAAATTAACAAAAAAATGAGTATATTCAGAGGTTCAGAGGATTACAATAATCTGTTAGTAAATAGATTTGAATCAATCAAGAAAGACACAGTATTGTAGATTCCTTGCAAACATACGGACAAACAAACGAACAAAAAATAAAACAAACAACTTTTTTTTACGTTACGACGCAGCAGAGAGATAAGTATCCAGCGATTTACGCACTCGGGTGGACGCAGTGTAGCAATATGAATATCTGTACTAAATACAAATAATATCCAAATATCGGCTTTTTACTAAATGCATAGACTGGACCGATTTTGACGGAACATTCACTGGTAGATAGCTAATGCTATTTATGGAGTAACGTAGGCTACTTTTAAAGTAGAAAACAAAATGGGTCCGCGGGTAGCAGCTAGTGATAAGTTTATCTAAAAATAAAATCCGCTAAATCAATTGCTAGAAGCTGCAGATCAAATCATGCATAACTATCTTTATCGTTTTAGTGCATGCTCGATAAATCTTTAACCGTTGGCAATAATAAAATAAAAATTACAAACAACCAGAAGCATAGTTGTTTAAAATTTCAAAATAATGTGTATTTATGTTTCCATAATCTGTTTGAACCGGAGACGAGTGTAGAGAGAGAGAGAGAGAAAGAGACAGAGAAATAAAGAGAGGAAGAGAGAGAGAAATAAAGAGAGAGAAAGAGACATAGAGAAATAAAGAGAGGAAGAGAGAGAGAAAGAAAGAGAGAGAAATAAAGAGAGGAAGAGAGAGAGAAAGAAAGAGAGAGAAAGACGGAGAAAGAAAGAGATAGAGAAAGAGAGAGAGAGAATACGAACGAATAAGAAATGCGGTACAAACTATAGACATATTGCACTAAGTATAAAACTTCATCTCTGCTATATTACGGCTGAAAATGTAGATACTGCATTATAATATTAAAAGCTTAAATAAAATTTTTTTTTGCTCTGCCTGCAATTCAGTTATAATCTCACAGAATAATCATTCTATTTATGTTGTAGACGCTGAATTTAAGTCGAACAGAGAGGCATTTCCCGTATTTATTAAGAATGTTCGCATTATCTGTCAAAAATACCTCTAATTTTCATACTTTTTTGTCAATTGTCTCTGAGTCAAGATTGCGGCTAGATTCTTAGGCCCACTTGCACGTTTAGTCTGGTTAATTAAATAAATGTAGAGTTTCTAAACTCGAAGTTAAGTAATTAACCTTTACTCTTATTACGTGTTGCGCCAATAAAAAGTAACACCAGGTTAGTTAACCTGACATATGAGTGTGTGGTCTGTTTTTTGTGTTGGGAACATTGCAATTCAAACATAAAATAGAATTGCTATGTCTGTACAATGATATGAAATCCGACCAAAAATGAATGATCGAACAATGAACAACCCCAACGAACGAACGAACCCATCTCTTTTACACTATATTGTGTTCAGTAATACTTTCTTGTCTTTGAATTTTATAATATGACATTTCATTTTAATTGTATTGTATTTGTGGTTTCCATGGAGATTT
The DNA here is from genome assembly GCA_914767755.1 of Agrochola circellaris. Taxonomy (NCBI): domain Eukaryota; kingdom Metazoa; phylum Arthropoda; class Insecta; order Lepidoptera; family Noctuidae; genus Agrochola; species Agrochola circellaris. Next base: position 14,973,200 of record OU611863.1, on the reverse strand, counting down.
AGTTTATTGAGTAACGAAAACGTCGGAGACGGAAAAAATAGTTCTATGTTTTTTATTTCATTTGCATGTATTTTTATATCAGTACACGAATATTGCCTGTTCATATAAAGTACCGAATTTTCACTTACTATAGCATCGAATAAAACAGTAACCCAGAGTTTAGCAACTTAACCCGCCCAAATCGGTGGGTTAAACATTTAGAAGTTTAACCCTAGGTTTAGGTACCTCTAACTATTGGTGGCGCAAGATGAATCTTTTGATTAACCCTGAATTAGCTGTTAACTCCGAGTTATTTAGGATAACCCATGAACCTGCAAGTGGGCCTGAACGTTTTTAAATACGGGAATCGGCCGTCTGAAGTCTACATCAATCTATATATATATATACTATGTTGTTTGTAAGTTGTTTCTTTGCATGATTGCACAAGGTTATATCTGGATATTCTTTCACTGATAGAAGACTGCAGTATTCCTAAGTCAAATAGAACACATTTATGCCAGAAATACACATAGTTTCCGTGAGAATCTCGATGTGGGTGAAACAGCAGGATTAGTAAAACATGAAAAAGAAAATCAAAGCTGTTATCATTTTTACTCTAGGAAACTGTTCTGTACGCTTCGTATGATATAATGATAGACACAGGTTTTGTCCAGGGAAGAATAGACAAAATGACAGATAAACAATCACAATCTGTCATTTTGTCTATTCTTCCATCGACAAAATTCGTAGAAAACCCGTTTGTATGTTTGTCATGCTACACGTGCTGAGGCAGTCGGGTAAAAACAAGCATGAAAATTGCTAAAATTAAACTGTACCAAATTATCAATACAACTATATGCATGGTAAATTGATATTTCAAATCCGTGGGGATTTAATTTTGTAGGCCCACAATGATATTCTCATCCACTTTAATCAAGACATTCAAATGTCCAGCGATTATGGTTTGCTGGACATTGTAGGCATTATCTAGACTCTAGATTTAGATTTAGGATAAAAACTATCAGAGAGGTTAAGAATCAAAAAACTTTATAATAAACGCTTGTATAAAGTGAACTTACGAACGTGTAGGGTGGCTGATAAAAGAAGGTTGAGATACTAAAATTATGGAAACCTATTGGTGAATTGCTATAATGATCCACTTTATGATCAAACCTCCAAAGATCTACAGACAAAACGGAATGTCACTTAAGACCTGAAAAAGTGGTTAGCTTGCGTGTACTGTGCTGAGCTCACGCAGCGTGCCGTACGTCCAGCCAGTAATAGGATTCGCCCATCAAGGAGCACTGTCCCAAATTAGACGCATTATTAATTTATCATACCTACGTAAAACAAATGGTATTTTAATAAAACACATATACTAAAAGATACATAATTAAATTATTTTTAAGATGGTGAAACTTTAAGAAAATACGCTTGATAGTTTTTGCGTGATTCTCAGTTTTTTATCCGCGTTGGACTTATCTTTACAAATTAATTACACTATGTAATATAAATAAAATTTAAAATATTCACAGATTAAGTTATTAAAAAAATGCTCTAATTTAACTTTCTTTTTTAAATCTTTAACACTAGGTTCTCGTTTAGACGTGATCTTCAGTATAAAATCATTAAAAGTCGGTTAGTGTCGCCTAAACGTAGAGACGGGTGCAACGCGGACCCTGTCTGGTCATTGTAAACTCTAACGGTTATATACGAGTACATCACGTTCCTTTGTAGAATTTAAAATAGTAATGAACTGGTACCTTTTAATTTATGCAAATAAGCACAGTAAGGGATTTAAAAATGTTTATAAAGTTAGGTTAAACAATATAGCGAAGGAAATATCTCACGACGCATCACGACCATGACTGCTTAGTGAAATTTCTCATAAAACCATCCATTTTTACGAGAACATACGGGAATCCGGAGAAAGTGCCCAGACGCACAATATTTCACTAAAGCAACCTTCAAAACAAAAAATACGAGCTAAAAATCGAACGTGAATTCCAAATATATATAAATATTAATGAAAATAAAGTATGCCACGCACTTTTGCATAGCATCGTCTGGTTTCCATATGGAAGAGATGACATTAAAATGCAAATTCTTTAAACATCTAAGTGGGGGGACTTTGGATAAAAAATACTGATCCAATCGAATTATCATCACAGTTCGACCGATCTTGGATTAGTAGAGTACGGAGCAGAAGCAAAAATGAAGACCTTCGTTGTGTTCTTAAGTGTTGTGGCGTACGTGTCCTGTGGACCAGTCAGTTCAGATGATTCAGTGCTTAAATCAGTCCTTGGAAATTTCGTTAACTGTAACAGTGATTTGGGTCTGTGCATGAAGGTGAGAAGTGACAGTGAAGTGATTTTCGTTTTGACTTGACACATGGACTTGATCAAAACATAAAAGATTTGAAAAAACTAAAGTGTTTATACGGTCTTTGGGTCGTAAAAGTGCATTTTACAATCTACACGCTATTAGGCAATGTGTCAATAAACTTTAGACCAGTTTATCATTTAAATAAGTGTTAATAATTTAGACGGTCATGATGTTTTCAAGTCCAAGTGTCAAGTGCAAGTTTATAATAAATTATTTTAAGAATTTGTCTTTTACAAAGATGGATTTCAAGTAAAAGTTGGAAATACAAAAGGAAATCATATCCTTATTTGAATCGACCTCAAAGCCGAGAGAAAGGGAAGGGTGTCAAATCCTGCCAAATGTGGCTTTATAGCGAAAGTGATTTTTAATTTGTGGGACATATTAGATACAGTCAATATAGAATTAGCGATAGGCATTATAGCCAGCAGATAATTGATCACTATCATTAAAATAAATAGTGTTTGTTACTTAATTGTCAACGTAAAGGTCATGGGTGCTTGGATTTGCACGCAAAGACAATTTTGAAAGCAATTACAGATAACGGATAATCGTAAACTCATACTCTCAGCATGATTGGTCTTGTCTCTTTTTCCACCATTGCTTTGGTAGCATTACTGTATAGGAGCTACACAAAATCTCAACGATTAACCCAACCTAGAATCATCATAACTCCTCGTTAGGTACTATCATATCTAACAAATTTTAACAAACCTATCTTTCCACAGGAGCATGCTCTAAAAGCAAGCGAAAGACTCGGCGCAGCTCGCAAGCTCAAAATCATAGAAGGAATCACCCTTCTGAACAACAACCCCAAGGAAGGCAGGAGCTTGGAGACTCTTTCCACTGACCCTTCTTTGAGGAACAAACAGGTCACTGAGAGGCTTTGGGAAAGCGCTTCAGACCTCATCCAGTCTACTGAATTGGAGCTCAGCTACGGTGGAACTGATGATGATGAGGCTGAATCCAGGGCTATTGGTGATGAAGGTATGTTCAGAACTGATAATCTTTGGATTAGGTTTATAGCATAGGTATCTGCTAGAGTCAAATTGATTTGAAGGAAATGGCGGTTTACTTAATTCAAGTGATGGAATAATTTGTTCATTAGTACGATTATTCTGTGGAGATTGTGGTTATAAATGTTTAAAAATGAAGAACTGGTTTGGAAGTGCAGACAATTTTAATGTTTTGACTTGTTTAATTACCAACTTGTTTATTAGTAGTTTCTAGAAAAATAATCAAAGGTGGTCTGAAATTAAAACAGACAGGTAATATCAAAACAATGAATAGTCTAATAAATTGCTACCCAATTATGAGCAATTTATAAAGCTAACCCACACCCATAAAAAATATTTGATTAGATTATAGTCTAAGATGCAAGAACATAGTGTTTGTAAATTAATATAAATAATTTATTTCTGTCCTGTCAACAATAATATAATTCATAAGTCTAATAAAATCTTTCATCTGTCTAACTTTGATACTTAGCTTTTATAGTTTTAAAACATTAAGTTATATTTTCTTTTCTATTCCAGTTGAGGAAAGCCGTGGCAAGAAGAAGAAGGAAATCAAGAAGAAACTGAAGGTCCTCATCCCTCTCCTCCTCCTCGCCAAAGCCAAAGCCGTTGCCATCGTAGTCCTCGCCTTGGTCGTCATCGCCGCTTCTCTCTTCAAACTGGCTCTTCTCGCCAAGATCGCGTTCATCATCAAGATTATCGCCATCATCAAGGCTCTGCTTGCCAAGAAGCATTCTCACGAAGAGGTATCCTGGGAACAACCTCATGGCTGGGAACCCCATGTGGAACATCACCCAGTCGCCGAGCATGGCCACGGCTGGGAGGGTGGCTGGTCTCGCTCAGCAGCAGCCAATAACTTGGCCTACTCCGCATACAACAACTAAACTTGTTACCAAATATTACGTATAATCTGACCCCTTAACGATTTAAGAGTGAATGTATTTAAGTATGTTTGTCGCCTTATTTTTTATTTTTTTTAGTTAGTTTTTTGTTTTTGCTTTTTTCTACAGTTTTTCTTTTCAGTCATTTTATATTATTTGCTTCTATTTGTGAATCTGTTAATCTGACTGAAAAGGATTCTTGCTTTTCTAGTTTATGTGATAGTATTATTAGTTATTCATAAATATTTAAGTATACGGGTATATTTTATACGTATTTATTTTGATATTGTAAGTATTTATTATAATTTATACTTATGTCTTTTCTACCAAAAAGAGGCTAAAATGTCTATCAATTTGTGTATTATATTTATTTATTATTATTACTTGAATTGTATAATATTTTGTATATTTATAAAGTACCTGTATGATTCTCAATATATAATCGAAGTATATATTTAAAGTACGATCTCTTATATAATTATTTATTATAATTTCAATATTGATATGATGTATATATTGTATCGTGTATCACGAGTTGAGGAGTTATCTATTTCGTTTTTATGGATGAGTGTGAATTGTTAATTTATTTTTATGTTTATAGCAACAATAAACTAAAAAGCAGTTATTTACTTATTCGTTTTAATGAACAGCTTACCCTAAACCAATATAAATATTTTTTTAAATTATTATTTTTATTATAAAACTTTAACATAGTTACATAAAAATGCTTACAAATATTTATAATATCATAAACAAAACTCAATCATCAACCAATCACATCCAATTTTTTTTTTTTTTTTTTTTTTAATATCATTATTTGCTTGACTAGTAAGGTGATTATCATAACAATGAAATGCTTTGTCACTTTGTGAAATTCTGAAAAACTAAAATCTGTTGCCACTCAATAAAAAGACACCAAGACATAAAACTACTACTACCTATCTAAGTAGTTTTGCAGCAGCATTTTTAAGAAATACATCAGACACAGGTCATAATAACCGACTTCCGAATAAAACAGTACAAAGCGAAAAATTACTTTAATTTTGGAAGTCGGTGTCTTTGGATTTATTTATCGGATCTGTATTTTAGTTTTTTGCCGCCGATTACCGAAATTGTTTTTCACTTTGTAGTGTTTTTTTTGGAAGTCGGTTTTTTTTTGTGATTAATTGTTATTATTTATAATTTTTTATTGATGGTATCTACCCCACACTAATTCGCATACCACTACTTGCTTTGTAAACACCAGTGACGGGAAGTATCATTTTATCATAATCAATGTACACAAAGTCGATTAAATGCGTATTATCGAAGCTAACTCAAAAACTATCCCAACAAAGTTAATACAATTTTTATGGGACCACCGCGCAAGCTTCCTCTACAAACTGAAAAAAATATATATTCAAAATCAGTCCACAATCGACGAAAATATCGGTGAACATACATTAGAAAAAACACATACAGACATACAGCCGAACATATAGAACCTCCTCCTTTTTTGAAGTCAGTTAAAAATGCGTTCAAACTTTTTTTAAGCATCATGACTCAGCTTGCAAAGACGCCACAAGAGAAAATTCTGGGTTTTGTGACGATTTTACAGTAGAATGGTTCACTTGAAACTTAAACTTTTATTCATTCACATTCAATTTTTAAAATATACAAGTAACATGCATGAAATAATAACCAATAGAAAACTAAGATTAACAGTGAGTCCCAAACTCTTAACTACACAAAGTTAGATTGTAATTATTCATAAGTTCATAACACAGCATAATCAGCCTATAATGTTCCCATTGTCACAGCCACGGCTACATAGGCCTTCTCTCTTCGAGAGGGAGTGGACAGTAATCCACCTCGCGGGCCCTGTGCGGTTGGTGATAATTATACAATACGCATATGACACCGAAAGTCAGAGATGCGTGCCTTGGGTTCGAACTCGAAACCTTAGACTTGACAGTCCGACGGTCACACCATTAGGCTATCACTCTCTTAATAGACTTTAAGGAATTAATAAGGTAATTTTAAGAGAATGAATGACCTTTTACAGCATACAGTCATTCTCTTGCCTTTTATTTGGAGTCGGCGCCACATGTCTTCTTCACCCATACTCTCTTCTCCGTCATCTTGGTAGTCTCCTCTCTCTAGCTATCTCATCTTCCACACAATCCATCCATCTTTTCTTCAGTCCCTATTACAGAACGCGGAAAGAAATGAGTCTGTTTCTATGTAAGGACAACAGCTTACAGACGGCATATCAATGTATGTTTTATTAATTAGCAATGCCACCACGTACTCACATATAAAATTATAACAGCGTATTATGATAATGTATTACGTTACTTTGAATATTTATAAATATTGTATATAAAATAATATTGCAAATTAGTAAAAGCATTGACACGGTGTAGGTAATCAATAATTTTATGGAGCATGACATTACAAAATACATAACAAAATTATATTTAAGGACAGTAGGTACCTACCTAATATTTGTTGAGAATAATAAAATTTATAAAGTCTACATAGGTTTGTCCCTTACTTAATGTTTCGTTTACTGAATGTAACTTATCCAATCATAATTATAATATAAAAATCAATTGCCTTGCGTTAGTGTCGCAAAAACTCGAAAATGGCTCGACCGCTAGCAATGATGTTCTTGTGTGCGCGCCGGAGAAGAATTCTAAAAAAAACTCAATGAAGAAGGCATTAAAATGCATGCCGCCGGGCATTAGCTAATGTAAAATAAAAAAAATGTGTAGATACAGGAAAATTGAACACAGTGTCAACATGATTTTGGTTTCAGTAACAAAACTCCACGTCGATTTTCTATGACAGCTATCCCCGGACCCAATTCTAAAGTTGAGGACCAAAAACAAAAGACGCCTACATATATCAACAAAGCAAATCCTCCAATATGCGCGGTGGAGAAAGCTTTCATTACTTTCTTGTGAGAGCATCCGTGTGTTTTGCAACATTGCTATTGAGCTATCCACAGGCTTACTAAACACCCTACCCACTAACTGGACCAAACTATCATTAATAAATCTACCACTGACTACATAAACTTCCATATTACAAGGTGATAAAAAAATAAAACATATAAATATTCCACTTTACTTCGTAGGAAATAAGTTAAGCATTCTTTCGTAGCTGGAAGCAGTATTGACCAAGAATATTATGTAAAACTCTTTGCGAAATAACTCTGGCAATAAACTTGTAGCTGGCCATGTTATGAATGAGTGAAGGTAACAACCAAGCCTTGCACTTGGTAATGTAAGCTTGGCCGGTTGCTGCATTACGTGCGGAGTAAACCTTGACAGTGTACAATGGCTAGGATACTCTTCAGGTCGCAGTGAGAGTAATAAAAGGCTAAACTGAATTAGATTTTTGTATATGCACCATGTTTGCATTTTTGTTATTAAGTCCTTTTTATTATCCATTAAGTCAACTTTTTCATACGACTTCTTCGTTGTTCAAGTGGTCGCAAGCGCCCCTGCTGGGCATGAGGTCCTGGTTTCGATTCCAGCGTCGGGTAATATGTTATCGGGTTTTTCCATCAGGAATTTCGCAGTAGCCCAGAGTTTAGGTTTGTGCCTGGTTGATGGCAATAGGCTCGCCCCCTGTTACATGGGACTAAAACATAACTGGCGAATGTGAGTGTACTATAGCTACACCCCTGTCTAACCCTTAGGGTATTACCGGCGTGATTTTTATGATAATATTTTTCATATTTGAGCTGCCATGCGCAGCGTCAAAACGCAGTCTGTCTAAATACAGCTGCTGCTGCTGCTGCTGCTGTTTATTATCTTTTTTTTTATGCACGTGTTTCTGTGACATAAAACTTATTTTTCTTTCTTTCTTTCTTTTGGCTACAATGCAAGTTAAATATGCTAGGAACAAGTAAGACTGAGAAGTGTAGTCGACATCGAAATTGCTTTATCACCCTAAGGCTGAATGTCACTTGCACGTCATAACGACGAGGTCTAATTGTCTATGTGACAGTTAGAGTTAACGTTAGTGAATTTTTAATTAAGTGGGTATTGTTGTCAAAACTTTTAAAGCAATTACGAGTCCAACTACATAAAAGGATTTGACCTTTGAGACACCGCCATCTATCTTCTACTATGTGAACTTGAAGAAAGATGAGTTGCATCTTTCACATCTTAGTTTCATATACTTTCACCTCGGATCTGGCGTTGGTGTTGCAATTATAGAAAGTGTACCCGGTACCGTCGAAGGTAAGTAGAGTTCTTGAAGTTGCTCTGGCTCAGGTAGATTCGACATTGATCAATTTTGATTTCTTAAGATAAAGATATAGGTCACTGCGATATAAACAAGTGTATTTTTTTGTCACACAGTGTCTACTGGCACATTGTTTATCCAAAAGTATACACATCTTTCTACTTGGTAAAAGCGCTGTGTATTTTTTCGGTAGGTGCACGTTTTCTATAAGTACATTTCTTATGCAAAAATTTAACCCCTGGTCTGTCGCATTTTTTCAGGATAAACGGTCTGGGAGTCGGTTATTTAAAAAAAAGTTATAAGATTTTTGAATTTTTGGGTGATATTTGTCGGATACGTATTCAAGTCAATTAGAAATACAAAAATTTACTAGCCGTTTTATTGAAAAACCGCTAATAAATTTTTGTAGGTATTTTTAATTATCTCATATTGTGACAATTTTATGTGAACTATTTCCCAGGCTACGTGTATTTAAATGTAGCACGGATGAAAATTCAGTGTGGGTAATGAAAAAAAAGAATGGGGTCAAAGAAAAATACGATTATTATGTGATTTTTAACATAAAAACTAATTTGTCAAAAGTTTAAAGAACGGCCACGCCGAGGGTGTTAAATCTAGAAAATAGCATCAATTTAAAGTCATCAGGAGATATTGTGTGGTGTTCAATGTTCTGGATTCTCGTCTCATGCACTAAATCAAATTTGTAAAGGGTCTACAGGAGGCATTGTCTCCCACAAAAAAACCTGAACCATTTGAATACAGGCAAGTACCAATATGACTTTTTCAATTCATATGTAATTTCTAAGGGGCACGGACCGAATGAAGATTAAGCTACGCTTGCCACAGTCGGATCGTGGATGGGTGACCATCAATTACATACCGGGACCCCTCCGTGCCTCGGAAAGCACGTTAAGCCGTTGATTCCGGCTGTCATTAATAGATCTTTGACGTCGTTACGGGTCGTCAGAAGCCGTCGTCAGAAGGGGTATCGTGTTACTCAGTAACTGGGTTGTGGAGGCCAGATAGACAGTCGTTTCATGTAAAGTACTGGTATTCAGCTGTATCCGGTTAGGCTGGAAGCTGACCCCAACATAGTTGGGAGCAGATTTAGATGTACTACCTACCTACTTTCTAACTTTATCTTGAGCATTACTGACATCGATTAAGGAAAACATCGTCAAGAAATGTGGACTTACAGTTAATATAAGTCTGAAATCGCGTTTTGAGCAAGTGTGGTGATCAGTGCTCGTGCCTTCTCTGTATGAGAAGAGGCCTTTACCCTGCAGTAGGACAATAATAGGCTGGAATTATTAAGCCGGTTTTTGTAATTAATTTTCTGTATACATAAAAAGTAAAAAGCGTAGAGATAAATACAATCACAAGTAATAATGATACACTCTAAGATTTAAACATTTTAACTATTTAAGATGCTTGTTTAATCTTCACAGTAGTTAACTATGTGGGTTAATGTGATTCGTTACATTTTTGGAAAATCACTGTGCTGATAATTGTAATTGTTGTTACGAAGTTTCCAGTTTTCTGTGATCAAGAAAAATACATATAGGAGCCATACATCGACGCACAACCTATTAACATGGATTCAGTGCATGATTCTGGAGCTCGCTGAGTTGAAAGTTTTCGTCGATTGTTTTTAAAAAACTCTCCTGTTTCCTGCAAAAGTGCAATACCTAGGCGGTGAAAATGTATGGAAAAAATTCAACGTAGGGGTCCAAAATCATGAACTGAATCCATTCAGGTTGCACGTCGATATGGCCAACCTGTATTGTATAATAAGGTTTTTATAAAACCCGCAAATCTCACCAAATTCTCCCTCTCTTTGCAGTTTTAGTCATTAGAATAGAACACTCTTTAGTACGAATGTAGAAATTTTACAAAGGGTAACACAATGGGCGGCCTTATCGCTAAAAGCGATCATCTGAAGACTACATTTGGATGGATTAAATGGAGATGAACTCAACTTCTCTTCACATCGAAAACTTCAAATGTTTTTGACACCATCCATGAATGTTCGATTTTTAAACCAAAGATGGTTTGCGTTTTTCACAGATGAGTGACAGTATTCCCACTGATATCGGAACCTTTACACAGCAAGTTGTGAACCGATGACCTTGTGATAACCGCAGGATTCCATTGGATGCAAAGGAACAGCACCGGTCGATGTGGCGACGCTTGGGGAGGCCTATGCCCAGCATTAGACGTCTTTGGGCTGAAATCATGATGATATCAGCAAGGTTTTAACTTTATTTGTTCCCGGACGAACTCTTCACCAGGAGCTTTACTTACAATACTTTCTAGAGCATCAGTTCCGAAAAAAACACCAAAATACTACTATAACAATATTCACCAAAACAATAATTAAAACTATGACATAACTACTCTCAATAACAACTGTAAGAGATGTTATAACAGCTGCAAAACATAAAAATATACTATTAAATAGATAAAATCTATTGTGATGAGTATTGTAGTATTATTATTTTAATGATACGTCCATTATTTTAGTATTATCGTTATGGATATAGCCGTGCGATTCTCTTACATTGCTTTTATTACCGTGTAATTTTACTAATTACATTACATCTTTACGCACTTTACATTACATAACATAACGGACATTTTAATAGCCGTTTGGTTTAGTTTCCGGTTAACAATGGGTCCCAATCGTATATTATGCCCTGGTGGAGGGTTACGGTCAGCAACCAAGTGGATTAAAACTGAAGGTGTTTAAAATCTTAATTATAGAGCAAAATTTTCACAAAAAAATTACAGTCATATAAAATTTAAAGATTGCTAGTAACTGAAAAGCAATGTATCCATTCTTGTAGTACAATATGTTGTGTTGGGTGCCTTTTAGGCTGTGCTAAATAAATACTTCTTTCTTCATTCATTTTGTAAGTTATTCGAAGTTTGTTGCTCACGTACCTATCGTATCGCAGTGAAAAGATCAGCCAGGGGTAGCTTTGACCAAGGTATAGTAATCCATGATAATAAATAACTAACTGGATCAGATAATAACACTGTCAATGTTCACTGTTACTTTAAATTAGTGATGTTGCGAGATAACTAAAATAGCTATTGTTTTTGCCATGTACGAGTATGACGAAGATTAGTATTCTCCATCAATTGTATTTGTTATTCTCTTCTAGTCTTGCATATTTAATGTAGTGTTCACTATCTGCTATCACATGACCTGCCTGATCGTAATACGTGCAAGTTGCAATTCCCTGACGATTCAAAATGCTTAAGAGCAATGTTGCCAAACTTAAAATTATCTTATTTGTTGTAGCCAATACACTGCACTACCACTGTTCACGTATCTTTTGGCGCGTGGCCAAAATCGGAACTAACGCCGCCATCTTGTTTTTCAATACTTTTCACAAAAATGTTTACCAACAGCGCCCCGCTCAACGTCACTCGAGCTTCGATAGATACTTGTACTAAGTACAAAATCTTTTCAAAACAGTATCAGTATGAGTATCAAGTAATCTTCTTATGAATAATTCAACCGTAGATAGATAGCGTTGATAACAGACTCCTACCTGCTTCGTACACTGATTGTTATCAGTAGATGTAAGCTGCGAGCATCGTGGAATTAAAAAGCGTAACACAACACGTCTTTGTAGATCTACCTATGTTTATTAATTAGGTTACATAAGTTTAATTATGTAGGTCATTAAAAATTCAAAGTGGATGACTTTGACGTGAAAACGTCTTTTTGTTCGGAATATTGGTAGTAAGTTCAATATTTCTGACCGTCAAAAACATGTAAGATTTCAACCGCTAATAACTACAACACTTTTAATGCTAGAGTAATGGTTGAGCAAGTAAAAGATAGGTCATATTTATAACAATTTTGAGGCAGAATATAATTGGCCAATTACGTCACACCGCGAGGGCAGGCGCATGCACGCGACCCTCTATTTTTCACTATCGAAGTTCCAATTAGTATATTGCAAAAACTTGTTGAGGTAAAATTATGATTCTGGTGTTGTTTCCAAGAGTTGACAAAGGACTACCAGGACCTAAAGAGATATAACAAAAATATTTCGTAAAATAGGGGTAAAAATGTATAATATTAAGTTGACAATAGCAAAATAATTTCATAAATATACTTATACAGACATATCGGCCGTGAATCTGCTCAGAAATTTAAAAATCCCAGCCGAAGAAAGCTTGTATCTTAAAGAATTCAATGCAATGAGCTAAAAAATCTAGTGCCAAGCTAACAATAGCAACGGCAATATCAGAAACCGTAAGAAAAGTTGCAAATGTAACATCTCGTCTCATAACGGCCAAAATCTACTCTGAGCTGAAAAATATCACAATCGATGAAAGCTTCCATCATTAGGAATGCAATGAACATATTTTTTTTTGTAATTCATTGTAAATATTAAATAACATCGTTAACCGGTAAAGCCCTGATAAACAACTAATTAACGTGCTAATTGACGTGCTTGAGGGTCACCCAGGGCTTTACCGGTAAGAAATGAGGTATTATTTCACCACACGTTTTCACGAAACTCTGCGGGGCGGGCTCGAACTGCGTCCAGCTTATTTTTTTTTTTAAGTTTGCTAATTTGAGCGTAAACTTCTGCATGGCCAGCTTTATTTTATAAGTAATTGAAAACGTATATAAATCGATTGTCATTTATTGACAAATCAGGAAGTACTGTTGTTAACTTACCAAGTCAATTACTTCTAATTTGAATCTGAAGTTAATTAATTTTATTTAATATCAATAAAATTACAAGAAGTTGAAACGGAAAGGTAGTTTGTTGCACCATTTCTTCCAGGGAAAATATTAAGGGGTTTATATTTTATAAATGTTGCTTAAAGTTTAGTAATGATTAGCGACTGTTTAACCATATATTTTGACGTTTGAACGTCACTTAACTTTAAAAGCAACGTTTATAAATAAACCCCTAAGTAGGTGCATACAGAAAGTCGGCAACGACACAAATCGAAATTAATCAAAACATCGAAATATTTGACAGCTATTTGCCAATGGCGAGCATTTCCGGAGTTATTTGTAGTGATTTTTTATCTTCAAAACTACAGATTCTCAGCCTTTTACGGATGAACTCTTTCAAACAGAATAAAACTACTGCATTTCTACCGTCTCCAAAAAGCCAAGAGAGCGTGAAAATACATAATAATATGTAAAACAGTAAAAATACATTTTTTAAAGTTTTCGCTTTCTGCGTGGGTTGGTAAGCAAGGAAAGTGTAGGTATTACAGTCCAGCCGTCGAAAGAATGCGTTCTTGACACCTGTCAGTTTCATGAACGAATAAGGGGTTTATTTTTAAACGTTGCTTAAAGTTAAGTAATAATTAGCAACTGTTTAACCATACATTATTGGTATGACGTTAGAACGTCACGTATACTTTTAAGCAACATTTATATAAACCCCTATGTGTTTTGCGAATGTGATCCTTATTACTACTAAAAATTGTCCAACTGACCTCAGGAACGCATTCTCTCGTCGGCCGGACTGTAGTGGCCTTGTAATCGTACTCTTAGGTACAGTAAAGAGAAAAGCTTTTGTTTAAATTTTGTTGTACGGCTGTCGTTTTAACGAGACGTTAAGCCTGCCTTAGCTGTTAATGAGTTAAGTACCTTTTATACTGTTTATCGTCGTAAGGTAATTGGTGTAACCCATTCTGTAATATTTGGATTGATCGAAAGCCTGGATTGATATTTGATGACACCACATTGACACAATATGTACGTGTTAAAAAAGGCACTGGGACACAATATGATACTAGTGAGACACTTATAACCGTAGAGTAACATATTCTTACACGAATGACACTCCAGTGCCATTTTTGTTAACATTAAACAAGTGTAATGAGCACAAAGTAACACATGTGACTCTAGAGGACTCAAGGTGTTGTTAGTGTTCGTGATTAGCAGTTCTTGAGGGTGTGGCGGCATGTACAACGCCACATGCGAACTACGCATCACCCTGCCGGCACGCAAAATCCTGCATCGCGCAAGCAGCATTTACCGCGCGACGAGTATATATACAACGTCCCGACATCAATCGTCGGGCAGTTGCCCACCAGACACGACACCCGTCTGGTCGGAAAATCCTCCACTCGAGGAGAAGAGATTAAAACGGTGCACCTCATCTGGCAACCAGCTGACAAATGTACAATCTATAAAGGTGATATCTTGCTTGCGTGATGAAGGTAACCTCAAACCATGTCGGTCCAGTGTGATTATACCACATTATACACAGAATTTCTATTTTATATCACTTTCTCGATACCAGCTATAGACATAATTATTGATACTTATGTATAATTAAGTGGGACTGGCTGGCTCGAGATGGTATGGCAGAAACAGTTAATTTTAGACTGGTATTTAACAAAACGCTTTGATGGAGACCGATTTTACTTAATAATAAAAGCTCCTGTTTGGAAAAAGCGAGTCACTTTTGTTTTAATCCACGACGGTGAAGCTCTTGTGGCCTTCATCTCAACTGATGGTAAGCCGAAGTTGGAAACGAGCTTCACCCGGAATCCTTAACCACAGAGGAAGTGGCTATCTTACTCTAACTGCCGAAACACAAAAATGTTGTTAACATTGTTGACAGACTTAGATAAGATGGTGGTAGCCGGCCAGACGGACTTAGAACAAGCCCTACCACCAACTAAACCGAGCAGAAAATTGTACCCCCGCTGAGAATAAATCTGGATCTAAGACAGGTGGTCCCAGTAGAATACAGAGGCGGGTTAAGGCGGCGGTTGACTACTTAATCTTTCTTCTTCGTTATCATTATCATCTTTAGCTAATACCAGTTCAATGCTGGACCTCTTCACTCGCAAGCCACTAAACTCGATTGTCGGCGAATCTCAATCATTCAAATATTATTCTTTCTCGTCCCTTCGTTTGAACGCAGAAACCACACAGTCATCATCTTCAGTACTTACTATTGAAGAGTGCTTCGGGATCTCAGGTGGTAGATAAATCTATTGTACTACATTGTCAAAACATCCTGTAGAAAACAAAGTAGTTTTCACTGCCACTTGTTTGAGTTCAATGAGAGGTGATATGTGTACATTCTGTCACACTTTGGCTCGTAAAGGTTCCGTCCATCAACGACACTTCAGCTGTTTCCTCATTTCAGTAGTGAATTTTTACGGGGTAATATTATTATGTTCATGATCACGTCTTACAATAAAAATATACCTGTATTCATAAATCTTCAATAATGATAGAAAATGACGTCACTAGTAAAAGTGTTAGCTATATAATATAATGAATGTTAATATGTTAATTATATGCGTCTGTTTCGAGTTTATGGAGATTAGATATGCGTGTATGTCAGTTTTTGTTACTTGAACACTTCTGGACGATTTCTGATACTGTTTGAGATATTTTTGTTAATTGACTTTTACACAAAATGCTTGGTTTTTTTTTCTTGTTGTTGTAGTTGTGATGAACCATTATTTACATCTGCCTTTTCCTTACGATATTGGGGTCGGCTCCCAGTCTCACCGAATGCAACCGAATACCGCCAATTTTACATGGAGAGACTGCCTTTCTAACTTCCACAACTCAGTTACTACTTAATATCCCTTGGTAAGACTGGCTGTCAGACGTTCGGGCTTCTGACGAACCGTAACAACTGTCAAAGATTCCCGAATGACAGCCGGGACCAACTTAACGTGCTTTCCGAGGTAGAGAAGGTCTGGGTATGTAAAGATGGTCATCCATTTACGGACCGACTTCGGCAAACGTAGCTTTACCTGATTTGATCGATCCATGTGGCTGTTATTACTTAGCTACAAGGTCCTTTTAACCATACTAAACCGGTTTCTGTAATGACAGTTTTTATTGCTTGGCAATCAGTCGTAATCTGACTGCCCTCTAGACGGAAAGTTATGGTTACAGTACGACACAACTTAGGTGAAGCATCGGCAAAGTTCGTAAAACCGATCACCATCTTGAATTGGATTATGCTGAAACTGAAAATATACTAAGTATTTTAAAATAATTTCGTCTACCGGGAATATTCATCTACTCAAATTAATTTTTGATCGCGTTTCACCTGTTATCCACACACAGACACACACACACTCTCGGGGAAGTAGGTGCCCGCGCCCAGTGCCCTTCGCGGGTGCTGGGTGCATGGACTTATATTGCACTCACGGACACACAACACTCTCCAAAGACACATAGCACATCTCCTTTTGTTTTGTGTATTCATTTCCCTTCCTCTCAGTACTTGGAGCTTTTACAATGCTTTAGTACGTAAGTGCAATTTAATGTTGAAATTTTAAGGGTGTGAGCCTGGAGATCTGTCATACCGGTCCCGAAACCAGTATAGACTCCAGCTCTCATAAAGGTTTGAATCTGTCTGTAACTTTTATACCATGTACCAAAGTTGAACCTTTTTGAGAAAAAAAAAAAATTAATTATTAAAATATTATTATATCTAAACTGAGTGCGTCTTCAAAATCACCAATAGTTATTACTGCTTTAGGTGGAAATGATCTTTACAAAAATGCAATAACTTATGAAGTCATATAACCAAATACATTCGTAAAATTGAAATTAATGAATGCAAATTTTCTAATTTATGCTGCATCTAAGTTGTGTCATAGTGTACCTACGTACGCCTACACTAGTAAGTCCTATGAGATATACATTGTCGACAAAGTTGAAAACTCCTATAATTCCTTTAATTTAAGCAGCATCCGTTCTCTTTAAATAGCGGGGTAATTGCGGAACATAAAATAGCAATTAATCGTATTTTCTTTCATTTTGACAGTTCTTCCATGTTCATTGCGTTATTTACGTTGCTGCCGCAGACGCATTTATGAAATGATGAAGCAATAGATTAGAAATATCCTTCAAAAATCTTAAATCGTGATTGAAACTGTGTTACGCAATTAGGGGGTGTTGGGCACAGAATGTTGGTTGACAGGGGAAATAATTGAATTTCGCGAAAGAGGTACCTGTCATACCAAATTTTTTTTTAAGGCCAAGTTTCCTTTGCTCTTCTGTAACACAACCATCACAGTCTATGTAATTAACAACTACCTCATAAAGAAAAAGCGAGAAGTTTCAATACTAATATTAAAAGTGAAATCCATTAACAAACGGGTCACCTGGCTTCGCTTACAACCGGATATAATGTTTGAGTTTCCTCTCTTAAGTAAATATGAATTATTTATGGCGTTTTATGTAAATGTGAATCAACAAGATAAAAACTTTTTAACGTCTGCTTTTGGACCTTACTCAATAATATACTATTTATTTATGAAACTGTGGTTTGTGGTTTTGGCCAAAGATAAAAATAAATATCCATATTATATCTTTCTTTCAGTTTGGTTTGTCTGTAATAATATAAAAAGACCGACATTTTCTTTGGTAATTTATATTGTAAGGGTAAAATTGTAACAATATCAGTTAAAAACCTTACGAGAAACAAGATATAACAGGCGCACTCCTGGCAGTATGCAATAGTACTAATTTTACTCACAGGTTATTGGTCAGTCTTTTTACCAATTTCCATAATAGGTCGAAACAAAAACTAACACTCGCATGAAACACATCCACTTTGCTTCCCTCGACTTAGAGTATGCCCTAAGTCGAGGAAAGCAGAGTGGATGTTGAAGAACCAAAATTAAATCATTTATTCAAATTAGGCTGAGGATCATCACTTTTCGAATGTTAAAGTTAGCCCCAAAACATTCGCACTTAAACAGGAATTTGGCTTGAAATATGAAAAAAGCTTAAACTCAGCTGTGGGCTGTGATATACTGAGTTATTACTTATAGCTTATCAAAAGAGAGATTTGTGGTCATTGAATCATGGCAATGTTAGCACGCGTCAAATGTAGTTCACTTCGCACGTGAGAGGTCTCACTGTAGTAGATCTTATACAATTACAGGTAATAGAATTTTATTAGATACTTGAGTAGTTATTAGTGGATGTTTTCTCGCAGCATTAAGCAAAATAAAATCAATTGATCACAAAATGTTTGAATATATATGATCACCGATGAGGTTTATTCTCGTTTGCTTTGATCTAAGCTTACAACTGAATTTATGAAGCTTATTTAAGCATAGTTTATGTATGTTATAAAGTTGTAAGACAAAAGAGACTAGTCTCCATGACACAGGGAATCTTAGTGTGGAGGCTAGTGCTATTTGAATCTGTACTTCTCTCTTGAACAATAAAGTTTTTTTTTTACTGAAACTGTTAACCTAGCCAGCAGAAAATTTTGTATTCCTTTACTATTTATGTTTCTCTTCCGTATCTTGTAAACGGTAAATGGCGGATCCAGGAAGAAAAGTAGCCTAAGTCCTTCTCCAGGTCATGGTCTACCCATGTGACAAATTTCATCCAAATTCGTGCAGCCGTTTAAGTGTGAAAGTACAACAAACAACCCAAATAAATAAATATACTCACTTTCGCTTTACACTATATAATATATTTTATTATATATATATATATAGTAATAGGATAAACCTTCGAAAGCTTGTTAAGCTTTGTTGCATTTATTTATTTAATATAAGGTAACTATTATATATTTAAGATAAGGTATGACCGATGAGCCATCAGCACCCATAGACCACACCTTCAACATCACAACCCATTTCACTAAATGCATAGATTTAGGAAAACGAACACTTTCCAACGAAGATATATGCAAATAATGTCTAATGTCTAAACCAACGAGCCGGTTCGACTCGACCCGCTGTGGGGCACACGGGCGATTAATAGTTGCTGCCGATAAAGATGATTAGTGGCAATAAAGTTGTTATTTATTAGACAGGCCTAGGAATGCTGATGGTTAATAAAATATCATATAGCGAATATCATGAGCAATTTGGTTTTATGCGTTGAATTTGATTTGTCAAAATTCAAATTCAAATCCAAAAGTCATTTATTCAAACTAGGCTGATAATCAGCACTTTTCAAACGTCAAAATTACATAAGACAGTCCCCCAAAACGCCCACCCTTCACCACTTCCTAGTGCGTTAGCTGGGAAGAAGAAGGGGCGCAACAAACTCCCCAGCACCGGTGTCGATTTTGTTACAATTGAAGGCACAAAACTTGTAGGAAATGTCAATTATCTTTCAGTTAGGTATATGTAGGTAAATAAAACCTAGCAGTAAATAGAGGAGAAACAGAACCATGGAAGATTCATCTTAAGTACTCTGTCTTTGCTAATCTAAACTTAACAAATTGCTAAGCTTTTTTTCAATGGTTAAACATTTTTCATTATTGCGATGATCTAATATTTTCTTTAGTCACTCTTGATGAAAATTAATACATGTAAACTGTTGAAAAAAAAAGTTTTAACTACTTTATAAGTCACAAGTTGACAGGTGAATATGAAACTTGTGGTAAAGAGACACAAACTTAAGGAAAAAATATACAACAATGGACACCAATTATTACTCTTACTATCCGTAAAGTATCTACCACAATCCACAAAAAAACTTTTTTCCTCGTCTATAATTATAACTAAACAAACAGCCAATACTCTTCCATATCATTAAAATCTATTTAAATAAAAAAGGTGAATGTTCTGAGACGTAATGTTTGAAAGAAGCACTTATCTCATTGAGACACAAAGGTTCAAATAAATGAATGTTCATAATAGCTGTTATACGGTACCAGACACACGCAAAAAATAAGCTTACTCACACTTGACGCAATGCAAGTCATAATTCATAAGCCATTACATAGCAACTTTCGAATCTACACTACTAAATCCTTCTTAGTAAAAGTTGCCTGGATCTTGCAGGTTAATTGCAACGTCATAAGAATTATGAGAAGAATGATCTAGACAAAAAATCGCAACGTCACAGAAGTCGTGATCAAAAGACAGTAACAGTTACAAAATCGTGATTGGCGGCGACAAAAAAGTTGCATTGTCATGCAGATATTGATTTTATACGAGACAAAAAGTGGCTGGGTCTGGACAGTGAGTCTCGCCAACCGGCTCTACTCTCGATGAAGATGAAATTGGACTAAAACACGTGAAACCTCATCTATAGAAAGTCGAGGCTTCAATGTATTACATATATTATACTTTTAACCTGTTTTATCGTTTACCAGTTTCGAGAATCAACTTCAGCTATATATATTCGCGTATAAATATGTGGAACATATTTAAATAGGCATATTATTATTGGAGAGAGTTGGAACTCTTGTTTTTTTATGTTGAATTAGAGATATTAACAAATACTTCCGTACCCATGGGAAATCATGACCTTGTCTTGTAATTTATGCATGACTAAATAGAGAATCAGTGATGATTGTATGTCGAAACTTAGAAATTGGACAAGCCTTTCGAGTATTCCGGCTACCACAGCTACGGATGAGATAAAATATTGCTAAAACTCAAACTTAAAGCATTTATTCCAAATAAACCAATTACAGGCACTTTTAAATTGTCAAGGGGTTGGTCAGTCAGAAAGATGAAGCTAGATGCGCGTCTGAATGCAAAGGGACTATTGAAATTCCAACCAAAACGGACATAAGGTAGTTGTTACGGTTCAAGCCTGAGGCCAACTGTCTGCCATAAATAATATCAATCATCAAATGAAAGTAAGACGTAATAAACTCGGTCGGCATGTTCGTGAATTCATATCGAGTAATTTCAATTTCCGTTTCGAATCGAAAACCACATCTCTAATGACACCTTCAGTACCAATAAAACGAACGAAGTAATTGGTAATAATAAATAGTTTTAATTTTTATTCAACAATAAATTAATGGCAATAAATTAAGATAATAAATAAATTCTTTGTACAACAGAGGTTACTATGACGACCATCGATTTATGCTAAAAAGTCTTTTAACTATGCTGAGTGCGAGTACGCACTGTATGCTAGGTTCTGGGCTTCATCGAGGTTCTTGTTCCAGTCTTGGCCGTAGCTGGAGTATCCTCCATGGCCGCCGCCGTGTCCGGCATCCTGAGACACATGCTCAACATGGACAGGGTGATGAGACTCGTGGTGGTGAGCGTGAGGGACGACTTCATACGTCGTTTTCGTGTGTTCACCCTTCAAGCAGTAAGCGACAGCGAGGATGACTGCGAGAACAAGGGCGATCTTGGCGGTGGCAAGGGCCTTGAGAGCGATGAGCTTCACGATGAGGAGTTTTCCGAGCAGCAGTTTGGCACCAAGGAGACCGATGATACCCATGCCCATACCTCCCTTCTTTTTTTTGCCACGACCTGGGAACAGAAAATTGTATTGATTAGTTTCATGTCAATAAGTTTATTCACTAATTAATAAAGGCTACAATGATGTCAATGGATTTATCTACGTTAATTTCATTAGTTTTATTACGACTATGTCTTTTCTAAACGCTAATGTTCGTCAGAAATAATCTATCAATTAATTATCAGATACTAAGTAGTCTCAATTTAAATCATCTTCGCTAGTTTAAGACTCCAACAAAGCATTGCAAATTAACCTTTTTCTCGATTCTATAATTACTGCATTAATTTAAAGTCACTGACTTAACAGATTCACTTTTCTTTTTATATTCTATAACAGAATCTATTTTTAGATCTATACTGATTATAAGTTTGAGACTAACCTTCTTCGAGAGACCTCTGGATGGTGTCTTTATCAGCCTGGTTCATTTTGACCTCGAGGGCGTGAGTTTCGAACAGGTTCACGACGCCATCCGCCAGTCTGTAGTTGACCTCAGCGTCCCTAGCCGTAGGGTCAACAGGCAGAGAATCCACTTTCTTGGCTGACCTGGGTTCAGGTTCACCTTTGAAGACCAGTCCATCTACAATTGTTATGCTTTTCGATGCTCTTAAGTTGTCGACAACTCTGAGCATTTTTTCCTGTGAAAGAAAACTTGAATTAGACTTTTGTTTTAGAATTTTGCGAATTAATTTCTTATTTTGAATTAAGAGTTTTCGAGATCAAATATTGGATTTTAACTTGAATTTTGGAAAAAGAATTGCATTATTGAAGACGAAGCAGCTGCGAATTCTTTTTTGGAAGAAATTTCCGCTCAAGTTTCGAAACTTTTGATGCAAAAAAGGAAACGTTAATTGTTTTAGCTGGCCGTTGTAATTTAGATCGTATGCACACTTGTTACAAGTGAAATGCGAAATCCTCAACATCAACCACTGCGAAACCTGATTCCACAACACACACTTCACTTTCACTTTTATTAATAAAATTATTATTAACCTTCACACATAAAATGTAGTCTCCTTTGCAGTCCTTAATGACGTTTATCGCCAATTCTAATGTGTTATCACTGTCCTCAGCTGCAACTGACACAAAGGCCGTAGCCGCCAAAAATACTAAGAAAAGCTTCATTTTGGTTTGTTTTTTTTTATTATTAAATTTTTTTTTAGATATATATTTCCGACATCTAGGGATGTCAAGCAATGTTTGGCGTGGCTATTGGGCTGCTATACAGTTTTATCATATTCCCCCCCACCTTATTTCTGTATGAAGCACGTTGGACCATCTAGGTTAAGATGAGGATTTTGTGATTATGGACTCTAATGTGATCAGTGTTAAGACTGGTTTTTGGGTGAAAGTTTCATACTAGGGTTTGTTGTGCATTCTTAAGGTCAGGTTTTGAATGGTCGGTTGTAAAATATTTGTATATTTTGATAGTCATTTACGTGAAATGAATAATAATATCTATGTGGGCTTTTGGAAGCATTGTGTGCATAACATTAAGGAATAATTATTTTTGGTTAGGTATGAGTTTTCGAAAGTAGTATTGATTTTTCGTTAATGTATGGATCTTAATGGTGTTAAAGTTATGCGATTTTATGAATGAAATGAGATGAAAGTGATTTTGGTCAAACTTAAAGATTTTAATATACTTAAAGCCTTTTCTTTTTAACATAATTAATTTGTAAGGGATAAAAAGTGTTTCATTTAGGTGGATATTATTTTAGTACCTACATCTACAAAATACCACAGATCTAATTCAGAAAGTTAAATTATGCATTTCGCTCCTACCGCAATAGTAACTTTGCGGTTATAATAGGTGCTTTTGGCTCCCAAGGGCTAATAATAAGGGTTTTATGTTATTACAATAATTATTATGTAATACTGGTAATTTACTCTTGTCAATGCTCGATTATTGACTTATTCATTTCTGGTCACACTGCTAATTGATAACTGCTTATAACCGCTCCGGTTCTAAAAACGTTTATCTCTTTGACTCGAAGTCACTTTTTAGAAAACCCTAAGTTCCTGAGAAAATAGTGGCCCACATATAAACCATACAGGTTAATTTTTTTACATAAAAACAATTTTGTAAAAAAAAAAAATTATACACCAAAATAGAAATCAGACCGCACTCAAAATTCAAAACGGACATTTTGCAATTCTATTTTACATTTTTAAAGATAATACTTGTTTAATTTCTATTTCAATCATTCAACATTCTCCATTACACAACTAACTAACAGATCTTTCTGATTTATTTATTCAGACTGACTAAAGTGATGATAATGTCTTGCCTAGCGGTATATCACGGTTTCGCTCGGCTAGTCTTGTTCAATCTATCGTGTCTTCACTTACCGTGATAAGACATATCCTATATGTTTATTGGGGTATTAAGGATTACCGTGAAGATTCCGTTAAAATACGTCTTCTTGGATTTATGTTAGAAACTTGGAAGTTAATATCAAATTGCTTCGTTCTTAATGGTCGTGATTTATCGGTGAAAATCGGTGGGTTTAGTATTTCCGGTTGAGTGGTCGGTTTTGGTTCGGAATAGGCTATTTTTAGTTGTTGTTATAACTTATAACAAGAGGAGTTCGTGGCTAAGTGAGAAGCTCGTGGCTAAGTAATAACTGTCGCACGGGTCGATTCATGACTCGACCAGACTCCTTCGTGCCTCGGAAAGCATATGAAGATGTTGGTCTTGGCTGTCATTCGTGGATCTTTGACAGTCGTTACGGGTCGTCAGAAGCCTGAATGTCTGAAAACCAGTCTTACCAAAGGGTGTCGAATTGCCCAGTTACTGGGTTGTTGAGGTCAGACAGGCAGTCGCTCCATTAAAATACTGGTATTCAGCTGCATCCGGTTAGACTGGAAACCGATCCCAACATAGTTGTGAAAAGGCTACGCAGATTTTTTGGAGATTCTTTTGCGAGATTTGTTTTAATTCCCTTTTTAAATCATCATTCTCTTGCTTTTCATCAAATTTATTTGTGGTCGGCGCAACATATCCTTTTCTTCAATTAAATTAAAATTTCAAAAGTCATTTATTCAAACTAGGCTGAGAATCAGAATGCATCAAATACTGTTGGGTAAAGAACTTGTTATAAATTCCCTAGAACTGATCATAAACTGACGAAATTGACAAGTGTTAATAGCAGTTTAATATTATTATGTAAAAGAGAACCATACAGAAATAAATCTAGACCGTTTTTTCCAACTTCTAAATCAAAACTGTCTGCGTCATAACATAACATTATAAGTAGCATATAAACGAGTATTATTAATTTATTATCATTAATAATGTTGCATCCAATATACACTTTACATAATATAATATATTATCTGTTATTATTTTATTACATAGTTGTTTATTTTATTATTGCAACTTCTCTTGTAATATTTTCTAGGATAGAAAGAAGATGCCTTATTTTATAGTCACCTTCTTTCCACCATCATCCTGTTGCCCTTAACTTAAATTATTTGGGATTAACGCAGTATAATATATTTTCTTTGGTATTAACACTTTTACAGGCCGGCCATCGAGAGAATGCGTTCTGGACACCTGTCAGTATCATACTAATTAATATTAATTAGTATGATACTGACAGGTGTCCAGAACGCATTCTCTCGATGACGATTTAAGGATCAATTTCGCAAAACACATATGTGTTTTGCGAAATTGATCCTTATTTACTACCAGTCAGAGTGTCAGGAACTAATTCTCTCGACGGCCGAACTGTAGCTAGCTATATTTTTCTGAATAGGGATGTTAACTGGGTAAAAAAAAACTATTTAGTCCGTCAGTCAGATAATAAAAAAATATAAGACACGTATTTTTTGCTTTAAAAAAATAAAATAAAAAGCGCAGTTCCGTTTCAGTGGGGGCTCGCATAAGTCACAATTCAGTATAAAATCTACCGGTGAGTGACATGCTACATTTTATCTCAATGTATTGCCGTAATATTTTGATTACGTAAAACAAAAAAAATACGTGTCCAATATTTTTTAATAATCTATCTGACGGACAAAAAAAAAATGATTCCACATCCCTATTAAAGCTAGGTATTCGCTCCGCTCCTTCCGCTCCCGAGCAGGAGCGGAAGGAGTATGTAAGGATCGTTGTGGTGGAGGTTGCAGGTTGGATTTTGTATATGTATGTATCTTTTCACTCTTGATCTCAAAGACCTAGACCCACTTTTTCGATGGATACAACTTCCATCTGAAATCCAAATTATTTTTTTAATATAATTATCTATCCGACTTCGTATACAATTAGAAAATGGCCCCCAAACACCTTCTTTTCCAGTCAATACAACATTAAGACAATGATAAGTATAGACGTAGAATTAGAAACTGCACAAAACCAGTTTTCAGTCTGTTATGGGGGATATAATTCTAAAATGCCTACTTTGAAACGTGCTTGCTATAACGCTGTGCCACACGGATGCGATTTATCGAGCGATATTTTGATATTCGCATCTATGCTTACTAGATTAAATATCGTGGCCATCAGAACAATTTTTTTTTTTTGTTTTTTTGTTTTTTAACGTATTTTCTTTCTTTCTTTCTATGTGACGACGCTTGGGGGACGCCTATGTCCAGCAGTGGATGTCTTTCGGTTGAAATGATGATTATGAATGATAAGATTTTGCTGCAGAGCACTGGGGCTCCCGATCCTTGTCTTGCCATAGCCGTAGAGAAAGACAATGCCCACGGCATCCTTCTGTTTACTGATAACGACATATAAAATCACTGAACCGTTCATTTCAAACGACACAATTATTCTTCTCTAGATTTACCTTGAGGTAAAGACCGTTCTTGCTGTCACTCGCAAAAATCAAATTGACGATAAAAACTTTTGTAACGCGGTTTACCCAATTGATTTTGAAATGTTCGTCTTTGACTATTCATATTCATCGGATATTGTATTGTAATTTCTTGACAGAGTACGTTTACAGGTGGATGATGACAGTGTCAAGAACATAAGAAAATAAAGAGAATGTGCCTAACTTATCTCTTTAATGTTTCAAAAAAATAAGGTGGGAGTTTGTGACCCAGTTATACAACTGGTTCGCAAACTACCACCTTATTTTTTGGACACGGCGTGGGTGTAAGATAATGTCCACGCCGTGTTCTCATAATCACGAAATGTTCGCGTAATCGCATCTAACTCGTGTGGGGAGGCCTTTACCTTTAACCTACTGCAACCAGGTACTAGTGCTATTATCTAGGTACTACAAACATCGAAGGAATAGATTGCGAAAAGTATTGATGCTAAAAATAGAAATAGTTTTTAATTTTAATCTATGTTGGGTTTAACAGCAAAATATAGAAGTAGAAGAAACATCATCATTAGCATCATCGTTGACCATGTTTCTTTGAAGCCATTGGTCTTTCCAATCAAACGAGTTCTAAAGTAGAGACTGCGAGTTGACCCTATGAACTTTAACCAACTCGCAGTTCACTGATGGCAGGGGTCTTGTCTCGGTCTCTCGGATCTCTCGGATCTAGGTCTTGGTCTTCTCGCATCCAAACCTTTTATGTTACCTTGACAAGATGATCGGTCAGCTTCGGTTTTCTTCAGCCGATCTGTCGGTCGATTCTGGAAAAAGATCAACGTGAAACTTAGGGGAAGTGAGCTGTCGCTGTCACAAATCGACCGGCAGGATGTTAGGGATTAACACTATTGACAGCTCACTTCACACTCACTTCACCTAAGTTTCACGGTGATACTTTTACAGAATCGATCGGCTGTTCTATTTAAATTCTACCGTGAAGTGAGCTGTCATTCCGCCTGATACGAGGGATTGACACTAATAGCAGCTCACTTCACAGTTATCACGATGAATTTTTTACATAATAGACCGACTGATATCTGACAATTCGACAGCGGTAGGTGTAGACGTGATACGCTGATCTCATTAAAATATTTACCGTGATAATTTCGAAATCGAACAATAAATTACTATTCACATGCACATATCGTCCGCGCATCGATAAACACTAATTATTTTTCGGAATATACATATTATGCAGTTTGATCGACATGATTTTTCTCGTTCATCTCACGAATGCATAATAACTGTCGGTCGATTCTGTAAAAAATGAACGTGAAACTTAGGTGAAGTGAGCGTGAAGTGAGCTGTCACTGTCACAAATCGACCGGCAGGATGCTAGAGATTAACACTATTGACAGCTCACATCACTTCACCTAAGTTTCACGGTGATATTTTTACAGAATCGATCGGCTGGTGTTTATTGACACATTTGTCGATGTTCTGCATTGTATATGAGCTTTGTTCGATAAATCGATTTAGTGGAAATGTACATAAATGTTAATGATTTCAGTTCCTTGCTGTCTTTATAGTACTAGGCGTGGCTCCATGTGAAATACTGGTATTCAGCTGCATCTGGTAAGACTGGAAGCAGACCCATACATAATTGAGAAACGGCTAAGCAGATGATGGTGTCTTTATACTATATCGGGTCTATTGTTATGAGTGTTATCCAAGTCTGTGAGTCCAGCTAATCTATTCTGTAAAAATCAGTGTGGTGTGGTGAGATTTTTATAGAATAAATCGACTGTTCTACTGATAAAAAAGAAAATCTTTAAACTAGTATGTTATATTATATGACGCACGTACGGTAAATTTCTAATAGTTACTATTGGAACTAAATAAATCAGTAACGCTTTTATTTTCCCATTGATGATAGAATTATTATTTACTGCGGGTACGCATCTCGAAGTTAATCTACGTGTGAGATTAATTTATCACTCACAGACCATGAATTTATTCAAAATCAAAATGTTTTATTTCACAAGGGCACTTATGAAATGTCAGAAGCTAGGTGCACGGTTCCAATTGGTCGTTGCCTGTGGAGAAGAGCCGGCCAAAAACTCCACGGTTACTCATTAAAAAATAATTGGCTATTGCTTGGATACCTCATACTGCTGCTTAGGGACCTAAAAATACCTTCAATGTCTTTTGTAGCACCCGTACTCTTCAAAGTGGAAAACGTCACAGCGGTGGCTTCAGAAAAAGGTTGAGGTTTCCCTTCCCTGCATGTATTGCTTCTAAAGGAGCGTTTGGGGATGCGCTAAATTTGGCTGCATTGGACAGTTCAGCCAGCTTCTAAAGATGGCTACTATGGCCACACTATCATGGCTGTCCTTTCACAATGATGTGGAGAAGCTTCAGGATTTATAAAAATAAGACGTCTATTAATTTTACAAATATACAATTTGTAGTTTTGCATAAGCTGGCACCATCGTGTATGAACTATGCAGCTACCGCTTCAAAGTATCGAGCGATGCATTTATTTACAAGCGTAAAACGAGTTACCTAATCGATAATGTGACGGGGTAATCGATGTTCACGCTTATTCCATCTGACCTCCGTAAGACGCGGAACTAAATGCGCAGATTAGTCTTTAGACGCGTGTTTATTTTAACTACAGCTTTAAGTAAATTATATTTGTTTAGACCAAAAATCTTGTCGTTTTAAAGAAAGTGGGCCTTTGGGCTACATTATTTTTGTATTTTTTTAAGATTGGCATTTGATGGGTGGCTTTTACTAAGCTTTTTCTAAAACAGAGGTGTTTATTATTTTGTTGTCATAGGGGCGGCTTATTAGTGACTCAGCCGAAACGGGCAAATCGACACTTTGTAATAATATTATATTTTTTTTGAGGCAATTCGCACGAAGTTAATTTATTTGTAGGTGAATCGACAATAGTTTCATACTAGCTGCATCCTATTAAATTTTAGGCCGGTCTCAAGATTGTTTGGAAAGGCTAGGGAGACGATAATAATGAAGGGCCACATACGGTAATATTTTTCTGTATATTTTTATATAGCGGTAGAGAAAAAATAATTATGATATAAATTTAATATTCCAGTTTTGACTTGTAAGTACAAGATGGGTTGAAATGGAAAATCAAAATTGATAATGAATGGCCTAGGACAAATTATTACCTAGTGCATAAATCACTAGGGCGGATAGCTAGGATCCAACCGGAACCGTAAACATGCTACCATAAAAATAGCCTTTGTTGTCTACGATTCAATTTAGAGGTAAACATTGTGAGAAATATGTTAGTAAGATGCTCGCAGGCTATGATCGACTTGACTACAATGCGTGATTATGCAAATTATAGTACTTACTGGTTTACTTGCTGATAAAGTAGCCGGGAACATGACTGTGTATGTCTAGGTTAACAAAATGAGCCCTGTTTTTCTTTCGCCATTTCTTCTCGAGACTATTCAGATAGGAAATGTTGACTCCATCTTTTATTATTATTATAAGTCTGTGTTGTCCCACTACAGGGCAAAGGCTTCCCTTCCCTCTTTCCTGGTCTACTGTGATTGCGGGCCAATCTTTTAAAGAGGAGTCCAGCTCATCAGCAGTCTCTTTCTGGGCCTGCCGCGACTCCACCTAGCTTACTTTTATTTATACTATTTATTACTAAATAATTTATAGAATATAATAATATTATACAGAGTTAAAAAAAAAATTGTTTGTAAGTTTGTATGTAGGGTGTAATCTCCGGAACTACCAGTTGGATTTAAAAAAATATTTTGGCATTAGATAGCCTAATTCTTGAGGAAAGTTATAGACTCGCGGACAAAGTCACTGGCAGAAGCTAGTATTTATTTTTATTTTTATATGGCGTTAAAAAGTGGTAACAATATCCAATTTAAAGCATAAACAATTTCATTTCATTTCATTTCTAAATCATATGACTGTTGAAAGGACTGTGAGGGGAGATCTTAAAGTCTAATACTTTAAGATGTCCCCTCACAGTCCTTTCAACAGTCCGTTAGAGACGTTAGAAGTAGTAACGTTAGAAGACCGGACTTTAGGAAAATGTAAGAGTATTAATAAATATAGAAATGTTGAAATGATCTTTGTTCGAGAAGAGATTTGTTTTATAAATATTGAATCACGAGCATTGACCACGATAGCTAACAGGGAGTAGGAGACTTCAGTTATTTCCATTACTGTAAAGATCTGATATCAGAAGGCCATTTCCCGTAATTAAAACATCGAAAATCTCAATCTGATCTCAGCCATAATAAAAACTTTTCAAAAATGCAGAGAATTTAGAGGCATTTTTACACATTGAGACTGACATTAATTAGAATGCGAATGTTCTTAAAAATACGAGATTTACCCGTTATATATTTTATCAAATTTTCGACCGTATAAAAGTTCTTTTAAAGTCTTATGTTTTAGATGATAAGGTTGCCTGGAAGAGATCGCAGAAAGCGATAAGGCCGCCCGTTGTATGTTATATAGTGTTAAATTTATTATTTGCTATGTATTTTCTGGTGTACAATAAAGTATATAATTATAAATAAAATAACCAGTGAACTAAAATACCGCCAAATTATTTAAGTTTCAATCAATAATTATTTACTATTTTAGTGTTTTAATTTATATTAGGATATCAGGTGCGAATAAGGTAACTACAGTCTAGCCGTGGACAGAATACGTTACTGACACCTGTCAATTGAACAATTTCTAGTAGTAATAAGGATCCAATTCGCAAAACACATATTCGTTAGTATGAAACTGACAGGTGTCAAGAAAGCATGCTCTCGACGGCCGAACTGTAATTATACTAATTCTGCATCACATAAGGGGCCCATAGTTACCACTGCATATTTTTCTTTACCAGTTACCCAATCCATCTCTTTCCAATCTGCCAAACAAACTACCGGAACACAACTTTAAATATAGCGCCTAGCAATTACCCAATCAGCTGCCACTTTCCTTATTGCCTGTCAAATATTGCGTGGGAAATAATAGCCCAGCCATCGATATATTTCTAACAACCTCTACACATGTTAGAAAGCTATTAAGAGAACAATTAGATGATCAGTGAAATACAGAATATGTGGGAAAGGGATGGAAGATAGTTGTTTTGTATTGGAAAGGGACGGGAGATCTTAATCGATAGATATCGAAAGTTAAGATGTAGATGACAGGGGACCGTTAGAAGGTCTTTATTATATGGTACGATTTGTCGTGTCGCATGTCGGCGGTCGTTTTGTGTTGATGCATATTAAGTAGTTTTTAGTATTGAAATTGAAAGGTTATTTAAATTGTATAGAAATACTTGATTTACATAAATATAAAAAAATAGGGCCTTAAACTACAGTTTGAGGTATATAATAATTGGATTCTACCTGAACTAGTATTTCACTCAAGTGCTTATACGAGTACATAAGTGTTATCGCGTTATGCGCGGGACATACACAATTGGCGAGTGGCGCTGGCGTGGCGCGGGCGGGGCGACGATGTGGCACGGGCGTGGCGACGGCGTGGCACGGGCGTGGGGATGGTGTGGCGCAGGCGTTGCGCCACTTCTTTTATATTTCATACAAAATGTATAGGAACGACGTGGCGTGGAACATACACACAACGCCCGCGCTGCACCACGCTTCTTGTAAAAACGAGAAAAATAAAACGAGTGGCGCAACGCCCGCGCCACAACGTCGCCACGCCCGCGCCATTTGCTACTTGTACCTAAGATTTAAAAAAAATTGTAAATGATATATCTTCTATAAATTATGGCTTCATTCAAATTAAGAAAAATACTATGCTACTCTTTTGCATCACCGTAATACATTTTTGCAACCATGTTCTATTATGATTTTTACAATGTAACATTTTTAACAAGGTTGGCTTTACTTTATAAACAGAAAATAAAATTTTCCGTGTCAATAAAAAGTTAAGATAGATTTTCCATGCGCTTTTGATATAAAAAATGTTGAGCCATTCTTTGTTAGCAATGTTGTTTTAATTTTCAATTCTTGTTAGTCTCTATTTTCGTTTGAAAGATAAAATAAAAGTCATGACACTAAAAAAAAATTGATTGTTTATTTAGAATTACTGTTTTTATTTAATCAGATTAAATGTTGCTTTATTGTTAAAGCAAACACAGTTTACAACACTCATTTATATCATAAATGGTTCTGTTCATAAAATGTAACGAGTGTAGCTATTCCCAGACAAGAGCAAGATAAACTCTTTTACAAATCGAACAACAAGATTATCATTATGCTCTTCTCACGCGATCATAACACACATACACTTAATTTAAATACCGTTAGTTATGTTAACTGGTATTGAATTATGTAATTTAATACGTTGGTAATTCTTATAATTTTTCTTAATAAGCTATAAATATTTGGAAATGCTCTACTGCTGAGCATGAGGTCCTGGGTCTGATTCCCGAGTCGGGCAAAGCGTCGTTATTGGGTTTTTTCATCTAGAATTTCTCATTAGCAGCCCGGAGTCTGGATTTTTGCCCGGTTGGTGGCAATAGACTCGCCACCTATTGCATGGGAGTCAAACATAACTGGCGAAATGTAGGTGTACTATTAGGTATATCTGTGCCCAGCCCTTCTAGAAATACAGGCCTTATGTTATATTTGAAAATGGGCTGCCTGAAATAGTAATTATGTGATTTAGTTTTTAGGGTTCTGTATTTGTCATAAGCTAGGAGTCTGGACGCAGTTCACATACCTACTCGTTATTAGTGGAGTTACACAGCTTTAGCAATTACATGGTAAGGTACACCATCAGTTAGGTATATCATACGTTTTAACATCGAGGTGTAATTTGTGTAAAAAATATCTATGGGTTAGTTTATTTATTTATTTACCAACGAGATACATTACGATTATCTTTTACAAAATTAAAAACGTATATAATATCCCTTATCCTGTTAGTTAGTAAAGGGGCGATGTTCCATATAAGACTTGCCTTAAATTGTTAATCGAAAAATTGAAGGCCCCGCAGACGGGTGCGACGCGGTTCTGGTAGAACAGTTTCCATGAAGGTTCCATAGAAATTGTTCTACTAGAGTCACGTCACGCTGTCGTTCCTCTTAATCTAATGATGATTATTAACGATCTTAAAAAAAATATGACGTCACAAAGACCTAAGATCGTATACTATAAACGTCTCGTGATCAATATGGTTAATTTTTGAAACTCATCGCCTACGACAGTGGAGCATTGTAACTTTCGATTTCTTCCACACCTCACTTTCATTAGTTTGAATGAATTCTTTGCATAGTTCACTTTCTACACGAGGTCAAAGGTAGGGCTTCGTAGGGTGAGAGAAGTGATTATTTTTTTCCTCACCTCTCCATAATTACCGAATCGTTGTTATACTTTCAGTTAACTGCTTATTTATAGATCACATAAACTCACGCCTAATTCTCATAGGGATAGACAGAAACTACGGAACGCCATCTGCTACGACCCTTACATAATTATTTTGCTTCATTTACGTTCGTACATCTGGTCATACACGCACGCTGGCGAGAACTGCGCACCTGACCTTTTTGAAGAACATCACCAATAAGGTCACCATTATGTCGTTCTAGAACGTCACCCCCCCGCCCCCATGGATATAAGGCGTAAGTTTCTGTATCCTATTTATAGCGTAAGTTCCAATTTTATATAATTTAGTATCGTAGGAAATCCTGAACTTTTTCTGATATCATCTTAGATATCATCAAAAATTATTTTCACTTTTTTATTTTGTATTTTGTGTTTCACGAACTGTGTCCAAATAAACATTATTCTTTCTTTCTTTTCTTTCATCAACCCATACTGAGAAAGCGGCGTGATCAAGCTCATTCCTTCTCTATTAATAGGAGAAGCGGTCTTAGCCTGATACCCAATATATTGCAGGCAAAAAAGTATCGTAGGAGAACCTTCCTGTCTATGAGGTTCATTTTCAAAATGTATTTCTTTTTATCTATACTTATAATAAATCTGTAGAGAGGTCAATTCTGTACATGATATATATTTTCAAAATAACTATCAGGGGGTAATTAGTGATCGATACTGATGCCAAAAATGCAATCAGTAAAATTTTTGTCTGTCTGTCTGTCTGTCTGTCTGTCTGTCTGTCTGTCTGTCTGTCTGTATGTTCCTTATAGAAACAAAAACTACTCGACGGATTTTAACGAAACTTGGTACAATTATTCTTCATACTCCTGGGGAGGTTATAGTATACTTTTCATCACGCTACAATCAATAGGAGCAGAGCAGTGAAGGGAAATGTTGGGAAAACGGGAGAAGTTGCTCCATTTTTTAAGCTTCCGTCGCGTGTGAAGCCTTAATGGTTAAAGCTACATAGATATCATTTATGACGGAAATGTTCTACATAAAATTATCTAAAAAATATCCCACAACAGCATATGTCTATCTTTTATGGTTGACTCACGGTTGGTTGGTTGGTTACACGTGTAACTCCCGATAGCTTAGCAGTTCGGAGCTTTCTGATTATATTTGTTTACTCTTACGTTTATAATACTCTCACTCATCCCTAATTAAAAGAAGTTAATATTATTACCTATTCAATAAAAAAAGAATCATAGTAATCGGTATAGAAACACCAAACTTATACATGAAATACGCTAATAAGCCATCGCGCCGTCGCGCGTGAATACTGAATCATGCCATAAGGATTATTTTTGAGTAACGGTTGCCGCGCTCGACGCGGGTCGTGGCGGCAGGGTATAAGAAGGCGCCCGGTCCGAGCGCGAGCTTCATCATTCAATATTTGGCTGTTGATGCGTTCAGAGCGTTCGACCTTATTGACAGACAATAATTGATATTAACAAACCGTGCTTATCAGCGCGACTTTTAGTCTTTAAATAGTTTATTTGAATTTCTTTTGTTGTTAATTTATAAAATAGGTATTAGTTGTTTTGGTAGTGTTTAAATATTCGTTCAAATTACAAATTATTAATAGTTTGCATTTTATTTCTTTTTAGGTGAAGTAGTAGTAGAAGTAGAAGTAGTACGCATAGATTTTTAGATAACGTAAGGTAAGTTTTGGCTAATTTATGTTCAATTTTATTTTTGTATTAAGTAGGTAAAAGCGTGGATACTTTTATTAATTATAGTAGTTATATGTATTTATTTTAAGTGAAGTAGGTATAGGTAGGGAACTCGGCTAAAAGTAACCCAGTTGCAACAAAATGTAATCGAGGCTCAAATTTTAACAGGCTGCGGTGCAGGAGAGACCGTCTTTATTCCCAGAATTCCCATAATACCAAATAATTTTCCATTCCAATTTAAAAGAACGTATCGGTGTGTTATTCAATGACAATTAATAAGGCTCAAGGGCAGACTTTTCGTGTTGCTGGAGTAGATCTCGGTGTCAGTTGTTTCTCGCATGGTCAGTTATACATATGTCGCTCTTTCCCGGGTTAGCAGTTCTAGAAATCTTTATGTTCACGTGCCGGACGAGTCAACTTTCAACATAGTTTACCTGGAAGCTTTGCGCTGAAGTATTTTCGTTCTATAGGTACTAAAGCCTCATGAAAAGTGATCTAAACAATATTACCAATACATTAACTTAATAACATACAAGGAGTTACACGCTGACGGAGTCGCGAGTACAGCTATTAATAATAATATTCTGCGGTTCCTTATTGCGATATTTTTCAACAGTAATGTGGATTGACATATTATATTTCCCTACTAAAATACGAAAGTTAATCCGTCTGTTACATCATAACCAGCCGTGAGGAAGGACATATGGTACTTTTTTACGAAAAACGACGGAAACGCGGACAAAGTCGCGGGCAAAAGCTATCTATACTTATAATAAATCTGTAGAGAGGTCAATTCTGTACATGATATATATTTTCAAAATAACTATCAGGGGGTAATTAGTGATCGATACTGATGCCAAAAATGCAATCAGTAAAATTTTTGTCTGTCTGTCTGTCTGTCTGTCTGTCTGTCTGTCTGTCTGTCTGTCTGTCTGTCTGTCTGTATGTTCCTTATAGAAACAAAAACTACTCGACGGATTTTAACGAAACTTGGTACAATTATTCTTCATACTCCTGGGGAGGTTATAGTATACTTTTCATCACGCTACAATCAATAGGAGCAGAGCAGTGAAGGGAAATGTTGGGAAAACGGGAGAAGTTGCTCCATTTTTTAAGCTTCCGTCGCGTGTGAAGCCTTAATGGTTAAAGCTACATAGATATCATTTATGACGGAAATGTTCTACATAAAATTATCTAAAAAATATCCCACAACAGCATATGTCTATCTTTTATGGTTGACTCACAATAACACGTGTAACTCCCGATAGCTTAGCAGTTCGGAGCTTTCTGATTATATTTGTTTACTCTTACGTTTATAATACTCTCACTCATCCCTAATTAAAAGAAGTTAATATTATTACCTATTCAATAAAAAAAGAATCATAGTAATCGGTATAGAAACACCAAACTTATACATGAAATACGCTAATAAGCCATCGCGCCGTCGCGCGTGAATACTGAATCATGCCATAAGGATTATTTTTGTGTAACGGTTGCCGCGCTCGACGCGGGTCGTGGCGGCAGGGTATAAGAAGGCGCCCGGTCCGAGCGCGAGCTTCATCATTCAATATTTGGCTGTTGATGCGTTCAGAGCGTTCGACCTTATTGACAGACAATAATTGATATTAACAAACCGTGCTTATCAGCGCGACTTTTAGTCTTTAAATAGTTTATTTGAATTTCTTTTGTTGTTAATTTATAAAATAGGTATTAGTTGTTTTGGTAGTGTTTAAATATTCGTTCAAATTACAAATTATTAATAGTTTGCATTTTATTTCTTTTTAGGTGAAGTAGTAGTAGAAGTAGAAGTAGTACGCATAGATTTTTAGATAACGTAAGGTAAGTTTTGGCTAATTTATGTTCAATTTTATTTTTGTATTAAGTAGGTAAAAGCGTGGATACTTTTATTAATTATAGTAGTTATATGTATTTATTTTAAGTGAAGTAGGTATAGGTAGGGAACTCGGCTAAAAGTAACCCAGTTGCAACAAAATGTAATCGAGGCTCAAATTTTAACAGGCTGCGGTGCAGGAGAGACCGTCTTTATTCCCAGAATTCCCATAATACCAAATAATTTTCCATTCCAATTTAAAAGAACGTATCGGTGTGTTATTCAATGACAATTAATAAGGCTCAAGGGCAGACTTTTCGTGTTGCTGGAGTAGATCTCGGTGTCAGTTGTTTCTCGCATGGTCAGTTATACATATGTCGCTCTTTCCCGGGTTAGCAGTTCTAGAAATCTTTATGTTCACGTGCCGGACGAGTCAACTTTCAACATAGTTTACCTGGAAGCTTTGCGCTGAAGTATTTTCGTTCTATAGGTACTAAAGCCTCATGAAAAGTGATCTAAACAATATTACCAATACATTAACTTAATAACATACAAGGAGTTACACGCTGACGGAGTCGCGAGTACAGCTATTAATAATAATATTCTGCGGTTCCTTATTGCGATATTTTTCAACAGTAATGTGGATTGACATATTATATTTCCCTACTAAAATACGAAAGTTAATCCGTCTGTTACATCATAACCAGCCGTGAGGAAGGACATATGGTACTTTTTTACGAAAAACGACGGAAACGCGGACAAAGTCGCGGGCAAAAGCTAGTACTAAATAATACTAAAAACTGGTGTTCAGAGCAAGTCCAATCAACAAATATACCGCTATCGGGTGCGTCTTTACGGCTCATTTTTAAATTCCTTAGATAATTTATGCAGATCTAACGTCAAATACACGTATATCTGTTAGGTGGGTTTGTAGATCATAGACAGTTTATTACTTCAGTGCACTTGAGCAGTTTTTTTTTTTTAATAAAACATGTTTCTGTCAATCACTAAATGCGATTTACGTAAACGAACAGACAGTCAAACGGACAAATATTAATAGCAGTACGAATCGATTGAAGGTTAACCTACGCCTGCCGAGGTAGTTTCGTGGATGGGTGACCAAGGGCCTCCATATATCTCCTTGCCACGGAAAGTATGTTAAGCTGTTGGTCCCGGCTGTCATTCGTAGATCTTTGGCGCTCAGAACCCCAAAAGTACGACAGCCAGTTATTTCAAGGGTTATAGCATTACCCAGTAACTTGGTTGTGGAGGTCAGATGGCAGTTGCTCAAGGTTAAATACTAGTATTCAGCTGGATCCGGTTAGACTGGAAACCAACCTCAACGTAATTGGGAAAAGGCTAAGCAGACTGTTATGTGATTGACCTGTTTTTGAAGCACCAGGTTGCGGGTTCAAAACCTAAAATACCCACATGATTGCAAGGTTTTTAGCCCGTTATGTACGGTTAGCACATAATAAATAAGAATCATTGAGGTCCATAACTCTTAACATCAAAATGAATTATTGAAATAGATTCTTACACAATCATTTGACACCGTGTTCAACACTGACTAATTATATCTCTTATGGCATCTTCAATCAAATGTTTTCACCTATTACAACGAAAGTCAATCTCGAAGACAATAGGGTGTTATGGGAATAAAACATTATTGTTTGTTGGCAACATTCTTTTAATAGTATTCTCTCAAGATGTTATTGTACTTGTACGGTTAACCACACAAAATCAATCTGCCTAGCCTTTTTTTGGGGTCGGCCTCTAGTCTAACCGGATTCAACTAAATACCAGTATTTTACATGGAGTGCTGCCTATTTGACCTACACAACCCTGTATCTGGGTAAGACGATACCCCTTTGTAAGACTGGCTGTCAAAATTGCGGGCTTCTGACGATCCGTAGCAACTGTCAAAGATCACGAATGACAGCCGGGACCAACGGCTTAACGTGCTTTTCGAGGCACGGAGGAGTCTGTGCACCCATCCACGGACCAACCCCGGCAAGCGTAGCTTAACCTAATGGATCGAGTCGTGCGGCTTTTACTTAGCCACGAGCTCCTTTCAGACCACTACACGTCACGCATCATTAATAAAATTTGATATACGAAAACCTTTAATGTTACGAAAAAGGCTTATTATAGTTAAATTGCTATCATGGACGTGCCGTTGTTTGTACAGTCTATATTTTTATTATTACGAATTTTTTGTATAAGCTCGGTGTCTGGATTTGTGCCAGACTCGCCCCACAAAATTGAACTTCTAACATTACTTAGAAATGTGGGTGAAATGTAAACACTTCAGCTCGTCGAGCCTTCGGGAAAAGGTATTGCTAAAAGCAGTCGTATTGTCAAAAAATCCTTATGTATGCTTATCTGTATAAAGATACTATTTCTCAAAATAATAACAAAAAAAATGTACTTTTTACTTACGTCCAGCTTAACCTTATGTCCACTATATCGTTGACTGTACATGATAAAACAACAGCTGTATTAAAGAACGTACATAGTATGTTTTTTTTGTTACAATTACGTCACTGTGAGAACGCGTTGTGCGTAAGTTGCGAGTGAAAACAGTTATTAAGTCATTTGCGATATGATGAGTAAGTGTAGTAATTATTTGTATTCTTCACTGAACAAATTTGGTTTTGGTTCTTCATGATAGAATAAATGATTGACACTTAGACGCCCTTAGACTAGATAGAGTGACGATATTTGCAAGGTGGCTGGTAGCAGCTGGATGAGAGTTGCCAAGAATCGAGATGAAATGGCGTGCAGTTGGAGAGGTCTATGTCCAGCAGTGGGCATTTAAGCTGAAGATGATGATGATGATGACTTACCAATTAAACTCAATTTTATAAGTCAATTTATTTTTAACTGGTATGGTTCGGGTTACGGGTCGATCCATCAGGTTATGCTTCGCTTGCTGGGGTTGTTCCGTGGATGTATGACCATCTTTATATACCGAGACTCCTCTGTGCCTCGGAAAGCACGTTAAGGCGTTGGCCCGGCTGTTATTCGTGGATCTTTGACAGTCGTTACGGGTCGTCAGAAGCCTGAAATTCTGATAACCAGTCTTACCAAAAGGTATTGTATTGCCCAGTTACTGGGTTGTGGAGGTTAGATAGTCAGTCACTCCATGTAAAATACTGGTAATCAGCTGCATCCAGTTAGACTGGAAGCCAACCCCTACATAGTTGGAAAAAAGGCTAGGCAGATTGTTTTTTTTGTTTATCAATTAGTTTTATTATCTGATGTGTGCTAACCATTTAGAAGACATACCTATATATTTCACAGTTAATTTACTGATCAAAGACTTGAACAGCATTTCAGACTGACTGAAAAAAAAATGGATGATACCGGGCAAACCCCTTTTCATTTTTGGGCAGCGAAATAGGCTAGGAAATTATTGTTCCACCTTTATAACATCACTATTCAAGACATATGTATCGTCGTCTTAGAGTGAAAAGCTCTTATATGCGAAAAACTGGTGGGCAACTGGGAATTTATATTATATGCTGATCGCGCGGTAAAATCTGCTTACGCAATGCAGTATTTTGCGTGACGTCAGTATGATGCGTAGGGTACATGTGGCGATATAGATGCCGCCACAAAACTGCGTGTGTTACGAAGTTTTTTATTCTAAAAATGTAATAAAATAAAAAGTCAAAGTTGCATTCCCGAGCTTTTCACTCTAAGGCGACGGTATATTGTTTTGCCCATCCACAAAAATAAACATGTACCTACACAATTATTAGTAACAAAACTGTTTTACTATTAAAATCCCACTGACATACCAACATATAAAATTATAACATTATACTATGATATAATAATAACTTCTTATTTAAATATTCATAACTTATAATTTATTGCAAATAAGTAAGAGTTGGACTTTCGGTTGTAGGTATGGTCAGCAACGAAAGTCGATTAATCATAAATATTTAAAAAAAACATAAATATTAAACTACTGAAATCCCCACTCACATCATAAACCTTACATACACACACACACACATACGCACACAGACACACTCACAGACACACACACGCATACTCACTTGCACACACACGCACACACGAGTGTGCGCGCTCACTTTATTACCCTCTTTACATTTTGCTTTTTGTTTTGTTCAGTTTAGCCTCCTTTGAAATTGAGGATTTTTCTTCTTCTTTAATTAAATTAAGTTCTATCATTTATTAACCTAAATACAATTGATACTGTATCCACTGGAAGGGCGGAATGTCCTAACACAAGCATCCGTTTTGCTTAAAAGGGCATTTCTAATAGTAAGAATGTAACTAATTGTAAGTTGTGGAAATAAACATATTTGTTATTTTGTTATTTGTTAAATATTTATAAATGCATGCAATATTTCAAAATCTAAGATGAGACATCCATGTATGGAAGAAGACATTCTGCGGCGACCCCAAAAAAATTGAAATCCTTGGGAAAGAGTAATAATTATTATAATGCAATGTTGAAAATTAAAATAACACTAGGAAATGCTGAAAAGCGGTGTACCTACATATTATTTTTTTGTGTCAATTTGGATGTTAAAGTTAATTTACGTCATTGCTGACCATACCTACGTAAAAAGTATATTAATTTATTAATATGCATGTGTTGTGTAAACGGATACTAATTAATATGTAGTGTGACACTTAAGTCCTTGTGTGGTCGAGTCGATACCATCGTTGTGTGAGTGAGAAGTGAAATTGTTTTGGTTTCATTTTCAATATTCATATTCTACTTTATTGAGAGTCTACTCTCGTAATTCACAACCTGCATGCAAAAATATGAACAGGCTGTCTAAAATCTGCAATAAAAAGGGTTATCAAGCTATAAGTACACACTGCACTTTCGTGCACTTTCGTGGCTCAATCCTAGTTTGTTCATTGTTATTTTAAGACAAAAATAGGTACCATCGCGGTCACGCAAATCTAACGACTTTGAAAACAAAATTTCGTGCACACAACCCTTTTTATTCGTAGGTAAGCGTTACTACAGCGGCCGGGCGGCCGAGCGCGGCAAGTAGGAATAGTCCTTACGGTGTTCAAATATGCGAGTCCGCGATAGTACACTGTGGCCTATCTTTTTTACCTAATCTCGAAGTTCACACTTACAATATTATCTCCGTTAAAGAAAATGACTAATTGAAACCGTGCACCTAGCTTCTGATCTTATATAAGTGCCCATATTTTATAGGTTTATGTGAAAATAAATATT
The DNA here is from genome assembly GCA_914767755.1 of Agrochola circellaris. Lineage (NCBI taxonomy): Eukaryota > Metazoa > Arthropoda > Insecta > Lepidoptera > Noctuidae > Agrochola > Agrochola circellaris. Next base: position 14,930,551 of record OU611863.1, on the reverse strand, counting down.
TTGATTTGATTTGAATGAGAGCAGTGGCGGCGCAGTAGTAGCGGCCGCGACTTACGAGTTGCAAGTCGTGGGTTTGAACCTAAGCAAGCACTTTACTTTGTGTAGATTATTTCATCACCACTGCTCTTAAAACGGTGGTGGAAATCTTCGTGAGGAAACCGGCATGTCCTAGAACAAAAAAATCGAAGGCAAGTGACATCCACCATCTAGGCCCAAGTGGTGAATTTTGGCTCACTACTTCTCACAGAAAGAGGAGGCCTGAGCCCCAGTAGTGTGAACATTATAAGCTGCTTATACTTATGGTTATGCTATGATTTGAAAGTAATAATTCCGCCATATTACCGAAAAACACATCAATCGAGAGTACACAAACAAATCCCACTTCATCTACACCGACCTCATCTAGCTTATTTTTTTTTGGTATTACGTGTAAAAGTGATTCTGATATCCTATTTACAGATTAAACAATTTAATTTCATTTCATTTCACTGATATTATAAAGAGAAAAGATTAGTCTTTTTGTTTGTAATGGATAATACCCGGAACGATTTAAAAAATTCTTTCACCAGTAGAATGCTATATTATCACTGAGTAACATAGGCTATAATTTATTAAGATATCACGCGGGTAGAGCCGCTGGCGGAAACTAGTGACAAATATTTGGCAACAACAAGTATGGCATTGACCTTGTATAGCAGCGCCATCTATTAGAAAGACAAGATGACGTTTTGACAACCGTTATCGTCGAAAAAAATGTTGTAAACCAAAAAATTTGTCGTCTTTCCAAAGTTGTTTTCGTGCTTACCATAAAAGTGAAATACCAGTTTCGATATCATCCAGTTTGTGAAGTTAAGGTTTGGGTGTGATGCTCACGGTATTAGTTCCTATAGATTCCGCAAGAGAGCGCTCTTCTCAGAAGTATGAAAGAAAGCAGGGACTGATAAGAATAAAATTACACAACATGAACGTAGTCTAAGATATACATAATATCACGCCTGTATTACCAGAAGGATTAGGCAGAGGTGTTCCTATAGTACAGCCACATTTATGTTTAAGTTCCATGTAACAGGACAAACGGAAAAACCTAATAAGATTAGATTTTTTTTTTCAAGAACTCTAAGTTCTTGATAAAGCTTCACCTTTATACGTATTTTTCTGTTCCTTTCTTCTTGTCTGTTTATATGCATGTTTATAAACTGTTAAATAAAGAAATAGATAAATAAAATATTTTCTAAATACGTACTGCTGTTTTATTTTAAGGGTTCAGTAATATTCTCTTACTAAACTAGGAATATCAAAATGTATTCAACGAACTTTCAGGTCAATTAGGTAGTGTGTAAATATTCACTGCCAGGATAATAAACATGGTAATAGTGATGTGTAAATTAATTAAAATGACTGATTTACATTGTGATATCTACCTATAGCTGACCACTGGGAATATCGCCGGGCAGTTGCTCTTTACGCCCAGTGACACCCCGACCAAATCCCGGTCGTGAAATGGTCAGGCGGATCACTATCTGGCCATTTCTACGTTCAAACCACTACATATATAACTCACAGTATGTTTTATTAGCTTTACGCAAAAATAATAACAATCAATCTGCCTAGCCTTTTCCCAACTATGTTGGGGTCGGCTTCCAGTCTAACCGGATGCAGCTGAATACCTGTATTTTACATGGAGCGACTGACCTCCACAACCCAGTAATTGGGTAATACGATACCCCTTGGTAAGACTGGTTGTCAGACTATCTGGCTTCTGACGACCCGTAACGACTATCAAAGATCCACAAATGACAGCCGGGACGTGCTTTCCGAGGCACGGAGGAGTCTCGGTATGTTAAGACGGTCACCCATCCACTGACCAACCTCGGCAAGCGTAGCTTAACCTGATGGATTGACCCGTGCGGCTGTTATTACTTAGCCACAAGCCCCTCCGTACTATTTGATGAATTTAACTGAATGATAAATTATTGTTTATTGGTTCAATACAATTGTTGACAGCAGGTTTCTCTAACAGAATGTAAGAACTCGTTTATTTATTTATTTAACGGTTTATGTACACACATATAAACAGACAAGAAAAAAAGAACAGAAAAATACGTACAAAGGCAATGCTTATTTCTAAAGAAATCTCTTCCAGCATACCTGCGATAGGAAAGTAGTTAAAGAGATGTAGAAAACGTGTATAAGAGTAGAAGAGAAAATAAAATACATAAAATAACTAAAAATAATAAAATATATTTATAATCGTTTAGTAAAGCGCCAAGCAAAAAAAATTGACAAAGTTCATTTTTCAATTTAAAAAAATCAAATAAATTCTATCAAAAGTGTGGTGATGATCATCAATCCTTTTGCCAAGTATCATCATCATGATTCTCCTGCCCTCATCACAATTTAGTCGGGGTCGGCGCAACATGTCTTTGTCTCCCGTACTTCTCTATTAGTCGTCACCTCAGTAGTCACCCCCTTTTTAGCCATATCATCTTTCGCACAGTCCATCCATCGTTTGCCAAGTATATTGCCATAATGGTCCTGTGGAGGGACCTCCACGGCACCATTATTGGTCAAATCGAATAAAAATAATGTTAGCTACGTACCATCAAAGAAGTTCATAACTAACCAGTTTCAAAACAAAATCCCGTGAACACGATGACCACATCTGTTATCGGTCCGGTTATATAGCCGCTGAGCGCTGCAAGCAAGAATAGTCCTTACGGTGGCTAGATATGAACTTCTTCGATGGTACATTGTGTTTAGCGAGAAATTAATGATCTTAACTTTTCCGATACAAAAGACATCAACGCACTAAATAATTTTATGCGTATATTCATAGCATAAGATAAAGCTTATATTCCCCGAAGGTTTGGAACACCCACATTTCGTCAGTTACGTTTATGTCCCATTAGGTCAAGCCTATTGCCTTCCAGACTCCGAGCTGCCACTGGGAAAATTCCTAATGAAAAAACCCAATAACACTGCTTAATCTGGGAATCGAAACCAGGATCTCACGGTCAGCAGCCGCGCTCGCTACCTCTAAACCAAAAAATCAGCAATGTTTCTTCCTATATTTAAATCGGTTCAAAATATTAGGATGTCCACCACCACTGACAGTCGGAAGTAAATCTTACTTACAATGGCTAAAACCGTTCAATCATAGTATTATGAGTTATGTAAAAATGACATGTTGAGGCGAGGAAGTAGGTGTAGAATGTTCGGGTAACAAGTTGGGTAAGCATGCTCGGTTATTGTTGGTCGAGCATGTTCGGGGACATTGTTGGTCGAGCTTGTTGGGAAGGCTAAATGTTTGTAATTCCAAGATAAGAGATAAGGATCTCTTTCAAGAAGAAGACTAATCAACAAAAAATATTATCAAGGGATAATATTTTTTGTTGATTAGTCTTCTTGTGCTAGATTTCATCCATTTCTGGGTAAGAGTAATTTTTTGAGAAAGCCGAAAAAGTCTCTAAGAAACCTGCTAAGAAGCTAGTTGGCTTGATTGTTCTTAAAAATCAAAACTGTGGATCGACTTGGTATAAGAATGTATTTTATTTAACTATTATTTTATGGGCTACTAATTAATTTAATTTATTTAACCAATTTACACACTTAAGACTAAAAGAAGCTCATTTATAATAAGTTTTGATTAAGTAATTCAGAACAACTTAATGTTAGAAAGTCGTTTGCTTATCGTGGCAACACCAAATAAATAATAGTTTATTTACAATTAATATAGAACATTAAATGATAAATGATTTTTATTTCTGTAAATAGGTTGTACAAAACACTTTTACACGTCAAACATATTATTTTTAAACTAGATGTGGTCGGCGTTTCCTATCTGACTACTCCGAGAAGAAAGGCCGAAACAAACTCAGAGGTCACAGTCTCTTTTAAAGTCCAGACATAATCTAGGTCAGATCATGTGAAGATTATGTAGATTGGTGTCTAAAAATGGTCTTTTGAGAAAAGAACCACACAGATTGAGTGGACCTGTCCAGTCAGTGCACGCATTTGTCAGTGACCGTGCAGCTCAATTCAGAATTTAAGGAGCTCAACGATTCGACGAAGAATACCAAAGAAAGGACATTTGGGTAGGCCGCAAAAATTACTCAAGCTGCCCGACCATGATAAAACTAAATGAGAAAATAAAATAAAAAGGAATGATCCACATAGTCTTCACATTCACAAATTATTAAAAATATAAAATACTTTAAAAAGCAAATATTCATGTCATAGTATATAAAAAATTCATTAATGTCAATGTGTATAAAACCCAGAAATAATCTTGGTCAGATCATTTGATCATTTGAGGACCATGTAGATTTGTGTCTGAAATAGGCTGCATTGCTAATACAACAACAACATTGCATTGCTTTGTTAGCTCCATAGAATATTGTGTCTTGTCTATGTTTCTATAAACGCTATAATAAATTGCAGTCTGTCATTAGCTTATATACGTCATTTTTATTTAAATATTCCCCTACATTACATAATATCTGACACATGCACTTATCTCTCATAATTTTTTTTATCTGGGGTAGACTCAGCATAACATTCCGAAAAAGAATCGTCATGACAAGTCTTTAAAACAAAAACTGTAACACGTCAAGAAAAAAAACAAGCTGAGATTTTTTTCCTTCGATCAGTCATAATGTCAGTTTTTAAATAATATCAAGCAATATTTTTATGTTAAATAATAAATAAATAAATAAATAATAAATGTACCCAACAATATCCGCCAACAAGTTGGTGTGACAACGCTCTACACAACAAACTCCCGTATGTCTTCACCAGATCTTCTCGCACGCGCCGAATCACGATCACTTTCACAAGACAAACGCATAACTTACATATTATGAACATGTGTATTAACATAAAAGATAAGTGGCAGAAGATAAAATCAGTAGAATGCGTCAAAAGTAACTTATACAACGCTGTTAACTAATACAGTTAACTAAGAATATCGCCAAAATCACCGTCTGTAAAATTTCTATATTAAAGCCGAATTTATCGAACTAAGTTTGCGCAATTAGTTTCGTAATGTAAATGTGGCTTTATATTTGTAATTTTTATAGTATACTTAATACAGATCATTATATCTAGAATACTCATAGAGCATATATTTGAATATAATTATAGAATACTCTAAAAAATATAAAAGATCACTCAATTTTTTTTTAATATTTAAAAGTTAATTTTTTATTTTTGACTGATCTTTTATTTCTTTTTAGGGTTCCGTACCTCAAAATGAAAAACGGAATCCTTATAGGATCACTGGTGCGTTTGGCTGGCGGTCTGTTTGTCTGTCTGTCTGTCCGTCTGTCACAGCCAATTTGCTCCGAATCTAATGGACCGATTAAGTTGATATTTGGTACACTTATGTATTTCTATGACCCAAATACGGACGTGTAACGTTAATAAATGAATTTTGAATATGGTCACCTTTGGGAGACAAATAAGAAAAACTAGTATCGCATTCTTTACCGTGTGACATGTCAAATGAAAAGTAAAATATATTTTATTCATAATTTTAAAATTAATACTTTTAAATATATTTGTAAACTTTATCACTACACTAGTGTCGTTCCTTTTCTTTATGGATTTATTATCTACAGATCTCTAATAGATGTCAGTGACACCGACTGTCAGTATTGAATTAGAAAAACGTGAAACGGTTTCCTGTATAAATAAAAAGAAGTTTATAAAATAAACTGGAAGTAAAGGCTTTAAATGTTGTTTTTTGTTATTTCAGGTAAGTTACTCTGTTTAGAATGTGTAGATTGTGTTAAAACTTTGTATTTAATTGAGTTGTGAATAAAAGATTTTGTTATTTCAGAAAACGCAATTTCGTCTTTATTTCACGAAAGCTTATTACTATTATATATTTAAGAAAACTTATGAAAATTTGCCATTTCCCCCGTATCTCCGAAACTATTGAGCCTAAAATTTTGATTAAAATGCAGAGAATGGTTTTTTACTCATAGATTACAGGAAAACCTATAAGAAGTCTATGGTCTTAAAATAACATGGTAAATCTCTAAATATTGTGCGTACAAACTTACATATGCAGTTCGAATGTACGGGAGAACATGTTTTTCAACTACAATGTTAAGTTTGTTCTTGGGATAAATTCATCCCAACTACGGAACCCTTCATTGTGCGTAGTCTGACACGCACTTGGCCGGTTTTATTTTATCATAATTGTGAGTGATTTACTTATCACAAACTAAAAAAAAAAAAGTTACGATCTAAAATCTTTCTAGTTGACGATTTTTGTCGTTTTTTTTTTGGAGCAGTCGACTGACCATGAGCTTATATTTAGGATGCAAAAAGATGTGTCAGAGCAATGTGTAATATAAAAACAACGGATAGCGGTAGACCCTATTTTAAGTCTTTTAAAATACTGACCCTTCCAGCATTATGGAAACTGCGTTGTTTGTGAAAAGAAATACACAATTATTTGAAAAAATATCTTCCAACAAAAACTCCATTACCTACGTGCCCAATACGTAAATAAACTAAGTGATCAAAAATGTAAGATCGCATTGATGAGAAAAAGTTTTTTTGGTATGGCACCTAAAGTATTTAATAAAATTCCTGATATATAAAACATGACAAGTTTAAAAAAGCTCTTACTAAATTATTAATTGACAAATGTTATTATACTGTAGACGAATTTATGAACGACCAATTATTATAATAATGCATTTTTACCCTTTTGATAATAAGTACTATGACTATTTATTGATTTTATTGTAAGTGATGTTTTTTTTTCTGTTCATGTATTTAATTAATTTAAAATATTGTTTTTTCTAAGTCACTTAATCTAATGACACCTAATGTTTCACTTATAAATTTGTATGTGTTAATTATGACAAAACATAGTGCACCCCCTATTTATGTAAACACCTATGTTTCACAAATAAACTGATTGATTGATTGATCGTTTGGTCGTGGTCGGATTTTACTTTTTACTAACTTAATTTGTTTAAAGGCAATAATTAACATCTTAATAAATACTCAGCGTTTGAAAAGTTTTTACTTTTTATGAATCTGACAGTTTTACAATATTTTATAAAGTTAGCTTTCTGATTTACCTATTCCGTGGCAACAACAATGCACATAGAGGTCGGTGAAGATGGAAACAAGATACGAGTAACATCGTCTGTATTTACATTTAGTTAATTAGAACAATTTAAAAGGGTTCTAACCAACCGAACAGAAATGGAAACATTTTTTTATAACAATGTGAAAAGTATTGTTTCAATGATTTTATCTGTGGTATGATGCTGATCCTTATCTTATTTTTGTAGGCCCTTAGTTTAGATGCCTCTTATAAAAGCGAGCAACAAGCCATGACAGTGTTCAAAGTGGGTTAGCCCACGTCCGCACGTACGTAATAAAATCGCGGCGATTTTTTTTTTCTTACACTGGATTTCAACTCTCGGTGTTGAGCCGAGCATTGAGAATCCAACAGAGCGCATCCAGCGCATATCCCAGCGCGTCAAGAAAACACACTGTTGGATATTCAGCTCTCGGCGCTAAGCAGAGCGTCGAAAATCCAATACGCGAAAAAGTATCGCCGCGATAAAAATACGCCCATGCGAACCTGGGTATATACATTGAATGTTCCATCACAGACACATAATTTGTTTCCAGGTCTTATTGGCCAGCCCTTGACCTCGATCGCACCTAATCTAAAGCTAAGGATGAGGTCTACGATGGATCGAGCAAGCCCAAAAGATGCCTGTTCACTCTTGCTTTGATGGCTGAATGAAACATTTCCATTATGTCCAGGAATATTTGGGTAAATCCAGTCCAATTTCATCCAACTCCATGCTGAAATTCTTAATGTATTTTCCACCAACTCGTTCTCAAGCTTACCGTAGACTACTGCTGGATATCTTTCCCAATTTGCGTTACTGCACGCGACTCCCATTTCAATACATTCTACTCAAGTAGCGCCATTTCTTTGGGTATATCTATGGAATCCCTTATAACTTTTAAAATCCTATCATATTTGGCAAATGAGGTATCGTTGGAAGCGTCTTGATTGTCCGCTGGTTATAGGCTATGTGACGTCACATTAAATTGAATATGCAGGCACCTTCTAGAATACTTACAAATAGAAATTAACAAAACATATTTATGACGCCATGTTGTGTATCAAATGAAAGGGCTCAATTAGTACATTTCAAAAATATATATATTATCCAAAATAATTTTAATAAAAATAAAAATTATAAAAATTAAAACCGAAATACGACAATAACGTCACCGGTTTGCGGTCTCCACTCAAAGGATGTTCTACTTCAACACCCTATCAGTCTGACCATGTTTACGCTAATTTGTGCGAGCCTTTAATAATAGCCTCGCTAACTATAATGATTTGATAAAGTTAGTTTAACGACGATGCTAAATTGACTTTGAATACATAAAAACTATGTAATTTACATGTTAATTTTAGAATTAAGGAAAATGTTTCGTTTATCACCTGTTTTATGTTTCGAGATGTAAGATTTATCAATTGAGTCCAAGTGTCGCGGCGCTCGAATCCAAATGGACTCATCTCAACGTGAAAAGGTCTCACTCATTGAGGACTAAAAGCAAGGGCGTGATTTCAATGATTTTGCAAAATTAGGAATTTTGTTGTTTTCGTTATAATATTTTTTTTGAAATACATATTTTTCGGATTTTAAAATAGCTATTCCTGGCGACTAGAAAAAAAACTGTTGGACCAGGCCCGGGTCGATGGCGCGTTGTGTTCGTGTGTTCCACGCGCGCCTCAAAGAGATGTCAGCATATCTAACGGGGTCCGCTAGGACCGAAGCCTGCGGGGTCGCGGGAATGTCCGAAAGGGATACCGTGGCCCCTGGCAACGTACAGGCAACGTAAGGAACACGGGTGGGTCTTAGTCAGTAAGAGCCCCTGTCACGCCCTGAGCCGGAGATGTTATTCGATTATACCAAACCTAAAAAAAAAAAGTCATGATTTCAATGATTGTGCAAAATTAGGAATTTTGTTGTTTTCGTTTGTAATATTTTGAGATTTTAAAGTAGCAATTCCTGACGACTAGAAAAAAAGATGTGTACTTAAAAAAAAAACTTTTCATATGTGGTACATTTGACACGTATTCGTTTACATAAAAAAAAATAACTTTGATAATTTTAAAGAAGTAGGTAGTATGCATGTCACATATATTTGTTTTAAATATTTATGAGGCCGGTATTTCCTATCTGACTACTCTCAGAAAAAACACCGAAAAATATAGTCACAGTCTCTTTTAAAGTCCATTATTATAGGTCAAGTTATAGGCCAATTTCTTGTATTAAGCAGCCCGTTTTTCAATCAATCACTACTGCTAATCATTATATAATCATAATCTGCCTATAATGTTCCCACTGCTGGGACACAGGCCTCTTCTCTGTGAGAGGAAGTGGGCCTTAATCCACCACGCGGGCTCCGTGCGGGTTGATAAATGTCACATGTCTTTGAAGTTTTTGGTCATCTTCTCAGGATGTTTTCCTTCACCGTTTTGAGAACAGTGGTCATGATATAATTTACACAAAGTAAATCCCCTTTCAAGTTTGAACCTACCTTCAACTCGTAAGCCGGGGCCGTTACCACTGGACCGCCACTGCTTCCTAAACATTGGCTACTCCCTAATTGCGCCAATACATTCCTCAAGCCTATAACCTCATCAATGTAGCCGAAAGACGTCCACTGCTGGACATAGGCCTCCCGCTAGCACCACCACTTCGACCGGTTCTGTACTTCCATAGCCAAGGGTATTTATTGTTATTTTGGGGGGGGGGGTATGCCATAATCGCCACGCTTGGCAGGCGGGTTGGCGATAGCAGTATGGTGTTTATAATTCATTTGGTGGTGTTTTCACCCATTCTCTAGTAAGTCCCTTAGTCACCCACAGGAAGTTTTACAACACCCACAGGAAGAAATAGGGTAGTGTTATTCTTTGAGTCCGGCACCACACGGACAATCCTATACCTTCCTACTTTAAAAACGAAAAGAAATAAAACGGTACCAAATGTCTAGCCAAGTTTATTCGATTGCAATTCAAATAGACTCATTAAAGGCTATATCGATGTCGTCTGTCGAAAGTCGATTATGCGAATAATCGCATGATATGTATTCGAGTTACGGCTTTTACGACGTGAGAGAAAATTTGTTACAATTATATAATTAGACTTTGGAGTACTTCCGGTATTGCAAAATTTGTATCGTTACGATATTTCCGGTCCTGTGTCCTGGCAAAAGGTTCTTTTCCCGGAAAACTGTCTGTTAAAACATAGAGTAATTATGAGAGGTCCCGGTATGTAGAAACTATTGTGTCTTTCAAGTCACGGGAAAAGCCATAACATTATGAATCGAAGAATGGATTATTTTGCACGACTCATAAAACGACCTTTTTTTTTTGGGTTGGAAGTTATCAAATAACTTCTCCCGCTCTATGCGGAGCGGGAGGGCGTGTCAGACTCTTACTGACTAAAACCTACCCGTGTTCCTGCAGTTGCCTGTACCTTGCCAGGGCCCACGGTATCCCTTTCAGACTTTCACGCGACCCCGGCAGGCATCGATCCTAGCGGACCCCGTCAGTTGTGCTGACATCTCTTTGAGGCGCGCGTGGAACACAACGCGCCGTCGTCGTCCCGGGCCTGGTCCTTATCGGACGGCGAGCTACCCATCGCTCACCGTCCGCAAGCCCGCACCTACCGTGGTGACCGGGAATCGGTCTGCAATTCCCGACGTCCAGGGCGTCTCCTGCGGCCGGTAGGGGCGTGTTCATAAAAAAAAATAACTTCACTCAATATCATTTAAACGCTCATTTCTATGCCAACCACACTTTCCTACTTCAAAATTATAGACATTACATCACTATTGACTATCGATGTCGATGAAAGTTTTATTATAGTGGATCGAATCGGCGATGTATCGATATTTTGCGTGACGGCGCTTGTAACGCGTGTGCGTGTGAGTGGGAAGTGAAGAACTTCTATGGATGCGGCGGTTTTTAAATAATTAATGGGTATTAAGCCATTTACACGGTGCAAGTTTATTGCATGTGGCATACTATAAAATTGAAGCAACAATTGACTGGCACCGTCTAAACATCACGAAACTATTGTTGGACGATACTGGCAAGCTACTAGCCGTTTAAAACTAGTATATCATGTAAACAGCATGTACAATAAAAACGCATTTAATTCTTGAATCAATTGTACAAGGTCGTGCAACTTCGTGTTTAGACAAGGCAAAACTTGCATGCAATAATCGCAAGAATTAGTGAATGGCAAAACTTGCATTCAATTATTGTATGCCATTTTATGGAAATCGCACGCATGTAATTCTTAAGAATTTCTTGAGACTTTTATTGTTCTTGAACGTTCCAGAAACTTCCAGCACCGTCGAAATGGAGCTTAAGAGTCGGGGTCAAAAGTCAGTTTTTTAATTTTTTTTGTTTGTGTTTTTTATTTTATTTTCTTTATTTTGGGCCTATTTGGTGCAGCCGTGCGTAATGAGAAAACTCAGATTAAAAAACTCAATAACACTTGACCAGGGATTCGAATGCAGGACCTCATGCTTGGCAGTAGTGCTTGCAACTACTAGACCAACTTAATGCATACTAAGCAGCAGACTACTTTTAAAGTGCTCTTCTAGATTCAGCTATACCCACAGCCATTTTCATTTATTTATTTAAACTTTTCACACTCAAAAACGTACAAAGGCGGACTTCATGCCTTAGGCATTCTCTACCAGTCAACCAAGGGTGATGAAGAGATAAGATGACAGGTGCTCTATTTGAGAGGAACAAAGAATAATTTCGTTCATTTAACGGCATTCTATTCTACCAAATTAGAAGTATGACTTAATAGCAAAGTTTATTTCAAGTAATATGATTGGCAATACATATTTTGTTCTGCATCGAATAGGCTATTACTATGTAATTGACTTTTGTCCGCGCTTCGTCAAAGAAAAACAAAAAAAAAAAATACACTAACCAGACAAAACTTTTCGTACACACAATTGCCGCATCCATTTAACTAAATTGTGCTCATCACACATTTCGACATCTCATTCGATATGAATGGAGTAATAAGTAATAACGTTGTGATTTTCTTCGCAAATGTTATGCTTCGTTCAATATTAAATGTCATTCACTCTTCAATTTCATTCACTCTCTTTTTCCTTATATTATGAGCAAGTTGCTCGGATATAAGTACTTGAGTGTCGTAAGGATTTTTCTTCTTTATGATTCTTTATGAGCAGTTAAGAGGATTAGATTACTAAATATACGTCGTCTATTATATATTTCTTCTTGAGGAAGTCTTAAACTACACGTCAAAAATAAACATCATTTCGTTTCATCATAATTGCATTTAATTTCTTCCGATAATTCTATATTCCGATAAGACGGCAATCCCACACGACCTAGGAGTGATCAGGCGCAGGCAACAAACGGCTTTACTTGCTTCCGGGGCTCGGGGGTGTCACACCACCTTCCAAACTCCGGGTTGAGATATTACTTAGAAATTCATTCTGGAAAAACCTAATAACTCTGCCCAAACTTGAAATCGAGCTGAAAGCCACACAGTCTTCACTAGTCCAAAGAGGCGGGCTTCACTTTCTATATAAAAGCCTACACGGTAAAAGGTATTGACACTGTATTGTAAAATAAACTACCAAAACTTTTATGTACAACAAAGAATCTATTGAATAGACTTACTGACATACTGAACTTGAACTATGTGATGCAACTAGAATACTAACTGTAGCTCTGATCTTTATTCAATAATCTATATCTTACTTGCTAATCCTAACGCCGGCTAGCAGCATAGTTTCCTGTACATGCCAACCTACCTTTTCCTGATGACCATAGCATATCAGCCTATATATAAATAGGCCTCTTCTCTTCGAGAGGTAGTGGTCTGTAATCTACCACGCGGGCCCAGAGGGTTGGTTGATTCAAATTTAAAATTCAAAACTCATTTATTCAAATTAGGCTGAGAATCAGTACTTTTCGAACATCAAAATTACATAAGACAGTCCCCCAAAACGCCCACACTTCACCACTTCCTAGTGCGTTAGCTGGGAAGAAGAAGTGGCGCAACAAACTCCCAGCAGCACAGCTGTCTGTCCAGTTTGAAAAAAAAATTGTATGCAAAATAATTTTCATTACGCAACACAAAACATAATTAAAATTATTAGCCATATGTCAGCTAGTACACGCCATTATACCAACCAAACAAAGATGTCATACGTCTTTGAATTTTTAGGTTCTAGGCCATGCTGGTTTCCTCACGATGTTTTTCTTCATTGTTTTAAGAGCAGTAGTGATGAAATTATTTACACAAACAAAAGCGCCTGTCTGGGTTCGAACCCACAACGGGCAACTTGTAAGTCGGGGCCGTTACTACTGGGCCACCACTGCTCCAAGTATTTATATATTAATACATATTCTGACAGGTTTACTATACTATACAGACACAATAGTTAAAACAATGGAACAGACCACAATATGGTTCATTGAACTGTGAATCAGTTATATATTATATAAGAATCAGTCAAATAGACATACCTAAAATAAAAGATATTTTGAACGAAGAATTCTCAAGAGTATGGGGTCTCATCACCATTAGAAAAGCCCCATTTGGTGATAATTTCACCAATTACTTGCGAACCGGAAGATAATAATAGGTACTTCTTGGCGCAATATTAGGTATGGTGGTAGGTACTTTGGTAGTTCCCATGAAAAAAAACTTTTACAAAACGAGTTCTCACATTCTTATAAAGTAACCTGCTGTCAACAATTGTATTGAACCACTTAAAAATAATTTATCATTCAGTTAAATTCATCAAGTAGCACAGAGGGGCTTGTGGCTAAGTAATAACTGCCGCATGGGTCGATCAAACAGGTTATGCTACGCTTGCCGCGGTTGGTCCGTGGATAGGTGACCATCTTTCCATACCAAGACCCCTCCATGCCTCGGAAAACACGTTAAGCCGTTGGTCCCGGCTGTCATTCGTGGATCTTTGACAGTCGTTACGGCTCGTCAGAAACCTGAAAGTCTAACAACCAGTTTTACCAAAGGGGTATCGTGTTACCCAGTATCTGGGTTGTGGAGGTCAAATAGGCAGACGCTCTATGTAAAATACTGGTATTCAGCTGCATCCGGTTAGACTGCAAGCTGACCCCAATATAGTTGAGAAACGGCAGTCAGATGGTGAAGTTAAATTCATCAAGAAATCACTGTACATATGTTTATAAAGTTTTAATTATTTTAAAAATAAAGCAATTATACGTATATGGACTAAACCAAGCCGAGGTGCTGTAACGTTATTTTAAGTAAGCAATATTATATAATTTCTATTATATTACTATAGCGGTTATGGCCCAGTGGCAACGGCCCGGACTTACGTATCGTAGGTCGTGGGTTCGAACCCAGACAGGCACATTTATGTATGTAATTTATTTTATCACCACTGCTCTCAAAACAGTGAAGGAAAACATCGTAAGGAAACCGGAATGGAGAACCAAAAATTTGAAGACACGTGACATCCACCAACCCACACTGAGGCTTGCGTGGTGGATTATGGCCCACTCCTCCACATAGAGAGGAGGCCTGTGTCTCAGCAGTGGAAACCTTATATGCTGATTATGATAATTATTATAGAATATCTTATTATATCATAGTCTGGTATATACATTGAATTTTAAACCACAGCTGGGCAAGGTCAATGAACTGTTTCTACTCATGCCATAATATAAAATATAGCGCTATTAAAACAGCTTTTACTTTTTAGTTTTTACTTTATAATATGCACAACTAGTTTATAATGCGCGTAATATAAGAAAGTTGAATAATTCCATGATAAGTCGGTATTTGGTGAAAAAAATATTCTAGTTTTTGCAAAGAAACCAAAAAAAAATGAATTTCGTTTTCACTTTGCAAGTTTTGTTTTATTTTTTACGGTGGATGACCTTGACGAAGTAGTTTTAGGTTTCAAGCGGATACAAAACTGCTATGATAGAAAAATTTGTAGATTATTGCGTACAGTTGGTATATTCTGTGAAAATCTCACCCTGAAAACTAAGGTGAAGTGAGCAGCTGTCATGGCTGATAGACACAATTGACAGCTCACTTCACCTGAGTTTTCAACTCAGGTGAAGTGAGCTGTGGGCAGGTAAAATTATATCTAATGATTTTTCTATAAAGAAACTGCTTATAGCAACTGCTTGTTTGAAGATAAAATCACAACCATTTGCTAATCAATCGTTTAAATTAATTATCACAAACGTAAAGATAATAATATAATTGTGTTGACACTTCCCAATTAGCGGCATTCGTTTTGCCTATTGCGCTTGAAGCAAGAGGTAGCAACAGACGGAAACTTAAGAGGGTGCATTCTTAAAGTTGGCAATGTCGCAAATACCTGTCAAATATTTACTTCTTTTTATTAATTTGTCAATATTACTGAATGAAAATACGAAATATCGCTCTTTAGTGCGCTAAAATATTGATTATGAATTTCAATAATAACACTGATTTTTTTTCTGCTAAACCCTAATATTTATTTAAATTCGAATAGGATTTTATTTATTGGTACATAAAATAATTATGCATTTCAGTGTTAGCTTGTATAATGTGTTTAAGATTATCAGCTATTGATTGAAATAAAGATAATTGCAATTCATAATTAATATTTTATTGTACTACAGACCGATATTGCATAATTACATTCAGTAATATTGACAAATTAATCAAATCATCGAAATATTTGACAGCTATTTGCGACGTTGTCAACTTTCAGAATACACCCTCTTCAATTTTAGTCCCAGTAATCGTCTACCAGAATAGTTTTTTCGATGAATGTGCACTAATCAATTCTAAGTTTAACTGTCGGCACGAAAATAAGTTAATATAAGATCATTTTAATTACCTATTTCACTAGGTACTCTACGATAATGCAAAAAGATTTGAAAACTAACATCTCATGTAACTTAAAAAAAAATCCTAAGCAACATTCATGGGATAATTTTTTATCGCCCTATTCATCTACCTAATTTTCTCTCTTAACAGTAATTAAACATTTAATATACACATTGTATCCACTCTGAAAGTGAAGACAAAACTTTTTGTTTAAATACGTCATTCACTCATTCTATTGTAGTAAATGAATGAAAAACGTAGTAGAGTTTGTTAGGCAATTACGTCGCACGAGCCAATAGTAAGAATAAAATGGTGCAAAAAGTCTTGATAATGTGTGCACAACACTATTGCTTACTGAAATAGACATGCACGTGCAAGATGCTCAATTGTTTTCACGTGTGATAATCTTGAGATCTTTCGTCTGGAAAAACTGATACCTTCATATATCCTGAGTGACTTATAGTTCGACGCATTCCATCCAGGATGTGTGATCCCTTTGCAATGATTAAGTAGCCCATATGGCCTAGGCGAAAATCCATGGAATTCGTGAAAATCCTAGTTTATATTTGCCACTTTTCTCTAAAATACCAAATGGAATTAGTATATTCTTGAAGCAAAAACTTGGTACCCCTTTTTACGAAAATTTGTATAAAATTTGGCACAGTTAAAGTTTATATGGAGAAAGAGTGCCGAAAGCTAATATTTTTATATATTAAACATTAAAAATAAATTAAATTAATTAAAAAAACATCACACACACACTACCATGCGTTTGACACAAGATGGCTGACCTTAGAATCATGACCTTTAAATGAATTATGGTCGAATTTCGACCTCTGGGCGACCACTAGTATTATTTAAAGTATAATTAAAAGTATTACCATACTTTAACAAAGCTTTCCACGTTACCAAATTCTGGGGAATATGCTAAATTCTCAAGATTTTTCTTGAATCACATTGCTTTTTTTTTCTTGCCTAGACTCTATGGGGTGCGTGTTATTGCAAAGGGGTCACACTGTCACGTACTGGGAGGAATACGTTGAATTACAAGTCAATGTATATGGCGAGGGAATTTCAGGTTTTCCAGACTCCCGATTATTGCTCCGAATATGTGCACGAGATCTCAAAGACTTTGGGTCTCTGGAATGCACAGGAGCGTTCTTCTGTAGCTCGCCTTAGACACGTCTCGGAAGAAATATATTAAGAAATTATTCAATTGAACCTCTAAAATCTTATTGACATCTTGATGCGTGGTCGAAGTTGGTCGCAGTAACTAAGCTAGGGCACCGTGACCAAATGGACCAAAGAGGTTAGAACTGTGACCAACCTCATTCAAATTGGTCGCAGTTGCTTGGCCATTTAGTATTTTTAGAACACAAAAATGGTAATTACTTGCGGCTCACAAAAAGAGGCAGAACATTGGAACATTTATTATATTGGAGTGTCCATTGATATCTTGAGGAAATCAAAATGGGAAATATTCGAGGTTTGATGGGATATATGCCATATATGGCTTTGATTTTCATTGACTTTTGTAGAAACTAACGATGAATGTTCCCACAAGGCTTCAAGTCATTCAGCAATAGGAGAATAATAACAACATGACATAACACAAAACACCATTATTTTTATTTGTATTTGTTCTCGAAGCAGAATGTTCTTGAAAGCTGCTTCATGAACCGGTTTTCTAGATATTAAGACGAAATGTTAAAACTTGGTTCAATCATTATCACATCATATGATGACTTATAAAGGAATATTGGTTTATCTGTAATTTTTACCGAGATCCTTCCAAAGTTTAGGGGTTAAATCAGAAAAAAACCCTAGAATATCCAACAATCTTTATAAAACCAGTAATTATTTATGTACCTCGTTGAATTCAATTCCCATGTCGGGCAAAGTGTTATTGGGTTTTTCCATCTGGAATTTCTCAATAGCAGCTCGGAGTATGAATTTGTGCCCGGTTGATGGCGATAGGCTCGCCCTCTGTTACATGGGACTCAAACATAACTGGCAAAATGTGGAGGTACTATATAGGT
This sequence comes from Agrochola circellaris, assembly GCA_914767755.1. Lineage (NCBI taxonomy): Eukaryota > Metazoa > Arthropoda > Insecta > Lepidoptera > Noctuidae > Agrochola > Agrochola circellaris. Next base: position 14,912,562 of record OU611863.1, on the reverse strand, counting down.
ACACGTCTACCCAACCCTTTGTCAAATACAGGCGTGATATTATCTTATATAAAGTTATTTGGGCAAGCGTGGCAGCTGATAATATAAACAACATCGTTTCACCCAAATCTTCAATCAACGACAATTAAAAAATTATGAAACAGATGACCTACATTAAACTATTTTTCCTCCTCACCTCTGAAATATTAACAGTCAACAACAAAGCTACATTGCGATCTTTAATTTAAAATCTGCACGTAATTGCTATGTGTGCGGTTGTAATACCTACCTTGTTATTATCAATGGAGCTCGCGTTTCGGATCGGAATTTTATTCGCCTACTTATTTGTAATGGTCTCCGGATGTTTGTAGTCTACCTCTTCCCTTCAATCAACAGCTTAGCCTATCGCAGTGCACTGGACATAGGACTCTCCCAGACTGCGCCACAACTCTAAACTAATCTCAGGCAATAACTAAAATAGGAAATCATATTCGTAGTTATACCGCACCGGACATTACATAAACAGTGTTCACGTGCGAACATTGTACGAATTAAAATATACGCTCGAAACACCTGCACGATTATGCAATTTTAGAAATCATAAAAAGTACGTATTTCTATAACTTCATGGTTGTATAGCCTTAGGGGGTAATCAGAGTAATTTGAGTATTAAGTAGGCATCCGCTTTCTGTGCTTAGGGTCGCTTTTTTGGTGAGTCAGATAGGCTTTCTTTTGACCATGGCCTCTAAGAGGAAGGAAGAAAGTTAATAGACCTGCTTCTTGACGAGCATGATAAACAGATATTATTCTTTATAGTACACTAAAAGAAATTATACCAGTAAGTACACTGTTATCAAGTAACAAAGTTGCGGGTCCAAAGTCTGACATGGATTTTTTTAAGTGTAAATAACCACTAAATATCTCGCCATCATCTGATCGTATATTGCTACAAACTACAAACCACAACGAATGTAGTAAGTAATGTTTTCATTCAAACAAAACTCATTGATAAGATCCAATTAAAGTCTTTAAAAGATTTTGCATAATGAGTCTAATGGTATCAATTTATGTTCTCCTGAGTTATTTAGACGAAAATAATGTTGATGAAAACACTTTTTAGGAATTGACAATTAGAAATTGCGTCGGGACAACTACTAGCACAGTAATAATAAAGATGGAAGAAGAATTCAATCAATATTTCAATAAAATAGAAATTACAGAGGATGGGGATGAGAATGATGACCTAGAACGGAAGAGCGGAAGTTGATAACGCTAATAAATATAATGAAAACTAGAATAGAGTCCTCTTCAGGGTCACCTAAGTTCCCCCGGGTATTGAAGATGTCCAAAGGCGGTGACCACTTACCTTCGGGTAGGCAGTCATGCCAGCTTACCACTACATGGCATAAAAAAATGAAAAGCTTACTAAGCCCTCAATAGTTCATTGCACTTGGAAAGCAAAGCAGCTGTTATTTAACAAGTCATTCATTAAAACCAAATTGTATTGCATGATGCAACACATCAGTAACTTCAATCACCATTTACACTGTAATATCCAAGCCTACCGCTATTACAAAAACCACTCATAATTCGACCAGAAACATCACTATCACTCTTTTTTAGAAATTATCTACATAAACATGAATTTAGTGAAAATTTCATTCAGAAAAATAGACCAATTTATTTTGACAAACGCAAAAAAGGGAACTACAGTTGAACTCGTATGGAATCTGACAGATCTCTGACAGATAGATGAAGAAAGTGGCGCTCACGTGAAATATCAAGATATAACGGACATTATAAAGCATCAATAGAAATTACAAATCAAGTAGTACCAAGAGCCCTCAATGCAAGTTGTACACACATTACAAACGTTTAGACACGACGATTCGCCCTACATACAGAAACGGAAGTTTCTAACAAGATAATTTACTTAAGATAATTATCATCCATTTTGGTTAGTGAGTGTGGATATAGAATTATTAATATGGATGTTGATTTGTTAACTGTGATGCTGTAATTTGATTTAGAATTTGTAATTTTCTAAATAAGGTTTCAATTGGCTTCCGTTATCACTGTTTATGAATATAAATAAAAGAATATTTAATAGACAAATTATTAAGATATTTTCTTATATTTTGTAGTTTCAAAAAGTAATAGAGTAAGTAAAATAAAAATATAGTGCAAGTATACAAACCACATACTTAAAATCATGACAAAACTATGGTGGGCAATAAGAACTTCTATAGAATATTGATGGCAATTTATGCAAAGCTTCTATGATGTAAGTAGTAATTCCAATAATTCATCACTGTTTGTAGGTACAATGGGGAATCTCTACTTGACCCTTTGAAAATTACCGGCGTGACGAATGCGTATATACACACATACCAAAAAAGATATAATAATATTAAATTATACATATTTCAGTTTCGCATTCGAGTCAAAAGAAAGTATATAGTATAAATAATTATGTGTGTGTCAAATTCACGCCTCTATTATTTAAAGATATGGGCAGAATTTGGTAAAAGTTTAGGTTATTTAGGCTTTTGGTTTTCTCTGACTGGCTCCATCCTAGGTAGAAGTTTCCTGACCTAGTGTGGACCCGCTTTGCTTAAAGGAACTGGCTCGCCCTCGATACATCGAACACTACTTGTGGCTTCATTGATAAAGCTACCGAATTAATCAAAACTTTTAAAATCGAATGATGGTATTATAATGATAATAATGAAGTATAGTAGCATGAACCTTGTGTCTAATTTCAAGTTTAATTTCCAATTGACTTAAGTAATGAAATCGATCGGTTTTGAATATCATCATATAGTTGAGATAAGACACAAGTCATAGGCAACCAATCACTTATATTATGGAAATGTCCAAAAATAGAAACTGATTCCGATTTAAAATTCTAATCAGTCCATATTACAGCTTTATTATTTAACCGTCGATACTTATGCATGTATTATTACATCACAGTTAACGAATATAGTAACTTCCTGTATCACACCAAAAACTAGAATTTCTATTTCCTACATTACACTCAGTAAGTGTAGCATTTACCGTCACGAAAATTTCACCTACAATTATAATAAATGTTGTTACAATTCAAGACTTGCCTTAAAAACCCTTTAATTTTCTGCAGTCAGTGGCTTCACAAATAAAAAGAAAACCTTTAATTGTGTCCTCATCATAGAACAAGAACCCATAAAAAATCAATACACCCTACAGCATAATCATCACCATCATAAAAAAAAAGTATTCCACCTGTAGTCGCTTCTATATCATTCGTAACACGCATCGAGTCGCGCATTTCGGCTTAAACCCCGCAGTGGGGGAACGGAGAATAAAACCGCTTTCTGACAGTCCCCTCACCACATTTCACTAACCACCGTGAAGGAGTGTAGGACCAAAAAAATGAAGATCTTCGTTGTATTCTTAGTGTGTGTGGCAGCAGTAAGCTGCAAGCCAGCCAGTTCTGATGATGATGTCATCGGTTCCGTCGTCGGGGTGGTCAAGAGTTGTGCCGAGGAAGATACTTGGATGTGCCTTAAGGTGTGTTGTGATCGTGTTTAAGTGGTATCCCTTGGACTTGAGCTTTTTCTTCTTCAGCTTCCCTCAAATCCTCAAAAATCTTGTTCAACTTCTTTGATTCTTCAATTATTTCAATAGTAGACTTGTCACTAAGTTTTATATTCTGCCAAGCTTCTTTAATTTTGATCACCGTTATTGGGTCAAGTCTCAAAATTTAATACTTTGATATCCATCTGTTTTAATTGTGCTACGTTCAAATGAAGTACTAACTAAATCTATTCACCACAATTTTATTAACATCTTCTCAACTATAATGCCTTCAATCAAGTCAACTTTTTTGGTAGTTCCTAAATGCAATTAAACTAACAAGCTTTTTGGACTCCTTAATTACATGTCCAAGACAAACTAATTCAACCATTTTAAATTCAATTAACACTTTATTTATACTTCTTCAAACAACACAGTATAATTAACATCTCAATTTTTATAATCAAATTAATTTTGCTTCATCACTAAGTAAACTTGCATTTAATATTGACTTGCAAATCTTTCCCCATAATGCTCTAACTGCGTAACAAGTTAATGATTTGGCAGTTTGTGTTGGTGACGAGACTAAACAGCAAATGTTTGTAAAGCTATTTGCCGCCAACTTACTGTTTGAGTCAGCACAAACACTTACTTACTTGTCTAACCAGCTTTCAAGTTCATTGCTGTTAAGTTACAATATTTACTTTGAAACTTGAAACCATGAAATTGTAGATATTTTCAGCTCAATATTTTATCAATGAAACCGTATGATTTAATGCTTTTTTGCAAAAGGTTAATTAAAAAAATAGCCTTATTTTGAGCCCCCAGTGGTTTCTAATAGATATACATATTTCTCCAACAATTGACAACGATTCTAACCCACTATTTCTCTTCCCACAGGAAAAATCGATGAGATTCTTAGAGAACGCGGCATCAGCGCGGGAATTGAAACTCGCTGATGGCCTCGCGATCTACAACCTCGGCACCTCTCGCTCCGCCCGGTCCTACGAGCCCCTTCCTGAAGAACCTCAAGCTAGGGAGAACACGGTGGAGGCCAGGCTAGTGGATGCTGCTGCTGACTTCATGGAAAACCATGTCGTCCAGCTGCGCATGCCTAAGAGCACTGTTGAGGATATGAAGAGGTCCCTTGAGGAAGGTCAGTATCCTAAAATAATACAATAATTTGCGAAATACACTCATGTTACTCATGGTAGTCAAAGTCCCTTAATCGATTAATGAGTTTCTATAGAGACACAAAAAAATATTAATTAAAATATAGTTAATAGACTTGCTTATTTCTCTGATGCAAAAGCTTAGATAACACCTCCTACCGATGAATAAAAGTTATACACGCAAAGTTCTTGCTATAAGCAGCAACAAGAAACCAACAGAAAAGTTGCTGTAAGCTTCGAAACACACTTCTCATAAAAGTAACTCATGCATCATTTTTCCCACATAACAAAAATAATTACACGTGCACGTCCAATAACGATGCTCACAAAAAAACGTACGAATTATCACCACGGAACACGTATTTAACATCTACTATATCATTAAGGTGCAATTCTCGTAAGCGATCAAATTATTTCAACGAAACAAGTGAAAGTATTATGAGAAACATAATCATGAACAGTTCCCAAAAAGATGGACAACATACAATGCTACCTTGTTATAAGGGCAAGGTTTTTTCACAAGAGGTCAATCAAAATCTCATCATCATCGTAAAACAAAAGTTCCTTTATTAGCTTATTAACAAAACTATGAGCAAACAACTTCACGGCTTATTGTCGGTTGTTTAAAACAGTTTGTTCTGCCAATTCGTTACAGACCATTATGAAACTGATTATTATGTAACACCCATTCTCGCGCTCGTAAAACAGGTTTTCCGTAAATTTTGATGATATCGATAAAAAGTGATGGACTCTCGAAATGCAAATCACTGTCATAGAGAAAACCATCCACGGAGCTCTCAATTATATTTCGTATTAAACAAGTCACGACATAGACTCGCGTGGTAACATCATAAAAGTAAAAAGTAGTTATATAAAACCTTGCAGTTATGTTCATATATAATTCCCTGCATAACTCTCGCCAAATAAATTAAAACACGCCAAAACCTGATCGGCGCGCTTGAGTATTTTAAAATAGAAAGTACGATCAAAAATTAATCTGATGTTACACATGACGAGACGATTAATACCGAAACTAAAACAGGTACATTACGAAATATAGAAAATTTGAAACGGACATCCGGAACACACCATGAGAAGCTAGAAAACGTCCGAACAAGTCTCGAGAGGGTTTCTCTAACCTATTAACAAGGTTGATTATCGTGGAAAGCGGACGAACTGATTCTGGTTTTCGCTAGATGTCCATAGTACACGTTGACTATGTAGGCTCGACTTGTTCTTAAGTTCCGCTAAGACGGTCCGCGATCGAAATCTCTATCAAGAAACGAGTAAAAGTAACGCTCCAGGCATAATCTTGCTAACGAAATATGGATGTAGGCTTGAAGCTTTCGAATTGGTACCAGCAAAACACTTTCTAGGTGAATGGGGTTATGCAAACTTGATGTTACATGGTGAATTTCAATTTCAGTTGGTAAGGACATTGAATCTCAATGAAGTTTCCATACCCGATTAACATTTGAACCTAAATAGTAAATTATCTAAACTGAGCACGAGGCTATTTTAAATTCAAATAACGACTTTGCCTACAAACACCTTTTCTTATTTGACCGAGTGCAAGTACATATATAGTTTACAGTAACTTTAACTAGAAAGTGTATTACGTTAATTAAAATTTATAAGCTTCTGCTAGCGATGTTTACTGGACGTTAAATGCTTTCAGATAATTTTATCTCATTACTTACCATTAAGTAGGCATTGACCTGAGCTTATTTATTAATCATTTATCTACAGTTTACCTATTTACATGTAAACGCTTAATAGCAGTTGTTTAAACTTCCGTATTATGAATTGAATGAACTTAGAAATATTACTTGCTTCAATATAGTTCGATACAACGAAAGTTTTTCAATTAGAATCAGTATTATTTCTAAACGAGTATTGCAGCCAAAGTTCAAAAATCGTATTCTTAGAATTCTTTCACACCAATGCTCAATCATCAGCAACCCTCTATAAAACATGTTTATCCTTACAGGCCGTGGAAAGAAGAAGAAGCTGAAGCAGCTCCTCCCCATCCTCGCCCTCCTCCAGTTGAAGATCCAGTCCCTCATTCCTCTGTTCCTCGGAATCATCGCCTTCGCCGCTATCAAGGGTCTGATGCTCGCCAAGGCTGCTCTCCTCGCCTCCGCTCTGGTCCTCCTCAAGAAACTCCTCTCCAAGGGCGAACATCATGAAAGCTACGAGGTCGTAGCTCACCCACACCATGAAGAACACGGCGGCGGTCACGGCGGTTGGGGCAGGTCTTCGGATGCACAAAATTTGGCCTACAGCGCCTATTCCAACTAATACCTAAGATAAAATCTAAGTCCCAAGGGCCATGGTTAATCTTCTGTGTATGTAACTTAGTTTGGACCTCAAAGTAACGATTTTAACTTATTATTTAATAATTTATTTAAATTATTTTATTGTTAATTGTTGAACGAGTGAATCTTGTCTCGAATTTTTATCAGCATCGCCGATTTCTTTTTAAATCTTCATCGTCTTTCTTTACTTTATTATTATTACTACATTGTACCTGTTTTTTATTAGTATAATTTTCTTAAAGTACAAATGTATTTACGATATCAATAGCTTTAATTATTATTTTTTGTCCACCTCTAACCGACTGGCAAAGCCAAGGAGGGTAATATTTTTATTTAAGTATCAATTTTTATGTGTTCATTTCTTACTAGTCGATCTATTTTTCCCTTTTCTTCATAATATTTTTCTTTTATATAGCTTTTGTAAATATATTTTTCGTATCGAATTATATAAGTAAAATATTATTGTTTGCATCTTCGTTTGTTGTTATATCTTATATATCTTATTGTAGCGTATATATTTTCTTAGGTGATGTTTTCGTGTGTACAAATCTTTACTCTTTCTCTTAGCTGTTATAATTTATTATGAACCACCCAAATAAACTAAATATAACAGTTGTTTTTATATTTATTGTATTATTTGTTTCCCAACATCATGCTAGTTATTACAAAATGTCTCAAAATGATCAACTTCAGAAAAATATTATATTAAGACTTTATAAAAAAAAATATCAAACTTCCTCATTCATTTATAATAAATTCAAAAAAATCATAGTACAATCATAATCATGTCTCAATACATTCAATACTTTCTGTTGCGTAACAAATAAATGGTCAAGTCCGTCTTGACTCATAGCTTAAAATTATCTAATAGGAAATAGGAATATAAATATCATCTTGTTTACTTATATATGCGGTGAGTAGAGTGTACCGACGTTGGTCATTCAGTGAGTTTTCTAATATAATTAGATTTCTTCCGGTGTATAAACGTTAGTCATTAAGTTAATTGATCTTACTAAACCACATCTAATGAATGATGAGAATTAGTATTAGTATGTCTTGAAGAAAAAGCTACCCACAACTTTTCCAACTGATTATAATTCCAATCAGGACTCTCAGTATATCAAAACAATATGCTTATCAAGTCTACTCCTCAATGGGTCACAGACATTCTTTAGCAATGACCCAGCAGTCTCGCGACCAGTCTTTACTACTGCAGCTAGAGACACTACTATACGTGGTAGCATTCTTGATGACCTAAATGGTGGTTAAACGTCCGTGTGAGAGAATCGTGAGTTTGATGCCAAAAAGATAGTTTGTTGCTAGTTATTGTTTTAGATTTGTTGTTGATTGGATCATTCTGTATGTTGAATGCTTGGCTTTTGTAGCAAAAATTTCAAAGTTTGAAGTTGTATTTTTACGACTGAGTTTTTATTGAGTTTTTATTAGTTCATTCTACCGGGGAATGCATGGTAAAGTTTGGGGTTACTTGCTTCCCTGAAGTTTTACTTGATTCCCTAAAGTTTTCTTAGCTCTGTTAATTGCTGTTATAGTTGTTTCTTTAACTTCAAAATGAGCAGTAACCGATGTTAAAATCTCTTTTAACATTGGTTATTGCTCAAGTTGATAAAAATATATTTAAAAATCGAATTAAGTTCTTTCTTCTCAGAAAAAACTAAATTTTTCATAATGTTTCTGTTTTTGCTAGCACAGAGAATAACTTTTCATCATAACCTAAAATATGAAGCGGTACGGTTCCAAAGTATGTGTTTATTTTTAATTTATGAGAGAAAGCCCAATTATATGACTTAATTAATTAGAAGGAAAGAGTTTACAATCCAATTTGGAGTTTAACATAACCTACAATTATAAAGCGTAACGACGAGTGTGATTTTGCTGCAAATAAGAACAACAGATACATAATTATTATTATTTTATGCGAGGAAATGTTGAACACTGAACTTTGAAGAGTAGAACATGTGTGAAGAAAAGCTTCTAAGGACTATACCAATGTCAGTAAGTGGGCGATGAAGAAATGATAATTAGAAGATTATATGCATACTTATGTCTTAATCCTTTTGTACTAAACGCCTCAGTATCAATAGTCACTTCATGTAAATACTGGTTTTCAGTTACATCCGGTTAAACTGGAAGCCGATCCCTACGTTCGTAGTTGAGAAAAAGCTTGGCAGATGATGATGTTTACTCAATTTTTAATATTATTACTCGCATCACTGTAGCGATCATTACTAGGTCTATGTACGGGTCTATGTTAATCAACATCAATTCACCTACGGAAACTACACTCACGACGGGTACAATATTTGATCAGTCCTTCAATTCTCAAGTTGTATGCTTTAAACACTGCATTTTCATTACTATCATGTTTTTTTTGGTACCGTTTGGCAAGTACCAGTAATACTAACGCTAGAAGGACTTTAGCAACTCGTAATACAAACGGTATTGAAACTTTCCATGCGAAAGAAGAAAGTCCATGTCCATTATAAAATAATCACATGGATCAACATGACCTATCCCAATCAATCTTCCATCGTTTCAGAATTCAATATACTCGAAGCTACATACTGCATATCAGTTGACTTCACATTGCCAATTACCTATAAAATTCCCACACCACATGCCATAGCAACCACATAATTTTATAGTATTTACTACAGAAGCTAAACAGAAAGTGTACAAGCCAAACAATGGTTCGTAAAACAATATAGCTTTCAATTTCTAAAAGCGTGCGCCTTTTGACAAGACAAGACACAAATACTTAATGCAGTCACGCCTGTGGTAGTACACAGGTATTCCAATTTACACATATCGTGTCACGGTGGTCTAGATTTCGGAGTTGTAGAGGACATAAACGGAAAAGGTGAAACTACTTTTATTCTTTCCGGAGATTGTGGAAAAAACATAAATTTCTTGGCAACGATGCAGATGATAAAGAAGATCCTGGAGATAATAAAAACTACATTCGGAAGTTACAAACGGTATTTGGAAACAATACATAAAGCTAAATAGACGGCATCCAAAATGACAAGACAAAAATAATTAATGCAGTCACGTCTCTGATACACAAGTATTCCAATTTATCAATACCGTAGCATATTGGTCTAGATTTCGGAGTTGTGGAGGAAATAAATGCTAAAGAAATTACTTTTTCTTCTTACGGGGATTTTGGTAGAGAGCTTTTTGTTAAATGAAGGAATGCTTGACTGATCAAGGAAATAGAAAATTTATCAGATCTTGAGGATAGTAACAAACATTATGTGGATGCTTTCAAAGTAGAAAAAAACTTAATTAATGAAGCCACGCCGGTGATACGCCTGCACAGGTATTCTAATTTACACATACACATACATTTACATAACTTATTACGGCAATCTAGATTTTGGAGTTTTAGAGAAAATTATATACTTACCATAACTGCCTCGTTGGTCTAGCGGTCGCAAGCACTAATGCTACGCATGAGGTCCTGGGTTCGATTTCCGGGTCGTGCAAAGTGTTATTAGCAGCCTGGAGTCTGGATCTGTGCCCAGTTGATGGCAATAGGCTCGCCCCCTATTATATGGGACTTAAACATAACTGGTGAAATGTGGGTGTACTATAGGGATACCTCTGCCCAACCCTTCGAGAAATACAGGCTTGATGTTATGTATATACTTATAGACACTTTGCTCAGCCTAGGAATCAAACCCAAGACCTCATGTTCAGCAGTAGCGCTTGCGACCACTAGACCAACGAGGCATTTAGAGAAAATTATACTTCTTCCAGAGATTTTGGAGGTGGAGAATTTATCACAGAAGAGACATTAGTCTCTGGACTGGTCATTGGACTGGTTGAAAGAGTGGATGATTAGTCAGATCCTGAAGATGACAATAAACTAGTTTTGGAAATAGCGGATGCTGGTGAGGAAGAATAGAAGGTATAAGGCGATATTCCAATTTACACATACCATGAGTCTAGATTTTGGAGTTGTAGAGGAAGTCAATGAGAAATCACTTTTACTTCTTCCGGAGATTTTGATGAAGATATTTCGGCAAAAGCAATAAATTATTGGCTGATTAAAGAAATGGGTGATTAATTAGATCTTGAAGATGATAAAAAACTTAGAGAACGCAGGAAACGTCGAAAAGGAAATCGTAAATTGAATAAATGGTCATATTTTAAGAAAATACAAATACAGAATGCATTTACGCTTTTGATTCAACACAGGTATTTGAAATTTGGGTTTAGATTTTGGAGGTGTAGAGGACTGGATGAAATACGTAGGTAGGTGAAATCGCTTTTACTCTTTCTGTTTTTTTTTTTTGTGTAAAGCTATATATTTTTGTCGATTCTATATTCTTTGTTTAATTGTAAAATAACAACACCAGCTCATTTACTTAATTGACTCATTACCAACTGACAGTTCTAATACTGCACTCATGGAAGTAATCAATTACCAATAAAATTAACGGTATTAACCTACCTACTAATCCGTGACTCAATAATAATTCTGAGCACTACCACCAGCTTTTCCTGACCTCCATCCACAACTTCCTGATGATGCACAGAATCGCGTGCATAAATTGTATGTAAGTCATCATTCGATATCGTTACCATTTCCTTCGCGTTTCCTCTACTGTAACAAAGAGGAAATCACGCACATTATTTACATAGTAACAAGCTGGGTCACGGCTGGATATTGGGCTTTTCCCATTGACATTACCACGCTTATCGACTGGCTCATTGGTTTAGTCGTCGCAAGCACGAATTCTGAGCGTGAGGTGCTGTTTAAACACAGGACCTCACGCTCAGCCAAGTCGGGCAATGTGTTTTTGGGTTTAACTGTCAAGAATTTTTCGGTAGCAGCCCGTAGTTTGGATTTTTACCCGATTTATGGCAATGGGCTCGCACCTTATTTCATGAGACTTAAACACCTCGGCCTAACCATCTGGAGAAACAAGGCCTGATGTTATAATATTATGTTATTACCACAATTATACAAGCAATGCTTGCTCCACTTTACTATAACACCCTTGAATTGGCTTCACGTAAATATTAAAGTGAAGCTTCGAACCACAAAGTGTTTATTTGCTTATAGCCTAGTTTAAATTATTGTTATTTGATCTTGAATAGGGTTTGAAATCACAAGTCCTCACTCACCAGTCGGATGTCATTGCGTTTTTTTGTCATTCAATCATTATTTCCGTGTTCCGGGTGGTGCCGGACGTAAAGCATAGTAGCATCCGGTTTCTTCCCGTGGGTATCGTAAAAGGCGACTAAGGGACTCACTAGAGAATGGGCAGCAGCGTTCTCTATAAATTTTAACACCATACTGCCATCACCAACCCGCCTGCACGCGTGGCGATTATGGCAAACCCCCCCATTTGGGGGAGGCCTATGTCCAGTAGTGGACGTCTTTCGGGTGAAGTGAATTATTATTTCATTCCACAGATTTCAACAAGTAATAAAAACGATTTTCTAATTTCTTATTTTAGTTTCAAGAGACTCCATCTTTATTGGTAGGTAGATCACTATAGACATACAGTAAGCAGTTATATGTAATTGTCTACGTATCACTGGCTCTGTAAGTTTCTAGTTCGTAGCGAAGAGCTAGCGTCTGACCTCTCCAACCCTATGGGAAATCGTGGTTTCTCAATGTAATGTAATTGTTTTAAAGATGCTACATCCATACATTTTATGGCTGTAATCCACGAGCCATAGACGGTATTATTATAACTTTTTAATAAACGATACGAAACCTGCCACCATGCAGTTTTAGGTTCAGATATCATAGTTAATTTCCTGCAGTGACATTCTATCAGCGATAATGTCGAGAGAAACGCAAAACAAAAGAATTGACATAAGCTACCAAAAAGCTTATGTCAATCCTGTTGAAAGGTGTTGTAGAAATACGTAACGCCTTGAAAGCGATTGCAACTTGTCTGGCCTTTACCTAATTTATTTGTGGTCATCGCAGCATGGCTACCGAAACCATTATTTTCAAAAAGCAGCATATTTACAGCAAGCAGGTTTGCAAGAGTTTCTGTCTGTGCTTGAGGGGTAAACGTCATGTTACAAGGCTGAACACATGAAACATTTTCTTGAAATGTCAGATTCCCGACAGGCGTAAGTTTTTGGGTTCTGTCATTCATTTGACATGCAGAAAGTAGATAATGTTTGGCAATAATCGACAATAGGTACATCAAGTTATTAAAGTAATTTAACTAACTAAAAATTAAGTGTTGAACGTTAGAAGACTTGTTTTCTTACTAAACTTCACCACGAATGTGAAACCATTAATTTTCGAATCATCAAACACGATTTATGAGCATCAAAGTTAACGGTTCTTACGTTCAATTAAAAATGATTCTTGTTTGTAATATCTGATTTCTTAAGGCCTGTCAAACGACAGTTTAAGTGACCTACTAGACTCAGAAGTTTTTGGGTCACGTGCACATACTCTTTGGTTTAAGTTTAAAATAAATGATTGCTACTTGGGCAAAAGGTGTTGTACTTTGCTTCGTTAATTTTACGCTGGTCCCTATATGATTGGACAGAGTAACATCCTTCACCATTTTAGAGAAAGACTAGAAAAACATCATCATTATCATTGACAGACTTGTTCAACCCACTGCTGAGGGCCTAATTTAGACCTCCTCCCTTGTGCTATCCTTCTTTGATCTGTGCTTATATCATCTTATTTATGTGTGTGTGCATGAACCATTTAGAAACGAATGTCAAGCATAATGTTCAAGAAGGCAGATCATAGAAAAATATTAACAGTTTATTTTGCAGCACTGGACAACACACATTAATTTAAGAAATAATGCCATCTAGTAAAAACAGTTGACGTTTTAATGAGAGGCTTTCTTTTTGAATGTCTATTAGTTTCACAACTTCTAACGTACTGATGGAAATCAAACCCAAGGATTTTAATTTATGAATCATAATTTGTGATTAAATCTGTAACACAATATTATTTATGGTGAATACTTATTAGAACAAAAATATGATCAAAAATAAATGTTACTTTGCAATCATATTACTATGTTATTTATTTTCTGATGCAAATTATATTTAAAACAGCGCCATCTCTTATCGCCATACAGAAGTATTTTCACGGCCACGTTTGTTTACATCGGCAAGCTTGCAAAGAGAACAAAAGTTCAAGGTTCTACCGCAGCGCGAGCGCAATCATGAGTCGACGAACTCAACGTGAATTATATTATTTCATTTGTTTGTTTTTTAAATAGATTACTGCACTTTTGCTTGTTTTTCGCTAGTATTGTAGTGAATGAATTTCGTGTAGTAATACAATGTTTGGACTGTTATTACCTAGTTTCGTTTTTTAATAGTTTTATGAATGAATATTTAGCTAGATTTTAGGTTGTGTCATATTTTTTTTTGCCCACATAATAATTACGGTTATCTGTGATACCTATCAGCAAGGTCTGCAGTTATCCAAGGTAACCAAATTAAAAAGTCAATAATGACCATCCTGAACCCATATGTAATACCAGCTATGGTACTTTAATTGTCAATTAAATCCTATTCTTATAATAAGTATGCCGAAATAAAATAAAACCACAGAAATATCTTGTTTTACTTTTTACAAGAAAACTGTATCTGGTTTTATCAATAAACTACGTTTTCATTCATTAAACCGTCTTTACCAAGGTTACGCGCACGCGCAATAATGAATGAAATAGTCGGCCATGATTGCCATCGTCTTTTTGTTGTAACCGTCGTCGGCTAGATGGCGTTATTTTTTCTTTTTTTCTTTGTTAAACTCGGTTACTGAGACAGTGCATTTACAGTGTTTGTCGTCTTATTTTTTTTATGTTATGAGGTAACCAGTTATTTAATCGGTAGTGTTTCTTGTCTTGTTTTGTTCGTTAGAACGTCTTTGTTTGTGTTTAGTATTTTAGGTTATTTTCTGTTTACGGTGGCTTTGCTTGAAGGAGGTTTGGATATTTTTATTTTGATGATTCTGATTATCATTATAATGAGTTAGGAGGTTCGTAAAAAACGAGTGATCATTAAATATATAAACGCAGTTTGGAAGCAGTAATTCAAAGAGAGTCTCATTTAAAAATAGTGATATGATGTTAGAAACCCCTAAGGGGGCGCCCAGAATTTTGTAGTACCTTTTACAAAGTTTCATATTGAGACACGAAGCAACAAAATATGATCTAGAGGAATGTGGCCGCTTTTCTTTAGATCGAATTTTGTTGCTTCGTGTCTCAATATGAAGCTTTGTAAAAGGTATTAGAAAATTCTAGACACACTTACCGAAGGTCCTTACTAGCCGTTATTCATAATTCCTTCCAAGCAAGAGATAATATTTTTATAAAGAGTGGCGCTAGTGGACCATTGGGCGCCCTCTTAATAGAGCTTTGTTGTGTTATTTACCCATGTATAAAAAGACTGAGTTAATATTTCAGAATGGCAGTTCCTGCAGAATAATAATCAACCTAATCCCTGGGTGACCACACAAAACGCCATTCTTTGCAAAAGAAACGTTTTCTGTGAAAAAATATTGAAATTCTTTCGGCAAACCGGTCGAAGAAAATAGTAAAAAATAAGAGTCACCGTCCAATAAAAAATAATACTAGCTCAAAGGACAAGCCTTCAAATTAAAATTAAACCTCAACATCTGCCCACCCCGATAAACACAGCTTGAATATAATTTCTCTGTATGCGTCGTCCGTTTTTCTTACACAGAACTTGTTTACAACCGGCTAGTTCCTGCTTTTCCAACCTAGTTTACAAATATCAGGTATTTTCTCTCTATAATAGTCGTGTTCTATAGATTCGCAAGATTGTGTCTCGGTTGTAAATATCGCTATTTATATTGGGGATAGACCATTTATGTTCGCCCGTTGGATTGGTCTTTAAATTGGCTCTAATAATAATTAATCTTAGCATATTTTTAATGCAGTATTTATTTATTTAAATTTCTCGCAAACAATAAGATACAAAGGCGGACTTAATGGCTTAGACATTCTTTACCAGTCAACCAAGGGTGCTGAAGAGATGAGTGGACTCAATACCCATAACGTAGTTTCTGAAAACAATACAAATGGGTTAATATTTGGTAGATTGAATCCTGAGATCTGAAGTACAGCAAGCAACATGCACTAATCGAGCCATCATCGTAAGTAACACCTGAGCACTTAATTTTTTTTAAGTGCTCAGTTTTTTCTCTTTATCATAAATTAGCAATGAATTAAATACGGTAATGTACAGCCAAATATAATTTCTAAGAGAAAGTTCTTAAACGTGACCATAAAGGTACTCAAAATATGTCTTTTTTTATTTTTTATTAATGCATCACAATTTAATTAAGATAGTTTACGGGTTTCTCTTCGAGATACGGACTATGCGTGCATATAAATACGCAGCGTTAACAGACCAACAGCCAGATGAGTGGACAACCTACAAAACAAACTTGTTGGTTAGATCTGGATGAGACTCGCACAAACCAGGGAAGCATGGCATAAAAGGAACGAGACCTGTTATACTCAGCAGCACGCTTAGCGTGACCACAATAGAAATGGGTTTTGTCGACGGAAGAATAGACAAAATGAGTATAAACAATCACAATCTGTCATTTTTTCTATTCTTCCGTCTATAAAACCCGTAGAAAACCCGTTTCTATGGTTATTACGCGTGCTGTGGGTAGAACAAGGCCGCCAATGATGATGATGATCAGATTAGGATAAGGGATCTTGATACATTTTATTACTTGTTTACGGCAAAGCAAGGCCCAAAATGGAGAATCAGAAAGAAGAACTTATTCAAATTAAGAATAGATAGCCTTAGTAAGAGCTGGAGAACAAACTCAGCAGTCATGGGTGGAACATGTCTATCAATGAAGTTGAGATGACGGCAAAACCAAATAGTTAAATAATATATTATAGATTTTACAAGCTCTATGTTGGTAAGACACCTCGTTACCGTGTACTAAAACTAACAGTGAACCAATTTCAAACCAAGAAAAGTGTTGTTGAATCGATCTGCATACGTCACAGGATATCTAATAATAGCGAACATGATGATGACAGTTCATAATTTTCAGAAGGCATTTCAGTCAGTATCTGGAGTTTTATAAGGAAATCCTCAGACAAACCATCAGTCCTGGGAAAAGAAGAGATCTCCCACCGACTAAACCAATGCAGGTCCTGTTCTGTAAGCTTGTTTTTTTTTTTTTTTCTTTTTTTTATGCGTTGAAAAGTAAAAATTCATGACATAATAGCAATCATGATCTGCAATTCATTGTAAACGCTGAAGTTTTAATGTATCCCATACGATTTTTTGTCCTACTGGGATTATTAGAATTACAACCATGTTAACCTTCATAAACATACTAAAAACAAGATGATACAAGTAAATTTTACTTTTATCGCAATACGAACGTGCGCGATGAGTGATTTCACCGTAGTCAGTACACCTTTCTCTGTTAGGGGCAAATGTCCGACCTGGATATAAGGAAAGCTGTGTGGTGCGTGTTATAGCTGGTAGAGGGGAAGGCATAAGAGATAGCGGGCGTACTAAAACTTACCTCCCACCACACGATTATATTATTATCTTTGTTTTGTGGCACTCAATATTTATGTCTAGATTGGAACGGTTAATCATTTTGACATGATTTCTTGGATGCGAATTTTAACACTGTTAAAAACATCTTTAGAAATAACAAGAAGCCAGAGATATTGTGGTTTCTTTTCTAGTAAAGTACTGTATGGTTCTTTCTCGTTTATCAATTGTTACCTATTAAATCAGCGTTTTGTATGGAGAATTTTAAAGAAGTTGCATTTTTCATACTAACATTTTCTTAATTTATATAACAACCATGAACACTAATGTTTTAAAACTTTTATGCACTAATGTTTAAAAACTAAGATAAAGTAATATGCCACTTAGATTAAGCGACAAAAATAAGTTTTGGCTAAGTTATAACAAATAGTGGTCATTTCTGCTAACAAAATAAGGCGTCATTTTAAGGTATTTTTTATGGTTAGAAGACTATACGTAATAAGATTTTTTTACTATTGGTAGTTGTCTATGATGGACATTATTCGTTATAATACCAAGCAATTGATGAATATTTTAAATCCTATAAGTGACGAGGTTCTCTATTTGTGAGAAGAAAAACGCCAATTTCATAGGTGGGTAACCCAATATTTGAACAGCACGTTCAGAATTTTTGTTATTTATTTTATTCCAGTTTTATTTTTTGTTAGATAGATAACATCTTTTTATTTTGTTCATGTTAATAATGCAACGAGCGAAATTTAAATTTAAAACCTTAAGTTTCTCAGTCACGATAGATACAAAACTAAATCCCATTATTTATCTTTTATTTTTAAGCCCACACCATAGTATAAATATTATATCTTTACCTACAATAAAGAGGTCTAAAGTACTGACCACAACAACCACAGAAGTGTTATAAATTCATTCTCTCGCCGCAACCATTAGTCTAAATCACCTCGTTCACAAGTGGCTAGTTATATTTATAAAGCGTGCCTGCGAGTGAGGCATTAAATTTCTAGGTTTCATTAATTTGTCAAGTGTAATTGGCTTTCTTATTTGAAGGAAAAGACATACGCATTAAGCTTCATGCAGACCGGCGCGACGCGACACCGGTGATTTTTACACCGTGAAGTTTTCTTAGAAATTGTATTGTTCGAGTCGCGTCGCTCTGGTCTGCACGAGCTTTTACAGTCTTGGATGAGAAATTATCAAATAACTTCTCCCGCTCTGGGCATAGCGGGAGGGCGTGACAGACTTTTACTGACTAAAACCCACCCGTGTTCCTTCCGTTGCCTGTGTGCTGGGGTCGCGATATCCCTTTCTGACAAACTCGTAACCCCGGCAAGCATTGGCCCTTCCGGACCCCGTCAGTTGGTGCTGATATCTCTTTGAGGTGCGCGTGGAACACAACGCGCCCGTCGACCCGGGCCTGGTCCCTATCGGACGGCGAGCTACTCATTGCTCACCGTCCGCAAGCCCGCGCCTATCTCGTTGGCATACATAAATTATTTGTTTGAGTTGGCAATCTTGTCTCATTTAATTACATTATAGCAATAGGTGATCATAAAATGGAAGATAAAATGTATAATAAGGCCACGTCTAATCTCAGACTGTAAAACCATTATGTTGTAGCCTATGAACATGACTAAGTAAGTTTTGTAAGTAATACTAGATATTCACAATTCACAAACCAAGAAAACTAAAGAAGCTAAGAAAGCTAGAAAGAGTTGAATGGATCAAAATAATCGTAGATAACATTTTACACTGATAACACATATCTAGGTAGGCAGGTACTATAAAACAGTTTGTAATACAAAAGTTATCGCTCACATCGTATCACTTGGACCAGGAAAATTAAAGTTAACACATAATAATATTTGTACAAGGAGATTACAATAGCAGACTATCTCCGTACGTGGGAACATAATACAAATACTTATCTGTAAGTATACTTGAATTTAGACACTTTTGGCCAGTTCGTTATGGCAAATAACGCATTGCAACATGAATTCTGACGTAGGTTTATGTATCTTGTAGAAAACAATGATAGTTGCACTAAAAACTACTTTGTTTTGCATCATTCTAAGGTCGAATGTTAAAACGCTTAATATTAAAGTTCAAGTAAATATCGTTCATTACGTTGTCGACTGCAACTTGTGTTGTGGACATACGTAGTCAAAAATCTATCGTAATTAAATAATGTTAATAAAATTACATTAAGGGGGCTACAGGAGCTAAACGCAAGTTTCATAATGCTTGAAAGTATATCGCACCTTTGGTAGAACACCCTTGTTCTACCAAAGGTGCGATATGATCCACTGCAGTAAACAAAATCAGAAAAATATATGATATTCGTCAGGATATATGCCAGTGATATAGTGTGTTGAAAACATAATATAAGTTATTTGATATCATGGAAAAAAACATGAAACACCTCTAAAAAAATATTTTAACAATTAAAAACCATATTAATTGCAATCATTCTGATTTTTTGTCAGATTATTCTACATGCAACATATTACTTAACGAAAAAGTATTTTAATTTTTTTATCCATTCAATTCATTTTTTGTAAATAGATATTTTGCAATAAATTACCAGCGTTGTGTCATTGCGCTTCTGTTTTTTTTCTATGCAATCCGACAGTGACCGCGCTTTATCTGTTGTCGGCCTCTTAATCAGACAAGAAATTATATAAAAGAAGCAGTCAACGTAATTTGTATTGTTGCCAGTTTCACCAAAAAAAGCTGATTTGTTGCCATTAAGCATTAGTGGGAAACAAGCCGTAGTTATTATTACATACATTCCAACAATTTTGGTTATAAATATCCCTTTTCTGATCATAAGTATGAGTTTAATTCCAAAATAATTGTGAGAAAGAAAGAAAAAATAAATTAATGGACGGAATAACAAAATTGTGTAGTGAAATTATAACAATGATGAAGACTTGATAAAATTAATTACTTAAAATTTTGTTCTGATTGAATAAAATCTCAGAATTCCCATGGATTTGGTGAGAATGCTCGAAGTATGAATTAAATTAAAGTGAAATTTGTAATTTACGAGTACTTTGCCAGCTTCCTCCCAGAGATGATATTGCTCTGAGATTGTCGACAATCACGACGCATTAGACTCGACCAGATTCTGGAATTACTCTGCAGCCTTAGGCCCTGAACACACAAACACTTGTCACATATCAAAACATGTGAATATCTAGATGGTTTATGATGAATTCAATCGATTAATGGAAATCTCTCTCAAGGTAGTCTAGAAACGACGCAATTAACTTAGCCCATCACATTCAATTGCTATATATAAGCCAAGACGCAGAGCAGGGTAATTTGATAAAACATTTAAAAAAACCACTTAAAAAAAACAACTCTAAAAAATAACTTTAATTTCTCAAGTCGATGTCTTTGGTTCTGTATCTTCGTTTTTTGCAACTGACTTTCGAAATTAAAGTAATTTTTCACGTTTTAGCGATTTTTTTTTAAGTCAGTTGCATTTTTTTTGTAAAATGTTTTTATTTTCTTTTGTGGTATCTACCCCATAAAATTTTTAAAACAGTACCCGCTATATGTAAATAACAGTGACAGGAACTATAACATTATTCATAAAGACTAAGTGGGAAAAATACGTATTATTGAAGTTAACTCAAAAACTACCCTAGCAAAATTTATTAAATTTATATGGGACCACCTTTGAAGTATGACCAACCAAAAAAATATTCATAATTTAGGAGTAATCAAATAAAACATTCACAAACAAATATATAGACGAATAGAGAACCTTCTAGTTTTTACAGACGGTTAATGACAATTGATCGAAATTAGTTTCATTTTGACAGTTCACCCATGCTCATTGCGTTATTAAACGGTGTTGAGCAGACGAATTTTTCAAACCTATGAAGCAATGGATTAGCAATATCCTTTGAAACTCTCGGATTGTGGCTGAGTGATGAGTGTGTTACCCAATTAGGGTGAAGTATAAAAATATTATAATATGTATGCTCCTTTACTTTAGTAAGTAAGTACACTCCTTTACCACTGAGCACGTTTGCTGAGTTGCACTATACCTCTTAAGTGTTTATTCTATAATTATTCATGCATCCAATAAATAGTACTTAACAGATGTGGTTGTTTCCTTTGAAACCATACCTTAGGAACCCCAACATTACATGGCGCAGGTTTCGTCAACTCGTAATAGCTTTTTCACCCTAAGGGTGAATGTCACCAGAACTTCAAAAAACGATCAGGTCTATTTGGCTATGTGATAGTTTCAACTTAAGCCGGACCCCATACCTACAATAAGTTCTTTTTTCTTTTTACGCAATAACATTGACCATAAGCTTCAATGCTTTCGCGTGAGCAAGACCTGCGCAATACTTATCCTACAGGATGACATTAAAATATTTGAAAAAAAAAAAAAAACAATAATTGCGCAATTTTTTGTTCAATCATTGCGCAGCTATAGTGACCCTAAAATATTGAACAATATAATTTATCGTTTAGGGTCCATCTTAGTGTATTTTACCGGGAATTTTTGGTAAAGCCATGATGAAGTCAACCATACTACGCAAGCTACGGTTTTTAGATCCACGGATTTCATTGGCTGAAACCTTGCTATGGGTGGTGTGTCCCAATGCGTCTATTTGAAGTACCGGAGTCGCCGACAAAGTTTGCAGTCAACAAGCTGAACCATGCAGCTGTCATGTCTGCAAATAGATTGTAGTCGGCTTAATAGATGAGTATGAGCCCTTGAGAGAAGACTGCAAATCGACAAACGAAGTTTTATTGAATTGATAATATTGACTTGTCGAGCTGGACATTGAAAAGTATTATTATTTCATACGTTATGACGTATGAAATAATAATACTTTTCAATGTCCAGCTCGACAAGTCCTGCCTACTCCCGTGGTAAGGCGTGAGTTTATGAACTCACGCCTTACCACGGGAGTAGGCAGAAACTACAGAACTTTTATTATAATCTACTAGCGACCCGCTCCTGCTTCGCAAGGTTTTTACAACTTGACAAAACATCGAGATTTCTTAGTTATAAGTAACTTTAATATTAACGTATCATACACATAAACCTTCCGGAATAAATTCTCTAAACAATGGTGAAAACCTCATCAAAATCTGTTGCGTGGTTTAGAAGAACAACGCGGACATACAGACAAACACGAAAACCGACTTTGATTTATGATATGTATAGGTAATGATTGACGATCCATATCTTAAGCTTATTATTAAATATAAACGCAGTCATATTTTAATATAGGATATTAGGTACTGTCACAACCAATATTTGAGATTATAATTCAGGTTTATTAGTTGATATGATTAAAATGGTTTCTGGCAGTTTTTTAACCATACCAGTTCTTTAAAAGTGGTGCAATAGTTTTTATATCCGTGCACAGTGATTTCAGTTTGAATAGTAATTATATATTTTTTGTCACGGTATTAAGATTGAGCCCGATTTGAATTCACGTTTTGTATGCCTTTAAAAGTAAGACATAGTTTTTATACCAACTGAATAACACACTTACTAAATCTAGAGTTGTCTAGAACTCTAGATCTCTCTAACGAGAAATAAATGTATAGTCATACATATAACTTTTATGTGCACATTATTTATAAGTATCATTTCTGTTTCCTTTATGAGCACATTATATTTAAGTAGAGCTACCATTAGGGGTAAAGCATCAACATTTGAAATTGAGATAGAAAAGTTATGGCGTCAACTTTGTAGGTAAGTGCAATGCAATGAAACGTAGGTTATAATCCTGGATGCACGAGACTACTCTTTTATCATCACGGCCTTGACTTAACTGGAAGGCTTTAAAAAGATCCCGGACCCAGGTAGGTCGAACCAAGGAAAACCTGCTCTAGTGGAGTTTCGCAGATGGCTGTCCCCCTTTTTTTTGGATGGGAAATTATCAAATAACTTCTCCCGCTCTGGGTGGAACAGGAGAGCGTGTCAGACTTTTACTGACTAAAACCCACCCGTGTTCCTTCCGTTGCCTGTGTGCCGGGGCCACGATATCCCTTTCGGGCAACTCGCAACCCCGGCAGACGTTGGCCCTAACGGACTCCGTCAAGATGACTGTCACCTGGAGTGTAAAAATTGTGCTATTCCACAAACAATAGGCCACTTTAAGATCGTATTCAGCGTCACGTCCTGCACATTACAGCAACTGATGGACGCCACAAACGGTGTGAAACTCGTAGCCAAATTCTGGGCTGACTCTATTGAAATTGCGATCAACACGCTAAGAAGACGAAGCACGACCTACCATGAGCTCATGCCGTCGTGAAAATATTAGCCATTCAGTATAGATGTGCCAGACGTACATTTCAATGTCGGTATTCGTGGAAGCAATTGTAATGGAACCTAGTTTATAAATATTTCAGAAGGAATATGTAAAAATTACATCTGACATTTACGTCACTAAACCCCAGTTTCTGAAATTCTGATCAAAGCTCGGATCTATTGTCAAATCAGTTATTTAGTAATCATTACATTACATGACATGAGATTTCATAACTCATGATAAACATTTCAGAAACCTGTGGTTGGCATCCCGAGAAGTGTAGGTTCCACTACTTAAGATGAAAGGGCATTTTAGGTCACGTTAAAGTAACGTTCCTGATATTACTATAAACGCAGAGGGATGCAGTAATTGTAGCTTCAGATAGTAGAACTAAGCAATGTTGGAATTAAATAATAATGCCGTTGAAGTAGAGCAACTTTCATTGCCTTACTGTCAAGAAACCGCGATGATCATACTTACGAATTATGAAGAGTGGTGAAAAAATATTTTTGAGAAAGAAAAGGAATTCCCTAAACATTTCTATTTTACAAATCGAGATATTAAGGGATAGACGTTTTTGCTCTCTCAAGTTAGTAACATTTAAATGACTGGGACAGCCGGTTAGAGTTTATAAAATCCCATTCAATATCAAGTAAATAGGGTACCTACTTAGAATTTTCTTCAGCTGAGTGCTCTATTTGATCATTGTATTGTGGCATATTAGTTAATTCTTGCACAAAACAGTATTATCTGAATCAATAAAAACACAGAACAAAATTGCATATTTTT
Organism: Agrochola circellaris; assembly: GCA_914767755.1. NCBI lineage: Eukaryota > Metazoa > Arthropoda > Insecta > Lepidoptera > Noctuidae > Agrochola > Agrochola circellaris. The sequence goes on along the minus strand of OU611863.1, from coordinate 14,887,902 downwards.
ATTTATAATAATTATAACAATTAAACATCTTTGTATCGTTAATTACATTATTACAACGATAATTATTTAAATTATGAGTATTTAGGAAGAATTAGCTACATAACAATACATACAAAATAAATAATACCTAACGTACTCGTGGGGAAATATACATAAATAACGAAATACATACACAGTCTTACATAATTATTACTTAAAAATATTAAAGCCAGGTACTGAGTTTTAAATAAAAATATAGTACATTACCAACTAAAATACTAACATAAACGAAGTATATACAAATAAATAAATAGAGAAACATTTCGAAAAAAACAAAATAACAATATGACTTGAAGTGACTAAGAAATAAAACGGCAAAAACGTCATCAAATAACAATTTACGAGTCATGGCATGACGTTGATAAATTAAAAAATAAATCACTCAATAAATAGCAGGCACACACACATCCGTACAAGATAAATAATACTTAAATACATTGAAGATCGGAGAAATCAGTGGAAAACGTGCCACGGAACCGGGTCGCTAAGGCTTCTGCGCGGAATACGCTAAGTTTTGAGCTTCGAGCGAGCGACCCCAGCCGCCTCCGCCGCCGTGGCCACCGCTGCCTCCACTCCCGCTGCTACTATATGAAGAGCCTCCAGAGTCACCACCGTACCCACTCGTCCCTCCACTGCTGCTGCTGTAATCATGGCTGGATGAATGATGAGGGTGAGCTATAACTTCATATGTTACATGCTTCTGCTGAGACAGCAACTTCTTCAACCCTATTATCGCCGACAAAACTAGGGCAAGTTTTCCGATCAGTAACGCCTTTCCTGCAATCAATGCTATCGCTCCAATAGCCAGCGGCATCAACGCCATCAGCTTCAAAGCCACTGCCGCCATCAACGGTCCCAGGATTTTCGCAGCCTTCTTCTTTTTTCCACGTCCTTCACTTATTTCATTATCTTCGGTAAACGATGACACTGTATCTTCAAACGCGCGCCCTGCACTCGACACCGCGTCAATCACATCGGAACCTTTCACTTCTACTCTCAAGGAATGCGTTTCGAAGTAGTTCTTCAACCGTGAAACAGGATCTAAGGCCCTCGGTGCTCCGGTGTCAGTCGGTACGTCACCGGATTTGACGACAGTCACTCCATCGGTGAGGGAGATCGATTCCTTTTGTCCGATCATCTTGTCGACGAACGAGAAGAATTTGTATTTGAGGCATGTTGTTGATTCTTTTTTGAGGCAGTCTGTTAGGCCGTCTATGTCGTTGTCTGTGTGGCCGGAGTCTTGGGCGGGAAGCGCGTGTGCGACCGCGAATAAGAGCAAGACTGTCGACCGCCTCATTGTGAGAGTTAGCTACGTCTGCGCGCCGGCAGTCGTGACGCCCCTATATAGCCTCCCTCAAGTGTGGCAACCACCGAATTGGACTTTCTCAGCCTGGAAGTAAAAGTAACGTCCAGGTTTCATAACGAAAGGATTGTGCGGTCATTGCGGGGGTCATGAACTTGGGATGGGTAGTGCGAATGTTTTTAGTTTCTAAGTAGGTGAGGTTTTAATTTGGACTAGTTTTAATTGGGTTAGTGTAGTGCGAAAGTTCATTGCATTTTTAAATTGTTATTGTTTTGATGGGAATTGGTTTATGGATAACTGTTTCTGTTTATGCTTTGGCTGGTGGTTGTGTGATGTGAATATCGTGCTTGCTTACATTACGAAGCTTTATGATTTTGAAAGAAGTTTTTTCGTTTTACAATTGAACAAGAATGCACTTATTGATTTACTCTGTTTACAGTTAGTTTTAACACCATTATAATTTACACTTTAAAAGCTTTTTCGTTTCTATAACTCGAAAATGTGTTACATCAACATGAACAGCGTCTTATTGCAGTTTGTTCCACATATTTTCAAACGTACGCCTTGAATTAAAACCTTCTCGGAAACTAAGTGGTGATTTAACTTTAATATTAAAACTTCTATTGTGTTTCATATATTCGGTAAAATATTTATTTAAATCTGTACTAATAATAAAGCTCATGAGTATTTTTTTTTTTAATCGCGCTTTTATTTTTCAAATCCTACTGGAAGTTCCAGAGAATATTCTCTAGAACTTACAAACGGATTTGAAAAATCTTTTTGCATTTAATAGCCCAATTCTTGAGGAAGGCTATTTAACATCAGGCATCAAAATAAATAAAAGTCATAAAAAACGATAAACAAAAACGAAGTATTAGCGGCAGGCGATGCAATGCGACAGGGTGGTTTGGGGAACAAGAAATTACAGGATGACTAAGTTGCGCGCAGAAGCTAGTTACAAGAATATAATACCAGCCTTTTAATGTCCCACTGCTGGGCAAAAGCCTCTTCTCATACTGAGAAGCCACGATCACCACGCTTGCTCGAGACGGCCTTTTATTAAAGTAAAAAATCCAAGGTTCCCGACGATGCTTTTTCCTTCACCGACGTCAGTAATGACCAAGATAAATTCAGAAAGTAATTCCTAGAACATTCTTCTCAAGTCGACAAAATAAATCATAATTACAAAAAATACAATAAAAATGATTATGAAAGTTAGTGTTGACTTACGACTTTTCAAAATGATGTAATAGCCTTTTTGAATATTAAGTACTTTAGCTAGTTATTACATAAATAGCTTAACGATGTTTCAGTCAATGCTAGACTTAAACTTTCTGTCGGAATATGATTGGTATGCCAATAAATTATAATATTTAATCTTTATAGGTTTTGATAATTATGATTGCATTCACTTAATTTGATACTCGTTCTATTCAATTCAATTAATGATAATTGAAAAGTAAAACTGTCAAGAATAATTACGAAAAAAACTGTTTACAAAAAAAACACTACAAGTGAAAAATAGCTTTTGGAAGTCGGTTGTTTTTTTTGTTAAAAGCTTTAATTTTTCACTTTTTTGTTGTGGTACCTCCTACCCCGTACAAATTTGAATACCACTATCACCTATGTAAATCACAGTGACGGGAAGTTATTATAACATCATCACCAATATAAAAAAAGTGTGAAAAATACGTTATAATCAAGCTAGCTCAAAAACTACCAAGCAAAGTTAATAAAATTTATATGAGATCACCCCGCAAGCTTCCTTTACCAAATAAAAAATATTTTTTCAAAATCGGTCCACAATTGACGAAAATATCGATGATCATACTCGTATATTTCAAAGTAATATATACAGACGAACAAGGAATCTCCTCCTTTTTTGAAGTCGTTTAAAACAGTCAAAAACTCAGCTTTTGATTAAATTTCGTAAAAAGTATGCCATGCACTTCATTCACCATTTTAAGAATCCTGTGACTTCATCTGAAATTTGATTTGTTTGCCAAAGAGAATCATAACATAACCCTTCGGTACTATTAATTCTGCCGTAATAAGGCAATAATGTGTCCTAGTGGCACATAACTTGGCAAGGTTTTGGCATAGTGGGAGTAAGTTTACGCATTATACACAAAGTACAACAAAAAAAAAATTGACACTTTTATTGCATGTCATTATTATAGAATAATGACAGGCAAAAAAAGTGTCAATTTTTTGACATGACATGTCATTCAAAAATAAATTATTGCAATAACCCTATGGGGTTTTATTTCAATAATTTTTTCTTGAACATTTCTGTTAAAAACTTTTGAATTTTCTGTTTGTTGTTTTTCTGTTCTGAACTGTTTGAGCTTTCTGCGCATCTACGATTCTTGCCAACTTACGTGCTCGACTCTACGTAATCTAATTCGAATTGCATTTTTTGTAAACTTATTGATATAACCCTCTCTGTCTACCCCTTCGTTATTGTTAAAACTTTTAGAATAAAGTTAGCAAGCAACACCAAACTGGTTACCGTATATTATCATAATATTTATTCTGTTAAACCCGATTTTCCGGTTTCAAGGTCGAACGGTAGTCGGTCATTGTAAACACAGAAACTAAACAGCAGAGATTCTATGGGACACGTGTACTAACAGGAAAGTGGTCTGATTATAATAATCTTGAGATCACTAAAGGGTTATGGTAGTACTCCATATGACTAAAATACTGTTAAAGTCCCACAGAAAAACGTACTCAGAATCAGGCTTAATATCGAAAAGAAATAAGTGTGAAAACAATTTTGTTTTTGTATGTCCGACTGAAGTTGGTTATTCTATCTAACTACCCCTTTTTTTTTTTACCGGCCAAGTACGGACGAGTCCGATTCCAACTTACAATATTTAGCAAAGAAAAAAACACGTTTCTTATGAATGTGGTGTTGTTGTTTATTTTATTTTTATTATTTGTTGTTACAGCGGCAATAGCCCTGCTAAACCGAAAGGCGGTATCTCAATCGGAGTAAGTTTTGAGAAAATTTACTATTTAAAGAAACATAAGGATATAAAGAACTTCTGAGTGGTTTTTTTAAATGTTTTAAGTTAGATAGCGGTATGTGGCTTATACCTTTAGATGCGAAATTATTATAGCTATTGATTGAATGGTATAAAAAAAAACTAAAAGGGCGTATCTCAGAGATACCGCCTTTCGGCTTAGCAGGGCAGTATAGAAATACAAAATCCGTGAAAATTTCAACTGTCTACCTATTACGGTTCATGAGATATAGCCCGCTGACAAACAGACGGACAGCGGAGGCTTAGTAATAGGATTCCGTTTGGCACCCTTCGGATACGGAAACCTAAAAAACTCTGCAACAAATGTCGGAGTCAAAGCCTTTTAAAGCTCAGACATTTATCCTGCATATTCATAAAATACCTCTTAGAATATTACAAGCAGATGACTCACACGCAGTTGGAAGGTCATTACATAGGAAAGTGGCTAACGTTCGCAAGTAGTTATTCAAACTGCAAAAAAAGATTTTCCCATAGATACGCCAGGAATCTCATAAAACGTGTTTCTTGAGCTATTGGCCCGTCTGGAAAGTTAGAAAGCTTTGATTTAGACAATATAGTTAAATAACTTTACTGCAGTAAGTAATTCCGATGACACTTTTGTGATTTATAAATGTGATAAAAGTCAGTAGACTAGTGGTCGCAAGCGCTACTGCTGAGCATGAGGTCCTGGTTTCGATTCCCAGGTCGGGCAAAATGTTATTGGGTATTTCTATTAGGAATTTATCAGTAGCAGCCCGGAGCCCGGAGCATAACCTTTCGAGGAATACCGGCGTCATGTTATGTTGTATCAAAATCCTGATACACAAAGCTCACGAACCCATTGCCTGACTCACACAATCATTCTACTTTCATGATTAGGTAATGTTGAACATCAGGATATAACTTTCTTCAAGCTTAGTCATATAAATATCTGCACGAACTAAAACTGATGAAAATTCCGATTTCGAAGAGCAAAGCGCTGCGCGGGAAAGATAAACTACTTATCCGTGTCTAAGCTGATGATCAATATGGGTAGATGTTACTGAGATGACCAATCGTACTACCAAGAATCGTAAATCCATAATGCGAGAGTCTCATGGGTCATTGGGTTAATAATTTAAAACTTTACAATTTTTTTCCAACGTTTTCCCGTCTGGTAATGCTTAACTTTTTGGATTACCTATAGCTAATAAAATCTGGAGATAAGCTTAATTCCATAGGCCATTATTTTATTATATTGTTAATTCAGAATGGTTAATTTTGATTAAACAACTACTGTTGTGTTGTTGTTGGTTGTTGTTATGGTCGTGTTGTTGTTGGTTGTTGTTATGGTCATGTTGTTGTTGGTTGTTGTTATGGTTGTGTAATTTTTTGTTTGTCCAGCATCATCATGAGTCCTGATAATCACCGACGAGGTCCACCTTTTCCACAATGAACCTGTCCTGTCCCCGCTCTAATTTCCAAAAAGCTTTTGGGTTGTTTTGATAAGTTCCTGATTCACAAAAAAAAACCGGCCAAGTGCAAGTCGGACTTGCACACGAAGGGTTCTGTGCCGTATTTAGATTGATAAAAAAACCCCGTTTTTTGGATGGACCCCTTAATTATTTTTTAGGATTCCGAAAAATAAATAAAAAATTTACAGATTGTGTATTTCTATTACCGCTATAAAGCGGTGATAGAAATACACAATCTGTAAAAAATTCAAGTGTCTACCTATTACGGTTCATGAGATACAGCCCGCTGACAGACAGACGGACGAACAGACAACAGAGGCTTAATAATAAGGTTCCGTTTGGCACACTTCAGGTACGGAATCCTAAAAAGCGTAATTTAAAATGACATTGGACTATATTTTACTCGACTGTATTTTTAAATGTTCCCAAAGAAACAAGACGATTCTGAGCCCTACATTACTACTTTTTCCCAAGCTCATATCACGTATCATAACAAGCCATATAAACCAGTCTTTCACCCACATTACGCAATCGCGAACCTCCAATTACGTTTTTTTTTTAATATCCGGAACCCGAATAGTGAATCTCAAATACCTGAGAACCCTTTCACTTTTTTTGAAAGAAGTTCGTCGACTTCGCAATGTCAGCAGGTAAGTATGTATATTTTTACTTTTGTAGTTTGTAAAGTAAGAGTAGGTACTTTTGAAATGAATGAATGTGAATATGATTATGCTTTGCGTGTGCGATTGTGTGACTTGTGCGTTTAGATACAGGCTGTGTAATTTTTGAGATAGAAATTGATAAGCATTTTTTTTAACGTGGGTTAGTTTGGTCCGTGACCATCTGCGTGCGATGTTGCAGTGCATATTCTACGGTCAGTTGTGAGTAGATGAGATGAGGAGATGGCGGACGATATTCGATACTTCGAAACGGTTATTCAGTTTCAGTACGAATTAAAAGTAAATAACGGACCTAAAAGTGTGTGAGGACCTGAAAGTTTATGAACGATGGGAAAGTCAAGTTGGTAAGGTTGAGAAGGAGAGGGGTCAGCTGTGATAATGACCGCAAAAATTTCAAATAATAGTAAAAAAAAGCGACTTCCAAAAAAACACGATAAAGTGAAAAATAACTTTTATTTCGGAAATCAATGTCTTTGGTTTAGAATTTTCGTTTTTTGCCACCGAGTTCCGAAAGAGAAGTTATTTTTCTCTTTTTAGTGTTTTTTTTGGAAGTCGATAGTTGCGTTTTTTAAGTTTTTAGTTGTGGTGCCTACCTAACCTACCCCATACAAATTGGAATACCACTACCTGCTATGGAAATAACAGTGACAGGAACTTATTATATTATCATACATATAGACTAAGTGGGAAAAATACGTATTATTGAAGCTAACTCGAGAGCATACACTTTTAAACAAAAAAATAATTTTCAAATCGATCTACAATCAAAGGAGAAATCGGTGGACATACATTAAAAAAAAAACTTACGTAACAAACATCCTCCACCTTATTGGAAGTTGGTAAAAAATAGTTACCATGCTTGACAAACTGTTCGGTAACGCTGCTGTTCTTTAAGCTCGCGTTTTAATCACCCACGTGTTAGTTCTCTACTCACTATTCTTTGCCAATAACCACACGGAACAAGAAATTAATTGGCAAGGCTACTTGATTTAAAGCGCATACAACATTCTGGCTTTATTCCAAACGACCTGAACCGATAGACGTTGTCCTGTCCTTTCAATAATTCATACAAAAATCCCGTAGAAAAAGGTCGTTCCGTTTTTTCAGCATTTAATTTTTTTGCGGAAAACTTTTTTTTATTTTTTCTATAAATTAAAAATATTTTATTTCACTTATCTACAAGGGCACTTATAAAACGTCAGAAGCTAGGTGCACGGTTCCAATTGGTCGTTTCCTATGGAGAAGAGCCGGCACGAAACTCCCTGGTAAAATAAAAAGTTTACTAGACATTTTTTCAGTTTTTTTTTAAATATAAATATTCATAAAAAAACTGAAAAAATGTCTAGTAAACTTTTTATTTTATACTAGTGGTCGCCCAGAGGTCGAAATTCAACCATAATTCATTTAATTCTAAGGTATCTTGTGTCAAACGCATGGTAGTGTGTGTAATGTTTTTTTTATTAATTTAATGTTTATTATATAAAAATATTAGCTTTCTGCACTCCTTCTCCATATTAACTTTAACTGTGCCAAATTTCATACTCCTCCGTCCACGTAATTTTTTGTAAAAAGGGGTACAAAGGATTTGCTTCACGTATTAATATAATAATTACATAAATATTTATTTATATATACAACTATCCTCACTAATATTATAAATGCGAAAGTGAGTTTGTTTATTTGTTTGTTTGTCACACAAAAACGGCTAAATGGATTTGGATAAAATTTGGCACATAAGTAGACCATGACCTGGGTCAGGACAGCGGATACTTTTTATCCCAATATTTGAACGAGATCAAGACTTAGCCCAGGTTCGCACGGGCGTATTTTTATCGCGGCGATTTTTTTTCGCGTTTTGGATTTTCGACGGTCTGCACCGAGATTTGGATATCCAATAGTGTGTTTTCTTGACGCGCTGTGATACGCACTGAATGCGCTCTGTTGGATTCTCAAGGCTCGGCTCAACACCGAGAGTTGAAAATCCAGTGCACGAAAAAAAATCGCCGCGATTTTATTACATCCGTTCGAACAAGGACTTATGCGGGTGAAACCGCGGGGCGTAGCTAGTTTATGAATTTAAAAAAATAGCCGAAGTGGTCCAGCCATTCTCAAGTGACGCACTTATCAACGAACAGCATTTAATTTTTATTTAAATAGGTTGAACAACCTGTATAATGTATGTTATTCTAATATGTACGGGCTTGTATGTGATGTTTGAATTGCTTGTCATAGTGATGTGAAGGGTCATACAAGAGAAATGCTATAATAATTTGCTTGACATGTTAGGTACTGCTCAAGTTTTTTTTACTTTGATGATACTAATTTGAGAGAATGGTGCATGATTGTGGTTGGTAGGTATTTTTAAGAGTCTAAACATTTAACAGGATTAGATGCTTCCGAGCTTATTCTTCATCGGGTATAGCATATAGGAACGTAATTGTCTTCTAGACCGAATTTCGACCGTGGTGGCTAATCTCAGCAGAGCCCAGCCTTTGGCGCGGGAGATATTATAGTGCACAAGTGTGTGCGCAGACACAGATGCAAAAGTCAAATCATTTATTTCAAATAGGCCCATAAAAGTTACTTTAAAACGTCAAAACTTACATAAAAAAATATTGATTCTAGTCGCCCCTTCCAAAATGTAGTTTTCGTATGGAGAAGAATAGGAAAGAAACTCCAGCGTTGCTGTTTTAAAACGTTTTACAATATTTGTGTTTTTACAAAACTTTCTGCTCGGTTTGGTTGGCGGGCACGACACCAGTACAAAATTGTAACAATTTTGTACTGGCGCCGATGCCCCGCTGGGCTATCGCTCCTCGTCCGTGCCCGTGCACTAAGTCCGACTGGCTAGCTACCACCATCTTAGTACATACTATCTTAGTCTGTCGCCATAACAACAATGTTAACAGCATTTTTGTATTTCGGCAGTTAGAGGTAAGATAAAAAGATAAGATAAGTCAAAAATTGTTAATAAAGAAGCCATATTAGCTGCTTATCACGGACTTGTTGCACCTGTCCTAAGATATGGTATTATATCTTGGGGCAACTCAGTCGATAAGGAATCTGCATTTAAATCTCAAAAGAAATGCATTAGAGCAATGTGTAATATAGACAACACTACCAGCTGTCAACCCTACTTTAAAAGCTTAAATATTTTGACACTGCCCTCTTTATACATATATGAAGTTAATGTTTTTGTGAAATTGAATCCTAATTATTTTAAGACTGCTGCTAAAAGCCACTATAGACAATTACGTGACAAAAAAAGATTAGAAATTCATATACCATATGGGAAAACAGCACTAATCAATAAAAGTATTCTTTGTATGGCATCATTGATTTACAACAATTTGCCTGATGATGTCAAAAAGTTATCTGTTCTTCAATTTAAGTCGAAGCTACAAAAATTCCTAGTAAATAAATGTTATTATAATGTCAAGGAGTACTTACAGGATAAGAATATAGATGGTTACATATAGCAAGAGTAATTTATTGACATTGAATAATATGGCAATAACAATAGTGTGACATGCTATAATAATTTAATTTGACATCTGATAATTTTATTTTAATTTGGACTAATATTTTTAATTTAATTTATTTGATTGATAAGTTTATGACATGTATTATAAATTTATAATTCATCTGACAATCTTTATTTTTAAACCTTTGATGTAGTATTCTGTTTTTTTTTTTTTTTTAGTTTTTATTATAATAATTTTTGTAATGTTATTTTAATAATGATATAATAAGAATAATAATATAAATATTTGCACACCTTATTAGGTAATGATACAGTGTACTTTAAATCTATTTGTAACATCTGTTTATATACCACCTGTATTAAGCAAATAAATGATTTGATTTGATTTGATAACCAGTTCCTCTGTGGTTGAGGATTTTGGATGAAGCTCGCTTCCACCTTCGGCCTGATCATCACTTACCATCAGATGAGATGCAGGCCAAGAGCTTCCACGTAGTGGTTAAAAAAAACAGAAAAGAAAAAAAACAACTTTTAATTGAAGATAATTATTGACAGTACCATATCTTACCTTTCTTAATATCGCAATAAAATGAAACAGTGCGTTACTTCACCATAAAGCCCATATAAATGCTTTCCTAATTAAATTCTATGGGAGAAAGTGCAGTGTTTTGTATCATAAAGAACTATAGTCGAAATATTATTCTGAAGACCGCAAAGTGGTCATACATATAGCGGTTTTGGTGGTATATGCAAAATTCACATAATTATAATTAATTCCTTGTCCAAAAAATTTTATGTCGTGTTCAATGGGGTACTGTGTCGACTGTTACAATAAAATACCTTGTGATATATTGCAATTAAATGAAAGAAATTTTGAAACTCATATCAAAAGTACACTTTGTAAACAACCCAATTACAAATTAGAGGATTATATCCAAGATAAAATGCTTGGAAACATGCTGGTCCTGCTCCATAGGATAATCTAGAATGTAGACAAAATCAAACTGGTTGGTAATTTAATTGTATATATTATTTTTTTATGACATTGATGTTCCATTCTGTGATTTCCTCACACACTGACTTATTAATTGTGAAATTTTAGGAAAATCTTCTGTTTTTACAATGTTTGTAAATATGAGCACCATGTATCTATGACATAATTAATTTATCTGTCGTTGCTTCATTTTTAATTATTTTTAACTATTGTGTTATAATACTTTTATTCTAAGTGCATCGTCTTCACATATAATTATATAACTAATGTACCTATACGAAATATTATAAAATATTTTAAAAGAGTAACGGTGGAGTTTCTTGTCCATTCTTCTCCATACGAAAACCTTTTTGAAGGGGTGACTAGAATACATTTTTTTTGTAAATTTTGACGTTCAAAAGTGCCTTACAAGGGCCTTGAAATAAATAAGACTTTGACTTTGATTTCAAAAAACGAAAGGGCTAAAAACGCTTTGAACATCAGATATTCCCGTGGTCGTCGTATTATTTCTAGTAAGCCCATTTGAATTGAAGTGACAACCTATCTGACTAACTTACCCTGTTACTGGGTAACACCACCATCCACCATCATCTAGTCACAATCTACCAAAAGATGAGTACAAGCTTGAAGCTTCCTAATAAGTAAAATGTTTAATTTAATTTCAAATCGCTAATCGCTGGCACTGACACCTGACGTTCAAAACCATAGATATTAACGACGTCCATCTCGACTCCCATCCACTCGTAATAATTACGTCAATAACAATTAAATCCGACTGCCATCATTATAGTGCTTTACATTTTGAACAATTATATTCAATTTTATTGATATTTCATGTTGGAAGTACTTTCATTTTTGTTCAGTATTTTTCAGAATCGGCTTTCATAGAAGCATTATTGAGAAAATCACGTTTTACGAGAAGATTTCTTTATTTATAAATTTTATTGAGTTCTGAGTGCTGACTCAGATACAGGATTGATAAAAAATGTATTTATTTAAGTGAGCTATTTTATAGATATGTCGAGGAGCTCATGGCTAAGTAATAACAGCCGCACGGGTCGATCCATCAAGTTAAGCTACGTTGGGAAAAGACTATGATGAGTTATTTTATAGGTCTGGCAGAATCGTTGTTCTATTGGCCCTAAGCATAACTGCTGCTAGTTGTAGGTTCGATTAACAGAACACACAAAGTTTTAATTATTCAGTTTTCCAATAAGAAAATTAGGTACTCGTCTCGATTTGTGCCCTGGGGCGGCAGTCTAGACGTAGATAACGATCGCTATACGAGCGAATTCGGTTGCAAAGTCGTAATGGCGCCCCTAGACGCGCGCGACGTGCTTGACAAAACGTGATGTTTTCGTGTTTGTCCAGTAATTTTGACCGTCGAGAGACGCCATTAGGACTTTGCGACCGAATTCGGTCGTATAGCGATCGCTATCAATGTCGAGACTGCCGCCCCAGGCAGGCAATCTCGCATTCGTTACTGTCGCTCGTAAAAATTATATTCACTGGCCATAGTAAATTACCAGTCAAGTAATGGTAAAATGTAGGTTTCCTTCGCCGTTTAGGATATATTAAATAAAATAAATCACAATTGAAATTTAATCAGCTTGTTTTTTTTTTTGTCAAGGTCATCTCGTAGCTGACCTATGAGGTCATCAGCCCGGTTCTTGAACATGAACTTTATAATCATTTGTTAAAACTTTAAGCCTTGTATGGTCAAATAAAATTAGCACCTCTTCCTAACAAAATTAACAAATTAACACCTCCATGCTAACGGCACAACAATCTCTCAAACTGATTATCATACGTTGACCTTCACAGTTACGCATAACTACGTAATATTTAACGGTTGTTTTGACAAGTTATACTGCTTTGACGAGTTTCTACGTAATACTGGTGATGACGACACTGATGTTTGGTTCTGTTTTTAAATCCCGACGCAAAAAGAGGGGTGTTATAAGTTTGACAGCTATGTGTGTGTGTCTGTGTGTCTGTCTGTGGCATCGTATCTCTTAAACGGGTGAACCGATTTGAATGCGGTTTGTTTGTATTTGAAAGCAAGTTTTCTACCGATGGTTCTTAGACATGTTTTGTCAAAATTGGTTCAGTCATTTGAAGATTATCAGCCCATTTCTAGTTGATGAATGGATCTGAACGTCTTCCACAGGTCTGATCGATTTCAAATTTGCTATTCTGTTATTTCAATGATATTAGAAGAACGTAGTAACCTTGAACTGATGCTGCAGCATCATCTGGAATATGCAGGATACCCAACTCCCTTACCAACTTACAGCACAGGTATCGTGTTTGGGCTCATTGGAATGGTCTCAATGAATAGGTTATAGATAAATAGATGAACAGGGTCTGGTGATGTAGTAGGAAAGAGAAATGAGGAAATGTTTGTGTCGTAGGTTTTTTAAATTTTAATATAATGTTTATTTTATTCGTTCGGTTAGTTGTAGTAAAGTATGGTGCATGTGTAAGTTATGATAGAGTGGATAGTTAGATCTGTGAGGTTAAGCTAAGCCTACTGGGGTAAGAATGTGGATAGGTGACTATTTTACAATTCGTTTTAGGGTTGCGTACCCGAAGGGTGCCAAACGGAACCCTATTACTAAGCTAGCTAGACAAAACCAAACTGGTTGCTAATTTAAGTTGTATAAATTATTATTTTTATTATATGACATTGATTTTACTTTCTGTGATTACTTCCTCACACACTGACTTATTAATTGTAAAATTTTAAGAAATCGTCTATTTTTACAATGTTTGTAAATATGTGAGAACCATGTATCTATCACATAAGTAATTAATTTATCTTTCGTTGCTTCATTTTTATTAATTCTTCTTTTTACCTATTGTGGTAACGTATTTCTTTTTTTTAGATGCATCGTCTTCACATATAATTATGTAACTAATGTACCTACATATATAACATATTGTAACACTTTTTAAAAGAGTAACGGTGGAGTTTCTTGCCCATTCTTCTCCATACGAAAACTACCGTTTGGAAGGGGTGACTAGAATCAATTAATTTTTTTGTAAACGTTGACGTTCAAAAGTGCCTTACAAGGGCCTATTTGAAATAAATGATTTGACTTTGACTTTGACTTTGAAGCTGCAGCTGTCCGTCTGTCTGTCAGTGGGCTGTATCTCATGAACCGTAATAGGTAGGTATTTTACATATTTTCAATCATAATTGAAACTATGTAGTTTCAGCATTTGTTGGATGATCAAATAAATACCTACAGAATTAGTACCGACTTTTTTAATTGCTTCAGAGCCTCTTCTTGTATAGAGTAGGAACAAACCTTGATCATTACGCTAGCTCAATCTGAGGTGGCGATATTAGATGAAGTTTTCATCTTCCATAAGAAGTCACCCTATGTCTAAATTTATAAATCCGTAATGTTTTTGAGAGCTTTGATTGTCCACTTGCGGCCCTGACTTAAAAATTGTTGGTCATGGGTTCGAACCCAGCCAGGCGCTTTACTTTGTTTAAATAATTTCATCATCACTGCTCTCAAAACGGTGTACGAAAACATAGTGAGGAAATCGGCATATCCTAGAACATAAAAAATTCAAAGACAAGTCTAATTATAAACTACCATAAATAAAAAACCGGCCAAGTGCGTGTCGGACCACGTACAATGAAGGGTTCCGTAGTTGGGATGAATTTATCTCGAGAACAAACTTAACATTGTTGTTGAAAAACATGTTCTCACATACGGTATGTACCTATGGGAAATTATGTTTTTCAAACTGCAAATTTAAGAAAGTCGATTATTACTCGTTAACCTAGTACCTGATAGTTTTCCTTTTAAATTCGTTAAATATACTTCTTCTGTGAATTTTTCACAAATCCAAGTACAACCATTTAGCTGGCAGGGGGAGGGGGGGGGCACTGGACTCTATCTCTCTTCTACTACTAACCGTCTCCGAGCTAAGCCGCGGACAGACAGACAGACAGACAGACGGACATGGCAAAACTATAAGGGTTCCTTGTTTACTACGGAACCTTAAAAACTACTACTTTAACCATCGTCTGCTCTACTGTAGAGTTCACACGGCAACAATATAGCGCCATCATAATTACGTGCTCTATGTTAGTAGAGCGCTTACGGTAGAGTCTGTGCTTGCTGCTTACCTACTTCTGTGTAATGAGGTATGTGATACAGCTGCTGCTGTATGTAGTTTTATGTGAAGTTGATGATACTAGCTTTGGACGTGGAGCCGTTCGTGGGTGACACTTTTAGTGTTTCAGGCTGAAAAGTAATTTAAGTAAAAAGCTACCTCCCAGCTGTTATATATAAAAAGTTTTAAATTTATTTAGTACAGTCGACCTCGTTATTGTTGTATCACTTTTTACAGCAATTCCTACTTAATTGAAACTTCACTAAGGTTTGACATAATATCTTCACACACAAAAATACCTTG
The DNA here is from genome assembly GCA_914767755.1 of Agrochola circellaris. Taxonomy (NCBI): domain Eukaryota; kingdom Metazoa; phylum Arthropoda; class Insecta; order Lepidoptera; family Noctuidae; genus Agrochola; species Agrochola circellaris. The sequence continues at coordinate 14,872,479 of OU611863.1, read as the reverse complement.
TCGTTTTATGACGTGAAACAAACAAAAAAAAAAGAAAACTTAAACAAAAAAAAATTACAAGTTTTTTTGATGTTTTAGTAATCTTTTTTGTTTGTTTGTTTGTTTAGGTTTCAGATTTTTTTTTTCTTTATATTTGAAAAGTCTGTCTATCAATTACTTCTCATCATCATCAGAACTAGGTACAGGCGTACCACAGATATCTAACCCTCGCCTCGTTTCTACACATGATGACAAGGGGCGGTCAGCCGAGCAAAGAAGCGAGAGTGGGTGAAAGCACGCGCGGGTTAAATAATACACAAGTAGGGACCGGATTGTGTTAATGTGTCAGTTCTGTGTATTGTTTGAATTACATTGAAGCAAAGTAGTTGGTAGGGTACCTTAGTAGGATACCTCAGTAGGTATCCTCTTGCCAGTGCAAGAAACTTCTATATTATATATCTACACATCTATCTTTTAATATACAGGCTGTCAGGGATATCGACGCGAAAACTGTTACCCTGGATTCAGTATATGATACTGAACCCCACAGCGTTGAAATTTTATGTCGGTTATTAAAAAAAAATCTGCTGTTTCATAAAAAAAGTGCAATACCTACGCGGTCAAAATTTATTGAACAGCAGATTTTTTTTTAAAAACCCTGCCACCCTGTATAATTCTATAATTCTTATGCACGCGTGTATGTCACTAAACTCCTGCGGCTATAGAGCCAATGACTTAGGTCCTAATGGTTAGGGTACGGAACGGTCGAGCGGTCGTAAGTTTGAACCCATCTTTTGTATTCTCATCAGTTTGACACAAACTTCTGGGATAGTACAGTTTTGAAAAAGTCAACTTTACCTAAGTAAAAGGTGTTAAACACAAACTTAATAAAAATAGAATTCAGACCAGAAAACAATGAATTCTCCAATATTTGTTATCTCGGATATTTTTATTAGGAAATGTAAAATGCGAAAAAATTCATTACTAGCTTTTGCTCGCGACTTTTTCCCCGTTAAATATCTTGTTTTAACGTAAAATATATCCTTAAGGATCTCATCGCCCGCCCGTGCTGTTACTTCGTTTTTGCTTTGCATTCTTACTGACTTTTTTCGTTTTGCTCGGCTCCTAAGGCTCGTAGCGTGATGTTTAATAGCCTATAACCTTCCTCAAGAATTGGGCTATCAAATACAAAAAGAAATTTTTCAAATCCGACTGCTTCCCGAGATAAGCACGTTCAAACAAACAAAAGAAAAAAACAAACACACTTCAGCTTTATTATTACTATCTGCCATGCTATTCTGTAAACATCTCACCGTGAAAACTTGGGTGAAGTGAGCTGTCAATAGTGTCAATCCCTGTGGAATGACAGCTCACTCCACGCTCACTTCACCTTAGTTTTCACGGTGAGATGGTTAAAGAATAGCACTGCAGATATAGATTTCTTTGATTGAATGTTATTACCCTTACTAAAACATAGTTCGCCTTTTCTTCTGATGCTTTGCACTTAATCAACTTTTCTTTTTTGTTTTCTCGTGCTAAAGGGTATCACTAGCAGCATCGTAACCCTAGCTCTATTACTTTATCGTGGCGATACCCTTTTACCTCAGTTGAACTTTGCTCCTTGCTCTCACTGAGACATCGATCAAGCAGATTATGTGACACTAGCTAATGCGCCCGCGTGGCCCTAACTCTTTTTCTAAAATAAAACTAGATAATTAGACAATGTCAAGCCTCACTGATGTGTGTCTCACTGAACTGTGTTTCACCTCTCACCTCTTTCACGTGTGGACACGTCAGGCGTCGAGCACGCTGCGCTCGACGCTTGACGTGTCCACACGTCGGGTCCGAGTTCGCAACAAGTCAATCGCCTTCCTGAGGATGCCTCGTTGAGAGGTGAAACACGTGTCGATTTCTTACAGTGTTCTTTATGACTCTTTTACTAAATATACGTCGTCTATTGTATTTTATAATAGCTTTCCGCAAAGTCACGCCTGAATCAATTAACTATTGAAAAACATTTATTGGAAAAACCCCATTTGCCCTTGAATCGATTCCAGGATCTCGGGCACAGCAGTCGCACTTGCAGGCACTAGACCAAGAAGACAATAATGTTCAAGTAAAACCCTTAATTTTTAAGCAAATCATCAACAGTTTTACCAAGGTATTAAATCAGTATACTAGCCCTACAAAATGGCTCTTTCTGAGATGTATACCTTGGTTGTAGAAAATTAGAATTCATTCAGCAGCCAAATAATCAGTTATTTGTTGTCATTGCACGAGCATCTTGCATCCTGCATTAAGCCCCAGACATGTTGCGCTGACAACATGAAGTGGGATAACGACAAAAGAATGATGACGAGCATCCTAGCCTCAGCTTTATGCTCCTATACTTGTGGACGAGCTCAGTATCTCGGTTGAACTCCGCTCCTCGCTCTCACTGGCTCACGCCCCATCGATCAAGCAGATTACATGACATTAGGAACTAGAAAGTTCTATTTTTACAAACAAATTCACACGCAACATGTTGAAACTCATCTCTCATTGTAACGCAGAGATGAAATTTCATGATATCGTAGTAATTTGTCGTGGAAACGAAGTTTTTTGGCGCGTTTACAATTATTTGTACTTACTGTTTTTTTTTGTTTTTGGGATGCTGATAATGAAAGGAAGTTAATTTTTTGCAATATGTAGGAGCAAGATTTTCACAGTTTTCTTTCTGACAATTGATTGACATTAAGAAAAAGACTGTGTTAATATTAATAAGTTGTCGAGAGATAAGTTGTTAATAACTGATTATATTTTAATAATCTCTACATAACTAAGAACACTTTCCATGCCTTGGGCGCTGAACCGTAAACTTTAAACTTGACATGCGCTTGAGCACACTAGAACGAAGTAGCATTGCAAAGTAGAATTAACCTATTATCTAAGCTATCCTATTCGTACCGAAAAGAAACGAGTATTAAATATAACTACGCCTCATCACTACAAAAATAACATGTTTTTTGAGACATTTTTTACCGGACGAGAGACGAAAAAGGGAGGGAAGGTTTTTGTTAAATAAATTACAACAATATTGGTATCAAATAAAAACTTAATGAATGAAAGAAAAAGGGAATGAAGGGAAGGAAAATAAAAGGAACACTCTTCTGCAAAATGTTATCCGTGTAGCTAGATCCAGCGGTTTAGGTTGTGCGTTGTATGTAAGTATTTTTTATGAAGTCCCTTGACTAGTAAATATGGTGTTAGAGTTCATTAGTTATGTATGTTTAAGTCTCATGTCATAACAAGCCTATTGCCATCAACCGGGCACTAATCCTGACTCCGAAATGTGGGTGTACTAAAGATGCATCCCTGCCTAACCCTTCCGGTATACTGTCATGATGTATGTAAATGATTACAATTTTCAGTCTTTACCTACATTCCAAGTTTAAAATAAAAGCAGGTGCGTATGAAGCTGCAAAAGCCATATCACTAAGTATAATCACACAATAAACCGATCAAACGATATGAAAAATAGCAAACGCATGACTCTAAACTTTTCATTCATACATCATTCGAACAGTATCTACAAATGAAAGTGTTACCTATTGTATTGTCATCTTCTTGCTCATTATAGACATAGTATTTCACTTCTTAATTAACTACTCTTGTTTGAAAGCGATTACTAGAAATTGAAACTGTAAAAGTATTTATGAAAGTATTTAATTATATCGATGAGTAACAAAAAACTTGCGAAATTCTACGTAATATAGAGGTATGAGCAACAGGGTGTAAAGTTCACTCATCCCCTATAGAAAAGGGAGCATCCTCCGACCAAACGGGTGTCGTGTCTGGTGGGCAACTGCCCGACGATTGATGTGAGGAAGTTATATATATATGTTGATTGCACGTTCAAGTCTGATTATGCGGTAAACACTGATTGCGCGATAAAATCTGATTGCGCGATGCAGGATTTTGTGTGACCTCGAGTCTGATGCGTAGTTCGCAAGTGGCGATGTATACCGCCACATCACTCCGGAGACCAAGGTCGATAGTGGGCTGTCTTATATCTTGCAATGCTTCACAGTAGCAGCTGTGGTTCTAGTGAGTCGAAACCGGGTGCTGCATAGTTCGCGGTGAGTCGGAACTGTCTGCGGTGATTCCCCAGTGAGTCGGGGTGGCGCTGCGTTATCATCCAGTGAGTCGGATGTGGTACAGGCCGACTTGTGGATGACTGCTGGCGTCGCCCAGGAAAGGGTAGAAAGGGCTCTGCTTGTGGCCGACAGTGTGCTGTGCCAAGGTTGCTAATGAGGTTCAGGGTGATGACCAGGAATGCGCGTCCGCTGCGCATGCGCATGCGCATGCTGGTGGTCAGGATACCCGTTGAAGCCGTGGGTGCTGGCTGGCCTCTCGAGCGTTGATGATGACCTCACGCTGAAGCAGTTGCACGAAGGCTGCGCTGACGTTCATACTCGGGGTCACCAGTACAGAGTTTTGAAGAACAGGGTGTAAAGTTCTCTCATCCCCTTTATAACTATAAGAGAGGATCCTCCGACCTGACGGGTGTTGTGGTTGGTGGACAGCTGCCCGATGATTAATATATACATTCTTAAACACGTGGCGATGTAGATGCCGCCACAATAGTAAAATACTGAAATAATAATCATGAAATTGAGGAATCAATATCAGATGTAGATATTAATAGTAAGCATGGATAATGTATAATCAGCCTATATAATGTTCGCATTGCTGGGACAGAGGCTTCCTCTCTGTGAGAGGGAGTGGGCCGCAAGCCACCACGTGGGCTCAGTGCGGGTTGGAAGACGTTACATGTCTTCGAAGTTGTTGGCTCTCGAACATACCAGTTTTCACAAAAGATGCAAACCTTTTCAGAAACCGTAATTTATCTATGAATGTATGATCTCAATGGAAATAAAACAAGAAAAGAGAGTAAAATCAATAAATAAAAAGAAAAATTGCAAAACAGAAAGTTAATAAAAACTTATGTATTGGCATTGACACCGATAGCAGATAAGAAGTGACAGCAACATCCACCAAGATAGTTAGGAGTTATATCAATAGGTACCTACCTAGTATTATTCTTTAATTACACTAATTGATACATTGGACACTTTTTAAATTTTGGCGTCAAGAGCAAAGTTTACGCGAAGCTTAAAGCAAAGCTTAAGAAAACAAGATAAAATGCTGACTTTGTACGAATGCCAAGGCCAAGATACAATCTCTAACCACAGACAACCTAACGGTAATTTATTGCATAACCTTTGCTTTGTTTAGTAAACGGTGTTCTTTGTTGCGTACTTAGAGTTCTTTTTATTATTTTACCAGGATATTTTCATAACTAACTTCTTGTTATTCAAAGGCAAGCTGTAATGCCTTTGAATACAAGAATGCTTACTTAAACTTATCAGGCAGTTTAACCAAAAACCAGCAGATTGAAAGGTAAACAATGGTAGGTTAACGATCGTGTTGAGTTTGACTGAAATATATATATAATCTACGTTCGCAATTTATTTGCCAAACATGTAAACAGACACGAGTTTTAAACTAAAAACTGACTGATAAGTTTAAGTAAGCATTTTTGTATTCAAAGGCAATAAAGCTTGCCTTTGAATACCAAGGAAAAGCGACCATAATGCCTACACATAAGGTTTAGTTTGCCCTGCAACGATATATTTTTTATGACCATTTTCAACAATAATAGTCAGTCTAAAATCAAATTTATTTACACATGCATATAGTTGATGTTTGTTTAAGTGGTAATAATATCAATTGGAAACAAGGTCATAAATAGACCTTAGGTATACTTTTTAGGAAACAAAAAGTAAGAAAACCTGACACTGTAATTTTCAAAAGTTTTATCCAGGTTTTAGCCATGGAATTTTTGTGAAGTGATTATGAAATGATACAAAATATAATGAATCATCAGAATCTACTACAAGAAATCACCTCCACGGGTGCATAATTTCTCACACTCAATTAAACCTAGACCGTGTCACGGGAACTGGACTGTCAATAATTAGGACAGATAAAAAGTAAAACAATAGATGCTATGTTATAGTAGTTCATTTGAATGAGAACGATGGCATCGGGTTCTCTTGAACACAATGTCGTGTCATCTGTCAATGAAGGTCAGCATGCAGCTAGACATAGTGTTTTGGGGTTTTGTCGAATTTTGTGTGAATAAATTTGTAATATATAACTTAACATCACGCCTGTAATTCCCGAAGGATTAGGCAAAGGTATTCCTAGTACACCGACATTTCGCCTGTTCAAAATCCCATGTAATATCGAGTCTATTGCCATCAACAGGGCACAGGGCTCACATCCACACTCCGGGCTGCTACTACGAATATTTGCATATGATCTTTCAGAACTTTATAGTAAAATTCTGTTTATATATATCTTTTTGAATATTTGATGTCTACTAGACCTACTTTTTGCCCACCATAGTGTTGTCCACACAATCATTATTCCGTTCTCCGCTAACATAGGCCAGTGCTTTGGTTGGCTTTGCCAGGTGGGTGGCGTCCCATCATCTTCGCCTTGGTCTGCCACGGTATCATCTAGCGTTCAATGGGATCCACTCTCCACTCCATCCATAGCGGATGAGATGTGGACTTATAGTTCAACATGCGTCTGACATTAGATATTTTTTTTCCTTTATTTCTTTATAACCTTTCTGATGCCGTTCTTTTTTTTTTTAAGTAGGAAATTATTAAATAACTTCTCCCGCTCTGGGCGGAGTGGGAGGACGTGTGAGACTCTTACTGACAAAAACCCACCCGTGTTCCTTCAGTTGCCTATACTACGTAGTATTATATTATCTGTGCCGGTACATTGCCAGGGGCCACGGTATCCCTTTCGGACCATCCCGCGACCCCGGCAGTCCTGATGCCGTACTGAGAATTGGTTATTTCTAAATTTGTCAAAAAAGATAAGAATGAGTCACGTATTTATCCATGAATGTTGTTCACAATACGCTATTCCATGTACTTTTTCTTCATCTCCAATGATATTAGTCAGTAAGATGACAGCAGAACTGAATGCCCGAGGTGCACCGTACATTTAAGTATGACCTCTAGTCGCAAAGGCTATTTTAATGTATGCAATTGCATGCAGTGAAAGCGAACTGAACAAAATGGGGCAGCTAGCATCAACCTGCAGCACATTGCTTACTTTTGCTTCGAACTTGACCTGCATTCTTTCACACGTTGTCAATGTTACCGTGTAAGAATAAAATCTATGTCAAATTACCGACATCTACTTGATATGGTCGTCACGAGTGTCTCCAAACACAATGTGTTTACGCTCCATTCACTTGTTTTTGAAAGTATTTTTTTGTATACTTACTGCACTTTCGTTGTTCATTTCTTTTTTATTAAAGTTTGTCTGTTTTTTGGGATGGATTGGAGCTCTGGGATTTGCGGTTGCGATTTCGATTCTCGTGAATTATAAAACGTGTCGTAGTTGGGTTTTAGTTTTATAACTTTTATTTTCATTTAAATAATTTTGGGGCCATTATATATTTTTTTTTATGTGCAAATTAAGCCTTTTCATTTAATACCCAACATGGCACCATTTTGTTTTTCTTTCATGACTTTATGTCCTCTAGAGGGCGCCATATTCAATGATATTTGTTTTGAATGATTATTCATATATTTAATGTGACGTCACATAGCGTATTATTAGCAAACAATCAAGACGCTTCCAACGATATCTAATTGGTCACATTATGATGAGTAGTTTAGAAGTTATGAGCTCCTTTTTGCTTCGACGTATTTGGGTAAAAAGTGATTGAGTAGCAGCATATCATTAGAATGTAGGTCTCATCTTATACTCCATTTAGCATTATATATATTTTAGAAGATTTTCCGAAAGTCCGAGTTAAGAGAGATGATTTATTTTGAAGCGGTGTGCATATTGATTTAAGAACTTAATGAAAAAAACATAGTCCAACCTCATTTATTCAAATGAACATTAAAATCATGACATCGCCCTCCAAAAACATTTTTATCATACAATTGCGCGCATGGCACCCGAAAGATAGTTAGCTCAAACTCTCATACATCATGTTCGATTCACAATTCAAAAGTTTAACACTACAAATACTTGCGTACATATATATTCGTATAAATATCCGCGAGCGCGCTCAGTGTCCGGTTTGTATGTTTCGAGGTAAATCGCTCTGCGACGCACTTTCCAAGTAAATTGCCTACACATTTATATCGTGTGTGTGATGGTGCATCAAATGGGGTGCCATGATGAGTGTTAGATGTCGGTTTGATTTCATTTTTTATTTTTACTGAAGTAATAGAAAAATTTGGGACTGTGTAAAATGAATGTAATGATGTGTAACCATATTATGGTGACGAACTTATGTTACACATGGTTGTTACGCTTATAATTTCGATAGCATCTTTCTGCAAAAACATAATTTTTTGTAAACAGATCAAAATATGATATGAAGATTGGGTAGGTTTTAGTATTGTCGAAGACGCAAAATCTCGTATTGAAATTGATACCTAATTTTCAAGGCACATCATCTTTGAAACATATCAAAGTAAAATATTATTAATTATTATCCAGCATTCTTTTATGAAAAATAACGACAAGATACCATAAATAGACACTTTCTGATACCAATACACTGCCAAAATTGCGTTTACCTAAAATAAACTTATTTTTCAAACTGAATTTCAAAGCATTTCATTCAATTAAACCATTAACAGGCACTTTTCAATAATTGTCAAGGATTCCGTCACTCAGAAAGATGAAGCTCGTTGCCCATTCCATATCCTAGATTCATATGAGGAAGAACGTGCAAGAAACTGCATGGACACTCTTTTGTTTCGTCTACTTAGCCTAAAATCTCTATTTTCAGATGTGATGGTATGCCGCCCAAGGATAAGGCAATTTACATTCAATAGATCGAACTCAACGGCACCTATTTTGGATAGGAAACGATTGTAGAATAATGATCATGTCGTTCGGTTTTCGGATTTGTGGAAAGTGTTATTCGAATTTATTCGCGATTATTACGCGTGTGCTGTGGCAGTGGAAGGGTCACAATAAGGATTGCGTTCTTAGTTAGATTTCTGTTTTGTTTAGTCACTCATTAACATTAGAAAAACTTATTTTAAAGTAATACAACCGACTTCAACAAAAAACTACAAAGTGACAAATTACTTAAATTTCGGAAGTCGGTGTCTTCGGTTTTGTATTTTCGATATTTGCCACCGACTTCCGAAATCGACCCCAAAAAAATAATCAGTTCATTTTTATTTTATCGTCTTTACCATCACGTCTGCGGGGTTTTGCTAGCTAACTTAATTCGACCCTGTAGAGCTAAGTTTCTAACACAACACGGCCAGTCTGTGATTATACTATCTTGGTACAGTCGTGATGACTGTAAAATACAGAAAACTAGATTCAAGAAAATATTTTTCTCATGATACTTATGAAGCTCCATTTTTTGATCGAGCGATAATCCACCAATAGTTAAGTTATAACTGAAAAGACGGTAAGTAACTTAAAAATGTGCTCTAGGTCTCATAGAAATAAAGTCGAATGTCACATCTGGAACAAAGCGAATCTTGTTCTGTTTGTATTACTGCTACCCTTGGCAAATTCTTTTCCTGGGTATATTTATTCAGTTCTAGTTTAGTCTTTATTACAGGATGGCGGGGACATCGACACGAAAACTGATACCATAGATTCATTCAGTACATGAATCTATAATATAATACTACGTAAAACGAAACACCGCTGCGTTGAAATATTTCGTCGGTTAGTTTTTTTTTAAACCAGCTGTTCCATTCATTTTGACCGCGTATTGCAATTTTCTATGAAACAGTTGTTTTTTTTTTTTATAACTGACGAAAAATTTCAACGCAGTGTGGTTCAGAATCATGTACTGAATCCATGGTATCCTGCCACCCTGTATAAGGTGTTTCAAAATTAACCTTAAAAACTTTAAGAGGTGCTTGAGGCCATCGAATTGAATAGATTTTACTATAGAACGAACTTTGAAATCGCGAATATAAAATCTGCAATTTAATAATAAAGTTTATTATCATCTACTATTCCAAACTTTTTGGAATAGCTGATTTTTTTCGCGTTTTTTTAGTTGGTGCTATAGTAAAAGTAATTCGGTTCAATGGTCAAGTCTAAAGCTCCTCTTAAAGTTTTTAAGGTTTATTTTGAAACACCTTATAAACCTCATACCTAATAATATCTTAAAGGCAAGAAGTTCTCTTGCACCGATTTAAAAAAAAATATTTTCAAACACAGCCTTCCTAGTATTTATTGTCTTTCTTTTATCAACATCGCTCTGCCTCTATTTTAGACATTTTCCTTACAATTTGAGTATATTTTCTCGCCGCCAGTACCAGTCCCGATCGCCCGCAGCCGCGTGCGCCGCTTCTCACATAATGGCCGCTTCCTCTGCCCACCGCAGGATGTCCGGTCGTCGGGAAATCTTAGTTCACCTTCTATGGCTAATATCTTGACCTAATTTATTAAGTAAAAGCGAGATTTAATCCGGAAAAAGTTTGTAATAAAAGAAGAAAATTGAGGAACTGTTGGATTGAGAGGGTGCAACCCGAAAGTTGGCAACGTTGCAAATAGCTATCAAATATTTCGCTGTTTTGATTCACTTGTTAATATTAACTAAATCATATCATTATCCAAAAACGTCATCATTACATATTGCTTGCTCTTGTTTCATTTTTATTATTTTATATAAATCTATGTATATATATATATTTATATGGATAAGTTTATGCTTTATGTATTTATTGTGTATGTAAATGGTACACCACTGACTACCTGCAGTATTGTCTCTCCTTCTCACTTTAATCCATCCAAAGGTTGTCTGTAAAAGATTTCTTCTAGCGATAAGACCGCCCATTGTGTCAATCTATGTAAAATTTCTAAATTTATTTATGTAATTTGTATGGTGTACATACTTCATGAGGATCACCGATGCGAGGGTTTACGCCCCACAGAGCTACGAATCTTCACCGATGGATCCAAAACAGGTAGTGGCACAGGTGCTGGAATCTTCTCGGAGGACTTCAACATACAGATAGCCACACCATTGGGGGTCCATAACACAGTGTTCCAGGCCGAATGTATGGGTATATCTCTTGCCGCTTTAGCCATCATGGCCAGGGAAGTTAAGGACCACTCGATACGTATACTCTCAGACAGCATGGCTGTTCTGCTAGCGCTAAACAGTCACACTGTTGACTCTGGGCTGATATACGAGTGCCACCAGCGCCTTAACCAGGTGGGTAGCCTCAATAATATTACCATTCAATGGATCAAAGGACACAGCGGTTCGCGGGGCAACGACGCAGCCGACGAACTTGCCAGAAGGGGGTCGAGCATGGCACCAGTGGGGCCAGAACCCATTGCGCCACTCCCCTTCGGGTACCTACGCACTCTGGTAAGGAAACGAACCAGGGACCAACATCACAAACTTTGGTTGGACCACGGTGAGTGCAGGCAGGCCAAGGAGGCACTCCCTACAATTGATGGCCGCTTCACGAAACAGGTTCTCCGACTAACTAAACAACAGCTGCGTACAGTCACTGCAGCTGTAACTGGCCATGGGTCATTTAATAAACACCTCTTTGTCATAGGAGTCACAAACAGTCCGCTTTGCAGAGCCTGCATGGAGGACGACGAGACAGCAGCTCATGTGCTGTTATACTGCCCGGTGGTCGCCACATACAGGGCAAAGTACTTCGGTAACCCAGGTACCCTACGTGAGATTGTCAGTGACACCAAGGCGCTGCTGGCCTTCTTTGAGGAGCTGGGGTGGATCGAATAACCGATTTTCCCACCCGTACGCAAAATACGCGCTTAGTCGTGGAGTTGCGGATATCAGCCCGTATTACCTATTACCTATTACCTATGGTGTACATAATAAAGAATATTCTATCTATCTATTTATGTTCTTTTATTTCATAACACTTATACATTTCATTTTTAATTATTAGAATATTAAAAAATATTAAAACATTCACCAAATCAGTAGTATAGAACGACTAAATAAATTTACAAGTGAAATTCTTATCGGTAGGTATGTACATCGGTATGTAGATGATGTACATTTTTTTGTTGACAAGACAACGCCTTTGGATCTCATCTGTCACCTTGTGACATAGTTTTACATATTGTGGCTATGCCTACTTCCTGTATTGCCTAGTGATGTGCTGCGAGAAACTCTTGGAATATCGAAACAAGACTTTTATTCATAGTTACTTCCCTGTTTCTCTTGACAAGTAAATTATTTCATGAGGGTGAGCTAATTGGACTAAGTTGTCTCAGTAACTTTTTGGAAAAAAGAATTTAAGATTGTTATTAAATTGTTGTTTTTAATGACATCGTTCACAGCTAATTGTTTCTTATCAAACATTGGCTTCCGCCAGCGGCTTCACTCGCGCGAAATTATAGCCTAGATTCCTCAGTGATAATATGTCCAACCACTGGCGCAAGGAATTTTTAAAATCGGTCTTATAGTTTTTAAGGTATATTACGAACAAAAATACAAATAATTTCTATTTATAATAATATTAGGGTAGATTTGTAGGTATGACAAGTTTAATCCCCAGATCTATCGATGTATCGAGTAAAACGCATCACTACACATCAGTAACCTGCTTTACGCCATACCCAGTATGTGGGATGAATGTAAACTTCACTTTTGTTATCAGGCGGGGCTGTACGCGTGCTGTACGTGTACGAGTTCTATATAGGTACTGGATGTTTTTAGAAAAACCAAATAAGTGGATTGTTGAGTTTGATTTTAAGGAGCGTAATTTTTAACAGCTTCTTTAAATCACTAAGCGTTTTTTCCTGTGATGAAAAACGAATAGATTTAACAAGTCAAATCATGGGTTTATTGTAAGATCAAGCAATCAAAAAAGCAGGATTTCGCAATTCGGGAAAATGTGAGCACTAATGGTATAAAATCTTCCAGATAATATTAAAGAACGCTCAATGCTATCATGAAATTAAAAGACCGGCCAAGTGCGAGTCGGATTCACACACGAAGCGTTCCTTATCACCCTACAATATTAAGCAAAAAACGCGAAAAAAATACATTTCAAAAGCGAAAAAAATACGTTTCTTGTATGGTTTTATAATTTGTTGTAATAGCGGCAATAGAAATACACAATCTGTGAAAAATTTGACAGGGCACTGACAGACTGTCTTATGTAATTTTGACGTTCAAAAAGTGCTGATTCTCGGCCTAGTTTGAATAAATGACTTTTGAATTTAGAATACAACAGTCCATGATGATTCCAGTCTACAATTCCCGGTATTCATATTGATATTTATGCATTTAGCATCGCCTGCATCTCTATTTTATTGCCTCGTGAGATACAGGTAGGTACTTAATAGACGAGAAGGTACAAAAAATATCACGGCCACCTATCAGATAACTTAGAATGTACGTGAAGAGAAAGGTACTAAGACAGAGTTGATAGTTTCCTCGACGATGTCTAGATGGCAGCTTATAAAATAAAGATTTTAGTAGAAGTAAAGTGAAAGTTTGTAGTAGGAAAGTGACAGCGCCATCTGTGAAATGTAAACTGCAGTTGAATACGAGAATAGTGAGGGAAAGTAATACACTTCACGTTAAGGTACAGCTGTTTTAGTAAGTTCATTCAAACGCTCCTAGATGGCGCTTAACTTTTTTGTGCCCGGTTTTTGAGGTAGTTTTGAATTCTATTTGTCTGTGCTAAAAATCTTCTTTCGCAAAAACTCGATAATAATTAATAATTTGAATAATTATTTTTTTGTTTAGTTCGCCTAAATAGAGGCGTGGTTTAGGGTAAAAAAAATAGGTAAAACTCAAAGATCGTATAATATCATAATAGCCGAAAAATCTAAATTGACATTTTGACAGGACAACCTCTGACAGGTCAGCTAGTACTGCTATTAAACTAAATCATTCCGCTTGTTACTTTTCCGAGTGGCTAATTCTTCCACAAACATAATAATTGAAAGCTATCCCCGTGTCTAACTCTAGCGGTTTATATGACACCTTAACTAAACCTAAAGAATTTGGAGATCACAGGGAGATCCCCTGTCTCCTGTCTCCTGTGTCCCTGTCTTACAAGGGCCTATTTGAAATATATGATTTGACTTTGACTTCCAAAATTATTTATTGTCGTTCTAGAACAAATATTTAAAAACCTTGATTGGAAAGGAAAAGGTATTAGAATAGGCAAAAATCATTTGAACCACCTCAGATTTGCTGATGACATCGTCATTATCTCCCACAAACCCAAATTTTTAACAAGTAGGTGTAAGCTTGCTACTAAACGACATACTAATATTTATATTATTTGAAGTGTCATCTACTATGTAAGATATAAAGGCGTATTTATTCATTACTAGCTTCGGCCCGCGACTTCGTTCGCGTGAAAGTCGTAAGACACCACAATTTATTACAATACACAGCCACATTTTTATAAAACTTCCCTGTATACTACGTTTGTAGTTTTGTTCTCGGCAGCCAAAATAGACAGAGTCAGGACTGGTGTCGTGGGAGCAAGTGACGTACAGTTGTCCGTGTGAGAAGCAGCTTGTCCTGAGGTCGACACCCGCAGCCTTTCAGCCTTCAGTGTCAGCCCCTGTGACTTGTTGATAATCATCGCAAAGCATACGCTCAGCAAATTGTGGGGAATTAGTGGTATACGCGCTATAAACACTGTCTCGCCAATGCCACAACCTGTAAGATCTTCCGTCTCGATGACGATTCTCTGCAAACACTGACTTTAAGCCGGGTTCCGTTACATAGCTTCGGCGAAGTTCTGAAGGAGCATAATTTATTCATTATATTTGTAAACGACGACAGGAAAAATTTTTAGTGCGGGGAACTGTTTAAAATTGGCGAGCAACCACAAAATTCATCATCACCGCATAAGTATTGCATCTATTTATTATGTTCCCAAAATTTCACAACTCCATTGACATAACTCAGTCTTGTTCATTTTGCACCAATTTTCTGGTGAAAGGCTATTAAAAATAAAATAAAATCGTTCAAAGCAGGTGAAAGTGTCGGTACCTATCGGTCGTTCAAGAGAAAAGTGGTTTTCAGTATTTTTTGTTTATTTACTTACTTTAAGTTTGTTTTATGTGGTTTACATAAAATTCTTTAGAGAGAAACGAGATAGTCTTTATTTCTCTTTTTTCTCTTTCGTAATTCGGTTTCTGACTCATAACTAGTCATTAACTCAACTGATTCTGTTCCTTTTTTTATTATGATAGTAATACACTAATAGTAAAACCAGTAGGTATGCTTTTGACAGACGATACTAACGTCGACTTTAGTCTCCAGCTCGCAAAGGTTTGGACTCAAGTTTAACTTTTTGAGTTTCCAAATGACTATATTAAACTAATTCTCAATATTTTTCAGACTGCTGGGCATATATTGTACAAGTTTGAGTACTAAAAATATAATTATAAAAGGTGGTATAAATTAATTCCGATAATATAATTAATTGACTCAGGCGTGACGTGAAAAGTCATAAAAAACCCAGTAAGAAATCGACACGTGCTTCACCTTTCAACAAGGCATTCTCAGGATGACGATTGACTTGTTGCGAACCCGGACGCGACGTGTTGCCACGTCAAACGTCGAGTGCAGTGTCTTACAGGGTTCTTTATGACTCTATAAGAACAGTTGGGCGGATTAGGTTACTAAATATACGTCTTCTATTGTATTTTTCCGATAATTTGTCAGACCTTTCATTTTCCGCTTTCCCTCTATCACCCAAACCCAAACTAAATATTTTTCTCAAACATGCTTGAGCATTTTTGACAACCTTCTTCGAGATAAATTGAAAATACATGCGAGCAGGGGCTGGCAATGTTAATACGAAAATCCACATCTGTCGTGTTAAGCGGACGAATGAAAACAATGAAAACTCATCTCTTCGGCCCGCATTTTAACGGTCATCCATCAGTGCCCTTTTTGCAAGCCGCGGCAGTAATATACTATTACTGTATAATTTTGCGATCACATGGCAGTTTCATACTGCATTTGTTTTTCAGTACGAACAATGGGATGTAGATCTGTGATCTCAACTTTTTACCGTAAAATATCTTACTGATAGCCGTGTACAGCGCCTAACGAATCAAAACATCACTCCACTTGTAAACCCCAGCACATCCATCGCGTTGCGTCAATTTATCCACAATGGATGTTAGCAATCGAGACTACATTCCATGGTAAAAGTAGGTAGTTCGTGACTTGAATGTTGAGCGTTTCATGCTGTAAGGTGGGGTAGAAATGAAGGCAGTCCTTCAGTTTAGACACAGTTTTGTAAATAAAACTGTCTTTTTTTTTTTGTTACATAATATAGGTAGTGAAGAAAAGTAAATAATAGTGTTGTTATTATTTTACCGAAACGTCATGATATTTAAGAATTAAAACAATATGAGATGATAATAAATTAGTACCATTATGTCATTATTCTGTGCCAATATCGTATCCCCGGCCTATTCTGTAAAAATCTCACCGTCTAAACTCAGGCGGTGAGCTTGAAGTGAGCTGTCATTCCATCCTACGCTAGGGATTGACTGATCACTTCAAGTTCACTTCATCTAAGTATTCAGCATTAGATTTTTAAGTTGAAGTCATTATTCGTATTTAATCAGTCAACATAGGTCATTTATTAGTCCAAACAAAAATAAAACACCAAAAATAAAAAAAACAATAATTTAATAAATAATTTCAATTAATTATACACACCTTCAAATAAATAACTTATCTACCCTACGAGCTACCCTCATACTGCCTCCACCCCCTATAAGGGAGAGGTGTGACATCACTGACATCCCTCCTTCGCCTATGATGGCCGTGATGACCTGCGTAGATGACCTGATGGTCTTCACCTCCTTCGTGGGAGGTCAGCTTTTTGACTCCGACGATGGCTGCCAGCATAAGGGCGAGGGCTGATGCAGCTAAAGCCTGGGGATGGAAAGAAAAGTGTTATCTTACAACTGCAAGTAGGTACGTTCTATTTTTGTGGGTGAGAGTACAGGATTTCAGGATTACGCCTGAAATGGTCAACAGTGGCAATACTTAGTACTTGTTGATAGGCCTACACTGTCCTCTCATACCTTTTAACACTGCTGTAATTTGAAAACATTGTAAAAACCATTTACTTTTAAAAGAGTAACCGTGGAGTTTCTTGCCGGCTCTTATCCATAGGAAAAGACTAATTGGAACCGTGCACCTAGCTTCTGACGTTTCAAAAGTGGCCTTGTAGGTTTATGTGAAATAAAATATTTTGAATTTTGAATACAGTATAATGTGATTAGCAATCAGAGTAGGCAGAGCTAGGTTTTTGCAATTATGATATCACTTTTAATCCGATGCACACAGGGTTAACACCCACACGCTAAAAAGTGGGTAGCCTGGCTATTTAAGGTGTATGTTGTTAAAGTTTGTATGTGGTATGCTGGAAGAGATTTCTTTACAAATAAGCACCTTTGTACGTATTTTTCTGTTCCTTTCTTCGTGTCTGTTTATAAACGTCTACATAAACCGTTAAATAAAAAATAAAAAAATGCCAGGTGTTCACCTACATCCGTCAAGGGAGTGATTCTTCCCACCATATTAAACAACTTTCGCTATGACACTCATATCCGATTCATGAAACAAAAAAACAATTTCTATTCAACCGTAGCCAAACTATTTCCATGCATGTACGAAAAGTTTTATTTTAACGACTCGTAAGTATATGAATTTCATAGCGAAAGTTGTTTAGTATGACAGGTAAAATCACCCCCTTGATTGATGCAGGAGACAATCCCCGCCCTGTATACTTCGACAACTATTCGTCGTAGAGCGTGCCATATTCCAAAAACAAAGATAACTTTGTGTAATTTCTGTGCGAAGCAGCCATTATACTAACTCTAGTTTCGTATAACTAATAACCAAAACAAGTGTGTACACCGTTAATTTCCAAGCCATAGTTAAAGAAGCTTATATAAACACACACCAAACACACACACACAACACACAACACACATTAAACATCACACACACACACATACACACACCACACACACACACACACATACATATCACATTAAACATTATTCTTTCTTTCTTTCTTTCTTTTATATTACTGTACTAATAGTTACTATAATATTCTTCCTTTTATAGCACACTCATAAAGTTGTAAGAAGCCCGGTGCCCTAATTAAGTTGCATAGTAACAACTTGCTGACTTTTTTAATTAAATATGTAATAAATAAGGATGAGAGTTACGGATATAATTTTATTTTAACAAATAAAGCAACTGATTTTCAAGACCTTATTTTCAGAGGTTATTTTATTTCTTTTCATGAAATTGAAAGGTAAAGGCGGCTACTGAGAGTAGTAACGAGACTCTAATTACTTTACTAGATACGTTATCTGATTGTTAAGTCACGGAAATTAATTATAAAAAGCAAATTGACTGCCAACTTAAATTCTATTCTATTTTTATTAAATGGCAAGCAAAGCTGATGTCGACTATTCTGCCAATGTCTATTGTCCGTTTAATGAAATCACAAAAACTGTCATTCTTGACAGTCGTATGGAAATTGATGTAGGGTGTCACTTTGCTTAACAGGTATTTATTTAGATTAGAAACATCAATACAACTCACTAAGTTCAATACACAACAATTGTACAATTGGCCTCAAATGTCATGATTTCATAAAATAGTCATTCAATTGGGTACTTAATTTGAACTTAGAGAGTTGTATTGATGGTTCTAATTATTATAATTCTGTAAACGCATAGGTACTTATTACGGTTGCGAATCATATTCTGATGAACATACAACCTAATACTGACTTGCAAATTGCAAAAAAAACGTAAGAAAAAATAAATTTTGCGGGCTACCCTTACGCTTTCGCCTTAACAATTAGTTTGTCTAACTGTACGAAATAGCAATCTCCAGAAAGTTGATTCAACGATGCTTTAGGAAGAGGTAATTATGACGTCAAGAATCGGCAATATTGAATTTTCTAAAACGCGTTCTGCACGCTTAGCATGACCACAGTAGAAACGGGTTTTGTCGACGGAAGAATAGACAAAATGACAGATAAATAATCACAATCTGTCATTTTGTCTACTCTCCCGTCGACAAAATCCGTTTCTATGGTTGTCGTGCTATACAAGTGCTGGCTTAAGACAAATTCAATCGAACTGTCACTCGTTTATAACATAGACTATGTTAAGAATGAGTGACAGTTTGATTGAATTTGTCTTCATTCTCGTTGAATGTTATGTACATCTTTAATTTGTGTGTTCATTGGTAGCATACCTTTCTTAAATACTATTTGTAAGCTAATGTTGCATGTATTGGTTTTCTAAATTAAATAATCATCAGGATATAGTATATGGAATACCATTTTATTGAGAAAATATAACTTGGCTTGTGCAAACCGAAAATATAATATGAACTAGCGAACCTTAATCGCACCGTTTTAACAACTTGACAAACATCGGGATTCCATTACCTTGATTATATTAGTTTAATAATTATATAATCTACACTAACATTATAAAGAGAAAAGATTTGTGTTTTTGTTTGTAATGAATGAACTAAAAAGCTACTGGAACGATTTAAAAAATTCTTTCACCAGCACGCGTAGCATGACAACCATAGAAATGGGGTTTCTACGGGTTTTGTCTACGGAAGAATAGACAAAATGACAGATTGTGATTGTTTATCTGTCATTATGTCTATTCTTCCGTCGACAAAATCCGTTTCTATTGTGGTCATGTTACGCGTGGAGTAGTCACTAACCACACGAAAAGAAGAGACCAGTATAATGCTATATTATCACTGAGTAACATAGGCTATAATTTATAAAGATATCAAGCGGGCGAAGCAGATGGCGGACGTTAGTGTATTAGGTATAAACGGATGGAAGATTTATCTAACAGAATAACGCTTTGTGCAGACTAGCGCGACGCGACAGCGCGACGCGACACCGGTTATTGTTATAGCGTCAAGTTTTCTTAGAAATTGTACTGTTCGAGTCGCGTCGCGCCGTCGCGTCGCGCTGGTCTGTACGAGCCTTAAATTCTCTCTAAATGATTCTGAAAACCGCACCAAAATCCGTTGCGTAGTTTAGAAGAACAACGTAATCATGCGACTGCGTTGTTCTGTCGGTCGATTCTGTAAAAAGATCAACGTGAAACTTAAGTGAAGTGAGCGTGAAGTGAGCTGTCACTGTCACAAATCAACCGGCAGGATGCTAAGGATTAACACTATTGACAGCTCACTTCACCTAAGTTTTACGGTGATATTTTTACAGAATCGATTGGCTGTTGTTTGGGTTAGAGTTTTCACAGTTTTGGTGCGACGGTTATCGTGTCTGTGACAGACACGTGATGCGCTTAGAGATACAACTTTAAACATTATAATTATGTCTAGCATACCTATATTCTAGGAGGAGCTCGTGGCTAATTAATAACTGCCGTACGAGTCAATCCATCAGGTTAAGCTACGTTTGCCGGGTTGGCCTGTGAATGACTGACCATCTTTACATTCCGAGACTCCTCCGTGCCTCGGAAAGCACGTTAAGCCGTTGGTCCCGGCTGTCATTCGTGGATCTTTGACAGTCGTTACTGGTCGTCAGAAGCCCGAAAGTCTGTTAAACAGTCTTACCAAGGGCTATCGTATTACCCAGTTACTGGGTTGTGGAGGTCAGATAGGCAGTCGCACCATGTAAAATACTGGTATTCAGCTACATCCGGTTAGACTGGAAGCCAACACTAATATACTAGTTGGGAAGAGGCTAGGCAGATTGATACCTATATTTTAACAGTTATAAATTGCAATCATGTTTATAGTCTCTTCAACACAACACCCACCACTCAAAGATGTTCATGGAAATGTCGTGTGTTTATAAGTGTAACAAAATACAATGATTGCACAGTGATTTTAATTGGGAAAAGTGTGTAATTACCACGGATAAGCGGGCCAGTCCGCGCGGCGTGACGAAGAAACCCGACGGTCCGTGTGCTAGATACTATACGTGCTTGGTGGTACAGGAGGAGATAGTTGACGGAGACTAAGCTTCGCACTGTGGGTAGAATGTACACTTCTACAAGATGCGGCTATGTGTGCCTCAGTCTCACAGATACGTTAAAGTCAGTTCACGCCTGACAGACCAGAAGACCAATATTCTTGTACTTAAATAACCAAAATTTGAATGAGAACTTGTTTTAAAAAGTAATAATATTAATAATTATATATTTTTTTTTTTTTTTTTTTTTCTTTCTTTCTTTCTAAAATACGGCGGCATATTCCCCTCAGCTTTCTTATTGGGTAACACACTCACTCTTGGGGTGCAGTTCAGTAAATGGACAGTTTTATTAACATCATAGTCATGACAAAAGACTGTCATATTATTATGTCACGTATCCGTGGCTCACTTTTAGTTAAAAAGGCCTCATCAGAATATCAGCGAAGCTATATTGTTTTTACAGTTTTAGTTTGTGCTGAGATTGAGTTAATTAGCATCTCAGCACAGCTATGAAATGAAACGAAATGTTTATTTCTGTAAGTGGATCTATTGGGACACTTTTACAAGTCAATTTGGTGAAAACTTTAAAACTAGTCGGCGCCGGCTTTTCCTCTCTGGGTGATCCCGGAGAAAAAATACCGAAAAAACTCAGAGGTCAGAGGTCTCTTTTAAATTCCAAACACTATATTAAGGGCCTTTTTTTTCTTATTCACCATTTATTTCTTACTGTATAGAAATCAATTTAATGATTTCTTGATTTCCAGGTATAAGTGTCTGTGTACCTTGCAGAGTGAGTGTATGAAGCTTGGTCTCTGCTGCATTATCTACTCTTGTACATGTATCTTGTGATCTATTAGTAGTGTAAGCTCATTAGTAAGTAGGAACTGTTCGTATGAAAATAAAATTTTCTGGTTTTAGATACGAGGTCATTTTTTCTGACCTCAGTCGGTCGATTCTGGAAAAACACCAACGTGAAACTTAGGTAAAATGAGCGTGAAGTGAGCTGTCACTGTCACAAATCGGCCAGCAGGATGCTATGTATTGCAGAATGGATTAGCACTGTTTCACGGTGATATTTTTCCAGAATCGACCGGCTGTTGTTATTTTTGACACAAAAAAGATGTAGGTACAAATATTCGCGTGTTTACAATTGTAGACCTTTACGATGAACCAAATAAAAAGCTGTTTCCGTCTAAAATTAAAATAATCAAAACTTCATTGGTAATTTCCAACCCGCTGAGGGCGCGTTACGCGAAAGTTACCGCGCGGTTGTGCGAAAGTTTTCGCATCGTTTAACTGCAGTTTAATTTCGTAACATACTCGTATTTGCCTATACGAGTATGTTGCACTTTCATTTCGGCATACAAATAAAAATCACTGTTTGAAAATTTGGTCTGTTTATTGACTAGACCAGCTGCAACGCGATGAATATCGACGATGCAAAAAAAAAAAAACTTACTCAATACAAGTGTTACGCTCGGTTTTTAACTCGCTCTCATAATATACTTTTTCCCTAATTAGTAGTAAAGGACAAATACTCCACGTCTTACACAGCACCTCTATACATATTATAAATTAAAGTCGCTTTTCGTGCTTGTCTGTATGTCCGCGTTGTTCTTCTAAACGACGCAACAGATTTTGATGAGGTTTTCACCATCGTTTAGAGAATTTATTCCAGAAGATTTGTATGTATAATACGTTAGCATTAAAGTAACATAAAACGAAGAAATCTCGATGTTTTGTCAAGTCATAAAAATCGTGCGAAAGCTGGAGCGGGCCGACAGTACCGTCTCTGTTAGATAACCGTATCACCAATATTTCCAGGTCATCACGACAACCTCTCACAAGGAGTTAAATACCTACTAGAACCTTACTTTCATAGTCAGAAGACCCAGACCACCGATACCAATGGCTCCAAGTGCCTTGGCAAACATGAGACCAATCAGGGCCACGCCTCCGCCACCGCCGCCTCCCTTGCCTCTTCCAGTCACTGTGGGAAAAAAAACCGATATTGTACAATAGAGATCACTGGGGGAAAAAAAACTACAGTCAGATAATAAAAAAATATTAGACACGTATTTTTTGCTTTATCATATTAATTAATAATGATATAGATAAAACGCATTAAATTTGGGGAGTGGGGGTTCACTACGTCACAAGTCGGTATAAAATCTATCGGAGAGTGACGACATGCTACATTTTAACTCATTGTATTTGCCATAATCTTTTGATTACTTAAAAAAAGAAAAAATACGTGTCCAATATTTTTTAATAACCTATCTGACGGAAAAAATCTTGTCAACATTTATTGGTTTCAAATGTCATAACTATCCTATTTCTAGCAGATGGTCCTACTTAATTTATTAGCGTAAAACCAACTCATCTTAGCATAATCTAAATAAATAAATAATTTTGAAAAAGCTCAAAAATCGTAAGGACCTTATACAAGATCGTTTTGTATCAGCATGTTTGTCTAACAGATTGGAAATAATATTGTGCTCAATAAACCAGTAGGTAGATGAATTCAGTTGCGCAGTAGCAGAAAATTATCTTTTTTTTTTTTTATTGAGACTTGCTTAGTCATCACTTAGTAATGTTCACCACCACTAACATGCACCCAATTATATCTTTTTGTAATCTATATTTTAAAATATTAACCAGGTTAATTAATTTAAAATAAAAGCTGTCTGAATTTCAGTACCAAGGCAGATTTTGTAGGTATTTATAAATTTACATAATATTATCTAAGCCGTATCTTATATCAACCTTAATACTTGAAGCCCCCAAAGTTCAGCTTGCCAAGTTTCTGTTATCCTTTATCTACACATCTCATACATCATATCATACATACCTACATGCAAATAAATAAGATTAAAGTGACTGTTTGTAATTTCAAAATAACAGCTTATTAATAATAAATGCATATGAAACTATAAACGGTAGGTTCTTATAAGTTTTTATTTTTGTCTGTCTCTCTGTTTGTTCCGGCTAATCTCCGAAACGGCTGGACCGACTTTGATGTTATAAGGAGTAACGTACGCTACTTATATTTTAGAAATAAATAAGAATTAGTGTCTTCGCAGGCGAAGCCACGGGCAGCAGTTCATTAATAATTATTACCATTAACATGTTGTTATTGAAAAATGATTTCCATCAATATGTTTTTATTAAACAGGGATCAAATAATATCGGACATTCTAAGATTATACAGTTCGCGTCAAATAACTTTGCTGCTCTGAAGTTAGGTTGTGCATGCGCACTACTGTTCCATAAGTAAGATTGACTACTGCGTAGTCATTTGTAGCCTACTTCAGAGCGGCAAAGTTATTTGACGCGAACTGTACGTGATTCTTAATATCCTCTTCTACTTAGCCCATGGGGATAAAAACCAACTTTGAGATAGCTTCAAGAGCGTGAGCAGCAGCGTCTTCAGTCCATACTAATATTATAAAAGCGAAAGTAACTCTGTCTGTGTGTGAGTCTGTCTGTTTGTTTGTATGTCTGTTACCTTTTCATACGCTAACCACTAAACCTATTGTTATGAAATTTGACCTGGCTAAGGAAATAGATTATTTTTCACCATGAATTGTAGACGAAGTTGCGGTTACTGGTATGATAATTTTCATTCCATTTAATGTGGTGGACGTTGACAGTGCGTATTTGTATAATGAAGTGACGAATGAGAGTGCAATAATATTGTGTCGTATTTAGAAGTGGATACGTCCAGCGCAACATGGGAAGCCGGGCTTGATACTACTCGAGCTCTTGTTAACTGGCGAAGCTCATGGTTCGTGCTGATGCGGAGAAGCTAAAGTAATATTTTTTGGAACTGAACGGTGATGCGACAATATCGTCACCTCCAGTTGCTCCTGGCATCAATAGCATAATAACTATATCTACTTCCAAAAAAACAATCTGTCACAACGCACGTGTAACTCAAACTCGCAAATTCAAGGCATTTATTTCAATTAAACCATTTACAGGCACTTTTGAATTGTCAAAGAGTCGCTGAGTTAGTCAGAAAGTTGAAGCTGGTTGCCCATTCCAAAACGTAGATATCTATGGAGAAGAACGGGCAAGAAACTGTAAGGACACTCTTTTAAATCAAGATATTACAAATCCTGGGCACTTTATTCTTGTTGCTTCTGTATGTGAGAACAAAGATAAAAAAAAAATACAAATCAATCTAGAAGATTAAAATAAGCCCTGGCAGATAAGAGATGACCAGTCGCAACTTACGGCGCTCATTCACGAACATGACGCATAAAACATATGGGTGGACCATATGTTTTATCTTTACCAGGCAGAGAATGCCACGTGCCAGTCGCCACGTGCCCCATCAATCGGCCAGTTTTAGTCCCTCATAAAGAAAAACCAATATTTTCCTACCGCAATCTATCCATTATAAAAGTACAATCACTTTAGTGTCAGCCCGCCTGAGTGAACGTTGATGGAAAGCGGAAATTGCGTTCCACCGGAAATTGGATCAGCTATACTTTGTTGGCATTTTAAGTGACAGGTTGTTGTTTGAAGTTGTATGTTTAAGAAAGATAAATAATTATGATGAAGAAAATGGACGCGGGTTTCATTTTGGTCCCGTTTATGGGACTATGGGTCTCTGTGAACCGAAACTAAAGTGCTCCTTCAACAGGTATGGAAGAATTACTTTAAAATAAATCTTATACTGGATGGAATCAATGTTTACTGGTAAATAACTAATGAAAATTTATTGTTTATGCCAATCTTGGGGTCGCCCAGAGTTGCTTTTAATAAATAAGGAGTCTATTTATTAAGATTTTGTCTCCTTATTAAGATCTACTCTAGACCCCTTCAAACTCATAACACTTTTGATTGAAAACGCGTGTAGTAAAACCATTATACTTAATAATTATCACAAAACAAGTCTGTGACGTTATCGCAATGACACTTTTCGATTCAATTAGTCACTTTATTTCTAACGCAGCATAACCAAATGATAGAACGATACTTTCCAAACGATTTCTGTTATCACCACAAAAAAATCACTTGCAACAAAACCCAGAACTCACCAGAATTCTCCTTGTAGCTATCATCGACGACCTTCAACGAGTCAGCGAGAAACTGCGTCACACGATCTTTCTCGATTAAATTCGGTAACTTCACATGCAGCTCATGTCCTTGCAGGAACTTCGCCATCCGGAATAAAGGAGAATTCTCCCCAAAGGATCTCCCTTCATCTTCCAAAGAATTTGTCACTGGTATTTTGGCTAACCGCACGCCATCTAACAAGTCGATATCACCGTCTAGTAACGAACCGAAGGTAACTCCGAATAGGGCTACTAAAACCGACACTTCTCGATACATTTTCGCTGATGGTGATTCGCGCAATAAGCAAGAAAGGGAGACTGACAGGCTTATATAGTTGGTTAAAAAAAATAACCAGCAAGACCGAACGATTTCTTTGAAGCTATCTCTGTGAGTGGTAAAAAAGTGTGGCGATTCTGCAATTTGTTGTAAGAAAGTTTTGGTTTTGTTTGTCCGTTTGTTTTTGTGTGGTGAGGAAAGTATGTGGTGGTAATTGTAGTTATGTGTAGTAGCTTTTTTTCTATTGGATTATTCAAGGTGTATGTGAAAATTAGTTGGTAACTCCGAAAGATGGAAGTTATCTTTAACACTGTTTTTTTATGGCGTAATTTTTACCATTTATTGTAATTATACGGTTATTAACATTATATTAAGTCCCGTCAGTCATCTTCCGATTCCTAGCCGATACCTAGCCGTCCCCTATTTTTGTCCGTATATTTACCAGAAAAAAAAAACACAAGTAAAGACAGTATATTTTACTAGTACACATAAAGTTACACACTCTGTTTGTTTATAAAATAATAGTTATTATAATGTCTCCCGTAGTGTTAAATTGCTTGGCACTTGACACTTTTCAAGCGACAACTTGATTTTATTTCAGATTAAACTTGGAACTTTTGTATTGTTATTGTTATTATAATGGTATTATGTAGAAGGCAGATATTACACATAACGGTGTTGTTTAAAGTGATTTAGTATTTTGTGAATTAGGCAAATAACTTTTTAATTAAAACAAGTTTTGTTGAGAATGAGCAGACTATGACTTTAAGATATTAGAATGATTTTGCTAGTCAATATTTTTTCGTTTTAACATATTAGTACCTAGTTTTTTAAACTTAAAATAAGTTAATGCTGCCTTCTTTATTAATCTTATCGTGTCATAATTAAAAATTGTTAAACTTGAAAATAATATTCAAATTATTTCAGAATAAGTCTATTATAAAGAACGAGACATTGAATGTTGTCGAATACAAATAAAACAATAGTTTATACTTCAACAAAAAGCTGTAGAGCTGCTAGGTGTGGCAGTCGAATTTAAGCACAGAGCGTACCCATAGTGAGAAATTGAAGTAAAAACTTAGGTGAAGTGAGCGTGGAGTGAGCTGTCATTCCACAGGGATTGACACTATTGACAGCTCACTTCAGAATAGCATGGCTGTACCTTAATTGCGTAATACACGATCAATCAAAATCTGAATCGTTTTGAAACAGATTGCTAATCCATTGTTCATTAGTTAGAAGAAAAAAACTGTTCAATAAAGTTAATAAAGTAATGAATGTTGTTGAACTGTCAAAATGAAACAGATTAGTCGTAATCGCTTACCAAAATATGTTACGTAATTAGTTCTCTGATTTCTTAATTATTATCCGATCCTAGAGTGACAAGCTCATAGCAAATTACGTAGATCTTTCTTTTTCTTTTTGTTGTAGTCAGTAACTAACCTGATGGTTTTTATGCCGCCCATGGGCAGTGACTTGGCTTCACATGCCGTCGAGAAATATCTCTTAGGCATGACGATTTCCTTAAGATGTTTTCTTTCACCGTTTTTGAAGCACGTGATAATTATACCATACGCACATGAATCCGAAAAGTCAGAGGTGCGTACCTTGGGTTTGAAGTTGAGACGTGATGTGACAGTCCGACGGTCACATCACTAGTCTATCATTCCTGTTATAAAGTCGTAGAAAATAAATTATAAGCTCAATATTCTATACTATAAAGTAGTCATAAATATTGAGCTTATTAAATGAAGTTTCACAGTGGTTGCCAATAAAAATATATAGTCAAGCTAGGCAAACCAAACGATAAAACAAGAAAATACTACGTATCAAATTTATATTTTTATACAAAACTAGGTGACACGACAGACATTGTTCTGGCCATACAAAAATCCCATAAAAAAGGACGTTCAGCTTTGTCCATAGCATAAGCATAGCATAATCAGCCTATAATGTTCCCACTGCTGGGAAACAGGTCTCCTCTCTACGAGAGTGAGTGGGCAGTAATCTACCACACGGGCCCAGTGCGGATGACTAGATGTGTAGATGTCTTCGAATTTTTGGTTCTAGGACATGCCGGTTTCTTCACGATGTTTTCCTTCACCGTTTTGAGAGCAGTGATGATGAAATAATTTACACAAAGTAAAGCGCCTGTCTGGGTTCGAACCTACGACCTACAACTCGCAAGTCATGCATTTTTCAAATTTCTCGGGAATCTTTTCCAATTTTTCTTTTCTTAAAATCTTTATTGCGGATATTACGAACATTTTAAAAGAAAAAAAACGAAACCGGTCCAGCCGTTCTCAAGTGATACGCTTACCAACGAGCAGCATTAATATTGATCTAAAGATAGATGTAACAAATAAAGCGTAGTCACTGGCCAATTTATTCTAGAATCATAACTTTTTCCCATACCACATCTAGGTTTTGTACATCTACACTCGAGAGCAATGAATCCGGGTCACTTAAAGAATCCTAAAAATCTCGGAAACTAAAAATGCTAGGTTAATGCAATAAATTGTATTTAATAGACAATGTAATACTCCTTAAATGAAGGTATTAAAACTTCTTAGTTATTGTAAAGTTATATCATAAAAAAATCAAATTTGAAAAAGGGCCACTTTCGAAGATGGAACTACGAAATTACAGCATTTGGTTTTGCTTTTGTTTGTAATCTGTCATTTATGTGGGTACATAAACCATGTTGATAGTGCTCTATATTCATTATTCAAGCTGAAATTATGTCGCTTACGCCTGAAGAATGCACCAGAATACTTACAATGCTGGAAACCGGCCGGAGTCAGCGCGATACAGCCAGGACTGTCGGTGTGTCGCTGTCAACAGTACAAAGAGTTCTCCGACGTTACGAAGAAACTGGTTCTAACCTACGCAGACCAGGAACGGGCAGAACCAGGTGTACCACAGCACGAGAAGACCGATACTTGGTGAACACCATGCTTCGAAATCGCTTTCTCACAGGAACTGAACTCACAAATCAGTTTCGACGCCTCGGAGGAAGTAACCCAAGTGCATGGACAGTAAGACGTCGGCTTGCTGAATCTAACTTAAAACCCCTTAGACCTGCAAACGGCCCTAAACTGGAGCGTGGGCATCGTATTTCAAGACTAAGATATGCCCAGAGCCACGTAAATTGGAGTATTGAAGATTGGTCAAAAGTTATGTTCTCCGACGAATCAAAATTTATGCTCTACAAGCACGATGGAAGACACAGAGTGTATCGAAGACCAGGGGAAAGATTCAAGCAAGCATGCATCGAAGAAAAAGTAGCCTACGGTGGTGGGTCTGTACTTGTGTGGGCCGGAATTTCTTCTGAAAGTCGCACAGAGCTGGTGATCATAGAAAACGGCTCTTTAACTAGCGTAAGATATGTGGAAGAAATCCTCAATGATCACGTTGGTCCATTTATGGTCAATTTAGGTGAGGATGCTATATTTATGCATGACAATGCCCGACCTCATACAGGTAGGATTGTGAATGACTACCTTCAAGAGATGAACATTACTCGTATGGAGTGGCCAGCGCGCAGCCCGGATATCAACCCGATCGAGCATGCTTGGGACGAGCTAGGCAGATGCGTAAAACAACGAAACCCTCCCCCAATCACGCTTCGTGAGCTCAAAATTGCTCTCACAGAGGAATGGGAGAATATTCCCCAAAATCGTATAAGGAACTTGGTGTACAGCATGCCAAACCGCGTAAACGTAGTAATGGAAGCACGAGGAGGCAATACGAAGTATTAAAATTCAAGAAAATCGTAATAAAGTTCAAAAATTTCATGTTTCCTATTTTTGTTTTAAGGAGAGATCAGCAGTTTTTTTCTTTATGTAATTTTGTGTTAATAAAATGTATGGTGACTCATATTTTTTTTACTTTCATTTAAGGAGTATTACATTGTCTATTAAATACAATTTATTGCATTAACCTATCATTTTTAGTTTCCGAGATTTTTAACATTCTTTAAGTGACCCGGATTCATTGCTCTCGAGTGTATGTTATAGTTAGTGAAATAACATTACATTTTCTTTGGCGACTTCCATTTACCTCTATTTTTGGATGCAGTGAGAGTATTGGTCATTAAAAAGGGCTGCAGAGAAATGTTATGGACGAGGGGTCATGCGCTAAGCAATACGTCTTTTATTGACTTGAATGTGCCCTGGCGGCTGTGAGTATGTCATGCTCACTCAGATGTCTCGCTGATGGTGGCGCGTCTGTTAGATTATTTAGCTCCATTCAAAATGGTTGAGCTGAATGGTGCTGATCCATGCGTCATGTTCGTGAACGGGCGCCGTCAGTTGGGACTGGTCAACTCTTAGCGGCCATGGGTGATTTTAATTTTTGAATTGTTCTTTGTTTTATCTTTGTATTACGAACGCTTCTAACGTGCACGTCTTTCTACATTGTTCTCACATATATAATTTCAACATGAATGATGTAACCAATACTTTGTAATAATTAATTTTATTTAAAAGAGTGTCCGTGGATTTTCTTGCCCGTTCTTCTCCATAGGTACCTACTACGCTTTGGAATAGGCAACTAGCTTCATATTTTTGACTGACCGATTCCTTGACAATTCAAAAGTGCCTGTAATGGTTTAATTGAAATAAATGCTTTGAGTTTGAGAATAATAGGGCTAATAAAAAATAAGATACGGATTTTCGATTGTATAGGTATTGAGCAGTGGTGGCTCAGTAGTATCGGCCCAGACTTACGAATTGTAAGTCGTGAGTTCGAACCCAGACAGGCACTTTATTTTGTATATTTAATTTCATCACCACTGCTCTCAAACTGTTAAGAAAAACATCGTGATGAAACCAGCATGACCTAGAACCAAAAATTCGAAGACATTCACCAACCCACACTGGGCCCCCGTGGTAGATTATGGCCCACTGGCGGAGTGGGCCACCACACAGAGGGGGTCAGTGTCCCAGCAGTAAGAACGTTAAAGGCTGATTATGTATGAATCTATTATTCGCACTGAGTTGTCGAGGTCAGATGGGCATCTGACCTACACAACCCAGTTACATGGTAACACGATACTACCTAACTCTGACTCCCGTACTACCTGAATACCTCTGAAATTCCAAAACTACCGAAATGATTTTTGGGTGAATTTGTGGTAAGAGCAATGTGAGGCAATGTTGCCCGATGACCTTGTGTTAAGGCCGCAGGAATCCGCCGGATGCGAGAAGCACAGAACCGTTGGAAATGGCGGTTCTTGGGGGAGGCCTATATCCAGCAGTGGACGTCTTTCAGCTAATATAATGATGTGAATGGGGCAATGTTTGGAAGAAATAGTCAAGCAGTTTTTATTGCTGTCCCTTCAGTACGTAAGCAAAATTATTGCAGAATGTTTATTCATGTTTGTAGTTAAATAAACTTAAAATAAGGCAGAACAATAAATTATTATTCGTCAACTGTCTAAAAATTCACGCGGAAATCACGTTGTTTATTATCAAAGAAGACCTTTGTTTATACTGGTGTATCGTGTTTGCCTAAGCCACAGTATAAATAAGTAACAGTATCATATCTTCATAGAAAACGACCGAAACGACGTGCTTTGAAATGTCAGTGTTTAATAATCTCAGTACAACAACAGTATGGAGTGCGCAGCAGTTACGCACGGACGCGGAAGGTTTACCTACCGAGCGGCCGTAGGTAATTATTTTAAGGTCAACGCCGAAATTTGATACTGTTACTTTTTTATACTGTGCTTAAGCTCTTAGTTTGTGTAAACCTGTAATATTTGTTAGGTAAGTATTTTATTTTTGGGACTATTCATTGTTTGTTTTCTCAAGAGTTGGTTACTTTGAGGGTTGCGGTAGAACCTTCCTCATTACCTAACCTAAAAATGTATTATTTATTTTTGAAGCATCACCTGTAGATAAATACATAATAATGAACACATCTACAAATATTATCACACCTGCACCACACATTTCGCCAATTGTGTTTAAGTCCCATTTAATAGGGGGCGAGCCTATTGCCATCAACTGGGCACAAACTCCGGGCTGTTACTGAGAAATTCCTCAACCGAAACCGAACCCACGACCTCATGCTCAGCCTTTTAAAGATATTTAAGAAAATTGATGAAAATTGACCACCCCCCCCCCCCCTTATCTCCGAAACTACAGAGACCAACATTTTGAAAAAAATACAGAAAGTAGTTCTATGCTTATAGATTATAGGAAAACATATAAGAAGTCTATGGTCTTAAAATAACATGGTAATTCACTCAATATTGTGTGAATGTATGAGGGAACATATTTTTGAACTACAATGTTAAGTTTGTTCTTGGGATAAATTCATCCCCACTACGGAACCCTTCATTGTCCGTGGTCCGACTCGCACTTGGCCGGTTTTTTGAGTATAAATGACTACTGGATTTTCCTAAGTGTTATTTTTCGGGTATGTCGTGTTTTTTTCAATTTACTGTTTCTAAGAAGATCTGGCGCATGAAATATATACATAAGTGATTAGTAGTCTGTATTTCTAAAAGTCACACACAGTAAACACAGTTCACACAGTTCATAATTAACATTAAGTAAATTTTATTATTTATTTACTTAATGTTAATTATGGACTGACTCATCAATTTGTTGTACAGTTTAATTACAAACTACCCTCCTGGCGATGGTTTAGGTCCAACCCTTTAATTATTACTTTGGCTAAAACTAACAACATTATTTATGCCGACAAGGTTTCATTTAGACCGTTATTCGGGCTTAAATTGTCGGCCATTCTGCGTAACAACTATTTCACCTGTTGCGAAAATTAGGGTTTATTCTAAAAGAGCTTTGAAATTTACTTAATCAAAATTCTATATTCACAAATTCACTGACAGGAAACCCACATACGAAACCGCTGGGTTAAGACGCATGAAACTTTGCCCAAGAGTTTAATAAATAACAATGGTGAACACGTCGGAAAGATTTAAAAAAAATCATACCCTAAAGGGGTTAAAAATTAAACTTTGTATGAAAGTTCGTCATTTTTGGCGATTTGAAATCCCATCGAGCACATGGCTTGTAATAAAGAAAATATAAATAGAAAATTATTTATTTGCCACATAAATAAGGCGAGAAGGAATATATTATATAGTCGTCCAGACTTTATTTTCGCCATGGCGGCCAATCTCAACGGAGAACTAGCCTTCGGCGCGGGAGATATTATAGTGCACAAGTATGTGCGCAGACACAGATGCTCTCTCTCTTCCCTCACTCTCATAGTCCGACGTACATAGTACATTTTAGTCCGATGGGACGGTAATCTGACACGACCGGAGAGAGCTCAGGCGCAGGACCAACAGCTTATCGTGAACTCCGAGGCACGGGGGTATCACACCGCCAACTGCCAAACTCCGGGCTGTTACTAAGAAATTCCTAATGGGAATCCCAAGAAACTTAGAAGAAAAAAAGAAAGAAGAATAAATAATAAGAACCGAGAAGGAATAACTCATCATACCCTTATCCCAATTTGTAAGGGCAGCATATTCTTCTACCACGCATCTGTATGACCCGTCATCTCAGTCACCTCCTTTTTAGCTTAATCATATTTAAAATAATTCATACTGGAAGAAGTCCAATGACTTCTTCCACTCTTGAAAGTGTGTGAAATCCTGCCAAATAAATGATAGGAAGTTGGGCGATTGCAAACATACTCAAGCTGTCGAAAATACTTACAGTATCTGTCGTAACGCAGAAGAAGCAGGTAAATAATGGAGGTAAGTAAATTATATCTTTGTATTACATTCTATCTTGCTTGCCTCGTTGATCTACTGTTTGCAAGCGCTCCTGCTGAGTATGAGGTCCTGGGTTCTGGATTCCCTGATCGGGCTAAGTGATATTGGATTTTTACATCTGCAATTTCTCAGTAGCAGCCCGGAGCCTAAATTTGTGCCGCGTGGATGGCAATAGGCTCGCCACCTGTCACATGGGACTAAAGCATAACTGGCGAAATGTGAGCGTTCTGTCGGTAAACTCTGCCTAGCCCATCGACGAATATATAATATGTTATGATGTTACATTCTATCTTGTAACTTCCCAAGATGGACAAAAGACCAATTCTTAGTACTGCACGTCACAATTTACGTCAAATCGTTTTTAAATAACTTGTGACTCACGCCACAATATTATTTAAAACTGTCTCAGCCAACGTAACCGATCGATAATATAACTTTCGTTTTTGATAAATAAACTAAAAAACCCAATCATTGTTACTATTGTGCTGCCAAAAAAAGGAAAAAAGAAGAAAATTAAACTATTTTAGGCTTTCTACATGCGCTTGAGTTGATTGCACTTTCACTGTTAAGCGCAACACTGACAAAATCTATCTATCTCAGTTTAACGTATGCGTTTAGTATTGCTGTCTCCGTCTTGCTTGGATAGGTTTTCTATTGTAGTTCGGGCGACGTTTTTCTTTTGTTGTTTTGTTGTAATATTATTGTTAATTACGTTCCTTCGTTTAATATCACTAGGTTTTGATGTTTGTAGGACAGATATTATTTCTTTTGATCTTTGTTTGTTTTTTCATTGTGTGTCTGAAAAGAAAGGAATAGTTAATAAATTACTTAATTAAATGTTTGTGTACCCAAGATACTGGCCGCATTGCCACGTTGTATGGTGATCCTCTGCTCAAGGTGAAAACCAGCCCATGGGTCACGGGAAGTGTCAAATTGCCGTTTTGAGATTTCTTTAAAGAGGCCGTGAGCACTCGGACCCCACGGCCCGAGGGTTTCAACCTCGAAAATATAATAGTTGAAAAACATGTTCTGTCATACATTCCAATTGCAAATATAAGTTGGTCGACTAAGCTTACTTAGCTGTGATAGTTTTCCTTTTATTTTGTTATATATTCTGCCGCGAATTTTTTCACATCTTCAAAAACCCCCTTAAATAGTTGGCAGGGAAGTCATGTTTTTTGTGGTGATGTGGTAGGCCTATTTTATGTTTTGTAGTGTTTGTTTTCTTTTTGTTAAGTATTTTTTTAGTGTACGATAAAGTCTAAACGAATAAATATTTATGTTTTTTTATCCTTGGCATTTTAAACAAAACTACACCCTAGAAGACAAAACAAAGGTGGTTTATTTATAAACGTTGCTTATTATTATTATATTTTAAATATGACCGTAATCATAATTAATTTATGCAACGAGTATTTGAAAAAACTCCCATATATTCTGTTCCCTTTGTAAAACATTTAAAACCAGTTTCAGCCAGATATATTTAGACTAAATAGCCAGCCGCTCTAAAATACACTAACAATTCAACAGGAGTGAAAGCCTTCTTTTTATTCGTACGTCCGTATCTATTATTGTTAATATTAGGTAACTGACAAAAAACTCGAAAGATATGAATTGAATTTACTTTGAGTAACGTTTTAATTTATTTTTGTGGATTTTTGTTACATAATTGTTGTTGTAGTTGATGGATAAGGTACGCTTGCCGCGGTTGGTTTGTGGATGGGTCCATACATTACATTTCCGGGTCCCTCTGTGTCTTGGAAAGCACGTTATGCCGTTGGTCTCGGCTATCATTCGTAGATCTATGACAGTCGTTACGGGTAGTCAGAAGCCCAAAAGTCTGACAACCTGTCCAGTAACTTCGCATTTATAATATTAGTAAGGATAGTTAGGAAGTGTCGTGATGGCCCAG
Organism: Agrochola circellaris; assembly: GCA_914767755.1. Classification (NCBI taxonomy): domain Eukaryota; kingdom Metazoa; phylum Arthropoda; class Insecta; order Lepidoptera; family Noctuidae; genus Agrochola; species Agrochola circellaris. The sequence continues at coordinate 14,836,424 of OU611863.1, read as the reverse complement.
TGGTTAAGACCTCGCCTCTCATGGTCGAGGTTGTGGGTTCAAATGCGGGCAAGTACCAATGTGGCTTTTTCAAATCATATGTACTTTCTGAGTTTATCTTGGACATTACTGGCATCGGTGAAGGAAAACATCGTGAAGAAACCTGGACTTATAGTTAATATAAGTCTGAAATCACCAACCCGTCTTGAGCAAGCGTGGTGATCAATGCTGTCATTAGTCCACTTAATATTAGTCTCAATTAATAGCCAGCCCGTCTTAAGCAAGCGTGGTGATCAATGCTCGTGCCTTCCCTGTATGAGAAGAGGCCTTTGCCCTGCAGTGGGACAGTAATAGGCTGGTATTATTAAGGATAGTTATGACTATCAGGATTGCTGCTATGGCCACGGTTTAGAGGACTTTTTCCTTCTCTCTGTTCCAAAAGTATCTGGTGGAAGTGTAAACAAACTCTGTTCAGGTTAAATTTTTACGCAATCACTGTCTGAAAGGTAATGGTAACATATTCATTTTTATTAAGAAGGTTTCAGCTTAATATCTCACCACTTTTCCCAACAATTATTGTTTGAATCACAATAAACTATAATTGAAAAATCATCGACGAAACTTGAGATTATAAAATTAAGCTTAATTGGTAAATGAAGAACATCTTTTAGGTAATTTAAATTAATTAGAATTTCGAGTGGAAATTCAGTTGCCAACTTTTGGAGACACGCTCTTAAGAGCTAATCTAAAAGTTGGCAACGTCGCGAATAGCTGTCAAATATTTACCTGTTTTGATTAATTTGGCATTATTACTATATGGTAATATAAAATAATGAATTGCAAAACACTGAATTTGGTGTTGTAACCGTTGTAGGTGTAAAAAAAGCATTTGGAAAGTTTCCATATAATTTGTTTACATCTAAAATTAAATATTCGATGTTACGATATTAATTATTGCATTTCATAATCATTATTTTAGTTTACTAGTTACCCACATTTAATATTTTCGTACAGTAATATTGCCAAATTAATCAAAACAGGTAAATATTTGACAGCTAAGTAGCTGTGCAACGTCGCAAGTGCGACGTTGCCAACTTTTAAGATAAACGCTACGTACCCAAAGTGATGAACAATTTAAATTTAGAAGGTACATTGTAGTAAGTAAGTACAAAGCTAAATGCAGTAATAAATTATGTAGATAGTTTAGAAACACAATGTAAAGCAGGAAGGAAGGAGGCTCGCCACGACATCGCGTTTCTGAACGATTCGATACACCTTATTGTTTCACGCTAGTTTGCTAGAAGTTTTATCTATGCGATGTTTCGACGTGATTTTCTTTGTGAAGTATGTGAGATTGTAGGTTTAATGTAATTAAAAACGTTGTAGAAAATTAACGGATAGTGCAGTAAGCGAAGACTCCCAAGGGGTTATAGAATAAGCGACGAGGTTTTAGAAAAGTGGAAGCATCGTAGGTAGTTGACTTAAGATTTAAAACTAGGGTTATTTTGAGCGTACCTCAGGTTTTTTTGCGTTATACAGTTTTATTTTCTCTCACAGTTCATGTACAGCCAAGCATATTATAAGTTGGGGGATAAAAATGCTAGGCTCAACGCTGGTCTTGCTCCACAAGTGCGCATAAACTAATTGATTAGCATTTAAAATTACTGCTGGAGCTGCTGAAGATTTTTAAAAGTATCTTTACATTGTATAAATTCAATCTCTTATTATTGTATAATTGCATAGTACATGTGTGAGTACTATGTACCTACTATAAAACTACCATTTACTGGGTACGTCTTTCATTGACTTGAACGTGCACGAGTGTCATTTAGCTCCCTTCAAAATGATTGAGCTGAATGGTGCTCATCCGTGCGTCAGGTTCGTGAAGGGGCGTCGTCAGTAGGAAATGGTCGTCTCTTATCTGCCACAGCTTATTTTTATTTTTTTTCTTATCTTTTTATTTTGGACGTTTGTAACGTTGTGCATTGTTCTCACGTTTATAATTTCAACATGAATGATGTAGGGAACCAATATTTTGTAACCATATTTTGATATAAAATGGTATCCGTGGAATTTATTCCCCGTTCTTCTCGAAAGGTACCTTTTACTACGCTTCGGAATGAGCGACTAGCTTCATCTTTCTGACTGACTGACCTCTTGACAATTCAAAATTGCCTGTTTGAAATAATTACTTTAAGTTTGAGTTTGAGTTTGACTTGTTATTTTTCGAGTTTACTTCTAGATAATTATTTACTGACCTAATTCTGCCATGAGCGTAGTAAAAAAAAAACATGACATCATTATAAAATGAAAATTACAGTTCAATAAAGTGACTTGCGGGAATTTATAACCAACTATCTGTACCCCGCGGTTTCACCCACATAAGTCTCGATCCCGTGGAATTACCGGGCTCAAAAGTATCCTATGTCCTCCTCCAGGTCATGGTCTACCCATGTGCCAAAATGTATCTAAATCCGTTCAGCCGTTTTACCATGAAAGCGTAACAAACAAACAAGCTCACTTTCGCATTTATGATTAATTGGATTTACTCTGAACCTTAAAAATGTAATTTAAGGATTGTGGAATTATATTATAATATTTAATCTTTCATTTTGTAAACAAAAATTCAAACACCGATAAAACTTAGAATGTAAATAGTGAATAGTTTCCTGGTGATAACGGAAACGTTCGGTCAGGCGGCGCATTTACAAGCGTGAGGCTCGTGCCACATGTCGACCGTTACCGACACAGAGTAGTGTAAATACAGAGGCGACACTATGTTAGTATGGTTCATATCAGAATAAGCAGACTGTGAAAGAGCCACGGTAAAAGTCAGAATAGTGGTTTAAAACGATTTCAAGATGGAAATAGTTGGCAGGCCAGTAAGAAACGGATAATTTGCTTGTGATAATGTGAAGTTCAGTCCACAAGAAATCAAACCCTATAATAACGTTATAAATGAACAAAATCGCAAAAAAATAAAGGAAACTTGATAAACTGATATTTAAGGGTAATGTAAATTTCAGCATCTATAAAATGTCTGATTGTAATGGCTTAGTAGTGTTTGTCAGCGAGCAAAGAAAGGCTGAATGTCCGAACTAATTTACAGGTGATAGTGAGTCACACCAAATTATTAAAATAAAGTGATTCTGTATCACGTCCCAGTATGCGATAGGTAAAAAAAAATCTGTCCAATCCAAAGCGTTTATAACTAGTAAAAAAAAAAAAAAGATTATTATTGAAAGTAAAAATTTATTGCAATTTAAAATTTTCATTTTTTATACCAAATTGGAAAATTTTCAACAGGGGTATAAGTTATGACTTGTACACACCCGCTAAACGACGGCCGCCTTAGCCCCCATAACCCGGTAAAATTGCCCGTTTGACAACATCTACACGGCTCAGGCAGGTTTTTTTTTACATGTTGTACATGAATAAAATCTGATTGTACGTTTAAAGTTGCCGGTGTGCGCACAATACTTAACTAGAACTTTACCAGTCTACGTTACATAATCTTGGTCAATAGGAAATGAATCATTATGCGCCGACTTTGTCTATGCGTGCGTTGATGTTATTTCTATTCTTCATACATTACCACTTCCTAATTACCAGTGAATTCACACCTTAAATCACGTTAAGCCAATAATACGATACGAAAAATGCAGAACTAAAAAATGTCGTTTCATTTTTTTCCGACTTTTTCAAATTAAGTGTCATTATTTGTATTAATAATTTCGTGTTTTGTTTCAGCAAAAATGTGAGAAGCTCGTGGCTAAGTAATAATTGCCGCATGGGTCGATCCATCAGGTTAAGCTACGCTTGCCGGGGTGGGTCTGTGGATGGGTGACCATCTTTACATACAGAGACTCCTCCGTGTCTCGGAAAGCTCCTTAAGCCGTTGGTCCCGGTTAATTGTCATTCGTGGATCTTTGACAGTCGTTACGGGTCGTCAGAAGCCTGAAAGTCTGACAACCAGTCTTACCAAGGGGTATCGTATTACCCAGTTACTGGGTTGTGAAGGTCAGATAGGCAGCCTCTCCATGTAAAATACTGCTATTCATCTGTATCCGGTTAGACTGGAAGCCGATCCCAATATAGTTGGGAAAAGGCTAGGCAGATTGATTTTGATTCCAACAAAAATGTGGTGACACAAAGCTGTGTTTTCCTTTTACTTTTTCTAGTTCCTGACATTTTGGGAATCGAGAATGTATGAGAAAATGAGTAGAAGTCTAGTAAGACCAGTTTCTTTGTGAATGGAATGAAATCAACTTAAACTCAATCATTAATTTGCATATCGTCGGTCGGAGTCATTACTGGAACATCTCCAAATTTTTGTGTTTTGGACTAAGTATGCAGAATGATATACATTTGATTTTTTATCATGCTGCATACTTAGTCCAAAACACAAAATTTTAGAGATGTTCCAGTAATGACTCCGACCGACGATATTATAATGCATGTAATACTATTAAAGCCGATATAAGACGCTTAACTTTTTTCATTTTCGCTTTTCATTCTGGATATTTCACTCGAAATGAAACGTCTGAACGAAAAATTCATTCATTTGTGAACCGATTCAGCTATGTTGGATTTCGGCACTCGGCATCTTTCACCCGCCGACCGAATGATCGAAATAATTATGAAGGAACAGATTAAACCTTCGTTCCTATAATCTTATCAGTGATCGTGAGTCGTGTGATCATGTAACAAAACTCAATTTGAAATGTCTGAAATTTCAGACCAAATAAAAACCCAAGACAGAGCGCGGCGAACAATACAGAGAAACTTGCCAAAACTACACCGCCGATATGTGCATATACCTACGCTCACAGGCACACATTTACAACCTATTACCTACAATGACACTACAATCAAACTACACCACACAAAGTGCACACATGTTTACGAAACCGGACAGCGCTCTGTCTTGGCTTTTTATTTGGTCTGAGTCTGAAATAAACAAATCAAAAATGAATGAATGAGGTTCATGTTTTATTTGCTGCACGTCTGATATCAGCACGTGTTGGTAGATTCCGTTCGGAGATAAATTGCTAGAATCATACCTATTCTTAAAATCCAATTCTATGTTCTCCTTGGTTGTTTCAGACATTTCAACTTGATCACTAACGTCTTGTTTGCATGTAAACAGTAATCATTATCCATTCCTCAAACTGTGCGGCGTTTTTTCTACTTTTATTTACTTTAGTCGAATTGAATTTTAGTTTTACATTACAATAAACTTATACAATTATTAAGTTTGATTGATGATAATGTGTTGATAGCGTGGTAACAGATTGACAGTATCATAATACTGCCCTGCTAAGCCGAAAGGCGGATCTCTGAGATACGCCCTTTTAGTTTTTTTTATACCATTCAATAGCTATAATAATTTCGCATCTAATGGTATAAGCCACATACCGCTATCTAACTTGAAACATTTAAAACAACCACTCAGAAGTTCTTTATATCCTTATGTTTGCTTAAATTACAATTTACAAAAAGTCAATTTTCTCAAAACTTACTCCGATTGAGATACCGCCTTTCGGCTTAGCAGGGCAGAATACATAACATAACATCACACCTGTATGGCATTAGACAGAGCTGTACCTACAGCACACCCACATTTCGCCAGTTATGTTTGACTCCCATGGAGAGGGAGGAGTGGAGGGGGCGAGTCAATTGCCATAAACCCGTCATCGTTCCAGAATCCGGGCTGCTATTACTGAGAAGTTCATGATGGAAAAACCCAATAGCACAGTATTTTACATAATATATTTAATTAAATATAAGTATGTAACTACAGGGTGGCCAATTTAGAAGTATACAACTTTTTTTAGCCCCCATTCTGATTTGACGCCAAATTGCGCAGTTGTTTGGTGTCTATTATTTAGTTAAAATACGGGAAATTTGTTATGCACGTCCATGACCACCGCAATACTTTCATTAATTTTATCTTGAAGTTCTTAAACGAATTTAAAACGACCACATTTTTCTAAAAAAATAATTTTGAGCACTGAGGATTTCGAGACTAAAGGGACGTGCTGTGGTCAAGCAATACGAAAAGCAGAATATTTGTGACTTTGTTATTGGGACACCTAATAAATTATGAGAAAATGATGACATTTAATGCAAAACGCGATGAAAAGCTATCGCATTTTTAAGAATTATACAGGAGCAGATTAAGCAGATCTTATTCGCCGTATAAAATTGCCAAGTTTGAATAATATACTTATAGAAAAATATTCGGTAATTTTCGTTTGTGATAAGAATTATCTTAATTTAAAATTGTATACTTCCTAATTGGATAATGTATATGTATAATTTTGTAATGGCCTCGTTTGTGTAGTGTTCACAACCGCTGACGACTGTTAAAAAATCCAGGAACATGACAGCCGGGACCAAGGACTTTACGTGCTTTCCAAATCACCGAGGGGTTTCGCTATGTTAGTATGTATGGTCACCCATCCACGCATAGCTATTCACAATCACTCCGTACTTCCGTGCGGAATCTACACCAATCAATGTTATCAAAATAGTTCTTTAAAGGCTGTTCAGAAATACAACAGCCGACAATTTTGCCAGTTAAATCAAATAGATGACCATTCTTCCGTAAGGTATTTTCTGTCGAAGGCATGGCTTTGTAGGTAAAACGCATGCAGGCATTTTCGGTTCGACAACCTGTCGAATGGTCGTGAATAGCTATGCCAGGCTAGCCCAGCTTAACCTTCGATCGACCCGTGCGTTTTAATGCTTAGCCACGAGCCCCTTTTCATTATATTCATTACCACTGGGTAATGAATAGTACGATAGATGCTTTCACAATGGAGAAAAAAAAAAAAAAAATTGTACAATACAACATTATTTTGTATGAGGAGCTCGTGGCTAAGTAATAACAGCTGCACGGGTCAATCCAACAGGTTAAGCTACGCTTGCCGGAGTTGGTCCGTGGATGGGTGACCATCTTTACATACCGAGACTCCTCTGTACCTCGGAAAGCACGATAAGCCGTTGGTCCCGGCTGTCATTCGTGGATCTTTGACAGTCGTTACGAGTCGTCAGAAGCCCGAAAGTCTGACACCAGTCTTACCAAGGGGTGGAGGTCAGATAGGCAGTCGCTCCATGTAAAATACTGGTATTCAGCTGCATCCAGTGAGACCGGAAGTCGACCCCACATAGTTGGAAAAGGCTAGGCAGATTGATTGACAAAATCATTTTGTATAACAATTTTCTGAAATTTTACATAATGTAGATAGGCTAACTACATTATTATTATGATCAGATTATAAATTAATACCAGCGTTGAACAATAAGAACTTTGAAACACAATAGCATTATATTCATAAATTTTGTTCAGTAATGCAAAACTAATACCAAACGTAGTTTTGTTTACACAAATAATAACCTTTTTGTTGTTAATTTCCGGAATTTGTTATTTTAGCAAATAATAGCCTTTAATGTTCCCACTGCTTTCACACAGGCCTCCTCTCTGTGAGAGGGATTGGGCCGTAACCCAAGGGCTCAGCGCGAGTTGGTAGGAGTCACATGTCTTTGATTTTTTTGTTCTAGGACATGCCGGTTTCCTCACGATGTTTTCCTTCACCGTTTTGAGAGCAGTGGTGATGAAATAATTTACACAAAGTAAAGTGCCTACTACTCGAAAGTCGCGGCCATTACCACTGGGCCACCACTGCTCCCACTGTTATGAATTATTGTAATTTAATTCAGCTTTGTTTGTTGTGTATATTATTTAAAGTTGACTGGTTACCAAAACACGGTGACGGTATGATTGTCTATAGCTACGGTTTCCTAGAAGAGCGGTGGCTGCCACATAGTGTCTACAATTTACGAATGACATCACTGGATCGTTTTTGACACTGTAAAGTTTTGACTTTACAGTGTCAAAAACGCTCTCTAGGAAAACACACCAAATTACTTTATAAATAACGATCCAGTGATGTCATTCGTAAATTGTAGACACTATGTGGCAGCCACCGCTCTTCTAGGATACCTTAACTTTATTTGCTGTTTTAAAATTATTATATTTTCTGTTCCTGTAACTTGCCAGTAATCGCTGTTGTCTGCCAATTCATCGTCCTCCTACCCTCATCCCAATTTGCTGGGGAACAACGCAGCATATATTTTGCTTCCATACATATCTATCAGCACGTCCTCAGTCTTCATCTCCATTCTGACAATACCATCGCTATCACAATTCATCCATCGTTTGTTTGGTCTTCCTTCTTCTTTTCGGTTTAAAGACTCTTATAGATAGCGAATCAGTCAATTATATTATGATGACTCATTAATGTATCACTAGGGATTGGTATTAGTGCAGATGTAGCGGCCGCGAATAACGGTCGTAGGTTCGAACCCTGACAGGCGATTTGCTTTGTGTAAATTATTTCATCACCACACTCAAAATTATGAATGAAAACATTGTGAAAAAACCGCTATGTCCTAGAACCAAACATTTGATGACATCTACCAACCCTCACTGGGCCCACGTGGTGGATTATAGGCTGAACGTTATAGGCTGAATATTAAATATATCACTAGTTATTTATAACTCAAAAGCAACTGCCAATAGATTGATAAGTCTGATACTTTCAAGATATTGTTTAAATTATTTATAGATGTCAACTATAGTCAACCAGTAATTTACAACCATAATTCATTATTGAACATTAACAGCGGTTAGTGTTATCAACGATGATCATTGAAAAAGAAACATGAAGTACAATAAAAAGTTGACGTTTTTAAATGTTCGATATATCTAGCTGTCATTTTTATTTAATTATTATGAAAAGGAGACGGCAATAATCTAATAGCTATTGACATACTTATAAAAGATGGTGTAACATAGCAATTTGAAAGAATTTCCGTTGTTGACGAGAAAAATCCTGATTTGATGGATTGAAGGGATAAATAAATGGGTAAACACAAGATTGATTACACTGTAGGTGTTTTAAGAAGTGTCGATGTGTGTTGAAGAACAACTACTCACTTCCAGCCAGCATAACATGACGACAGTAGAATCTGAAGGATCGGAAGACAAAATTACAGATTTTAGAAAGATTTGTACGGACGGAACTCAAAAATGATGAAGACAATATCACTTTGTATGGATAGAAACATTGAGTCTTATTTTTAGAGATAGAAGTAGTCATGCTATGCGTGATGAAAAGCAAACGCGGGCTCAAAAGAAGTAGAGGAAATAGTTGGACGTTTTATTCCAAGAGTGGGGCAACATACTCGTAGATATTATCTGTATAAGTAGTCCCACTGCTGAGTAAAGTTCTCCCCCACAGCGGGAGATTGATCGTTGAAAGCCACATAGGAAATATTAATTTTAAATTGCCAATAATGTTTTCTTTTTGTGACAAAAATTATGAATTTACGATTACAATTAGCAGAGAACTGACTAGGACTGCCGAAAAAAGACAGCAGTGCGTGGTTCCGGACACAAAATATGATATATTGTTTTTTGTTACTGGAGCAGTGATCGCGTGCAATACGCAGGTGATTAAACAAAACAAGTTTCATTTATAAGTACCGATAGCTAATCAAGTGTAGATGGTCTAGTAGTTAATGTGTTTGGTATAAGAGTTGATAGAAGAGAGCAAGAAAAGTTTGGGGAAGTGCAAATTGTTATGAAAAACGAAAGACGAATGAAAAAACGAGCGAGCCTTACAGTAGTCGTTGGTAATAAGCAACATTAAAGGTCAAGGTTGTTTCTAACGAACTCTAGCACCGCGCGCACTCATTGGTAAAATCAAATAGCGCGCGCTTCCCTGTCTTCCTGTGATACACTTCCGTCCCTTTTCATGAAATCACTTCCACAGATTTGATTATTTAGATTTTTTTAGATATCGATTTAGATGATTGCAGGAAAGTGAGGAAAAAGATGTTATCAAAAAACGAATGAGCTCCCAGCTGTAAGAATGGACCTATAGATGAAAGGGTTCCTTCGAGAGGGGCTCGTCGCTAAATAATAATAGTCGCACGAGTCGATCGATGGTTAACCTACGCTTACTGTAGTCGGTTCGTAGATGGGTGACTATCCATTCCATATCAAGAACCTTCCGAACCTCGAAAAGCACGTTATAGGACATCGCTCATTATAACAGCAACGCTCCGACACGGCAAATAACGTGTCATTCAAGTTACGATTTGAAAGTAAATGTATTAAAGTCTATTTTACGTCTGAATTCTCATGGGCAGTGAGCGGCCGGCAACGGCGAGCCGTCCACTATTCTGTACAGCCATCGTAAAAAGTAGACTTTAAAGCATTTGATTTAAAATCCTAACTTGAATGACAAGTTATGTGCTGTGGCGGGGCGGTGCTGTTATAATGAGTGATGTCCTTAAGCCGTTGGTGCTGTCATTCGTAGATCATTGACAGTCATTACGGCTAGTCAGAAGCCCAAAAGTCTTACCAAGGGTTAGCATAATGTTACTTAGTAGCTGAGTTGTGGTGGCCAGATAGGCAGTCTTTTTGTAAAATACTGGTATTCAGCTGCATCCGGTTAGACTGAAATCCAACCCCAATGTAGTTGAGGCAGGCTAAGCAGATTGATTATGAGTGTTCCTCCGGGCATCTACTGCTTCCAACCTAAAATGGCGCCCTACAGTCTGACTACAATATGGTTTGAAGACTACTGGCATTTATAAAATTACAGCCACATAAGATTTTCTAACCTTACAGTCAACCCATCGGAATTCTTTCGAAAATCTTTGCTTTCACAAGGTGGCAAAATCCTCTTTCCATGGGCTTTTTGCTCAATGGACGGTTAAAAGTATTCAATCTTTCCAAATTCTACGTCTGATATGTTGATTTCCATAAAAATGCTTTGCATTCAAACGTCCTCGATGCAACTTCCTGCCTCATCATCCAATTTTCCAGGAAGCATTTCTTGAAATGAAGTAAAACTACTTTTTTAGAATAAAATATTATTGCCTTTTCTAGAGTTGCTTTACATTTTAAATTGTTCGTCGCCAGTTCAAGAAGTCAAGAAAACTCATTTTCATTTGCGAGGATATATTTTTATTCCGGTCACTAACGCTTGCTCTGGAGAGCTATATTTTTTGTTGAAGGCTGACTTTATTCCCACTTGTTCACGTCTTTAATTGCCTTAATCGTCTTATTACTTAGATCATTATTTTGATTTTGTATTTAATTTGTCTTTAAATAGCATTTTTAATATCGTCGTAGCTTGATGATTGATTTGTAGAACATTTGGGAAAGACACAAAAAAAAAATATTTACACGAAAAAATCAAAAACTTAAAGTAAGCAATAAAAGAAATGAAGCCAAAGCCCTGTTAAATTAGCGTTGATCGACAACGTTAGCAACCACAAAACCAACTGCTGAAAGGAAGAGGCAAACATTTCAAACTTCAGTTAGTCTATTATTCAGCCATCGCAAAATCAATTTAAAACAGAACTTTAACTGGTAACACTTCACCAACTAACACCACGCCTTGGTAATGATATGCGTAATTACTAAAACTTTAGAGTTTCAAACTCGCACCAGATGTCGGTACAGTAGTCATGTTGGAATTATGATTTTGAAGTCAATTTTGTGTTACGAGGGTTTTTTGAATTTGGAATGAATTAATGTGAACAATCACTTTAAAAAAAAGGGAAAATAGTGCTACGTTATATTTTGATGTTGGTTTGAGAGGAGGTCAAAAAACATTATTATTATTTGTTCATTTCAAAAATAATTAGCCTATTTTATTATTTTGTTTTAGCCACCTACTCAACCTCTGAGGGTTTAAATATAATATTATATCCTGTTTATGTACGGTTTGTGCGAATAATGTAGTGTGCTGCAATATTGTTAAAAAGTCAAATACTTTTTACTATAAAATTTTATATCGTAGCTGTTTATTGGCCTTAAATAAATAAACTAAAATGGAACAAGATAAGAAATTGGCCAGTGGTAGGTAGTCTAAAAATAAGTAGGTATCTCTGCTTTTGAAGACACTGACTCTGACAGGTACACTTAAATGTATAAATATAAAATATAATCTAAGTACCCGAAATATTCTAAAAACTAATAGAATTTTTACTGATTGTATGCCTAAATAAGCTCGCAAAATTAGTAAGCTTTTCCAATAACGTCCCAAAGGTAAACAAAAATAATGGATATTTTGCTTTGAAAAGGCTCTCAAATAAAAAGCTCTAATTTACCTTTTACGTACTCTTCGCATTTTGAGTGAATAAAAACATTCCATTAACATTTTGCAATAGAGAAGCTCTTAAAGCTATCATTCAAACCCTCTCAACCCCCGTCCATTTTGATATTTTTTTTAATCAACCCAAAAACTCGGAAAGTCTTTTCAGAATCTACTCTTTGTTTAAAATTGACACCCTGTGAAAGCTCATGTCAAACTCAGTTGAGTGACATTTTATAAAAGTTCAAGCCCAAATGAATTTGCTGACCGTACATATGAAAGTAAAATATTGATTCACTATACCTATTAGCGACGTATACCAAAGCGAAACGAAATCATTTTTTATGTCACACATCAATAATTCGCGATAAAGCACCTTAAATGTGCGGATCACGGAAAATTCTTGAATAAAAACGTGTACAGTGGAAAGAAAAGTGGTGTAGCGTATACATGCAAGTGAAGAACTCAATGAAAAAATATTGCACACGCCGTCCGCGGTGGTCAGTGCAGCGTGACGCCAGATAAAAATGATCAGGCAGGCATAGAGGGACTCATTAACCAAGTAGCCATCGATGTAGATGGTTCGGGAAGGCGTGACCCACAAATGGATTGGTGAAGACCTGTGACACAGTGTTTGTGAAAAAGACATAGGTGAAAATGAATCCCCTTGCCCTTTTGGTCGCTTTTATGCTGATGGGGGATGTTAGGGCGATTGTTGAACTGAACTGTAGTGATAATGCTACGTGTATCGATCATATGGCGAAAGAGATTCTGAGGAGTTTGAAGCAGCAGAAATCTGTGAAGGTGTTCAATGTGCTTACGATAGAACCGTTGAAGACGAGGCAGGCGAGGTCGAAAGACTGGTGGCTGACAAACTTCCTGGACAGTAACGCGTTCAGCTTCGATTGGCGTGACTACACCTTCAGAGTCTCGCAGGCGGACGGAAACGACGCCTTGGATTTGGAGATATATGACGGAAGAACTGCTAAAGGTAGGTGTTAGATCTTATCACCATGTTACTAAATATTAAAATTCTATAAAGCTATATGTACTAAAAAAAATAAAGAACTAGTTTCAAATGTAATAAAAAGTTTTGCGTAGATTTTTACATTAAAACAATACAGATTTTGTATTTTAATCTCGACGAAATAAAAAAGCTTCTAATTTAATGTTATTACGTGAAAAAAAGTTCTTTTAAAAATTTAATTAACCTCAGCCTTAATTACCATTTTTATTATAAACATGATTAAAAAGGCCACATTGGCAGAATTCTTCATTAAAATTAATGTAAAGCGCTCACAGTTTAAAAATATTTATTCAGTTCTTTCGTTTCTTTAAATTCTTTTCTACAAAAAAAAATTTTTTTTTTAAGTGTTTTGGTTATCTTTAGTTCTATTCTTAAAGTCCATAGCAAAATGCCAAAACCCTTATCAACGTTAGAATCCATTATGATTCTATTCTATGTTAACCTTATCAAATTCCTCATCTTTATCTACAACATTTTCAATAACGTCCCATCCCTTAATTACTTCAGTAGCAACATAATAATCGTACTTTATATCAAAAAGAAAGTTAGAAACAGCCAATGAATTATCAACCGCAATCAGATTAACGTATATAGTGTGCTAATTCACATGTGCAGGCACGCTTTGATGCATCAGACCGTTACCATTTAAGGCAATGTGTACAAGTCGCGGTTCTGATAGAATTGTTTTTGCTACCGTTAGTTTAAGTTTTAATTTATGATTAGGTTTTGTAATTCATACGTCAAGTGCTGTTGTTTCTATAATTACTTTATCAAGAAAGTTATAGGGAAGAGGTTACAGTAGTATTGCTACTGTTTTCCGCCTCAATTTTTTCTAGGCTTTCTTGTCTGCCTTTAGTTTTAACATTTCTGTTAGCCTTACCATTATTGTCTTCAAGACGTACTAGTATTATGTTTAATTTTCATGATGTAGTATATTTTATATACTTACAACTTTATTTTTGTGCTGTAATTAATGCCTACAAAAGCGTCCATGTTTACACGTTACAATATTGATAATGGCTCCTTATTAACGTATTTCATTACAATGTCAACATTGTTAATGTAAAATTAATACATAATACTGATGATAAATGCTATTTTAGCAGACATTTCTTCTACGAGTTAAATCGTCATTTTGTTATCGTATCCATAAAATAGCTTAATGTGAATAAAGCCTAAGCCCCTGCATTTTCATGATGCACGGTAATTATCTCGTTAGTACAAAATCGTGTTCCGGCTTTTCTTAACAAGAATTCAGATTGAAAATTTTCTTTCACGATACGCGTTAGATGTTCAATGAATAATTCATAACATTCACTAATCTGTGTATTTTTGTGTTTAATTTTAAATTGACCTGCTTGAGCGTTTTTTGAATACTGAGAGGTTGTTATTCTTCCGCGTTTTTATTTAATTTAAATAATGTAAAAATATTCTTTTCGTGCTCTTGAATTTTACGGAAAATAACCTGTAGTAAGTCAATAGGCAGATAGAAAGGTAAAATGGCAATAAGCTGCTCAAATTAACCGTAAAACTGATAACAGTTTCAGCAGACGTATACGAGTATTTGATAATATAGGTAACTAACTTTTGCCTGCGGCTTTGCCGTATGGAGATCGGAAATTATCCCACGGGAACGTAATACATACCGAGATAAAAGTATCCTATGTCCTAAAAGTAACTTATAATTAAGGCGTGAAAGATGATAGACACAGACAGAGTTTCTTTTGAATTTATAACATAAGTACGGAAGTATGAATATTGGTGCGGATGAATAGAGTTCAAATTAGAAAAAGGAACGATCGACAGAACCCCTTCCACAGATGATTTCACAAGTAAGCTGATAGTATATAAATGAGAGTAGCCTACGATCGGTATGAGGGGCGTGCAAATGTACAGAATATTCAACAGCCAAATATTCTGCGCTTTGGCCGAGACCCGAACATTCGGCCAAGTCACTATTCGTGGCATCTCCCTACTATCCCAGATAGAATTTACGTAAACTCCTACTATGTAAAAGATGATATTATGATAAGTAAGGGAGGGATTACTGAGATGACAAATAATAGAGAAATAAGGAAGAAGAAGATCATTTATTTGCTTCCGTCAGTGGCTTTGCCCGCGTGATATCTTTATAAATTATAGCCTATGCTACTCAGTGATAATATAGCATGGTGAAAGAATTCTTAAAATCGGTCAAGTAGTTTTCGTGTTAATCATTACAAACAAAAATACAAAGCTATTCTCTTTATAATATAAGTGGTTAAGTTTTTATAAGGGCAAGAGAATGTTGATGTCCAACAGGTCCTCGACTCTTATTATTCAATCTCTGTGCACCCACTTCCTACACAAAAATGTAGATTCCTTTGTCCGTGCCACGTATTGACGGTTCATAACAAGTTTTTTCCATCAGCATATTCATAGCAAGTTTACTTTGATTATTAAAATGATAATAGTGCAGTTATGGAACTTTGCAAGGAACGTTTATTTTACTAAAATAGTACTAGCTTTTTATTCTAAAATATTGCAGTAATGTAGAAAACGTTTAGTTGTACATTTAGTAGCTGTGCCATTATATTATTATTTTCGTCTTTGACGATGTCAATTCTATTGGGACTTGACTGTTGATTATTTATTTTAGCGATTCTTTATCTGCCTGCCTAGCCTTTTTGAGTCGGCATCCAGTCTAACCGGATGCAGCTGAATACCAGTATTTTACATGGAGCGACTGTCTTTCTGACCTCCATATCCCAAGTGGATTAACGATCCTTTAACCGACCCATATTATTCAAATGATTATAATATAACATGTAGAGGTAACTTTATACATATCTCGGAACAATGGGGACCCCGGTCCTTTGGCAGGCGTACGAGGGGCCGAAGCCAACTCGCAGAGGCCCCTTAAATAATCTTAAATGGAATGAGGCACCAACCAACGTTATTCCCTGTATGCACTATGCTTGTGCACCCAAGGGCAATTCCGGATTTGTGCAGGACTATTTGCAAAAGATGGAAACAAATCATATTGGGCTATGATCATCAATGATTTTGCCACCATAACTGAATCATATATTTAAAAAAAAACGATTTTCCACTTTTTTCACTCAATCACGCCGAAATAGTTGAAAGGTTTCAGATGAAAAGGGATTTTTAATTTTGGCGACGAAAAATAATCAAAGAGGAGGAAAATGACCAAACATTGAAGAAATATATTATTTTCTCAATTCAATGGTTAGTAGGACACAACAAAAAAATCAGTTTTTCAAGAATAGCCGCCGCATTCCTAAACTTATTCAAAATAGCTTGTACCTATAACTTCTTGTTTTTGTTACGTAACATACATTGGTCCCAAAATCACGTCCATTGTCCAATTAATAACAATAGGCTGTATCCGCAACTCCACGTCCAAACACGTTTTTGGCATAGAATCGTCCAATGTCCGCACATGACCGAAATAATTCAAAACATAAATAACACGGAATCTTCTCCTCGAAAGAGTAAGATTTCGTGATATGTTTGTTTTGTGTCAGCTCACTTCTACTGAGTGCTGAGGATAAATAAGGTCCTAAGAACGACTCCCGGATCGGGAAAAATATTATACCTAGGGTTTTTCCATCTGGAATTTCTCAGTAGCAGCCCGGAGTCTGAATTAGTGCTCGGAGACTTAAACATAACTGGCGAAGGTGAGTACTATAGGTACACCTCTAACTCTTACCACCGCCTAAAGGCTCGTTCAGACCAGTGCGACGCGACTCGAACAATACAATTTCTAAGAAAACTTCACGGTATAACAGGTGTCGAGTCACGCTGTCGCGTCGCGCTAGTCTGCACGAAGCTTTACTCTTCTGGGAATTCAAGCGTGATGTTATGTTTCTAAACTCAAGGTCAGAGTTGAGGGCAAGTCCTGAATAAATAAACCTATTCCGCCAGTATCAAAATCATAATAATATAATCTCAAATAAGACAGCTCTTCATAATCCATACTGTTTATGGAAACAAGCTATTTAATCTTGAGTATGGCTTCAATCCCACGCTTATGAATACGTAATAATGTTTCGGAACTGATCTAGCTACATTAGCTACCTAATAATATGAAGTTCAAGTAATAAGTTATACAGAATAATGTGTTACTAGGCGTGTGAAGGTTAGTGCAGAATTGCGGCCAGTACAATAATATTATCTACTAGATGACCCGGTGAATTTCGTACCACGTGAGATTGTGATATTAGCCGCTTTTTTTAATTTTTTGCCTGGCACTTTGGGTTTTACCTAATTTTCTTTTTTCCTAAACGATAATATATGGAGGTGAATAAAACAAAACAAAAAACGAATTGGTCGAGCCATTTTCGAGTTTTTGCGAGACACGCACGGCAATTGATTTTGATGTACCTATATAAATAGATAGATACAGTTCTTTTACAGTTATTTTACTCTGACAGCAGCAACCCAATAGCAACCTAATTGCTACGGAATTAAAGATCACTGTATTTCTAATTTTGGTATATTGACAGACGTCAATCAAATGGCAGTAACACTACAACAAGCATAGAGCAACGACGATAAAGATCAATGTGATATTGACAGTGAAGTAAAATTGGAGGAAAATAAGCTGTAGAAATGTTTTTCAATCCGAATCACCACCAGTTAGATGGACCAACAGTCTCAGAAAGCGGGTGGGATAGTCCGGATGCTATGAGATGATGGAGAACCAAGCATTGTGGCATAACTTGCAAGAAGCCTATATCTAGCAGTGGACTACGATAAAATAAGTATCTTTACATAACATAACTCATTGTTTGCCTGAAAGGTTAGGTATACCCATAGTAGGTACTATCGAAGAACTTTATATCTAAGCAGTTTGAAAACAAAATCCCGTGAACACGATGACGACATATGTTACCGCCCCGGTTGTATAGCCGCCGAGCGCTGCAAGCAGAAATAGTACTTACGATGTATAAATATGGAGTTCTTCTATGGTACACCCACATTTCGCCAGTTATGTTGTTTGTTTATTGTGTATCACCACATAATATAAATTAAAGTCGTTTTTCGTGTCTGTCTCTGTGACCGCGTTGTTCTTCTAAACCACGCAACGGATTTTTATGCGGTTTTTAACATCATTTAGAGAATTTATATCGTTCAGTTAACGGTGAAGTTAGAGGAGCTCGTGTCTTAATAATAAACGCCGCACGGTTTGATCAAACAGGTTAAGCTATGCCTGCCGGAGTTGGTCCGTAGATAGGTGACCATCTTTATATACCAAGACTCCTCCGTGCCTCGGAAAGCACATTAAACCGTTGGTCCCGGCTGTCATTCGTGGATCTTTGATAGTCGTTACGGGTCGTCAGAAGCGAGAAAGTCTGACAACCAGTCTTACCAAAGGGTATCGTATTACCCAGTTACTGGGTTGTAGCGGTCAGATAGGCAGTCGCTCTATGTAAAATACTGGTAATCAGCTGCATCCGGTTAGACTGAAGCCGACCCCAACTTAGTTGGGAAAAGGCTAGGCAGATTGATAACGGAAAGTTAATGTGTATAAAACATTAATATTAAACTTACTTATTCTCGTAATGTGGAAATCTTGACGTTTTGTCAAATCATCAAAACAGAATTGATGGAACTGCTATTGTTAAAATGTGATTCCCAGTTCTGTTATACACAGTTCGGATTTAGCACCATTGCAAACTTAGGTACTAGATACCAAGCTGTGACAATATTCGTACCTACGTATTGGCCTAATATACAGTGGTAATTAGAACAAGATTGTGCCTGACGAGGAAAGACATAAAACCATTACTAACCAAATAGGCTTGCCAGGAAATTGTTCCGTTGAAATTTTTAATTTACAGGTTTTCCCTTTGTTGAACATAATTATTATAAGGTACACCAAAATATCGCCTACGTAAGTAAGTACAACGAAACACTAAAGCCTTTCTGAAATTCCTGAAACCTTTTCAACCGCTAGCTTGAAAGGAACAAATCAACAATTAATTATTACAATATTCGTAGTAAGTACCTTTGATGTTCAAATTAATTGTTTGTACAACTGCCTAACTATACATTTACGGTTAAAATTCATGAAATGAAAATGGCATCTTGTATTTTAAGGATTGATAATACAAACTTATTATTGTCGCACTGGAGGGCAAAGGCCTCTTATCATACAGAGAAGGCGCGAGCATTGATCACCCCGCTTGCTTAAGACGTATTGGCGATGACTCTATTGCCCGCAGCTTCACCCGCGTGGATGTCGGAAAATATTCCAGGGGAACCTACTACCGGGATTAAAAGTATATGATCTAGTCTAGATTATAAACTATCTGTGTGCCAAATTTCATCCAAATCTGTTCAGCCGTTTTATGCCAATCCGGAACATACACCCAGGTCAAAGAGACAAACGAATAAAAAATCGTTACTATTTTATTATAATGTATGTATCGATAAAGTTTCCTCACGATGCTTCACTGATGTCAGTAATGTCCAAAATAAACTCAGAAAGTACATAATTATAAGTCACATTAGTCCTTGCCCGGATTTGAAATTACAATCTCCATCATTAGAGGCGAAGCCTGAAGCACTGGGCTATCATGACATTTTTAAAGATTATCTAAACTAATATTATAAAGCTGAAGAGTTTGTTTGTTTGTTTGAACGCGCTAATCTCAGGAACTACTGGTCCGAAAAATTATTTTAGTGTTAGATAGCCCATTTATTGAGGAAGGCTATAGGCTATATATCATCACGCTAAGACTAATAGGAGCGGAGCACCAATACAGAATGTTTCAAAATCGGGGGATTTTTTTTCCTATTGAGAGCTTCCGCTGCGTAAACGGTTAAAGTTTCTCAAAAATCATGTATGATAGAATTGTTCCCCTTTAAAAGTTCTAAAAAAAAGTCCGCGACAGCATATGTCTATCTTTTAAGCTTAGCTCACTATAACGTTTTTTATGCTAACCAAATTTCTTCTTAAATAATGCATTATTTGCGAAGGTGTTTTTTATAAACATTATTAATCCTTATCCAAATAATTACGTTATTCATCACAAGTATTTAATTTAAAACAAAATTGCCCTTTACATCATAATAGATTTACGCCAAGAGTGTTTCTCGCACGGGCAACTATATGTTGCCCTATCGAGATCTGGTTCTGGTGAAAATCAATATCTACTTCTGGCGGAAGAAAACATAACTAAAAATATAGTGTACGCAGAAGTACTTTAAAATAACATTAGTTTAGTTTTTTGAGAATAACCTACAATCTACATGATATAAGATTATAAGACCCAGTACTTACTCACCTATATAAACGAAGTCGCGGGTTAAAGTTAGCGTTAGCTCAAAGTAACTATTCCACGCGGATGAAGTCGCGGGCGGAAGCTAGTCTAGAATATTATAGATGTAATTTTGAGAATAATTTATAATATTTTACTTGTAGTTGAATAAAGTATTGTATATGTAGTAAAAGTACTTTAGAAATATATACGACAGTGTGTTGAATTTGTGTCGGGTACTTTCTCGATTATCAACCTTATTTAATAACTAATCAAATAAAATAATTTAATTTTTCTACGTTCAATAAATGAGATTGAAAGCATCGCCTAACCTTTTCGCAACTATGTTGGGATTGGCTTCCAGTCTAACTGGATGCAGCTGAACACCAGTATTTTACATGGAGCGACTGCCTATCTGACCTTCACAACCCAGTTACTGGTTAATAAGATACTCCTTGGTAAAACTGGTTGTCAGACTTTCGGGCTTCTTGTGATCACTGGCTTAACGTGCTGTCTAAGGCATGGCGGGGTCTCGGTATGTAAAGAAGATCACCCATCCACGGACCAACCGCGGCAAGCGTAGCTTTACCTGATCGATCGACCCGTGCGGCTATTATTACTTAGCCACGACCCCTCTTGGCCTAGACTGCACTATATCAACCCTAACTACTCCATAGATTTGATCAAATGGCACCTCGTTAGTTTCACATTATTCCAAAGAGCATCGTAAAGCACTTAGCAACTGGTGCTACATTAAATATAATCCAATATGGCTGACACTCCCTGGTGTAATTTGAAATGTCATTAGCTGAACTGGTGTTTAGAAACTTACCTAAGTAAACAATTTGTAAGTGGAACTTACTAAAGTAATTTAGGATGTTTTAGCGTTTATCCCGTGTAGGCGTTGACGCAGCTAATGACCGAGTCGACACGATTTAGATTCTGTGTTTAGTGTCCTTATAGATGCCGCGACAAACACAAACAAACAGAATACCAACAAAACATTCAACAAATGGACGTTACCCTTTTGATACCGACCAAGGAGCACCAATTATGTATTTGTTAGTACAAACATAATTATTACCATTATGAAAGAAGATTAAATTAAGCGAAAATTATCGAACAATATGGTACCTAAATATTTAGAAGAAGTAAATTAGCACGTGACTAATAGAGTTATGATTGTTGACTGCTAATAAATGTTGTCGGTCGTGATGGCCCAGTGGTTAAGGCCTCGCCTCTCATGCACGAGGGTTTGGGTACAAATCGGGGCAAGTACCAATGTGACATTTTCAATTCATATGTACTTTCTGAGTTTATCTTGGACATTACTGACATCGGTGAAAGAAAACATCGTGAGGAAACCTGGACTAATAGTTAATATAAGTTTGAAATCGCCAACTCATCTTGAGCAAGCGTGGTGATCAATGCTCGTGCCTTCTCTGTATGAGAAGAGGCCTTTGCCCAGCAGTGGGATAGTAACAGGCTGGTATTATTATTATTTATTATTATATAAATGGTCGTGGATGATGGGACAGGGAAACCTAAAGCCTGCCTAGCCTTTTCTCAACTATGGTGGGGTCGGCATCCAGTCTTACCGGATGCAGCTGAATACTAGTAATATATATGAAGCGCCTGCCTATCTGACATCCACTGCCCAGTTACTGGGTAGCACGATAACCCTTGGTAATACTTTCGGGCTTCTGATGACCCATAACGACTGTCAAAGATCCACGAATGGCAGCCGGCACTTAACGTGCTTTCCGAGGCACGAAGGGGACTTTGTATGTAAAGATGATCACCCATCCACAGACCGACCGAGTTAAGCGTAGCTTAACATGATCGATCGACCCGTGCGGCTGTTATTACTTAGCAGTGGTCTGTACTTTAATTACAGGTTATAACGCGATCCTATTTCAAATCGCTCCCGCCACAATCCGCTCGTCCAACCGCTCGTCCAATAAGGGTGCAGCTTCTAGAATGTGCTAGAAGCCATAAAAAAGAGACGACGCGCACCTTTTTATTGACGATATAGCTGTCATCCGTCAGCTGTAAAAGCGCACCAACGTATAATTTACAAAACCTAGTTCTTCGCCCCGAAACCCTAATGTATTACTTAATATAATATATTGTGATTTCATTATATTGTGATTTCATTATATTGTGATATATGTATGTTAAAAGGTTTAATTACGTGCGCGTGCGGTCTACGGTTTGACTTTAATTAAATTAATTTTATTCATTATTGTATCGCACGCCTACACACCAGCAAAAATAAATATTTTTTATAATTATGTATGTATGTGTATCCTACAATTTTATCTATATTATCAAATCAAATTAAATTAAATTTACAGTCGAAACTTCAAAGACTTGGTGGGCATTCTCGATATCTAAAAACGATAAAACTAATAAAAAGAAATACGATTTTCTCTGTAATTACTGGAAGTATGGAAATAAAAAGATTTCATATAATGTTATATCATGTTTACATATTGATACTCATCACGCCAACTAATTTTTATACAGGATATTACGATAACCTACTGAATCATTTATAAATTCCAACTTCAAGAAGATAAGTCTGTATTTCATTGAAATACACCATCATCAGCGTATAAAGCTGTTCACTGCTAGAAATATATATAAATATTTATTTCGGATCACACATAAAAAGTACACAAGTATATACAATCCTTAATAACAAAGACTTAAAAACTATGTTAGTTAAAACTTACAAAACTAACCTAACAACAACTAATGCCTACGTGGCTCAAGACCATGTTGGCACGTGTCTCTGCATCCAGTGCTTAATATAGGGGCTGTCCACCTTGTCGAACAATGTTTTTAGCCTGTTATATGCCTTTCCAATTCCAAGTAAGTTTCCTAGATATTTGGCCAGCATCATCCCGCTTTTACCAGCAGCCCTTGGAAGATCGTTGCTCCACGTAGCTTGAGAGCGTCGCACGCTTCATGTGCTCATCCGCAATCTACACTCAAGTACACGTCCGCCCCGTCGGTCATCAGTTCTATGGCTAAAATTGTCATCGCCATTTCAGCTTGATTATTCTAAAAACGCATATCGGCACACACACACACACCGACCACATTGACATCGACCTCGACATAGAGTGACCTTATTGGTGATGTTTTTCCGAAAGGTCTTATGCGTAGTAGGTACTCGCAATCGGCTTGCGTGTATGAACGTAAAGGAAGTGAAAAGAGTATTTAAGGTTCGTAGCAGGTGGTGTTCTGTAGTTTCTGCCCCTCAAGAAGAAGGCGAAGTATGTATTTTACCGATTTGTCTGCTTCTCTATCAAATCATCTCATTTCTGTTTTTAAATCCCTCAGAGAGACTTCAAACATGGCCTCTGTATTTTTACCAAAAAAAAACATGTTGCATTCAAAAACAGAACTTATAGCCTCCTAGCCTCCACTAATAGATTCTTATTTTCTTTTTGTTGATAAAAATAAAAGTAAATTACCTACATAGGCCATCCCACATGGGATTTCCCATCTACCGCACATTTTCTGAATATTTAAACATCAATTGCCTACAGACTCGAATTTAGTGCTATTCCAGGCTAATAGATGGCAGACATCTTTTAAGACATCCTCAGGGAACACTGTGGATACATCTTAAGTGGGGCGTAGGGCTATTAATCCGGATTCTTATACAATGTGTATAACTTTGCTCTCGTGCCAAGTTGTGTTATGTAATATTTGAACAAGCCAATTTGAGAGGGATGTTAAGAGCTCCATTTGAACGTGAAATTAAACAATGGGTGTACTATAAAATGCTTTTAGTCCTTTGCCCCCAACCGCGCTGGTTAATACAGGTTACAAATGGTTTAGCAACTAAATCTGATGCTATACGTTCCGAACCTTGATTTCTCACTGTCGTTTGTTCTTTAGGATTCTAAAGTCAGTCCTCTCACAAAGTTAGATCTCTCTTCAGGAAATCTTTACAAATTCACCGCTGAACAACTACTTTCGTAACTGTAGTTATGTCGTAGTATGATTTAATAATTCAAATTTTCGCCAAAATCTGCCGCAGAAATGTTTTCACCATTATCTAATTATCTAGTCGCAGGTAGATTGTATGATTGGTCATATTCAACTGGATTAAACAGGTTAGGTTAGAACCGTGACAAACCGCGCGCAAGCCGAGTGAGCGAAACGAGCGGTAACGTGGCCACGGCCGGCGAGCACTACTATCAAGTTGCTCGCAGAAATGTTTTCCCCTGTCTAATTATCCGTGTTTTCGCAATATCCCTAGGCGCGCGAAATTTCGAAATATCAATAAATCCTACAACAGATAATATAATGATTAGAAATCTAATTTGAGCACATTCTTTTTGGTGTAATATGTGTATATTGTGTCAGACCCTCTAATACCAGTGTGATTGTGAACATTGTCGTAAAATTCTCTCCCAAAAAGAAAATAAACAGAGTCAATAAAGAAACGGAGTTATGACTGAGTGCGAAAGTGCGAGATTTTACGACAGATTTACTGAATTACGTGAGTTACATGCCAGTTATGTTTAATAAAGCTAGAATTTCGGTATTTCGACCTTGACCTTGACATCATTTATTCAAGGTCAATAATTATTTGACCTTTAGTATTATATCATGCTGCATCCGGTTAGACTGGGAGCCGACCCTAACATAGTTGGGAAAAAGCTAGGCAGATTGATTAACTGTTATATTATTATCATTCATGACTACGGTAGCAATTCAAATGAGCAGAAAATAATACTTATTTTTTTAATATGAGTAATCAAAGCGGGCAATCTGAAAAGGTATAAACTGAAAATGAAAGGCAAAAATGATTGTAAAAAACAATAAATTGAAAACTGAACTTTGGGAAGAGGCCGCTTGAATTTTATTTAGCGTTTTTTCTCAGAAAATACTTTAATAAAATAACGCCACCGTTTTACTAACCACAAAATATTTAAATATTCAAAAATAAAAGTGTCTCAAGAACAAATTTTAGCAACGGTTGTATCGCAGCGTTAGAAACAAAAGGGCGGACTAAAGAAGTTATTTTATCAGTTCTTTGAATAGAATTTTATTTATTACTCAGTATGTGGTACATTGAGCTCTTACATTGCATTGCTGGTGTAGAAATATTAAATTAAAAGGTACATGCAAATCAGAACTAGGTACATTATAAGAAAAAAAAAACTGGCCAAGTGTGTGTCGGACCACGCACAATGAAGGGTTCCGTAGTTGAGATGAATTAAACCCAAGAACAAGATTAACATTACAACAACAATATTGAGAGATTTACTATGTTATTTTAAGACCATAGACTTCTTATAGGTTTTCCTGTAATCTATGAGAAAAGAACCATTCTCAGCATTTTTTCAAAAAAATTGGTTCAATAGTTTCGGAGATAAGGTGAAGAGTATTCTATGCTATTCTTATTTCTGTTACTATAGTCAAACTACGACAACCGCTATTCCCACAAAAAAATAAAAACGCTGTCACTGTCATATTGTTATCACTGATCTAGAGATTGACTTTACAATATCACCATCAAAAATCTTTCATTTTTATCGGCTTTCAGCTCTGGCCAAACTGAAGCGAATCCCGGACGGGATGCGAGACAAAATTCGTTCGCGCCGATCGTGACAAAAAAACTTTTATGAAGGTGTTCAAACTGGATGGTCACGCGACTTCCTAATAATTGAAAAAATCGATCACCCCGCATTCCGCGCCGAATCCACCTCAGTATGGCCCGAGCTAGAATCCGCTTATTCGTAAAGAAATCGAACAATGGACCACCTTCTGTACAGAAATGGTCCTAGGTAACCAACACAGTCCATTTATACCAACAATTCCCTTTTGGATTGCCAATTGTAATTCCGGTTCTTTCATTGGAAACCCTCCAATTCATATTGTTGGGAAATTGGTCCCAGAGGATTTTTTGGTATTTTTCTGTATTTGCTCTTTTCTCCAGACTTATAATGTATGTTGTTTTGCTCTTGGGTATTCTGTTATGATAACTATTATGATTAATGGGTTAATTTAATATCTATGGTTTAACTGACCGTTTATGCATGTTATCACTATGGGTTAGCGAGTTAGCATCGTAAATTCCTTCCATCGTTTGGAAACATGTACCTTAGTAGATAAATAAAAGTTTTTTGTTGACGTCCCAAACGAACAGATTTTGAGCAAATGGTCTTTTGTTAAAGTAGACTAAAATACAAGACGACGTACATTTAGTAACCTAATCCGCTTAACTGTTCTTACAGAGTCATAAAGAACCCTGTAAGAAATCGATACGTGTTTCACCTCTCAACGAAGCATCCTCAGGATGACGATGAGAGCAGAGACTCTGCTCTTGACGCTTGACGTGTCAACACGTCGGGTCCGGGTTCGCAACAAATTTATCGTCATCCTGAGGATACTTCATTGAGAGGTGAAAACGTGTCGATTTCTTAAAGGGTTCTTTATGACTCTTTAAGAACAGTTAAGCGGATTAGGTTACTAAATATACGTCGTCTATTGTATATTATAATGGATTTCCGCAAAGTCACGCCTGAATCAATTAACTATATTAGTAGTCTACTATAGTTAATTGACTCAGGCGTGACTTTGCGCTAAAAGCTGAAAAGCTGAAGTAAAAGCTAGTGCTTTTACTCGTGGCTTCGCCCGCGTGTATTTCGGAAAATATTACGGAATTAAAAGTACTCTATTTGTTAATCCAGTAAAAAAATGTATTCATTCCCTAACACCCTACCATCCATCCCCTCCATTCTTTCCATTCCCTATTGTTTTCATATAACTCTATTGTTTTACGCGGCACACGCCAGTAAAGCGGCTTGATTTTTTCCGTAATCTTCATTAATCATAATCATATTTCAGCCATTTTACACAAAACCTCAATTCATTCATTCCTCCGTCCATTGGTGAAAACTGTATAAAAATCTGTTGGGTAGTTTTTGACTTTATAGCGTTCAGACAGACGCGGCAGGGGGACTTTGTTAGATAATGTGTTGTGATGTGATTATGATATCGAAGTCAAGGTGCGTCTTTTTCGGGTGACCACTGAAAATCAGCGCTGTGCTGTGAGTCTCCATAGCACAGCATCATGCTGAGTGGAAGCCTTCTTGTCACAGTCATGACGTGCCAGCAGCTGCCGAGTATTTCTGTTTTGTGCTCGTTATTGTATTTAAATCTATTATGTTTCATTTTCTTATTTTCTACTCGAGTTTATTATCTTTTTTTTATGTACAAAACAAATACTATAAGTTCTGTGACAAATAAACTTATTTTTCTTTCTTTCTTTTTAATTCTTTAGTTTCTTGAACATACAACGTAACATCAGGCCACATTTCGCCAGTTATATTTAAGTCTCATGTAATATAGGGGTTTATTGTCATCAACTTGAAACAAATCGAGACTCCGGGCTGCTTCTGAGAAATTTATTAATGGAAAAACTGAATAACACTTTTCCCAACCTGTGAATTGAATCCAAAACCTCATGCTCAGCAAAAGCGCTTGCGACCACAAGACCAACGAGACAGCATCTTTTATTCTAGTATTTTTTAAAGTAAGACAATCAAAAACAAAAATTCTATGAAAACATCTAATGGTTTCTTGTATTTTAATTAATTCCAGTTCGGGTATCAAACTATGTATTCATTAAACTCGCTATTGATTTGAAACAAATATTAATTATTGTCTACGAAAGGGTCAAAGGTTGTATTGTACTCGTATTGTTCTCTATCAATATTCATAAACAGTGTTTCCAAGTTCCGAGGTACTTTTGCTTTGTTTACGTGTGTGTACATGTACCTACTTATACACAAATTTTGGGAATTTTCCCGCTGACAGGGATTCGGACGAGTTTTTGTTGCCCCGTTATTTTTCTTATTTTCTTTATATACTTATACATAATGCATGTTAGTTAGTTGGTTTGTTTAGGGCGAATCTTGCAAGCAGAATTAAATCCACTCCCAACAAAAAAAAACACTGAAGATCCTTTTTGATATTTATGTTTTTAAATAACATTTTTCATTTAATTTTATATCTCAACAAACTGATAAATAAATAAAATAAATCGAGTCTCTTGTACAAGTTGAAGTAATTTATTTAATTCACGATTTTCTACTTTAAAACTTCAAACGAATTTTGTATCAACATCATCATTCTCCCATATCCCAATTTATTTATGGTCGGCGCAACATCTTTTATTCTTCCATCTCTTTTAGTCATCATCTCAGTAGTCACCCCACTTCAAGCCATATTATCTTCCACATGACAGTCCATCCATCGTTTCTTTGGTCTTCCCCAACTCGTATAACCATCCACATTCATACTCAAAACTTTCCTCACGACATTTTCCTCATTTCTCCGCATCACATGCCCATACAAGGACAACCAATTTCCGTTAAAATTAAAACATAATCCACCAGAAAAGGAACATCATTTTGTTCAAAAATATAACAGATTTTTTTATAATACAAATTTAGAATCGGGTGTCATTGCCAAGGTTTGCTAGGAAAGGTTTTCAAAGGCCCTTTAATAATTTAAACCTTAAGAATAATCTGACCTTTCGATGATAAAGGCTGTTAACTCATATTTAGCCAACAAATACTGAAGTTTATTCTCAACTGAAATATAGAGTTAGTTTTTAACTGGGACAGTATTGGGAAATTCAATCCAAAGCAGATTCTTTTCTTTAACGATCATTTAATGAAACTGCGACAATCACCATAAAAATTTGAAAAAATTACTTTTCTTTTTGGACAACTTGACCAAAATATTAAATATGCCAAAATTGTTTATGACATGAAAAAGAAACCTAATGGTGCCTAAGACAGTTTTCCCATATGGATTAAGATGTCCCCATAACTTCCCAGTAAAAAAAAAACACTATAATATAACAGGACGTATCTTTTACTTAATATTTCATTATTTCATTACTCATTTCCCTATTAAGCAAGGATAATAATATATTGGGTAATCGGCACCGCATTTTATGTATATTCAGACAAGTGCCACATTCAGTCGTTTCTATAATCTAAGTGATCATAAAAGAGGATAATATTATATGAAAATGTTACTTTCAAAGTTGCGGTTCAAATGTTGTTTCGTGCGCAATTTCCTTTTAAGGAATTAATGACTACGTATTTGAACATAATTTATTCATTTTCAAATTATATTTTTGACATGATTTATTTTACGCTTTGTGGCCACAAAAAGTTAAATATGTGCAGACTCTAATTCTCTAAAGGATCGGCAGAAAATTGTACTTTTATGTATATAGGAAAAAAGCTGCTGAACATAATAAAAACATGTCATATCTTTATTACTACAAGATATAAAAAAAACTTATATTTTAGTCACATATACAATCTACTGTTTTGTATTAACCTTGCAAGTACCAATTATTATTTGTCCTTCCAGAAGGTCACATTAATCACTATGACAGTTCACTAACCAAGCATTCTTTGTAAACAACGTGATTTTTGTAGCTAGAACAATTTATCATTGTCCTGTGACGTTCCTTGGAGAGATAAGCAGAATTGCTTTATGATTAAAATCTATATCTCCTCTTCTTCTTCTTCTTCTTCGCAGCCCTCTTATCAGAGCGGTCGTGGTCTTCATGTAATTTCTTGTCTAGGGGCTGATGTGTTTCGCTTCACGATTTTTCGCCATCTATTCCAATTTTTGTTTTTTTTTGTGTATGAGACAAGGGATCGCCCGTGCCTCGGAAAGCACGTTAAGCCATTTGTCCCGACTGTCATATATACAACTTTGACAGTTGTTACGGGTCGTCAGAAGCGCGAAAGTCTGACCACCAGTCCTATCAAGGGTATCGTGTTACCCAGTAACTGGGTTGTGGAGGTCAGATAGCCAGTCACTCCATATAAAATACTGGTATTCAGCTGCATCCGGTTAGACTGGAAGCCGATCCAAATATAGTTGGGAAAAGGCTAGGCTAGATGATGATGATACAAGGGATCATCCACTGCGGATTTAATTTGGTCAGTCTATCTCATGGGTGAGCTAGTACCCTCCATTCTACCCTGCATGACAACACGCTTTATAGAGTCACCCTCACGCTCGAGACGTGACCGAAGTATTTGAGGATGTGCGTTTGGACCAGAACAGATAAAATTTCTTGATGCAAAGTTCTTGGCGTATAGAGGTGTTGGTGCGAAACTCGATCCACGATAACCCAAGCATTTTTCTCCAGCATCGCATTTCTAGAACGTCTATCTTCTTTTTCTCGATGATACGCAACGTCCACGTCTCAGCAGTGTGTTCCTACCATAGAGAAGACCAGTGTTTGAACAAGCCGTATTTTGGTGGCTTTTGTATGATCTCTATTAATACGTACCTATGTCACAGTCATGACGTGCCAGCAGCTAGCAACTATTTCTCTTTTGTGCTCGTCATTATATTTAGATCTATTGTGCTCTATTGTTCTGTTACTCGAGTTTATTATATTTTTGTTTGCACGTGTTTCTGTGACAAATAAAACTAATTTTCTTTCCTTCTATTATAAATCGCTTCTTCGACGTCTTTCGTGTCTATCTGTGTGACCGCGTTGAACTTCCAAACTATGCAACAGTTTTTTATGCGGTTTTCACCTTTACTTAGATAATTTATTCCGGAAAGTTTGTGTGTCACAATTTTTTTAAATTATTTTTTTATTATATAATTAATGTTGTTTTTTTCATACCGTAAAAACCGTGTTAAGTAAGGGCGGGACACTAATACGTAATATTTTGGATTATTTAGTTCAACAGACTGGGAATACTGTTTGCTTTTATTTGAATTTAATTTTTATATAAAAGTCTGTTCGAGATATCTATTCGAATAAAGGTTTATACTGAGTTACGGTTTTTACTGTTCTATTCACGTAAAATATTGTTTCTAGATAAGCAACTCGCACAAAAACTTCAACTAATTCCTGAATTATACATTGATTATTAATATGAATAATTTGTGTCCAACACAATGTTATGACAGATAAATGATCTCTGTCTCATACTAGCCTTTGCCCGCGGCTTCGCCCGCGTTGAGGTCAGAAATTATCCCACGGGAATTTACTAACAGGATAAAAGTATCCTATGTCTTATCCCAGTCTAGCCGTTAAGGTGTGAAAAGGAAACAGAGACAGACAGTTGGCACTTTGGCATTTATTCAGGGTTATTGGTAATATTTCGGCAATCCATTATGAAGGATTGTAGGAGAGATCATTTGCAACCAAATGACCCTTGACCCTTGTGAAAAAACTGGAGATGAATATCACTACAAGTTTCCACACTAACTATAGAATATATATAATTATATAAATATATATAATTAAGTGACTGACTTTTTGATTCAAAAGACAGTTTTTTTTAAATGTCATTACAACCTAAACCAAATAAATACCTTCAAATCTATAATGGTCAAGATTTCTGTTAAACCTTGTCGTTTATGGTGGAAATAAAAAGGAAAATTTATTATTACATTATTACACTCCATTACACTTTTACTGACGTTATTAATCGAAATGGAATGATTGGAACGGGGAAATTTATAAAAATGTAAATAAATGCAAATTTCGCATAAATGTGATCAACTTTTGAAGATTGTTCATTATTTACTCAATTTTTATTTTTTCATTTTCGAAATATGAATAAAAAGCTAAATTGTCTCACAAAAAATAATGTTCTAATTTAAAACAATGTTTTTCCAGATGTTTCGGACCCGAATGCGAAAAAATCAAGCAGTAAAAACGAAGAGGAAAAGGAAGATGATAAAAAAGCCAACAAGTTGGGTCTACGTAAGTGTTAAACCTTTAAAAGTGTCTTTTTCAATATTCGGTTCTCGTTTGACCACTACGAGTATGTCACCCGAAGGCCAATTCTCATGCTTAAAAACGTTCAAATTCAAGTTGCAATCATCTCACTGACAATCAAGCTCAAGACGCACAAAAGGCGGGTGCGTGACGGGCGCGGATCGGGACGGCAGTACGGCGGGCTTGTACATATTGTAATTCCTGGTATTATATGGATGCACATAAAACACGTGCGCGGCTCCCGCTCCCGACCCGCTCCGCGCCCGACTCGCGCACGCGTTTCGGGTGCACGGGAATTGCCATCATCGACATCTATTTAATATGTATACATTGTAATTCGGCAGTAAAGTCCGCCATACTGCCGTCCCGACCCGCGCCCGACTCGCACCTGCCTTTTGTGTGTGTTGAGCTTGAATGTCAAAAACTTGTCAATAATATAGTAGATTATTTGGCGCGTGGCCAAAATCGG
The DNA here is from genome assembly GCA_914767755.1 of Agrochola circellaris. Taxonomy (NCBI): domain Eukaryota; kingdom Metazoa; phylum Arthropoda; class Insecta; order Lepidoptera; family Noctuidae; genus Agrochola; species Agrochola circellaris. The sequence goes on along the minus strand of OU611863.1, from coordinate 14,803,690 downwards.
AATTAACGCCGCCAAACAATTTCACGAATGTGTACCAACAACGCCATCCTGTCAATGTCTTTCAAGAGCCAAAAGACCGTTGCAGCACTTTAAATTTGAGGTTTTTTGGATAGATTGAGACTGAAATAAGAATGTGAACGTTCTTAAAAGTACGGGCATTGCTCCTCTAATGCAATGTGATATTGTGGTCAGCGATAGTGATTTAAGACCTAGGTCTTAAATCACTATCACTGACCACGTCACCACCGGGTGTGTAATGTTTGGCATAATAACAAATGCTCTAATTTCACTTAAACTAACGTTCATATGACATAATTTTCATAAGACATAATATCAAATGACATAAATTCATATGACCTAATATTTCGTATCATATAATATTCATTTAACATAATAACATTTAGTATAACGTTCATTTTATATAATTTTCAATATGTATAATATTCTTTTAATATAACGTTCATTTGACCTAATATTCTTATGACCTAAAATTCATGTTTAATGGGCACAGTTCTAGCCTAACTCAAATGGCACTTAACCAAACCTTAAAATATTCTATGCAAGGTCGAGGGTGGGCCTGGTCGACGGAGCCCCGCTTCGCGGGGCTCCTACTTATGGGTGGTTTATAAAAAAATAACCACGAAGGGGATGGCGGGGTCTATTCGCTCGCTTCGCTCGCTCACACGACCCCGCCATCCCCTTCTAACCTAACCTATCCGAGTCGGGGTGCCCTAAAGTCCAGATTTCATCCAGGTGTATAGGGTATAAAGTGAAGAAAAAAAATGTTAATGCGATGCATTTTTGCTAGCACCATACTAGCAGGCGTTTAAAATCGTATGAGATTTTCTAAATTATATTAAAAGTTACTTAGAGATTATGAATATTATAGTAAATGAATAATATGCTAAATGAATATTATGTGAAATGTGCATTATAGGAAATGTTCATTATGTCATATGAAATTAGGTAAAATGAAATTATATCAACAATTCATTATGTCAACTGATCGTTATGTTAAACAAAATTATGTTAACTGAAATTATGTCAAGTGAACGTTAGATATTTTGTTATTATGCCAAACATTACACCCCCGTCACCACCACCGCCGGAAACCGTTGAAAATCAAGTCGTGAGTGACTAGTCACTCACGACTTGATTTTTAGGTTAAAACGAGCTTCATAGTTATACCACATCGATACACTAAAGGCTCGTGCAGTCCAGTGCGACGCGACGGCGCGACGCGACTTGAACAATACAATTTCTAAGAAAACTTCACGGTATAACAATAACCGGTGTCGCGTCGCGTTGTCGCGTCGCGCTAGTCTGCACGACGCTTAAGAACGTCCACACCTGCATTGTATCGACGCCCTAGGGTTATTTTGTTTGAAATCAAGATTCGAGTCGGAATTAATAAGTTTGTTGAGAAAATTCAAATAATTATGTTTGGCAGACGCAGTCACAACATCCGCAAATAATGAAGGTGTGAAATATTACTTTATTTCTGGGGAAACTGCATTTTGAAATGTTTTCTTTTTTATCATAGTCCACCTGCTCAGATGCCAGGCATCAGCCTTTATTTCCTTCAAAACCCTGCCTTATAATTTACAACAGAGTTTAACGAACATTTTCTTCTGAAACATGAACAACAATAAAAGCTATGAATTGGAAAATTCATAAAAGCTTGACAAAAATAGAAACTCTGCCAAATTCAAACGAGATGGAAATCATAACCATCTCAACACAAAAATAAAAAAGACAAATCAAGGTAGTTTATGCAGTAAAAGAAAAAGAGATAAAAACATATTTTATACACTTCTCACGTACCTATTACAAGAAAAACATTCGGAAAATCTTTGAGAAAATTTTGTTTCGCCATTGTCGCAATAAATATAGTTTTATGCTCCATTAGCTATAATATATGAGGATGATAAATGTTTAAGGACTATTTCATGATATAATGGTAAAAATCCTACAGCATTATGTTCACTGAAAGTTTAAATTGTTCTAATTTACGTTTGTAACCGACACGGCCTGTGGAAAGATTTAAAGCAAATCAACTTGCCATATTTTAATCATACTGAAGCTAAGCGTACATTAACACTGCGTCAAGCTGCAGCAAATCGAATTTCAATACAGAAAAGTGCGGTGTAGCCCGCCTGTGATCAGATCCAGCCTGTCCCTTGCTTCCCCTAGTGACGCCCTAAGCCCAGGCTCGTTCTCCACAGGGGTGCCCTTAGCGTGTTGTCGCTTTGTTTAATAGTTTTATGCCCTAGCTGGTGGTCTTAATTTTATGAAGGCATCCACAGAATAGCATGATTAAGCAACCGACCTCCTCCTAGGTTGACATGCCACATGCCATTAAAAAACAAACCGCCTGAGTACGCGATGGTTCATGGTTTCAATCTATATAATAAAATTGAAAGAATGTTCATTGCTAAGTGCATAACTTAATAACGGCTGAAACGATATTTGGCTTCTTATTGTTTGAAAATGTTCGCAATAGGCCGAATCAGGGTCTTACGGAAAGAAAAAAAATAAAATTGGCCGGGAAAGTTGGAGCATTTTCTATAGGACTTTTGTATGAATTATTGAAATTTGGACGGAACAACGGCTGTTGGGTTAGCTAGTGTTAAATGTAAGAAAGTAATGTAGGAAGGCTTCAAACTGTCAAAAACGCAACTTGTGCAATAAAACTTGCAGGTGTACGTCGCCGTCACACACAATGTAAGGTAGAATTTAACTTACATAATAGATAGGACGGAGCATAGCTGAAAGAGTAATTTAATTGTCAGCAGACTCGTTTTTGCCATAATTGGCAATTTACTTAATTCTGACGGTGCTAGTTTTTGAAGTATTATGAAAAAGACGAGTAATTGAGACAAATTAGTATTTCTTTCCGAGCTTGTATTTAGATTACTGACTGTTAGAATTGCAGTTTTATTTTGACGTAAGTATTATAGAAATCATAATGGCTATATGATATTTGCTAGAAAGGGGTTGACTACCGAGATGATGACTAATAACCAATTTTAATAGATATGAGTAAAAAAAAAAAAAAAATTGTTGAGTAAAATTTATAAATTTAACATGATTAAATATTTGTATGCCAGTCCATGGCGAAACATGTAAGATCATTGCTATATTATAAGACCTTAATGTAGCATGTTTTAAAGCAAATAAATATATTCTATTCTATTCTAAGGGTGCGTTTCCACTGAAGCGGAGACGTACGGAGCTGAGCGCAGACGTGCAGGAATCGTCCAATCACAGACGAGACGAGAGACGCGATGAAGATTTCAACCATTGTGATTGCACGTCTCCGCTCAGCTTCGCTCGTCTCCGCTTCAGTGGAAACGCACCCTAATAGAGAAGTATGGAAGAAAAAGAGAATTTTTTCGCCACAAATAAATTGTGTTAAGGGCAAAAGAATGATTATGATTATAAAAATCATTAATATCATAAAAGGACATTATGTATATTCCCTCTGCTTACCCTGTCTTAAGACGCCACGAAATCCCAATGACCTTGAGTGGTTAGCTGATGCAACGCGTCGTACGTCCAGCCAGTAATAGGACTCGCCCATCAAGGAGCGCTGTCCCAAATTAGACGCATTATTAATTTATTATACATAAAACAAAATATATTTTATTAAAACACGTATACTAAAAGATAAATAATTAAATTATCTTTAAAATGGTGAAGGTTTCAAAAAAATTGGCTTGATAGTTTTTACGTGATTCTCAGTTTTTTATCCGCGGAGACATAATTTTACACATTTTGTACACAACTAGCCGTGCCCCGCGGTTTCACTCGCATAAGTCTCGATCCCATGAGAATATCGGGATAAAAGGTCCTATGTCCTTCTCCAAGCCATGGTCTACCCATGTGCCAAATTTCATCCAAATCCGTTCTGCCTTTTTAGCGTGAAAGCGTAACAAACAAATAAACTCACATAATCTAAAATATTCACAGATTAAGTTATTAAAAAAATGCTCTAATTTAATTAATGTTAATGAATTAAGCAAAATACACTTCCACCTTTCAATTCCATACATAATGTAAGTAAACTTTATGTACTATTTCGTTGCAATGAAAGTGATCCATTAGTATCAATAAAATGGAGTCTCTCAGCCAATCAAATTATCAATAAAATTACAATAATTGACCAATCAAAGTGTAATAGCACTTTAATCAATCCCATTTATACACAACACCACTTACAATACATCAACTTTAAAATAACGGCCAATTTTATAAAAGGAATGATACACAGCTGTCATTAATCGACCAATCAGCGAGTAGAAATGTAAAAAAAAATCGAGCAATGGAATCTTCTTAAGACCAAGTTTTCATTGAATAAGTTTCTAATATAGCGTGTAAAGAAGAGGCGTGCAGTTATTTTAATTAGAGCATTTTACTTTTCTCTCCAACGATTTGACGTACTTTTATTGTATGTCACACGATATTTCAATATATATCTTCGATGATCCGTTTCGGATGACTAGGACAGACTTTCCTCCGCTTTTTTCTGATTTCCATTCAGTATTAACAAATTCAACTGTTCCATATTCAAATGTCCGTTTGTGCGATCACTCGAGCAAGAAGGTTGCATGTGCACATACGCTGATTTTGTCGTACATTTACATAATATTAATTGGTGATCGGCGAAAGAAAGTCGGATGTTTACTTATGCCATTTTTCTAGACACGCAAGGAAATAGTTACTGGAACGTTTTTTTTGTATGATAGATTATCAAGCTGTCAGATTAGGCAATAAATAAATCATAATGTTTACTTATCAACGAGTTTGTCGGTGTATTGTGTTGTTGTCGAACAGAATAATGTCAACACCGATGAGTTTCAGGAAACGTAAAGTAAATTATGGTCGGCAATTAATGACATCGCGCTATTTGGTGCTGCACGAATAAACCTGTTGGTTTAAATTATTTAAATTAATTTAAAATTAGGACATTTATCAGACGGAATTCGTCATACATAAACTCATGCCTACTTCCCAAGGGTGTAGACAGAAACTACAGAAGGCCACCTGCTACAATCCTTACATACTATTTCTGCCTTGTTCACGGTCATACACGCACGCCGGCTGCAAGTAATGCACATCTGACTTTTCTGAAGAACATCACTAATGAGGTCACTACTCGTATATATCCTTCTAAGGCGTCCACTCCTCACGTTTAAAATGATGTCATTTATTTATTACAAACAAATAAATCAGAGGGGCAATTCCCGTAATTTTTAAGAACGTTCACATTCGCATCTCATTCGCAACCTGTCAAAAATACAATCAATTTACTAACATTTTTGACAAGTTTGACAGATTGCGACTTGAATGTGAACGTTTTTTAAGTACGAGAATTGACCTTCTGATGGTATTCGTCATAGTTAATATTAATCGCTTAGTTCTTCAGGCTTACATCTATTTTAGTTCAAAAACGCAGAGAATCCGAAGGTGTCCATAGTCAATATGATAATATGGCTGACAGTCTACCAGCCAGCATTATATTGTCTTGGTTTAGCGACAATAATAATCAATTACATGATCTGACAAAGATTATGTCTGGACTTTAAAAGAGACTGTGACCTCAGAGTTTGTTTTGGCTTTCTTCTCAGAGTAGTCAGATAGAAAACGCCGACCTCATCTAGTTTTTTAAATATTATTGACGTGTAAAAGTGCTTGTATAAACCTATTTACAGAAAATAAAATAATTTCATCATTAAATTATTATGATAAATTGTGATTTATCACGATTTCTTTTCTTTCTGAAGAAGATTCTCCCTTTCCATGTCATAAACTTCCACCAGTAACATATTGAAATACATATTTGAATATCCAATTTTAAATAATGATCATACAGAATAACGTTAGTTAATATCAGTTTTCAGTAGTAGCTCGTAGTCTGGATTTGTGCCCGGTTGATGGCAATTGGTTCGCCCCCTAATTACATGGGACTTAAACATAACTGGCGAAATGTGGGTGTACTAAAGGACACCTCTGCCTAAACCTTTGTGGAATACGGCGTGATGTTTGGTTTAATAATATAGGAACGTTTTTGTTTTCCCCGGAACTCCCATCTTAGTATGGCAAGGAAGGCCTAGTATAGTTCTATTTAGTCGTTAGTAAACAATCCTTAGCGATCCCGAGATTAAAAGTTTTGGAAAAATCTTAACTACTTGAAAGAAAGAAAGAAAGAAAAAGTATTTATCGAGACTCGCACAGGAAATCCCACATAATACTAAAAACACACTAAACATAAATAAAAAACAAAGTAACATTAAAATTTAAAGAATTAAGTCATGTACGAGGCAAAAAGGCATCTCAGCATGATGCCGCGACATTAAAAAAATAAAAATGTCGCAGCGCTGGTATTCTACAGATAGATACAGAATTAAATAAATATAAAAAATAATTCTAATAATCAAATCAATAAAGATGATAAACATTGTACTGATCCGCAGACCATAGCGGACTGTTTTAATGATTTTTTCATAGAACAAATAAAAGGGAATACAAGTTGTGTTCATAAAACAAAGACCTTACCTAATCACTCGGAAACATTATTTATGTATCCAACTACACCCCAAGAAATAAACAAAATAATTTTAAACTTAAAAAACACCAATAGCACTGGTTATGATAGTATATCGACTAAAGTTATAAAACAGACACCAATTAAAATATCTAATGTTTTAAGTCATATTATAAACCTATCCATCCTAAATGGCTACTTTCCTGATCAACTTAAATTAACAATCATCAAACCTCTTTTCAAGAAAGGTGATACTTATGATATGAATTGTTATAGGCCCATAGCACTAGTACCGGTATTCTCTAAAATCTATGAGAGAGTTATTTATGATAGGATTAATGACTACTTTGAAAAGTTTAATTTATTTGCTAAAGAGCAGATGGGTTTTAGGAAAAATAAAACCATTAATATGGCTGTCTATGATTTTCTCACCACAGTTATAACTAACTTAGACAATAAAATTCCTGCGTGCGCATTATATATGGATCTAAGTAAAGCATTTGATTACGTGGATCACCAAATATTATTAAATAAATTATATAGTTATGGAATTCGGGGTACTTCATTGGATCTGATAGCTTCTTATCTTACCAACAGAAAACAGTCCACATTAATTAGTCGAGTATGCATCAAAACTAGAAAACAAATTAACTACACTTCGGAATACAAAGAAGTCAAACAAGGTGTTCCACAGGGAAGTGTTTTGGGCCCATTGCTGTTTATCATTTATATTAATGACTTTCCTAAAGTAACGAATCATCCCACTATACTTTTTGCTGATGATAGTACAGTTGTTTTTGCTGGTAAAGACAAGCTATCCTTAGAACAAATAATTAACAGAACTTTAAGTGACATTATGAAATGGCTAATTAGTAATAATTTAAGAATGAACTTTGACAAAACTAAAATCATGATATTTCGCAATCGTAAAGCTCAATTTACTGATATTAACATTGATTATACAGGGAATAGAATTAATGAGATAGAGACTACAAAATTTTTAGGTATGACAATTGATTATAATTTAAATTGGAAGTCACATATAGATACGTTAAATCAAAAATTAAATAAGCAATCGTACGCCCTACATATGCTAGCTAAAATCGTGAACACCTCTGCTGTACTTGCAGCCTACCATGGCTACGTGGCATCCTTAATAAAGTATGGCATCATATTCTGGGGTAATTCCACCAATAAGGATATGGCATTTAAGGCGCAAAAGCGGTGTATTCGGGGTATGTTTAATATCAAACAGACTGATAGCTGCAGACCGTATTTTATCAAGCATAATTTATTAACATTGCCGTGTATCTACATTTATGAGATTGCTAGCTTTGCAAGAACTAACAAGTATCTTTTTGAAAAGTACAGAAGTAAGCGGCATGGTGACAAAATTTGTTGCAAATCCAACAATACGGCTTTATATGCCAAGAGCATTTTCAGTATGGCACCACGTGTTTATAATCATTTACCTAAGTCTATACTAGAAAGTCCATCCACCGATGATTTTAAAAAGAAATTAAAAAGATTTTTGCTGTGTAAATATTATTATAGTATTCAGGAATTTTTAATTGAGGATGTAAAGACATACTGTATGGAAATATGATATATGTGAATAATGCACTAGTTTAATTATTGACGTTATTATTACTATTTATTTATTATTTATTTTTGACATTTATTAGAAATATATTTTGACAATTATTTATTAATGATGACATTTTAATTATTACTAGTGACATTTAATTTAACAAATAAACTTAATTTACCTATACCTACTATTAATTATTTGACATTGTTCATTGTTGTTATTGTTTACTGTGAATGATGGTTGCTTGGCTAAGTGTACGATAATGTAATGTGATATAATGAAATATGATGTAGACAAAACATGTAATTTGCATGCCATAAGGTGTAATATGGTTGAACTGTGCTCTATTTTTTAACAACTTTATTTTATTACCCATATTAGCAAATAAATAAATTTGAATTTGAATTTGAATTTGAATTTGAAAAAATAAAAATAAATAGTTTTGTGAAGTGTAAAATATATGTAATCCGCGTGTCTGCATGCGACGTAACATCAGTTACTTGTCTATACCATTAGTATCTATGGTACACTTCACAACAGCCTTGGATAAAACTACATAACTTAAAGCCTTTTCGCCTCAAAGGGTTGGGCAGAGGTTTACCCACATTTCACCAGTTATGTTTAAGTTGTGTTCCATGTAATACAGGGCGAACTTAATGCCATCAACCGGGTACAAATCCACTCTCCGAACTACTAACGAGAAATTCCTCATCGATTAACCCAATAACACTTTGCCCGAGCCCAGGATCTCGTGCTCATAGTAGCGCTTGTTACCACCATCAACGAAGCAGTACTTCACAAAACAGTCTTGGATAAAAGTAAGCCAGCAAAAAAAGAGCTAAAAATAAAAGAAAGTTTCAACATTGTGCAGCGCAAGGCATAAATAACTCACGAACAGTCTGTAGTCGTGTAAGGCTCATATTTTCACTCGAGAATAATTTTCAAATTATCCAAAACTTGATATTGATTTATGACTCGACTGTTTCTTTCTTTTTGGTTTTTACTTGTAGTACAATATGTTGTGTTGTGTGCCTTTTAGTCTGTGCTAAATAAATGTATTTTCTTTCGTTTCTTTTAATTTATTTCTTTTCGAGTTCCTTTTTCGGGAAAAAGTTTTTCTCCGTGTAGGTTTTTTGTGACTTGCTCGTCTGCATGCAAAGTAAGCTAAGAGGATTTGATTTACTCGTTTGTAAGAGAAGAAAATATATAAGAAATTCATTTATTTGCAAAAAAAAGTAACAGACAGGTAATCTCTTATTAAAAGAGAATCTCAACGGACGGACTACGATCATCGACAGAAATCATTTCACGTCCTTCAAAATAAACTATTGCTGACTTAAGCAACAAAAAAACCACAAGGGGAAGCTCTTGGGCTACATTTCACCTGGTAGTAAGTGATGATCAGGCCGAACTTGGAAGCGAGCTTCACTCGGAATCCTCAAACCACAAAGGAACTGGCTATCTTACCTCTAACTGCCGAAAAACAACAATGCTGTTAACATTGTTGTTATGGCGACAGACTTAGATAAGATGGTGGTAGCTAGCATGGCAGACTTAGAACAAGCCCTACCATCAACCAAAGAACACCAACCAATCTCAATGTATTTATGATCTGGAGAACCAGTTGACTTACCATCCTATTATTTCCAACTAACTAAAATCATCAACGTTAAAGATTGGTAGCTGTAAAAATGGAACAAACGTAGATACACATACAGACTCGTTTTCAACGAAAATACTTTTGTAGAGATTTTTCATCTTGGACTTTTGTTTTTACGAGACTTATAAAATACTAAATCTTAAATAAAATCCTCACGTAATAAAACAGAGAACTTTCTTATGCCTTTTCATTCAATTTCACATTATTCCTTCACGTCAAATCCAGTATGAAAATCAAACTTGTTTTTCGGGACGAAAATATAGAATTTACAACATCATAAATAACATGCTAAAGCCATTCCTTTATATTCTTTGATTGTTAAACGATAAATCTTACATACCCCACAATTTATTTATTCCTTGGCGTGACAGAAAAATTTACAACTACTATTCATGTAGGTATAGCTGTCAAATTCAGAATGTCTGAAAACTTGGCCTGAGATCAAAAGGCACAAAATTGTTCTCCTTTCGTATTTTGCAGTTGAATACTCGAATATTATAAAACGGCGTAAATAAATATTGCCAGGTAAATGTATTTTGTTTCATTTCTGTTTGAGTTCAATCTGATTGGGGTTGGTCATATATTTTCATACTGTGTACCTGAAATATATATAAATAAGGTCGAGATAGATCCGTTTGATTGGTGTGCTAGATTTCAGTTTTAATTCTGACAATGGAAGACTTACTTACCAATTTGCACTAAACCTAAGTAATGTCTCAATTAAATACTTAACGAGCGACCCGCCCCTGCTTCGCACGGTTTTTATGACATGACAAAATATCAAGATTACTTTATTAGGTACTTGTAAGTTTAAATTAATGTACATATTATACACTTATACCGTATGTATAGAAGGTCCCATTAAAATAAAATAGATGGACAAAATTTTACAAATCATTCAAACCACCAAACTAAGGATACTGGTAAAAAAAAATAAGAAAAATGCATTAGATACTAACAAAAAAAAAAAAACTGTTAACGATAATACACAAAAAACGTTGGTTACCAAATGCCATTTATTACTTTTGGTCAAAATAAAATAACTTTAATCAGTATTTTTTTTGCTTGGATATCTTTCGTTAGACGTACTGAACGCTGTGTTAAAATTTGTCCATCTATTTTAATGGAACCTTGTATATATACGATATTTTTTTTCTAAATAGTCCTGAATTCCGCATCAAAATCGTTTTCGTAGTTTAGAAGAAAAACGCGGTACTATGTACGATAAGTAGGTAAGCGTAGATGCTAAATACCTATTTATTTCCGTAAAAAAATGTCTACGAATAATTTATCACATAAAACCTAGAGATAGCTGCAAACCCTACTTCATCAAGGAAAAAATCCTTACGTTACCCTCAATTTATATTCTAGAAATAGCCACATTTGTTAAAAAGAATATACAATTAATTAATTTTGATAAGAACGAGTGCCGCAAAACTAAATTAATTTACCAGCACCTACATAGACTAGAGATGTATAAAAATAGCCCAGAATACAGAAGCATCCAAATATATAATAAGTTACCTGAACAGATAAGATCCAAAAAACACTGCTTATTTAAATTTAGACTAAAATCATTACTTTTAGGAAATAGTTATTATAGTATTAACGAGTTTATGGAAGATAAGAAGCTAAAATAATGCACAAATGTTATTCATCTATGTATAAAATGATTTTATTAATATTACTATAATTATTTTAAATGTCTTAATTAACATAAATTAAATTAAATATGTTAGAAAGAGATTATACATTAGTAGTAATAATACACTTAACGGGTTACTGCTTGAAAAATGGTACTATACTGTAGACGAACTTCTCAATTACAAATTTCTATAATTATAATCCTGACATGAATTCTTTAATACACTAATAATAATCTTTTGACTTGAATTATTGACATTAAATTTTGACATGAAATGAAATTGACATTGATTCGTAATAAAATTGAATTTGCATGTAGCATTGTAATAAAGTTGTCATTGTAATTTAATACTAATGATTGAATAGCTTTTAATAATATTAAATCATTTGTATGTCCATATTGGCAAAACATAGCGCACTACCTAATATTTAAGATCTTTGTATATAATCACCTGTTTGTCAAATAAATTATTCTATTCTATTCTATTCTATTCTAATAATGAATGTTGTGATATTGATATTTCGTAGGTACCTATTCAATATAATGTAAAGCTTCGGACAGACAAGCGTGACACGACAGCGCGGCGCGACGCCGGCTATTGTTATACCGTAAAGTTTTCTTAGAAATTGTATTTTTCGAGTCGCATCGCCCCGTCGCGTCGCGCTAGTTTGAACGAGCCTTTAACCTTCCAACAATTTAGAGGCCTAGCCGACGGCGACTTTTTGTAGCGATGCTGTCGCGCATGTGTATCGATACAGCCGCGATGCTGTCGCTGGGCGTGTACCTTCGCCCAGATTCTGTATCGCTACTATCGCGATACGGGTCGATGTCGTCAGAAACGGTTGTGCGTTTGCATCGATGCAGCCGCGCATTTACATCGTTTCTGTCGCACGTTGCAAACGCGACTAACGCGCGATAGTAGCGATGCAGAAGCGCGTTTACAAAACGCGCGACAGCCGTGGGCGAGGGCCCTAAAACTAGATTTAAGTTAACTGTAATAACACTTGCTGCGCCCTAACAGGGTCATGTACTCCTAAGTTTTAGCCTAGCCTGTAACTGGGTGTACATTATGCAATAATAAATAGAAAAGTTCGTGAGGAAACCAGCATGTTCTAGAACAATTAATTCGAAGACATGTGACATCTTCCCGGGCCCGCGTGACATCTCCCTCTCACAGAGAGGAGGCCTGTGTCCCAGCAGCGGGAACATTATAGGCTGATTATGCTAAGATAAGATTAGAAGATAAGATAAATGCTACTAAGCCCTATTATTATTTTTATTTTCTTGTTTCAACAGGCAAAGGCAGCACACAAAGCCTGAAAAAAGTCCACATAAATTTGCACACTCTCATCACCATAAAAAGTAATGCAAAGCAATTACAAGCAGTCACCCTTATACAATAAAAACCATTAAATAATGACGAAGTGAAAATACTTTTATCACTCCAAATAATTTACTTAGTTATACAGGCTGTACCAATAAAATCATCGACAGCTAATAAATATTCTGTTTTGAATAAACAAACGTCGATATTTCATTGTTTTACGATTCGATAGCTGATCGTAAACGTATAAATATTTGTTGCTGTCATAAATACCCAATGGTCTTCGATTACTGAGTGCCTACTTGTCTTTATGATAGGTCTGAAGTATGTAGCGATCGTAAATTTTGAAAATCTCGATGGAAACAGTAAGATATTATTTTATAGGTATTAGTATATGTGGGTTATGTTAGAAATTAGATCTAGTGTTATGAGTCTTCTGAAAATCAAAGAATTTAATTGAATTAAACCATATACATGCACATAACAGCGCTATAAAAAAAAAAACTATTTTCTACTCATTCAAAAATACGAAAATAAACAAATAAATTTTATAAGCCATTACAGTTATGGTTCTTTAGAAATAATTTTAGTAAAATACATACAAAATATTTAACGAACAGGGATTGAATCATATCATTAATTATTTAGACAAACATGAAACTTATACAGAATAACATAAAATAAAATTAAATATTCTATTAAAAAATCTATTTGACGGTGCGCAAAGCTAACCCCTACGCCGTAAGAAGTAATCTTGTAATATTAACACTAATATATATTTTTGACTGCCTTTGTAATTATCATAATCCGTGTTAAATATCCCGTCATATTCATATCACGCGTTTACTTCTCACATCACTTATTACTCGAGATATTAGAAAATCGCTCGATTGTTCTCCGAATCGATACGGATTCAACTTTCTTTATAACCGGACGTGAATCGATTTGACACTGATCGCAATCCGAGCAGCACTAACGGCATTATAAATCAACGTTGTAACAATTACGTGGTTTGATTTTCAACTTTACTAGAAGGAACATAAAGTATAATTTTGTTTATTGCATTTATGTATTGTATTTTTTGCGAAATTGATTCGAATTGAAGTTTTTGAAGGCTGAGAATGTGTGTTGGGTGAAAATGTTTGAAAAACTTTTATAGTGGGAATAACGTGTAATAATTTTTGTGGAAAAAACAACACCCACCTTTAGAGCTCAGTAAAAGTGTAATTCTTAGGGCTAGAAAATCCGAAGTTGAATTCATACTAATATTATAAATGGGCCTAAACCACTGAAATTGTCGTTATGAAACTTTCCAGATAGGTAGGCTGGGATCCGGGACAAAGGCTACTTATCATCGTGGATTTTTTTTATTAAAAATTGGCCAAGTGCGAGTCAAATTCGAATTCAAATTCAAAATATTTTATTTCACATAAACCTACATGGGCACTTATGAAACGTCAGAAGCTAGGTGCACGGTTCCAATTGGTCGTTTCCTATGGAGAAGAGCCGGCATGAAACTACGGTCGCATTCGCACACGAAGCGTTTCGTACCACCCTACAATATTTAACACTACTAAACGTAGTGTACTTTAGTAAAAACTAGACATGTTTTTTGAATCCGACCAATCTCCTTAAATTTTTTAAGGAGATTATTTTATTTTTAATATTTTGTTGTTATAGCGGTAATAGAAATAAAATTTCAACTGTTTACATAATACGGTTCATGAGGTGGTTGCACAGATGGACGGACAGCGGAGGCTTAGTAACAGCGTTCCGTTTGGCACCCTTCGGGTACGTAACCTTAAAAATGATGAAATACAAAATACATGCAGACGAAGCTACAGCCAACAGCTAGTCTAGTGTAAACTACAAATTTGATACCTTAGCAAGAGGAATATCTTAGCTTTATTCAAGAGGCAAACTGCTCTGTAAGAGCCACTTACAGGCAAATTAATACCTCTGGGCGTCGCCATACTATGCTCTCTTGAAATGCTCATAATAATTACATTAGTGAAAATAATTATTATACGCTAGAGTCACATGACGTAAAACTTTATTATTAATATCGTTGAAACTCAAGACAATTTTGCCTATGCTGTTAAGACATAAGACAATTAGCATGGTCTAAAAGTAGGCAACAGACCGGCAAGGCTACCCTTTGATTTTAGAGATGTCCATTCTTCATGTGCGACAATCACTTTATATGAGATTTTATTTGACATTTTGACTTAGTGTGTAGGAATCTCCATTTAGTTCCATATTAAATAATATCCTTTAAGACGACATCGGCATTATATCTCTCGGCATTATATAATTATGTTAGTAGCCTTGAGTGGTTAGCTTGCGTGTTCTGTGCTGAGGTCACGCAACGTTTCGTACGTCCAGCCAGTAATAGGACTCGCCCATCAAGGAGCGCTGTCCCAAATTAAACAATTATTAATTTATTATACATAAATCAAAAGGTATTTTAATAAAATACGTATACTAAAAGATAAATACTTAAATTATCTTTAAAATGGTGAAGGTTTCAGAAAAATACGCTTGATAGTTTTTGCTTGATTCTCAGTTTTTTATTCGCGTTATAACTTTACAAAAGAATTACACTATGTAATATAAAAATAATCTAAAATATTCACAAATTAAGTTATTAAGAAAATGCTCTTATTTAACATATATATTTTTTCCGAATCATTAACCCTACTCGTTTAGACGTGATCTTCAGTATAAAATTATTAAAAATCGGTTAGTGTCGCCTTAATGAGCTGGTATTAAGGCACGCAGGATACTCTCCCTGTAAGCCAAAAAGCGGTAGGTAACTCAGTCAAAGTATGTTTCAAGAAAAAAGGGATTTTGTGAAAATTATATTCCCGTCACCATTGTTTTTTAAATTACTTTGAGCCAATTATATGTATTGAGAGCCATATTTACTAACAAATAGGATTTCATATAAATCCTATTTGTTAGTGGAGGAGGAGGGTAAGTGTTTCTCTCATTTTAACTACTGTGGGCGATACTAATGGGTAGTGTTCGTTATTGCGCAATAGAAAAACCGTTTGCAGTTCAGATCAAATTATAATTTACAATCACATTAATCAAACTAGCATTTCAGACACTGTAGGTACATAACACAATTCGAAACGCGCGACAGTTTCTAAACGTCTTCACCGCTTGACCGCCACCAACGAAGTCTGCCCTGCTCTGGTGCTCTGCCGAGCAGGGCCGCCCCGGCCGGCGGCCGATCCGAGCGTCATGTTGTAGACTCCGTCGAGCGCCGCCTAGAGTCGGCGCTCGCTGAAGGAATACGGGTGGGTTTTAGTCAGTAAGAGTCTGACACTCCCTCCCGCTCCGCCCAGAGCGGGCGAAGTATTTCGGCAAGACGAGACGAGATCTAAAATTTAATAAAGAAACTAGTATGACTAGCGACTATGCTAACAATATTTCTTAAACTTATTAACATAACTGAAGAACTTTCTGAGAAGAATATTCATGTTTCATACAGCGTTATCTCATACGTTTTCCTACAGTTACAGCGTGAGATAAGTCACTTGGTACAGAAATTATGCAAAACACTTTGCCAAAGGATTTATCAAAAGTACTCTCTTGTTGCTTAAGATAAACTTTGCCTCTGTGTTTATTAGCATATCTAAAATTATGAAATAACGGTTATCGTTTTTGAAAATTATTTGCTAACAAGCATGTATCAGAAAGGTGAGGTCAAATTTAAGTTTTGTAAGGGATTACAAAACTTCAATTCCAACTCAACCCAAATGATCGGCTGATAAAAATTATTTTTAATATAAAATATTTTTTCTTGATTACGATGTTGGAGAAAAATTGAGAAAGTTGTTCAGTTTGGTAGTCATACACCCTTAAATTAGATTTTTATATGAATTTATTCCATATATTATCATCTTTCTGCCTTTATTCCAATAATTTATTTGAGTTCATCTATTTTTATTGCTACAGTTTCATTGAATATTCAGCTATCTATATATTGTGTGCCTCCCTCATTACATGAAACAAAGATACGGGGTTAGTGTTAAACGGACCCTATTGGTACCCTTTCTATGGTTCGTAGAGTGGGGTTTAGAGGCACAATATTAAACCCTGTTAAAATTTAATGAAACAGACCCAAACCCTATGTTTACTGGGGCATCTTAAGTTCAGTTACTTCAATAATCCAAATTATTGTTTATTATTATAAAACGGGAAGCGGAGAATCAGCTATCCGATTTACGTTATTGTGTTATTTTATCTTATTTATAGGTATGTTTTCCGGCTAAGTTTTATTGGGTAAATTAGTTCAAATAATCAAGGTCTTTGTTTTGTCGCATAAACCTATTTGGTTCGCGATTCGTATGCCAGTTTACCTTTATGAATATGTCCCTCATTATGAAATGATTTATTTTGTAAATAGGATATCGGAATCACTTTTACACGTCATATTTTAATAAAATAACCTAGATGGAGTCCATATTTTCTATCTGACTACCTGGAAGAAGAAATGAAGAAAAAAATTACGTGTTCAAAGTCTCTTCTTACTCAATATCTGTCTTCTCAAATTCCAGGCAGAAGACAGAAGAAGAAGGTGATGCAAGTGATAATCCCCCTGCTTTTCGGCATGAAGTCAGCAGGAATGGCAATGTTCGCCATGGCAATAGTAACTACGCTTACGCTGAAAGCATTCTTTGCGAGCAAAGTGGCACTTTTAGTGACAGTCGGCATGGCTGTCAAGAAACTGTATGAGACATATGGAAGTGGGTGAGTAATGGGACTTTTGGTACCTACATTTTATAACTTTGTATTTTTAGGGGAGATTTTGTATGCCAAGTGTTAAGTATATAGGACTCAGGGGTTGAAATAAAAATATAAGATAGATAGATCGTTTAGACTAGGTACCGCACAACTTTCTTGCTAATATTTTTTTTTTAACATCTTCTAATTCTTCCAATTGGATCGTATAAAAAAAAAACCTATTCTTATACGTCTTAAGCATTTACCAGTTAAATTCTTATGATTTGAATTAGTAAAAGTTTCAGAACTGAAAAGTGGAATGTATAATTTCCAGTTTAAAACTTATGGATAAGGCAAAACTAATTAGCACATGGCTGGCTCGAGTTTCTGCGGTTAGTTCTATAATTCTATAAGTACAGAATAAGTGGGAAAGAACCACGTGCAAAGGAATTCTAAGAATATTGATAGTTATCTGAGAAATCGCTTGGCATATAAAATCTTGAGCGATTTTTAAATTAATTCTTGTTTAAGTTACTTTGTTTGTCTGATTTCCTCTTTTCTAATAAGCTTTTAAGGATTATAGTATCGTCTATCTTTCCCCCTTTAATCCATCCGAAGGTTAAAAAATCACTATTAGCAATAAACCTGCCCTTTAATGTAACATTTCTACATCTATTTTTGTCTTTGTATAAATAATATTAATAATAATCATAAATTGTATTTGTGAACAACTACCAAGTAGGTTCCAGTTATCACTTCTTAAAAAGACACTTTCTATCGATGATTGAGCTCCTTACAGCTAACTTATTGTGCATTCAAAGTTATCCAAGTTCAGGGCTGCATTAATATTCTTTATTTTATTTTATTTGGCTTCGTTCATACTCAACCCTAGTTTGAACTCACTCGGTCTGCTTCAACTACTTCTGTATGTTGGAAATGTAATGTCAGTAATAATCTTTTCACTGTTTTTTTAAAATAAACAATTATTCATTCATTAAAGAGAAGCCTCCGTTAAATATCAACAAAAATAGACTTACAAGGCAAACATGACACTGACAAGATATTAGTAGAAAATGACGCAATTTCCAATTCCCCCCTCCATCACAATTTAGGAACTTTGATTAGAATTACTTCACACACCCATGGATTTAATAGAAACTGTCACTGGACACCTTTTTCATGGTCCGTATCAAGCTATGCCCAATAAGGACCGTAAAGGGACAAACAATTAAATAAAGGTTTCTACTTCTACTTACAAATTGATTGATGCCATTACGATTTACTAATCGACTACCGCAAAGCCTAAGAGGAGGGTTATAATTTAATTTGAAGTAGATGATGATGACGTTGTGGCGGCATCTACATAGCCACATGCGAACTACGAATCAAAGACCTGACGTCACACAACATCCTGACGTCACTCAAATCCTGCATCGCGCAATTAGAGTTTCCCGCGCGGTGGACATATATACAAGCTCCCGACTTCAACCTCTGGGCAATTCCCCGCCAGACATGACACCCGTCTGGTCTGAGGATCCTCCCTTTTCTATGGGGGATGAGTGAACTTTACACCCTGTTCCTCATACCCCTAAAACGTCAACGAATGCATAGCATAGCATAATTTTCCTACTGCTAGAACATAACCTTTGAATTTGTGATTCTAGGAGTGATATTTACTTTCACTGTTTTAAGACCAGTGTGATAAAATAATTTACAAAAAGTAAAGCGCCTGTCTGGGTTTGAACCTACGACCTACAACTCGTAAGTCACGGCTGTTACCACTGAGCCACCACTGCTCTTCGATGACTGGCTAATCTCCAAATAAATGCTCTTTCCTTGAACAAGTACATTCATTGTCGTTAGTTATTTTAATAGACAAGATAAATGACGCCTCCAAAGAATACAACTTCCTCCTCCGGCTTCGTCCACATAGAAGTCAAGTATTGCCACTCGAAAATAATGTAGCTTTCAATCAGTGAAACAATTTTAGTTATCGATTCAGTACTTCCAGAGATTACCTCTTACAAACAGACAATTTGGCCTCTATATATTATTAGTTTAGAGAATAATAGGATTTTGGGCATAAATTTGAATATGTGCAGTTTTTGTTTACATCTGAAACTATCTTCATCACATTCGTTTAATTTAATCGAGACCCAAGTATCTTTACATATACACCCATAGCTGTACATCATCAATATTTCTTTTACCTACCTTTTGCCAATTATCTTTTTATTTTTCCTTTTTATCTTCTCAACTTTCCATATTATTTGCCAAGCTTTTAATACCTCTAATAATATTGGCTCTCAAGTATTCAATTTAACTTAATTGCCAAACGTAACAAGAATTGATTTCAAGGCTCTCGAATATTGAAATGAAAATATTTTCTTGAAATATTCACTGAATTATTTTATTTTATTCCTTGTGGATTCTATAAGAATCACTTCCATATTCAAAATTGTGTATTGAAATTTCGAAAACTATTTTCATTCCAATGTATGATTATTCTAGTTTCTATGTTAATATTAAATGATGTTAATACGATCTGCTAAGCATGACTGGAATGACTGTTGACTGACATGCACATGATGAAGTATTACTTGTAGAAAGTTCCGTTGTTTGCGATACATGAGAAGAAATACTTGCTCTAACTACAATGAATGATATTTGTTTTACCGTGTCGGTAGGTGGTGCACAACATTTCGTTAGACAAGAATCTATTATTTATGTACGCACACTGTTACTTATAAATTCAGGAACACAATTTATTTATCATGACAAAGTTGTCAATTTTGTTACTAAAGTAGTTTTTGAAGACATTGGGTTTATAAAAATAAGGGAATTGTAATTTCTGAGAGCAAAGACAAAAGACATTAAAAAAAAAAACTCTCTGATCAAGATCCCGGATTATGTTTTTTTTAAATCAATGCCCTATAAAATTCTTGCTTTGAAGACAAACTTACTCATCGACTAATGAATAAAGACTCCAAACATATTTGCCATTGTTTACAAAATGTACACCACCTTAACATCAGCTATAATTCATATGTAATACAGTACCAGCCGTTTCCCAGTAAATGTTGGAAATTATATACAACTTGTCTGGGAATTACGCACACCACCAAACACCCCCATTTAGAATATTATGTTATAGTTATGACACAATCACTGATTTTTTACTATGTATTAGGTAAAAAAAAATGTTTTTTTATTAAATTAGTCATATTAATTGTATGAGAAAATCGTGGACATACAACAACAGTCGCACACTTTTAAGGGTCTAGCGTAGTAGGTACTTCGGCCATTTTGGTTTGTTTTGACTGAACAGCGGCAGTCTGACTGTAATTTACGTAGTGTACATTATTTTTGGGATAAAAAATTACCTATACTAAAAAAGACAAAAATCTATTCAGTAAACGATTCTGAACAAACGAATGTCATAATTTGCAGTATTTAGCCGATTCATCCACCTACTTACGGCCCTCACATTTTTCTTGTTAATTCTATTACATACAAAATGTTATATTACTTACTATACTAGGTGAAAAGAATGTATTCGTAATAATGATAACCCATAAAAAGCATTTCCAGAATCGAATATTGTCTGTACGTATTGTATTGTCGAGTAAAAATAGAAACGATACAAGGACAGTCCATACAAGTTTCGATTCAGTGTTTGATTGTAGATATTAACAGACGAGCGAGTAATAGTTGCCCACTTTGATCATTATCATAATCATTTACATATTTGTCGGAATAAGGTACATTATTATGATCTTAAGTTGAGTACAATGGTTCACGTGTGGCGTGCAAATATTAGGTGTATTTGATGGCAATGATAAGTTCATGTTAGAAGCATAGGTAATAAACATGAACAAAAATAGGTTAAAAAAACGATGTAAACACATTTGTGTAATCTGATGCATCCAGAATAAGTGTATTCAATCATTCGGTGTCGCACAATTCCAGACTAATAAAGTTTTATTCATGTCAATGTAGATTTTACACATTGAGCACACACAAAAGATGAATGCTCTGGATAAGGTACTGTAGAGCTTGTAAGAGCCCTGGTACCGGAATGGATATGGCGTTGCCTCTGAATAAAAAGTAATACAGCATTTAGCTATTCATTTCAAGAGTGTGTGAGCTTTAACGTGTCTATGACATTTATTTTTATTTTTGTTTTATTATAAAAAAACGCTTCTTTTAGAATCTTGAAACTGATTCAAAATTTTCAAAGTACTCTGAGAATCAGCACTTTTAGAACGTCAAAATCACATAAGAGAGTCCCTCAAAACGCCCACAATCAGCCTATAATGTTCCCACTGCTGGGACACAGGCCTACCCCCTGTGAGAGGGAGTGGGCCGTAATTTACCACGCGGGCCCAGTGCGGGTTAGTAGATGTGCTTTACCTGGGAAGAAGAAGTGGCGCAACAAACTCCCCAGCAGAGTGCGAGCTTCAGTGATTAAATGCAATCAGAATATTTTTCAGCCAACCTGCGTAATATGAGGCTCCCTTTTGTAGATAACCTTAACAGGACTGAATTCCTGCCTCATCAAACATTTACTTGAGTTGCCAGCTAAAGCAACAAAAACTGGCTCGTCTGTTGATCGATGTTATAAAACCATTCCGACTGAATTGCTTTTATGTCTTGTCAGTTTCCTTGCAAAATCTAGTTTCTATGAAATATGTAACGTTTATTTTACGTTTGTATAGACTGCATTAGGCGGAACTTATTTCAAGGATATTATATTTTGTATCAATGGTTTATTTATATTTCTCAAATGACATTTTTCTGAAATAATCTCTGCATACATTCGTGAAGGAAAGGTTACGCTTTAAAAAAAGTGAATATGTAATGCAATGTTTTCCACTAACATGTTTTCCTTCCCAGTGCCGTTTCTGGTCTGCAGTAGAAAAGTTATAAAATGTAAATGAACCATTTCTATGCAAATTGAGCACTGTAGTGAAAAATGCACAGACTTGACGAAATCACACTGAATATGTTAAAGGTCGGAGAAATACTTTAGATAAAGGGTTATGACATTTACTTACTAATAGATACGGACACTGGTACAACCTCATAAATATATGTATAGATTTAATGACAGACCGGTATTTATTTAATTACTGACTTTTTAAGATTTAAGAACGTGCATTCTGAAAGTGGGCAGCGTCGCAAATAGATGTCAAATATTTCGCTGTTTAGATTAATTTGGCAATATTAATGTATGGAAATATGAAATATGGCTAACTAGTGAACTAAAATATTGAATATGAAATGCAATAATTATTAACACCGAATATTTAGTTTTAGATGTAAAAAAAACAACATCAAAAAAATTGGTGATCTAAAATGTTTATATTGTCAAATTCAGTGTTATAATTGCAATTCATTATTAAAATTCTAGTTCACTAGTTAGCGATTTTTCATATTTCCATACAGTAATATTGTCAAAATAATCAAAACAGGTAAATATTTGACAGCTATTTGCGACGTTGCCAACTTTTAGAATGAACGCTCTTAAAGGATTTAATGACACTTTTATAGGTATGGAATTGACTAAACCGTTGCTGGAATATGAATGACTATTTTTCATTTAATGATATTAATGACTTTAGTTGCAATAACTGACATACATTTAAATATTTCATTATGATTGGCTAGAAACATAAATGATTACAATAAAAATGATAAAAATACGAAATTTAGGTATTATATAGGTATTTATTTTGGCTTATAAATATGAAAACAAGGGTAACCACCAAGTTAAAAAAATTCAATAACGTAAACCTTAAACGGAGTTTAGAACCTAAATATAAAAAAAATGTTAATAAAATTACGGAGAAAATGTTGAATCACTCTTTAGCAATTCAAATGAGAAGTCTACCTTTATTTTTACATTGTAGTACAAGAACACTGGCTAGGTAATTTTATGTCAGAAAACTTCTAACATAGCTCTTATTACTAAGTCCATAATTTGTTTTGTTGAAGACTTAAATTGTTGACAGCCCAGAGCCTAATATAAACTTGCATTTTGATGTAGTAAGGATTATAAAATAAAATAATTTTAGACAAAAAGCAAGCAATTTACATAAGTATGATGAGTACGTAGATCTAAACGGGTGTCAGTTAATGTAACTTAAAATATCAGACGTATACGTCTGATATTTCATATATCTCCACTAACATATTGAAATGAAAAGAAGACGGACTTGAGTGAGAAAGACTAAATGACTTAGACAATACATCTGAAGATCATAAAATGAATATCGAATAAGGTGAGTCAACCATCGATAACAAAATAAAATTGTTTATTCCAGCGTCGGTTTACAAAACCACCCGTATCTTTACTCGCAATATCCGATCGATTTTCCGAGCGCCTCCTCGCACGCATACTCCGTTAGCGGAGTGAGCCCACAATTCGCGTCCCCGGAGATGTATAGCCCCACCGCGATGGGTGCCCACGGGCAGACCAATGAGATCATACACCAAAGCGACGCGACAGCTCAGCAGTCGCAACAGGCGCCCACATTACTTGTAAACTCAACGAGAGCGGCTGAAAGATGGGATGGTAAGTCGAAACTGCTCAAATTTCTCGAACCAATCGTCGACGGTGTCAAATCCATTATAGACCCGATAGCGAACGTTTTCTACGGAGCCATGCCTGCTACCTTCCGAGGTCTCAACTCCGATGTTCCCAAAGCGAACAGCGTTAAAACTGTCGATGATGATCTGGATGAGTTGGAAATTGTAAAAAAACCTAGACAGATACTAATCCCACAACCTAGGAATATTGCTCAGAGGAAAATGACTCATAGAAAGAATAGGAATAAGCCCAAGAAATACGCGGAATTAAAAGTTAGTTTAGATAGGTTGAAACAAAATAAAGATTTGTACGAGTATGTCAAAACCAAAAAGTATAAATATAACTATCCAAACACGTATTTTTATCCTAGGGTCAAATATTTTGTTAATCCTAATACTTTTTATAAGCCCAACAACAGTAGACTTATGCCGTATAGAAACGAAGCATCAGAAGTAATAAGTACCACAGTTCTAAGTGAATCTGAATGGAAACCTATAGCTGTTTTAAATAATACTAATACCTTCTCAGAAAATGTAACTAAAAGTCCACACAGGAGAAGATTTCGTAGAAAACATACAAAGGAACGTCGCATTAGATCAAAAAGGAGTTTAGATTTCAGTGCAGACTATCGTAATGCCAGTGCAAAAGCCTTTGAAAGCGAATCACATAGTAAAGGTAGAGGATTTTTTGATTTCCTACAATTATTTTTCGCATCAGATCCAGTAGGGCATTTAATTCAAAAATCTAATGAGTATGCTAAATCCGTTCTGAAACACACATTGAAATCGAAAGAACCAGGTTATTATACAGCAGCGTATAATATGATTATGATGACTCTAGATATATTTGACGGTCTCCTTAATGTGAACGAAGCTTTAGAAAATCATTTTTTTAAAGACGATCTTAAAATGAGACGACGTAAACGGAGAAAGTATAAAAAGAAAATGGATAAAGCCAATGTTGTACCTAATTGTACACGAACTGTTGGAAATACAACAGAAAATATAATAGAGAAAAATACAACTAAAGCAAATCAATTAACTAAAGAGGAAATAAAACCTGTAATTTGAAATTATATATAATTTTGAGTAGTAATGTTATTTGCATTTGTAGACGCATTTATTGTAATTACAATACCTAATATTTTTGCTGGTGACGGTATTTATTACAGAATATGTACTATATATAGTTAATGTCCCACTGATGTTTAGATTCTAAGAGGGTTTTTTTTTGTAAATATCAATGAAAATCGTACATATTACAAAAACGGAATTTAACTCGATGAGTTTTCTTATATATATTTCCTTATTTCTGCATGCCTTACGGTCCATAAGGAGTCAATCATAGAAATTAGAGAAATAATTATCTGTAAAAGATTGAAATATCGAGTTAATTTCTTAGTTATGCTCAGTTACTGAAACTTTTAGGAAGTTATTAATACTGTTATATTTATCTTTGACTTTACACTGTATAGCTGTTCACTGTTCTACCATAACTTCAGAAACTGAGCACCCAAATTCAACTATAACACTAGAATTTGAATTGATATTTGCACTGTACTGTAATATATAATCATGATCATTATGTTATAGGCTACCGGAGACGTCCAATGTTTTATGGACAGTCGCGCGCTACTTCAGAATCCTATTCGGCATTCCGACACCGCCATTGAATCCAGCCCCGACCATGACTATGCCCATGTACGTAATGCCACAGATGTATGGTCCCCCCATCACTATGCCGCCGTCCCCGTAAACAAAATTGGACACCCAAGGATCAAGTTTAGTGGCGATAATTTAATGCCAAGCATAACGCCAAGCTAAATGCCAGTCTGTCACGTGGCTTGATCCGATTTTTGTGATAAACGTGGCAGTCTGGCATTTAGCTTAAAAACAACAGCAGTGTCTTAATACCCTGGACCTTGAAATTATCTTTTTGCTTCCATTTGGTCATTATCCTGTCCAGATTTTAAGACATTGCATCTCCCCACCCTTAAGACTGAATACTTATTTTTTGAAATGCGCGAGCCCGTCGACTTTATTTTAATTATTGTATTGTAATTTATTTTAGTTTAAGTTGTTAAGACTTATTTATTCAGCACTTAGTTAAATAAAATAATGTTAACGAAGTCATTGATTGTTTGATTTAGTTTTATCCTTAGATTAATAGTAAATGAAAGATAACCCTTTTAATCATAAATAACGTATAAAAAGGTTACGAATTTTGAGTATCAAGTAACCGAAGGCAAAAAGCAAAAGGAACTCGGGAGAGGCATAAGTCCAGCAAAATTCAGTGACAGATTTATTTGTATTGATTGAATCAAATGAAAAGCAGTCACGCAAAGAACTCGACGAGAAATTGAAGTAATCAAACATAGATTCTTTCATAAGTCACATTATTAGCAAAACTATTTAAGAAACCTTTAACGTTAGTTTACCCACATCAGCTGGAAACGACGGTAACAAGATAAAAAAATATCACACAGAAGTTACATGAAAACTTTCCTTTGAAGAACGCGGAGTTTGATCTCCAGGGAGTGACAAGTTTTGAAACCTATTATTATCAACCGCCTTTGAGTGTGAAAGTACTCAAAGAATACTTCGTTGAAACTGATGTTGGGATAAGCTGAAGGCCGTTCGTCAGTTCTTAGCCAATCAAGATTAGATTGCAAGTTGTTGAAGAACTTCCAACTAATCTTCAATTGTTCATAGGCTTTTAACTTTTAGTAACTGTAGCCCTTGCTGAAGTTACAGAGAACGGTCATTTTCGTGTATTCTTGAAGAGAACAAAGGATTTATTCGAAGGTAAACTGGCATATGACATTACTGTCATCTACTATATTACTGTCCTATAGGGTGAAGGTCTATAAATGATTACAAGGCTTAAATACTGTATGATGGCGATCTCAGATTTCAGACTCACAAATATATTTTTTTCGCTGAAGCATGCTAAATCAGTGGTCATAATAAATAAATAAAAAATATTAGTCCTTAAATGCAAAAAAAAAGGTTCTTAATAAAGTAAGTAATATTAATTTATTAACGAATTAAGGACCCCTCGACGGGTACAGAATAGAATAGAATAGAATTTTATTTATTAAAGTAACTATAGACTCAACAACAAGATTGTTAGTAAAACTTACGACTATGTTAGTAAGCACAGACACTAAACAAAAACAAGGAAAACAATACAAAACGTAACAAGAAATAATGGTTGGTCACCGTTGCGATATCCCATGAGAGACGGCACAACAGTGACCCACGTACAAACAGTCCAGGCGACTTGCAACCATGCTTAAGACAATGTTTGAGCTGCCCCGCACCCTGTGCACCAGGGAAGCGCACCTTTTACGCATTGTTGCGTAAAAGCAATCTACATGCGCATCTGCGAACATCCCTGACCAACCACAGACCAGCCGGTATAGACCAGCTCCAGTAATTTCCAGTTTTTTCTGTTTTTTTTAAGGACTCCAACAAAAACACAATTTATTGCAAGCTCTTATAGACAGGGATATATTTAACTGTAATTCAAGCTGACCTGCATTTTATATGAACATAATATTGAAGAGTTGAGAGAAAACACTAGCTTTCGCCCGCGTAGATGTCGGAAATTATCCCATGGGAATGTACTACTGCCAAATTTCATCCAAATCCATGCAGCCGTTTTTGCGTGATTCAGTAACAAACTTCCAAACAAACAAACTTTCACATTTATAATATTAATAAGATTATATAAATAGTAGGATTCAGTGTTTCTCCCAGTATTAATTGCTAACAGTCTAATTACGTTCTGGTGCTGTTTTCTCAATTTATGTAATTAAATAATATTAGGTATCCAGTTACAAAAGTTAGGTAATTAAAATTTTCAGCTTGCTTTACTCGGTCGTAGGTAATTATTTTAAAGCTTCTAGTTTGAAAACTAACATAACACCACGACATGTTTCTCTGAAGGGCTATGCAGAAGTGTACCTATTACACCCACATTACACCAGTTATGTTTAAGTTCCATGTAATAGAGGGCGAACCTATTGCCATCAACCGGGCACAAACCCAACTCAGGGCTACTACTGAGAAATTCCAGTTAGAAAAACCCAATAACACTTGGCCCGACCCGGGAATCGAACCCAGCACCTCATGCTTACCAGTAGCTCTTGCGACCACTGGAACAACGAGCTAGTAACTTTGTTCTGAATGTGAAGGGTCTCATGTCTAAATGATAACAGCCGCACGGGTCGATAGATAGTTAAGCTACGCTTGCCGCGGTTAGTCCGTGGATGGGTAACTATCTATTACATATCGAGACCCCTCAGTGTCTCGGAAAACACGTTAAGCCGTAGGTCCCTGCTGTCATTTATAGATCTCTAACAGACGTTACGGGTAATCAGAATCCAAAAAGTCTGACAACGAGTCTTACCAAGGTATTGTGTTACCCAGTGAATGTTGTGGAAGTCAGATTCAGGTAGTCACTCCATTCAAAATACTGGTAAATATTCAGCTGCATCCAGTTTGAAACCGACCCCAAAATAATTGGGAAAATGGCTTGGCAGATTCATTGACTGTAGCTGTGTTAACTTACCGAAAAACCAAAAAATCTACTGCTTTTCTTCCGCATAATCAGCCTATAATGTTCTCACTGCTGGGACACAGGCCTCCTCTCCGTGAGAGGTAGTGGGCCGTAATCCACTACGCGGGCCCAGTGCGGGTTGGTAGATGTCACATGTCTTCGATTTTTTACTTCTAGGACATCCGGTTCCCTCACGATGTTTTCCAACACCGCTTTGAGAGCAACGGTGATTAAATAATTATACACACAGTATATCGCCTGTCTGGGTTAATTATTGATTGACTAGCTATGCTAGTATTTTAATAAAAACAACATCTTAAATTCATGGCAATTATTTTATTGTCGTAACAATGGACTTGTTTTCACTAGTATCGGGGAAACTTAAACATATTTTGTAAACAGTAACTAATCTTACAAAGAAGGGAAGAAATCTGATGGCTTATTTTGTACTCTTTGTTTATGCATTGCTATCAATAAATACCTTGGCTCACTATCGGCTGAATTATGAATTCAGCCGATAGTGAGCCAAGGTATTTATTGTCAGTCATGTCAAAAATCTGGAAAATAAATTATTTGATAACTTTTATATCATTTATTTTAAGCTCCAAGGAGACTATCTGGCAGTCTCAAGTTTTTTACGATGTTTCTTTTCCAGTTGCTCCAGTCGTAGTATAGACTCGGATCCGTGAATACTTCGTAGGTCACGTTGTTCTTCTGTAAAAAGTAGCAAATTATAAAAACAGGGGGTCTAAAACGCCCACTTTAGCAATTCTGCTAAAAGTGATTCATTTCCTCTAAAATGGAAATATTTACACCAAATATGATTCAGATATGAATTGAATTGAGATATTATATATTCAGCAAATATGTGGCACCATTTCATGAAAATTCAAGGCTAGGAAGCTGGGAATTCAGGAAATGAATCGCTTTTAGCAGAATTGCTAAAGTGGCCGTTTTAGGCCCTCGGGTCTCCAAATACAGGCAACGCACGGTTTGGGGACCACTGCATGGAGTAAAATGAAGATCCTCAACAGTTACAGACAGATATTATGTGAAACGAATAATCCTAACTATAATATTATAAACGCGAAAGTGTGTTTGTTTGTTACGCTTTCACGTTAAAACGGCAGAACAGATTTTAATGAAATTTGGCACATGGGTAGACCATGACCTGGAGAAGGAAATGTGCTCCTTTTTTTCATCCTGGATCACAGACGAAGTCGCGGGCAATAGATAGTAAGATAATAATTATTACAATGTGAATGATAGCATGACGGTTGACAGCGAGAATGGAATAAAAAAACGTGTCGCGACGACCCACGTAACATAAATTATGGGACAGTTGCAGAATGTTTAAATAAATAAATATTATTATTCATTATTAAAACCATTTTTCAATCCACATTACCAATAAGGAGCATTTTGAGAACTACAAAAGATGTAGGTAAGATTAACTGTCATACTCACAGAGAAGACCAAACCTGATCAGTATTATAATGTAATTTTCTTCAAAAGCACCCATTCCTGAATTTCCATAACCAAGTTAAAATTAAGTGGATACCTTAATTATAACCTTATACCTTTGCGACTAACAAAAGGTATTTACAAGGTAGGAAGGAGCCCGCTCTCTGAGTCTGTCTACGAAGATGCGGGCCCGTCCAAAGGTAGATCGATACTTCGGAGTGAACCCTACTCACCTTTAATAACTTTTACGGATGGGCAAAAACACATCGGTAGTAAGGACTGTCAAATGCTGTTGTCATTCATTCTTCATTCGGGCCTCAAACTAATTTTATGTTCGTAGGTGATACGGACGCGGAAACATCCGTAACTTCAGCCGAAGCTATATCGGATTTCGTGCTTAAGAAGTACCTCCAGATGTGAACGGAAACGCAGGAACCTGCACGCCCTATATAGGACATATTAGTAATCTTATTAGTGATGTTCTTTAGAAAGGTCAGGTGCGTAGTACTCCTTTGCAAACGTACTATTTTATAGGATTTCGGATCACAATCTACTGTTTATAAAGCTGGTATTTAGCCTCCAGGCTATTACGAAAGGCGCGGGCTCGTAGGCGCGGGCTTGCGGACGGTGAGCAATGGGTAGCTCGCCGTCCGATAGGGACCAGGCCCGGGTCGACGGCGCGTTGTGTTCCACGCGCGCCTCAAAGAGATGTCAGCACCAACTGACGGGGTCCGGAAGGGCCAATGCCTGCCGGGGTTGCGGGTTTGTCCGAAAGGGATATCGCGACCTCGGCACACAGGCAACGGAAGGAACAAGGGTGGGTTTTAGTCAGTAAAAGTCTGACACGCCCTCCCGCTCCGCCCAGAGCGGGAGAAGTTATTTGATAATTTTCCAGGCTCAAAAAAAAAAAAAATGGTGCGTAGTACTCGCAACCGTCGTGCGTATGACCAGATGCAAAAGGAGGCATGCAATGCATTATCGAGGCAAAAGGAGTATGGAAGGATCGTAGCAGGTGGCGTTCTGTAGTTTCTGTCTACCCCCATGGGAAGAAGGCGTCAGTATATGTATTTATGTGTAGATTAGTACACGACTGTATAGTTAGGTTCAGTAAAACTATTTTCTCAATGTCCGTCGGCATACTTCGTGTTTCGTCAGTCGTCGGATTTCTATCAGTTGCCCTTTGCACTTGGTGCTTGTACGTATTGACTCCTACCGCTGCACCCGCGTTGCCGTCAACCATAATTACCAAGTGCAAATTGCAACTGATAGAAATCCGACGACTGACGAAACACGAAGTTTGCCGAGGGATATTAAGAAAATAGTTGTACTGTACTGCAGTTTCAAACAACAAAGTTTTTCGTCTGTAGTTCAACAGTTGCGAATGAACACGTTTACGTTAAAACTATCATTGTAACACGTTTTCACATTGAATCTCTTGCACATAGGGTGAACAGCCTTTTAGATCTTCTCTTTTAGTTTATTTGGTCCTCCTTAACTTTATGTGACTGACGCGTGCACTCCACACTCGCACTCTCAACCTCATAGCTATTGACACGGACCTATTCTGTTGTTCTCTGAGTGAGTTCACCAAGAATCCATTGTTTGTATTATGTTACAAAATTTGTAAATAATAAGTTAGGATAAGAATTTAGATAAGCACACTATCGCAATAGGTTACCTCGTAATAATAGTTTTAAGTTAGAAAATAAATAATTTTAATGTTTAAAGCTTTAAAGTAAATAACTAACCAATAAATTAAGTACGTGTTAAGTTTTAAGAGTAGGCCGAAGGTAGGATAAGTCGTATTTAATATTGCAAATAATGCAAAATCCCACAAGTCAGAACAATCCATGAATCCCATTTTACGCCCGTCAATCAAATATGCCTCAGGTAGCATCAGACTAGTATACGTTCCATCCATATCAAAATCGCCGTCAAACTGAGCCTTTTCTCGCTCACTGCTCCCACATTTCATCAAGAATCCAATAAATCGTTTTGACACATTGAACCGTAGTGGAACGAAATTGAATTTATCTTCAATCAAACTTCCTCGCTATTGTCTTTGATAACATGTATTGAAAGAAATAGAGAAATACACTTATAGTGTCAATGTTAGTCTAGACTACACTGCTTTTGCACGTAATTTAATTTATCGATATCATTTTTGTTGAAAAAGAGCAGGTCGTTATTATTACAATTTTAGAGGTAATTATGAGGAACAGGGTGTGAAGTTCACTCATCCTCTATATAATGTGAAATTTAATTCGTTTGCATCCTCTTATGGGGTCATTGTAAACACCATTATGAACAACTATCAGTATGGGGAAAAAAAAAAAAAAATCTGCTGTTCCCTACATTATAATGAGCTATGTGAACATAAATGTATGGAACAGCTGATTTTTTTTTGCGATTTCAGTGTTGTTTTATTTATTATGCTTTGTTAGCGTAATAAATAAAGATTCAGTGGGCGTAAAAAAAATAGTTTAATAAAATTTTTACCCTAAAAGCTACTGCAGTTTTCCCTGAGGGGTTACGACTTACGCAATCTTACCCTACGTAAACTCACGCCGCTTTCCAATGGGAGTAAGCTGCAGAAACTACAGAGCGCTGCATGTAACCTTGTAGTTTATTTATTTAGTCATAGTCGATAAGGTTATCTCAAATTAGCGCTGCGTGCGGGCTTTTTTTTTTGAGGGAAATATAACAAAGATTTTTAATTCTTATGCGCCTGTTGATTGCTACATAGCAATGTTGCTTGGCAGTACCTCACCTAGATATAGGTATATAGTGGTACGAAGTACTTGCCCGAACGCTTTCACAGGCATTCTTCTAGCTTAGTTAAAAGTAGATAAGTGTGAAGTTAAAGCAATTAATTTGTTTGAAACAACATTGTGATTGATTTAAACAAAGGAAGAATCAGTTTGTTTTTGTTCCATTAGGGCCCGCGTCAAGTGTTCAGAATAAAATGTATGAAAATTGTCGGCCGCAGCCTATTGTCGCGTCTAATCGTCGGACTGTTGCAGTGTCATGTCGCATAGTGTGTGAAACAACTTATGTAGGGCTACGGTCTGTCACACAAAAGAGACAAGAAATAATAATAAATCATAGAATTCATCATTAATTCTTCTTTTCACGTGTGGAAATCAATGAAGATTTCAGTGAAGATGACATTGAATATATCCCAAGTATAATAACCGCTGCAATCATAATCTTGCGATATACAGAGTGGCAGGGACATCGACGCGAAAACTCTTATTTCAATTTAATTTAACTTCATTTAACTTTCATTTCTCTGCATTTCTCTTCATTTCACTTCATTTCACTTCACTTCATTTCAATTTCATTTCATTTAATTAAACGATACCCCTTGGTAGGACTGGTTGTCAGACTTTTGGGCTTCTGACTACCCGTAACGATTGTCAAAGATCTACGAATGACAGCCAGTACCAACGACTTAATGCTCTTTCCAAGGCACGGAGCCCAAACAATCTTTGCTACCAAACATACATCTTGTTTTAATTGAGTTTTCCCGTGATCCCCTATCTTATATAGGATGACCTGACATAGAACAATGGGCGACCCTTATTTTAAAACAATAGAATTCGAACCTGAAGGGTTTGTGCTAAGTATCTGTTTGACTTCAATGTTGTCGACATTTGATCTAGGTTATAGGTACTTGGGTTGGCTTGTTCAATGAGACCATTAGATTCTACGTCTATAAAATAGACAATTATTAGTATTTCATACAATACATTGGAATTAACTTATCATTTTAGCGAAATATCCTCTATTCTTGTGTGGAAATTAATGAATATTTCAGTTAAGATAACCTTGAATCGATCACAAGTAGCCGCTGCAATCCTAATCTGCTGAAATGGGGTAATATAATTTCTCCAACACCCAGTGGGAGTATATGTAGTACTGCTGATCACATTAATTATGTCCAATTTGCTGCAGAACCCCAAATCTCCGCTCACCTGTCCCCTTGTCGATCTGGACAATGGAATCCGACACGGAGGCCTCAATAAAATTGGCCACCCACGGGGCCCAAACAGCATATAAAGATGTACAGGTGATTAAATTTACCGACCATATACGAAACTCAATACTGCGCTCTAAGACACAAATCGCAGACGACATCGAAAAACCGCCAAACTCAAATAGGACTGAGCAGGACACGTTTGCTGGATGTTGGATGCATTGCGAGCTAAGACCAACACAAGTCTTGAAACCGTCCAACGTTATCGCGGAAGACCTAGAGTAGATGGCGAGACGAACTTGACGTTTATACGAGAGATTGGTCCAGATTCACTCAGGATCGAGTTCATCGAAAAAAGAAATGGAGGCCTTTGCCCTGCAGTGGGACAATACAGGCTGATTATTATAATTATGATTTCTCCGTCAGTACAAAAGCAGAAGAAAAATCAAGATGACTATACATTATTTTACTGGTTTAGGATTTTATAGTCTACTAGCTTCTGCCCGCGACTTCTTCCGCGAGCCTATAACTTTCCTCAAGAATCAGGCTATCCAATACAAAAAATATTTATTTAAATTCGACTGGTAGTTCCGAAGAACACCCCTACATACAAACAAACAAAAATTTTACCTCTGTACAATATTAGTACAGACTTAGAATTTTGGCCTTTAATAAAAAATGGTCACTAAAATAATGGCCAATTTAAATTCTTCTTCTGCTTTTCGATTGCAGTAGGTATTGTAAATGCAAGCAATGAAAACATTGCTTGCATTTACAATACCTACTGCACTAACATTAATACTTGAAGGTTGTACGTGGCCCTACATACAAAATGATATTCCGTGCTCTAAGTTAGAATTCTTCTCTCGTTGCTATTTTCTTAGTGCTAACCAGAAAATAGCCGGTTATTTATGAAGCGTGAAGGACACAATGAGGACATAATACAGGTTTGTTACACAAGAACACAAGCTGAAGTGTCCTACTGTTTGCTAATCATATCAGCCGGCATTGAGGATAGCTGGCCTTCCAGTAGGGATACACGTGTTGCTTGAAAATTACAAGACGTTTATAAAATAAAATGAAAACTAGACGGGTGTCTGTTGTTTGCTTACACAGGGTCAAATTAAATTAGCTAGCAAAGCTCCGCAGACGTGTTGGGTATGGATACCTAAACTTGCCTGCCTAGCCTTTCCTAACTATATTGGGGACGGCTTCCAGTTTAACCGGATGCAGCTGAATACAAGTATTTTACATGGAGCGACTGCCTATCTGACCTCCACAACCCAGTAACTGGATAATACGATACCCCTTGATAAGACTGGTTGTCAGACTTTCAGGCTTCTGACGACCCGTAACGACTGTCAAAGATCCACGAATGAGAACTGGGACCAACGGCTTATTGTGCTTTCCGAGGCATGGAGGAGTGTCGGTTTTTAAAGGTCACCCATCCACGGACCAACCCCGGCAAGCGTAGCTTAACCTGATGGATCGACCCGTGCGGCTGTTGTTTACTTAGCCACGAGCTCCTCATCGATGCATAAACATAATCAAACAAAAATAAATTAATTTGATGAGTTTTTTTGGGGTCATCAGCAGTTAGTGTAATCACTTGAAATATCAGTTTAGGTTCCGTACCTCAAAAGGAAAAACTGAACCCATAAAGGATAACTCATGTGTCTGTCTGGCTGGCTGGCTGTCCATCAGTCACAGACTTACAGCCAGCCAGACGTGGTTAGACCCAAGTAAAAAACAAGATACTATATTAATCAACCTGTTTTGTAAGCAATTGAAGAATTTGTTGTTTTCAAGTGATTTCTCTGATTACACTGTTATAACAGTTATTCGGAAATTTCAGCCTTTCCAGGCTCTGACTTATACAGGGTCAAGGTCAAATTATCTAGCGAGACCTATGACTTGGCATTCTGACGGTCACACTACTAGGCTAACACTGCGAGAGTTTGAACCCAAGGCACGTACCTCTGACTTTTCGGATTCAAGTGCGTATTGTATAATTATCAATTGCTTCAAAAACGGTGAAGCACGGAGGACATGTGAAGCCAAATCAGAGGCCCATGGGCAGCTTTAAAACTCTGACACCAGCAGTGCTATTGTGTAACCATCTCACCGTGAAAACTTAGGTGAAGTGAGCGTGGAGTGAGCTGTCATTCCACAGGGATTGACACTATTGACAGCTCACTTCACCCAAGTTTTCACGGTGAGATGTTTACAGAATAGCATGGCAGGTTATTCACTAACCACACGAAAAGAAGAAGCTAGCGAAACTCTGCTGACGTGACTGCTATCTAAACAAGGTAAAAAAAAAAAGGAATGGTGATTTTTTTTTGGGGTTACCGATCGCTGTTAGTGTGTTGCTTGAAGTTAGTATGAGTCGACAAAATCAGTTATTTTTTGTTTTATTGTGTTTAGCTAAGGGTACCTGCCACGTCTGCGGGCTTGCTAACTAATTTAATTTGACCATATTAATACATTTTTGTACTTTATTTTCAATTTATTACAGACGAGCAATTCCCGTAATTTTTAAGAACGTTTGCATTCTAATCTCATCGCAATCTGTCAAAAATACAATCAATTTACCAACATTTTTAACAAGTACTATTTATCCATGTACTTTACTATTTATCCATGTACTCTCCGGGATTGCAAAAGAATTATTGATAAATGGCTTCATACTCTCACATACGAAGAATTGGAGAATTTAGTCAAACTCTAAGATCTTTCTTCCGTAGGCATGCACACCAAACACACGTAGCGTAAAGTGTGCTCGTGGAGAGGTTCCACGAGCATACTCGACGCTTACACCCCACAGACACGCTCTACACTCACATACAACACTCCCACATGCACAACACTAAGCACTTACCTATTTGAATTTTGTTACTTCTATTTTAAATTTTACTATTTGTCTTTGTAAATGTTCATGGCTAACCCCTACTTTACTTTATTTTAATGTATGTTATCTGGAACGCTGTTTTCTCCCTCTTGGAGGTGGGCGTTAATAGCTGCGACACAGTTTTTTAACTAATGTAGCTATTTACGTACGCAATCAATTTGTAAAATGTGTTTTTGTTCCAATAAAGATTATTATTATATTATTATAAGTTTGACGTAATTATTACGTCTTGAATGTGAACTTTTTAAAAGTACGAGAAGTGGCCTTCAGTTTATAGTTTAATATTTTTTTCAGTTAAATTTTTAAATAAATTATGTACTCCATTGAATATTCTACATATGCAATAGATAGCTACAGTTTTCTTGTAAACGAATCTTTCTACGAATAGGTAAGTTTCATGTAAGTCAAATAAATTCAAATTGATTTTAATGTTTTATTTTATAATCTGGTAATTGAACCGTAGAAGCCATAGAATTTCGTCTAGACATTGTAAAGTTCATTGTTATCCTTTTAACTTGTCTAAAAAGACCATTTTACATTGAACCTAAAACACTTAGGCCACGTAGATGTTTGAATGGGTATTTCTGAAAATGGTTCCATTATTGGATTGTTTTGATACAGTTCTAAGAGAACTTTAAAGGCAAAGACAGGTTTTTTTTTCAAGCAAATTGCTTATCTTTAATTGTCCGTTTACTGAACATGTTCCTGCCCTATGAAATGAAATGAAATTAAATGAACTGAAGTGAAATTAAATTGTTTATTCTGTAAATAGAATATTGGAATCACTTTTACACGTCATATCAAAAAAATATTAAAATAAGCTAGATGGGTTCGGCGTTTCCTATCTGACTACTCTGAGAAGGAAGGTCGAAACAAACTTAGAGGTCACAGTCACTTTTAAAGTCCAGACATAATCTTGGTCAGGCCATATGAGGACCATGTAGATTATTGTCTGAAATGGTCTTTTGAGTAATCAACCTATAATGTTCCCACAGCTGGTCCACAGGCCTCCTCTCGGTGAGATTAGGCGTAATTCACCACGAGAGCACCGTGCGGGTTGGGAGATATCACATGTCTTCGAATGTTTATTTCTAGGACATGCCGGTTTCCTCACGATATCTTTCTTCACCGTTTTGAGAGCAGTGGTGATGAAATTATTTACACAAAGTAAAGCGCCTGGCTGGGTTCGAATCCATGACCTACAACTCTTAAGTCGGGGCCGTCACCACTGGACCACCTCTGCTCTCACCACTGGACCATCCTGCTCACTGGTCCACCACTGAATCATCACTACATCAATGAATTCCTAGATGACATATGACATTGTAACTTATAATTGATCGTACTAATTTGACATTAATTATTTATGATCATTTATATTTATGATTATTTATAATTCTTAATTGACCGTTATTGTTTTTATTGCATGTATAATTATTTATTTATTTATTTATTCATATGTCGGCGCATCCGCCACTCAGTATATCTGATGACATTTTATAATATGCTAAACGTCACTGTCAGATGTCACATGTCACATGTCAAAGCCCATAGCGAACACCGAGCACTGGCGAGGCGGCCATATTGTAAAAAGTGTCACTTAGTGTTGTACCGTCGAGGAGCGCGCACGCAACCACGTGCTCGGTGGACGTTAAAGTTCTAATCTATCCTAATCTTAACAATCCATAATTAAATTGTGAAAATAGTTATTGTAATATCAAGAATTATAAGTGAAGTGATTATAGCAACAGTTATTTTATTGAAATATTGTCTTCCTACCCGATAACCCACGCCTACCTGAACATGTCTCATAATTCTGATAACGGTCGAAAGACTTTATCAGAAGTGGGATGCAAGGGTCAAACGAACAGGAGACAGCATCACATCAAGGAAATAAAGATCGTAGTGCAAGTACCCACGATTTACTCTCCGGTATGGAATCGATTTTAACGAGGTTGCTGGCTGCAACTACCCACAATACTCAGCCATCGACGCAACAACATAATTCGACCCTGCTGGTGAAATTCGATCCGGACGATGCAGAGGCTGATATCGAAGGTTGGTGTAGAATCACGGACATCATAGTTTCTAGCCGAAATCTCACTGGAACCGAGTTGTTACTTGCCTTAGTCAGTGCATTGAAAGGACGCGCCGCATCCTGTCTAACCAAATTAAAAAGTTCAGAGATAGAATGGCCTCGTATTAAAGAACTGCTACTGGCACGCTTTGGAAAACCCATGCTCATGCAAGACTATTTCGACAGTGTAATGAGATTCGAAATTACACAGCAAGAGACGGCTTCGGAAGCAGCTATGCGTTTGTGGAGTCTCATTGAGCGCATACCAAAAGTGGAGATGAACGAAGAGGTTATCACTGGCTTCGTCATATCAGTCCTCAGCCAAAGGAACTCACTGATACGCAGAGATCTAAATTCATATACCATCACAACAAGGGCTCAATTGTACCGCGCCCTTGGTGGAATATCGCTGAAGAGACGTCATGATGAAAATGAAGAGCAGCCTTCCAATTCTAAGAAACCACGTGTGACTGCTGATTCGAAATTTGGAGGATCCTGTCACTACTGCGGCCATCGTGGACACAAGATTGAAGAGTGCCGTAAACGTCGAGATGGGATCGCTGTCACAAAAGTTCCAGAACGAGAGAAGACAGTCACATGCTTCACCTGCCAAAAACCGGGACATGTCAGTACGGCTTGCCCAAACAACAAAGCAGATTCAGCTAAGAAGAATGTGAACATCTGCGATCGGAATCTCGTGAAAGGTACTTTGTCGACGTCGACTGGTAAGCCAATTCCATTTCTATTCGACAGTGGTTCAGCATGTTCATTGATCAAGAATAGCGTAGCGGCCCTGCTTCTAGGCCCCATACACAAAGATACAGTTTACTTGACAGGCATAGGAGGTCAGGATGTAAAATGCATGACCCAAATTTCCAGTCTCGTCCGTATTCAGGGCATTCCAGTTAGTATATTATTTCATGTGGTCCCTGACAATACCTTGGTTGAATCTGTCATTATAGGCAGAGACATTTTAAACCAAGGGTTTCATGTTGAAATCAATAGTGATTCGATTCAATTTTCATCGCGCAAATCCATCAACACCTGCCAAACTTCTAGTCGGTTAGATTTTAGCTCGATTGACACAGATTTAGTAGGCGAAAAAAAGGAGCAACTATTTATGATTCTAAGCAAATATAGTGAATATTTTATAGAAGGCATGCCTATTCGTAGAGTTACCACTGGTGAACTGAGAATCGACCTTATTGACCCGCACAAAACGGTGCAAAGGCGTCCTCATCAGATGTCACCATCGGAGAAAGTGATTGTAAGAGAAAAGATACAATCACTTTTAGATGCAGATATCATCCGAGAGAGTTCTTCGCCTTTTGCTAGCCCTATCGTGTTGGTTAAGAAAAAAGACGGTACGGACCGGTTATGCGTCGATTATAGAGAGCTAAACGCCAACACCCGACCAGAACATTACCCACTCCCTAGGATAGAAGAGCAGGTAGACCGCTTAAACGGAGCGCATTTCTTCAGCTCTCTGGACATGGCGGCAGGCTACCATCAGGTCAGGGTTAGTCCTGAGTCCATAGAGCGTACAGCTTTCGTAACTCCTGATGGGCAATTCGAATATCTCGCCATGCCCTTCGGTTTGCGAAACGCTGCGTCCACATACCAGAGATGCATCAATAAAGCCCTTAAATCCCTGAAAGATACAGTAGCATTAGCGTACATGGATGATGTCCTCTCATATTCAGCCAGTGTTGATGAGGGATTACATCGCCTGGACACCGTACTCCAAGCTCTGACGGAGGCGGGGTTCTCTTTGAAAATGGCCAAATGTAAATTCATGAAAACTGAAATTAATTACTTAGGATATGTCATACGAGCGGGAGAAGTAAGACCCAATCCTGGAAAGATCAGAGCCCTCCTAGAAGTCCCATTTCCTAAGACAGCGCGGCAAGTAAGACAATTCTTAGGGTTGGCATCTTACTTCCGACGTTTCATACCCAATTTCGCCAACATAGCAAGTCCCTTATACCCCTTGACCAAACTCAAAGGTCGTATAACTTGGACGCAGGAACATTCGGAAGCACATAGGCAAATCGTTAAGATTCTGTCATCCGAACCCGTATTAACGATCTTTGATCCTGATAAACCGGTAGAACTCCATACTGGAGGCCAATTCTCGCGTTTTCACTCGTTCAAGTCGCATTCGTATTGCCGCTCGACTTCCTATGTCGCTTATAAAATGGTGACATTATCCAGATTCCGGCCAAGTGCGTGTCGGGCCACGCACAACGAAGGGTTCCGTAGTTGGGATGAATTTATCCCAAGAACAAACTTAACATTGTAGTTGAAAAACATGTTTGGTATGGGAATACATTCCAACTGCAAATGTAAGCTTGTATGCACAATATTGAGTGATTTACCATGTTTTTTTAAGACTATAGACTTATAGGTTTTCCTGTAATCTATGAGTAAAGAACCATTCTCTGTATATTTTTCATAATTTTAGGCCTTGTAGTTTCGGAGATAAGGGGGGGCATATTATGGGCAATATTCATCTATATTCTTATTTTTTTAAAGTTTATATAAATGAGATCTTCACAACAAGCCCTTTCATTTGATCTGTCACACGATATAGTTTACAAAACTTTATTTTTTTTCCAATTTGCCCCCGAAAAGTTACCCCCATATTCAAATTTCATTTATTTACGTTACACGTCCGTGTTTGGGTCACAAAAATTCATATGTGTACCAAATTTCAATTAAATTGGTATATTAGATTCGGAGCAAATCGGCTGTGTCAGACGGACAGACAGACACACGAGTGATCCTATAATAGTTCCGTTTTTCCTTTTGAGGTACGGAACCCTAAAAATGTTGTCATTATACGTCGCGTGAAGTGATCCATTCCACAAAATGATGCTACGTTTTAAACGATACCGTAGATGTACTTCTTATAGTTTATTAAAAAAAACTTTTAAGCGTATAATAAGGTTTTGAGCAACATTTTATACGTATGTATTTCATAAACATTTATGAATACCATCATCATTATTGATTTTGGTACTCCATTTTTATTTTATTATTAACATTAAAATAAATTCTCCTACAACGGAATGCATGGCTGATGCTTAATGTGTCATGTCATTTGTCACGTCAAATTATTAAGGTCATAATTTCTGTTTATTTACATTGATTATCTCTTTATCTCTACATAAATTAAGTAATTAAATAAAAACAGGATGCCTGCCAATGATATTATAAGTGAACTGATGACTACCACAATAAGATCAAGACTTATCAAGATGGAGAAAAAGAAGAAGAAGAGGACGTATGGTTGTCGTAACAAGTGTGGTACTGCAACAACTAGACTGTCCTGCTGCTACATCGACGCTGCTGTACCTACGTGTCCCGATTATAATACTTTATAAAGGCCCAAAAGATAGTTGGGAAATCCTAGCGAAAACAAATTTCACGTCGTCACAACACGAATTCAAATTTATTTGTGGTCAAAGTACCGCACAAACATCTTTCGAAATTGATGAATAATTTGGTCGAGAAGGGACATGGTCCAGCGTTTCCTAAGCTCACGGACAGCGTGCGATACAGGACGCCGACTATTCGTGTAATCTTGTGATAATTATAATGTATTGTTTACGTATTTTTTCAGTATTTATTTTAGATATATAAGTTTGTTTTAAAAAAAAAATATATAAAAACATTAGAAATCTATATTGTTTGAAATACTTTTGAAATACTGCATCATGTTGGTGGTACAATGATAATAGGTGCTATATCATTTAATTCTAGTGACAAAATAACCTTTACATAAATACCTTACAGACTGAAAATTCAGTATACACCCAATTATAAACAACAAATGCATATTATTATCACACCACACATGGAAATTTAGTTTTGGTCATTCTTTTCTGTAACATCTCCAGCCGGTCAAAATTCTGGGCAGCGCGTGAACCTAGAGGATGTCAGAATTAAAATCTCGTTCGACTGCATCGTCCTTCCTTCGGCACTGATTAGACCTTAGCTCGTTTTCTATCGATGTCTGTAGATCCAACCGGGAAATGTACAGGAGCAAGGTGGGGCACTGCGGCTCGAAAATCCTCGCTTCCAGGAGCAGTACCGCGTTTGTTGTGGCTGCGTCACGATCAAACCTACTTGCCCTCAACCAGAGTAAAACCCTCCGAGTCCATTTGACTGGTTAAGGAGGCGACAATCTTGAAAAATTATTTCAAAGTGAAACAAATGTTTCGAGCACCATTTTATACGTATCTCATAAACATTTATCAAAAAAATATTCATTATTGATTGCGTAACTCAATTTTTATTTAATTACTGGCTTCTGCCCCCGCCTTTGTCCGCGTAAAATTGGCACAAGCTGTGCCTCCCCTTAC
The DNA here is from genome assembly GCA_914767755.1 of Agrochola circellaris. Taxonomy (NCBI): domain Eukaryota; kingdom Metazoa; phylum Arthropoda; class Insecta; order Lepidoptera; family Noctuidae; genus Agrochola; species Agrochola circellaris. The sequence goes on along the minus strand of OU611863.1, from coordinate 14,760,236 downwards.
TTCCTTTTCGCTTAGCCTTCTTTCTGACTTTTTCTTTTTGCTTGGCTCCTAAGGGTCGAAGCGTGATGTTAATGATGTTCTTCCTTAAGTATTAGACTATCAAATGCAAAAAGCATATTCTCAAATCAGACGGGTAGTTTCAGAGATTAGCGCCTTCAAACAAAAAAAGAAACAAACTCTTCAGCTTTATTAATAGTATAGAAAGATATAGATGAATATTTAAATAAACTCTCCTTTGTATTTGGTACAACGGAATGCATGGCTGATGCTGATTTGTCAATGTCAACGATTTTAGTCACGTCATAATAGAGTAATCAAATAAAACAGAATTTCTGCTAATGATTAAACTGAGTAAACTGATGAATACCGAAATAGCATCAAGGTTTATCAAGATGGAGAAGAGGAAACGTGATTGTCGTAAAGACCGGACTGAATCACGGGCTCTCAGAATGCTCTCATAATGGCTCCTGCGTCCTACCGTTCCAACGACGCAGCTGTATCAACGTGTTACGGCTACAATAAATCAACAAAGTCTGAAAATATTGTTAATCCTTGCAAAAACCAATTTCCTCCCTGAGGGTCAAGCGGAAGAGTCTCGTCACAACACGAATTTAATTCTTTTTGGGGTGAAAGTCCTGGACAACGTCTGTCGAGATTCATGAAGACTTTGAGCAAGAGGTGTAATGATCCGGCGATTCCTAAGCTGGCTACTAAACAGCGCGCCACATATATTATGACGCCGACTAATCGTGTAAACTAGTGATTTTATATTATTTAAGTGTAGTATTTTTGATAGTTTGAGTTTCATATTGAAAAACAATTATACATGTTTGAAATCTTTATTGTTTGAAATGCTTTTGAAATTCTACATCATGTTTTTGAACCTGTGGCAATAAAATCATAATAGCTATATTATAATTCGAGTGTCACTTTTGTCACCCTTTACATAAATATATCACAGACTAATTAGACTTGGGTTTATACCACAACAACATAATTATTATCACACAATACTTAGGTTTGGTCATAGTTCCCTGTAACATCTTCATGCAACACCTGCCTGGCAAAATTATGGGCTATGGACGATAGCCTTTTGCAGCGCGGGAACCTCGAGGATGAAGGACTTAAACTTGTAGTACAGCTCGACTTCATCCACGACAGCTTCAGCAAATCCCTTGCTGCTGCACTGATAAGACCTTGGCTCCTTCTCTCTCAATGTTTGTGGGTAACACCGGGAAATATGCATGAGGATGCTGAGCACTGTAACTCAAAAATCCTCGGTTGCAGGAGTGGTGGTACGGTATTTATTGTGGCTGCCCCGCGATCGCCTTCTCTTGCCGTCAAACAGAGTAAAGCCGTCTTCGTCCATTTGACTGGTTTTAGAAGCCTGCCGCTTCTATATCTCAGATGTGTGTCTTATTAATCGACGCCGCACAAGATCCACTGCTTGACAACTTTGACGAAGGCGTCAAGTTTTCTTCGTGTGTTTTTCCTTGGTGTGGCGATCGCAGCGTTTCTGAGATGTTTATGAACTCGTGTAACACATTTTGTAAAAAAAACATTTATTATTTTCTTCCGCATTGACTAATCATGAATGACACAACAACTGTTTGACGTTGGTACGAAGGTCGACATGACGTCATGAACGTATCGACTGGTCCCGACCACTCTTTGCATGTCGCATGTAAATTATGGCATGTCGCGTGCTTTCCTGCGAGAAATCGTCGAATCGACATGGCGAGAATAGCTCTACTCCATTTTCACGAGCGAAAACATGATTTTCACGAGGGAAAAGTTCGAATCGAGCGACAATAACGAATGTGAGATGCGCGAGAATTGCCTTCCTGATGCGAGTTCCGATGGCTATGGTGCCGTGTTAATTCAGAGAGAACAAAATATACCACACGTTGTAGCCTATTTCAGCCGCCGTACAACAGAGGTAGAATCCAGGTACCACTCGTACGAATTAGAAACCCTAGCGGTGGTACGAGCAGTCGAAAGTTTCCGCCATTATCTTTACGGCCAACACTTCACAGTCTACACCGACTGTAACTCCTTGAAGGCCTCTAAAGCCAAGACCGACTTGTCGCCTCGTGTTCACAGATGGTGGGCGTTCCTTCAAGCATATGACTTCGATATCATATACAAAGAAGGACGTCATATGGCGCATGCTGACTTTCTTTCTAGAAACCCATTACCCTCCCCGTCAAGTTCGGGAGAATCTAGTATCGCTTCTTTAGATTCGAACACCACAGACTTTCGCAAATCTGTGAATTTCGTGGAATTACACAATAGTTGGATCCAGGTAGAGCAAAAACGTGATCAAGAAATCCAGAACCTTATAAGTCAGCATGAGAAAGGCGAGCTACCAGGAGCTATCGCTCACACCTACGATGTGCGGGATGGCATCCTTTACCGAAAAGTAGAAAGGGCTAAGATAAGCACCTGGCTTCCCATAGTTCCACGTTCCTTGATATGGACGCTAATAAATCATGTACATACCGAAATCAAACATCTAGGCCATGACAAAACTCTCAACAAACTATATGAACAGTACTGGTTCCCCCAAATGTCTAAGAATGTGCAGAGGTTTATTGACTCGTGCATAGTGTGCAAGGCATCTAAAGGAATCTCGGGGGCACAACAGGTAAGGTTGCATCCCATCCCCAAAGTCTCAGTACCATGGCACACCGTGCACATCGACATGACAGGCAAACTCAGCGGTAAGAGCGATAGAAAGGAATATGCTTGTGTCATCATAGATGCATTTACAAAATACGTCCTCCTAGAATATACCCAGTCACTAGATTCAGCTTGTGCCGTTAAAGCCTTAAAAAAAGCCGTGTGTCTTTTCGGTTCTCCCAAGAAAATAATAGCAGATCAGGGCAGATGTTTTATTAGCACAGAATTCAAAGAATTCTGCACCGGTCACAACATAGAGCTACACCTCATAGCAACCGGCTCTGCCAGGGCGAACGGTCAGGTAGAGAGGGTAATGCGCACATTGAAAAACCTTCTAACTATCGTTGAAAATGACACCAATAAAGTTTGGAGAGACGAGCTAGATGAGGTACAACTAGCACTTAATAGTACTAGATCTAGGGTCACCGGTTTCACACCAACAGAACTCATGTTTGGCATACGCGCCCAATCCCTTGGAATGTCCCAAATAGCTGCCAATGTCAGCACCCCCTCTCGAGCTGATTTAGAATCCGTAAGAAATCAAGCTTCTGCAAATATCCTCAAGGCAGCTAGCTCTCAAGAAAAACTTTTTAATAGGGGCAAGGCTAGGATAAAACCGTTTAAACTAGGTGATTATGTTTTCATCAAGTGTAGCGAGCGTAATCAGACTAAGTTATCTAGAAAGTTTAAGGGACCATTCGTTATAACTAAGATCTTAGACAACGATCGCTACGAATTAAAGAGTGCTAATAGATCTAGCAGAGTCTATAAGTACTCTCATGAAAACTTGCGTGAGGTACCTAGGGGTTTCGAGGGCTTGTTAGAGATATCAACAACATTGATTAATGAGGAGGATGACGTGTCGGCGATCGATGAAAATAGCACTGACTTAATAGAGTCCTCGGACACCGAAACCGAAACAGCGTCCAGTGCCAGTGAAAATACTCTCACTGCCGGTTCTGGTACGCTCTCGGCTTCGGATGAAGATTTTCACATAGTCGTGGGAGAAGCTCAAGTGCACCGAAGTGAATGATTTTGATTTGTACGAAAAGGCATGTCTATTTTAAAATTGTAGAGTAAAAGCTGGTTGAAAGGGCCTTGAACGCCCGGGCCACGCTTTGACAGTTAGTAATGTAAAGCTGGTTGAAGGGGCCCTCGTACGCCCGGGCCACGCTTTGGCACTTAGTAAAGCTGGTTGAAGGGGCCTCGTACGCCCGGGCCACGCTTTGGTAGTTGGTTGAAGGGGCCTCGTACGCCCGGGCCATACTTTGGCGGTTGGTTGAAAGGGCCTCGAACGCCCGGACCACACTAAGAGTAAGGGTCAAAGAGGCCTAGCACACTTGGACCACAGTCGAATACCCGGATGCAAGGGCCCAGCACGCCCGATCCAAATTACCTGGCAATGACACTAAATCTTAGTCTGGTCAGGAATAGTCGAGCGTATGTTAATGCGTATACCCACTTTTCTGTTGGAACAGGTAGACGTCCTAGCATGTAGATGCACGACACAGCACGCACGAGGTCGTGCGACTGTCAGGATTGGCCGTGTCGGCGCATCCGCCACTCAGTATATCTGATGACATTTTATAATATGCTAAACGTCACTGTCAGATGTCACATGTCACATGTCAAAGCCCATAGCGAACACCGAGCACTGGCGAGGCGGCCATATTGTAAAAAGTGTCACTTAGTGTTGTACCGTCGAGGAGCGCGCACGCAACCACGTGCTCGGTGGACGTTAAAGTTCTAATCTATCCTAATCTTAACAATCCATAATTAAATTGTGAAAATAGTTATTGTAATATCAAGAATTATAAGTGAAGTGATTATAGCAACAGTTATTTTATTGAAATATTGTCTTCCTACCCGATAACCCACGCCTACCTGAACATGTCTCATAATTCTGATAACGGTCGAAAGACTTTACATATAACAATTCGCATTGTGTTTGAATTAGGTAGTACATTAAAAACAATAAATTATGAATATCAAACAGTAATTTCACTAAAAATAACTTCAACATGAATGATGTAACCAATATTTTGTAACCATATCATGATTTAAAAGAGTGTCCGTGGAGTTTCTTGCCCGTTCTTCTCCATAGCTACCTACTACGCTTTGGAATGGGCATCTAGCTTCATCTTTCTGACTGACCGACCCCCTTGACAATTCAAAAGTGCCTGTAATTGGTTTATTTGAAATAAATTCTTTGAGTTTGAGTTTGAATTGGCTTTTCTAAATGTATTTAATGAATTTTATTTTAATTGCAATTGTATAATGTTATTTTTAAAATTTTCAACACAATGTAGGTACCTATAATGTTATGAAATAAATTACTTACTTATGACTGCTCGTATGCCTAACACTAATTACTAATTATAAATTACTTACCGAGTACTCATACTAAGAGTTCTCCTAAATACTAAACCTATATAATATATATTAGGCACATGAGACTTTTCAACTGTCTCTCTGGCAATCTGTCCTAAAAACTGCAAAACTTGTAAGTCACGTTCAAGTGCTATAAGTATGTAATGCTGCAGCCGCATCTGCGTCTATCGTGACGAAGCTTCGCTCAGACGATATACGATACACGCAGATGTGATCAACCATTATCAGTTATCGTCGCGATAGTTCGGGCTGCGTAGCACTTATCGCCCGGGTGGCAGTGCATAATAAGCGTGCCTAAGCCGCTAATGTTACTTTTTTGCGAGTAAATCATACGAAGCTTCGGCACGCATTGTTTTGTCACGATAGATGCAGATGCGGCCGCGGCATAAGAGAAAATCTTGATATTTATCATGAATTTTGAATTCGGCTAGTTCCTGGGTGGTTACTATAAGCAAGAGTTAGTAGTAATAATTATAATGTAAGTTACAAGGGAGTTAATCATTCATTATAAGACACCTGGCACACTGTCGGCGATTAGCGAGCATCGAGCAACATCGAACGGAGAGCAGAGCGACGAGCGATTACTCACTGGTATGCATACCAAGGGAGTGTTCTGCCGGCCAAGCGAGCGACCTTGAAGTACACCTTTGATAGCTCTTTTCGCTGTGACAAAATGAGCGATAAACTATTAATATATCTATCTCTTTTACGTACACGGGACCTACAATCTTTTGTACGTTTCTTGAGTGGGTAAATCGTTGAAAGCTAGTCGCTTGCTCGTTGGCAGTGGGACAGGTGCCTTAGGTGCCTTCAAGATTTCCTCCGTGTTAATTTGTAAAGCACCAATATATCATCAGGCCCTTTATACACACGTTTTTCTGGACGTGATAAACTACGGTTTATACGCCGTGTGGAGGCACGGTCGTCAGTGTTGTATGGATCACTGTGGAAGCTTGTTGAAAATCACGTGTTTTCTACGGCACGGTTTATATGCCGTACCATAAAGAAACCGTGCCGTGTACAAAGGGCCGTAGAGTTAGGTACACATAAAAACAAAAGTGTTAGTATTCATTACGTTTATTTCACAATAAATAATTAGTACAATTAATGCAATTTTAATAAATTAATATTTAAATTAAGGCAAATGCTTAGTTATTTAAATGCGAAATTAGCATCATTGTACAAGTTAGTAAGTACATCTTAAGTTAACATGTTATAAATAAATAAATAGTTTTATTTACATTAATAATACGTGTACACTTAATTATTTGAAAAATAATATAATAAAAGTTGACAAAAAAAATTAGCTGTATTTTATCTGTAAAAAAATAAGCAGACGGAAATATTTAACCCATTGTATATGACTTGTTTTGCGCTTTCTTTTTTTTTACTTTTTTAACAAGTCTAGATTATTTGTTTTTTATTTTCTTTGGTACTTTTTGTCAACTTTTACATAAACAAAACCTATTACACTTTTCCGATGCTTATGTTTGCTTTTTGGTGGGTTAGTATCATTCCTATAGTTTTGGTCGTATTTTGGTACCTTTTATTTTGACTCCCGTACCAAAATCTTAATAATTACAACAACAACTAAAAACATTGCCGTTTGTTAAAGATGTTACAAAAGACTTCATAAAAGGACGTTTTCTTATTGTGTCTTTGGTGTATTTATCCGACTGCTGCGGAACCAAAGTGAAAAATGTTTTTCATGCACATTTTTTACTGTACAGTCACACACACAAGTGTTTAGATGATTTTTTTGTTGAACTCTCCTTTTTTTTCCACGTAATTTTGAAGTCATCTTTTATCTTTCCTAGCAATTAGATTGTGTAATAAGCCTCATTTCATGGTTATTTGTTGAGGTAAGTATCGCCGTTAACTCCATTCAGTGTCATTGATCCAATTGATTTAATCCTTTTTGCCAATAGCCTGAAAAGTATTCGTACTTTAATTTCTTTTAATTTAAGTATATTTATGTACTTTCATTAAAAGATTGGTTTACTCAGTTCCAAACGATTGTCTTGAATCGATTGACTGAAAAGAAAGTGTACATTGATATTATTAGTTATGAAATTATTTACAAAAGCATTTATTTTGGGACTTGTTAGAAAACATTTGTCAATAATATTAGATGGATAATTATGAACGAAAAAGGGGCTGTTAATAAATTCATGTTCTGCTGTTTCAAGAAATTATCATTGGAACACAGAATCCCATAAAACTTTCTTCTATTACACACAATGAGTAGGTACCTAGACGAATTCAGAAACAGCCTGTATTACTACAAATAATAATAAATTCTCAACAAGGGGTGAAATTATGTGAGGTCCATTTACAACAAAGTGATAACGCAAGAGATAAATAAAATAAATGTAACAGAATAGAGAATTATCTTTGAAAAAAAAAGTTCGAATAAGAAATAAAATTAATTACCGATATTGGCACTAAAAAGCGAATAAATTTAACTACAGGCATACTAAAATATGAGTTACTACCAAAACTCCACTAAATATAATAAACTAATATTTCAGACTACTAAAGAAAAGCAAATAAATTCGTATTTAATTTAAAAGTGCCAGGTGTTTGTAACATACAAACTGTGCCTTAAATAAAGTGAAACAATTTATAAGAATATTAAATGCAAATTTTAATGGGCAGCTATTTACAAAATGGTTAAGTGTTACCCTACTTATATAATAATATTAATTAATTTATATTATAAATGCGAAATTTTGTATGTTTAAATGTTTGGATGTTTGTTACTCAATCACGCAAAAATGGCAGAACGGATTTGGATGAAATTTGGCACACACGTAGTTTACAAACTGGATTAACGCATAGGATACTTGTTATTCCGATAGTATGTTAACGTGGCATAATTTTCGCCACATAAGCGGGCGAAGCCGCTGGCAGAATCTAGTTTAAAATAAGCGGAGGGAAAATTGATTTAAAAAACTTTCTCTTTATGAGTATTTCAGTATCGTTTTTTAAAAGTTAATTCAATAAAAAAAAACGTTAACCTCTGACTTCGTAATGCTCTCCTTATTAAGAAGAAATTGACAAGCAAGTGACGAAATAACCATATTAAAAAAGATAAAGATTACTAAATTCATCCAAATATGTCAGTAAAACGTAACGTATGATATTTAATAACGCATTTCAAACAGAATTTTGATTAAAATCCCTTGAAAATGATCCATTATGTTTCATAATCACGTGCAACAAGACGGATGGCTTCGTTGAACGATCATAATGAAACGCCAAGAAAATTGTAAATGAGTATGTGTTGTTATGAAAATGCTTGAGCAAAAGGGTGTTGCTTATTACTGTAAGATTACTTTCGTTGCTCATGAAAATTTCGTGATTATTTTCGTGCTTTTTATGTCGGAAAATCTGATTTGAAAAGCAGTTGGCGATGCAGAGAGAGCAGTAGATGCCTAGTTTTTTCTGAAAGGTTTTAAATCGCAAGGCACAACATGCAAGGGAGGGCAAGGCCTGACGGGGTCCTGCAGGGCCAATGCCTGCAGGGGTTGCGAGTTGTCAGAAAGGGATATCGTGGCCCGGGCACACAGGCAACGGAAGGAACACGGGTGGGGTTTAGTCAGTAAAAATCTGACACGCCCTCCCGCTCCGCTCAGAGCGGGAGAAGTTATTTGATAATTTCCCAACCTCAAAAAATAAAAGGCAGGGCAAGACACGTAAGTATAGGTATCATGTAATTTTGTTTTTTTTCTTTAAAATTTATTATAATTATAAAATAATTATTTCTATTCCTTACATTTGCTAGTATTTGCGGGATTTTACAATATTTGCCAAAACCAAGCTCTAATGTAAAAAGAGTTGAGTATGCCCTTGAAAAAAATAAACCTTTATTAAGATTTTATAATGTTAAGGTCTTTGTCGTTCATTGTACTAACTACTAATCATCATACTAAAGTACTCCCTTTAAAAGTAAATTCGTCTATTTATTTGTTACTCAATCACGCAGAAACTGCTGGACGTATTTGGATGAAATTAGCACACAAATAGACCATGTGACCACTTGGGTGAGAACTTAAGCTATATTTCTCCTGGAAAGCAGAGGAAGTCGCGGAAAACAGCTAGTAATGTATATCTACCACTGCCATGTCCCTGTTGTTTTTGGCGATATTATTATATATTTTAGTTAATAGTCATGTATTAACAGGGGAATACTTTGGTATGGAATGAACGCCCACGACCACATGACCGCTATTCCTCTTAAAAGAAATAACTGGAGGCGTCTCGTAATTAGCACCTGTTAAGTCAAGAACATTAATGGCAATGAGTTTCAATCCTTAAAAAATAAAATTACAGAACAAACAAACTCTTAATTTAGGTACTAATGTGGGGTATTACTCCCCGGGACTCCTAACAAAGTATTTAATTACTTATTATTTGTAATATAACCTTACTCATAAATGTAGGCAAAATGTTTGCCCGAGGGAAGTAAAAATTTTACAATTCAACCCAGAAATTGACTTCGCAAACAGAAAGAAGTTCAAACAAATTAATAATACTGGGAAAAAGGTTTGTATCCCAGAAAAAAGTCATTAAAAAGCTTTAATCCAGGTTCTGAGTAAATATTTATTCTATTTGTCGTTGTAGTCTATTGGGAGACCCTTATATAAGAATTCGGAAGTCGTAACATACCCAATATACTAAAATGGGGGCCAAGGGACCTTTACAGAAATGTGGCTATTACATTTTTATGAAAGTCCCTCGGCCCCCAACCCATCGCATCGCATCGCGTCGCCCGCCCGCGGCTTAGCGTTCTTTCTGACTTTTTTTTCTTTTGGCTTGGCTCCTAAGTGTTGCAGCGTGATGTTAAATAGCCTACCTATAACCTTCCTCAAGAAATGACTTAACAAAAGCAAAAATAATTTTCCATATCCGACTGGTAGATATTATATAGATTAACTAGCGGTTTCAAAAAGTCTTCAGCTTTATTATTAGTGTAGATAGTTTATTGTTAAAATATTTGGTATATAACACAATACATAATTACAATAATTTATTGTTTAGGATAAAATATTAAAACTTTTATAAGACATCACTCTTTAATAAGGTCTAACTTCTTAGACCGAAAAAGTAGTTAAACGCAAGTAAAACTTTGTGGATATAATGTTTTATTAATACTTTGACCGAAACCGCTGTACCGCGACTTAGGTACCTACCTAAGTCCTGCACTGCAGTGCAAGCCACTCATTCTTTAACGCTCACGGCGTCCCGCCACGCGCCGCTCAACGTCAACGTTGCTCCTCTATCTCGCCGCGCATTCCTAAGGCGCGGTACAGCGGTCTCGGTCAAACTATAGTATTGATATTAGAAGTAAGAAGGTTGAAAATGGCGCCAATGACAGAAAAGTTGAAGGGAAATCATTTGGCTTGGTAAGGGCATGCGATGAGCAAGGATTAAAGCATGTTACTCAACGAGTGATGAATAGATATTAATGTTGATGTATGGAGAGGGATGGGAACGCCAAAAAAAAAACATGGATGGATTTTGTGAGGAATGATATATATAAGATAAAAGGGAGTAAATGATAGCGTGACGGTTGACATTAGAGAATGGAAGAAGAAAACTTGTTACGCGTACCCCAAGTAACATGAAACAAGGGCAGGTAGATAATGATGATAATGATACGTAGATACCCAATGCATAAGTAGTCAAATATCACGTCGAGTCGTCACGTAACGAAAAAGCGTTATGCCCAAAAACGTCAGTTTCAAATAAGACCATACTAGATGACTCTGTATTATTACATTATATACAGCAAAAGGAACTACATTCCAACCGAACCACGACACCGTTTTTTATTTGAAAACTGCTGAAAATCACGTGGAAAATAAAAGCGGGCTTAAAATCTCAAATGAAATGGAGGCAGATTCGCCGACCAATTTAATTTATCAAAAGGCCGGCTGCCGGCAAAACCTCCATCTTGTCGTACCCTTCAGATTTATGCCTTCTCATATAACTTGTATGCTCAGGCTAAAACATTACTGAAATAAATAGGACTTTTAGGCCTTACTTATGCTAATAATAAAACTTCAGAAAGGGCTATCGTTACGTGATAAGTATTCCGTACCTTTTTCTAAAGTACTTAGTTACTTTTTGCTAGAAAGAGTTTTGTTCATGGATCGTTTAGGTATTTACATAACATTGTGGAGTCTTATAAAACTTCTGCTTCTGTGTAAAAAAGGTAAACTTACTTAAGCGATAGTCCCTTTCTGTTTGGAAGTAAAATTAGAATAAGTAGGTATTTTTTGTCAGTCGCCTTGAACCTATAATCTGAGGAAACTAACTCATTGTTTCTATGTAGATACTGTACGAGTCATGTATCGCACATGGCACGCGCGCATTGCATACATCAGCACTTTTCCGTCACCTTGCACAAATTATAGTGTAACGTGACAGTACACGATCAGCGTTCATAGTCAGCTGTACTCATTCACACATCATTAATATAATAGCATTAGTTACGTGGTAGTTAAATATATTCAATAAACAATCATCTTTGGCTATCCGTGACTTATCATTCAAGCTAACATCCAAGGTGTGTGCGACCCATTCAGTAGCGCATACAGACACAGTGTGTATATTATGCATAAGTCAATCCTTTATTTTAAAAGTACTGAAATTAAATTTCAATTTTATTTTCCGAACTATATGAGTAAAATTGCAGGAGCTTTTAATAAGTACAGTTGCGAAGAAAAGTGTCTGCACTTTTCTTCGCAACTGTACTTATTAAAATCGTTAAAAGAATTTCTGGCAACTTCTTTATTTCTTTGACCTATGCATCGGTTGAATAATGATCAAATTTTTAATACTTACAGCTGAAAATCATAATGTATAACCAGCTATACGAGTATAATATGTAAGTATGTATTATGCAAAACATGGAAACATAAAAAAAATAGTATCACGAGCACCCAAATATGTCTAATAATGCTACAACGATCTTTTGGCACTTGAATGACGTTGACAGGGCGGCGCTGTTGGGAAACATTTGGGGAATTGCTTTGTGGAATTGTATTGAAACAACAGGATGGCGGCGCACAGTGTTTTATGAAGCCCATTTTTCGGACATCACATTTTTATTACAAAAGCTGATAGAAATAATCATTTAAATGCAAGATTTCATATCCCCATTTAGCTAACATGTCTAGTGTTTGAGTAATATTTTTTTGAAAATCGTCCTATTTCCATCCAGATATTAAGAAAAAAATTAATTATGCTTAAACTAAGCATGATACGAAACATTTTGTTAGGTATCATAGATGGCGTTTTTTATGTTAAGTATTTTAAAGTACAAATGATCCTCGTTACTTTATTAGATCCAGATATACCTATACGAGTATTTTGGTTTTTAGTTCTTCTTTTTTTTCTTGAAAATTCCGCCAAATTGGGAAAAGTTATTTATACTAAAATAATTCTGTTTACTTCCCCAATACACCACATAATTATGACCGCCCAAATCCATGGAACTTAGAAGTTGTTCCAATTTAACCATTTTTGTTAGGGATGTCACATTTTTATTCGATATTGATTATTGCAACAACATTTATATTTAAAATTCTATATCCGGATATAAATCATTATCTGAGATCGTAACAAACTTAACGACGTAAAATCCGGATAAAACTTAAAAACGTTGTGGTTTCAAAATTCCATGAAATTGGGATGTGATATTTATGTGATGTGTTTAGGGAGTAAACAAAATTATTTCAGTATAAATAAATTTTCCCAATATGGCGAAATTTTCGAGAAAAAAAAGAAAAACTAAAAACCAAAAAACTCGTATACATCCGGATCTAACTAAGTTACGAGGTTAATTTATGCTCTAAAACACTCAACATAAGAAACGCCATCTATGTACTTAACATCATTATTTCGTATCATGCTTAGTATAAGAGTAATTATTTTTTTTTCTAAATATCGAGATGAAAATTGGTCGATTTTCAAAAAAATATAATTCAATAACTAGACAAGTTAGCCAAATGGGGATATGAAATCTTGCATTTAAATGATTATTTCTATCAGCTTTTTTAATAAAAATGTGATGTCCCAAAAATGGGCTTCACAAAACACTGTGCGGCGTTAGTTCTCATTTTGGCCACGCGCCAAAAGATTATTGTACAGCTAGGTATATAAATTGATTTAGCTATAAAAATATTTTATTATCTGTATCGAGCACTGCAGTCCTAGTTAGAAGCTGCTAAATGCTCAGTCACGTTTAGCTTTTAAAAATGACGTTCTACGCCATTTTAATATCGTGAAGTCTGGATTTTCTTGGAATTTAATTTAAATTCCTGTTTTATTTTCACGGGTAATTTCTCAGGCGGGGAATGCAGACCTGTTGCCATATCGAGAAAATTATGGCGGGTACACCGATTTCCAGAAAACAGAAAGTATACAATAAAATTAAATTTCACTGTCCAAATATAGACGTGAAACTACTCCCAATGTTCAAGAAAAGCTGTTAACCCAAATTGCAAGTTTTGTTAAAACTGTGATCGGATTCCGAAGGTGTTTTGCTGGCCCTTTCTAGGCAATATCCTAAACTATTAAATGAGCAATTATTTTGTATATACATTTCTAATCGCGATGAGAGTAGCAATATAGGGGGTACGGAGACGAAAAATCGATCTAGCTTGGTCTCATTGCGATAATTGTAATTGGTATTAATAGACAATGAAAAATAATAATAAATAATTGGATAATGTAAATGATTGAATAGAATAAATTTATTTAACTGTTATTATTGTTTAATGTATAAGTGTAAAAGTTATTAATCATTTCAATAATAATAATTTGTACTGAATATTTGCACGCTATGAAAAATGGCAGACATGTCGTGATTCTGTATGTATACACAAGTCCGAGCAAATAAAATTTTTTTCTTTCTTTCTTTCTTTCTTTCTCATATCTGGGAAATTTCGTTATTTCTATTTTCACCTGAGCAGAACTCGGTCGCCGAGGTACTTTTTGTAACTATCTGAGACACAGACAGTCTATGGCGAATACAAAAATAAGCGGACATACATATTTACAGAAATAAGATTTTTTCTAGTTATTTTAATTTATGCCCCGTATTTTTAAGATTTTTCGCGTTCTGATCTGTCTCAATATGTCAAAAACCCTTTAAAATACATACTATTTTTTTTTTGTATTAATATATTAATTATTCCTAAAAACGATGTTAAAGCTCGTACAGACCAGCGCGAGGCGACGCCGCGCCGCGACACGAACAATACAATTTCTAAGAAAACTTGACGGTATAACAATAACCGGTGTCGCGTCGCGCTGGTCTGCACGAAGCTTTACTCATTTTACATCATGACGCGCTCTGTCAGCGTGATTATCCAAATTTATTTAGATCATCGGAGCTTAAGTAACATAACATTACATAACGTAACACAAGCTTATCTATCACGATTTATTGCAATCGACGTCTTCTCAATTCAATAGGGATGTTGACTGGGGAAAAATACAATTCAGTCCGTCAGACAGATAATAAAAACATATTGGACACATATTTTTGGCTTCATCATATTAATAAAAAATTGTTTAGATAATACGCATTAATGTTGGGCAGTGGGGGGTCGCTTCGTCACAAGTCAGTATAAAATCTACCGGGGAGTGACGTCATGCCACATTTTAAAGCAATCAAAAGATTACGTCAAGTCTTTTGATTGCGTAAAAAATTAAAAAAGAGTTGTCTAATATTTTTTAATAATCTTCCTGATGGAAAAAAAATTGGTATCATTCCTATTGTTTTGACAATAATGTTGTCGCAGCTTTTACACAACCGAATATTGCTCTTCAGATTTGTAGGTCAAATCCAAAATAGTGATAATTATGTTGAGCTGCCCTTGTTTCTACCTACACTTCTGCTTATTCCTTTCAAAAGTCACCTACATTTAAAGAAAAGAAATAAAAACCAACGAGGTTTTAATTTCTAAATTAAATTATTCCGAGTCGTGACTGCTGTTAAATTACAATAACCCAGCTTAGTATAATCTGTCTAATAATTAAAAATATATCAAGTTACCTTTTTTTTACGAGAAATATAAAATGGCAACAGTTTTTTAACGTGCGGTCACGTAATTTCCGTAACATATGGCAAATTACTTCGTTTGAGACTATTAAGCCTCATTTACACGAATAACGAAAAAAACGGCTTGCCTGTGGCACACAATAACATAATGCAACAATTGATTTGGTACCATCTAAACATTGTTTAGGCGGTGCAATTTTTATTGTTTCTTCAACTTATGATCTACCACAGGCAATAAAAACGCACCGTGTAATTCAGGCTCTATGGCCAATTCAGAGCTACCTAACACAAACTTCTGTGACATAATATTCAGGATTTTGTTTAAATCTTGTGTTCAACAATTTTTAAGATTTGTTTCTTCAATTAATTAATTTAGATTTTTTGAAATTTATCAATTTAGAGGTATGAGGAACACGGTGTAAAGTTTACTCATACTCTATAGAAAAGGGACGATCCTCCGACCAGACGAGTGTAGTGTCTGGCGGGCAATTGCCCAGAGGTTGAAGTCGTGAGCTTGTATATATGTCCACCGCGCGGTAAACTCTAATTGCGCGATGCAGGATTTGAGTGACGTCAGGATGTTGTGTGACGTCAAGTCTTTGATGCGTAGTTCGCATGTGGCGGTGTAGATGCCGCCACAGTATGAAGAACAGTTCACTCATTCTCTATAGAAAAAGGACGATCCTCCGACCAGACGAGTGTAGTGTCTGGCGGGAAACTGCCAAACGATTGATGTCGGGGAAGTTACATATAATGGTGTTCGCATGGTAAACTCTATTTGCGCGATGCAAGATTTGTGTGACGTCAGGATTTTGTGTTACGTCAGGTCTTTGATGCGTAGTTCGCATGTGGCGGTGTAGATGCCGCCACAAGCTCACTAGGTCTTGTATTCATAAAAACCACAGAGCACGGAATCACCGCGCCGGTGCACGGAAGCTTCTAGAGATGGCAGTATGTATTAATTAAATTCGTGGCGCAGAAAGTGCGCTGAGCGCTCAACATCTGTCACGGACCCCCTTCAAAGTCAGATTGTATACGTCATGTGTACCATAGACTGAGCAAGGGCCTGTGTCACCACCTACGATTAAGTTCTCGTTAACTTACTTGGCAGATAATATTCTACAATTTTTTTTCCATTTTTGAATTTATTTGGTAAGTACTGGCTATTCGGACATCGTGAAATAGGCCAAAAAGGAAGATACACACAAAGGCAAAAGACATTCTTGGCTTGTATGAAAAATGTTGGCTATTGTCGTCTCTTGCACTGTCTCAGTGTTCTGTGGTAAAAACAGTACCTAACTGAAAACAAATCACTAGCGAAGTCAACTTGAAAATCTCTTGTCATTTTCCCAACGTTATTTTGCTAAGGATTGTTCCTAGAACATGGAAAATAAATCGATCGGGAGCAGCAGAGAACTTCTGTAGAAATATTCTATACGGTGAAAACAATGCATGCAATATGTTTGTATTTCCTACAGAGCTACTGTTTTTCTAGTAAATCACGATGGGATAAAATTGCCCGAGAAATCCATTCTTTGCTTCCAGTTTTGCTTTTTAATAAATTTTGTAAAGAACAAGGTTGCTTTCTTTTTCAATTTTTCAAACTATAAAGACAACTTTTGCGATGATGATGAAATGAATCTGTGATGTTTCTCATTGTAAAAAAACAAGGTCAAGTTTATTGGGGTTAATTATATTAACTCCAATAAACTCGACCGTGTAAAAATACAAACAATAATATTAATTTATAATTGTTTGCATTTTTACAAGGTCGAGTGAAGCAGATTTTCCTAACCTCATTGTGGTTCTTAACAAGAAATTCATGCAATTTCAGAATTACCAAAGCATGCAAAAATGCACATGCAGTGAACACAATCAAATTCCCATGCGGGGTGCGCTAAGATAGCCCGTGAAATTCAAATTATGTTACAACTTGTTACGGTCCCGAATTATATTTGATCAACATAATATTACCTAAAATATACCTGCAAATTCCAAAAAAACTAATTTGAATTTCGCGCGCTACACTGGCGCTTTCGTATATAGAACCAATTGAAATCTAAATAAAAAAAACCCCCTGTCAAAGAAGGCAAGACAGTCGACGAAGTCAATACAGTCAAGAAAAACAAAAGAGTCTCGTTCGAAAAATTTAATCATGCAACATGCTATATGATCAGTCGTTCACCTGAGAAGAGAACAGCTTCTTCAATCCAATGATGGTTGACAATAACAAGGCTATCTTGGAGATCAGGAGGGCCTTCCCGACCATAAGGGCCAGGACTTTGAAGGTTAGGGCCCCGAAAAGGCCGAACTTCAACGCAGCTAGGGCCAGAACGGGCCCAAATGGCTTCTGACGGCCTCTGCCGGTCTCATATACTTTTGGTGGCTTCATTGATACACCTGGAATTCACAAGAAAAAACAGTTGAATGACGTGCTAAAAATGAGTAAGTACCCAGAATATCGCTGCAATAACAACAAGCTGCAATGGTGGTCTGAATACAAAGCGACATACACGTTATTAACTAGTTTGTAATTGGTTGCGTCGTGTACGAACCGCCATTGAAATATTAGTGCTGTGTGTTCTGGCGATTTGATTTTGTAATTGGCTACTTTTGATTGTTACACAAATTGCTATTTTTCCACTTTGCAATCAGCATTTTGCAGGTTTCATTATTTGTTTTGATTTGATAATTCCGCAACACATTACGTAATGATTGTAAATTGTCTTTGGCCTCTGGCCCTGACAGGAAGCAATAGACAAAATTTGTCAAACTTTTCTGTTGAATAATGAATACGAGGCTTTTGATATATTGATTGATTGTTATGATTATATGGATAATTTGTAAAGTGGTTTTGTATTTTGTTTTTATTTTGTAATGTGCGTTTAGTTTGAGCAGAATAAATACTTTTTCTTTCTTTCTTCTTTCTTTCTTTCTTTTGAGTAGCGTCCTGAACGACGGACCTGTTGACCTGCTGACTGGAGACTTTCATAAAATATTAGTTGTTATTGCTTGCAATGGGCCACCCATTGCTAGCATGAAGCTCTTTCAAACAATTGATTAAAAATTACAAAGTGTCAGTTCGTTTTCATTTTGATCGTACTGTAAGTAAAAAAACACCTTTGCCCTGCAATAGAACGCTGCAGGGAAAGTAAATAGTAAAATTCCATGCTGTTTACTGCGGTTTCCAAACCCTATACGACTACGAAGTCAAATTTTCGAATTTATAAGCTTCTGTCACAATAGAGGCTTATAAATTCTAAAATTTGACTTCGCGAATGCAGATATAGACTGTGGTCTATCTCTGCATTCGCGTCAGTCCAGAAAATTAATACTCCAAAATTACATTAAGTACTGCTTAGTCATCGTAAAAACATTAATTTATTATAACATTCATAAAAGCAATTTAAGCCTGATTTGCTTAGTGCATACAAACTCTTTATGTTAGGCCAAAGTCACCAAAATAATGCTGATCCAAATATGCCCAAAGATTCACCTCCCTAATTAATCCTTAGGGATTTGCTCCATTAATCGACTAAATTCGAATCGATTATTGCACCTGACTAAGCTTGAAAGGTATAGTTTATCGAACTATCATTTCGGCGGACAAAACTACTGATAGCAACACGCCAGTTTTCCCTGGAGGCTTAAGCAAAGGCGTACCTAATCTGCGTTCGCAATTAATTTGCCAAACATGTAAACAAACATCATATTTAATTTTATGCAAGTGTAAATAATGTTGATTTTATACCGAGTACTGTTGAAAACGTCATAAAAATATGAAGTTGTAGCACAAACTTAACCTTACGTGTAGGCATTACAGTTGCTTTTCCTACAACTCGTGTTTGTTTACATGTTTGCCAAATGAATTGTGAACGCAGATTAGGTAGGTATGCGAGTAACTGACCAAATGTGAGTGTACTATAGATATTATTAGATATACATTTTGACAGTTACTTTTATGTTTTTTAAATCTGGAATTTCTCAATAAGAGTCCGGAGTCTGGATTTAGACCCGGTTGATTGGAAATATGAGTATACTTTAAGGACATCTAACCCCTCGGGGAAAAAAGTACTTACCAACACCAAGTGTTCCATCCTTCTCCTGTTTGCCAGAGATGACCAGGTCCGCATCATTGAGCAGCCTGTACCTCAAGGATCTGGAGCTGACGAAGTGCCACAGCTTGTCCATGATGAACTGCTGAGCTTGGTCTTCGAGTGATGTACCGGCTCTCGCTAAGGTTTCTGATTTGACTGGGATTTCTGCTGCGGCGCCGTGGCTGAAAAATATAGTTTGTAATGTAAGATTAAGCTGATGAGGTAATAAGTCTAAACTACCAAATTACCAGATTTATGCGTCCACGAATTAAATGGAATTATCGCTTATGAGCGTTTATATAGAAACTGGGCAACGTCACAAATAGCTATCAAATAATTCGCTGTTTTAATTAATTTGGCAATATTACTGTATGGAAATAAGAAATATCGCTTATTAATGAAGTAAAATATTAATTATGAAATGTAATAATTAATATCGTAACACCGAATATTTAGTTTTAGATATAAAAAAAGTAATTGGAAACTTTCCAAATACCTTTTTTACATCTAAAACGGTTACAACATCATATTCAGTGCTATATTTGCAATTCATTATTAATATTCTAGTTCAGTAGTTAGCCATATTTCTTATTTCCATACAGTAATATTGCCAAATTAATCAAAACAGGTAAATATTTGACAGCTATTTGCGACGTTGCCAACTTTTTGTATGGTCCAGGGGCTCTAGTATTTCATCCATCAGATAGATATCTATTCTTAGGACACAAGAACTCATGTGAAATCGTTAGTACGGGAGAGAGTACCACTACCACTAAACCTATTAATAACTAAGAACAAAGCAACGCCTCTGCTTCCTAATAGAAATTCCGGTAAAATGACAGGCACAGAAAATAGGTAAAATGGCAGACAATGCATTGCTTTGACACCCTAATGAAACAACGCTTTGTTGAAGCTTTGAATGTGTCAATACAACGTAGCGGTAGGAAACCACTTTCCATCACTCATCAGGGGGAAATAAAGTAGTCTATCAGCGTATTACTGGAAATAAAGTAACAATGTAAATGAACCTTTACAGTAAACATTGTGAAGGATTAAGTAACGAATCTTGTTCAAAAATAAACTTTAGATCCGAATACAGATCCGTCTTGATTAAATGTTTGAAAAGAATTCCGTGAATCCCGGAACAATTTGACGGAGTTTAATATAATTTAGGGTTGTGTACTTTTAAAACCTTTCGAGGAAGTACTCCAAGTTTTAAGATTGAAGACGTTTCTCGTTTATTCTTTATTCATGTTCAACTAACTATCCTTTTAATATAAGAGATTTGGGACTTCTGTTCTTCTTCATTCTTAGTTTCCTGGTTGAATGGTTTGAAAAAACAGTCGTTTCTATATGGACGGTTGCTATTTTTATTTTTTTGGAAATATCTTCTCGCAGGTCAACCTAGGAGGTTGTCGAGTGCTTAACCAGACTATCCTGTGGATGCCTTAAATTAAATTAAGGCCTCCAGTCAGGGCATAAAACTTATTGACTAAGAGACTACACACGCTAAGGGTACCCCCTGTGGGGTACGGACTTCGGCTTAGGAAATCGCTGGACGAGGCTAAAGGATAGATGACAGGCTGGATCGGATCGTCATGGCCGGTTGATGTCGGGACGTCGTATATATGCTAGTCGCACGTCGAAGTTTGCTTGCGCGATGCACGACTTTTGTGACGTTCAGTGTGATGTGTAGTTGGCATGTGGCGTTGTTGATGCTGCCACATTAGTATTATTGGGATTGATAGACAATAACCTAAAGAAGGGTAGGAACCAGGTGGTTTGGTAACTTGAAAGAGGCAATGTCTAGGTTAGAACTACTATAGGCTGTTTGCTGATAGGATTTTATTGATTTTTTACTAAAAAACGAAATACTAATGATCAGCTGTCGTAATATTATTCACTGGTGATAAGAAACTTATCATCTCCCTAGCTTTTTCCCAACTACGTTGGGGTCGGCTTCCAGTCTAACCGAATGCAGCTGAATACCAGTATTTTACATGGAGCGACTGCCTATCTCACATCTACAACCCAGTTACTGGGTAACACGATACCTCTTGGTAAGACTGGTTGTCAGACTTTCGGACTTCTGACGACACGTAACAACTGTCAAAGATCTACTGTTGACAGCCGGGACCAACAGCTACATGGTTTCCGAGACACGGAAGAGTCTTGGTATGTAAAGATGGTCACCCATCCACGGACCAACCGCGGCAAGCGTAGCTTAACATGATTGACCCGGACCGCTGTTATTACTTAGCCACAAGCCCCTCCGATAAGAGACTCGAGCTCTGGTGATAAGAAACTATCGAATAATAGGAAACTGTAAAAATATAGTCGAGGCCACATCAAATCCGCGGGAGACGCCCCGGGCGTCGGGAGTCGCGAGCCAACTTCCGGCCACCGTAGGCGCGGGCTTGCGGACGGTGAGCAATGGGTAGCTCGCCGTCCGAACCAGGCCCGGGTCGACAGCGTGTTGTGTTCCACGCGCGCCTCAAAGAGATGTCAATACCAACTGACGGGATCCGTAAGGGCCAGTGCCTGCCAGGAATGCGAGTTTGTCCGAAAGGGATATCGCGATCCCGGCACACAGGCAACGGAAGGAACACGGGTGGGTTTTAGTCAATAAAAGTCTGACACACCCTCCCGCTCCGCCCAGAGCGGGAGAACTTATTTGATAAATTCCCAAACTCAAAAAAAAAAAAAAAACATCGAATAGTTTTAATGTTTTTGTAAGACATTTTGAATTAGTGGTGTACAACCTAAGAATTAGGAGAAAAAGGTTCGCTATGTTCAACTTGGTATGAATTTCCATTTTTGGTTACCTACACTGTTTGAGAATTAACACATCCGTTCTCTAGTAATTAAAAGCCTAAGCTGGTGATTTTGGTAATGGCTTACCTCTCATCAACAATCATAACATCTTCGCCGAGCTGGAAGGATGCCGTCCTGAGCATTCTGTCAACATAGCCCACCAACTCGATGGCTATGCATGATGACGTCTCCCGCTGCACACATTTGTTGGTCAGCCCTCGCTTCAGCGTTTCTTCTGGGGATTTTGTCTGGAAAGAGGAGAGATAGAAAATAAGACGAAGCATTCATTTTCGAAATTAAGATTGATTTTTTGAAAATCTACCTTCCTTCACGAACCAGAGATTCCAGTTCCAAGTATTAAGTAATGTAGGAGTACCTTTGGCCAAATCTAGAGAGTCAGGGAGTTCAAAGCGTTATTTTGACAAGTTACTATAATACCTAAAACATAAAAATAAGTCTTTATTTTCCCATGGGATTGAAAGAAGTGTATAGTAGGCACTCTTACATTAAATTTTACACAGTTTTACAACGTGTTGCGGTAGGGTAGGTTTCGTCCTGCCGGGGTTGCGAGTTGTCCGAAAGGGATATCGTGGCCCCGGCACACAGGCAACGGAAGGAACACGGGTGAGTTTTAGTCAGTAAAAGTCTGACACGCCCTCCCGCTCCGCCCAGAGCGGGAGAAGTTATTTGATAATTTCCCAACCTCAAAAAAAAAAAAAGGATTGGTCTCGGGGTAGCTAGCGCGACTGCCGAGGGTTCGATTCCCGGTTCGGGCAAAGGGTTAAGCTTCGTGCAGACTAGCGCTACGCGACAGCGCGGCGCGACACCGTTTATTGTTATACCGTCAAGTTTTCTTAGAAATTCTATTGTTCGAGTCGCGTCGCGCTGGTCTGCACGAAGCTTTATTAGGTGTTTCCATTAGTAATTTCTTAGGTGCAGCCCGGAGTTTGGTGTCATGATGTGAATCCCCAGAGCCTCGGAAAGTACGTAAAGCCTTTGGTCCCGCTTCTGATCTCTCCCTGGTCGTATCGTGTGCCAAAATTCGGTCGGGAAAATATTTATTTACACAGTTTTAAAGACCCTTGATATATGGGCTGAGCCTTTGACGAGTTAACCGGGCACAAATTCAGCCTCCGGGGTAAAAAAGAGTAACAACTCTAACCATCTACCATAGAAACCTATAGTGTATGACAAAGAAAGAAAGAAAGAAAAATTGTTTATTCTGCACAAAAAAAACGCACATTTAAAAACAAGACATAAAATACACACGTACAAAAGTAGCCAAAGGCCTCGTATTCAACCAGTAGATAAAAATTAAAACAAAGTCGTTCATTGGTTGAATAAAAGCAAATTGGTTGCAAGTTGGTTGTTTATTGGTTGAAAGCAGCCTATCATTCCAATGATCATTTATATCTGTTTGTTGGGTTAGGATTTATCATTCCATTTTCTTATTTTTCGACAGCTTGTTGGTTTTTCAACGATGTTTTCCTCCACAGCTTCGGTACACAATGTCTAAGTTAGGTTAAGTGAAGGACAACATGGAATGAACGCAAGCGAGTGCTTTGAATAACGTATGAAGGATATTTTTGCTGTATCTTGAAGACATACAAAACAAAAAGATGTGGCGAACATTGCATCGTTATCTGTCGTGCTTTGCGAATGAATTGTTGTGTTGCTGCGAACCCTAGGTTAGTTCTGCTACCATCTTGCTGACCAGCTTGTATCTTAACCATCAGCTATTCTTAAACAATCCATGGCTATACGAAAGATAAATAGATTATTCTTTACAGCATACTGCAATGTTTCTCTTTTTCTAGAGTTCCGTACCCGAAGGGTGCCGAACGGAACCCTATTACTAAGCCTCCGCTGTCTGTCTGTTCGTCTGTCCGTCAACGGGCTATATCTCATGAATCGTAATAATTAGACAGATGTTTTTACAGATAGTGTATTTCTATTGCCGTTCTATCAACAATTAATTAAAATAAAATAAAGTAAAAAAATTAAGGGGATCCCCATACAAGTAACGTGTTTTTTTTTTTTCGGTGTTTTTTGCTAAATATTGTACGGTGGTACGGAAACTTTCATGTGCGAGTCCAACTTGCACTTGGCTGGATTTTTTTTAGTTGTTCACTGCTGTAAATAGTGATACTTCTAAACTTTCTTGTGTTGTGGTGGTCTACGGTGATAAATCGTGTGGAACCTACATAAGGGTCTTTGACAAACACATTAATCTATCGGTTCTCTCTATCAATAATATATTTTTCTCCTTCTATCCTTGTTTTGATTTCATAAGGAAAACATAATAAAAATAAATGAATGATAATATTTCGACTTTTTTCGTTTTTGCTCTAAAGATGTATCATAAAATTACTGAGTAGAAAAATAAAAGATTTTTATGTCTTCAATTTCAACATTGGTCTGCTAAGCCCTACAAGATAAAATTGGGTGGTCATGCTTTCAAGAGTCAAAATAACGTAATTATACTTTCTTCTTTTGTGTTGGTACTACGGTCACGAGTATTAATAATTATATTCTTATGGATAACACGGCAAAAATATCTGATTTCATAATTATCATCATTATCTGTCGTCAAGATGACGGCAAATATATGTGATCATTTGTGGAAGGCATATACAAGTGGCAGCACAAATATCTAAAATCGAAAGAACACCAAAACTATCTGGCCAGCCAAATATAGGATTATGCATCGGCTTCAAAATGATGTGCCACTTCTTAGAATGCAATAATATCGGACATGTCTTGCGTTATAAATATGATTGTGTAGACATAACTATGTGTAATATATTTATACTCATAACTGTACGTTAACAATTTGAATTATCAGTTAAACCACCCCAGGGCACAATATAAAGTGGGCACATTTAATAGAACGCTTAAAATTAAACCATCTACTAGTAAAATTGCTATCTTTGAGTTTTGGGTTTAAACAATAACATTTTCATCACTAGAGTAAATTACAAAGGCCAATATACTCACAACGGATGGACAACTAAAAGGTAATCTAAATTTAACCATTAGTTAGACTGTGACTTTGAAGTTAGCGAGTAGTAACGCGAACTGGTGCGAATGGAGACAAAACCTGTTTGTTATCCTTCCTAAATATAAATATTTTAAATGCGAAAGTGAGTTTGTTTGTTTGTTACGCTTTCACACTAAAACGGCTGAACGGATTTGGATGGGCACATGGGTAGACCATGACCTAGGTTAGGATATAGAATACTTTTAGGCCTTTGAGCCTTTGTACTCCAAAAGAGAGCCATACGAACCATGGCCCGGATATCACAAATAGAGAGCTGTCGGCCACACTTTATAAATTTAAAAATTCTTACTGTGCCCAGCCTCTATGTTTTAGTATTGTTGGTGAATTTTAAAAAAAACCTGCATAACTATGAAACAGATGAGGAGAGACAGTTGAGGGAAAGTACGCATAGGAATTATTTTAAAAGCAAAATAATACCCCAACTTAGGATTATTCAACATAGTCCTCAATATCAAGCAGTGTGGATTTTTTACAGGTAGCCATTGGACTTAAAAACTATAATTTATAAGAGCTCTTTTAAGTCAAGACTCAGAGCGTTCCTATTGGAGAAATGTCTGTATTCAATAAACGATGAAATATCCACATTAAAAAAATATATTTTAGTTAATGTGAGACTGGGTAATATTAGTATGTTGTAATGTAGCTTGCAATGTTATTGAATTTTTAATTGTATTGAATATTTAATTTGTAATGTTTTTGAATTTTATTTTATTGTTTTGTTTTTTTTTCCATAATTTATTGTGCATGAATGTAATGTAAAGTTTGAATGAACGTGTTTTTATTTTATTTTTTATGTATGATTTCAAAGACAATGTAAATTGTTCCTGAATAAAATTGAATTGAATTGAATTTATCCCGATATTCCCTCGGGATCGAGACTTATGCGGGTGAAACCGCGGGGCGCAGCTAGTAGGTAATAAATTTATATTAGTTTATATTAATTATAAACCTTGGTTTCTCCTTTATTTGGTCTGCTTTCAACGATAAACTGTTAAATTAGTGTAGCCACATTGTAAATCAAAATAAAACCTACATGATTGTCTATGAAATATACTCGTGGAATTTGAATGCGAGCCAGCATTGTTTTAATAGGTTATGGGCCTGCAATTTTATTTTTCTAAAATATAAAAAGAAAAGGTCGCTGTAGTCAAAATAGTTATCAAACAACCGAACCAACCAAATAACTATTTCCTACATTCTATGCCATTTCAATAATCCTAAGTATCCTAAATTATATTATAAATGCGATAGTGAATTTGTATGTATGTTTGTTCGTTACGCTTTCACCCTAAAACAGCTGAACGGATTTGTATGGAATTTGACACATGGGTAGACCATGACCCGGGTTAGGACATAGGATAATAATTTTATATAATTTTTATGCCGATATTTCCCCGGGATCCAGACTTATGCGGGTGAAAGCGCGGGTCGCAGCTAGTCTGAAATAATGGCGGTAATCAGAGTTTTAGATCTGATTCAACAGCGTGCCTGTCTAAATAGATAGGATAGTGTGTTCCAGTTCATCTTCTCGTGAGTACGATCCAGAAATTATTTTTGATATACTCAATGGATCAATCAATAACGTTAAAATCAAAGGCATAACTTCATTTGTAAAACAAAGGTGTAAAAGTTGTAATTCAATAGCTATAGCTGGAGAGATAACTACTACGAGCTCAGACCAAATAAAAAAGTCACGACAGCGCTGTCAACAGTAACGTGAGGCTGGTTTCGTAAACATGTGTGCACTCATGAGGTGTAGTTCGATTGTAAATGGTTGTTATCGGGTACGCACAGAGCGAAGGTGTAGTTTTAGAATGCTTCATTTTTTTGTTCGCAGCGCTATGTCTTGGTTTTTTATTGGGTCTCTGATTACGAGAGACAAATTACACTTTCAAATTCCGTTACACTCATACAGAACATACACTTTTCCTTCCTCAGAAATGTATGACAATGTTCTAACAAAAAGTTTGTACAATCCGTAGTGAGATGTTCAATGCTACGTTTTTATCGAAATACAACATAACTGAATGGTATCGATGGAATATTTATGAAGAAAATCACTGTCTAATAAAGTTATAGTTTCGCAAACTTAGTTATTCATTGATGTAAACAAACGTTATTTACACGTGAAATTATCAAGGAATAACTATGTTACGCAACTAGTTTCGTAATGTAAATTCGGCTTATGTAATGTTTAGAACAGATATAGCTTTTTAGGGTTCCGTTCCCGAAGGGTGACAAACGGAACCCTGTTACAAAACCTCCGCTGTCCGTCTGTCTGTCAGCGAGTTGTATCTCGTGAACCGTAATAGGTAGACAGTTGAAAATTTCACAGATTATACATTTCTATTACCGCTATAACAAAAATAATAAAATATGAAAAAAACTAAAATTAAAGGGGTTCACAATACAACAAACTACAGAATTGAAAAAAAAAATCTAACCCTGAATGCGGGGTGTTATTGTCTAGAGCTTATAGTAGAGAACATTTTGTTTTTTTTTAATCTTCGAATATGACGAAATTGGGAGCCGTAAAAGTTGTCAGCTTAAGACCATTTTTGTCGACCTCTATCTCAACAACTAAACAAGTTGGGAATTTGAAAGTTTTGTTTATTATGAACTCTATACTGTACATAATCCACAATTACTAAAAACGCCGATTCATAGGTATTTTATTTAAATATGGGTGATTTTTGCAACTGGAAAAATAACTTTGTAATTCATAGTATCATTATGAAATACAAATTTATCTTTGCGATTTTAAAAATTAAAGGTGAAAAAAAAATTTATTGTTCGTTTAGTATTTTAATTTATTTGCTAAGTAATGAACGGTGGTACGGAACTCTTCGTGTGCTAGTCCAAATCGCACTTGGCCGGTTTTATTTACTAATGACAACCCCGATTCACAAAAAGAAACACCATTACCGCCATTCTTCCGTAGTCCCTGTTTATTTTTACTTATATTCATCTCTATCAGCTGTAACCTCATGATTGGCCCCCTTTCTAGCCGTATGATCTTGTATACGTCCATCGTTTCTTTGGTAATAATAACAATAGTACCACAGCTATAAGTAGTCAAATATGAACGGCAGTGATTTAGTTTAAAATTAACTTTAATAATAATATTTACAGTAAACAGGAGGTGTGCTCGGTTAGAGCGATGCAGACGGAATGGCTTACGAACCCAAAGAAGTTCATATCTAACCAGTTTCAAAATAAAATCCCGTGAACACGATGACCACATCTGTTACCGACCCGGTTCTATAGTCACTGAGCGCTGCAAGCAAGAATAGTCCTTACTGTGGTTAGATATGAACTTCTTCGATGGTACATATTTTATAAAAAAAAGGTTAATCTAAAATAACAATATTTCTGGAATGGACACTTCGCATAAACGTTAACTTAAGTGTTAGAAAAAGGTGTCGTGTCGAAAGAGATGTATAATAATTAACTGCAATCGGTGACATGGCTATTAACTAAATAATTTTATTAATAGAAGTGGTTAGAAACAGCTTAGGGTGTCGAATGATTCACTGCTATGGGAACTGATGTTTGGCATGCATAACTAAGTGCACCTCTGCCCAACCCTTCGAGTAAACAAGGCGTGATGATGTTATGTAACAATAACCATTAAATAATAAAATAATTATACCCACGGCCTCAGACTAAATAAAAAAACCAAGATATAGCGCTGCGAACAATACAGTGAAGCTTGCCAAAACTGCACCTCTGTTTTGTACGTACACACTCACACGCACACATTTACAACCATTTAGAATGAAACTACACCTCACTAAGTGCACACATGTTTACGAAGCCGGCCTCACATTACTATTGACAGCCCTATGTCTTGGTTTTTAATTTGGTCTGCGCCCACGGCGGCGGGCGTCGCGATGCAGTTTTGTATTTTTTGATTTGGTATGTTCTTTTAATTTTGTCTTGATCTAATCCGCTTCCACAATTATCCATTCCGATTACATTCTGATCATATAGCGGTTATTATAAACATTTAGTTAACGTAGAAAATATCAAAAGGGCATCAATTATGTACTATCGCTTTACAAACATGACGTACGCGCAATGACACAGCTGTCATGGTCGCCATGATAAAACAGGATCTATAGGAACTAAACGTTCTGAAATGTTTCAATAGATGTCGCTACTGATGTTTTAGTAGGTATAATAATAGGTCAACTTAAAATGTTTCCAGGGCCGTTTAGTATTATTCATTGTTGATATCAATTGATTGTTTATCATATTAATAAAATTGTTCATAATTGTATCACTGTTAAACTATGTGATGTTTAGAATTCAGATAAAAACGATGAAGCCGTCGTCGCTATTCAACGATTTTTATATATTTATTATGCTCAGACTCATCTACAATAGGTTATTGGCTGTTTCATAACTTTTAATGTAATTTTTTACATAGTAGCTATTTCATTTTACCCATAGTAATATTTTAATAAATAATCAATACCATAATAATTTTAGTCGGAAAAAGAATAACTAGATGTCGCTGTGCCGATGACGCGTTTTTCTGAATCGCGGTGTTAAGAGTCTCCGCGAATGAATGACCTGAATCGGTTTTGTAATTTCGAATTAAGACCTTACTTCATAGGATCATTTCTATAGTAAGCTCTTCTCGAGACTTTCACACTATGTGAGTCCTCACAAGTCACGTTGATGAGATGTGGCGCGGTGCCCTGAGCGTGAGGCGGGCGGTGGTAGACCTACCACCAGCCCTCGATGATCGTTCACTCCCTTCGCAAGAGGGGAGCGTGGGGTGCTGTCGCTGTCTGAGTGGCTTTTTAAACATTATAATACCCCAGTTATTAGTAATATGCCCCTGCGCAGATCAGGTACACATATTACTTGAGATTATATTATTCACTACTGTTAAATCGTTACAGAATGCTCGTGTGATTACTTTGATTGATTGAAAATAAATGTGGTGTTAAAGCAAAGCTGCATTAAAGAAGCAATTTTCAAGAAGCAAAAATCAACCATATAGAAAGAAAAAGTATTTAAGAGAGAGTTTAAAAAATCGAGCCTATTGCCACCAACTAACAAATCCGACAGACTCCGGGCTGCTACTCAGAAATTTCAGTCGGAAAACCCAATAACACTTTCCTTGACTCGGGAACTCATGCTCAGGCGAAGCGCTTGTGACGCTGACGGGGCAGTTTAAAAATAAATGAACATAAAATTTATTCTAATTTTAAGATGGACTTTTTATTTTAAATGTCTTCGAACGTAGGCTTAAATTAACTTATCTTACTATCCAATCCTAAAACTCTACAGTAAATAACGTGAAATGGGCGTGTCCTTAGCGCAATGCTACATTATACCAAGAAAATTACGGTTCCCGGTCCAGAATTATATCCTTTGCCTGGTTTTTATGGACCCTTGTAATTCAATTTGTACAAATTAAATGGTACGAGTGCAGCGGTTCGCATAATTTCTCTGTTCATAATTTCAGAGAATTCAGGTTGTAATTAAAGAAATTACTTTGTAACATCGCATAACACTATCCAAAATGTCAAAGCTGGTTAATGGATGAAAACTTGCTCATTATTTACTCTCTAATACAATTAAGAATAATTTAGTACTTAGTTACCTACTATGATACATTAAAACAGTTACTATTAGGTATGATTAAATAATCTGAGAAAATATTTATTTTAAATAATAAAACATAAAAAAACTGACTTCGTTGACACTGATAATGTATGAGCGAAGGCCGACAAACAAACAAAATCATATTATAATATTATTCTAACAGTCATACAATCAAAAACCAATTTAAAGTGATTTTACCTTCTTAAATTAATACAAAAAAAATCATTTAAGGGGGTCGCGCTAGGGTAGCCCGCGAAATTCAAATTTTCTTGAGTTTTTCCATTTTGCAGGTCACTGTCAGGTTGTATTTTGATTAAATTATGATTCGCGACCGTAACAAATATAGCTTTACATAATTATAATCATTACAATCAGCAATACAACTCAATAAAGTTAGCATAATTGTCAAATCTCATGATTTCATGAAATAGTCATTCAATGGGATTACATGAATTTGGAGATTTTTATTGATCATTTTTATGATTATAATTCTAAAATTAAACATTTGATACGACCGCGAATCATATTTAGATCAACAACGAACATGATACTGACCTGCAAATTGCAAAAAACGTAAGAAAATTGGAATTTAGGAGTCTACCTTGACGCTTTCGCCTTAAAAAAATCGATCGATAATTTAAATCTCTAATCACTAAACCCACGCATACACCCCCTTAACACTGACGATACAATTCACACGCCTCACGTACCACTGGCCTACTTTCCAGACAATTGATACCTCGTATTAGGTGACAACGCCCAAGTCATAGGAGAAAGCGGGCACTTTCATAAAGAGAGTGATTTTGTACTAATTATAGAAGATACTGATTAATAGAGCTTGTGCATGTAAAACATGCTGTGTTTTTGCGAAGTTATTGTGTTCATAATGTGATGGTTTTTGGGAGTAATTGATTAATAAGATAGGTAGGTAGATCCATCAATTAATCATGTGACAGTTATTGAAAGAGATTTGGCTGCATAAATAAATCAATCTAGGCTGTTGCAGTTCAATATTGGTTATAATCTAAACTTTACCAAAATACACGATGTAGGAACAAATTAATAGTAGTAGTAGTATCTTATAGGCTGGCTTTGAAATAGTACATGAAAGAGGTATAAATTCCAATGACACTTTAATCTTTACTACGTAGCTTCTCAATTGGTTATGCTTTTTAACGCCTACCTCATCTAGTTTAAAAAAATATGATTGACGTGTAAAACTTTGTACAAATCTACTTATAGAAATAAAAACATTAATCATTTAAGAAACCCTCAGTTTTTTTTAGCCAATTTGAATTAATTTCGATGAAGTAAATGCAGTGTAAAATGACATGTTACTGTTGTTTTGGTAAAACCAACAGCTAATTTACCTATGGACGTTCTGAAAAAGAGGACATTAGTCTGTTCTTGACAAATGTCGGGCATGATTCAAACTTTTCTCATGTTTTGATTCATCAATAGAAAATGGAAAAAAAAATGGAATCGCTCGTCGCTTCTCACTTTTATCCCACTCAACAATGTTAATGAAACTTAAGTATCGACTAGAGTCGTTCATTATTATAGTGACAAGTGAAAACGTAATTAAGAAGTTCCGATGTTTAGCCACGACAGTTGCCGTGAACAGTTATCGAGGGGTGAGCAGTGCGGTTGAAACTGTACGGGTTTATTTTACTTTAACTGGTATTGGTATAGCAGAATTTAAAAACGATTTGGCACAAGTTTTGATGGTGAATTTTGTAGTTCTATGAAAAAGGTCATTGCGGGAAGAATAGAACCGGTCGAAGTAGCGTTAGGGGAGACCTTTATTCAGCAGTGGAGGTCTTTCGGTTGAAATGATGATAAAAAAGGTGGACTTATTATCTCAATACCTTCTGACCGCGACTTCCTCCGCGAGGAAGTCAACTATTCCGTAAAAATATCTAATGGTACTCGCCAATAGTATACTTTTAACCGACTCAAAAGGAGGAGCTCCTCAATTCGGATGTATTTTTGGCGGACAGCGGAGGCTTAGTAATAGGGTTCCGTTTGGCACCCTTCGGGTACCAAACCCTAAAAACACAGTTATAATATTAAAAATAGACAAGTCTATACATAAAAATATGTTTATGTCTCTGATTTTCATAATAAATAGTGTACCTAAATGTAGAATAGTGTAAAGCTTTGTGCAGACTAGCGCGGCGCGACAGCGCGACGCGACACCGGTTATTTTTATACCGTCAAGTTTTCTTAGAAATTGTATTGTTCGTGTCGCGTCGCGCTGGTTTGTACGAACCTTAAATTGGACTTCTCGCATTCTTGATTTTTTTAATAGATTCTTTTGCCTTTCGTCACAATTGTAAAGTCAGGAAATTTAATGATTTATCAAGGTTACTACCAACTTTAACTCTCCGTATATTCGAAACACAACTGTCATTCATTAATAGTTATATGAAATGGCTTTATCGAGCATTTTTTTTTTAACCACAACTACAAGCGCTAGCTCTTGTCCTGCATCTCACCTGATGGTAAGTGATGATCAGGCCGAAGTCGGAAGCGAGCTTCAACCACAGAAAAACTGGCTATCTTACCTCTTTTTTTTTTTTTTTTTTGGATGGGAAATTATCAAATAACTTCTCCCGCTCTGGGTGGAGCGGGAGGGCGTGTCAGACTTTTACTGACTAAAACCCACCCGTGTTCCTTCCGTTGCCTGTGTGCCGAGGTCGCGATATCCCTTTCAGACAAACCCGCAACCCCGGCAGGCATTGGCCCTTCCGGACCCCGTCAGTTGGTGCTGACATCTCTTTGAGGCGCGCGTGGAACACAACGCGCCGTCGACCCGGGCCTGGTCCCTATCGGACGGCGAGCTACCCATTGCTCACCGTCCGCAAGCCCGCGCCTACGGTGGCCGGAAGTCGGCTCTCGACTCCCGACGCCCGGGGCGTCTCCTGCGGCGACTAGGGGCGCGAGGGGGCGCATTTTGCCTCTCCCTCGCGCGCTCCGCCTCCTCCTTCGCGAGCATTACTGCTTCGCAGAAGGAGGTGACGGCCTCCCATGCACTCTCGCTCCGGACCATGGCCTGAACCAGGGCCGGACGCGAGAGATCGCCGCCGCCGATCGCCTCCGTGAGGACACGGCGGTGCTCCGCCCAAGCTGGGCAGACCTCCACCGTATGCTCCACCGTGTCCTCCGGGCGATCCACACAGTGGTGACACCCGGGCGTTTCCTCCCGCTTTATTCTGAACAGGAACCTCCCGAAACAACCATGTCCGGTGAGGACCTGTGTCAGGCGGAAGGTGAGGACGCCGTGGCGCCTCTCTAGCCACTCCTCAAAGAGGGGACTTATCGCCACAATTGTGGCGTGCCCAGCGCTGGGTTGCGACAATCGCACTCTCCATGCCGCCATGAGATCCCGCCGGAGCTCTGTCCGCTGTGCCGCGATTTCTCGCGGCAGCGGAGTTACGCCCCGGCGTTTCGCCTCCTCGCGCAACTCCCACATGTGCGCGAGGACTTTTGCCTCCAGATCCCATGGCGGTAGTCCGGCAAGGAGGCTCGCCGCCTCACGGGAGACCGTGCGGTATCCTCGTACCAGCCTGATCGCCATGACCCTTTGGGACGCGTTCAACCGCTGGGCTGGTCGCAGCCTC
The DNA here is from genome assembly GCA_914767755.1 of Agrochola circellaris. Classification (NCBI taxonomy): domain Eukaryota; kingdom Metazoa; phylum Arthropoda; class Insecta; order Lepidoptera; family Noctuidae; genus Agrochola; species Agrochola circellaris. Next base: position 14,725,868 of record OU611863.1, on the reverse strand, counting down.
AATGAACGCGCCCACACCGGTGCCCCGTAAAGGGCCATGGACCGCACGATCCCCGCATAGAGCCTCCGGCAGGAGGCGTTTGGACCCCCTAGATTGGGCAGAAGCCGCTTCAAAGCAGCCCCTGCCCTCTGCAGTTTGGGAGCCAAACGTCGGAAGTGCTCCACGAAGTTCCACCGGCTGTCGAGGACGAGTCCCAGGTACTTCATCGTCGACTCGACACCGATGTGAACCCCTCCTGCCGTTATCCGGGAACCCGACAGTGGCGCGTTCCGAGGACCATAAAAACACATGGCCTCGGACTTGTGCAAGGCCACCTCGAGTCCCAATTGCCGGATCCTATCAACGATTATCGCAACCCAGCGTGTCGCCAGTTCGGCCGCCGCCTCGTGCGACCTCCCCTGCGCCAGGACCAGCGTGTCGTCAGCGTAGCACACTACGCTGACGCCACTAGGGAGGTCGGCGCGCAGCACCCAGTCGTAGCCGATGTCCCACAGATGCGGCCCCAGGACCGATCCCTGTGGGACACCGCACGACATCTCTCGCCGGTTCCACTCTCCGTGGTGACCGGGGTAGATGACGGCCCTGTCCGTCAAATAGGCCTCGACCACTCGACAGAGGTAGGTCGGCATCCGGTGATACCGGAGTGCCTCCCTAATGCAACTCCAGGGCAGGGTATTGAAGGCATTGGCGATGTCAAGAGACACCGCCAAGACGACCCCACCCCGGGCAATAGCATCCCCCGTCGTGAGGGCTCGAACGCGCATGATGGCATCCACCGTAGAGCGCCCCTTGCGGAAACCAAACTGGCTCTCCGCCAAGTCCGGTCCCACTCGCACCAGCCGCCCGACAAGGCGGTCTGCAATCACTCTTTCAAAGAGCTTGCCCACCTCGTCGAGCAGCACAATGGGCCGGTAAGCGGACGGAGAGTCCGCCGGGCGCCCCGGCTTTTTGATGAGGACCAGTTTCCCCGTCTTCCAACGAAGCGGGAACTGGCCCCTTTCCAAGCATGCGCTTAGGAGCCCCCTTAGTCGAGGCCCGAGAGCCTCCAAGGCCAGAACCCAGGCTTTTCCAGGTAAGCCGTCGGGTCCTGGGGCGGTATTCTTGGCATTCAGCCTACGTACCGCCACTCTCAAATCTACCTCGGTCACCTCCGGAGTATCGTCGTCGTCGTCACTATAGTGGTCCGCATTGGGCACCGCAGAAGGCGGAGCCATGGGCGGGGGAGTATATTCCCCCCGCGAAGGGAACAGAGCGCTCACCACGTCCTCCACGAGCTGGGGCCGGAGACTCTGCGTCAGCGGGGGAGCCCATGGGCGGAGTTTGTCTCTCGCCCATTTGTATGGGCGTCCCCACGGATCTCTGTTCAGAGTCTCCAGCGACTCCTCGCGGGCCAGTCCTCTGGCCCGCTCGATCTCCGCTCGGAGGGCGGTCTTCGCCGCTCTGTACCCGTCGTACAGCTCCGCCTCAATGGCTTCCGTATCCGGAGGGCGGATACGGAGGCTATCTTACCTCTAACTGCCGAAACACAACAATGCTATTAACATTGTTGTTATGACAACAGACTAAGATAAGATGGTGGTAGCTAGCCAGGACTTAGAACAAGCCCTACCATCAACCAAACCGAGCAGAATATTTTGTCCCCACTGGGAATCGAACCCTCTGGGTCTGAGACAGATGGTCTAACCCAACGGTCGGCAACAGGCGGACCGCGGTCCATATCCGGACCGTGAAAGGTCGGAACTTGAACCGCCAGATATTTTTAAATAACTAATTATCTTTCTTACTTTTTTATTTTTCACAAAATTGTTTTTCTTTTTTTAAATACCGTTCGAGATTAACGGACACCCACTTCGAAGACACTCTTCGCATTAGCTGCTCCCCGCGTGAACCAAACTATAAAAAACAGGACTTGTGTGTTTTATAATATTTATCTTGTACATACATAAATTATTCATAATAAAAAAAAATACTCATAATCCTTCCGATTATGAGTATTATTTTCTAGACCTACCTAGTAGTGTGACCGTCAGACTGCCAAGTCATAGGCCTCGAGTTCTGACCCAAGCCAACCTCTGACTTTTCGGATTCATGTGCGTTTTGTTTAATTATCACTTGCTTCAAAAACGGTGAAGGAAAACATCGTGAGGAAACCGGCATGCCTGAGAGATATTTCTCGACGGCATGTGAAGCCAAGTCAGAGGCCCTTGGGCGGCTTTAAAACTCTAACACCAGGTTAGTAGACTAACCACACGAAACTAAGCAGAAGATAAACAATTAATGTTCCTTAATTTACACTGACTGAACTAATTATATTTATTGCTTGAGTCACATACAAAACAAATTAGAAGTCAGATGCAGTGGAATATAACAGGTTCTACTGAAACTTTCATACAAGTTTAGACGAGACTTCAACTGCACGATAAAGTTTCAAATACGTAGGTATGGTCCGTACTAGTTTACAACTCTTAACTAAAATAATTAAAAATGAAGCAATGACAGATAAACTAATTATGTGATAGATACATGCTGCTCACATATTTACAAACATTGTAGAAGTATTCGATATTACCTACTAAAATTTTAACAAGTAATACTAATAAGTCAGTGTGTGAGTTAAAGTAATCACAGAATGTAAAATCAACGTCATATGAATAATAAATTAGACAATTAAATTAGCAACCAGTTTGATTTTGTCTAGACTCCGTATTAAGATCGAGCAAATAAAAACATGTTTTTTGTATGGGGACACCCTTTCATTATTTATTTTATTATTTGTTCTTAGGGCGGTAATAGTTAAACAAAATGTGTGTTAATTCTGTCTACTAACAATTACTTCAGTACTTACATGAGTCCTTTTCCCTTAATGCAGTCGTGTTTTTAACCGACTTCAAAGGTTCTCAGTTCATCAAAATCGTTTTTATTTTATTTATATGTATGTATGTTCTCCGGTTACTCGAAGACGCTGGACTGATATATGTAAAATTCTTTTTTTTTTTTTTTGTTTGAATGGCCTTCCGGCAGCGTTGTCGTATGAGCGTGAGACGCTACTATGAGCGTTGACAAATGAGAAAACTGCTTTGCCTCTCGCCGCACACATACCTAAGGCGCGGTACAGTGGTGTCGGTCAAACTATAGGAGATAAACGCCGCCACTGATCATCTGCAAAACCAGAGGTCTGCATCGCGGGTGCGCTGCCATCTCAGACACAAAGTTGAAAGGTCTCATGTGGCAATACTTACACCGTTACCCGTACCCTTATAAACTAAAACACAGCAACGCTGCTTTGTGTCAGAAATAGGAGAGAGGAAACTCATTTGAAATACCACAACCAGGCAATGAATCCAGACTATCAAGAGCTTACAGGAACCTAACTAAACCAAGTTAGGAAGTTTATCTTTCTCTAAACTTAGAGACTAGTTATATACCTCAGGCAAACCTAGGCACGCCTAAGGTGCTAGATTTCAGACGTTCCTTTATTAAATTAGCATACCTTAGTGCTTTAGTTTTACTGTGACCACAGTTACTGTCGGTAGACTTTGGAAAGTTCTATATTTGAATAATTCGGTTATAAAAGCTGACCACAGACAATTTGCATTCTATCTTCCTATAATTGTCAGACTAGTCGCTATGTCTATGAACCTACAACCTAATTGTACACTTTTAACCACAATGCGAAGGATTTTGATATTAATTCTTAATCCATTGCTTCAAAATTATGTTTTAAATATTTATCTGCTCAACAACGTAAATAATCCAATGCCCAATGTTTAGCCATCTCACTAAATTTAAAATCCATCTCTCGACTAACTTTCCCTCATTGCTAACGCATTCTTCTCCTGAACTGCTCGTGGTGCTGATGACTTTCATCCATCACAATAACATTAAATTATAAATTATTCTGTTTGTGTGGTATACGTATATTTTATGTTTTAACAATTATAATATTTATTTATTTTTTGTTTGTTTCCGTCCCGACCAACAAGATCTACATTGTGTTCAACTGTATTAATGGAAGAATTTTACTTGTGGCTTCAGTTGTTGTTTTTTTCTTTTAATTATTGATTAGGTAATCTTTTTTTATCATGCACACTTGTTTTTCCATTGCACTTTAGACATTGGCAGAATAGTCGACATAGGCTTTGCTTGCCATTTAATAAAAATAGAATAGAATGTTGATCTGTCAAGAAGAGAGACATTGCCATTAAAAGTGTGTAACGCAATTTATTACCCTGCTGATTTTCGGCCACTCATATTCAACCCCATTTCTGACATTTTTGTAAAGTCAATGTCAAAGATTTATTTGTCAGAAACACAGGCAAGGGTAAAACAAAACAAACTGTTCGTTTGCATCTTGTGATGGCAACAGCAGCTAATTCAAATCAAAAGTACCTACCTATTAAAATTCATATTAACAAAAAAAAAAATACTTCACAAAACACTAGATACTTTTACTACCGTATTTTTTATTTTTACCACCGATTTCCAAAATTAAAGTTATTTTTCACTTTGTAGTGTTTTTTTTGGAAGACCGTGTATTTAATTGTTAAAAAGTTTATGTTTTCATTTTTTAGTCGTGGTACCTACCCTACACAAATTCGTATACTTTATACTTACTGTGTCAATACGATTTGAGAAACCAGCAACCCAATTTCATACCCCACACAATCCTAAGGATTCGGAAATTCCTAATCCATTGCTTCATAGGTCTGAAAAATTCGTCTGCTTAACAACGCGAACGTAAATAATACAATAAATATTGTTGCACTGTCAAAATGAAAGGAATTGCCATTGTTACGCCACTATCCCGAGGGTCAAAAGCGGATTTATACGGTGTAAATATTGTATTATTAGTATTTGTGGTCAGTGATAAATTACCAGTTATTGCTCGTGTTACAGAGTCATATTTAAATAATAATGCATTATTTCCAGCATAAAATAGTAACGTAACCTTCCCCACCTCTCCTTTGTCACCTTTGTTGCGATTGTTCGCAGCCCCTTATCGCGCTGATAACGATCCCAGCCGAGGTGGGCCGAGCAGTAATCCTATATAAGTGGGGTTGTCGGGCGAAGTGGCTACTGGCTGGAGGCTTTGAGTGTAGAAGCTTAAGGCAGCCACAGGAAAGCCCGGTTAAGCAGCCACGACCTTAGTGGTCAGCTGCGAAATGCTCTAGTTAAAAAGAAAAAAAGTGAAATGGCTCACACTGCTCTCGACGCTTGACGTGTCAACACGTCGGGTCCGGGTTCTCAACAAATCAATCGTCATCACGCGGAACACGTGTCGATTTCTTACAGGGTTCTTTATGACTCTTTAAGAATAGTTAAGCGGATTAGGTTACTAAATGTACGTCGTCTATTGTATTTTAGTAACGTATAACCTCAGCGGATTTATTCAAAGAGTATTTTCATTTTCACTAGGTAAACATTTTGATCTTACCAACAGTATGCTGCACCTTAGTGGTAACAAACTTGGTATGCACCCTAATTGAAATTATTCAGATTGTGATTGATCGTATGCGTAACACACGATCAATCACAATTTGAATTATTGAGAAGGATGGATGGTTCGAAAAATTTGTCTGCTCAACAATGTAAATAACGCAATGAATGTTGTTGATCTGTCAAAATTAAACAGATTGTGATTGTTCGTGTGTTACGTAATTAGGGTGCTGGTCTATGATTATATTAGAATAGAATAGAATAGCTTTATTTCGGACGCAATTATCCATATAGTGTTAGTTTTTTGAGGGTGGGAAATTATCAAATAACTTCTCCCGCTCTGAGCGGAGCGGGAGGGCGTGTCAGACTTTTACTGGCTAAAACCCACCCGTGTTCCTTCCGTTGCCTGTGTGCCGGGGTCGCGATATCCCTTTCGGACAAACTCGCAACCCTGGCAGGCGGACAGTTGTAAGCTGAAACTAGCTTTTAAAAATACTTATTGCCTAGTGTTAGTAAAAATCAACCTCCGCACAAACAGCTGTACAATCGGAGAGCCGAAGCTCGCGGCTACGGTTTGCAGGATGCTGTTCCGACTGCCCTTCGCTCTCCTCAGTAGCGACGCAGTTTTCTTGCGTATACGTAGTTGCATAGAAACCGTCAGTGTGGGCTTGCGCAAACATTTCCGATACGCTACAGTGAAACGGCGTGTTACGCTAGGACAGTTCAAGGTCAAAGTGTTACCACTGACATGTGGCTGACTGAACTTTGCGGGCATTCCTTAGTACAATCTTTATTGAATTAAAATATCTAAAAGTCTAATCTAATTTCCTTATTTACAAAACATAATAAGCTGTTGTCATGTGCCTGTGAGTATTGTGAAAGAAGATAAGGGGCTTTGTTGTGGGGAAAGATCAAGGCCTGAATGAAAGTACTTACTGAAGTTCCATTATTATTGTGAGGTATCAGGCTAGAAATCTTCCTACATCTCATAGTGAGTATCATATAAATAAATTCTTCATTATTATCAATTCTGTCAATGGGCAGTATTAACAAGATGAGCGGTCGCGTCATGAGTTGTTTTTGTTTTTGGGGCTGGCATCTCGTAAGTTAGCCTAGGAAAGTCCGATTGATTTTCCTATGGGTGCCTTCAACCGGGGGCCTTAAAGCTTACAAACTAAGTGACTACACGCTTAGGGCACGGACCTCGGCTTAGGGCTTTGCTGGGGAGGGCAGCAAGAGACACGCTGGATCGGATTAAAGGTCGCGCTATAACCTACCAGAAAAACTTTTAATGTAGTGATCCCAGAGGTCAATTTCCAGCAAAAATACTTTTACGAGTTGAAATGTTATACGAATGTCTCTAACAATAGCTTTCACAGCAGAGAATTATCTGCTGTTATTTGTTTATTTATTTGTTCAAGAAATCCCATTAATCAGAAACAATTTTTCATTCATAAATTGTTTTGGAAACTTTATAATTAGGCGCTATTTCAAGTGTAAACAGATTATTGAGCCGTAATTCCCTAACCTTTAATACCAAACTAAATTGAATACCAACCTAATCTATAATTGACTTGTTAATTATAACATTAATAATTACTGTCTACCAAAGCTTCTTGTTACTTGTTAAATCCACACAAAGGAGGCTTTTAATAAACCCATCAGCTTCAAACTAGGTTAAGAACGGATTAATATTTCCACTTAAAGATTTGGTTTTTCAATTACATCCCAGATTTTTTTATTGTAAATATTTTATTGAAAAGGAAGAGTTTAATGTTTATGTAAAATAATAACACTCATCTAGGACATAATTAGTTTTCGGGAATTCTGAACTGTTGTATATATTTATTGATTTAGGATCTTCAACAAAAGATGTAGGTACACAATACATGACACATAAATAAAGGGCAACATCAGTTATTAAGGCGACGATAGCCGACTTTTAATGATTTTATACTGAAAATCACGTCTAAACGAGTAGTGTTAATGATTTGGAAAAAATATATGTTAAATTAGACCATTTCCTTAATAACTTAATATATGAATATTTTAGATTGTATAAATTACATAGTGAAATTAATTTGTAACTCATGTCTAACGCGAATAAAAAACTGAAAATCACGCAAAATCTATCAAGCATATTTTATTTAAACCTTCACCATTCTAAAAATAACTTAATTATTGATCTTTTAGTATACGTGTTTTATTAAAATACCTTTTGTTTTACGTATAATAAATAAATAATGCGTCTAATTTGGGAAACCGCTCCTTGATGGGCGAGTGCTATTACTGGCCGGACGTACGACGCGTTGTGTAAGCTCAGTACAGAACACGAAGCTAACCACTCAAGGTCACTGGCATATATATGCGTCTTAAGTAGGTGTTCGCCTTCACTTATAGGAGACCTCAGCGTGCACAATAAAGTTAACAACTAAGCTTATAAAGTTAAAATATTAATAACTGGTAAAATTTTACAAGGTTAATACATTTTAAAAGGACATAAAAAAAAAGAAAATAAAACTTTAAAGGTAGTTAAATTAAATTAGCTCTATTAAACATTTATTTTATTTAGACAGACTCGCAGATGTCTAAGTTTAAATTGTAGTTTTAGCTAACATGTTATATTGTCTGATAAATTACTAACCTAACCAATGAATGCAAGATTCACCATTAAAAAAACAAAAGAGCCATATCTTATTCTTGCGATTATTACTACTAACGTCTACACATCCTCTTAAGGCATTCAGCTACAAAGTCAACGGGGATTATAGGAGGTTGGAGGTCTTTTATCATCCCTATTTCCTTTGTGCTTAATGAATGAGGTAGCTTAGAGATGTAATTACTATGGTAATTTGGGAATCAGCAGATTATTATAATTTTACAATTCAGAGAGATGATTGTTGACGGTTTGATTATGAATGGGTGATGAATTTGATTTGAGAAGGCAAAGAATATGACTAAAAAGCACTAGAAACATATTTTTGCTAGGTCGTGAAAGTTGTCGAGAAAATATTATGAAACACCCAAACTAGATTTTTTATGTTTGTTGTAATTTTATCTTAGAATTAGAATTCATTTTTATACTTGTCGGTAATTTCTGATAAATATTCTCCCGCAGACGATAAAATTTACGTTGCCCTTGTTTCTTGTCCAGTAGCGCATACTTTCAAGTTTTATTTATTAATTAAAAAAACTACTTTACAGCATGCACCACACATGAGCATACGGTGGAGGTCTGCCCAGCTTGGGCGGAGCACCGCCGTGTCCTCACGGAGGCGATCGGCGGCGGCGATCTCTCGCGTCCGGCCCTGGTTCAGGCCATGGTCCGGAGCGAGAGTGCATGGGAGGCCGTCACCTCCTTCTGCGAAGCAGTAATGCTCGCGAAGAAGGAGGCGGAGCGCGCGAGGGAGAGGCAAAATGCGCGCCCTCGCGCCCCTAGTCGCCGCAGGAGACGCCCCGGGCGTCGGGAGTCGAGAGCCGACTTCCGGCCACCGTAGGCGCGGGCTTGCGGACGGTGAGCAATGGGTAGCTCGCCGTCCGATAGGGACCAGGCCCGGGTCGACGGCGCGTTGTGTTCCACGCGCGCCTCAAAGAGATGTCAGCACCAACTGACGGGGTCCGGAAGGGCCAATGCCTGCCGGGGTTGCGGGTTTGTCTGAAAGGGATATCGCGACCCCGGCATACAGGCAACGGAAGGAACACGGGTGGGTTTTAGTCAGTAAAAGTCTGACATGCCCTCCCGCTCCGCCCAGAGCGGGAGAAGTTATTTGATAATTTCCCACCCTCAAAAAAAAAAAACAAAGCATGCACCACACATACAAATTATCGGTCAATATCTATTAGTAAACGCATACAATCATACAATTCGATTAAGATACATAAAACTCGAAAAAAAAAAATGAAATTAAACAAAATTTGTTATTTAAAATTAGAAAAAAAAAGATAAAATTAGAAAAACATATATAAAATTAGATAAGATTAAATAGAATTGGGATAATTTTTAAAATAAAATTATTAATATTTATAAAACATAATTTTACGGTATCTTCTGGAGTGACTTTTAACAGTAATTCACTAATGCAGTTTACAGCAGTACTAACATACTCATAAATTCGATACAAAAACGCTATAAACAAATTCCTTAAGTTATTACAATAATATTGCTAGTGACATTAGTAATGATAGTGCCACTTATATAATAACCTGAGTACTTTTAGTGACCATAAAGTGTCACTAAGTACCTAAAAAGTAATTACATTAAAAGCAATGTGTAATCTACATTAATTTGTATTACAGACTGAAATTGACGCGTAATACAATTTATGTCCTGTAATTCAGTAGTTACGGCTGAGTTATGGAATGTAATAATTTTTCTTTTAAGTATTTTTTAGGGTTCAATACTCGAAGGTTAATTCGGGACAATACTACTTTCAAAGCCTGATTTCAGTGGATTTGTTTCAGTTCAGTTCAAAGCTTCGCATGGTTTTTATGAATTGACAAATTATCGATATTTCTTTAACATACTTAAGGACATCTTTACCTCCACATAAAGGGAAATAATTTGTCTAAATTATGTTGAAAACTTCATCAAAATGATGGTTTTAGATTAGCGTAGAAGAACTAAGCAGTCACACATAAAAACATGAAAAGCGACTTTGTTTTAATAATTTTATTTATTTCTCTCATCTAAAACAGATCATCGCCTGTCCTGTATTTACAATTGCTGCCAAAAACTACTGAAACATGAATACACAACATATGGTTCTTAAAAAAAAATACTTTTCTTATATACAATTTTTTTTTTAACCTTAACGGTGAAGTTCTTGACCTTCATCTCACCTGATATTAAGTGATGGTCAGCCTGAAATGTGGGTTAGGCTCGGAATCCTGAACCACAGAGGAACTGGCTATCTTAACTCTAACTGCCGAAACACAACACTGCTTTTAATAATATTGTTGTTATGGCGACAGACTTAGTTAAGATGGTGGTTGCTAGCCAATGACTTACTACAACTCCAACGACTACTGTCTTAGTACAAGACCTAACCAAACCGAGCAGAAATCACAAAATGTCTGTTCTGTTTACTTTTGTAAAGTGGTTTTTTTTGCGGGTGACCACTGAAAATCAGCGTTGTGCTATGGGTCTCCATAGCACAGAAAGAAAGAAAGAAAGAAAAATATTTTATTTGGGACACGCACAGGAAATACAAACAGTAAGTAATAATAAAAAACACAGCACACAGCATTATGCTGAGAGGAAGCCTTCTTGTCACAGTCATGACGTGCCAGCAGCTGCCGACTATTTCTGTTTTGTGCTCGTTATTGTATTTAAATCTATTGTGTTTAATTTCTTATTTTCTACTCGAGTTTTTTTTTTTATGCACTTTCTTCTGTGACAAATAAACTTATTTTTCTTTCTTTTTCTTTTTTCACGAACCGAATACTATTTTTATTATTATAGAAAAACTTGTTTATTATGACGAGGGAAAACACCCCTTGAAAGCTGCAGATGATTAAATCAAGAGCCTTCATGACATAATTTCATTATATCCTAGCAAAAGGTGAAGGACCTTCTTAGAACGATGGCGTCTCCTGTGAGCCTGTGAGCAACCCTTTAGCGTAACAGTTGGTCAGTCATTACTCACACGATACCTCACATCTGTATTCACAGATATTTGTCGTCACATACTACATTGTACATAGAATATTATAGTTACATACTACTCTACTCTAAAGCCTGTTTTTATTTATCGTCGTCATTTAGGAGCTTCTTCATAAAAGCTAAACTAGATATACAGTGGAATCCGTTTATAATGACATCGAAGGGAATTGACAAATACGTCATACTAAGCGGAGGACAAACAAAGCAGAAATTGTGAAAAAAAAAAACAACCTTCTTTTTTTAGGGTAAATACTTATTTTAATAGAGAAACATGGCATATTAAATAAAAATAAAATCTTCACGTAATACATGTATGCATATTTTTCATTTTTTACTAAAGAAATCTGTAATTTTTGTCTGCTTTTGTCACGAAAGAATCATGTTGGTCACTATAAACGGACAAAATTTATTAAAAATGGGTCATAATAAGCGACATATCACTGTAAGCGAAGTCATGAAGTCATTATATCCGACTTTGTTACAAAGAATTTTATATGAAAACCAAACTTCGTTGTGTAATTACGTCATAATAGGCGGTTGGTCAATATAAGCGGAGTCATAATAAACGGATTCTATTGTATAATACTAAATATTTAGATATACCATGTAACAATTTAACATAGCGTTTTACCGATGGCAATTGTAGGTCATCATTTGCCTAGCCTTTTCCCAGCTATGTTGGGGTCGGCTTCCAGTCCAACCGGATGCAGCCGAATTGTAAGATACTGCTCTGCTTTCACTACAATGTAAATGGAGCAAATGCTATCTGACCTCTACAACCCAGTTACGCGATATGCCTAAGTAAGACTAGTTGTCAGACTTGCAGGCAGATCTGCGAATGACTGTAATGGTGAAAAATGTGATACATTATTAATTTATTAATAGGAGTAAACTGTAATATTTAATTAAGATACGCATTGCTAGCTCGTGTTCGCTTGCATGTGTCCGTTATAAATTATGATACACACGGCCTTGCTGGTTGGCTGATATTCTTGTAAAAGACGCTTCGCTAGAAAAAATCCGGCCGTATCACTACTGTTAATTTAACTTATTTTATAAAGATTTAAGATTGTGTAAGTATTTTGAATTTCCCTGTAAATAAAATAAACAATTTTTAAACGTCTTTTTGATATTTTCTAAAAATAAAGGCCATAATAACACGCTTTTCGAACGTATTCTGTGAAATTTATTATTTCGTATAATTACAGAAAATGATAGACATATAGACGGCGTTGGCTTATTAATAGCATAAGGTCTCGTGTGCAGTGTTTTGGGTACAGAAAACTAAATAAAACTGGGGCCGATTTAATAAAACCGACATGCGATTTTCTCTTCGCAGACCGAGGGCGACCACCCGACGAGAACCGAGCGTTACCGAGAACAGATGCATGCCTATGTCAATGAGGTACAGTGAGTACTCTGCATAACCCAACCTGTCTTCCCCTCTTCTTCATTATAAGAGGTGTCAGGTAATGCAAGGCACTCGTAGGAAATTAAGCACCATGAGCCATAGTTAGTACTATGGCTCATCATTATTTAAAAAAAAATATCATGGGTTCGATTCCCAGGTCAATTTTTTTTAATAATGATGACATTATTAAAAAAAATTGACCTGGGAATCGAACCCATGACCTCATGTTCAGTAGTATAAAGCGCTTCCGACCACCGTACCAGCAGGCACTTATTCTTAAAGGTAAAAAGACTCGGTTTGTGTACGGTTGTTTTTTTTTTTTTACTAATGAATTTTTACTCATAAATTATATTATTCATGGGAATTTTCCCCATCTAGAGTGACCCCAGAATGACATCCACATGACCTGCTAAGCATTTTCCCAATTATGTTGAGGTCGGCTTCCAGTCTAACCAAGTGCAGTTCAATACCAGGTTTTTTTACATGGAGAGACTTTGTCGCTGCATCGTGTTACTCATAGTAATTGGATAGTGCGGCGATCAGATAGGCAGTCACTCCATGTTAAGGTACTAGTATTCAGTTGCATCCGGTTAGACTGGAAGCCAGCCTTTATTTTTTGTATTAATGTGCCAAATAAACATAATTTTTTTCTTTCCTTCTTTTTGTATTGTTTATTTCAAATGTTGTTCAACTTCACCATCCGTATGTCTCAACACAATTCACCATAACAATTCAAAGAAAATTCATTAGCTGTCGCGTTGCGTGCGCGCACTCAAGTGTAGCAGAGAACCGCTTTCAGTCAAATACCGATAATTGTGATGTGTAGGCATTCGTTGTAATGTGATAATTAGTTCGTTATTAGTTTTCTACGCTTTGTCATATTGAGATTGTTGCCTTTTAATGATGATATATTGGTTTAGTTTGGTTCTGTAAAAGGTTTTTATGTGTATTTGAAATTTTTAGGGAAATTCTTTTCTGCTATTGATATTTATTAGTTTGAAGGTAAACCAATAAATTGGCCAAGTGCGAGTAAGCCTCCACTGTCCGTCCGTCCGTCTGTCTCTCAGCGAGCTATATCTCATGAACCGTAATAGGTAGACAGTTGAAATTTTCACAGATTGTGTATTTATTTTGTCGCTATGACAACAAAAAATAAAAATAAAATAAAGTTAAAAATTAAAGGTGGATGGATGGACAGCGGACGCTTACTAATAGTAATTAAAAGTAAAAAAAGAAGTAAAAATCGTTTATTTCAACATTTAAATTACAATATTGAGGTACCGTTGGTTCCAAACTATGCACAGCCTGTATCTTGGGCACTTAACTTGATATTTGTAATAAATTATCACCCATAAATGAACAAAGTTAACCGATTTATTCAAGGCTCAAAAAGACAATAAACATAAATAATTCCTAGCACGTTTTTAATATCAAACAGACAAACCATCTTATACATAACATTCCCTGATGATCACGGATAAAAAACTCTTCAATAAGAACCGACTTCACATAAAGAGGTGATTATACCATCCCAAACTCGAACAAAAGCACATATTTTCCGATAATCTTCCAATAATTGAATATTATCCTCGCTTAAGTTATGAAAAACCTTTTTTCCGTTACCAGCGAAGGGATTAAGTGTGTGAACGAAGATAAAAATTGAAGTATGTAGGTACTTATTAGGTATGATCCGGTATTTATAAACAACTTTTAGCAGATTCGAGTCTTCGATGATAATCTGACGATTGATAGCAGTTTAGCGTCGTTCGTCTATTGTATTGTATAGATGACCCAGTGAACTTCGTACCACGTGAACAAAATTTAGATTTTTTCAATTTTGCGGCTGTTCCTTTGGGTTTTTATTAATTTTCTATTTTCTTTAACCATCCCAGTAAGGTGAACAAAACAAATAAAAGTTTATTCAATTCAGTCGACTCATTTTCGAGTTTTAGCGAGACTAAGTTAGAAATAAAAATCAGTTGCAGTGCGGCAACGGGCTTTTACTAATTTTTTCCTAAGCCATCTCAGTATTAAGGCAAACCAAAAAAAAAATAGTTTATTCAAATCGGTCGAATCATTTCCGAGTTTTAGCGAGACTAAGTTTAGAAATAAAAAATGATTTTTATTTTATAGACAAGATATTGGGACCTGTACGGTGCATGTTTCATGAACTGTAGCCAAATATATGTGTTTTTTTTTCTTTCAACTACTATGATTCAACAAAGTTATATACTTATTTAAAGGTATATATATAGGTATTTAAAGGAATTTCTTTCCCAAAAGTCATGCTAGACATGATATTTTCAGCATCAATGACCAGCGATATTCAGAAACTCGATACAGCGATTGGCAAAAACCGATTGAAGGGATGCAATTTTGAGACCGTGCTCAAAGTAACCGAACGCAGAGAGTCGCCAATACGCGATACACCATCGATGTCGCCAAATTGTCAATTGCCGATGCTAAAAGTATGGTGTCTGATAAAGCCCTAACGCCCCCGGGCATTACACGATGTTAGTGTTTGTAGCTAGGATAGCAAGAAAATAATATCCTGGCTTAGTACATGCAACAGCTGTTTACACGATACTAGGAAATTTTAACCGAGTGGCATTGCTGTGACTTAGTAGTAGAACGATCCGATTGGATACTAACTTTGGCGGTCACACGAGGCTAGTACAAAAGCCAGGATAGTAAAACCAGTGATATTAGCTCAAAAATAGAACCCCATTTTATTAAACCATCTCACTACCGTACGCTAGTGTTAAATACTCGAGGTCAGCATGACTATCTTGATAGCTTACTAGCATAATCTTAATAATATTCCTAGCTTGATAAACTAGCCTCGAGTAACCGCATAACTGGGAGTTCAGAAATGTAATATGTCAAGATATCGAACCAATAACGCTATAGAATTGCATAAGAATGTCACAGATTCCGGGCAATAGAAATTTTTTCCTACTGCAGTCTGACATCCTACATTTTCCTTCCCTTTTCATCATAATGTGTTGTGACTATTTCCAGTAACTGTTGTATGTCAATAAAAAGATCGGAAAAAATAAACAATCTAAATACATCATGTTAAAGCCAGTGATGTGATTTAATTGTAAGGTAATTGACACCAATGTTTTAACTAAAAAGTTTTCTGTTTTCATGCCATTTTACAAATCATAAGAAATTAAAAAAATGTCTATTCAAAAGACTGAAAATATTTGAAAAAATGTTGATGTTGATTAATTACTTAGTACAATTTTAATTAATTTTATTTTCTTTGTAATAGTGGGAATCCGTTTTAATTGCCATTTTTATTAATTGGTTAAATACGACTTCTTCAAATTTAGAAAATCCGATCAAAGAAAAACGTAGGCAGTGATTACTTCCAGCTAAGATTTAATTAATTTAATTAGAATTATGAATTGATTTAAGAAAAGTCAACTCACAATTTTGTTCAAAGAACGTTGAATTCCATATTTATTTCATTCTTTGTTGTATTCGTTCTAATTAGAGTTAATTGAAAATTATATTTATTATAATTAGAGTTGATTAAAAATGTTAATTACTTTGATCTAAAAATAAACATGAAACGATGATAAAAATAATACTGTTTGTATTTAATTATAACGTTTTTTTTTTCAATATAATTTTTCTCACTCTTAAATCAATCATTAAAAAAACACAAAATTATCGATAACAACGCTACATCACACACATTATTACAAATAAAAAAAACAAAATTTTCTCACCTCTTTATCGATTTCACTCGCTCTCACGATACCGAAAATCAGGACCGCTAATAGATACGCGCTCTTCATTTTTATCGATATAATTGTCTTTTCACTTCACTAACACAAATTCAGTCGATGATTCAATTGGCTCACGCGTGTATACCAAATGCTTGAAAGTACGATAGTATAGTTTTATATATGAAGACGCTTCACTGATTCGTTGCAGTGGGGCTCAGGTGCAGTAGGAAGAAACTTTGCACTTGTGTCTGTGCGTTTGTCAATGGGTTTTGAATCAATAATACGTTATTACTTCATTGAGACACAAGTTCTGGCACCAAAACCAATTTGTCAACACATAACGCGAACTTAAGTCTTAATAAATAAAAATTCATAAATGGAAAATTTTTGAGAAATTTTCCATTTGACTCACGATGATTACAAATGGTAGGACTCAATATTCCTTAAAATTTTAAGAAAGTTATCTAGGACTTCCTCTATTGTCATTTTTAGGATTCCGTACCCCAAGGGTGGCCTCCGCTGTGCGTCTGTCCGTCTGTCTGTCAGTGAGCTATATCTTATGAACCGTAATAGGTAGACAGTTGAAAATTCCACAGTATTTTTTTTTTTTTTAAAGCGGCAATCGACATATTTTAAGTATTTCTATTGCCACTATAACAAAAAAAAAACACATTTCTTCTATGGGGGGGAATTCCATACAAGAAACGTGTTTTTTCAGGTGTTTTTTGCTAAATATTGTACGGTGGGACGGAACCCTTCGTGTGCGAGGCCGACTCGGCCCTGGCCGGTTTTTTCTTTCCTCGTGTTGACGGTATTTTTTTTTTAATAGCTCATAATAAAGTGAAAATATTAGCTGATAAGTAAAGTTTAAGGGCTGGGTGCCCAGTAAAAATATATAGGTCAAATAATTATCAATTGTAACTAAAAGTTACTGAATAATTATCAATTGTAACTAAAAGTTACTGAATAATTATCAATTATAACTAAAAATTATGAAATAATTATTAATTATATCTAAAAAGAATAAAATTACGTTCTTATAATACCCACTTCATAGATCTAATCGTATTAGCGACCATCGTCATTTATTTAAGTTTTATACCAATGTTCACCCTCAATCACAGTTTCTTAATAGTAGCTGTTATTTATTGATATTTGTATATTAATTTTAATTGAACACTATTAATAATTCCATCCTAATTCTATTTCATTTTATTTTGTAGAGTTCTATTTTATTTGTTTAATCCTATTTAATTTTGTATAATTCTATTTAATTTTGTATAATTGCGAGTAAATCTAGTTTTTTCTTGTTTTAATTTCATGACTGTCTCTTATTAGCCTATAACTTGTATGTTTGGTGTCTTACTACTGTTAGTGCAAGTTGGTGATTAATAAATAAATACGTTTTCTACATACCATCCCGCGTGCTCACTTAAGCCCCAAACGAGGTTCCTCCTTCTTATGGAAATTCAATTAAAAACCCACTTTTGTAAACACCCTTTTTCTATATGTAAACTTATAATTAAAAAAAAAAAATATAGCTTGAAATAAAGCAAATTATTTTAAAAAAACCCGGCTGCAAAAACACAAAATATAAATGAAAAAAACAAGCATGTTTGCAGTCGGGTTTTATTGTTTTTTATAAGTGTGGAGCGTTGTCATTATCAATCACATCATTTCATACCATCGAATAAACATAAGATAGTAGTCAAACCCAATTCTATCTAACAAAAAAAAAACCTTTTCAGAGTATGACCTATTTACAAGTAATGAAATGCTTCCTTTACCCAATTTGACAAGTAATCTAGAAGACTGATCTATTAGAATCCCTTCAAATGGAGACGGCCTTCGGTAATTGGTTTTCTGTCATAGGACGTCTTCGGGAGCTGATTGTGCTCAAACTAATCATTATATTGAATGTAGGCCATTTTGGTGATATAATCAATGCTAAAATAGGTTAACTATAGGAAACCAAGTGTTGAATTTATACACATAAACACATGCGTTGTTCTCTCCAAGGGGGTAGACAGAAACTACAGAACGCCACCTACCACGATCCTTACAATTATGTAAGGATCGTGGTAGGTGGCGTTCTGCCCACCAGATGTATGAACGTAAACGAGGCAAAAGAATTATCTTTTGCCTCGTTCACGTTCATACATCTGGTCATACACGCACGCCGGTTGCGAGCACTACGCACCGAACCTTTCTAAAGAACATCAACAATAATTATGTTGGATTTATGTGCCTATAAACAATATTAGCATTAAAGCACTTGTGCATTGGTCTTTACAAAAAGTAAATGTTGTTGATTTTTTTTTGTAAATTGAAAATGAAAATATTGACTTATTTCAATAAATTAGGCTGAGACTCAACAGTTTTCAAACAACAAACGTTTTAGTAGATAAAAACCGTAACCATTTTGGTTAAAATTTCGAAGGTGTTTTTAAGAATGTTCCCTCTGTTTCTTGTCAATCTCTTTTAATACTAGTGACTATACTTTGTACTTTACACAAATAAAATAAAGTTCTCCTAAAACTCAATAAAAGTAAATATTAAAAAGAACCATTATTTAATATTTGCCTGCCAACTAATCTCTTCACCACCCTTGGTTGACTGGTAGAGAATGCCTAAGGCATTAAGTCCGCCTTTGTACTTTTTTTAGTGTGAAAAGTTTTAGTAAAAAAAAAAAAAAAATATTTTCCAAAGAAAAAATAGAGCAAGATGTAAAAAATATCTGTATCAAGGTAAAACCGCAGGACAGACTTAACGCATGCGTAGCTAAAGGTATGTAAATGTATTCCACTTATTGGCGTAACAGAATGCATCAGCTGTTTCTTATCCGGCGCCATTTTGTAAAAGTCAGCTGAGTTATACGGATAACGTTATCAGTGCAGGAGCATTTGGTTAGATTAAATCTAGTTACATTCTCTTAAAATAATTCGAAAGGAAGGAACGGTTGATTAAAAAAAAACAATGTAAAAATTCGTTGGTTAAAATTTTATCGAATGTCAAATTTTATAGAATGGTTACATGACGTAAACGTGACGTAGACGTTAAATGTAGCAATAAAGTCGAAATTTTATTATATAGGCAGTCATCGTATGTTCGATACGATGACTGGCTTGACATGCGTATCCCAACCTGAAGGTAAGCTACAAGTTAAAAAGACAGGCAATCAAGTACAAGTCTACTGTAAACGCTTTGTAAATAATTATAAATAAATAAATAATAGTACAATATTATTTCCCATTTTCCAATTCGTGCAACCAATTTCACATTATGCTTCAAGTTATATTTTCTGCCCAATACTTAGAGAGAAGAAGCTACAAGTGTATACAGCACAGTTAATATCGTTGTACCATTTACTCAGAAATGACGGGAAAAATCTGCTGCGGTAATATCTGAGTAATAATTTTCTGTTACCAGAAATATCTGATTTAAATTCATTCACATTGTTTTCCGTCATTTCTGAGTAATAGGGACACACTTGAGCGATGATGTTTTTCTTCGTAGGAAACAATAACATTGGTATTAGGTGCTTTTACTTCACAAAATGATTTTTGTTGAGCATTCATTTCGGTAAAAATAATTATTTATATTAAAAAAATTAAACTTTTTGATTGGAAGTCAAATATACTAAATATATTATATAAATAATTATTTTCCTCATCAATAAATATATGTAAATATAAAGGAATAATCATACTACATCTACAAAATGTCAATACCAAGCTGCCCGTCAAACATAGGACGCCAGGCAAAGTTAAGGCAATAGTTAGCTAGCACGCGCGGAGACGCGTCTTTTGACACCTCGCGCGTACGCCTAGCGAATATAGAACTTCAAAAAAAAATTAAAATACCAGGAACTTATTTCGTTGTCGTAAGGTAGCAGTTGGCGTTCTGTAGTTTCTGCCTAGCTCCTTCGGAAGAAGGTATGATTTTATGTATGTATGTTATTTCGTAAGAGAAAAAAAAAATGCAGTCGCTTATGTTAAACTAACTTAAATAATACTGAATGGATAAAAGCAAAAGTTTTACTCTCATTTCTGTGATTTGAGTGAATTGGGGCAGCGATAGTCAACATTTGCAAGTTTTTTTTTACCATTTTCAAAAAAGTGTCACTCTACAATTTATGAGACTGTGGCGGCATGTACATCGCCACATGTCATCTACATCGCCACATGCAAACTACGCATCAAAGACCTGACGTCACACAACATCCTGATGTCACACAAATCCTGCATCGCGCAATTAGAGTTTACCGCGTGATGGACATATATACAAGCTCCTGGCATCAACCTCTGGGCAGTTGCCCGCCAGACACGACACCCGTCTGGTCGGAGGATCCTCCCTTTTCTATGGTGAATGAGTGAACTCTACACCTTGTTCTTCATGCCCCTAAAAGAATATTAATTAAATTACATTTGGAAGTAACTGTAATAAAGTACGCCTCACAGAGAGAAGGTATGAGTCCCAACAGTGAGAATATGGTAGGCTGATTATGAACGTGGACGTAGCTAACGGAATAAAAGAAATCAAACCAACACGTTCCTGCGACTTTTATGTCTTACATCGCGCTGTCAAAGATCGTCCATAATAATATTAAGGATTCAGGTCGCTAGATTTAGACGAACACCGATACTTTCAAGACTACTACCAGAAGAACAAAACTAAACTGAGTGAAAATCAAAGCTGCATTTACAAATGGCCCGATAAATGACACGAAGAACACTTACATACTAATAAAAACTATTATCTCAAACTTATACTTTTCTCTGTACAATATATTGCTAGTATTGGAAAAAGTGTTTGGTAAAGTTTTGCCCGGGCACAACTTTTAGTATAACATGATATAACATTTTATTGGTTCGCCCACATACCGTGTAACCGTAAATTTCGTAGTTTTCTGGAATCCCGCCAGCAATTGTCGTGATGGACGACATTTGGAGAAATTGTAAGCTGGATTGGAAATATTTTGACTTCAAGTATGAAAGAGGATTTTATGTAAAATTTGACGACTTAAAACTTCACGAAGACTTTTAAGTAATGTCAAAATTAAGCGACATTTATGTCATTTGAAGATCGGAGAAATTTTTTTACTTAGCAAACGGGCGTTCTATAAAATGTCGCATGCTTCTCAAAAATGTGTGAAAAATATCACTTCTTAACCATTTTCGAATTAATTGCCACCAATGCACGTCAAAGCAATCAACCATTTTTTTCAACAAACGCTCATAATGAAATATACGATCTCCACTATATTGCTAAGTGGTTAAGTATAACCACTTAGCAATATAGTGGAGATCGTTCAAAGCGTGACAATTCACAGTAAATTTCTGTCAGTGATAAGACGTCGCTTTTTTATATGCATTGCGTGACTAAGATATTAATTATTTAAATTATTTGTTTTTGTTGCCGAAGGTTGGCCACCTCTGGCGCGTAGACTGCAGGCAGACGTTAATGTTGTCAACTTTTTTGGCGAAAATATTTAGTCATTTTGGTGGAACAAAACAAAATAATACCACATTGGTAAATGTGGTATTATTTTTGTTAAGGTTATTGATTTAATAATCCTAATTCTAACTATATTACACTAGCTTCCGACCAACGGCTTCGCCCGCGTGATATCTTTATAAATTATAGCCTATGTTACTCGGTGATAATATAGCATTAAATTGGAAGAATAATTTTTTAAATCGTTCTAGGAGTTTTTGAGTTTATTAATTACCTACAAACAAAGAATCATACAAACATACAAAAATCTAATGTTTTCTCTTTAAAATATAAGTTTAGAAATGCGAAAGTGAGTTTTTTTGTTTGTTACCCTTTCACGCTAAAATGGCTGTACGAATTTGAATGAAATTTGGCAAACTCAAACTCAAAGCATTTATTTCAAATAAACCAATTACAGGCACTTTTGAATTGTCAAGGGGTCGGTCAGTCAGAAAGATGAAGCTAGTTGCCCATTCCAAAGCGTAGTAGGACACTCTTTTAAATCAAAATATTATTTACATCATTCATGTTGAAATTATACATGTGAGAACAATGTAGAAAGACGTGCACGTTAAAAGCGTCCGCAATGAAAAGATAATAAACAAATTCAAAAATTAAAATACATTTAAATAAGCCATGGGTGCTAAGAGATGACCAGTCCCTACTGACGGTACCCATTCACGAACATGACGCATGGATCAGCACCTGGCACATGGGTAGACCATGACCTCGGTTAGGACAAAGGATACTTTTCATCCTGAAACGCAGACGAAATCGCGGGAAACAGCTAGTATTCTAAGAAAAACAGCGTTTTGCTTTAACAAGCAATGCAATTTATTACTTAGTCTGTTGGTACAAATATTAGCCAGTCAGCAAAGTTAATAGCAGCAATGGCACCAGGAACCTTGAAATATTTTGAAACATATAACAAATACTAATTCAAACTTCTGTAGTGGTTCTCATTAAGAAAAGGGAGAAAGAAAGCAACCAATTTCAAGAGGATGAAAGATTTGCTCTCTTCAATAATAATTTATTCCAAGATTCTATAATCCTTGACCTATAAAACATATTATTCGGAATTTATTTAAAATGTTCATTATCTCTGATGGCGGAGAAAATAACGTGTCACTTTTCCTTCCCTTATTATTGTAGCATTAGTCGCAAATTTTCAGTTCATCAGTCATCCCTTTGAGAATTTTGTGACAAAGACTTATTTAATATCTTTACTTAATAATCAATTTGGATGATGGTACCTGTAGTCTCTAACTTGGGCCAGAATTTTTTCAAGATGTTGGGCCTTTCTCATTGGTCAAAATCATTTTTGTGTTGACTAACACGTTGAGCAAAGAGGAAGGGCCCCTGCCTAAATGGTAATAGCTGATAATAGCCGGTTCGAGACACCTCCGTGAATCGGAAAGCACGTTAGTTCCGGCTATCATTCGTAGATCTTCGATAATCGTTACGGGATCTGAAGTCCAAGAGTCCGACAACCAGTCTTACCAAGGGGTATCGTCTTACCCAGTAACTAGGTTGTGGAGGTCAGATAGGCAGTCGCTCCATGTAAAATACTGGTATTTAGCTGCATCTGGTTAAATTGGAAGTCCACTCCAACATAGTTGGGTCTAGGCAGATTGATTTTTTACACGTTGAGCAAAGTTTGACTATCATACAACCATTTTCTGAAAACGTATCACCACAAATATATATTAGCAAGTCTGTCAATATCATGTTAACTGCTGTGATTGACTCATTGAAATTACATTAGCCAATTCAATCTTTGAATATTAGTTTGGCGGTTATCAAACTCATGTTATTTAAATAGAGCCGGCAAGAAATTGCCAGCTCTTCTCCATAGGAAACGACCAATTGAGCGGGTTGCAGACCAGGAGCTAAGCTAAGTTAGTTTAGCTTAGTTCGCATAGCTGAGGTAATTTTTCATACTTGTGTGCTCACCGCAAACTATTAACAAAGTATGAAAAATTAAAGCTTAAAGTTAGTTTTAACTTAGCTTAGCTCTTGGTCTGCAACCCGCTTTGGAGCCGTGCACCTAGCTTCTGACGTTTCATAAGTGCCCATGTAGGTTTATGGTAAAACAAAATATATTAAAATTGATTGACTGACTCTAATAATCAATCAAATTGAATCATTTTATTTCCAGATCATACAATCCAATTTGTTAATAATTAGATACTAAAGGTTAGTAAATAATAATATTTGGCTTTTGGTCATAATTACTAGTAATGTCAAAACAATCAATAATAATGTCAAAATCATAACTTTCATGTCAAAATCACTAATAATATAATTAATTAAACATTACTTCATAATAACATTAAATAAAGCCAATTAAATTACCTACTTTACTTAAGTTTGACGAATAGATTTTTGTGTTGAATACCCTTCAAAAAACCGGCTATAAATCTGATCTACAATTTGTCTGATTTAATTAAATAGCTATTCTGTGCATGTTACCAGTTATGAAAGTTAATCACACAAAACTGCAATATGATGAATTAATAGTTTCATTTTCTTTTATGACACATAAAGCGCATTAACTGTAAAGATCGAAGATTATTTGTTTATTATTTTATACACAGAACAATATTAGTTTATGATTTATTTATGTTGATAAACGAAGAAAATGTACGAAAAGACAAGAAATTGCCACTTTCTTGAAGGATTGAATCTATTTAATACATGCCATACAAAAAATACGAATCATAGTATGGATAAAAATCAATTTACACTGGTGTCTTCTTAATAAAAAAAACCGTTTTATGCCACAATAAATCACAAAAATCAAAGCAGAAAGTAAAATAAAAGATATAATTGGTGTATACGTATTCCATTTCAGAAATCCATAATTTCGAGATCGAATTACGATCTATGTTATTTAAATTAATAAATACAAAGCGATTTAAAACAATGCAAATAAATTAATGCAGAGCAAACGGAGCATCCATTTGCTCTGAATTAATTTATTTGAATCTTTCTTTGTTTGTTGAAATTGCGTTCAATAATTACAATTAATCGTTCAGCATGTTTGCATAATTTATATCGTTAAATCTCTGATATTAATACTTTTAAGCTCAATTATTTATATTAACAATCGTAAGATTTATTTTCTGTTAACTTACGGACCTATTAAACCACGAACACGGTAGGAGACAAATGGAGCGATTATTTCGGCTTGTGTTGTTAATATCCCAATCAAATTGTTGCCCTGATAATTTTTTATCATTCAATTTCTATCCAAGCCAACATGAACGTCGCTAAAACAAGACCCACAATAGACTTTGTAACGGAAAGTTTACCTCCGTGGAGCTAAACGTAGGTCACAAAATAAAATAAGACATGAAGAGTAGTAAAAGATAGAGGTACAGAATATAAGATATTCTAAGATTTTTACAAAAGATGGAATTAATAGTTTCAAATACAGATTTGGACGTTAGAATAGATCAAAGGCATGTTATAATAAGTAAAGGTATGGTTTGTAGTGTTGAAAAGTAAGTGTCATGAGGTAAATATACTAAAAGTGTTTGTATGATGCGCTACCACGTAAACAAGCTAAAAGATGCGGTTCCAAAGGTTCCACATAGTGGAACACCATAACCTCCAAATTGGAAATCAACAAACCCAACTAAAAATTGCATTTCCCAACAATTTTCCATCGCTCATGTATATTCCGTATACATAATAGATAGATAATCACGATACTGGTATTCGATCGCGTGTCTCTGACTGTCGTGACGTACTTTCCACGCGAGACATTTACAAGATCATTGCAGCTCGAAAGTATTTTTTTTAGAGTTCCTTGTTAGTTATGATTGAGCTTGTTTACTGGTTCAAGATTAGAAGCATTCGAGAATAGATATTATTTACTTTCAGTGGAGTTCCTTATGACAGACTTCGTGTGGAGAAGTATTCCCTAATACCTTTTTGTCGCAATTTTGTGTGGAGAAGTATTAATACCTTTTTGTCGGAATCAAGTGGCATTGGTGTTTTGACGTGAAAACGTCTTTTCGTTCCAAGTACTGGTAGTAAGTTCAATATTTCTAACCGTCAAAAACATGTAAGATTACCGCTTTAGTTATCGCTAATAACTACAAGACTTTTAGTGCTAGAGTAATGGTTGAGCACGCAAAAGATAGGTCATTTTTATAATAATTTATCGCGAGGGCGAGCTCATGCGCGCGACCCTCAATATTTCACTATAATGTCGAAATTCTAATTAGTATAGTGCAAAAGCGTGTTCAGCTAGAATGGTGATTATCGTGGCGTTCCCAAGAGTTGACAAAGGACTACCAGGTCCTAAAGATATATATCAAAAATATTTCGTAACGTAGGGTTAAAAATGCATAGTTATGAAGTTGACAACGGCAAAATAATTTAATTTATATACTCATATCGGCCGTAAATCTACTCAGGACTGATAAATACCACAATCGATGAAAGCTTGCATCAGTAGGAATGCAATGAACATTAATTTTTGTAAATTATTGTAAATATTAAACACATTTTCACGAATCTCTGCGGCGCGGGCCGGAACTGAGCCTAAGTAATTTTTTTTTCTTGTCAAGCAGAATGGTGCCAATGTGAAAATAATTATATGAAACTGTGAACTAAGACCCTGTTTGTGGCCCTGAAATGAAAGTAGGTGCACAAGTTGTGGTGACAGCGTGTAGAGAGAACCCTAATAGCAGTAGGAGGAAGTTAAAAGGGCTAACAAGCAAATGACTGAAACTGGGACAAACTGTAACTGGCATAGCAAAAAGGGATGAGGCCTATTCTTAACAGTGTATAGAAAAAGATTGACAATGATAGTGCTACCACAAGGCACTCTTTTGAACAACGAACGTTTTGCCCTAAAAAGTTGAAAACTCTTCAACATTTAAAAGCGTAAAGGAATGAATACAAAATATAAAGGCGCTGAACATTTTCGGTTGAGGATTACACTGTTTGAGTACTACAATACAATATCTTTTGAAGGCTCCTGAAAGTTTACTCCGAGTCGACGACCTTTTGAACTTCAGTTTAATAACTTTTTATGAAAGAAATCTCCAGCTGTTACCCTAGGTATTTTCTTTTTAATATTCTGTCGTCCTATTTTTGGGGCGACTTTTTTGACCTGAATATTGATCTTTATTTTAGTAGTCCGCCTGTTTCTACTAGGCGTATAAGAGATACTAAAAAGTTTTATACATCTCGAGTTCGAGAAGTTATATTGTATCGATTATCCACTTTGCATGACTTTTCGTTGTTTTTATTCGTAGGTTTATAGATCCACTGGTTTATAATAATGTGATTTTTTTGTTGTTTTCAAAACCTTTTAATTGAATCTGAGACGCCTTTGACTTATGGTGTTGTTAACCATTGTTAGGAAAGCTTTAATTTACAAACCAAGTGCATGCAGGGAGTAAAACCTTTTGAATTTGATCAATGCTTGATCTGATTAAAGAACTAAGTACATCTAACTTACCCGGAAGGAGCATTAAAATCTTTTAAGCTAACGCACTGTGAAGTGGTGAAGGGTGGGCGTTTTGTGGGACAGTCTTATGTAATTTTGACGTTCGAAAAGTGCTGATTCTCAGCCTAGTTTGAATAAATGACTTTTGAATTTTTTATACTTTATCGTATCTTTTTATTATTTTATGGATACAACAGAATACCCAGAAATGTCGCGGTATTTTTTTTAAATATTTTTAATTCATATTCTTTAGGGGCACCTGCTTAGATCATGAGGTATCTGATCAGCCTATAATTTCCCCACTACTGGGACACAGGCCTCCTTTCTTCGAGAGGAAGTGGGCTGTAATCTACCACGCGGGTCCAGTGCGGGTGGGTATCTGAATATCAAAACTATATTTGGTCTAGGTGTTAGGAGAGGCGTGAAAATTGATTCGCTGTTACAATGTATAATAGACATTAATATCATAACTAAACAGGATAATATTTTACCTCTATACAGGTACACCTCTGGGTAGAATAGAATAAATGCTCCTGCACGCGTAGCTTGACAACCATAGAAACGGGTTTTCTAAGAGTTTTTTCGACGGAAGAATAGACAAAATGACAGATTGTTATAATAACAATCTGTCATTTTGTCTATTCTTCCGTCGACAAAACCCGTTTCTATTGTGGTCATGCTACGCGTGCTGGTTACTCCAAAGAAAATTCCCCAGATTTTCCAGCAAAAATAACTAAAGAGAAAAGCAGCGGAACCCGTCCACTATCAAGTCGTTCTTGGTCAGTTTTTCACACGATTTTCCCCGATGTAATGTCGCGTTATTATTCATACCGTCGGTAGAGGACTCTCATTCTTTTTCAACTACCCTATGTTTATTTATGGATATCATAATTGGATTCCAATGGATTTGACGAAGATCTTGAAAAGAAAGGGGTGTCGATGGTATTTCAAAAATGTAGTTTGTATTTATTCATTTTATTTTTGTCTTATTTTGTTATTTCACTATTTGCTGCACCGGTTGACGTCATCACGTCAACGCCGGCTGTCACTGAAAACCAGCGCTGGGGCTCTGTCTCGCATAGGGTCGCAGCATTATGCTGAGCGATGGCCGTTTTGCGTGGATGTGACGCATATTTTCCCCCAAATTGTTTATTTTCGTGTTTTGTTCTTACCTTGCGTCATGTGTACCGCAAATAAACGTATTTTCTTTCTTTCTTTCTTTCTCGTTGGTCTAGTAGTCGCAAGCGCTACTACTGAGCATGAGGTCCTCGTTTCGGTTTCCAGGTCGGGCATTGGGATTTTCCAATAGGAATTTCTGTAGCTGCCCGGAGTCTGAATTTTGTGCTCAGTTGAAGACAATAGGCTCACCCCCTATTACATGGAACTTAAACATAACTGGCGAAATGTGAGTGTACTTAAGTGATATAGGTACATCTCTGCTTAACCGGGATTACAGGCGAGCTGTTATGTTCTAAAAGTCTATTTATTTACTGGTTTATTTATTCACAAATACAGATTATAATAGCTTATTTAAGTAAATAGCTCAGACATAACGTTTCGACTGACGCCACGTAAAAGGATTGGATCTTGGCCAAAACATTGACGAAATTGAGAAAATAAAGATAACCTTACAACAAGTTACAACCTTACGTACAAGGTTCAATTGGTTTGAACTGAAGTGACCCCTCGACAGTGACAATGGTTTACGACGTCCAGCGCTCCCTGGATAGTTAGTGGCTAGTACACTATACAATGTCGCCCATGGGCATGTGACCGCCCGTATTTTTCTGAATATTCATGAAATACCATCGAAAATTAACTTTAAAAGATTTTTTTTTTTTTCAATATTTTTTTTCAATATCCCCCTATAATTTCATGAACTTACATTAGTTTTCGAATAAATACTGTTTTTTTACAAAAAAATGCCATTGGCCTCTGAAATTGAATGCAGTCAGTATTAGCGTTTCTTTGACATAATAGACTTTGAACATGTCGTGGCGTTATTTTAATTGGGTGTTAGCCGTTCAGCCATACATAATTGATCATAAATAAATAAGTGCACACTTTTCAGGTTTTTACTCAAGAATCAATACGTGTGAATAAAAACCAAACTACGTTTCGGTCTTTAGGTGTTTAGGCTCACTTACAAAAAGTCAGGAAACATTTTCATTATTCAATTTTAAATTGTACAAGGTGGGGCAAAAGTTATGTCATAATGTAAATGCGTCATAATTTCTGCAAATGGCGTCAACATCTCATTGTGATTTGAAACTTAATTATGTTGTAGAAAAATAGAGAATTAGTTGATGATGCAATGGAGCGCTACAAACAGCTCAGGCAACCATTGAGATTTTGAAACACCAATTTTTGAGCCGAGTGATCTCCCGTTTTGGCGATTTCAACTACTAGAGACACCAGGCTTCCTCCTATGGCGCTTTTTGAAATTTTCTCGTTTACCAACCAAAGCACAGTTCTTGAAAGTCTAGAAAGCCAACATTGAAGGAGAAATCATCAATTTGGAGCCAGATATTTTGCGAGCAACAATTTAAAATGCCGTGAAACGAGGACAAAATGTGCATCAACTCAGGAGGCGGTAATTTGACCAATATAATTTTTTTGACTTCATCAATTTTAGACTGACACATAATTTTTCCGTACCAGAGCCCAAGCTTTTGTAATTTTCAACAAAATGGCAGCGAATTCTATGACATTATTTTTGCGCCACCTTGTATCAGAAAGCTAAGGACGTGGTAAAGGGTGTGGTACAGACCATCAAACTGAACAACTTTCTCCATGGAACCAAAATTTTAATCGCGAAAAAGTTATCAACTGTCCCATACAAAACTTCAATATCTACTCGACCCAAATGTCCTACGGCTGATTATTATTTCACGATTACGATATTGTTTCCAAGGAGAGTTCCCTTTTCTGATACACGCGTATATTAATTTCATCCCAGGCCATAAGTAGGTAAAAAAGGTTTCAATTCGAGGTCTAAAAGTTTTTCTTGACTTTCTTTAGGAATAAACATTAGAACAAAATAATTAAGGGCGACTATTTTCTTTAATCGAAAAATCATACTTGGGTTCGATTTTAGGCGCCACCTGCACGGACGAGAAAATCGCGGTGATAGTCACGCTGTGTCTTCAAATTATCGCCGAGATCATATTATCGTCGTGTGGTAAAGTTTATATTGTATTTAATAATAATATTTAATAATAATAATAATATTTTATTCAAAAAATTACAAGGTATAAAAAGTAGTACAGTTTTGTTTAAATGTAAATTATATTCCTAAGACTTACGTGCCTGAACT
Source organism: Agrochola circellaris (assembly GCA_914767755.1). Classification (NCBI taxonomy): domain Eukaryota; kingdom Metazoa; phylum Arthropoda; class Insecta; order Lepidoptera; family Noctuidae; genus Agrochola; species Agrochola circellaris. Next base: position 14,695,340 of record OU611863.1, on the reverse strand, counting down.
AGGTAATCCTGTGTTTCAGGCGAGAAGAGCTAAAAATAGACTTACAAAATAAATAAATAAATAACAGGTTGACAATAGATCACTAATTATATGTTGAGTAGCTTAACTCTTAGTTTCTAAATTTGATAAATACTTAACGTAGGTGAAATTTGTACATAGTATATTCACTTTAACACAGTTAGTAAATTCTCTGTATCTTCGTAAGACATACTTTGGAGAGCATCCTTGAGTATTCTCTTACAATTTTTGTAGTTCAAGGGGTAAATGTTTGCTTTCGAGTTTAGTGTATTATAGAGAAGAGGACCGAGGTACAGGTAAAATTTGGATACAAAAGCATGTTTTGTTGTATTTTGTGGACAAACTATATCTTTACGTCTTTTGTTAGTAATTGCAGTGTTGTAGGGTAGAGCTGTGTGTTGTTTTAATACTATACCCATTATAAATAGCTGTCGAACTGTTAATACTTTGATGATGATGAATGATTGATTTGTATAGGAGGTTAGTAGGAAAAAGGAAAGGGCGGAAAGTAGACACTTTGAGAATCGCCCTTTGAGCTCTTTCGATGGTAAGTAACATTGTTTTACCCGCTCCACCCCATGTGGTAATACAGTAGGTATTTGACTGCACGGCGAGACTATCGCCGCAATTTTCTCGCCCGTGGAGATGGCTCCTAAGTGAGTCTTTACGAGCGCAGCCGCTGAGGCTGACGTCCGCAAAAATTAACAATACAATTTAAAATATTATATTATCCTGATCTATTAAAAAGTTTTATAGGGTGATTTTCTGAACTGCACCCAAGACTCCTCTGAAGCTTGTGTTTCTCAACCTTGGGACAGCATCAGTACCCAATGCACCTTGAAACGAGTTGGCGAGCAACGAGCAGCGAGTGTCTAGTTCGGTAGTTTAGTCGCTTGGCTATGAGCGAGCGCGTGAGTTCGACGGGTAGAATGACCGGTCAGTCACTTGGTATGGGTATGCGACTATGCGAGTCTCTCAGAGAGTGTTCTGCTCGCCAAATGAGCGTCGCTGAGCATGTACTGCTCATTCAGCTCATTTCTCTACGACAAACGAGTACTTGCTGGTAGTGTGAACAGTCAGCAATCAACTATCTCTTTTACACACACGGAACCTCCTATCTTTTGTACGTTTCTTGAGCGAGAAAATCGTTGATAGCTAGTGGCTTTCTCGTCAGGTGGGACTGGTGAGTAAAGGTGACTATGGCATTGTTGCTTAACGATGCAGGAGCGTCCTCCCATACATCCGCGATCACTATTCTACCTTCTAAATACCTACTTGTATGTGAGAGCTCAGAATTTCGTATCATCGTAGAAAATTATCTGCAGTAAAGAGCGTTTATACAGAACGTGGGCAACATCACAAATAACTGTCCAATTTGGCAATATCACTGTATGGAAATAAGAAATATGGCTAACTAGGTAACTAAAATATTGATTATGAAATGCAATAATTAATATCGTCACACCGAATATTTAGTTTTTAAAAAAGTGTTTGGAAACTTTCCGAATTACTTTTTTACACCTAAAACGGTTACAACATCAAACTCAGTGTTATAATTGCAATTCATTATTAATATTGTAGTTCACTAGTTAGCCATATTTCTTATTTCCATACAGTAATATTGCCAAGTTAATCAAAACAGGTACATAATTTGACAGCTATTTGCGACGTTGCCAACTTTTTGGATGAACGCTCTTATGGCCTATTCAGATATAAGCGATATCACTGTCGCACTCGGTAGCGATACTGGTCCTAAGTGACTAACCAAACTGGTCCTACCAGTATCACTACCGACAGCGATATCGCTTATATCTGAATAGGCCTTTAGAGCTAGGTAGGATTTGAGATAGCCACATATTGCCAGAATTGTTCAACATTTACGTCCTACGATGAAAATACGTAGCCTCATCAGATATCTGTGTGTACGTGTAATGGCCGCTAAAACAAGGGAACACGCAACAGAAGGCTATTACTGTTGTGAGCTCAGTGACAATGGAAGCTGAACAATGTACGCATTGAAAGCTTTTACCTGGTAGGTGGTGGCTGACATACGGATGCAACTGTTGGGAAACTTTTTTTTTATAAAAGATAATTTTAATTTTTTGTGTTCATTTAAATTTAAATTATTCTGGTCATCTGGGGGTTCTCTGGGGGCGATACTTAAATAGAGTACGTGTGGCGACTGAATAAAATTGACCCCAGCGGTGGTGGTAAACCTTTTGTGTAATTGTTACAGAAATTGTAATGAAAAACAAGATGGCGGCGTTAGTTCCAATTTTGGCCACGGGCCAAAAGTTCATTGTGCAATTATCAATTATCCTGTCATCTTGATCATTGGCAAGTTTTTAAATACGGCGTGATTTATTTCATAGTCTCTGCTTTGAGAAAAAGATGACTTTTTGGAAATGGTAAATTGATATATTTGATATATTGACTTGAATGTGCCCTGGCGGCTGTGAGTATGTCATGCTCACTCAGATGTCTCGCTGATAGTGGCGCGTGGGTTGGATAATTTAGCTCCCTTCAAAATGGTTGAGCTGAATGGTGATTCGTGAACGGGCGCCGTCAGTTGGGACTGGTCAACTCCTAGCGGCCATGGCTGATTTTAATTGTTGAATTGTATAAATCTCGTATTTTTATTCATAGTAGCAAATTTTGATAACTGATGTTTACAATACACTAGCTTCTGCCCGCGACTTCGTCCGCAAGTCGAAAACCTTCCTCAAGAATTGGGCTACCTAAAACAAAAAATTCTTTTCAAATCCGACTAGCTGTTTCGGAGATTCTACATACAAAGTTACAAATAAAGAAACAAATTTTACCTCTTTTATTATTATTATATTATATAATATAGATGATTACGAATCATGATTCCGCATTTATTCATATAAAGGCTTACCAAAAAAACACATACACAGCACTAACCCAAAATCTTTATCATAATAATTTCATATAAATAATAAAAGGTATAAGATCTTGCATAATCGCGGCACTATCAATTATACAAAAAAAAATACAAATCATATAAACATCAAAATAATAAACAAGTGCATGTGGGACCACGCACAATAAAGGGTTCCGTAATTGGGATGAATTACTTATCCCAAGAACAAACTTACTCGTAACTTAGTAAGTAGTTGAGAAACATGTTCTCCCTTACATCGATATACGTCACGGTCATTTCTCCAACTGCAAATTAATGTAAGTTTGTAATTGCAAAAAAATACATTTTTTTTATGTGATAAAACTACTTACAAATTTTGGATTTATCTTTTTCCTTTACTAGTGCTGTGAGACCATGCTTCCTGCAAAATTTCATGATTCTAGGTTTTGATTTTTTGCGAGTATCAAAATATGTCACATAATTTGTATTTTGTATTTGTATTTATATTGTAAATGGCCGTATTTTTTTATTACGTTGACTTAGAACTTTGATTTTTATAGAGCTACAAGGGAACTATCTACATATTTGATATTAAGTCATTTCAACTTGATACCTCCACGCGTTCCTGAGAAAATGGGTCTTGGCCAGACAACGAAGTGTTCCTATAAGGGTTCCGTTTCTTCCTTTTGAGGTACGGAACCCTAAAATTAAAAATTGTGTAAGTATATTGAAGTGGACACTTACTGGATACTAGAATCTACATAATCTACATTGGGTTGCCCAAAGAAGTGTTAACCATGCTAAACCCCTGTATGTAACGAACACGTTCCCCATTCAAACACGAAACAAAATTTTAAGGAATTTGCAATCACAGTCTCAAAGTCATATCGTTTATGTCTCTAGAATATAGAGATATAAAGGATTCCATCTAGAGTATAGGTGGAACTCGGGCACATTCTCATTATTCATAATACCAACTGCAATCTAGTATGTAGGACTTCATCTATGATGAATAGGTCAAAAGATTAATTTCTATGTCGAGAAATGTGAAAGGAAACTCGAGCTGACAATCTCTGCACAACATATTTACGAGATTTAGAGCATATAAATAATTATTTGCTTTTGTTATGTTATAAAAATATAGACTACTGTAATTAACTATTAAAACAGAATTTCAAATAACAAAGTACAAAGGCCGACATAGCCCGAAGAATGGCCAAACTTACGTGGCCGAGGGCAAGGTACATTGCGCGCTGAACAGATGGCCGATGGAGCCGAAAGGTTCTGGAGTGGCGACTGCGCACCGGAGACATAGCGTTGGAAGGTCTCCCACAAGGTGTACCAATGAACTGGTGAAGACAGCAGGAATCCGCTGGATATGAGATGCACAGAACCGGTTGAAGTGGCGATGTTTGTGTGAGGCCTATGTCCAGCAGTGGACGTCTTTCGGCTAAAATGCTGATGATGAAGCACAAAGGAAAACGCTGAACGGAGAAGTTTAAAAATGATACAAACGCCTGACAGAATAAACTGTGCAAAATGTTGAATGAATTACTATTTTAAAGCTACAGGCGTTTTACTAAGGTCTCTCTTAAAGTTCATAACCATATTTTTTTATGTATCTCAGACCATAAAGCCATTTCTTTTAATATTTTATTACAACCGTAGTATGAAAGGTCCCGAAATATAAAATTGAAGTTTCCTCAAAGCACAATCACGTTGTAGATCGTATACCTAAAACTTATAAAAGTCACGGGTCGCTTGCGTAAAGTCGTAAAGAAATAGAAGTAAGTACTGAAATAGTGTTGTCCTGTTTGTCTTTTGTCCCGGTTTTTGGGAGTAATCAGGAATTTTTAAATTTCAAAAATAAGGTCTTTAATTCACTAGTCTCATTTTTTATTGCGGTTAATAGCGATTAATATTTTTATTGTTAAGAAGATCTGCCAACTATTTTCAGATATGAAGAAGAAAGAACGTCACTAACGCCCCGGAGGCAAATATTATATATTATTATTTAGAAGTAACTCTGTATCTCATTATAAGTGAACTGTTATAGTTTTTATGAGAAATAAATATCTTTAAACCTAAAGAAATAAAATACTTTTATTTGCGTAAACATGACGCAAAGAAAGAACAAAAAATGTTAGTGCTTTGTGTAGAATGTTGCTAAACTTATCGAAAAAGTAGGTAATTTGTGACAGCCTTAGTAACAAAAACCTCAGAACCCTGCTACGATTTTTGCTTATGCTATGATGCTTAAAAATCAACAGAAGCAGAGACTGCACCTAGCTATCAACTATGAATACATTTTTACATAAAACAAAATACTTAGAATGTTGTGAAATATGGGTGTATCTACTATACGTGCACTTCTGCCTAACTCTTCGTGAAATACATGCGAGATGTTATATTATGTTATGTAAGAAAGAAATAAAGAAAGAAAAATAAGTTTATTTGTCACAGAAACACTGTAATCAAACACAATTTAAATATTAGGTAAGTACCATATATTTAAATTTTGTTTGATTACCTATTAGGTACATATGTATTGACATAATATAATTATGCGTTTATATATCATTACCAACTGATCCACACAAAATACTACATTATTACGGTCGGTTAGCTCTCATAGTAATTAACGCGGGATGCCAATTTGCCGTTTTGTTTTATGCACAAATCATCACATTTTGTTAGTTGGTAACTTTAATTAAGTTTACCCGTGGGTCAAGCGGCCGTGAAAGTAAATTACCCAATTTGTTATCTATAATAGGGACATGCATAAATATCATCATCATGATCAATGTACGTTGGTTACCAAATGACTTTTACACTAGCAAGATTACCGCCCTTTCGTACCAGAATAATTTCGACATCCCGAACACAGGCATTCCTCTTCAATGGTTGTCATTTTCGTGAACAACCATTTATCTTTGCTCCAACAATTCACTGCATGATATCATCTACATTCATGCTAGCGTTACTGTGTTACATTGACAAATGAATTCCCACATTCACAGAAATCCCGTATCCCGTGAATTTGTGTCACGTCACTAAACTCCCTAGTGGTCACTCGAGACACATTTTGATGTTCTTATAGGGTGATAAACATCACTATATTTTTATTTCCACTAACTTTATTTTCTTTAGCACTTCGGGGGTAAAATTCTAAGTTTCGTTTCAGGATTTAAAATCTGTCGCAGCTGTAATGTAAAAATAAAGTTTTCACAGAAATAAAATAAATCTTTCTAAAGAATCGTGCTGTTCTTCGTTCCCACGTAAATCGCTCAAAGGTTTTCTTTCTTGGTATTTCTGAACTAAGTGGGTAGTTCAAACGCTCTAAAAAGAAACTGTCCACCGCATACGAGTAGCACAAAGGGCCATGGAGCAAACCATGCTTGTCATAACCCGAGTGCGTAACAGCGAAATCCGTCGTCGGTCGAAAGTCTACGACGTCGGACACAAGGCGATGCGCTTCAAGTGGAGTTGGGCAGGACATCTAGTCAGACGCGGAGATGGCTGATGGAGTAAAGCTGTGACCGAATGGTGGCCAATGTTAGGCAAAAGAAACCAGGGCCGTCCAAAAACGCATTGGGTTGATGATATCGTCAAAGTCGTGGGAAACAACTGGAAGATGGCCGCACGGAACCGGGAAGTGTGGCAGAAACAAGGGGACGCCTATACCCAGCAGTGGGTGTTCCGAGCTGAAATGATGATGATAAAGTAGGTAGTTGGCAAAAGGCAACTACATTTTGATTCCTGCCAAGTGAACATTGTTATAGAGTTTTATTTTATTTAGACCGAATCGTAAGTCTAGTATTTTCGACTGTTGATCTTGACGTCCTGTGTTGGATTTCTAGGCCGCACAAAGTGTTATTATTTTCAGTATGAAATTCTCAATAGCTGCCCAGAGTCTGTCTGGTGTATTGCAATAGGCTCATTCCCTATTACCTAAGACTTTGTCTGTTCACCTACACCCTTGACGAACTGTACAACACCTCTGATGCCGTAATAAGCGTCACCACCTACGAGGCCCAAACACCATAAGCAACATAGATGTACCGTCGAAATAAAACAAGATGGGACGTTTTAGAGCGTTTATACTGAAAGTGAGCAACGTTGCAAATAACTGTCAAATATTTCACTTTTTTGATTAATTTGGCAATATTACTGTATGGAAATAAGAAATATGGTTAACTAATGAATTAGAATATTAATAATAAATTGCAAATCGTAACACTGAATTTGATTTTGTAACCGTTTTAGGTATTTGGAAAGTTTCCAAATGCTTTTTTTACATCTAAAACTAAATATTCGGTGTTATGATATTAATTATTGCATTTCACAAATCAATATTTTAGTTCACTAGTTAGCCATATTTCGTATTTCCATACAGTAAATATTGCCAAATTAATCAAAAGAACGAAATATGTATTTGACAGATTTTCGCGGCTTATAAACGTGTTGAAGAAGAGATCACTTTAAAAAAATTGTATTACTTCACTGGCACTGAACAAAAGTATTTCTGTAATAAAACTGCTCTAAAGAGAATTCATCATTGTCCTACCCAAATCGCATTTTATTTAGGGTCCGCATAACATGTCCCTTTCTTCCACACTTCTCTATTAGTCGTCATTTCGGTAGTCACCCCCTCTCTAGCCATATCATCTTTCACACAGTCCATTCATCGTTTCTTCGGCTTTCCCCTAATCCTATAGCAAACCTTTCCTCACAAAATTTTCCTCATTTTCCTGCTGCTCTAAGTAGAGTTATTTTCGTAAATTAACTTTTACAGTCTGCATTCTGTTTTTCTTCAATACCAACAAAAGTCTAAGTCGCGGACGGCCTAAGGGGCTGAACAAGGTCGAGGAAATGAATTATTCTACTTTTTACTGCCTCAAAATGAAACGGAAGTGGCTGCTGAAATAAAGCCTTCAGTATTTTATGTTGAGTATTTAATTATGGAAGTAAACGGTTAGAATTAATTTTACAGTTTGTTATTACTCAAGAAGATTATTAATATTTTAACGCCTCTCTGTTACAGTCACGATAAAGGAATTTAAAAATAAATACAGCTTCCATTGCGTACTTTTTTAATTTGTAACGAGACGATATTATTATGGTCGTTCACTTCAGTGCATCACGATAACAGTAAATAGTATGGAAAAATTTATGAAGACGCTTTTAAATTTCCGTCTACGATATCGTTATAACGTGCACGTATTTTAAAGAAAATACTGTACGTTTATTTGCGGTAAACATGACGCAACAAAAGAATGCAAACACAAAAAAAGAACAAGGTGGGGGAAAACATGCGTTAGATCCACGCAAAACGGCCATCTCAACGGCCATTACCAACAAAAATCTCTTGCGACTCTATGCAGCTAGTGTAACTATACCTTCTCTCACCATCATACCAATGAATTATTCTTCTCATAATAAGAAAATAGCTCAATGCTGTGATAAAATCAAAATAGTTAATCGTTATATCAAACAATTAATCATTTAGGGCTGACTGCCCAGGTTTCCATGCACCCCTGATTCCTACTTGGCACTTTTTTCTTGGGATCTGTATCCGGAAAAAGATACAAGTTGTTTGTTCCGTTCCTACGAGCGCGAGTCTTGACAAATGTTTACTGGGAACCTTCCTGACAGGCTATAAGTAGGTACCTATGTAGCTACGACACTCGTGTAAAATGTTTATTTATTTTGTAACGAGAAAGGATTCTTTATTGACTTTCTTTTAGCGTCCTAATTCGGTATACTAACTCGTAACCCGGATGGTGGGGGGAGCTAAATGATAACATCCGCACGGTTCGATAGAAGGTACAAGGTAAGCTACACTTGCCGCGGTCGGATCGTGGATGAGTGATCATCCATTACATGTCAGCACCCCTTCATATCCTCGGAAATGTCGTTAAGCTGTTGCTCCCGGCTGTCATTCGTATATTTTTGACAGTCGTTACGCGCAGTCAGAAGCCCGAGAATCTGACAACCATGCTTACTAAGGGGTATCGTGTTAACCAGTAACAGGGTTGTGGAGGCCAGATAGGCAGTCGCTCCATGTAAAGCTGTATCCGGTTAGACTGGAAGGCGACCCCAATATAGTCGGAAAAAGGCTAGGCAAATTGATTTACCAGAAGTATCTTAGAGTGTCATTTTATTCAGAACTTAAAGCAGTAATTCCTATAAAATGCAAAGCAGAATGTACTTTGATGAATATATCCTGAAGCTACCAGGTATTCATAAGAGAGAGCGAGTGGTGCTAAACTTGAGGACACTTCATTTTATTTATTGGTTGTAAAAAGGTTGAGAACGTGCAGTAAATGTTTATGACTCTGAACTGGAGTTGTGATGCATACAGTGCATTTATGTGCTCCTGGTACTGATGTGTTAAGTTATTGGGTAACTAAAAGTGTAAACTCTTCTTATTCTTGAAAGAATCACAAGATTTGGGCATTACATGGAAGTCAGAAATATTCCGTTTATTCATTCATGTAAGTAGGTATGCTAGGATTTAAATTATTTAGACGATGATGTTTTATTCAGGATCCAGAACGAGTAGAAATATGTATGTTACATGCAGTTGATTATACGAGCAAAATGAGATCAATAATTATTTTTTTAGTATGCGGCGCAGCAAGTGGCGCCGTCTAGTTTTGTAACGAAGTTATTTGGAACCACCGAAGAGGTCGGATAAGAGTGACACTGGCTGAATACTGTCACTCTGGCAGAGCGTCGCATCCATAGATGTATGATATGTCAAAATACATCTAGATTGCGTTTCAACAAATAGTTCCTATGCCGTAATGTTGGCACCACTGTTAAATTTAAAAAACGGACCTATTAGGTAGCGCTGTAGCGGCGTAGCGTATTCGTATTGGTCCTAAAACAGTGGAGCCAACATTACTGCATGGGAACTAATTGTTGAAACGCAGTCTATGGTCGCATCAATCTACGAGGCAGCTGTCTTCTGATGACGGATGATGTCAGGGCAACTCATAGATATTTTCAATAATACATCTATGGCCAGCTCATAGAGGAATGTTTGTAAGAGAGTAGATGTATTCCTTGGAGGAAAGTAATAAAGGGAGCATGGGGGGAGAACGAGGGACCCGCTGTCTTACCACGTTCACGTCGAACTGCTATATTCTGGCACAATCCTGATGATTCAAGCTGCTGACCCACATACGATGACCACATCTGGTAAGTATCCTATGCCGTTAAGTATAAAAGTATAAAAACTTTTTTAAACCACTCAGAACTTCTTGGTTTTGATCGAACTATTGGATACAGTATTACCGCCAACTTCACTTTAATCAAACAATAAAACGGGTCGGAAACGTATCAAATTAGTTTCAAAGATCAAAGGGTAAATTTCGACAAGTAATAAAACTTTTTACTGCTCGGCAAACGCTTTCGGCAAAACCCTCATGGCTTCCTTACAGCTGGATAACAGGAAAAGTTTTCATATTATTAGTTTGTTTTCAGAACTACGATTATCAAGCTGTTTATTTATCTTAGGTGCCCTTCCCGCCGCCGCGCGTGAATTAGGAAAAAATAATCATATTTATGTATCACATTATAAGCAAACTACTAATATTAAGTTCTTATAAGAAATAAAGTTGTTTAAACCCATAGGAAGTGCCTATACTCCATTTGAAATAAGATTAAACTTATAAACAAACCATTTTTACAGTCCATCCAACCGATTCTGACTTCTATACCGTAGGTAGGGGACCGATTACCGTAGGGGATAGATTAAAAGCAGAAAAGTGGTAACAATACCAACTGTTTACTGCAGCTGCCATTTGTCATCCCACCAACGCAATAGGAGTCAAAATCGGTTGAACGGACTGTAAAAAAGGTTTAGTTAGAAGTCTAATCTTATTTCAAATGGAGTTTATATATCACCGATAGTCTCGCTCAAGACACGTACAAAAAATTATATATAAAAAAAAATATAGGTCCCGTGTAAGTACACGGGACGTATAATTTATTTTTTATTTTTTATCGACAGTCAACGATCAACGATATTTTACTTAAAAGAGATACATCGTTGATCGCTGACTGTTCATACCGTCGCCCGGCGAATATTCATTTTTCGCTTGTCACAGCGACAAGAGCTAAGAGTAGTCACTTAGCGACGCTCACTTGGCGGGCAGTATACTTGCTGAGAGACCCGCGGTACATACGCATACCAGCGAGTAATCGCTCGTTGCCGTCACGGACTCGCTGCTAGTTGCTCTCCAACTCGTTTTTAGTTGCTAGCCCTACTCGCTACTCGTTATTAAACTTGATTTAAAATCAAACATATTTTTCATAATCGATTATCACAAAAGGAAATTAAATATATACATAATATTTTTTAAATTTTATTGTTATTTATTGAGAAAAACTTTTGTACACTTTTTGTAATAAATTATTATTCTAACTTACGAGTATATTAACAGTCATTATGATCTGAAATAAATAAATGCAATAATAGACAGTGCTTAAATATTAAAATAACTTAACTATAAAATATGTTCTGAATTTGAACGTATGTACAGTCAGGGTAATTAATTGTCAAGCAAATTAACGCCCTACGCCTATTTGCCATTTCGTACAACAGTCAAAAAATTACAATTGTGATTGAAATGCATGGACAATTTGTTGGTAAACTATATTTTTTTATTTTGCTATCTTAAAATTTCATTTGCTGTCAACATAAAAATAACCTAGTAAATAATCTACATAGTTACCGAGTGAGAGTAAGTAACAAATTTCCTTAACAATTAATTTCCCTGACTTGTAAGGTCGGTACAACCTTACGACACTACCATGAATTCGTATGTAAATTCTCTTTCACAAAAATTTCTGACTTTTTTGGAATTTCCTATACAACATTGGTTATTTATATGTTTAGATATCGATGCTTGTCATTATGAATGTACGAAATAACAATTTTATTGATGAACAAAAATACACTTTCAAAACAAAAAGAAATGTATTACATGAGTGGACCGCATGCTGGGTTAACGCGCACGTGTGTACGCGGTTCATAATGATGTAATCAATAAATATACGTTACGGAGCAATATTGTAGCAGCCAGCTGACGCCGATTATTGTTGGATGAGCGGCTTCTGAGGTTTTCACATTGTTCTCACTTATAGAAGCATCAAGAATAAATGTACCCAGGATTAAAATAACTTTCCACTTGATGGGATTGACACTATTGACAGCTCATTTCAAGCTCATTAAGGCCCGGACTTCACCTAAGCGGAGACAAGATGAGAGAGATGTGTTTTGAACAACCAATAGAATTCCGTAATTCAAACATCTCGCCTCCCCTCGGCTTCAGTGGAGACCACTGAGCGGAGATGTATCATATTTGTGGTACAGAGTGAAGATGTAAGCTGTGTCTCGCAAGCTGGTGATGGCCCAACGCTCGCCGCCCGCAGCTCAGTTCCGGTCTAGGCAGTACACATTTCCGCTATAGCCAGCAGACATCTCCGCTCCAGTCTAGTCAGTACGCATCTCCGCATAGCCTTGGTGGATACACCCTAGCTACAAAACATCTCTGCTCGTCTCCGCTTCGGACATCTCCGCTCATCTCCGGTTTGGTGGAGTCCGGGCCTTAACTTATGTTTTCACCATTGAGGCTCAATATAAACAGTGATATTTTTACAGATTACACCATATTACTTAATACCTACTCGAATACCGCCGTGTTTCATCGTGAATTTATTTATTGCATATGGATTATATGTCGGCACGTATAATCCTTAGTGGATAATGATATCCATTGAACCGAATTTAAATACTACGTTTTTGGATTTTGTAAGTGGAAAATAGATATGAGAATTGCAGTGATCACATGTGAGTGACCACTGACATATAATCAGCGCTGCGCTGTAAGTCCCCGATAGCACAGCATCACGCTGAGTGGAAGCTTTCTTATCTCAGTCACGGTGTGCAGTTGGCGACTGTTTCGGTTTTGTGCTCGTGAAGATCTATTTTTGTTTTAATTTTCTTTCTTATTTCGAGTTAATAATCTTTTTGTATGCACGTGTGTTCTGTGACCCTACTTTTCTTTTTGTTCTTCTTTGATTTCAGTCAAGTACATCGGTATAATGGATGAGCGACTGAATTCCGTACTATATGTAAATTTACAGTTTGATAATATTAAGTTACTTACTTGCTTGAAATATGTATACTTTTAAAAGACAAAATAAAAGATGGAGTCGATCTTCCGATGTATGAATTTTAACGGTAATTTAGATTCATCATTAATTAAATTGGGACAACTTGCCAATTAATACGAGTTTAATAAGTAGAAATAATATTAAAATATATGATGTTGATAAGGCTTTACAAAGAGTACTGCCGAAAATCAAAGGCTGGAAAAAAATATAATATGAATACCAGCCTATTACTCGTATTATCCCATTCCGGGCCAAAGGCCTCTTCTCGTAAAGAGAAGGAATAATCACTACGCTTGCTCAAGACCGGTTATCAAAAATTTCAAGCGATAAACGGTCATAACACTACTCAGTAAATATAACTATAGATAATTACTTCTACTCTCTACTTAATTTACCATTTAAATTACAAGTCTCATACAAAAACAATAACCTAAAATAAATAAAATAAAATGGCCGCTACGCCCTACGCCACAGCACCCGGTGCAGTAATATAACTCGGTGACGGAGTGGGCCTGTGTTTCATCAGGTTATAAGCCCTGTTTGAAGCCCAGTCCTTGCCGTAAGCCCCACTGGCTGAGTAGGCATAGTTGTTATTGTAGTCGGCTGCCGAGTAGTCGCTGCTGTCACTGGACCCGAAATACGAGTGCGACATCGGGTGATGGTGCTGCTGGAAAGATAGAAAAAAAAGATTAACGTTTATCCAGCTTTATCAGATGAACTGCGAGTTGGATCCCGTTGAATGCTAGATGACATTGCGGCAGATCAAGACGAAGATAAATAAGAAAGGGGTGAATGAAACTCTATGTAGTAGGTTTTTAATATAAGTACTTTAAATATTATTCCCACGAGATGCGTGGTTTTAAAACTCCAATGTTAACTTCTTTCTATATAATTTGTATGCCAAACGTGTCAGAGCGTGGGTTACGCCAAAAATGCCATCCACACAAAAAAAACAAGGGGATAAAATGTACATTTTAGCGAAGCAATGCAATTAGCTTTGTCATCGCGTGACACGTTATAGTGAAGGGCGTCAAAGAATTGAAACATTTATTTTGACATTTCTCATATTATGCCGTATCGTGCCGTTATTTTTACAAATTCTATCCGATTTTTATTTTTTGTACAAGTTTAATTAAAATCATTTTGTAACAGAAAAAAAACATATATTATAGCGCTTAAAGATACTTTAAGGTAAAATATATAATTATCTTCACTGTGTGTGGTGGTCCATTAAAATTACGGTAAGCGTTATGTAATACGAGTATAATAAATATTTATATCATTTTCAAAGTGTGTGACAAGCTTAACAAACTGATACATAGTTAATTAACTCAGGCGTGTCTTTGCGGAAATCCATTATGTGTAGTGACTCACAGCACTGCTCTCGATGCTTAACGTCTCAACACGTCGGGTCCGGGTTCGCAATAAGTCAATCGTCATCCTGAGGATGCCTCGTTAAGTGGTGAAACACGTGTCGATTTCTTACAGGGTTCTCTTAAGACTCTTTAAGAACAGTTAAGCGGATTTGGTTACTAATATACGTCATCTATTGTATTATAATTTGGTACATACATATATTTTTGTCCTTTACCTGACCAGCTAAATTCCAGATGCTGTGTATCTATGTATGATAATCATTTTCGTATCTTTGACAGTCGTTACGGGGTAGTCAGAAGCTCAAAGTCTGACAACCAGTCTTACCAAAGGGTATCGTATGTTACCGAGTAACTGGGTTGTGGAGGTCAGATAGGCAGTTGCTCCATATAAAATACTGATATTACCATTGGTTAGACTGGAAGCTGACCCCAACATAGTTGGGAAAAGGCTAAGCAGATGATGATGATCTAGCAAGACTAAAATCTGACCCTAACGCCGGAATATACGTCAAACTTTGAAAAATCTCCATCAGTCAGACGGTGAAGATTTTTCAAACTTTGACGCGTCATGTTCCGCTACGCGAACTTCGAGTAGCGGAACTTGACACGAGCCAGTTGAATTGAACTACTGCGGTTTCGCGGCGGAGGTGTGCTGCCGGGGTGACGTACTCAGCGTATCAAATGCTATGATAAATCACAATAATGACAAATCATAGTTGCACAATGCATAAAAACTACTTGGAAACATGTAAAACATTAAATAAGTTGCTTATCATTCAATTGACAAGTGCTGAGCTCAATAAATAAAGTTTTATGTGAAACTAGCATCGTTATGCGGCTTTGCTTTGTGTAGAATGCATTTTATATTGCCTCACTAATTCAACTATCGGGACTAAATCAGTATTAGTCTACATGTGTTCTGTTTCCATTTATTGTTTACACCTAAAACAAGTTCAAAAAAAACCGGCCAAGTGCGTGTCGGACGGACCACGTACAATGAAGGGTTCCGTAGTTGGGATGAATTTATCCCAAGAATAAACTTAACATTGTAGTTGAAAAACATGTTCTCCCATACGAAATGTATGTACCTACATGTTTTTGCCACTGAAAATGTAAGTTGGTCGATTATTACTTGTTAACCTCTTTTTCCTTTAAATTTAGTTATATTTACTACTGCCATGAATCATTTTACATATCCAAAACCATTTAGCTGGCAGGGGTTTACACAAAACTTGTAGAAAACTTGTCACAAATGTCAAATACGTGAACAAAATATTAGAAACTCACACCAGTCGATCCATTCTGTAAACATCTCACCGTGAAGAGTGAGGTGAAGTGAGCAATGAAGTGAGCTGTCCATAGTGTCAATCCCTAGCTTTAGGTGCAATGACAGCTCACATCAAGCTCACTTCACCCAAGTTTTCACGGTGAGATGTTTACAGAATAGCACGGCAGTTCGAAAGAAGTAAGTACATAATAAGGTGCTACCACTTCAAAATAAATGATAAGCTACGGAGTATTATCTAATATTAAGAAAATTCTCCTTATAACACAATTATACTGCAACCAGAAATCCGTCTACAAGGTTACCCTAATCATAATAATCCTCCCTGGCTATTTGTTGCATCGGGCATTAGAAGGCCCATGTTAAACGAGATGTAATGTGATGTGATGTGATGTGTGAGATGGTGGTCTTTTCTGTGTCAATAATGGATACGAGGCTTTTGGCTAATCTGTAAAGTGGTATTGTTTTGTTTTTTTTTGTAATGTGTGTTTAGTTTGTGCAGAATAAACACTTTTTCTTTCTTTCTTTTCTTTTATGTAATTTAAGACCCAACAGATAGGGCATCACCTATCAATCCAAATCGAACAAACAAACAAACTCCTACACATTTGCGGTACTTCATTAACAATTTCGTACCAAGGACAATGGTATCTGTAAAAGCTCCTATCAAGTGGATACAGATAAATTTATTTATTTTGATGCGTTTGCGCGGCGAGTGGTTGATAAAGAGCTGGGATTGCGTTTAGATCCTCGATGAGTAACGGCAGATACATGGAATATAATAAGGCTGTAGGAGATAGAAACTTTGCAAAAGTAGATAATATGAAGACCCGAAGAAAAAGAGAAAAACAGGAAGAACTTGTGTTGGCTATGATTGGGCAGAATATAATTAGGCAATGATTGGCAAAGGGCGAATATTGGGCAAAAAAATACACTTTTTAGTTGAGGTACCTACCCCACACAAATTCGAATACCACTACCTACCTGATAAGTAAATAATAGTGACAGGAAGTTATCATCATATCATCCACATATACTAAGTGGGAAAAATACGTATTATTGAAGCTTACTCAAAATGTATCCAAGCAAAGTTAATAAAATTGATATGGGACCAACTTGGGAGCATACCCTTTCATAAAAATCAGTCCACAATTGACGGAGAAATCGGTGGACATACATTAAAAAAATACATACGCTACGAACTATCTATAATGAAAGGCCATTACAAAATTGCTTCCAATAAAGATTGATTAAAACTGAAATACGCTTTCAAAATGGGTTGCATTGCTAATTGCTTTGGACCCGCGAACTTTAATAAACGAATCAACGATGTGAAAACCAAACGATTATTTACGATAATTATTTTAATTTACTTTTTTATTTTATTTTAATTTACAAATGACATAATCTTTGTATTATTTGACATTGTATATTTACAATATATTAAATTTGATTTATTACAGCAGTAATGGCAACCATTATCATTTGGTTTAAATAGGTTTTTATTTTATTTAGGAATTTCATTTGTCTTTTATATAGCTTATTTTCTTTTAAATTTTGTGAATGAGAGAACGTTGTAGACTTAACAGACTGTAGATCGGTGGACCATTTAATTTTTTTCTAAGTACCTGGTACTTGTTGATGGGCCTACACTGTCCTCTCATACCTTTTAACACTGTAACTTGGAATCATTGTAAAAACCATTTACTTTTAAAAGAGTAACCGTGGAGTTTCTTGCCGGCTCTTCTCCATAGGAAACGACCAATTGGAACCGTGCACCTAGCTTCTGACGTTTCATAAGTGCCCTTGTAGGTTTATGTGAAATAAAAATATTTTGAATTGAATTTGAATTGAATTGAAACACATTTCGTTTTAATTGATTTTGATGAAACGAATTATTGTCGGTGTTTCAACGCTGGAAACAACGTTTGAAAAATGTTGGTTTTATAGTCATTGCTGTGAAAATCACGCGTCCCGAATTGGTGCGTTTTTTAGTGTTCCGTATTTAAGGGGTGCCAGACGGAACTAAGCCTCCGCTGTCCGTTTGTCTCTCAGCGGGCTGTATCTCATGAACCGTAATAAGTAGATAGTTGAAATTTTCACAGACTGTGTATTTATTGCTGCGACGACAAAAAAAAAACTTTAATTAAAAAAGGGGTCCCCATATAAAACACGTATTTTTTTCGCCGTTTTTTGCTAAATATTGTACGGCGTGCGAATCCGACTTACACTTGGCCGGTTTTTTATGTCCACTTATGTTTGATTTTCCTATTGTTATGCCTGTGCTTTATCATCCATCCCATACTAACACACACACACACACACACATCAATTCAATTCTATTTTAATATTATAAATGCGAAAGTAACTCTGTCTGTTTGTAAACTTACATTCATACATAAACTCACGCCGCCTTCCCATGGGGGTAGACAGAACGCCACCTGCTACAACCCTAAAATACTTCTTTTTTGCCTCGTTTACGTTCATACATCAGGGGGCCTAAAACGGCGGCATTATGCAATTCATTTTCTGAATTCCCAGCAATGCCTCTATGGTTGCACATACCTATTTTAGCTGAATCATATTCAATTCAATTCATTTCAGAATCGTATTTGGTGCAGCATGAAAAAAATTAAGACCGCAATTTTTTTTAATTTTTTTAAATTGTTTATTTATGTTTACATTTTTTATTAATCGAATGAGTTTTTGTTTTCTATTTCTACAGTTTAAGTATTATTTCATTATAATATAAAACCGTCAAACAGATGAATTGCGTAATATGAATTGAACGCAGATAATATTATGAATTGTCAGTTTGTGACAGTTTGTGTGATTCATATTATTATCATATTATGATTTGCCAAAGCGGCAGTTTTAAGCCCCTTGGTCAGTGCCGGATTAACCACGTAGCAAGAGTAGCAATTGCTACGGGCCCAGCGCTAAAGGGGGCCCCGCGTATTCAAACCCGGGCCCCACCTCCGCCTCAGCATAATTTTTTGAGTGAAACTTATTAAGAAGTGGTATATTGAATTTACTTGATGTCTCAAAAACGTGATACGTACTACCTTTGCCGACTAAGACGTCAGAATATGGGTAATACAATTTCTAAAAGTTGATTGCAAATAGACGTATTGAGTATTGTTTTTTTTTTACCACTTTATACATAAGAACCCATAGCAAATCAAGGGCCCGTCTATAAAATTTGCTACGGGCCCCGCGCTTGCTTAATCCGGCACTGCCCCTGGTCATGCACGCACGCCAGTTGCGAATACTACGCACCTGACCTTTCTGAAGAACATCACCAATAAGGTCACTATATGTCCTCCTAGGTCGTTACCTCCCGACGTTCCCACTCACATCTGCCTTGTAAGTACGAGTATCTTTTGTTAGTCGCCTTTCATTCATCCTCTCAACATGACCAAACCATCTCAGCATACCCTTTTAAATTTTTGTCACTACATCTTCTTTTAACTCACTCCGTTGTCTTACCGTATCATTCCTCAGCCTATAATTTTTTTCGGAAGTCGGTGGCTAAAAACTAAAATACAGATCCAAGGACAGCGACTTTCGAAATTAAAGTAATTTTTCACTTCGTAGAGTTTTTTAAGACCATAATCTTCTTATAGGTTTTCCTGTAATCTTTAAGTAAAGATTACTATTTCAATATTTAAAAAAATTGGCTTCAATTTCGGAGATACGAGGTAGGAATCGTAAATTTTCATAAATTTTTATCTTAAATCAATCAATCTGCCTAGCCCTTTCCCAACTATATTGGGGTCAGCTTCCAGTCTAACCGGATGCAGCTGGATACCAGTATTTTAAATGGAGCGACTGCCTATTTGACCTCCAAAACCCAGTAACTGGGTAATACGATACCCCTTGGTACGACTGGTTGTCAGACTTTCGGGCTTCTGACGACCCGTAACGACTGTCAAAGATCCACGAATGACAGCCGGGGCCAACGGCTTAACGTGCTATCCGAGGCACGGAGGAGTCTCGGTATGTAAATACGGTCACCCATCCACAGGCCGACCCCGGCAAGCGTAGCTCGACCCGTGTGGCAGTGATTACTTAGCCACGAGCTCCTCTCTAATTTTTGTCTTAAATAATTTGATAATTATTTATTTTAAAATTATTAAAAAGTAATGTTTCGTACGCTCACAACAAGTGTTTTCATTTGATATGTCACACGGTACAGTTTGTAAAGCTTCAATTTTCTAATTTGCCCCTCAAACGTGACCTCTATAATATTCAGAATTTATTTATTTACGTTACATGTCCGTGTTTGGGTCACAGAAATACATTATGTGTACCAGATTTCAACTTAATCGGTCCAGTAGTTTCGGAAAAAATTGACTGTGAAAAACAGACATACAGACAGACTCACGAGTGATCCTATAAGGGTACCGCTTTTTCATTCGGGCATACGGAACCATAAAAACGCTGTTTTTACTTCTGAATTCTTCATTTCGTCCGTTAAACACCCATATTTTTAAGTGACCCAAAGATAATGGCGTACAATCTCGCCTAAAATGACCACAATTGCCTACGCACGTGATGTCGGCCTCTATTTTGTGGTCGGAAACCATTTTGTGGTCACTGTATGTCATAAAATTTGGCGGAAAGCCCCGATTTTAGTGAAAAACTGCTTCAATATGCATTGTTTCTTTTTTGGCACCCAGTTCCTAATTAGACTTTGGGTATTCAGTTTTGGTACGGTCTAAAAAAACGTGATAAAATTCTTGTCATCTTTCAGTTGCTGTGTGTGATTACAATTTATGTCGTCATTGGATTTTTGAAGAAATGTGAGTAAACAAAGGTTTCTTTTTGCCCGTTACATAAAATGCCTAAGAGACATAGATCTACAATTTCATACGGATGAAGTCACAATGGATGCGAGAAGCCGGTCGAAATGGCGGTGATTGGAGGAGTTTAATTAATTTATATTTTCCCGGAACACTGCAAATGAATCTAAGACCTCTGTCAGGAGGATTTTGAAAAGGGTGCCTTTCAAAATGTTCAAAGGAGGATTTATTTTTACTTCAATTTGTAAATCCTACAGGAAAACGGAAATTACTTCATTATTTGAAGTGGGCCATAAATCAATCGGCATGCTGGACAGTCATTAGAAGATAACTTGTAAAAGATCAAAGTGTTTCTTATATAACGGGGTTTATTTTACTGGTATCTAACGTCTCGTCCTGATCAGATTACTGAGTATCTACACAGAGTACAGGAGATAAATGGAACCTACTCCAATTTTACTTCTGGCGTATACAAAAGATAAGATATTTTCTACCATTCCATTTAACTTTTCTACATCTCAAATTGTTCAACACTCAGCCTACCCAAATCCATACTATCCATACTAACTGATGCGAAACTAACTCCTCTCTTTCTATCGTCTATCTGTTACCTTTTCACGCCTTAACGGCTGAACGGAATTCGATGTTTCGCACACAGATAAAACATGACCTAGGTTGAGACATAGGATACTTTTTTCTCCATAGTTCGTTTCCACGGGTTAATATCCAACCTCTGCGTGGACGAAACCGCGAAAAAAAACATTCAACCATCCCAAAATTGTTTATAAATAATTACCTTCTCATATCAATAGAACAATTTATATTCATACCTTGCAAGCCTTCAAAGTGCTCAGCACACTCGGCAGCAGCAAGGCCGCGATAAGTAGCACCTTCTTGATCAGCAGCACTGACAACAGGATGGGAATTAGCAGCAGCTTCAACTTGAGTACTGCAAACAGCGTCAGGAGTGGCACTATTACTGCTAACTTCTTCTTCTTGCCTCGGGCTGGAAATTAAAAGGTTTTTGGTGATTAAACTGAATAGGTAGTCTCTAAAGCCGCGTACAGATTTGCGAAACGTAGCATGCAATGTAACATGAAAGGAGCATTTCATAAGTGTGGACGCAGGGCGCGCACGAACAGAGCATGTACGTACTCACATCTGTTTCCGATATGCGCGCGGCGAACATAGCTCAGTCTGTCGAGAACACGGTTTCCATGGTTCGCGCGCGTTCCGCAGTACAGACACACACAACCCGTCCACACTGACACTCCGTGCACACTGCGCGCCCCTTTGTGTTCGGCAAAAAACCCGACAAATGGCGGATCGCGGCGCGCACGAGTTGAAATGCTCTGTTCGTGCGCGTATTGAGCACGGTTCGTGCGCGCAAGCCGTCCACACTATGGGAATTCTGTTACATTGCATGATACATTGCGACAATGTGGACGGCAAATTCTTTCATTGCATGTTACATTTCATGATACGTTTCACCAGTCTGTACGCGGCATAATAGATCGAGTAGAGATGAATATTATTTATTTATTGATTTAGTATCTCCAACAAAAGATGTACATAATATGGATACATAAATAAAGGGCAACATCAGGTATTAAGTAGGTATACTCCTTTACTTATATGAGACCTCAGCGTGCACAATAAAGAAAGAAAGAAAGAAAAATATTTCATTTGGGACACGCACAGGAAATACAAACAGTAAGTAGGTAATAATAAAAATAAAAAATAAATTATAAAATAAAAAACAAAAAAAAGAATTAAAAAAAACAGAATAATAACGACCTGTGCGAGGCCAAAAAGGCTCCTATCTCAGCATAATGCGGCGATATTTAAAAAATAAATACCGCAGCGCTGGTATTCTGATAGGGCCCAATAATGTTAACAACTATACTAACAAATTTAAAATTTTAATAATATAATAAAATATCCTAATCAGAACGTTTGACAAGCGGAACGATTGATGATAGCAGTGAGTTACAATCATACATGCAGATGTATTTTGACCATCTTTAGATACAGTAGATGTGGAAAGCTTGTCAATAGGTAGCTATTGATGATGATGGCGATGATGCGTTCTAGCCGATTTTGGTGCATTCGATGACTTTTCAGGGTTAGATGTGAGGTAGAGCTGATTGAAAGGTAGCTATTAATCAGCTCGTAAATAATATTGAATTTGTCCGATCCGTTACTGCGGGTCTTGATGAACCAAACTACAATAGTAAATGCATTAACAATTATAGAACCTATGACTTATTCATCAGGCTAGACTTACACCTGGTAAGTCTAGCCTGATGAATAAGTCATAGTAAAAGTACTGGCTAAACAGATAGTTCCAGTTCTTGATTGGTTAGTAAAAAATATTCTCTTCGAAGAGAGAATTTCTAACACTTTCATTATCTTTTACGTTCTCACCAGTGCGTATTCAACAGTGATCCATAAAGATTCCTAATTCATTCTGGTCACAGTCACAATCGTGCGACACAAATCAAATAATTATAAAATCAAACATTTTACTACTAATCGCTTAGAATTTAGGTACATCTATAACTTTACGCCCCAAATTCAACCAAAATCGTAGAAATTCAATTACACAGTCATTTAGTTCGGACCAAAACATCTGTCAGAACAGGTCAAATCCCACGTTTTAACCCCAATACTTATGACCCCGACGATCTATGGTAATTACGATGATATGGTGATTATTTACGACTGTTAATTGCTCTTCTTTATGGTCTAGTTTCATTAATAGGTCAATTTGTGTTTGTGGAAATGGTTTATTTATTGGTTATGGGAGTGATAACTAAGTATTAGTATTATTGAAGATGATTCCTTTATTGACGAAAACCAACTTTTTTATTGTTATTATTGATGATTGATTTGACAACTATCTCACCTGAACTTTGTGGTCTTTGGTAACTAACTCGCTCTACAAAAATAATTCGTGTATTTTTGTATACAAGGTGTAATTTAAATAGGTAACTGTACTCATCATTATGAACAAATTTTACTATGCGGCCAACCGTGACTGCGAAAATATATCTGCTGTTCCATACATATCTATGCGAACATAAGTATGTGCGCATAAGCGTGTGTACATTTGTGTGTGTTTATGAATGTATGGAGCAGCTATTTCTTTTTCACGATTTCCGCTTCTGTCCCATAGTAAAAGTTGTTCATAATAATGAGTACAATGACCCCCTAGGAGGTTTTCAGTTTTTCAATTAAATCTCGTATTGATAGGTTCACGTTTGACCACTTATGGTATGAGATGATGGTGCCCGGTTGAAGAACTTAATAACTCGAGAGCTGAAGACTTCCTGGTTTCAGGTTATTTATTAACCATACGAGTCTAATTATTATCTGGTGTAAGAAGACACTTCACAAATAGCCGCTATCTACACATTCTGTAGGTACATCAAACTAAGTAGCCCTGAGCAAAAATTATTACCGGGAAATGACTTTTATTCTTGTTTCGAAAAATCGATTTTTACGGCAACGTTCAATGTTACGCACGCAAAACATTGTGCTTATGATGTTACGGTACAGGAGTTGTGGGGGTATTTAAAGTTAATTTAAAATATATAAAACTTGATTTCGTGAAAAAAAGTAAATAAAAGTTGGAACTTGATCTTATCTCCGTGACCAAAAGGTTCACAAGTAAGGTCCAGAACAAAAAAGAGAATACAAGGTCAAATATGGGGAGTACAAGTGACTCTTCGCTTCGATAACACTTTTTAAAAGAGTAACTGTGAAGTTTCTTGCCCATTCTTCATACGAAAACTACCTTTTGGAAGGGGTGACTAGAATCAATTCAATTTCTTGTAAACTTTGACGTTCAAAAGTGCCTTACAAGGGCCTATTTGAAATAAATGATTTGACTTTGACTTTGATAGGCGTCTTTTTACACCCTTTAGAATGGAATATCTTAATTTTTCTTAAAATATAGTTTATAAAGGTTCCACATATTTTGCTTACTGACTTCAGCATGTAAGACCTGATTCATGTTTTTACGATTTCCAACTCACAATATATGTGTGCTGATGATACAACCTCCTTAACAGTTCAAGTTATACAACACTCGTAAGGCCATTATTTTACATTATGCAGTAATACTTACATATTTAATGCAATATTCCTTGCCAACAGTTTTGTCGTATCAACCCGAACATTTTTGTATTCCCCTCAGAAATAAAGTTAAGAAATAGCTGACACCCACTTGGCTAAGGTACAAAAGAATGATGTGCCAAATTGTTAAAAAAATATATCTAGATATGATTGCTGTGTTACAAAAATGGAATAAAAGCAAGCACTATAGATATAAAGAAAGAACAAGATAAAAATAATATTTTTTATTTTTTAAACTTAGTCTCTTCTAAACTTGAAACTTAAAGTTAAGTAATAATTTGCGACTGATAAACACAAATTATTACTTAACTTTAAGTACATTTTTGATTAAGGGGGATGCGCTAAGGTAGCCTGCGAAATTCAAATTTTCGTACGTGTTTTTGCAATTTGCAGGTCAGTTTCTGGTTACCTTGTCAGTATATATATGAAAACATTATGTATGTTCGAAAAAATCGACATCTTTTTAGTAAGATAAGTGACAGGCATAATTTTAACACTAGAAATAGGAACAAATTAGATCAACCACGTTTCAGATTGTCTAAAGTGCACACTTCTTTTATGGGGTACTGTGTAAAATGTTATAATAAAATACCATTCGATATTCTTCAACTGAATGAGAAGAAATTTAAAACATGCATTAAACGCACACTATGTAGACAAGCATATTATAAGTTGGATGATTATATCGATGATAAAAATGCTTGGCTTAATGCTGGTCCTGCTCCACAGCCACTTGGGCTCACTAGTTAAAAATTTTAATGTTTGGAAGAGTTGCTTCCCCTTTTTATTTTTCTGACATTACGAACTTAATGTTTATTTTTTATTTAAACAAGTTTAATTGTTGAATGTTCCAATGGATAATGATTTTCTTTCTTTTTGGTAGTATCATTCTATTAATCTCTCAAATACATTGCATACTATAGTTTTGTATAATTTAGAAGCATTTTTTCAATTTTTGTGAATGTGAGTACCATGGAGCCGTATTTTATGTTATTAAGATGTTTGTTGACTTGAAAGAGCACGGCAGTTGAGAGTTTGTCATGCCCACTTAAATGTCTCGCTGATGGTGGCGAGTGTGTTGGATCATTCGGTTCCCTACAAAATGGTTGAGCTGGATGGTGCTGATCCACGCGTCATGTTCGTGAACGGGCGCCGTCAGTTGTGACTGGTCATCTCTTATCTGCCAGGGCTTATTTTTAATGTTATATTTTGAATTGTTTTAATTTTTTTATTGTACATTGTTCTCACATATAGAAGCAACAAGAATAATGTACCCAGGATTGTGTAATTTTCTATATTCAAAAGAGTGTCCTTGGAGTTTCTTGCCCGTTCTTCTCCATGAAGATCTACGTTTTGGAACTGGGCAACTAGCTTCAACTTTCTGACTAACTGACCGACTATTTGACAATTCAAAAGTGCCTGTAAATGGTTTAATTGAAATAAATGCTTTGAGTTTGAGTTTGAGTTGTATTTTGATAAACATAATTCGCGACCGTAACAAATATGGCTTTACAGAATTATAATCATTAGAATCAGCAACACAACTCATTATGTTACTACATATATTGGCCTCAAATATCATGATTTCATGAAATAGTCATTCAATAAGGTAATAATGAACTTAGAGTTGTATTGATGATTTTTATGATAATAATTCTGTAAATAAATATTTGATACGACCGCAAATCAAATTTAGATCAACATAAAACGTATGCTGACGTGCAAATTGCAAAAAAACGTAACAAAAATTTAGATGTCGCAGTCTACCCTGACGCTTTCGCCTTAAGCAACGTTTATAAATACCTAAACGGATAGGCACTAAAAAAACTTTACAATCGATGGATACTATGGCAAAATCTTTTTTTTTTTTTAGTGAAGTGAATGATGTTTTCAGTAAGAGAAAGGAAAAGTCAAAAGATTTTCGTCATTTTAGTTATAGGCTAGTTACTGCATTTACATACCTAGGTGTTCATATTTACTTTTATTTTACTTTAGCTTTTTCAGGAATGGTTAGTACACACCTGATTTAGAACTGATTTCACGTTTCTGGATACTTTTAGCCTTAGACTTATCACCGTCATCGTTTTCAATATCTGAGAATCAAAGAAAAACATAGGTTTTACTAGCTGCTCATATTTTTGGTTTTTTAACGCGACTTGCGGTAGGAATAAACTGGCAGAAATCGTCACGTAATAAAAAGGCGTTATGCCCGAAAAAATCAGTTGCAAGTATCAAAAGTTTTTGTTTTTATTTTTTTATACAGAGCCATCTCTCTCTCCCTGATACTTGAGACCATACTAGATGGCTTTGTATTCATACATAATATACAGCAATAAATTTCGTTCGAACCGGATGTCCTACGACAGCTCCCAATTTTTTTTTTGTTCATTTAATATTTTACTACAGATGAATTGGTTTTCAGTGATTGTTTCTAGGCAATCTAGAAGAAATGGTACTTTTATTTTATTTGGCAAAGAAGATCACCCGTTTTGGGATAACATTTTTTTTTTGGCGGCCGTCACTAGTAATTACATGTTTTTAAAGTACACATAATTATAACGCAATATTTTTTACTAAGGCGTCATCGTCGAGAACAATTTGTGTTCAAAATTATACAGCAGTAAGGGCAGGTTTTAGGAGATTGTCTTTAACTTTTTAAGACATTTTGATCTGCATTCACAGATTTTGAAAAAATCGTATAGTCAGCAAGAAAATATGCAGTTTTCGCAAAAACTTTTGTTGTGTTGTATTGTATTTGCGAGGTAGTGCTTACAGAATGTTACATGAAATGGCGGAAGGACATAATTTATTTCATTCAAAGATTGTTGTATATCTTTGTTCGCAAATAAATTACAGCATTGACGCAATACAAATAAATGTTTCTATTACTGCCACCATTCAAATAAAATGTAATTCATTCCTGGTCTTCGACTTTTGTTTTTTTATGCCAAATCGCCGTACAAAATGGGTAATCTCCTTTCAAAATTCGGTGAAACGAAACTGCATAAACGAAGCTATCTAGACTACAAGTCACTACTGACACGATTTTTCAACCAGTGGTGCAGGAGCAGTGGTGATGCAATAATTTACACTAAGTAAAGCGCCTATCAGGCTTCGAACCCATGACCTACAATCCGTAAGTAGCGGCCATTACAGGGGACATCACTGCTCTATCACGATGATATTAAATGGATGAATTTACATAGATTTCCCACAGTAACATTGTATCCAAAGCTAAAAGACAAAATCTAACATCCCTAAATCATCTAAAAACTACAGATAAGCAAAATTAACAAGCTAATTACGTACACAACCCCATATGTAAACAACATTACCCTTCTTAACAGCCGCAATCGGCTAAACACAAACAATGTATCTACGCCAAATCTAAACACTGCCAAGAAGGGTGAATAACATCATTATCGGCGTGGTTACTGTGCTCTGTTTGTCTTTGTGGGTGACCGCAAATTGTGCTTTCAGCCTATGTATGTCGTTCGAGGTAGGAAATTGTTTGACACTTATAAATAAAAATGTATAGAATTGTATTATTATATTTATGTTTGGCTTAATCACGCTATAATGTGTGTTTCTGTAATTACTGAGGTATTAAACTACTAATAGAATTGGCTTTCCACACACACAGCACCACACACAGTGGGCCCTATCAGAATACCAGCGCTGTGGTATCAATTTTTTTAATAAGAATAAGAATAAATTTATTTCGCAAAGTTTACATTCAAGTGGATTGAATTGCTAGACCTCACACTAGGATAAATATCGCAGCATTATGCTGAGATATGGGCCTTTTTGGCCTCGCACAGGTCGTTAATATTATTTTTGTTTTCGTTTATACCAAAAATATGTTTATTTTATTTTATTTGAATGCTATGCCAACGACCTATTCAGTAGAAGCATTAACATATTAAAAAATAACATAAGCATTGAGTTATGGTGAATTAGTCACTTACAGGCGTACACAGCACTTACATAAAAAATTGCTTCTTAAATATACGTTTTAACTCGTTATTTTTCAAACGGAATTATTATTTAAGACAGTCGCAATCGAATAACTGTTAAAAAGCGTAAAGTTAAGCCCGTTAAGCCTTTCATAACTATTCGTATAACAGCCAACACCGACGCTTAACGTGCTGTTCGAGGCATGAAAGGTTTGTAAATGATCACTTAAATCTATTCATGTCTTCGTTATTTACACGCAAAACCTTGTTTTTTAGAATACCAAACTTGAGATTACCATTTTTTTTTGTTGTAAATCGTTAAGATAAACAGAAAATTGTTACTTAGGCGAAGCTTCCAGTCTAACCGGATGCAGCTGAAATCAGTATTTTTTATAGAGCGAATACCTATCTGACCTCCAAAACTCAGTTACTGGGTAATACGGATACTTTTTGGTAAGACTGGTTGTGAAACTTTTGGGAAAAAGCAAAGTTTGTTACAGAATAGGGATGCTATACACAAAACGTGTGTTTGAAAACTTCCAAGAGCTAGTACCAAACAGTTTTTGTGAAGTAAGTTTCGAGAAAAATGACTAACAAAGTGATAATGTACCAACGAAGATGTTCATATTTAACCACCGTAAGGACTATTCTTACTTGCAGCGCTCGGCGGCTATAGCACCGAGCTAGTAACAGATGTGATCATCGTGTTCACGGGATTTTGTTTTAAAACTGGTTAGATATGAACTTCTTTGATGGTGCCTATTTCTGTCGCCAAACAGCTGTGTTTCACTTTAGAGGGATATTCCAGTGATATATTATAAATAGTCTGCTTCATTGGTCTGGTGGTCGCAAGCGCTACTGTTGACCTTGAAGTTCTGGGTTTGATTTCCGGGTCGGGCAAAGATTTATTAGGTTTTTCCATCTGGAATTTCTCGGTAGCAACCCGGAGTCTGGATTTATACACGGTTGATGGCAATAGGCTAGCCCCTTATTACATGGGACTTAAAAATAACTAGCGAAATGCGGGAAAATTTACGTCTGCCTAACCCTAACAGTTATTTCATATATATTTTCGCTCTGACAGCAACCCAAGAGCAACCTTATTGCAACGACAATAAAGATCACTGTGATTTTGACAGATATGAAAAATCAGAGGTAAAATAAAACTGTAAACATATTGTAAACACGCAACCTGGTTATTATGAATTAGGTTCGTAAATCTCGACCACAAGCTCATTGCTCATTCTGACAAAAATATTTTTATTTATTTATTAAAACCATATGTACAAGTAAAAAAAGGCGGACTTAATGCCTGAGGCATTTTCTACCAGTTAACCTCACCGAACTAAAAGTAACAATGGGAAAACAAAACTACATGACTAAACGAAATCGAACTTAAATTACTTTCTGCTAAAGGCTCAATTTACATTGCCACGGATCGGAATGGAAGCGAGTTTTTGGTAACGATATTGTGCATAGCAAAATGAACTTTATGTCAATTGTGTAACATACAAACTAATAGATACGAGCTTGTAACTGCGGGAATTACCGAGAATGCGCGAGAATTCTCCAGAAAACGCGCGACCTTTTATTTGGCTCGTATCTAGTTTATACGTTACACTATTGACATAAAGTTCATTATGCTTTGTACAAAAAAATCCGCTTCATTCCGTTCTGCGGTAATGTAAATTGAGCCTAAAACTTTCTAAAGCCAGTTTAATCTGATATCTATTTAATTATTTTTTTTTGCTTATGGCGTCCCTGGGGGAGTCCAATTCAGCTTGTCCCTTGCTGCCCGCAGGGACAGACTGGATCGAATCAGGATAATTAGGGACGGATTTAAAGCTACAGGCTCAGCAGCGCGGGCTGGAACGAGTAATGGTCAGAGCGGTCAATTTCTGAGTAGCTACTTAGAACTTTATTTTACTTTACTTTATGGTTTATCTAACTTTTTTCGAAGCCTTCGTCGGAAATTATCCCACGGGAACGTAATACCAGGATAAAAAGTAACCTTTGCCCAGATGCAGGTGTGTAAGGTCACAGGCAGGGTGACAAAGTTACTTTCCCGTTTATAATATTCTATTTACACTTATGTAAAAGTCAGTTGTGTAACAAAAACCCATATCCCAACTAAAAATATATATGCGAAAGTAAGTTTGTTTGTTACGCTTTCACGTTAAAAAGGGTGAACGGATTTAGATGAAATTTGGCACATGGATAGACCATGACCTGGAAAAGGACATAGGCTACCTTTTATCCCAATACTCCCACGGGATCGAGACTTAAGCGGGTGAAACCGCGGGTCGCCTAGCTTTACAGAAAGACAAACAAAAAAAAACACCAGTAATTTCAGTCACATCATTAACTACACATACATTAACCAAGTCATGAGAAATGCTGACACACATATTAAACCAATAGTCTCACAAAATAAATCGTTAAACACACAACCTCTCTCTGTATTATCGGTAAGGCCTTTCAAGCGAAGACTTATTAACTAGAAATATCTGAGAAGGGATTACTTGATATAACTTAGTTTAAAAGGAATTTAATTTCCGATATCTTTTAACTCAGGCTGTCCTTGTAGCAGAAAGGGTAGGAATATTGTTTTGTAAAGATATTGTAAGTGTTTATAAAATTCTAGCTTTTTCTTGCCACTTCCTCAACGTGAATTTTGTATTTATTCCGGACAGATCCCTTTTGTAAAATATTATAATTTTTCATCAACTGTTTTATAATTACCGTTTAATATTTTTTTCAGACTGAAAGTTAGGCAACATTAAAATTGTTGTTAGATTCAAAATTTCTGAATAATCATATTCAGAATTCAACATTTTAAACTGCAGTATCAACTGTCAGATTGGGTCAAATGTTTTATGGACCCTAAGCACTATGGGCTTACCATAGACATCATAGCGTTATTACGTTAAAATCTGATTTACCGGTTAACATAAATCTCAGTAGGTAACCGACTATGGGTGGCCATAAAGGTTATAATAATTTTCATTTATTTTTGGATGAACCAACGAGCATATTCTCAATATACGAGCTGCTTCTCACACGGGCAACTGCCGTGCTATTCTGTAAACATCTCAGCGTGATAACTTGGGTGAAGTGAGCTTGATGTGAGCTGTCATTGCACCTAAGGCTAGGGATTGACACTATGGACAACTCACTTCACCTCACTCTTCACGGTGAGATGTTTACAGAATGGATCGACAGTACGTTGCTTGCTCCCGCATCACCAGTCCTGACTCTTCTATATTGTGGCTGATGAGACCAAACAGATGAGTGTCTTACGACTTCCACGCCAACGAAGTCGCGGGCAGAAGCTATTCCTCAATATATTTCAGTTTTAAATATTGGGGTTATCCCACAATGTATGCATAGAGTTCAAATGCAAAGAAAAATTAAAGAAGGTAAAGTAAATCCAGTCCCTGATTTGAAGGTCCCTATCTAAGGTATGAATAAGCTCTCCGACTTGCCAGCTTTTGACTTTTAAAGATTGTCAACTCTAAAATTCTAAGACATGACAGGTATCGCTGGTGTTGGCGATAAGTTTGCGAAGCCAAACTGGGCGGATTGATGCATCCTATAAGAGGTTGCATCAAGACAGATGGGCCCGATCGTCACACACTGGAAGCCTGACGCCACAAGCTTAAGAAAAGCTTGTGTGACGAATTGGGCTTATTCCTGACCGATTGGCCGGAGAACACATAAACATAACAGCACGCTTGTTGTTGATGATGGCGAGGCAGAGGTGTAACTGAACTGTGTAACATTTCGCATACGTTGTCACAGGACCTAGGCTGGGTTAGATTCCCGGGTCGAGCAGTGTTGTTGGGTTTTTCCATATGAAATTTCTCAGATGCAGCGTCTGGATTTATGCCCAGTTGATGGCAATAGACTCGCCCCCTATTACATGGGACTTAAACATAACTGGTGATGTGGATGTAGGTTCTATAGGTACACCTCTGCCTGAACCTTTGGGAATACAGGCGTGATATTATGTTATCATTCAAAGAAGTTCTTATGCCTTTAGATAAAAATGTTCAGAGAATTTTCTGTAATCTACTAGCGGATGGTTCAAGCATCAAACCGCAAGCCATCCGATCACGTAGCCTAACTTTTTATTAGGGTTTCGTTGGTAAATAGCCGAGAACCCTTATAAATTAATTCACTCCATTAGTTTGTGCATCAGTCTGTAACAGCCTTAATTTTGTTCCCGAAATGTTTATTTTGCAAAAAAATTGTTAAACATTTTTAAAGTAGTTTTGTTATTGATTGTGGATTGTATATTTTGATCACTTTATGAGGCTTAGGTCGGCCAGACATTCAATACGAATTTGTATCGTACGTATGGATACGAAGAACAGAATGTAAAAATCACTCATCCTCTTTAAAAAAGGGTAGATGCTCCGACCAGACGGGTGTTGTGTCTGGTGGGTAACTGCCCGACGATTGATGTCGGGACGTTGTATATTATACTCGTCGCGCAGTAATATCTGCATGCAGATTATCTATCTCGATGTCGGATTTTGCGTGACGTCAGTGAGATGCGTAGTTGACATGTGGCGATGTAGATGCCGCCAAAAAACACAAACATACGCTTGTACGAATTAAGCTCCGTGCAGACCAGCGCGATGCGACGCTGCGACGCGACTCGAACAATACAATTTCTAAGAAAACTTGACGGTATAACAATAACCGGTGTCGCGACGCGCTGTGGCGTCGCGCTGGTCTGCACGAAGCTTAAAGCACGAACACTGGTTGCGTTTTTCTCCGTTGAAATGCCAGGAGTGACTGTGACCCGTGACCGGTGATAACATTGTAATGGATATTTATAATTCGCTCATTTGAAGACTGGGGCGGCATCACAATAGAAGTCGCAGAACCGAACTGGTGCGTGAAATATAATATTTAAAAAGATATGATTTTAGTGAATTCCACCATAATATGTCCGGGCTATTTCATGGTTATCTAAGCATGAATTAAAAATATAAAAAAATATTCATATTTGTAATATTTTCTATAATTCTATTTTTAATGTACGAATGCAATCCGGACAATTTGGGATTGATTACGAACGTCGGAACTAATACGCGCGTACATGCACTAGCTCGCACACACCGCAGTACTCGGAGGATGGGGATGGATCGTGCGTATTCATAAGTGTTCGTACGAGTTAAGTACGTCTGAAAACGCATCCAAAGTGCGGCCGGCCTCAAGTTCGCACCTAGTGAGTGAGATACTACAGTGCTCGGAGGATTGGAATGGATCGTGCGTCTTCGTACGTGTTCGTACTAGTCAAATTCGTCTGAAAACGCATCTAAAGTGTGGCCGGCCTCAAGCTCGCACCTAGTGAGTGAGGTACCATAGTACCTACTCGGAGGAAGGGGCTGGATCGTGCGTATTCGTAAATGTTCATACGAGTCAAATTCGTCTGAAAACGCATCCCAAGTGCAGCCGGTCCTCAAGGCCGTAAGAGCTTTTTCAATTGAATCTAATGACAAGTGATTTCATTGACAGTTGTGATTTCTGTAGAAAAAGACAAACATTTTAAATGATTGAAAATTATTAACTGAATTTTAGGAACCGGAGATAACCGTCGTTTACTTTGGAAACTTCGAATAAAATGTTGTTAGCTGTGGTGATAGAGTGAAGGGTATTGACAGAACTATTCCAACAAAATGTCTAACCACATCGGAAAATCAAACTCAAAGCATTTATTTCAATTACTTAAACCATTTACAGGCACTCTTGACTTGTCAAAGGAGTCGGTTATTCGGAAAGTTGAAGCTAGTTGCCCATTCCAAAGCGTTTTTCTTTTGATCGACACTTATCTTAATATTAGTTATCATTAATTGCCAAGATCTAAACTTGCTGATAACAAACACTTGTGGCGAAAATCTACAGAACCATAATTTCGAGTTTACGGGAAAATCAGCGATAGATACCGGCGTCGGTGTATTGCGTGGAAGACCATACGGTGGTGTCGCCTTACTTTGGCGTAAAACCATCTTTCAAGCGGTATCTGTCATACAGTGTACAAGTGCGCGTATAGCTGCGATAAAAGTGACGTTGTGTGAAAGTACGGTATTAGTGTTCTCAGTTTACATGCCAACGGACTCGGCCGAAAATCTTGCCGAGTTCACGGAATGTCTGGGCGAGATTGCGGCTATTGTTGAGGAATATAGTGTAGACTCTGTGTTTATATTGGGTGACTATAATGCGCAGCCTAGCGCGCGGTTTGGAGTTGAACTTCTGGACTTTTGTGTTGAGCAGCAATGGCGTTGTGCCGACATTGAAATATTATCTTCGGACACATATACGTACGTAAGTGACATTTATGGTTCTCAGAGTTGGTTAGACCACTGTGTAGTATCTGAAGCAGCGTGGCTGTCTGTGGTCGATGCAAAGATATTACACAACGTTTATTGGTCTGACCATATACCATTAGAAATAACGTGTAACTTAAATGTACTTAGAATGAAGGCCAAAACTGTTATTAGTAAACGCAATAAGGTCACGTGGGGTGAAAGAGACTTGCAACAAACTGACTTATATAAGAATTTATGTACGACGAGACTAAGACTGGTTGATTTTCCTTCCGAATTTAGAAAATGTAGTGATAAATTGTGTACGAATGTAGAACATAGGTCCATTATTGATAAAATGTACTACGAAATTGTTGAAATATTGAGCGAAGCGGCATGTGTTTGTTACTGTGGGCCGGATCAAAACAAAAGAAAACCAGTGATAGGTTGGAACAAACATGTTCGACAAGCACACTCGGGGGCGCGGCTAGCTTTTCAGAATTGGGTGTTATGTGGTGAACCGAAAGTGGGTTCTGTGTACGATACCATGAGAGAAACAAAACGGGTTTTTAAAAGTAAATTAAAGTGGTGTCAGGAAAACACAGAACAAATAAAAATGAATATTATAGTATCTTGTCACAGAGAGAAGGATTTTAGCAAGTTTTGGAAGCACACCAACAAACTGAGCGGCAGGCCGAGTCTACCTGCGAGTGTGGAGGGTGTTAGTGAGTCTGCCTCCATAGCTAATCTCTTTAAAAATCACTTTGCAATGAAGTCCCCTCTAGGGTTAATTGGCGAGTCATTGTCAACGTTTAGGGAGCCAACAACGGGATCATCACTGGTAAGGGTTACAGCTAAAGAAATAGCTGCAGTGTTGAAAAACATGAACCGCGGTAAATCACCTGGGCACGATTCTCTAAGCATAGAGCATTTACAAAATTCAGGGGTTCATATGCCCAGAGTGCTGGCAATGTTTTTCAACTTCTGCTTCTCACATTCGTATCTGCCTGAAGAGCTTATGAAAACTTTAGTTGTGCCGGTTATAAAAAATCGAACTGGAGACGCGTCGGACATAAATAACTATAGGCCCATATCGTTGGCTACGATTATTGCCAAGGTTTTGGACAGTGTGCTCGACAAGCAGTTAAATAAACATCTGTCGCTTCACGATGCCCAATTTGGCTTCAGAGCGGGTCTTTCAACAGAGCAAGCTGTGCTGTGTCTCAAGCACACTGTCAGATACTATACGGACAGGAAGACCCCCGTATACGCGTGTTTTCTTGATCTTTCAAAAGCCTTCGATCTGGTGTCCTATGGTGTTTTATGGAACAAGCTGTATGAGGATACAACACTTCCGGGTGAGATGATTGAGCTGTTTAGGTATTGGTACGGCCATCAGACTAATATGGTGAAATGGGCAGGCTCGCTATCCGATCCTTACGGGCTGGAGTGCGGGGTCAGACAGGGAGGTCTGACTTCGCCGAAACTCTTCTGTTTGTACGTGGATCGGCTGATTCGTGAGCTCAGCAGCACTATGGTAGGCTGTTCCATTGACGGAACACTAGTCAATAACATAAGTTACGCCGATGACATGGTGCTGCTGGCCCCATCGATCAGCGCCCTCAGGAAACTCATATCTGTTTGTGAGCGATATGCGGAGGCCCAGGGCCTCAGATATAATGCAAAAAAGAGCGAGTGTCTGATGTTCAAGGCAGGCACTAAAGACTATCAAGAAGTGCCGCCTGTTACACTCGGTGGGACTGCGTTAGAGTGGGTAAAATCTTTTAAATATCTGGGGCATTGGGTCACCGCAACGCAAGCGGATAATGTTGATATGGAGAGGGAGCGTAGGGCGCTGTCAGTCAGGAGCAATATGTTGATCCGTAGGTTTGCAAAGTGCTCGAGGGGTGTAAAAAGTACTCTATTTAGGGCATATTGCCAATCATTTTACACCTGCAGTCTATGGGTCGACTACACGCAGAGGGCTTACAGCGCCTTACGCGTCCAGTACAACAACGCATACAGGGCGCTGTTGGGGTTGCCACGACACTGTAGCGCATCAGGGATGTTCGCAGAGGCACGTATAGACGGCTTTTCCGCAATCATACG
Source organism: Agrochola circellaris (assembly GCA_914767755.1). Classification (NCBI taxonomy): domain Eukaryota; kingdom Metazoa; phylum Arthropoda; class Insecta; order Lepidoptera; family Noctuidae; genus Agrochola; species Agrochola circellaris. The sequence goes on along the minus strand of OU611863.1, from coordinate 14,658,262 downwards.
AAAGCGTGTCGCCTCCCTGATGCGGCGGGTACGGGGCAGCGCCAACAGCCTCTTGATGACTGTGGCTGATAGGATGGAGGGTATAACACTCAGGCACTGGACCAGCACACAGGTATTACCTTCAAATCGTGCCTTGAAGTAATGCTTTGTTAATTATTGCTTGGGTGGTTATTGTCTTGTTAGTGATTTTGACATTATTGATCGTGATTTTGACATTATAGTTGTGATTTTGACATTGTTATTATTGATGATGATTTTGACATTATTACTAATGATGATTTTGACATTATTATTAATGATGATTTTGACATTATAATTGTGATTTTGACATTATTATTGATGGTTTTGACATTGCTAGTAATTATGACCAAAATTTGCCCAATATTATTATTATGTACTAACACTAGTGTTTAAGATGTGTATGTAACTAACTAACATATTGGATTGTATGATCTGTTAATAAATAAATTTGATTTGATAATTCAAAGAAAAGTAGGTCTCAAATATAACAACTGTTTTTTTTATTTCTATTATAGTGCCGACAAATTACCTACTCATTTCAACAAACAAATTAATGAGGTATAATTTTCTTTGTAGTCGGCCATTTTGTTAAGGTCATTGGGCATGACTAAGACAGGACAAAGAAGGTTACTGTTAGCTTGTCTATCAAATCTTTTGTGACAGTAATAAACGTTTGATGTGTAAAATGGATGGACTCATTTCGATGCTTATCATCAATGTCGTGAACGTCTGTTTTCTTTTTTTACTTAAGTTTTTTTGTTTGGATTAAGATTATATTGATAGATAAAGGACATCTATAAAATGAAAGTGACTTTTTTCGTGTCTGTGTTGCGCGTTGTTCTTCTAAACCACGGAGCGAATTTTGATGCCGTTTTCACCACCATTTAGATAATTTATTCCGGAAGGTTTGTGTGTATAACACATTCATATTAAACTTATATAAATAATAAAGAAATCTGAATGTCTGAGTGTTTTGTCGTAAAAACCGTGTGAAGCAGGGGCGGGGAGTTTGGGCATCGGGAGTCGCAAGCCGATTTCCACCGTAAGGGCGGGCTTGCGGACGGAGAGCGATGGGTAGCTCACCGTCCGATAAGGACCAGCCATGCTATTCTGTAACCATCTCACCGTGAAAACTTGGGTGAAGTGAGCTGTCAATAGTGTCAATCCCTGTGGAATGACAGCTCACTCCACGCTCACTTCACCTAAGTTTTCACGGTGAGATGGTTACAGAATAGCACTACAGGCCCGGGTCGACTGCGCGTTGTATTCCACGCGCGCTTCAAAGAGATGTCAGCACCAACAGACGGGGTCCGTTAGGGCCAGGGTTGCGAGTTTGTCCAAAAGGGATAACGTGGCCCCGGCACACAGGCAACGGAAGCAACACGGGTGGGTTTTAGTCAGTAAAAGTATGACACGCCCTAGCTCCGCCCAGAGCGGGAGAAGTTATTTGATAATTTCCCACACAAAAAAATTTTAAAAAGAGGTGGGGAGTTAGATAAGAATATAAAGAACTAGCTGCGCCCCGCGGTTTTACCCGCATAAGTCTCGATCTCGTGAGAATATCGGGATAAAAAGTCCTTAAATCCTGCGAGCCAATCCAGGTCATGGACGACCCACGTGTCAAATTTCATCCAAATCCAGCCGTTTTAGCGTGAAAGCGTAACGAATAGACAAACAAACAAACTCACTTTCAAAGGAGAATGCGCAGCTCCAATACAAATTTACCCCAGCTCCGGCGCAAAAGTTACCTATCTCAGATTATTGTACATTTTATGTGTATCAAGTATCAATATGTGTGATGTCTGCAGTGGCAGTCAAACATAGAAAAAAATTGCTTTGAATATCCTTCCAGGCGCGTATTTTTCATTCGACCATATTAACAAATATTGAGTAAAATATAAAATATTGGATATAGATGTACGAATGTTAGGCATTTGCCTTGATTTTTACTTTCAGGAATATCATATCGTATCATAAAGGGTATCCAATAATAATAAAATAATATTTTAAATCCGATTATTTTTTTAAGCCTTACAAAGGCACACATAAAGCTAAAATAGCTTTATTTTTTAGTCGACCAGGACAGTTATAGAGCGAAACAAGTGCAGGCGGTGCAGTAAAAGATACCTATTCTAGGTATTTTAAAAGATCCTAATAGCAAGGCTTGTAGAAAAGATAGGTTCACAAGAGGCGGCCGTTGCCAAACCTACAAGCATACCTAGCTTAAACACTACTGTCAGTACATAATAGCAAAGGCTATGGCACGTGTGGGACAGGTAACAGATTTCGTGTTGGAAGTTGTGCCCATGTTATCACGATTTTATATTATTTAGGTTGGGCCAGACACAACGAATTTAGCCATCCTGCTGCTTTCTTGGACAATGTGTTAGTAGATTTAGAATTATGATTTTTTACTAAATAAACACATCTAAAATCAATCTTGTTATTATTATTTTACTACCTTATAAGATACGATATGATGCCCCTGAAAGTAAAATCAAATCAATCTTGTTATTATTATTTTACTACCTTATAAGATACGATATGATGCCCCTGAAAGTAAAATCAAATCAATCTTGTTATTATTATTTTACTACCTTATAAGATACGATATGATGCCCCTGAAAGTAAAATCAAATCAATCTTGTTATTATTATTTTACTACATTATAAGATACGATATGATGCCCCTGAAAGTAAAATCAAGGCAATATGCCTAACATATTCGTGAATCAATAGCCACTATTACATATTTTACTCGACATTTGTTAAAATGGTCGAATGAAAAATAAGCGCCTGGAAGGATATTCAAAGCATTTTTTCCCTATGTTTGACTGCCACTGCAGACATCACACATATTGATACTTGATACACATAAAATGTACAATAATCTGAGATAGGTAACTTTTCCGCCGGAGCTGGGGCTTTTTTGCGCATTCTCCTTTATAATAATTATTACAGTTAGGATAAGCTATTTATCATTCACAACAATGCTAGAATTATTAAACTTTTACAAGTAATAGCAACTTTTCTGAGATAATGGAACGCATTCTATTATTGTAAATTTAATTTACGATTTAAAATTAACAAGAATTTGCAATTAACACGAATAAAGCAAAAATTTGTTTGTTTCAAATTTATCAAGAGAAGATGAAAAATGTTTCTACAACTTCTAAAAATAATGAAAGTGTCTTCGTAGTTCATAACTTCTTAAATTAACAAATTCGGATAACTAACCAAGCTTTGTAGAAATCAGAGCCGTGATTTGAGTAAAAAAAACAAAACTCCCAACTTACCGTTATCATCTTCTTCCACTTCGACAGTTCTCGCGCCTTCAGGCAAATTCACTTTCAGTCCTTTCACCTTGAAGAACTCTTGTACCAGCTTCATAAAGTACTTCGCTAGTTCGGCCCATTCTGATAAGAAACTCCGTGCTTCACTTGTTTGTACTACATTCGCTTCTTTAGTCTCCTTAATTCCTAATCTTTCTATAGTCTCATCATCCAGAGGTACTAAGCTAACAATGTTGTTAGCTTTGATAGTCTCGTTTTTGTTTAGACTATCTCCAAATATAGCTTTTTTGGCTATTTTTACGGCTTTATATTTGACACAGGATAATGCTTCTCCTCTGAGAAAGCAGCCATCTTTAACGTAGCGGAGGTACCCGTCTTCTATTGTATTAATGTTTTGTAGTGTGGCTAGTAGAAGGAGAGTCTGGAGAAGAAGAGCTGGCTTGAGTGAGGTCATCGTGGTATCTGGAAAAAGAAACACAAAATGCATTAAGAAATAAATACTTAAACATTTTATCCTGAGATGTAGGCTAAAGAAAAAAGAGAGAGTATAGTAATAACTACGTTCGCCAGTATGACAAACAAATTCAGTACAATGATTTTCTCTTCAATTCTACAGCATAATGAACCCTGTAACGTTCCCACTACTGGGCCACAGGCCTCCTCTCTATGAGAGATATTAGATGATTTTGATGTTGGCTTTAACTTTTATAATGAGATTTATAGATTTCCCTCATTACGAGCTATTAACGGCATATTATTTTACGTCAATTTTGCTGTCTTCCTTTATGTCGACAAAGGCAGCTTCTGTTTTTCTTTATTTATAGACCATTACACAGACTGAAAGTTTTGGACATTGTAAAGTTTAACGATAAGCGGAATTTAATGTCCGTACAAACTTTAGTTTGTGTTTTCATTTGGAAAATCAGTAGGGAAACAAACTTCGTAAATTTTACGATGATTACACATAACACAAAAACCCTTTTATCAGCAACTTCGTCAGTATAACAATCAATGGTCGAATAACTAGATTTCGATTTATGTTTTACAAAACTTTAAAAACGCAGCTATTTGAGCAGTTCTGTGGGGTAATAGGATAAAAAAAACTATTTAGGCCTTCAGTCGGATAATAAAAAAATATTAGACACGTATTTTTTGCTTTATTAAATTAATAAAAAATGGTTTAGATAAAACGCAATAATGTTAGGTAGTGGGGGCTCGCTACGACACAAGTCAGTATAAAATCTACCGGCCAGTGACGTCATGTCACATTTTAACGCATTGCCTACTCAATGTTTTGCCGTAATCTTTTGATTACGTAAAAAAAGAAAATACAAGGAAAATCGTTACCCATTAGGGATAGGAATTTCTTTGAAAACCCTCGGATTGAGATTGAAAGTTTAGTGTGTTACGTAATTAGTGTGCTGCTATACTTATTAATCATGGCAATGAAAAAAAAAGATATTCTTAAACTTGCTTTATGTACTTGTTTTGTTTCATATTTAAGATAATTTATACTAAAGTGTTTTCTTTATTTGATTAAAAATGACACTGTTTCTCACTCTTAACTCTTTAAACATGTTAAAATATACGAGCTGCTCCACGCGGCTTCATCCGCGTTGACCCTAATTCTTTTTTTTTTAAGTAAACTTAGTTACTCCTTATAACATCAGCTATCTGCCAGTGAAAGTCCCGTCAAAATCGGTCCAGCCGTTTCGGAGATTAGCCGGAACAAACAGACAGACAGACAGACATTTACAAAATGTTTTTTTTTTTAGAAGATACGTATTTACTTTCATTATCCATTTAGTAAAAAGCTGTTATTTTGATATTACAAACAGATACTTAATTTGCATTTATTTGTATGTATAACTTGTGTTGGTACAAGTAAATTTTTATTAGTTATATAATAAAAATATACTTGAACCAACGCTTAGATCCTCGCTAAAAGAAATAGTCTAGGTACTAATTTATGTCTATTAAATGTCTTCTACTTAATTAAGGAGTTTCAAAACAGCTTTGTGTGTCCTTAGATCCTGAAAGTCGCTTCCATGCCTTCAGTAAAGTCTAGATTTATCTACAAGGTAGAAGAAATAGTTAATGAATATTTAAAAGTAGGTACCGTAATTAAAACTCAATGCTGTCGTTTTCTAATTGAATCTAGTAAGCATTCAACAATCTGCCTCAATCTCTCAATCTGGGGTCGGCTTCCAGTCAAACCGGATGCAGCTGAATACCAGTATTTTACATGGAGCGACTGCCTATCTGACCTCCACAACCCAGTAACTGGGTAATACGATACCCCTTGGTAAGACTGGTTGTCAGACTTTCGACGACCCGTAACGAATGTCAAAGATCCACGAGTGACAGCCGGGACCAATGGCTTAACGTGCTTTCCGAGGCATGGAGGGGTCTCGGCATATAAAGATGGTCACCCATCCACGTAGCAACGCCGGCAAGCGTAGCTTAACCTGATGGATCGACCCGTGTGGCTGTTATTAGTTAACCATCTAGCAAGCAATCAAAGTTTTTAATAAATCGTGATTGGTAGGTACTGTAAGGTCCACATAATATTTTTCATAAGCTCTTTAAAAAAATAAATAAAATTATATTTTTGTAATGTCAAAATAACAGCGTTTTACTCAATTACCGATTAACCTTTACATAAAAGATTTAAAAACAAAATCACCACTTTTATTTGCCATTTATCCTACTTCCAGTCTTCATACTCAAATTTAGTAAATTTCTAATCAAAAACTTATTAAAACTAGCTCCACATTTCGGCTACCAATTTAATGTCAAAATAACCGATTTTTACTAAGTGACCGATTAACCTTTTGCTTACGAGATTTAAAAACAAAATCACCTCTTTTAATTGCCATTTATCCTAATCCCACTCTTCAAACTTAAATAGGGTAAATTACTAGTCATAAACTTATTAAAACTAGCTCCACATTTCTGCAACTAATTTAGCAAACTCTCGCTATGTGGGGTCAACTGGCGATCAATTAGAAACTTTCAGCTGAAACATATGTTTTATAATGACATAGAATAACGTAATATAAAATAAATAAATGTGGTAAAGTTTAGGGAACATTGCTCATTTTAAACAAATGACGGTGTAAGTAAACAAAACCTAACAATAAGGCCGTTTCGTCATTGGTCGGTGCTGTATCGTTTCGGTATAGTATGCTCAGTATACCGAAACGATACCGCACTGCTTTCATTTTTCGTCATTGGTCGGTAGGCAGCAGTGCGGTATAGTATGCTCTGTGTACCGAAATTATACCGCACTGCTTTAATTGACGTTATAAAACATAACGTCAAGTTCGTAAAAGAAAGCAGTGCGGGGTCGTGAATATACAATTTGTGCAGTACTGCTTAATTCATTGAAACGTAGGCGCTTTGTAAGCTTTCTGTATCGAGTATACCAATACTCAATACTCAATTCTTTATTGCATTCCACAATGTAGGCGTAGGTGGTAAACATTTATTTGGTAGGTAACATTAGAATTAAAATTGCAAAAGACTTTATTTTTCTAGTTTTAGAGATTTATCACTTAAATATTCGTCGACACTATAGTACATAAGTTTTTTTTTAAATTGATTTTCGATTAAATGGAGTTTTGTTTCTTTTCTTATTGTTTCCGGTAGCACATTATATGTTTTTACTGACATTACCAGAGGACTTGTAGAATGTATTTTTAAGCGGGATGATGGTAGGTCCAAGCTTGCCTTAACCGTGACCGTGTACAGCACTGATTGTTTCTACCGAGACGCGGTAAACCGAATCGATCCGGCCGCGCTCCCGCCTATATCGAGCCAATCAGGAAACGCTCATTAAAATATAGGAGCTCGGTAAGCTTTTGGTACCGAGTTTACAGAGCATGATGATCCCTCACCGCTGACGTACAGACCAATGCGGAAAAGGCCTTACTACATACTAAAATAATATGAAGAGTTTTTTTGTTTAATCGCGGTAATCTCTTGAACTGCCAGTCGTATTTCAATTTTTTTTTTCCATTTGGTTGTCGTTTCCTGAGGAACGTTTTAGGCTACATATCATCACGCTCGACCCTTAAAAGCCGTGCAAAAAGAAAAAAATCTGAAAGAACGCTAAGCGGAAACGAAGTAAAAGCGCGGGCGGGCGATGCGATGCAACGCAGTTGGTCGGGGGCCGAAGGAGTTTTATAAAAAGTTATTTTGTTTTAGTATATTGTATATCTTATGAGTTCCACGCGAACGAAGTCGCGGGCAGGAGCTAGTAACAAAATAAAAATAAAAGAGTGTTTTTCTTAAAATAACATAAGTACGTAAAAAAAATATGACTGGTGTGGCCATTTATAAAAATAAAAAAAATATGAATGGCTATACCGGTTTTTTTTTTACCATTTACCTGAACTCACAGAACCGCAAATACCATTCAATTTATCATATTATCAGGCTCGCGAAATTCCTACAATCCGCACATAAGAATGATTAATTCATGAATTCGATTAATATTTAATTAAAATTCCAATTTGCGTTATGTTTGAAATTACTGGAAGTAAAATGTTAATAACTCTGAAATCCAATACATAAAATAAGTATTCAATGCGTTTAAAGGCTCGTCCAGAACAGCGCGACGCGACGGCGTGACGCGACACGAACAATACAGTTTCTAAGAAAACTTCACGGTATAACAATAACCGTTGTCACGTCGCGCTAGTCTGCACAAAGCTTAAAACCATAAAATATTAACTCTTTTTTAAGGCAATACCGAATAATCTTTTCGACAGCGACGTCTTCAAAAACTACAACATAATTTTCTCTCCCTAGTGTAAAAAATATTATTTCCCTACCTGATTTGATTGTTTCATGTATTATGGCATTCCAATCTTAAAATTAACAACATTTTGAATTAGACGACGCTCTTTTCTTTAAAGTAATATCGTTAAATAGATACAAAGGAGTGGTGTGCAGGATATTATACTCGTAGTAACAATGGTAATTACAAAGTAATAACTAAGTTAGTGTTTCGTGATAGCCTGGAGGCTAAATACCTGCTTTATAAACAGTAGATTGTGATCCGAAATCCTACAAAATAGTACATTAATTGCAAGGGAAGGGAATTTTGACTTTATACATAATTTGAGAAACACAAGAGAAAGTGAGGTGATGAAAATTTTGTTTCTTCTCTATGAAAAAGACATAGGCCTGGGGATTACCAACAGAAGCGAAAAAAACTAAAAAATTATGTTGCTTATAAGTATGAAATAATGTTTAAATTCAATGTAGTATTCAAAATTAAAATTTAATCATGTTTAAATAAAAAATAAAAAATAAATATTTAAACTAAATAAAAATTATAAAATTTTATAGATTTAAATTTAAAAAATATATACAAAATTTATAAATTTAAATATATAAATATGCTTTCACTGCTGGCCAAGCGCAACACGTCATACTCATAGCTACAAATAAACTGTTAACGTGACGTTGTCGGTGACGCAAACCGGTAACATTTTCCCCTATCAAAAATCACACAACGCGGGTAAAAAAAAATCACTTAAAATCCGGACAAGTGCATGTCGGACCACGTACAATAAATTTATCCCAAGAACAAACTTAACATTGTTGTTAAAAAACATGTTCACCCATACGTAATGTATGGGAGAAGATGTTTTTCAACTGCAAATGTAAGTTGGTCGATTATTACTTGTTAATTATTACTCGTATTACCCGATTATTACAAGTAAAGCCTACTTAGCTGTGATAGTTTTTCTTTTAACTTCGTTACATATTCTACTGTCGTAAATTTTTTCACATATCCAAAAACAACAATTTAGCGGGCAGTACACACTAGACTAACAATAATTAGCACTTAAAAGCTTAATATTTCGCAAACGGGTCCCTGAATCGAATGACTTTTCCAACGACACCCCACACCATGGAATATACGAGAAAAAAAATATATCCCCACTTTGTAGGAGAGGTGGACCCTAAAAAAATCGGCATGATTAATATGTATACTCATGCCAAATTACAGCTTTCTAGTACAAACAGTCTCTAACCTAAGCCACGAATAGACAAACGGACAGACAGACAGCCATGGCGTAAGTATAAGGGTTCCTAGTTTACTACGGAACCCTAAAAATGACGTAATTACTGAGGTATTTAGCTGGTCATAATTTTCAAATTGCATACAAATAACAGTCTGTTCCAGATTTTGTATTAATCAGACCAACCTTGCTAATGGCACTTCTTTATCAAATCATATTTAGATTCCCACAATGCATTAATCAACTATTAATCGTATTGGTGCACAGAAAACGAGAATTGATTGCAGCTTTTATCTCTAGATAATAATGTAATGGAGTTTATAAATAAGTCTTATATAACGAACTTGCCGTAAAAAATTATATTATTTTTACTTAGTATTTTTACGTAAGCCTGTGTTATTATTTATTTATTTATTCAATCATAGATCACAATAAAATTATAACACCTTTACTGACTCATCCAAGGCGATGTTATAAGATACAATGTCTACACAAATTTCCATGTGACCTGTAAGATTAATTACGAAGAGATATAACAATACTAGTGACCCGCTCCTGCTTCGCATGGTTTTTACGACTTGAAAAAACATCGATATTTCTTAGTTTTATGTAATTTTAATAATAAAGTATTATACACATAAACCTTCCGGAATAAATTCTCTAAACGATGGTAAAAACGTCATCAAACTCTGTTGTGTAGTTTAGAAGAACAACGCGAACATACAGACAATACGAAAAGCGACTTTAATTTATAATTTGTATATGTAGATAACAATTATTATAAACATGACAACGTATAAAATCCGCTTCCATCCATTCGTCGGTATATTGTTTTTTTTTATTTCTCTTAATATGTACCTCTTTTTTTATTTTTTGTTTTCCTTTAACATGCGTTCGTTTTCATACTCCGGTATCATTTCGTGGACAATAGTGTGGGTTATACGTTTTTTCAACTGTAATATAACTACTTTTTGTAAATGCTGTAATGTATAACTGTTTTTTGTTCCAAATAAAATAAATAAATAAAATATCAGTCCTCTTGCAATTATTATTTGTGGCATTTGAATTTTTGCAGAATTTGCTCTAATATAACCCCCGATATGTGTTGTCTAAATTTAATTTATAAATTCCACTATTATGAAAGCCACAAAGATATTTATACGCTTTAAATTCAAAACATGATGAATCTAGGTAATAGGTAATAGGTAATACGGGCTGATATCCGCAACTCCACGACTAAGCGCGTATTTTGCGTACATGATGAATCTATTAGTAAACTTAATTAATCACAGTTCACTGCTGGACAGGGTCCCTTCCAAGTTGCAACACAACAATACAGCACTCTGATTTCCACCTCCCTTATTCAGTCTGTCTCCCTGTCTCACTAGAGGAGGCCGGTCTTTTCTAAGATCATCGATTCATCTAGAACCGATATACAATCACAATCGAAACTAATTACGAATTTTACTCAACTATTGGCTACCAAGTAAATAAGCACTTAGTATAAATACACCACAATTTTCTTGAAAGTACTTAAAATGCTCCCATACTTTCAACCGCAGTGGAGATTATAGAAATTATTTTTTACAAACACGCAAACTCCGCCATGCAATTTGAAAGAAAATGTTGCTTTGAAAGAAGTGAAATTATAATTACGTACGTTTTGCTAGTGGTCTAGAACTAGCATTATCTGGGATGGCGAGAACTAAATATAAATTATATTTTGTCACGTAGCTTTTATGTTCTGAATAAGTGTAGCATTTTGGCGGTTCTTGTGGTCGTTAGCGCTAATGCTGTGCATGAGGTCCTGGATTCCCGGGTCGGGAAAAGTGTTATTGTGTTTTTCCATCTGGTATTTCTCAGCCCGGTGTCTGGATTTATGCCCGGTTGATGGCATTAGGGTCGCCTACATGGGACTTTTTGGCGAAATGTGGGTGCACCATAGGTACACCTCTGTCTAACCCATCGAGAATCACAGGTGTGATGTTTATGTTAGTGTAACTTTTTACCTTTTAACAATGCAAATCCGTATAGATATCTAATTATCCATTGAATTAATGAGATACATTGAAATGGCCTCTACATGTGGGAATATGTTAATATTTGTCTGGCCATACGTAGGTAACCTGGGTATGGCCTAGAGGTAGTCAGCCCCTTACCGTCTGGTCAATATTTTACTACGGCATGAGTTTTTTACCCGACAAAAAAAAGGGGAAGGTTGTCATCTTATATGACATGGAAGAAAATGATAATGACATAAGAAGATATGCATTGTACCTAAATGAGTCGCTAATCACATCTTACAAGCCTGTCGCATTTATTAGGTACCTACCCAAAGTTCTGAATCTAACTTTAGGTCTTTCTATGAGGCGTCAAAACTTAAACAATTTTTTTTTTTGGTGGTACGAGTATCTTGTCCTACTAATGGGCAAAGGTGTCCCTCATATTTTTCCAATTCTCTCTATAATAATAATAATAAATAATATGTCCGAAATTGTAATAAACGAAATAATAATACCTATTATTTCAGGCGTCACAGGCCCATAGAAAAATACCTTAACCTAAACATACATATTTTAATATAAAAACGTGTTCTGCCTCGGTGGAACCCCACTTATGATCATTTATTATTTGCATTTCCTCTAAAAAACATAAATACTATACTTGACAGATTATCTCAATCTAGTCCCGTCCCCCCCACCAGTCTAATATGCTAGTTTTCATAATTACAAAGAGATTGCGATTTGGCCGCAACAACCGTGAAACTGAGCTGAGTTTAACTTGTCACCTGGCGAAACGGGGCATTTAGTAATTATGTGGTGGGTGATGGTAATCACGTCTTTACACAGTGGTGATGCATCTTTACACAGTGGTCCATGTTTTGCAGATTTATACTGTGGCTCTATTTATTTTTGAAGAGTCAAAGAATAAGACGATATGACTAGTCGCTATTCATTAACGTTGTTCAGAGCCTATTGTCAAAGTTTTTACACCAGCGACCTATGAACCAACTACATTTTTTTTTAAATTTATTGAGTTCTGCATCTAACATGGATTATCAGATTTCTACACGGTGTGACTGCGATCTGGATACTAGGCAATTTTACGTTTAAGGGTGGACTGACTGTCAAACTTGCAGGCTTCTAACGAATTATAACGAGTGCCAAAGATATTTTAAAGGCAATTGAATTTGCCAGTTTCCCAGGCTCTCCAAGACAAAACAAGGGTCTTGATCTGTAAAGATTTTTACACTGCTAAGTAATCAATCAAATTGTAATTTATCACTTGAAAAGGCTTATTAAGGGTGAGTATCTAAAAATATTACCTCTTTGAATAACCTTTCTGTTTAAGACAAAACTCCGCATATTTTAAAATTAGATGTATCATTCTTACACCCCCGCGCACCGATCTATAAAAAAACAAAAGAAGAACTGTGTTGCCAACAAGGTCATTCTCCAACGCCTACCAGTCGGTCGATTCTGTAAAAATATCAACGTGAAACTTAGGTGAAGTGAGCTGTCACTGCCACAAATCGACCTGCAGGATGCTAGAGATTGACAATATTGACAGCCCACATCAAGCTCACTTCACCCAAATTATCACGGTGAGATGTTTACAGAATAGCACTAGCTAGTGCTTGTGTGCAGATATCTGTCTGCCATTTTTGTTATTTTTAATTTGTTTGTGTTATTTATATTTTTTTGTATCGTGTTTATTTTTATTTTTATGGATCATGTGGTCTGCAATAAAGATTTTTATTATTATTTTTTATTATTATTATTAATATATCTGTAACTTGATTGAAATTCGACTGTCTGTCCTTTTGGGTTGCATTGGATAGCCCAATTCTTGAGGCAGGCTATAGGTATAACATCAGGCTACAACCCTTACAAACCGAGCAAAAAAAAAAAATGTCGGAAAGAACGCTAAGCGAAAACGATGTAGTAGCGCGGGCGCGGGTATAAACTAGTTATTAATTTGTTTTAAAAATACCAAAATAATGTTAAGTTAAAACAAACCGGATATGAAAACAGCATTATTTCAGAATTAATGTTAATCTATATTTTTGCTGAATATTACTCTCTATAATTTAAACCATACATATCGCCAATATTGTTCTGTTATAAGCCGGATCTGCTCAAGTTTGAATGTGATGTATTTCAGAACGGGGCGCACATAAATTGCGTGATCATATTCGTATGCAACGTACTTAGGGCTGACGCTCAGTGGAAATGAGTTTAAAAAGTATTCCAAGTGATCCTTTTTTTCTATGGTTTGACAAGAATCATCAAGTAATTTTACCATGGAACGACCATGGAGTAAAAAATATATGTTAGCAATGTTGCAAAATTGCCATTTGCCATTTGCAAAATGGTTTCGGCATTTTTCGTGCTTATTGATTTTTTTACCTTTTCTGAATTTTCTTTGTGAATAAAATTAAAATCCTTTAATAAAAAAGGATAACTGTAATTACTCTACTAGATAAACGGTCTTCTAAAACGTAGGTTGAACAAGAAACGTTTTTTTATTACTTTTGCATCATTTTATGTATAGCATAGAGTTTTATATAGCAAAACAACACAAAAAACATCATGAGGAAACCTCGGCGTGCCTGAGAGATATTTGTCGACGGCATGTGAAGCCAAGTCAGAGCCCATGAGCGGCGTAAAAACTCTAAACACCAGGTAAGGCACTAACCACACGAAAAAGAAAGAAGAGATAGCAAAACGGATTTGAAAAATCCGTTGCAACTCCAACAAAACGCCATATTATAAAAATATCAAAATATTCTATGAAAATTGTTTCAAGTCTATCGTGCCAGCCCTGACAGGATAACAAAACGGAGTATTCCATGTCATACTCAGATTGAAATTCAATTTGTGCTTATATCGGAATACCTCGAACATATTAAAATGAAACACCGTTTGTATTTCGAAGGCTTTAATGATTCCACTGTATATTAGATTCCAGATATTCAATGGATGTGTAAAAATGGGATTATTTTCCAAATTTTCTTTTAAAAGATTACTGATTAAGAAATGGGTTTATAAGACATGATTTTCTTTTCTCACATGTGTGACGAAAAGCTATTAAAGTAATGTTTTTCATTCAATGTTGAAAAGAAGCTTAACAAATGTATTAGGTATAAAAGGGTCTTAGAAAATGGATAATTTGAAGAACCCAATACATTATTTAAAAGGTTTGTTATCACCCTGAAAACAGCCTTATTTTTTATTTGTCACGTAAAAACAAGAAAAGTTTTTAAATTATGAACGATTTACAAAAAATAAAACTACTTACTTTTAATTAAAAAAATCACGTTAACACAAAAACACAACACTTCACTTTGACAACAAGAAAAATAATAAAAATATGAAATAAATAAATAAATATTGGTGTCAGTTTGCGTTGCGCGTGCGACGGAAGCCACAAGATCAATGTCAACCGAACGCTCCTGATTCGCTATTTAAATGATCTAGAATCAAAGGTATAATACGATCTGCGCAAATTGAAACCGAATAGCAGGGATTGTAAACCTTTGACCTCTCGATCTAAAAATCTCACTGGGAAAACTTAGGTGAAGGGCTTGAAGCTTGAAGTGAGCTATCAATAGTGTCAATCATCAGGTGGAATGACAGAAAATTCTTTGCCTCGATTTGATAATTTTTTTCCGTAACTTTAAAATAAAAACTTACTATGCCTCGCATAATTTTTGTCACAACGTGAAATAAGAGAACCGGGATTCTTGCAACAAATGCTTATTAATTTTCTCTCAATAGACGCATCATGTTTTTAAAGCTTGATATTCTATGGAATTACAGGAATTCCTTGTTTTGTGTTGACAATATAATTTATATTTTGAGTTAGGCAAAATATAAATTATATTCTTCTTTGCTATGGGAAGAACGTGCCAGACAGTTTTTTAGGTTCCGTACACAAAAGACGACAATGGCATCCTAAGCTTAAGCCGCTCGTCTTAAGGTATGTCACAAACAGGTTTGTAACTATTTAATTGTAACAAGTAGCCAGTTGAAACAAAACGTGTTGCACCGACCCCAAGTAACATGAGACGAGGGCAGGAAGATGATGATGATGAGGTAGACAGTTGAAATGATCACAGAATAAGTACACACGGGTACACATCAAACTATACATTTCCAGTATAAGCTGACCTCGCATTGTACGGAAATCCTATACAATGCGAGATCAGCCTACTAAATAATAAATGCATAACTTGATGTGTAGCCGTGTGACCTCCACGAAAATAAAAATAAAGTTAACTACGTATAATAATTATTTGGTGGAACAGAACCCTCAGTGCGTGAATTCGGCTGTCTTTTTATTTTTCCTCGCATTAATATTTGTGAAAAGGTTCACCACCCCTGCCGTATAACTTACAGATCTACGGCTCGTGGTTTCGCTCACTTTTTCTTTTGATTTTATTAATGTTGTGTAATGTTTTAAATTGATGGTTTCCCTTCGGATTGATAGTAAAAGTGGGCTCTTGGGGTGGGAAATAGAGCATTATAGGCCTAGTGAAGAAAAGGTTGTGGTTTACCATAATTTGATCAGTTTCTTTAAACCGGTTCATCGAAAAAAATACCGATATCTACTTAATGAAAAATTTGAATTCACACGCTGACAGAACACAGTCTAATAAATAAAAAAATATGGGTAATGTACCTGAAATAAAGATGAATAAATAAAATAAATAAATAAACCGCTGCCCTTACCGCTGGTTCTTATGTAACGAAAATGAGTTCTCAGAAAGGATTTTTGAAAATTCGTCCCCGAAAGGGGTTAAATAGGGGATAAAAGTATGGACGAAAGTTCGTAACTTTTCCCGATGGTAAATATTATCGGGCACACGACTTGTAGGAGTAATAATTAATTATATTAATGTCAACATAGAGGTTCGCTGTAAGATTTGATTTGGTAAATATCTGATGTTTTTAAGTTCATAATAATTGTAATGTTTGCTCATTTTCCGGCGCTGAGTTTTAGTGAAGGAAAAAGTTATATTTTTCAATACTTTAGACTCCTCCCACTTTTCATAGAACTCATACGCCCTGCCGCCAATTATATGAACCCTCCGGGAGGGTTGCCTGCATTACGTTTGCGCTAAAGTTAATCATCGCGAACGGTCAACGGCATTTTTAGGTTTCTAACCGTATTATAAAACACTGTAAAACGAAGTAAAATAGTGTTTTCAGAGGCTTGTCGCTATACGTAGTTTCCAACTTTTAAAACTTTTAGTGAATATGTTTAAGCGTGAACAACAAAAAATAAAAAACAATATTGGATTTTAAAACCAACGCATAACCCAATAAATCCTGTTGTTCCAGTGCTATTCTGTAACCATCTCAACGTGAAAACTTAGGTGAAGTGAGCGTTGAGTGAGCTGTCATTCCACAGGGTTTGACACTATTGACAGCTCAATTCACCCAAGTTTTCACGGTGAGATGTTTACAGAATAGCATGGCTGGTTTATTTTCACGGTTTATAATGCTGTACTCGCTAATAAAAAACTAGATACAAAATGAGCCCTCCCGCAATTCCATATACGACTAGGCGAACCCTCCAGGAGGGCTTCCAGCACTGAACGTGTTAAGAGGCTGGAATCTTTGATTATTTATGTATCTAGATAGTGTTGCCCTGCAAAAGAACAAACTAGTGTGCGTGGCAACTACGTCTTACACTCACGCCACCTCATTGTGCTGTCATTGTGGTTGTCTAGTGTACGAGCGTGCATTGTTGGACGCTATATTTTTCGACGAGTTTATAGCTTTAACTGTCTATTTAGACTTATTTATATCTTTGGGCTGGAATATCCAACACCCTAAGGCCGCGACTTAAGATTTGTATGTCGTTGGTTCCAACCAAAACAGGCGCTTTACTTAGTCTAAATTATTTCATCACCACTGCTCTCAAAACGGTGAAGAAAAACATCGTGAGGAAACCGGCATGTGCAACCAAAAATTGGAAAACATGTGACATCTACCAACCCGCATTGGGCCCACGGCCGGTGGATTACGGCCCACTCCCTTTCACCAAGAGAAGGCCTGTGTCCTAGCAGTGGGAACATTCTAGGCTGATGTGCGCAAGGGTGGTGATAAATAATACTAGTTTTCATCTCTGAATGAGAAGATGAGAAGAAGCACTGATGAGAAGTTAGCATCAAGAAGCACGTGAGACACAATTTTGTAAGTTTTAAAACGAATAGGCAATTTCCTTAATGTTGCAAGTTTTTAAATGCTTGTAAGGTATTGTTGCGTGGCAATATTGAAATGGAATACAACACACGGTAGGCGAGAATGTAAATATCATTGTAAAGATTATTTAAAAAAAAAATCAGTACGAAAAAGGTCAAATCTATGGACATGTATTTTTTTTCCATTTTACTCTATAGATATAAAGCCAAATTAGGTTGATGACCTAACGGAAGCTGTGGTGACTGATTTGATTTGACTGATGGGCCAATTTTGTACGAACAAAGGGATCAATTTCCGGAATGTGGCACAAATTCTGTCAGGCAGAGATTATTTTTGCTTAGTTCTTGAGTATGGGTGACTACACACCCACTTATTTGTATTTTCTTCATTGCGTTGGTAACATTCATACCTACCATAAACTATGTACATTGATGTAGAATTCTTACAACGTTTTGGATAAATTGGTAGGACAAAAGATTAGTGGATCAGTGCCCTTAATTGTGGCCTTAATTGGAGGACGTGCGGTCGTATGGGATCAGCCGCACTTGGTGATGGGGCCCGCTAGACATGGCGGGCCGATATCAGTAGGGGGTGCGGCAAATGTAAAAGTATCTCCCGGGCCCCCGACACATAGAACTAAATGGAACAGGGGGGTTTAATTCCATGAATAATTCTCGAAAAAAAAAACAAAAAAAAAACGCTAAGTATTAAGTAACTGGGACACTCGTCTCAAACTCGAAGCATTGGCCACGTACTGCTACTTAATATTGTAGCTAAAGAAATATACAACAATCCCGGAATTTTCTCCAGTCACTTTATACTAAGACGAGACATTTTTATCATAATATTATTACTTATGACTTAAACCAAATACACTTACATCAAGCTAATTTCTTAGTTTACAAACTATCCTACTATCTTTATTCTATTCAAGCTCAACCACGGATATTCGAAAACCCGAATTAAGCTTCGTGCAGACTAGCGCGACGCGACAGCGCGGCGCGGCACCGGTTATTGTTATACCGTCAAGTTTTCTTAGAAATTGTATTGTTCGAGTCGCGGCGCGCCGTCGCGTCGCGCTGGTCTGCACGAAGCTTTAAACTGGAAACTACTTTTACTTACAACTGCAACCTAATCCGTAGGTTTTCCCCGTATCACGTTACACTTACATTTTCTACGTTAGACGCACTGAAAGGTCAATGTACGGAGGTCATTGCCAGGCCACCGGTCAGAGAGTATGAATAAACTATAGATAGCTTGCTTATTGGTAGTTGCTTCCGTTTGGGGGTCTGTATGGTGCTAACACTTGTAGGTAAGTAATGAATAAACATGATTTTTTCTAACTTAAGGGGACGCCCAATGGTCCACCAGCGCCACTCCATTAAAAAAATATTTTCTCGTGGCTTAGATGGAATTATGAATAGTAAGGACCCTCAACGATAGATAGACTGTGAATGAAGTGAATTCGAATACCACT
This sequence comes from Agrochola circellaris, assembly GCA_914767755.1. Classification (NCBI taxonomy): domain Eukaryota; kingdom Metazoa; phylum Arthropoda; class Insecta; order Lepidoptera; family Noctuidae; genus Agrochola; species Agrochola circellaris. Next base: position 14,639,221 of record OU611863.1, on the reverse strand, counting down.
ACCAGTGTAAATAACAGTGACAAGAACTAATCATCCACAAAGGCTAAGAGGGAAAAATACGTATTATTGAAGCTAACTCAAAAACTACCCATGCAAAGTTGATAAATTATACAATGCCGCCGATGGACATGTGACCGCCCGTATTTTTCTGAATATTCATGTTTTTTTTTCTAAAATTATCTTGAAAAGGGCGGTCTATCCTAATTTTTTTTTTTTTCTAAATCCATCTATGATTTTATAGACTTTACACTTGTGTTTTTTAAATAAATACTCATATTGTTTTTTAATTAAAAAATGTCTTTATGTCCGTTTTTTTCATAGTTCACAAATTTTAATAAAAAATGTTTGATATTCCGATAAAATAACTCATAAGCTTTTAGAAATAATAAACAGAATCCAAATCGAGCCAATAATATCGGAGATGTGGCAAACACTACTCAGAAAAATAATAATTGATTAACATGAAAAATATTTAAGGATACCTTTTAAAGTTAATTTTCGATAATTTTTCATGAATATTCAGAAAAATACGGGTGGTCTCATGCCTATGGGCGACATTGTATAATACATTTATAAGGGTCTACCTCTGAAGTATGACCTACAAAAAAAAATCATCATATTCAATTCATAATTGGCGGAGTAACCGCGTAACAAACAAACAAAAAATAAACGTACAGTCGAATTGAGAACCTCCTCCTTTTTGAAGTCGTAACAGATATGTTGTGCTGACCCCAAATAAATTGGGTTAAAGGCAGGAGAATGGTGGAGATATAGGCAGCCTACAACTTCCAATGGATACATAAAACTCCAAATACCTACTAGAACTTCTCAGATTGTACCAGTTTTGACGGCAGTACCATCTTAAGAGGGCGCCCAATGGTCTACTAGCGCCAATATTTTCTCGACTGAGAAGAAATTATAAAAGAAACGAATAATAAATTTATTTGTCACAGAATCACGTGCATAAAAAAATGATAATAAACTCGAGTAGAACAAGAAAATAAAACATTAGTATATTATGCAATTAGTGAATAAAAGACGGATTTAAAGCGAGGGCCATAGATGAATCACGAGCAAGTGAAGGATTCTAACGACTGAATCACGACCGTAGGGAGTGATTCATGACGATTGAATCACGAGCGTAGCGAGTGATTCAAGTTTTAGAATCCTGAGCGACGCGAGTAATTCATGGCCCTCGATATAAATCCGTTTTATTCAAGAGTTGCATACTATACTTTATACCATGACTACGAGAAAAAGAAAGATTTAAGCGAAAATAGACATTTATTGAAGAAAAAAGGAAGGTTGAATTAAGCTTCGTGCAGACTGGTGCGACGCGACAGCGCGACGCGATTCTAACAAAACAATTTCAAAGAAAACTTCACGGTATAACAATGACCGGTGTCGTCGCGCTGTCGCGTCGCGCTACTCTGCAAGGGGCTTTAATTAAAATGCACATTAAAATTGGAACAATTACTAAAATTTAAAGTAATTTTCTTATTATTACTAATAACAATCAACTTGTGAAACGATATTTATTTCCTGTGTATAGAGTATGTTTTCGCAAGGAGGTTGTATAGCATTGAGATGGAGGTCGCATATATAGATGTGTTCTAAATTCAAACACCAAAACAGTGATTAAAAGAGCTTTTTATTCACTGTTTTCAGTGAATAAAATAAGCTTTTTAGAGGGGGAATGGTATAATAGTATATTATGCAATTAGTGAATAAAAGACGGATTTAAAGCGAGGGCCATAGATGAATCACGAGCAAGTGAAGGATTCTAACGACTGAATCACGACCGTAGGGAGTGATTCATGACGATTGAATCACGAGCGTAGCGAGTGATTCAAGTTTTAGAATCCTGAGCGACGCGAGTAATTCATGGCCCTCGATATAAATCCGTTTTATTCAAGAGTTGCATACTATACTTTATACCATGACTACGAGAAAAAGAAAGATTTAAGCGAAAATAGACATTTATTGAAGAAAAAAGGAAGGTTGAATTAAGCTTCGTGCAGACTGGTGCGACGCGACAGCGCGACGCGATTCTAACAAAACAATTTCAAAGAAAACTTCACGGTATAACAATGACCGGTGTCGTCGCGCTGTCGCGTCGCGCTACTCTGCAAGGGGCTTTAATTAAAATGCACATTAAAATTGGAACAATTACTAAAATCAAAAGTAATTTTCTTATTATTACTAATAACAATCAACTTGTGAAACGATATTTATTTCCTGTGTATAGAGTATGTTTTCGCAAGGAGGTTGTATAGCATTGAGATGGAGGTCGCATATATAGATGTGTTCTAAATTCAAACACCAAAACAGTGATTAAAAGAGCTTTTTATTCACTGTTTTCAGTGAATAAAATAAGCTTTTTAGAGGGGGAATGGTATAAAATAGATTTAAATACAATAACGAGCACCAAACAGAAATAGTCGGCAGCTGCTGGCACGTCATGACTGTGACAAGAAGGCTACCACTCAGCATGATGAATAACGGCTAGTAAGGACCCTCGTTAAGTGTGTCTAGAATATTCTAATAGGTTTTATCAAGTTTTATATTCAGACACGAAGCAACAAAATACGATCTAGAGGAATGTGGCTGCTTTTCTTTAGATCGAATTTTGTTGCTCTTGTTCAAGATTCAAGATTCAAGATTTATTTATTGTTTGTCACAGGTGGCAATTCAGCTCTTAAAATTAGTATTATAACAAAGTATCACTGTAACATACCCATGGGGTGTACAATCTTTAAAATTTACAATTACATGTCAAAAGAAAAACAAAATAAAATCATTCAAGTAACATAATAACCATTAGAGAAAATAAATTAAGTATAAATATCAATTGGTATTTGTCATAATTATTGCATCATTAACGTCATATTAAATAAATTTTAGTAAAAACATTTGTCACTGAATTAATTGATGTCCAAAGAAAGAAAAAAGTAATAATAATATAAACCGTCATAACAAGTATACAAAATAGTCAAGGCAATATAATATTCATTACCACTACATTACAGATAAGTAAATTAAACAATAACTAACACTTTTCATAATTATGCATTATCATAATACCATTAAATAAATTTCAGTCAAGACATTTGTCATTAAAGAATTCATTAATTGTAATATAATATACTTTCTGTATCAGTAGTTTTTTAAGTTTGTATTTAAAAGTAGCTAATGTCTCAGTGGTTTTAATAAAGTCTGGCAATTTATTATAAATTTTCACACCCATACCAAATATGCTTGATTTAAACTTAACTGTTCTACTCTTAGCTGCCTTAAGGTCATTTTTATGTCTCGTTAAGTTGGTCTTCCTCTACCCTTAAAGCCACATTCATATTCAAAACTTTTCTCACGACATTTTCGTCATTCCTCCGCATCACATGTCCATAACTTGACAACCGAATTCCACACAACTTTTTAGTCACCAGATCCGTACTCTCATATAAATTGTTTTACCAATACGTAACTTTATGTAATACGAACGGCACACATAAAGTGGATTGCGTAGAATTTGTGGTCGTGAAAATTTTACATAGGTATTGGTTTGCTCTGGAATGGAATTGGGTCTAGATGGAAATGGTAAATAGTATGTATGAGTTTGTTGTCATCGAAAGATGTCGTAAAATTGGGTTAGGGTAGCTAGGCCATGGAGAGATGAGATGAAAACATAAAATTTTAGATAAATATAAAATAATAAACTGAGGAAAACAAATGACGAATCTGAATAGTTGAATAGCTCACTAAAATAGGAATAAATAACAATAATAAAAAGAAAGAAAGAAAAATAAGTTTATTTGTCACAGAAACACGTGCATAAAAAAAAAGATGATAAACTCGAGTAGAAAATAAGAAAATGAAACAGTATAGATTTAAATTCAATAACGAGCACAAAACAGAAATAGTCGGCAGCTGCTGGCACGTCATGACTGTGACAAGAAGGCTTCCACTCAGCATGATGCTGTGCTATGGAGACCCACAGCACAGCGCTGATTTTCAGTGGTCACCCGAATAATGACCTAAGGCCCTTTGTATACACACGTTTTTTCTGCCGTGAAAAACTACGATTTATTTGCCGTGTATAGGCACGGTAAGCAGTGTTGTGTGAATCACTGAAGAAGCTTGTTGACAGACACGTTTTGTCTACGACGCCGTTTATACGCCGTGTGTGGGCATGGTCGTCAGTGTTTTATAAATCACAATGGAAGCTTGTTGATGGACACATTTTTTCTACAGCGCGGTTTATTACCTCATACCGTGACGAAACCGTGCCTAGTACAAAGGGCCTAAATCTCATTCAGAGAAAGAGTTCTTTGCTCACCAAGTTAAGTTTGCTTACTGAATGTTGGTGATTTTCAGACCATGGTTTAAGATTAAAAGAAGTTTTTTTTATTAATATTGACAACATGGCATAATACCACGCCTGTATTCTCCAAAGGCTTAGGCAGACGTGCACCTGAAGTACTCACATATTTCAACAGCTATGTTTAAGTCCCATGTAATAGGGGGCGAGCGTATTGCCATCAACCGGGCACAAATCCAGACTCCGGGCTGCTACTGTGAAATTTAAAAACAGATGGAATAACATACCCGACCCGGGAATCTAAATATTTGCCTCGTTGGTCTCGTGTCGATTTCTAGGTCGGGCAAAGTGTTATTGGGTCTTTCCATTAGGAATTTCTTAGTAACAGCCTGGAGTTTTGACGTTGGCGGCGTGTCACCCCCGTGCTTCGGAAAGCACGTTAAGCCGTTGCCATTGGTCCTGCGCTTGATCTCTCTCCAATCGTGTCGGATTGCCAATCCATTGGACTATGAGAGTGAGGGAAGAGAGAGTGCACCTATGTCTGCGCACACACTTGTGAACTATAATAATCTCCTGCGCCGAAGGATGATCTCCGCTGAGATTGGTCACATTGCCCGAAATTCCGTCTGGAGGACTATACATCCAGTAGTATCTATTATTCTCTTAGGCAGTAGTTAGTTAATTCGATTATCTAGGGATTCTTAGAAAATTCGTCAAAACATTGGTAAAGTTACACACTTAAATTGGTACCTACATGTTTGGTACTACCACGATCTGTCATAATTATTTAATGTAATTACAAAGTACTTATTACAATAATATGGGATATATTATTTCATCCCTTTCATCATAAACATGAAAGAAAACAAACCTTACTTGAGACGAGGAAAACATTCTAATAAAATTAGTAAAAGTAAAATAATATGTTACGCTTATTACAAACATAACTTCGATAGGTATACTTGCACATTTTCCTTATGACGTAAGCAATTTTACCAAGAATCAAATAACCAGGAACCATATTGCCAGCCAATAAATTCCTCTGTGTTTGCCTCGGTGACCACATAAAAATACTAAGGGATTTCGTTACAAAAACAGTCGATAATATTCTCGCTGTAAAGCCACGTTTCCACCAGAAAGTAAACTCGAGGAAGTCCTGCACGAGTTACTTGCAATATCGTTTACACGTTATACTAATTTCTACAATTTATTTCTGCAATAAATATCTTGCGAGATGCTCGCGGTTCATCCTATCACAATTTATCGCAGAGGTATTTTATTACACAAGAGCTTAAATGATTAAATGATGATGATGATTAAATGATTAAATGATTTTTATTTCTGTAAGTAGGTTTGTAAAAAACACTTTTACACGTCAATCATATTTTTTTTTAACTAGATGAAGTCGGCGTTTCCTATCTGACTACTCCGAGAGGAAAGGCCGAAACAAACTCAGAGGTCACAGTCTCTTTTAAAGTCCAGACATAATCTTGGTCAGATCATGTGAAGATCATGTAGATTGGTGTAGATCATGTAGTTGTGTACAATAGTTTTCACGACACTCGCACCTAAGTGCGAGTTTTGTGAATACTATTGTACTTTAGTCTATACCTACTGTGAAATCATGACGTCAAGACGTGCATGACGTATGCAAGCTGCTGTTAGAAAGAATGTCGGACATTTTTCGCGGAAATTTTCTTGCTAGTTGAAACGTGGCCTAATGCTTATTTTTGGATCTACATGATTCTGATGTTTTTCTCCATCGGTTTTCAATGTTATTAAAAATATTGTGCAGTCGGGGAACCCCCGTCAGGAACGAAGTGCCTTCGCACGCATGATTTAAAGGAAAACAAAATTTTCGCAGCCGTCAACTTGGATTTACATTTAAACTTTACTATCGGATTTAGCACCCTCGGAAACCAAGAAAATTACAACCATGATGAAATATTTGAAAATTTTCACAGGCGCTACCTTGGATTTACATTTTAACGTCACTATCGGCTTTAAAACCCTTGAAAACCATGAAAACGACACCCATATGCAAAATTTTTAAATCTTGAATTTTCATTTTGACCAAATTCACACTTTTTCTCTCGAAAAGAGTCGCATGGAGTAACTACGAGGGAACGCTTTTTAGTTAGTTTACTCCTACCGTAAGCCGCGTTATATATAGATCTTCGTTCCAAAAAAACAAAGTAATTTGAACGCTTAATATCTGTTATTTTTTCTCACGACAGTAAAACCTTAATTCTTTTGCTTGGAAATCGACTGGAAACTAGCGTCCGAAATCCGCTATTCCAATAGCTTCTGTGTATCGTCAAAACACAAAATAAAACGATTCAATCTTTGATTCACACTTTACCAAGAAGTGATTATTTAGTAAAACAACACTAAATAAATCTTTTAACCTGCCATCACTATTCTGCCCTCATTTTCGACGCGTCTTCGCAAATAAGTTTCAACACTAACCTTGAATTTAGAGGTAAACCCAACGCTGTAAACGGTAAACAAAATCTAAATATAATTCACATTTCAGATGGTACAACTCTAAATTATACATTCGATAATGTAGGTAAGTGAAAAATGTGTGTAAACCCAGGTAAGAACGGGCGCTTTTTTAACACGATGATTTATTATGACACACTGGATTTTCAACTCTTGGTGTTGAGCCGAGCATTGAAAATTCAACGAGTGCACCCTAGGACGTCAAAAATCATACCGTTGGATTTTCAACTCTCGTCGCTAAGCAATGCGTTGGAAATCCAGTGCATAACAAAAAAACGCCGCGTTAAAAAATCGCCCGTACGAGGACTTACTGAAACGGAAAGAGATTTTTAGAGTACATGTAAACAGAAGGAGGTTGTCGCTTTAGTGATGGGCTGTGATTGATGTGCGGATATTTTCGGATATTTTTTAATAGAAACACAGCTCAATACTGCGGGCGGGATGTGTTTGGGTGTTGGCTGGTCGTGAATATTTTAGGTGATCCGTGATGATAATATTTGTTTTTGGAACGAAATTCTTTAACGTCGCTTGCGTTAGGAGTAAACTGGCAGAAATCGTCACGTAACAAAAGGTGTTATGCTCGAAAAAGTCAGTTTCAAGTGTCAAAAGTTATTGTTTTTTAATACAGAGACCATACTAGATGGCTCTGTATTAATCTAAACTAATCCTTATTATAAATGCGAAAGCGAGTTTGTTTGTTACGCTTTCACGCTAAAACGGCTAAACGAATTTAGATGAAATTTGGCACATACGTAGACCAAGACCTGGGTGAGGACAAAATATAATTTATATCCCAATATGCCCACGGGATCTTGACTTATGCGGGTGAAACCGTGGGGCACAGCTAGTACATAGAATACAGTGAAAGGAACTTCGTTACAACCTAAATTACCTAAATTGTTATTTCATAGGTAAAGAAAAAAATATTGTGACGATACGAGCTTAATCAGAATCTAATTTAGTAATCCTAACATTAGTATGACATTCATGTCATACACTTACTTCTCAATCTAATAAAACATTTTAAACATTTACTTAAGAAGAAGTAACAATTATTTTGAAAGTGAAAATAGAGCATATAAAATACATATTATCTCCAACTTGTTGTAAAAGTCAACTAGGAAATGGGAACGGAAATAATTACAAAGACATGCTGAGTCGCTCGCAGGCGATGTTCCGCTAGAAATAAGAGTTAAAGTAATATTTAACATTCCTGTTCTATTACTTAGCTCTGCTCTCATAAAAGTATTTGTTCTTGAAAATAAAAGAAAATTTCCGTGTCTACTTTGTGGATTTTATGAAAGATTTTCAATGTTTAATGGAAATGGTTTAGTAAATCAATCTTGAGAAATTGCAAACAGGCTAAACTTTTAAGTATCCTCATTAATATAATAAATGCAGTTTGTTTATTTCTTTGTCACGGTTTCACGCTAAAACGGCTTGACGACGGATTTGGATAAAATTTGGCACATGGGTAGACCATGACCCACTACCTAGATAAAGGTACTTTTATCCCGATATTCCCACAGAATCGAAAATTATGCAGGTGAAATTGCGGGGTGCAGCTAGTATAAAAAATAAACCTACTAGTCTATTAAACTTGCCTGGGTATGTATAATGTATATGTCGTGGTTGAATCCGCTATTTTACAAAATCGCTAGTTGTTTTACAAAACAGCTCCGTTATGTAAAATAGCTGAACGACGTTTAGCGGTTTTTCATGGTTACTGCACTTTAAGCAGAATTGCATAAACGTTTTACCTTTATCAATGTACCGGGTCAACGATTAGAGGTATACTTGGATTTTTATTAAGTCATATGAATAGCAGTACCTACACAATTGATTGTCAAACAAAACTAAAATTTGTCTTCTACTACTTACTAATATGCTAAACTACATAGTAATGTTTACCTATAAAAGCAAAACATCCAATATTTCAATATTCAATTTGTTTATTCAATTTTCAGAAACCTACCTCTGCAAAATTTACGAGCTTCGGATATTAAACATTTTTCTATGCACCGTTTTCGGATATTTTACTGTATAGTTTTCGGATATTAAATTTTACACATCACTAGCAATTGCATTATCGCGTCAACACCTCATGATTCAATATACGGGTTTCACGAGAATTTTGTTATTTTTTTATTATTGGACTTTTTCATGTGAGAAACCTAGGTAATATTTTACAGGATAACATAACAATAAATTCTGTAGATACGGCGTTCTGAAATGATTTATATTTACCTCGTTCTTGCTGCTGTCGCTAGATTTTAAAATCAGTAAATAAGGTTGCTGGCTTATAACTAGTTCGAGTCTTATGGCGCGCATAGAGAGCAGTGGTGACCCAGTGGTAACTGCCCCGATTTACCAGTTGTAGGTCGTGAGTTCGAACCCAGGCAGGCGCTTTAGTTTGTGTAAATTATTTCATCACCACTGCTCTCAAAACGGTGAAGAAAAACATTCTAAGGAAATCGGCATGTCCTAGAACCAAAAAAATCGAAGACTTGTGACATCTACCAAACCGAACTGGGCCCGCGTGGTAGATTACGGCCCACTCTCTCTCGCCGAGAGGAGGGCTGTGTCCCAGCAGTGGAAACATTATAGGCTGATGTTATATAATATTAAGTACGCCTTTATAATTTCTACCGGGACGATATTATCGTGGACGTCCACGTATGTATGGAAATTCGTGCACGCTTTAACGTTATCGCGGACGGAAATTTAAAAGTGTCATCATATTAAGTTTCCGTACATTTTACTTCCCTGTGTGATCGTGATACCGTGACGTGATCGTGGACGTCCACGATAATATCGACACGTTAGAGCATTTATAAAGCGCACAATGTCTATAGGTTTTCAATCCTAAAGGAAACGAATGACAGTATATTATAAAACGTCAAAGCAAGTTCGTAACGCTTGATTTTTATACATAAATCCTGAGAAACATAAGTTCGGATTGTGCATTTCTTATAATATTTATGAAATATGGTTAACTTTCATATTAAGCATTTCCAAGATTAAGATAACCACAAATGGCTTTCTCTTCTTAAGACACGTCTACATCAGCGCACGCGCACGAACCGTGCACGCTAGTCGCCTCGAATGGCTATAGACGCGTCACATACAAAGCGCGCGCGCACGTTGCGCACGGTTCACGTGGAAGGATCCACTCCTGCGCAATTAAAGCTCACGCGAACCGTGAAGTGAAGATGCCCTTACTATGTTCCTAAGAAGCACGCGAACCATTTTGTTTCCCCCACAGGACAGTTGCACGCGAACTACTCGCTAACCGTTTGCGAACATGTCCAAAGGTGACAATACTATGTTCCTAAGATGCTGCGCGTGCGCAACGGTGGACCTGCCTTTAGAAAACGTAAATATAGAGATGTGAGGACTATGTTCATCTCATAATTGTTAATATTTAGTAGCTTCGTCAAACGATTATTAAGATGAAATTTCTTTTATATAAAGATACTTATCGAGTCTTCGCATTGTACCTTAATTGTTGTATTGTCTTACTCATAAATACTTTATATTAAAGCATTTATCTCTAAATGATAATTACGAACGAGAAATCTGCCTCATTGGTCTAGTGTTTTCAAGCGCTAATGCTGAGCATGAGGTCCTAGGTTCAATTCCCATGTCAGGAAAAATGTTATTTGGTTTTTTCATTAGGAATTTCTCAGTAGCAGCCCGGATTCTAGTTTCGGTTGATGGCAATAGGTTCGCCCCTATTACATAGGTACACCTCGGCCTAACACTTCGAGGAAAATAGGCGTAATTTTATGTATATAATGTTGTTATGTATAAAAATAGTTTTTTTATTGTGATTATGAAGAATGAACATTTTCCAACATCTGAAAATGTAAGTATACAAACATTCATCAACGTTCATGCCATTAATTAAAAATTTTGATTACTTAAAGCTGAGCAATGTTTTCAAAACATGACAGCGCTGTTTACAAACATTACCTCTTTCACGTCAACGTCAGCAGTTGCTATGCGGGAGTAGTTCCATACCAAGGTTAATAATGGCCAGGCAACTGGATTATGAGTGATGCTGACTTTCTAAGACACGCCGGGGCTTCATAAGACATAATAAGACACGACTGTTTATCCCTAACAGCTCGTACAGACCAACGCGACGCGATCCCGCGCTGCGACACGAACAATACAATTTCTAAGAAAACTTGATGGTATAACAATAACCGGTGTCGCGTCGCGCTTGTCTGCACGAAGCTTCAAACGGTATGCAGCGGTGTCTAATTCATTTATTTTTATATTTAACGGTTTATGTACACACGTATAAACAGACAAGAAAAAAGGAACAGAAAAATACGTACAAAGGTGATGCTTATTTCTAAAGAAATCTCTTCCAGCATACCTGCGATAGGAAAGTAGTTAAAGAGATGTAGACAACGTGTGTAAGAGTAGAAGAGAAAATAAAATACATAAAATAAAAACACCTAATTATTCACTTCATCCTTAATTTACAAGTCAAGTTTAAGTTGCATTTTAAAAGGGAAGAAACTTTTATTTAGAATTTCCCAATGGAAATCTCAATAATACTTTGCCTGACCTCGGGATTGAACCGGACTCCATGTTTAGTAGTCGCGCTAGTGAGCACAAGACCAATGAATCTACGAGGCAGTCAAAAAAGGCGAATTTTATTATCTTACATTAGCTTCCGCCCGCGACTTCGTCCGCGTAAAATTTCTTGTTTTAACATATATTAGGTCCCCACCTATGAAATCAGCGTTTTGTATGGAGAATTTTAAAGAAGTTGCTTTTTTCATACTAACATTTTCTTAATTTATATAACAACCATGAACACTAATGTTTTAATACTTTTATGCGCTAATGTTCAAAAACTAAGATAACGTAATATGCCACTAGATTAAGCGACAAAAATAAGCTTTGGCTAAATTAAAACAAATAGTTGTCATTTCTGCTAACAAAATGAGGAGTAATTTTTAAGGTATTTTTTATGTTTATAAACTAGAAGTAATAAGGTTTTTTTTACTATTGGTAGCTGTCTATGATTGTCATTATTCGATATAATACCAAGCAATTGATGAATATTATAATTCATAGAAGTGACAAGGTTCTCTATTTGTGAGAAAAAAACGCCAATTTCATAGGTGGGGACCCAATATTATATCCTAGGACACTGCAATATTGTAGCTTCCCATTAGTATAAGATAATCAGTCTATAATGTTTCCACGGCTAGGACACAGGCTATCTCTCTGTGAGAGGGAAGGGAGGGCTATAATCCACCATGAGGGCCCAGTGCGGGTTGGCGGATGTCACAATGTTTTCGAATTTTTGGCTCTAGGACATGCATTTCCTCACGATATTTTCCTTTAGAGAGCAGTGGTGATAAAATAATTTATACAATGTAAAGTGCTCGCTTAGGATTCGAACCCATGACCTACAACGCCACTGGGTCACCTCACCATTGCTCTCCAATCTAGCTTCCCATCAGTGAAATAATTTTTGGAATTGGTGCAGTAGTTCCGAAGATTACCCCCTACATACAAACTCATAAATTTTAATGTTAATTAATACTCAATACGCAATACTCAATTCTTTATTGCATTCCATATGTATTACATAGATGGTTTAATAAGTAAGAGATCAATATGGACCCTGTCGGTCACAGCAAAATAAGGAGAGAGGAAGAGGGCTAAGCAGTAATTCAATATTATTATAAATTATTAGATGTGTTTAATTGGGTGTATAATTATGTATATATTGCATATTATTAGGTTTGTGTATATAGGTATAGTATATTAGTTATTTTAATTTTATGTATTGCATAAGAATAATGTAGGTAGTTACTATTTAAATTCTTAGAAGTATTTTCATTATTATTAAATTATGTTATTATTTATGTATTGATATTTAAATTTGATTTCCTATATCAAGTGAAACATAATAAAATATGTTATATAATATTTCATAATGTTTGGTGGATGAGAGAAAGAATAATTTTATTTTTTTATTTGGCAATCGATTTGTCGTCTAAAAACTCCGTTTAATTAATTAGTATCTAGATACTAATCATCTCTCATGGAAATTCTTTTATAACACTCTTGTTTATGAACCTAAATAAGTGAAATGTAATACTTAAAAGAATGTCAAACCAAGTACTGTAATTAAAGATCTACTTCCTAAGTGCAAAAGGGCATGATAACAGTCATGGCATGGCATGCAAAACGCGATTAGAACATTAACCGTTTAACCATTTATAACCGACAGTTAAATAAAAAGCTTTGCGTGAAAAATGACCGACATTTGATTGTCGCGTGACCTTGCCATAGAAGTAGCTGGTTAATACCATGATGACCTAATTGATAGGAACCAGAAAAGAGACAGTCACAATAGCATCCTGAAGGTTGTAGCGGCAGATAATTCCAACGGCCATAATAAGGCAATTTGTGAGAAGATATTTTTCTAACAAATCAAAGCTATCTTGTTCGTCACAATAAAGTTGAAATCCTTACCATTCTTCACAAAAATAATACCCTTTTTTTTTTTTGTGGATTGGAAGTTATCAAATAACTTCTCCATCTCATAGTTATTTATGTAGTTGTCGACAAGTGCGCGCACTAGGCCGCCAAGTAGCAACAGCCAGGCTGCGGCATCCGGAATATTGAGAAATTTCTTTTTTGCCTAGTGCGCGGGCTCCAATTAGATAACATGTGTTAGATTGGCTACCTAGGCAGTAGGCAACCTTTTTTTTTTTTTTGAGGGTGGGACATTATCAAATAACTTCTCCCGCTCTGGGCGGAGCGGGAGGGCGTGCAGACTCTTACTGACTAAAACCCACCCGTGTTCCTTCAGTTGCCTATACATTGCCAGGGGCCACGGTATCCCTTTCGGACTTTCCCGCGACCCCGGCAGAAGACTTATACCCTAGTTTCCATTTCTCGTTGTCTAGGTGGTGGGTGGTCTTCTCATTCATTCGTCTTTAGTTTAAGTTACTAACAATAGTATTTTAAGTGCCAACCTGTTACAATTTATGGGTCTCTTAGTTGTCCGTATTAAAGTTATTTTATTTAAAGAAAGAAAGAAAAAGTGTTTGTTCTGCACAAACTAAACGCAAATTACAAAAAAAAAAAACAAAGCAATATAATAACAATATTATATTATATTTATTTATTTTATGTATAGGAGGAACTTTCACCCGAAGGTTGCGCTGTCCGTCCGTCTGTGTGACAGACGGACGGCCAGCGCAACCTTCGGGTTGCAGCTAGGTTGCAGCTTGTGACAGACGACCTATTACGGTTCACAAGCTGCAACCTTGTGAACCGTAATAGGTAGACACTTGAAAGGACACAGTGTGTACTACTATGTATAGCCACTATAACAAAAAATTATATAAAAAAGAAAACTTAAGGGGGTCATAGAAATAACGTTTTTTTCGGCTTTTTTTTTTACTAGAGTATTAAAAAAAAAATTGTTATTATATTGTACGGTAGTACGCAACGCTTCCTGTGCGAGTCCGACTCGCAATTGGCCGCATTTTTTTAACTGCTTTCTTTTTAATAAAAATATTGGAAATATTGTCTTTATGTTCATATTTTAATGGTGCTAGTAATTTATGAAAATGAGGGTAAATAAAAAAGGTTGTCCCGGTGAATAAAGGCTTCTCTCATTACCAATTTGGCATTTCTCATTAAAATTAAATCTCGAGGATTTTTCTGCTATCAATCATATTTTCTGTCAATATTTTTTTTATTTTTGTTAAAAAATGATATTTACTATTACTTATTTTCCCGTGGGAATAAGGTGTGAGTTTATGTATGAGGGGTTTCCTTACAGACACAAACGCTGAGAAATAAAAATTACCTGTTATACCTACCTGTACTTTAATGGAACTCCCCGCTCTAAGCGAAGAAGCCAATCCCTCAGCTATTACGCCACCATAGTAACTTGCTTTTGGTTAATAATATGTTTGGCAAACCTCCTTACCCTATAAAACAGATAAAACAAACATAAATCACACATATTTATATACCGTTTACACTGATTTAGTACTCGTGTGTTATTCCGGGTACAGTACGCACATTTATTTGAAATATATTTCTATTTGTAACTGAAATAAAGCATATTTTTGTGAAGAATGGTAAGAATTTGATTTTTATTGTGACGAACGAAATAGCTTTGGTTTGTTTGCAAAAAAAAAGGAAAACAATTGGTCTGTTCTGTAAAAATATTACCATGAAAATTCAGGTGAAGGAAGGTTGAAGTGAGGGACACTCTTCTACTTAGCCTGTCTATCAATCTGTATGGCAATCTAAATGGACTCGGTCTAAAATTCTGATACGTGTTTGGCGTCATCTCTAGCGGTCATCAGGTCCTATAACGTGGAGCTGACAGGGACGCAGGACATGATATTAAAGTGTCCCATCATTTGTGGGACAGCACCACATCTATACTCCAAGGCGAAGTCAGCTATAAATCTCCAACTGAACAGGTTTTCCTTGCTTCGGCAAACCTGGGTCTGAGTTTATTTAAAGACTTCCAGGTTACCCAAGGTTTTTCATGTCCAGGAGGGAGATCTACAGCAGGTGGAACGAATGATTTGGGTAAGGAAGCACTCTCGTCACAGCTTCAGTCGTTCTTTTGATCGTTCGCTAGTGAGTAGGACGACACAATTTAAAAAACTGTTTTGACTTTTCAGCCTTCGTGGCACAAGGATGTTGTCGTGCAAAGGGTGTCGTGTGTCGGAGATCATTTTGGCTCTTTCGCTGGAAGTTGCGACCGCTCTACAAAATACTGGTGGCGCTATAGCGCACACGGCATTTGAACCGGGTTCGGCTTAGGTCGGTCGGGGTCGGTTTTAACACGCGAATTCACCCGTAGAAAAAGATAGAGCCAGCCCAGTAGTTTGCATAACGACAGGCGAAGCAACCTACTTCGCTGAGACTAGTCACTGAAAAAGACTGTATACACTAGTGACAACTCACTTCAAGCTCACTTCACCTGAGTTTTAATAGTGAGATTTTTAGAGAATATCATCGGCAAATGTTTTTGAAAATGAGTGAAGGAAATAATCGGGGGAAAAATTATATTAGATCAGCATGCAGTTGTGGAATATTTACTTTTTTATGTGATTACTAAAGTGTACATTGGTTGCTGTAGTCTAAGGTACAAAAATATAGGCAAAAAAATAATTAAACGCCCGGTTAAAGATATTCAGAAACTGGCTACACTCAAGTCGATTTAGAATAGAATCGATGTTAACCGTAGCAATGAGTCATTTGACCATACATTTTATTGTGGTTACCAATATTGTAGCATCAACTCTACTACAAAAGACTCGCTCGTGGTTAAATAATAACAGCTGTACGGGTCAATCGATCAGGTTAAGCTACACTTGCCGCGGTTGTTTCGTGGATGGATCTTTACATGCCAAGACCCCTCCTTGCCTCGGAAAGCACGTTAAGCCGTTGGTCCCGGCTGTTAATAGCATGAATCTTTAACTGACGTTATGGGTAGTCAGAATCCCAAAAGTCTGACAACCAGTCTTACCAAGAGGTAACGTGATATCAGTAACTAGGTTGTGGAGGTAAGATAGGCAGTCGTTCCATGTAAAATACTAGTATTCAGCTGCATCCGGTTAGACTAGAATGCGACCCCAAAATAGTTGGGAAAAGGCTAGGCAGATTGATTTTTAATTCTAATACTGACAGAAGATTCATAATCCGATGATTCAACTCAGTAGGTATCTACAGATTTCTCCTCTATTACCAAATCCGGAAATAAATTTGGATCTCAAAACCGCAGGGCACTTAAAAAGACAACATCGCCCCACTTTAGGTACGAACCTAAGATCAATATAGAAACTCAATTCATCATTATCTATAACTTAAAAATTTCTCCGACTTTTCTAATATCTTTCTACTGTTCAACCAAGACTTGGATTTCATCAAATGGTTGCAGATCACGTATCGCCTGAGATACGTAAATACAGCAATTTCATTGATAACCGCTTATTTACGTGAGTAATGGACGAGTTTAGAGAAGGGGTTTAGGGATGGGGGGTATGAGTTTCGATTTCTATGTACGCGATTGACATTTTGGTTTATTATCTTATTATTATGGTGGATTTGAAAAACAGCAGTGTGTATTTGGGTATTGAAAATTTAAAAAAAAGTCGACCTTGTAAGGCTAAAAATCATCAGCCTTCCTATACTCAAACTCAAAGCATTTATTTCAATTAAACATTTTTTTTTGAATTGTCAAAGAGTCGGTCGTCAGAAAGTTGAAGCTAGTTGCCCATTCCAAAACGTAGATCTTTATGAAGAAGAACTGGCATGGAACTCCACTTTTGAATATAGATGTTACAAAATCCTGGGTACATTATTCTTGTTGCTCCTATGTGAGAACAATTAAAAAAAAACAAAATATAAGATTAAAAGTAAGTCTTGGCAGATAAGAGATGACCAGTCTCAACTGACGGCGCCCGTTCATGAACATGACGCGTGGATCAGCACCATTCAACTCTAACATTTTGCAGGGAACCGAATACATTCGGGTCGAGTAGGTATTGAAGTTTTGTATGGAACAGTTGATAATTCTTTCGCGATAACGACGTTAGTCCTATGGAGAAAGTTATTTAGTTTGATTGTCTCTATCGCACCCTTAAATATGACCACGCGTTACTGATAAATGCTTTAGGTATATTAGAATTTGGTCAGAGATATTCACAGATTAGTAATTGACTACTGACAACATGGTTAAGTTTTTATAATAACAGAACCGTCGTGTCGTGAGCTAAACTGAGGGTAGCGCAAATATAATAATAAGCGAAGCTATAAATATGTCTTCAAAATTCAAAACTCATTTATTCAAACTAGGCTGAGAATCAGCACTTTTCGAACGTCAAAATTACATAAAGCAGTCCCCCTTAACGCCCACCATTCACCAGTTCCTAGTGCGTTAGCTGGGAAGAGATGGCGCAACAAACTCCCCAGCAGCACAGCTGTTTGTTCAGTTAGAAAAAAAATTATTCTATATAATAGTATGCAAAATAATTTACATTACGCAACACAAAATATAATTTAAATTATTAGCCATGCGTCAGCTAGCACACACCAATATACCAACCAAAATCCATCATCGAGAACTATACTCAGGCTGAAATAAAAACGAAAACAGAACTCAATATCTAAATAAAAGCCTCCAATCAAGTTATAAATGATAAACTAGGACCATCGAGGTAAAATAAATAAACAGTTAATTACTAATAACAATAACAAAACCATGATCAGCAAGACGATCAGTCACCACAAGCAGCACCCGTTCAGTCTAGATAGACAGACAAAGCTGTAATCTCGTCGAAAAAAATAGCATCCAACCGTTGGCCGCGAAATGTATGCACACTAGAAAAGCACAATGGCGTGGCGCGAGTATTGCCACGCACACCAGCATAAAAAATATGGCATGTTTGTTGTAGTTCTTTTGCAACGCGACACTCTATCTATTAGACATATGAATAATCAAAGAAATTATGTATAATTTATGCAAAGTTTATAGTCTTCCCGTCTTGAGCAAGCGTGGTGATCAATGCTCGTGCCTTCTCTGTATGAGAAGACCCCTTTGGCCTGTGGGGCCATATAATAATAGGCTGGTATTATTATTATCAAAGTTTGCAGTTTCCTCATACATAGTTCTGAACATTTTGTATTTTCATATTTTATTAGTGACTAGCTTTTTCCCGCGGCTTAGCTCGCGTGGAAGTGGGATATTATCCCATGGGAATGTACTACCGGGATAAAAAGTATCCTATGTATCCAGGTTATTAACTATCTGTCTGCCTCATCCAAATCCTATGAGTAGCATAACATAATGATTGAATACTATCGTGAATTCATGCAAGCCTAGTACTTTTTGTGCCAAGTTTGAAGTTTATTAAAAATCAAGGAATAAGATTTTACATACTAATGAAATCCCCCATTTTCGTCCCCATATAGGTGAAATTTCCAAAAACCCCTTCTTAATGCTCCTCTACATTACAAAAGCAAGCAGTGTGCAAAATTTTACGTTCCTAGTCCTTGTAGTTTCGGCTCTGGGTTGATATGTCAGTCAGTCAGTCAGTTTCTCCTTATGTACATATATGTAGATAAACGTGGGTACCAAGTGAAACATTTTCATAAAACGAGAAAAGGCTTTGCTTATTATAGATTTTTACGTACCTAAAGTATATTCTGGTTTGTTATTTTTTGTTTGATTACGAAATATCGTTTCGATAAACTGGTGAATTTGATTTAGAACCAGGTTTATTTTATTAAAATAGTAAAATTTATAGCTTCGTGCTAAGGTCAGTGGCACACTGTTTAGCGTAGCAATACTTAGATATAAAAATGTCTTGATATTCTTTTATATTATGTAATGCACAACACTACACAAGACAAGGTAACAAATGAAATATTAAAGTCGCTGTCAGAACCCTTACAACACACACAGGAAGGAACTCATTCAATAACATTCTAGAAAAAAGAGAAACTCCAAAGCAATGGTCCCTAATCAACGATAACTCTCCTTCACAAAAAAGGAGATAGATGTGACCTCAGTAACTATAGACCAATAATTATTAGCCTTATGGCAAACATAAATAAAATTTTCTCAAAAATACCTACTATTTAATAGACTCTATATGAAAATCAACCTCGTGAACAAGTTGGATTCCGTAAACACTATTCAACAACTGACCACATCCAAGTGGTAACACAAAAAAATTGTAGATAGGATGATATTCTTTTGTAATGCTTCACGTATCGGAACCCATTATAAGGAGTAGATATTATGCTAAACGTCACAAGAACTATGATGACGTTATAAAAGTCTGTTTTTTTTAATATCTCCTGCGTAAAAATCTGCTGTAAATCTTCAAAAGTCTATCGCCCAGTAAATCATTACACCACGAACCCAAAATTACCACACCGATTCAAAAACAAGCTCAGTAAAATTTATGTTTCCCTTCGAACAGTTTTCTTTTAAAACTCCGGTACTGAGACCATAATAATGTTTGGCTGGGTGGTGGGTAATGTATTAAACATAATACTTTTAATAACGAACTTATAATTAACTTCTGCTCAAGGCTTCGTCCGCGAGCAGGTCGAAAATGATCCCACGGGAACGTACTAATGGGATAAAAGTATTCTTTGTCCTAACCCAGGTCTCTCTGTGAACCAAATTTCTAGGTAACAGACAAACAGAAGGAGTTACTTTCGCATCTGTTGCCTGCGACTTCATCTGTGATCCTGGATGAAAAGTAGCCTATGTCCTTCTCCAAGTCATGGCCTGCCAATGTGCCAAATTTCATCCAAATCCGTTGAGCCGTTTTTAACGTGAAAGCGTAACAAACAAACCCATTTTCGCATTTATAATATTGGTTAGGATTATTAGCAATTGATAGATGCTCGTAGTTTTTAGAGAGCGTAGTTAAGTAAAATTTTTAGGATTCTGTTCGAAAAGGGTGCCAAGGGATCCCGAAAACCCTACGCTGTCTGTTTGTCTACAAGTAACAAGAACCGTGTACCTACCCTACGTGAAACCTTTACGCCGGTAGCATACCTTCGCAGCGAAATCGTAGCAGCGAATCCGCAGTAGTTCAATTCAACTGGCTCGCGTCATGTTCCGCTACTCGAGTTCCGCTACTCGAATTTCGCGTAGCGGAACATTACGTGAGCCAGTTGAATTGAACTACTGCGGTTTCGCTGCTATGACGCTGGCGCTAGTGTGTGAGCTCAACTCACACTAATAATAACATTTTCATGATGCCTTTTTGCTAAGTAATAACAGCCGCACGGGTCAATCCATCAGGTTAAGCCACGCTTACCGGGGTTCTTCCGTGGATGGGTGACTATTTTTACATACAGAGACGCCTCCGTACCTCGGAAAGCACGTTAAGTCGTTGTTCCCAGCTGTTATTCGTGTATCTTTGACATTCGTTACGGGTCGTCAGAAGGTCGAAAGTCTGACAACCAGTCTTACCACGGGGTATGGTATTATACACTACTATGTTGTAGAGGTCAGATAAGCAATCTCTTCATGTAAAATACTGGTATTCAGCTGCATCCGGTTAGACTGGAAACCGACCTAAACAAAGTTGGGAAATGGCTAATAATATTTAATAATAATAGTTTATTTATTAACAATAATGTTGGTACAACTCATCTATCCTATACAAACACACGAAGTACAAGATATTGATGCCTTTTTGAAAGATTTTTTGTAACTTGAGTACTTGCCCTTGCACCCTTATCTTGTTTTAGCAGAACATAACATCACGACTGTAATCCCACAAGGGTAAGACAGAGGTATACCTATAGTATACCCAGATTTCGCCAGTTTTGTTAAAGTTTTTTCTAATAGCCTTTTGTCCTTAACCGGACATAAACCTAGAATATAATCCGGGCATAATTCCGCTATTTTAGTGCCAATAACACTTTGCCCGACTTGAGAATCGAACCTAGGATCAACCATCCAACAGCCAGCCAGCCAGCCATCATTCAATTTTGAAAGATAAACAGATAAAAATACATCCTTGAACACGAATATCTTTATGGATAACATTCTCATTACTTTCGATAGTATTTTACACGAAAACAATTTCTGTTTCGCGGCTCAGTATAAAACTATCAAGTTTTCGTGCCAATACCGTTTTTATAGTTTCTAATAAAAATATGTAGGTAAGTGAAAATGTATTGTAAGCAAGTCACACGTATTCTGTGAAAGAAACTTTTTTCGGCGGCCATTAACGAACTCTGTAAATTATGTTAGCTATTTATATACATTTTGTAGTTTTAGGATAATTACAGTATTTTTGAAATAACACAATAATTGTATTTGGTAATATTAAAAAGTAATTTGATTTGTTTAAAATGCTAAAATGGCGCTACTAGATATTATAACGTCAATTGACTATTTGAGTCTGACAAGGAGTGGTATTTTTATAGTTACGAGATAGCGCCATTTTAGCAAGTCAGTCGTTGTTGAACTGGGAAAGTGTAAGGAGCTCTGTAAAACTCATGTAAGTACTGAGAATTGTAATAATATAATTACAAATGTATTGCCGCAGTTCTTATATTTGTGCTTTTATTTATGGTTTGAACCCAGTAAATAAATCATGCTTATTTGTTTAAATGAACGCTTTTTATTTCCCTTTTGCTCTGGCTAGTCCAACAATTATTTCACAAATAACATAAGAAATAAAATTGTGTATTGTACAAAAAATCTGTCGGAGCTGAGATATAACTATTACTACCTCAAAATCAATCAATCTGCTCAGACCTATTCCTATGTTGGCCTCGGCTTCCAGTCTAACCGGATGCAGCTGAATACCAGTATTTTACATGGAGCGACTGCCTTTCTGATCTCCACAACCCAGTTACTGGGTACACGATACTCTTTCATAAGACTGGTTGTCACACTTTTTTGGGCTTCTGAGTACCCGTAACGACTGTCAATGATCTACGAATGACAGCCGGGACCAACGGCTTAACTTCCTTTCCGAGGCACGGAGGGACCTCGTTATGTGATGGATCGTCGACCATCCACGATTCGAGAGCGGCACGTGTAACTTAACCTTCAATCCACCCGAGTGGCTGTTATTAATTAGCCACGAGCCCCCTTTGACTTAGTAGTCAAAGTAAAGTAAGTTAAACAAATAGGCAAAAAGGCAATAGGTAGTAGTCTACCTGTTGCCTTTTTGTCTATTTGTTTAACCTACTGTTAAAAAGATACAACCCTGTGACGGGCAGACAGACGGACAGACAGAAAGATGGCGTAGACTTGTAGTAATAATGTTCCCATTTACGCCTTTTGGCACAGATGGCTCGCGATCCCTACGCATTTTAGTTATGAAGCTACAAGTAGATACGTGGCGAGCTTGACTTGTCGAATTCAGTGGGTCTAACGTAGTCAGAAGATATATAGTTACGCGATAGAAAAAGAGGCAAGTTCTAGGTAAATACAACTGTAAGGTAATTAGCGCTGTGCGACCTGAATTGCACTTTATTGTGTCGTAGCAAGAGTTGCTTTTTATTTAAATGTTTTTGCCGAGTGACCCATCTGTGCTAATCTGTGCTTTTGGTAAATGAACCCTGAAAAATATTGTAGGTATTTTTTTTTCATTTTTGATGTCATATTTTCTCATAACTTACATTTTCATTTTGCTTAGGTTTTGTCTTCGGTATCTCCGTACTATTACATGACATTGAAGCTACTAAGTACAGGAAAGAAGTCATCAATTATCCTCAAGATACACAGTTCTTCGCAACAGACTTCTTCGTGAGAGGATGCAAAAACTTCTTAGATAAATGTCCTAAGGCTTACAAGTACGTTGCTTTAATATTTAATTATATCTATTGCATACTGTATAACATATTTAACATGCCCCGGAATTAACGCACACCACCAAACACCCCAATCAAAATATTAAAAATCATAATACAAATCAAATCAAATCAAATCAAATCAAATCATTTATTTTTGCAAACATGGGTAATTCGTACATAGTTGTTTTCTTAAAAAGTAGTCCTCCATATTCTACCGTCTCATGGGCATGCAAATAATATTCAATTCCAAATAAATTCGATTGATACCGAATAAATATAAATGTCAAATCATTAAAATTACAAAAAAACAGACTAATTCAGTAGAAACATTTTCACATTAATGTCACAAAAATATAATAAAGTATGTCAAAGTATCAATCAGAATAAAAAGTGTCAGAATAGGAACATGTATGTCAATCATAATAATAGTTTATCAATCAGTGCAGGGATTTATCATTAAGGAAGTCGTCAATTGTGTAATAGCTTTTCTCAATTAATATTTTGTTTAGTGCCCTTTTAAATTTTATTACAGTCATATTTTTTATTACATCAGGTACTTTATTATAAATATGTGGGAAAATACCAAAAAAACTTTTCTTCATAAGTGCGGTTTTACATTTCACTTGGCATAGTTTGTTTACATATTTAGTCCGTATCGGATTTTTTCGAACTGCTGACAGTTTTTCAAATAATTGTGGATTGTTTTTTACAAATAGAGCTGTTTCCAAAATGTACAAAGAAGGAAAAGTTAAAATTTTTAGAGACTGAAAATAGGACAGACAGCTATCTGTTGTTTTAAGACCGCACATTGACCTTATACATCGCTTTTGCATTCTAAATACCAGTTCCTTATCGGTAGACTGCCATGCCCCCAGAAAATAATGCCATACCGCAAAACCGAAGAAAACATTGATATTTTACTATTGTATACAAACTTAGTTTTTGTTTACCCTAAACCTCTTAAGGGGTCATTGTACTCATTATTATGAACAACTTTCACTGTGGGAACAAAGCTGAAATCGCGAAAAAAAAATCAGCTGTTCCCTACATTTATGTTCGTATATCTCGTCGAAATGTAGGGAACAACTGATTTTTTTTTCGTGATTTCAGCGTCCGTCCCATAGTGAAAGTTATGAATAATGATAAGTACAATGACCCCTTAAGAGGTTTAGGGTAAACAAAAACTAAGGTTGTATTTAACATTGGTTATTGATTAAATTTGATATTCTGTTTGTGGGAGAAGATTGTGGTCACATTACAAATCTACGCACGCATTTTAGTCATACACGTTTAAGACCGTTTATTCTGAAAGTGGGCAACGTCGCAAAAAGTTGTCAAATATTTCCCTGTTTTGATTAATTTGACAGTATTACTGTTTAGAAATAAGAAATGTGGCTAACTAGCGAACTAGAATATTGATTATGGAATGCAATAATTAATATCGTAACACCAAATATTTAGTTTTAGATGTTAAAAAAGAATTTGGAATCTTTCCAAATGCCCTTTTTACACCTAAAACGTTTACAATGTCAAATTCAGTGTTGTAATTGCAATTCATTATTAATATTCTAGTTCCCTAGTTACCCACATTTTTTATTTCCATACAGTAATAATGCCAAAATAATCAAAACAGGTAAATATTTGACAGCTATTTGCGACGTTGCCAACTTTTAGGATAAACGCTCTTAAGAGTCTAGCGTAGTAGGTACTTCGTCCATTTTGGTTTGTGTTGACTGTACAGCACAAATGTGACCGAAATTTACGTAGTTGTAATTATTTTTGGGATAAAAAATTACATATTAAACATTACAAAAATCAATTCAGTGAATGATTCTGAACAAACTATTTTCATAATGTGCACTAATTCAGTTACACATTGTATAAAAAGCCTCTGTGAGAGGGAGTGGGCCATAATCAACCACGCATACCCAGTGCGGGTCGGTGATTGTCCCATGGCTTCGAATTTTTGATTGTAGAATATGCCGCCTTCCTCACGATGTTTTCCTTCACTGTTTTGTGAGCAGTGGTTATGAAATAAATTATGAAAAGTAAAGTGACTGCACGATCTACGATACGTAAGTCAGAGCCGTTAGCACTGGGCATGAATCTATAGCATAATCAGCCTAAAATGTTCCCACAACTAAAGGCTTGTATCCCAAGCCTCTTCTTTGTAAGAGGGAGTGGACTGTAGTTCACCATGCAGGCACAGTGCGGGTTGGTGAATATCACATATTTTCGAAATTTTGGTTTTGGAACATGTGGGTTTCCTCACAATGTTTTCCTTCAACGTTTTGAGAGTAGTGGTGATGAAATAAATTCACTTAAGTAACTACTGTTTTATATTTACAGAGAACAACTTATCTGCGCTCGTAGCTATGATGGGAACTTCAAAAACTTCGGAAATTACTGTGACATGCAATACGAGAATTGCAATACTTGGAAGAGTAAGTTTTATCAATCATATATTATACAATACCTATTATTGTCCACACCACTGTGCATAGCTAAACTACTACATTAAATCATGATTCGATAAATCTGTAAGGTTAAGCCGCACTTGCTGCGGTAAATTTTTAGATGGGTGACTGTTTTTTGACTATTGAGATCACTCTGTGCTTCATATCATATGAATAACAGTAATTACGAGTACAGATAAGCAAAGAAAAGTCTTCTTTAGAAGTCGGTTATAATGGATTTTTATATCCCAAAAACATCATCAATCCTAATGACACAAAAAATATCCAAGCCACGCCATTTTCCAAGATTAATACTTTCCCATTTATTACAATGACAAACCCTTCAAATAAATAGAAATTTACTTGAAATTGGAACAGGAAGCAGACAATAAAATTTATTTACACGGCGCGGTTCGATAACGTTACGACTATAAGCCTCGCAACGTCGTACGTTGCGAGGCTTATAGTCGTAATGTGGAAATAGGCTTGTTTTCGTCGTGATGTTTTTGACAAGTAATGAAAAAAATATTAAGTCACTTTTGGAACAAAAGGATCCCAACCTGCGAAGTGAACAGTCCTCGAAATATGTTTTGAGGTGACAAAGACTAAAAGCTTATCACCAACCCGCACTCGACCGCCGCGCCGTGGTTATGGCTCAGTCCCTCTCATCACAGGCCTGTGTCTCAGCAGTGGGACCGTTATAGGCTGATTATGCTATTATGCAAGATGTAGTCATGACCATCTAGATTCTAGATCTTCATTCTACCAATTTACGCTAATCTGCTAATAAAACATGTTATAATTGGATTCTCAACAAAAAGATTTTCCCGCTAAGAGCTTAGCACCAATATTATTCTTCAATTTCCAATACTAATTCCAAAATCTCAGACAGATTTCAACTTAAGTTTCAGAACTTCGTATGAACATTGATATAAATTTAAATTTATTAGGACCTTTGAGGAAATCGGGAATCACTAAGCCTGTTCAAGTATACGTTAGTCAGTCATTCTTCCATACTAACGGAAATCCTTCACTGTTTGACAGTGTACATTAAAAATTAAAAATCAATCGACTTGTCTCGTCATTATATAGCCCTGTACGGAAACAGAATTTAAGAAAAATATATCGGTTTGAAAGATTTGAGCTTTGTCACATAACTTTAACATAATTATTTCAACATTAATTTTAACGCATCTTTGGGCGTAAATAAATAACTCCCGGAGTATGAAAATGATAAAATTGTTACCGTAAACTAGGGCTAGACAATTTATATAAAAATAAATAAATTAATTATTTTGAATAAATACATCCAGTATTTTATTTATAAAAATTTTACGCCCAGAGGTCTGTTAATTAAATTTTACGCGCTCGTTTTCTTCTAACAAAAACGAGCGCGTAAAATTTCATCGTCAATATCATCGTCTATTTCACGTTCTCAATTTCTCATACGATGTTAGGATAAATATCATGCATATTAGCCACGCCCACCGACGAATTTAAGCCGTTGACTAGTGCAACCTTAAGTGAAAAACTAAAATCTAAACTGATTTTAATTATCTTTGGCATAGAGGTGACTTTACGAAATAAGGCAAGGCATTAAAATCTAAAAAAAAATAAGAATCTTTCCAATATAGCCGAAGCCGCACCGACTACTACTATTTTTAGATATTTATAGTAGAAATATAAATATCTAAACATAGTATAAAATACAGTAATTTTTCGTGTTCTTTTTGTGACAGCTTAGTTCTTCTATAGGTATTACATAATGGATTTTGATGCAGTTTTCACTATCATTTAGAGAATCTATTCTGAAGGTTTATGTGTATAATACATTAATCATTAAGAGGCTTACAACAGCTAAAGCGCGGTCACTGTCGGACTGCATAGAAATGAAAGAGAAGCGCGATGACACGACGCAGGTAATTTATTGCAAAATATGAAGCAGTTAGCGATTTACAAAAAATCTATTGATTGGACTGGAAAATTAAAACACTATTATGCTAATATGTAGCTTGTACAATAATCTGACAAAAAATCAGAATGATTGCATGTAAATTAATATGATTTTTTATCGTTAAAAGAAATTTTTAGAGGTATCTTCATGATTTTTTTCTATCGTATCAAATTAGTTGTATTATGTTTTCAACACACTATCATACTAGCATATATCCTGAAGAATATCATATATTTTTCTGATTTTGTTTACTGCAGTGGATCATATACTTTTACGCATTATAAAACTTGCGTTTAGGCACGTTTAGGTCCTGTAGTCCCCTTAAAGCTAAGCACAGAAATCTCGATGTTTTGAGGAAATGTCGCCACATCTTAGATAGCAATCGTGTGAAGTGCGAAGCAAGGGTGGTACCATCAAAGAAGTTCAAATCTAACCAATTTCAAAACAAAATCCCGTGAACACGATGACCACATCTGTTACCAGCCTGGTGCTATAGCCGCCGAGCGCTGCAAGCAAGAATAGTCCTTACGGTGGTTAGATATGAACTTCCTCGATGGTACATTGGTAGACGAATAAGACGAGCTTGAGAATACAGTTATTTCAATAATCATAACAATAAACTGTAATGGTCTAGTCTAGACGAAAATGGACAATAGTGTGGAATAATGACCCTATATTGCTCATAAAAGGACGATAAAAATGATTGAATATTCTGCTAGTGTTAAGTGGTTACGACTGGTTTGGTTCAGTAGTATGTTTAACGTTTTATACAAAGTTATTATTAATACCGATGGCCCCACCAAATAAACGTGCAAGAGTTCTCACACAATTTTTTTTATTTTTTTTGTTTCTTTTGCCTATCCTGCACCTTCTTTTTTTTTTTTGTGAATTTTAGTTTCTAATCACGACTCAACTCAAACTCAAACTCAAACTCAAAGCATTTATTTCAAATAAACCAATTACAGGCACTTTTGAATTGTCAAGGGGTCGGTCAGTCAGAAAGATGAAGCTAGTTGCCCATTCCAAAGCGTAGTAGGTACCTATGGAGAAGAACGGGCAAGAAACTCCACGGACACTCTTTAAATCAAAATATTCTTACAAAATAATGGTTACATCATTCATGTTTAAATTATACATGTGAGAACAATGTAGAAAGACATGCACGTTAAAAGTGTCCGCAATGAAAAGATAATAAACAAATTCAAAAATTAAAATACATTAAAATAAGCCATGGAAGCTAAGAGATGACCAGTCCCTACTGACGGCGCCCGTTCACGAACATGACGCATGGATCAGCACCATTCAGCTCAACCATTTTGTAGGGAACTTAATGATCCAACACACACGCCACCACCAGCGAGACATTTGAGTGAGCATGACATACTCTCAGCCGCCAGGGCTCATTCAAGTCAATGAAAGACTTACCCAGTAAATGGTAATGGTCACAGTGCTCACACATGTGCTATGCAATTATACAATACTAAGAGATTGAATTTATACAATGCAAAGATATTTTTTTGCAATCTTCAGCAGCTCGCAACATTATTTTCAATGCTAATCAACTAGTTTATGCGCCCTTGTGGAGCTGGACCAGCGTTGAGCCAAGCATTTTTGTCAGCGATGTAATCCCCCAATTTATAATATGCTTGGCAGCATAGTGTGCGTTTAATACAAGATTTAAATTTTGTTTCATTTAGTTCGAGTATGTGGGGAGGTATTTTATTGTAACATTTTAAACAGTACCCCATGAAGGATGAGTCTACTTTAGCCAGTCTGAAACCAGGTTGAACTAATTGGTCCCTATTTCTAGTACTATAATTGTGTCTTTCACCTCTTTTACTGAAAAGATTAAGATTTTTCCTTACGTACATGATGTTTTCATAGATATATTGACAAGGTACCGTCATGATGTTAATATTTTTAAACAGTTCCCTAAGAGAATCGCACCTGCGGAGGCCATATATTGCTCTTATGGCTCTTTTTTGCAGAATAAAAATAGAGTCGATGTCCGCAGCTCGTCCCCATAGTAAAATACCGTAAGACATAATACTATGAAAGTAACTGAAATAGACTAGCCTCGCAGTATCTACATCAGTAAATTGACGGATTTTTCTTACAGCATATGCTGCTGAACTTAGCCGTCCTGCAAGAGATGTTAAATGAGGACCCCATTGTAGCCTGGAGTCGAGCGTAATCCCCAGGAACACGGTTTTATCTACGAATTCTAGTTTCTCCTTATTCAATACTATATCACAATTACTACTTTTAACATTCGGTAAAGCAAATCTTATGCATTTAGTTTTTTTCCCATTTAATACTAAATTATTAGCAGTGAACCAATTTTGGACCTGCAGTAGGGCGTTATTTACGTCGTCAAAATTTGATGCACGTCTATTTATCTTAAAAATTAGGGAAGTATCGTCAGCAAATAACACCATTTGTGATTGGTTTTTTAATAAATGGGGTAAATCATTAATATATACTAAAAAGAGGAAAGGACCCAAAATCGAGCCTTGTGGAACACCCATTTTTACTTTTAGACCGAGTGAATTGACCCCATTAATTTGAACTTGCTGCTGTCTATCATTTAAATAAGAATTTACTAAACTGAGCGCAAGTTTACCTAATCCGTAATGCTCAAGTTTCAAGAGAAAAGTTTCATGATTTACGCAGTCAAATGCCTTGGAGAGGTCACAAAAAATTCCTATGGCATCTTGGGCCTCCTCCCACGATGTAAATATGCGTTTTAATAAGGTCACACCGGCGTCAGTCGTACAACGTCCTTTGGTGAAACCATATTGCTGATCGTGCAAGATTTGGTTGGTGTTAAAATGATTAAGCATTTGATTGAGCATTACTTTTTCGAACACCTTGCTGAATACCGGCAGCACGGAAACTGGTCTATAATTGTTGGTGTCTTTACTGTCCCCAGATTTAAAAAGTGGTATTACCTTACTGTATTTCATTAAATCCGGGAAGACTCCTTGGTCCACACACAAATTAAATATTAAAGCCAAATATGGTGCTATAGTTTCGATTATGGATGTACAAACTTTGATAGATAATCCCCATAGATCTTCGGTCAATTTGATTTTAATTTGCCGAAAAGCTTTTATAACTATCATAGGGTTTATATGTATAAATTGAAATTCAACCGGGCAGCCTGGAACGTTCGCTCTTAATAAATCAATTGAAACATCGGGTGAAGAATTTAAAGCTTCCGTCGTTTTAGATGGAATATCAGTAAAGAAACGTACAAATTCTTGAGCTACTTCTAAGTTAGAGCTAATGGCACCACGTGAAGTCTCCAATGTATACTCAGTGTTTCGTATTTTTTTCCTATTCGTTTCATTATTTATAACTTTCCAAACTGTTTTTATTTTATTCTCTGCTGATTTGATCTTGTTGCTAATGTACAGGGCTTTAGCTATCTTGCAGGTATTTCTAAAAATTTTGGAATATGTAGCAACATACTTGTTGAAAGTTTCAGTTTTAATGTAAGGCTTAAGGCCATACAGCTCGAACAGTCTTTCCCTACTTACCCTAATACCTCTAGTTGCCCAGTCACTAAATATAAAATTAGGGCAAATATTTTTTGTTTTCTTTTCAAAAGTTTTATTGAATTCAGTGTTCACTAATGAAAAGAAATCCTCATATAATTGATTTGCATTGTCCATATTATGTCCCAGAACGTTTAATTTATTATTGAGGGTACTATTGAATCTATTTAATTTTCCAGTTGTTATTGGTCTAAATTGTATTTGCACTTTCTGCAAAGGTGTTTTAAACTTAAAAGTTACCGTTTGTCCACTATGATCAGACGGCAAAAAATTTACAATGGCTTTAGCTAAATAATCACAATCGCAGAAGACATTATCGATACACGTAGCCGAACTTGGAGTTATTCTAGTCGGTTCTGTAAAAATACTTGATAAATTGAAAGATTTAAAAAGGCTTAGTAATCTACTGCTATTTAAATTATTTTCCAGAATATTAATATTAAAATCACCACAAATAATTGCGGCTTTGTTACTGGATGCAAGTTTCGCTAGGACATCTTCCATTACTGACTCAAATAAAGAAAAGTTCTGATAATTCGGGGGTCTGTACACGCACACTACAACATGCTTATCCAGCTCAACACAGGACAGTTCGATGCAATGTTCAACTGATAAACCAACTATGTCATTACGTTGCTTAGATTTTAAACAATTTTTTATCAGGATTAATGAACCTCCACGCAGCATAGATTTACGGTTGAAACAACTGCCCATACTATAGTTCTCATAATTAATTAGCATTTCGTAATCCTTTAACCAATGTTCAGTAAAACAAACAATGTCAAACTTAGTTTTTTCTAAAAACATTTCAATTTCTAATAATTTTGAAGAAATACCTTGAATATTTTGATGAAATAATTTCAAGGCATTCTGCTGATCTCCTTTTTGGTAATAACTTATTTTAGAGCCGGAAGACACCTTGTTGTTATTAGTTATAAGAACATTCTTACTGGTACCTTCTGTTGTCTTACAAACTAGTTTAAATCTGGAGTTGACCCCAAGACTTCAATGTCATCACAAGCCAGTGAGCTCATAGTGAGTGAGGTACATGGAGCCTCCTTCGTACAACTTGTATAAATATTTATAGCATTTGAGCTACATTTATTCAGGCTCACCACCTTATTATTAGTACTATTACTAATCATTATGGTGTCAATAACACAAGACTTCGACATACTACCTATGTCTGAGTTTATATAAAAAGCTAATAGCCTTGCTATTATGTGTCTAAAACTAACAGGCAGATACACAGTACCCCTAGTCGATTTTAGCATTTCAACAAAAATGTTGGTGTCAAGAAATACAAGCTTGTCACTATAATGACTAACTAAAAAGTGCATATGCTTATTAAGCATATGAATATAATTGTTTTGTCTATTTGTCAATGTTTCAAAATATGGGAAAGCACACAATATTATTTTACTGCAATTTAACTTTAACAACTCAGTTACACAGTCAGTAATTTCTTCTTTTTTTACATTAGAACTATTACCTACAAATACAGTAATGTTGGTTTTAGGATTATATACATTTCCTGTTACTGATGCCATTATTCGTTTATAGGTAGACCCTGGCATACAATAATTTTGAGTAGAATAATGCAGGTTGTTACTAATTAATTTACCTAATCCTCTTCCTATACTATCTGAGAACATAACTGAATGATAACAATCATGACTTCTATAAGATGGACAACTACAAATCTCAGGCTGTATCACTTGAGATTGATCTTGTACTAAACCAGATACATCTTGGTTGAGGATACAGTCTTGAGACAAACTCTCAGTCTGGGACGGGTCCTCCGTTGCCTCAGGCTGGACAGCATCAGGGTTTGAAACCTTCTGGCAAGTACACTGACACATAACTAACTCATTAGCAGCAAGAATATGTTCTTTAATTTGGTTCTGAGAGCCCACATATTTAATGTAAAGGGAACTAAGTCTGCCCTCAAGTACCTGTATGTCACACTGTAAGCGCTGTGTATCAATTTCATAGATTTTTTTGCTGTCTTCTAATTTGATTTGATAATTGTTTAATTTATTGATTAGATCAACACGTTCTTTTCTCTGTGGAATATTTTTGGAAAAGTGTTTTTGTTGTTTCCTAATTTGATTACATTTTTTAATTATTCTATTCAGTTTTGCATATTTTTTCAATTTCTTATGACTAACTTTATAACTAGAATTCTGTTTCAGCAAGGAATCTTCAGTAAGGTCAATAGTTATTATGGAACGAGGGTTACAATTTGTATTTAATAATTCATTATATAAGTGGTTAGTTTGTTTAACCTGAGTACATTCTATTTCTTTCTCTAACTGGATAATACGACTATTAGCATGAATTAATTCGTCTTCAAGGTCCCTAACTTTGCTTAAAGCCTCCTCATATAAGTTACTACAGGTACTGAAACCATCCGTGACCACCTTCAGTTGATCGCGTTCATCAACAACATTCAGATATTGCTGATGTAGGTCTACCAGCTCCCGTTTAAGGCTTGAGTTTTTGTTGACTATCTTCTTAACCTCCTCCTCACTCTCATCATTCTCTTGTAACAATTGGTTACATTGGAGTTCTGATGCTTCAAGTTTTTGGAGGGCCGTTCTCAATTTAAGCTCCATATCCTGAGCAGTAGCCTTACGGGTCATCACAGGCATGGTTTCAGGATAAGTTACTGAAATTAGAATAAAGAAACGGTGAGAAAAAGTAGGACAGACAAATAAAACAAAGGTGGAAATGAAAGGGAAAAATGGGAGAAGTTAACGTTTTTTAGTGGTGAAATAAGGTAGGCTACTGAATTGGCTTGAAAGGCTATTATAAAAGCTATATTATTATCAAAATGAACGTAATTTGTGATGCTTTTATTGCATTAGTATTTTACTTTTCCATATGTGGGTAGGTTGCCTAGATTTTAAAGTTAAGTATTATTTTATATTGAAGTATAACGACAATGCAAAAATGACGATTATGAACGTTATTATTGTTGAAATTGTAATAAAGATCAGATTCAGAATAACAGAATCTTCGCTAAGATACGTATGCTACAATGTAAACAATGCGATTTAGACCCATGCAGAGTGCTTAATCAGCGAATTATTTATGTTAAAACTTAACGAGGACGTGTAACAGAGATAAAGTGACGATTGTGTGCTATTTTATAGTAAAAGAAAAGCAATACTCCCCGTTTAAATCCGTAGTTCGATCGTCAGCTGTTGCTTTTAGGTTACCGGCATGTAACCAAACACTGTTTAACTTTATATATTTACAGGAAAACAATACTCCTGAGTATTTATGCAGTTATATTACGTTTACACATAAAATTAAACCTTAATTATACTTAATTACTATTAAAATTATTTTTAAAATGCGGAACAAAAATATGACATGTCACTCGGGCAGTGTATAAGAGCGCGACCATTATAATACACAGACTATTATAATATAATATATGATATATTACTGTGACCTAGTCATGCAAATTTCACAAGAGTAAAAACATTAAATAGTTTTTCATGAATTTCCTGAAACTCGTTGCTGTTATTAAAAAAGTAAATATACAAGTCTATAGTTTATTTTTTTACCTATAATTCGATTATACATTATTTATACCTACTTATAATTAAATGGGCGTTATTGAAGTTTAAACGTTTTTATTTTTTGCTGAAAAGTTATCATTTTTCTCTTACACGTTTATTCGGTGGGGCCATCGATATGTCGGCAATCCATTATGGGGATATAGGAGAGGTCATCTTTACCCAAATGACCACTCATGACCCCTATGCAAATGTCAACCATTTTCGAGTAATTTGCCTGTTTATATTTTTATTTCATTCATTTTAGAATATATAAAGGAAAATTACTCAAAAATGTTTGACGTTTGCTCAAGAGTCATTAAGGGTCATTTGGTTGTAAATTACCTCTCCTATATACACTTAATAGATTTCCGAAAACCCTGTAATGTAATGTTTTACTTTGTGCGTTTTGTTTGTGCAGAATAAACAATTTTTCTTTCCCTTTTTTCTATATTCCCACGCCGATTTCGGCTGCGGTGACTATTTCCGTACTAATTGAACGTCCGTTTTTCTATGGGATTTTTGTATGAATTATTGAAAATTGGAAAAAACAAAGTCTGTCGGGTCAGCTAGTTAGTAAATAAAAGTGGTTTTCAAAAGGTAGGTTACTGTTCCCGAATTTTTTTTTTTGTAAACTCTTATGACAACTACGATTAAACTCAAAAATTTAGAACCTACAAACTCAACTCAACTCAGTTATTTCATCAAACTGAGCCGACAATCAACACTTTTTGAACGTCAAAATTTCATATGATAGACCCTACTAAAACGCCCGCCCTTCACCACTTCCTTGTCCTTTAGCTGGGAGGAAGAAGTGGCGCAACAAACTCCCGAACAGACAAGTACTATACACCGCGCAAGCTTAACTTTGCCAAACCCCGTGTCAAATTAAATATTATCATTATATGGAAATTGTAAGATAAATAATTTAGAGTAGACAATTTCTAATACAAAAGTTTGTTCGAGATAATTTCTATGGCATTACCTACCATAGAAATTCTCTATGTAACGGATTTATGTAAATTGATTGTAGAGATGAAAGGGTTTTGTATAAGTACAGAGAGAGAGAGATACATGACCGTTTTACTTATGAGCCATGACAAAGCCTGAAGGCATGTATTTAATCAAACCTAAAATAATTCTCGTTTTGCTTCTCTAAAAATATTATTGAACACTCTATTATAAATAATGCGCCTCTTTTTGTGTAGCCAAGTAACCTGTGTCGGTAACCGGTGTTCTAACTTAGTTACAGCGACAAATCTGCTCGCGCGTGGTTGGTCAGTTCTAAACTAACCAAAGCCGTTTGGTCGGGTATCCTAGCTTACTTATTGCGATTAATGTGAAAAAAGGTAATACATAAAAAAGTGGCTCAATTATTAAAAAATTGCGCATCATTACAAGTCTAAAATGCTATAAGAGTTACATTCATTAAAAAAAGTGTTTATCATTAAAAGGTCAATAAGTTTTTAGAGGATTAATTAAATATTTCCCTGAATGCTGCATTCGTACGAGCTGTTTCTAAGCTTCAAACTAACTTTGAACAAAAGTTTTGTAAGACGTATGCGATGCCACAAAGTTTTGCCAACTGGTGCCTATATTCGACTTTAAAGCGATGTGGGAATTAGAAAAAATCCAACCAATCTCATTCCAGGGCAGCATCAATTTTAGTTGCAAAAAGTTTTTTGTTTTTCCTATTATTTGTATTTTAAATAGAATAAACGGAATTGCTAGCCTTGGCTGGAGTTTTTTATGATCAGATAACTTTTATCGTATGAATAATTTATTAAGACAGTTTGTTATACTATTTTTTGTACAAAACTGCCAAACCACAATATTTATTCCTCAGATAAATGTAATAATATGCCCTAAGCCTTTAAAATCCTCAAGGCTTGCAATTCCATTTATTCTATTACAAATAATAGCAAAATCGAAAATATAACTCAATTTGTAACTAAAGCGAATGCTGCGCTGGCATAGAGCCAGAAAATGTTAGGATTAAGTACCTTGCAATTATAATTTTATAGTCAAGGATGGCTTATTTCAGCCTACCTTTCTGCCTGGCGGAATGCCAAAGTAAATTACATTATGTATTTATTTTCTCTTTGTGAACAATCAAAGTCAAAGTCAAAGTCAAATCATTTATTTCAAATAGGCCCCTGTAAGGCACTTTTGAACGTCAAAGTTTACAAAAAAATTGAATTGATTCTAGTCGCCCCTTCCAAAAGGTAGTTTTCGTATGGAGAAGAATGGGCAAGAAACTCCACCGTTACTCTTTTAAAATGTGTTACAATATTTTGCATATGCACGTACATTAGTTACATAAGTATATGTGAAGACGATGCAACTAAAAAAAAAAAAAATACGTTACCACAATAGGTAAAAAGAAGAATTAATAAAAATGAAGCAACGAAAGATAAATTAATTACTTATGTGATAGATGCATGGTTCTCACATATTTACAAACATTGTAAAAGTAGACGGTTTTCTTAAAATTTTACAATTTTTAAGTCAGTGTGTGAATCGAAAGAGGTTTATCTGCAAGTGTGTGTATCTTTGCTGGTTATTAACACTTTCTTATATTTCGTCAATTAACAAAATTCTCATCACATTAAGACATTTGAAAGAGTTCAGCTAAGATAGTTAATTGATTCAGGCGTGACTTTGCGGAAATCCATTATAATATACAATAGACGACGTATGTTTAGTAACTTAATCCGCGTAACTGTTCTTAATTAGTCATAAAGAACCCTGTAAGAAATCGACATGTGTTTCACCTCTCAACGATGCGCAGTGCAAACTTGAATCTGCGCTCGACGCTTGACGTGCCCACACGTTGGGTCCGAGTTTGCAACAAGGCAATCGCCTTCCTGAGGATGCCTCGTTGAGAGGTGAAACACGTGTCGATTTCTTACAGGGTTCTTTATGACTCATTAAGAACAGTTACGCGGATTAAGTTACTAAACATACGTCGTATATTAGAGTTCAGCTACTTATATTTGCGGGCTGAAAAGAGTGACAAAGGAGAAGTAAAGTATTTCAAATGAGTTTATTATGTTCAGTACAACTTACTTGAACACCTAAATCATTTGAATCTTGCTGGACACTTTATTCGTCTGTAGTGTAATCCAGTTTTTCTTTTTCTTGTTGTTGTTAAATATTTCTCCTTTTAAATGTGCACGTTATACTATCTCTAGTTACGATTTCAATAAATTAGTTATTTAACATGTTCAACGGCATTTTAATTTCCAACAGATCACCATTCAATTAATTCACCACAGAAATACGTGTTAGTTTCGAAGTAGTTCTTTGATACAAAAATGTGATAGGTATCTTATCTAATCTTAGTTATCTTTCAGAACTCTTATACCTACTAGCCTACCGCTGTCCACTGCTGGTCATAAGCTTGTCTCA
The DNA here is from genome assembly GCA_914767755.1 of Agrochola circellaris. Lineage (NCBI taxonomy): Eukaryota > Metazoa > Arthropoda > Insecta > Lepidoptera > Noctuidae > Agrochola > Agrochola circellaris. Next base: position 14,601,092 of record OU611863.1, on the reverse strand, counting down.
AATTTATCATTTGCTCAGCCGTTTCGCAACCATATTGGCGTCAGCTTCCAGTCTAACCGGATGCAGTTGAATACTGTATTTCACATGGAGCGACCGTCAATCTGACCTCCACAACCCAGTAATTGGGTATTACGATATCCTTTGGTAAGACTGGTTGTCAGACTTTTGGGCTTCTGATTACCCGTAACAACTGTCAAAGATCAAAGAATGACAGCCGGGACCAACGGCTTAAGCTTCGTGCAGACTAGCGCGACGGGACAGCGCGACGCGACACCGGTCATTGTTATACCGTGAAGTTTTCTTAGAAATTGTATTGTTCGAGTCGCGTCGCGCCGTCGCGTCGCGCTGGTCTGTAGGAGCCTTTAACGTGCTTTCCGAGGCACGGAGAAATCTCGATATGTAAAGACGGTCACCCATTCGCGGATCGACCGCGGCACGTATAGCTTAACGTGATCGATCGAACCGTGCGGCTGTTAATACGTAGCCACTAATTGGCGGCTTAGTCTCAAATTATGCCTCTTAAAACGTATTTTTATAGAAACCACCTAAACAATGATTTCCTTTTCAGATTGGCACGTGTTCAAAAGAGAAAGGTGTTAATTAAATGAAGAAATAAAATTAAAAGGAACTATGATAACTTGAGAGTTTTTTTTCAAGAGAAATATCTCGTTAATATCATACAAATTAAGGAAAACTGAAAGTTCATTTTTTATGGGAATTTTGGATGAAGTACTTAATTAAATGACTATTATAACTTACAATACAAATAAATACAAACACAAAAGCACACCTAGGCGTCGAAGTACTCGTCCGCATTGCTCTCATTCGGAAACGTGCCCAGAAAACTGGCAGTATTGCCATGTCGAATGGAAATGCAATTTTTTTGGCCAAAAAAGAGACGCGCTCTTGGGCCCCACGACCCAAGCATTTCGGCTCTTATAATTTTTACGGAAATATGACTTATCTTTTACTGACAATAACACGCAAAATCCCTTACACAATGGAATCTGAATTTTCCACTGCATTCGATTCAAACCTTTCCCCGAAACTATTTTGGGAGCATGTCATAATAGTAACTCATTTAAAAACCGCGCAATTCGACTGAAAAATTAAATGAATGCTCAAGTTTATACTATAATATACTATACTATCTATCTGTCCCTAATATAATAAAGCTGAAGACTTTCTTTGAAAGAAAGAAAGAAAAATATTTTATTTGGGACACGCACAGGAAATACAAACAGTAAGTAATAATAAAAATAAAAAATAAATTATAAAACAAAAACAAAAAAGGAGCATTTAAAAACTAACAGAATAATAACGACCTGTGCGAGGCCAAAAAGGCTCCTATCTCAGCATAATGCGGCGATATTTAAAAAAATGAATACCGCAGCGCTGGTATTCTGTTAAGGCCCACGTGTGATGCCACGGACAAACCTGGAAAAAAAAAAGGCAGAAAGAACGCTAAGCGAAAACTGCGCGGGGCGTCGATACGCTGGTACTCGGTCGGTCGTTTTAGTACTGTGGCGGCATCTACAACGCTACATGCGAACTACGCACCATAGACCTGACGTCACACAAATCCTGCATCGCGCAAGCAGAGTTTATCGTGCGAACAATATATAATTTCCCAACATCTATATCGGACAGTTGCCCCCAGACACGACAGCCGCCTGGTCGGAGGATCCTACCTTTTCTAATAGAAGATGAGTGACTTTACACCCTGTTCCTCATAAATCTATAGTACCTATCTTGTGGTGACTTACGACTTTCAAGCGAACGAAGTCGCAAACAGAACTAGTAAAGAAATATCTCCCTCAAACACGTGCTAATCATAAATTCAGAGCATGTGCAGTTTTTGAATGCGAACGCTTGTATACCCGTCACGTAGTAGGCTTTACGTCCTTTATTGGTGTCGTTTGTGGTTTTAGGAAGCTTTTACATTCGTCAGTCCGGTTATTTTTCTGGTATCCGGCATAGTCTAAGTTGTACGATACGACGTTGTTGATAAATAAATAATAATAAAATTAAGCTCGTTACAGCCAATTTCAATATGTATGTCGTTCGTAAAACTCCGGCGTAATCGTTATGAGCCGTTTAAGCAGAATTTTTACTGAGTTCTGATACTCCTGTTTTCCCAGGTTGTGGTTATCTAAGATTAGTTTTTAATGCTAACTTTCTAAGTAAACTTGTGTTTATTGTACCAAGTTCAGAAATAATTTAAGACTTGGTAGAGAAAGTTAACACCAAAATTAACTTTATGTGAAATGGATTCCACTTCCAATCCATTATGATTCATTGCATTACATTTTACTATTATTATAAACCTTTGGCGGCCTAAAAAAACCGGATGCCGGATGGATAATGTGCACGAGTTTTAAGATTTTCAAGCGCATTCAGGTATGAAATAAAAATATGCGTACACCGCTCAATGTTTGCAGATATGAAACAAAACAAATAGTACGTTATTTTTGTGCCGTGGTATAAAAGGAAAGTTTTTTTTGTCGAAAATACACCTAAATGAAGAATTGACAAATAAATTGCAACAGTTCCTGTTCAGTCGATCCATTCTGTAGACATCTCACCGTGAAGAGTGAAGTGAAGTGAGCATGAAGTGAGCTGTCCATTGTGTAAATCCCTAGCTTAAGGTGCAATGACAGCTCACATTAAGCTCACTTCACCCAAGTTATCACGGTGAGATGTTTACAGAATAGGACGGCTGTTCTTGTATCAAAAACACATAAAGCCTATGAAGGAAAACTATTCATAATCAGTCTATAATGTTCCCACTCCTGGGACACAGGCCTCCTCTCAGTGAGAGAAAGGACTGTAATCAACCACGCGGGCCCAATGCGGGTTGGTAGATGTGACATGTCTTCGAATTTTTCGTTCTAGGACATGCCGGTTTCCTCACGATGTTCTCCTTCACCGTTTTGAGAGCAGTGGTGATGAAATGATTTACACAAAGCGCCTGCTTGGGTTCGAACCCACGACCTGCAACTCGTAATTCTGGGCCATTACCAGTGATAAGCCCCGAATACTACAAAAATATATAATTGCATACCATCACATCATTAAAATATTACAGGTGCGTTTTTTCCTAAGAACATAACCTCGAGGGAAGGTAAATAGATAGGTACTGACATTCGCCATAAAAAATCCTACGCTCATTGCCTCTTTTATAATTGCCCATCTCCCAGAATTTGACGGCAATAACTCGGATAAATTCCATCCAACATGACTGCCAAAGTTTTCCTGCATATTCAGATGATCAAACAAATTCTTACTCCGAATTTTTTCTCTAACATCGTCACACACTGCTTTGAAGCGAACATTAGGCCGTCAGCGGTCCGCGTCAAGAATGAAAGCACACCATAAAGAAACGCAGGCCGTCTGCCTAAGAAGTTAGAGGAGGCAAGGCCCACCAATATTAAAAAATACACACAATATCAAATAAAACAGGTGCCTTTAGCACCTGTTTCAAGCTGATATAGCATATATCCCCGGCTACGACTTTTTTAGGTGGTTTCAGCAAAGACGACCTATTTAGATTGATCGATCTATAATCTGCACACGACAAATCAAGCCAAAGAGATTTTAAATAGTATCGAGAGGATATCAGAAGAAATGTCATTGAAAAACGGTGATCCCGATCCTTTGCCTCAGTAACGCCATCTAGCGTAATATAGCAAAATTACATAATAGCCAAGTTTGCCATGATACGTTTCTACCGACACCAACCTTTGATTACAGTTTGACATTATCTAAGAAAATTATAATTAATTTAAATATGTACTCGGTAAATTATAAAAATAAAAGAATTGCCAAACTTGAGTGGCAAAGGGCAGGGCACATTGCTCGCCGAACAGATGGCTGATGGGACTGAAAGGTTCTGGAGTGGCGACCGCGTACCGGAAGAAGTAGCGTTGAAAGGGCTCCCACAAGGTGGTCCGATGACCTTGAGAAGGCCGCAAGAATCCTCTGGAAGCGAGAAGCACAGAACTGGTCGAAGTGGCCGTGCTTGGGGGAGGCCTATGTCCAGCAGTGGACGTCTTTCGGCAGAAATTATGAAATGATAAAATACCAACGAGAATAGAATACCAACCCGAAGTCATTCGTTTTATCTACGAGGTTTGCAATATCACAAATATTTTCTTCGAAACTGATTTTCTTTTGCACACAATGCGACCTCACATGTGGGGAGTATGATACGAGACATTGAACTGAACTGAGCGAGCTGCGACTACAGGTAGTAAGTACCTAGTAGATGTTGTTCGCTTCGTCTCGAGTTTATTTAAATGTCTTTGACATGGCACATCAACCTTTCATCATCAACATTTCCAATATAAGCTGACCTCGCATTTGTATTAACGGTTCATCGTGCGTACCTACTTTTTACCCAAGTACGCGAGAGGAACATAGCTATGTGCTCCAACTACACTTTATTATAGGAACACGGTTTCTAAGACGATTATATCAACGCAAACATTTGCCAACAGACTGTCAAACTGCGATTTGATTGACTGGAGTTATTTCAGTCTGGTATTCACACCAGTTTACAGTGCGTTCATTATAACTAGACCCGTGACGCGTTTGGTAGCACTGTTCTGTCAGTCGCCATTTTGAACTCTATAAGTATTGAAACTAAGCTTGACAAGCAATGGTGGCAACATGACGGCAAGGAACAAGTTATAGTGAACAGTTTGTATATGAGTTGACAGTCTGTAGCCGGGTATACAATGTGGCAGGGACGCGCCCCTGCATTGAAATTCTTCGTCGGTAAAAAATGTATCGACGTCAATTCAGCATCATGTACTGAATCCATGGTACTTAATAGTTTTCGCGTCGATGTCCCTGCCACACTTATATTATCGGCATCGTATTTCTCTTTTTTATAACCTCATAAATTACTGCCTTTTACCATCTGTCAAAACTGGACTCTAAAGTGCTATGGCACTAACTCATTCTATAAAAGGCTAGTCTAGCTCTTACTTTATATCGCAGTTTCACGTTTTATTGGTCCATAAATTATAATGTCTGGAACACTAAACTTTAAAAGAAAAGGTGACCTCTAAGCTTGTCTCACAATTTCTTTTCAGAGAACCATAGAAACTAATGTTTGTAATGTATTGGACATCAACAAGTATTTTCACTCTGTAGATTGAACAGACAGACTTGACAGACTTGATTTAGGCACATTTTATAAAATTCTGTCTCAACTAAATGAGGATGATGCGAAGACTGTTCGGGTGCATGCCCCAAATATAATCCATAGCAGTATGAATTTAAGGTGTGATTGCACTCTCCTATGAATTTTTGCGATTATAAAATATGTACCTAACAAACTTAAAAAAAAAACACATTATTTAAAAAGTTAAAACACATAACCTACCTCACAACACAAACAACTGGCGAAATGTAGGCGTAGTTAACACTGCCTTACCTTTTGGGAATGCAAGCGTGATATTATGTTAAACATTTTATTCCAATGCTTTTAAAAATGACCCTTGCCCTCTAACAAAAAAAGCATTGACCACATAAAACCTTGCCAAAACAGAGGGCAGGCGACAGAACATAAATTTTCACTTAATATTTTTACAAAGTAACTTAATACTTTCACAAACATTCACTCAATTACTAAGACCAGACGGATGTTTTATAGCTGCCAACCCTCTTATATCAAGAGGCGTGAACCAGCAGACAGGAGCATAAAACATTTATGATCGGACCAAAATTAAATAAAAATGTTTTCGGCGAAATGTGCATATGCAAATCAGTCTGGAGTTTGTTGTGGTAAGGTACTTATAATTTTTTGTCATAAATTGGTAAGTGCGCTGCAATGCAGTAACGCAAAGCTGCGTTATCATTCCCAACAGCGCTAGAAAATTTAATGGCGGTACGGAGTAAGTTACTGGCCCGCCTTCATCATAATTTTCAGCGTACACCACTCCACTGCTGAAATTAATTATTTTTAAATTAAAATTAAAATAAATTAAAAAATACACCAATCAAACGCCTTTTCCAACTATGTTGGGGTCGGCTACCAGTTCAACCGTGTGCAGCTCAATCCACTGCTGTGGAGTGAAGTGAGCTGCATCCAGTCATCAGGGTGTAAAAAGAGTATATTAGTTATGTAAAGTTTGAAAAGTCTGAAGGTCCTGGTGGTTCTAACAGAGACTCTTGGTGAAATAGTTCCCACTTTAAAAGGTCTGGTGTACGGGGATATCAGTCGAATACCGTACCAAGAGAACTCTTGGGCGTGTTTCAATTTTAACGCAGAAAATTATCAAGCTGCAGCGGTCAACCACAGTATTCTCTCGCAAATTGAAGGGTAAAAGTGACATCTCCATTAAAACTGATGCGGAGGAAGATGATGCCACGCATAACCCCGTTGAATTTCTGAATTCGCTAATGGCAAGTGGAATTCCGGCGCACATCATTCAGCTGAAGGTCAGTGTTCCGATTATGATCCTTCAGGACTTAACTCCACCGAAGCTGTGTAACGGAATTCGGTTCAAAGTCGTGTCTTTGCAGGGAAACGTCATCCAGGCGGAAATTCTAACAGGTTGTGGCATTGGCGAGACAGTGTTTATGCCGCGCATACCACTAATTCCCCACAATTACCAGTTTAAGCGCGTGCAGTTCCCTGTGAGTGTATGCGATGATTATCAATAAGTCACAAGGGCCGACACTGAATGCTGCGGATGTTGACCTCAGGACAAGCTGCTTCTCACACAGACTACTGTACGTCGCTTGCTCCCGAGTCACCAGTCTCTGACTCTGTATGTTCTGGATACTGAGAACAAAACTACAAACGTAGTATACAGGGAGGTTTTATACAAATGTGGCTGATATTGTAGTATATTGTGGTGTATTACGACTTCCACGCGAACGAAGTCGCGGGCAGGAGCTAGTTACTTAATATTTTGAAAATTTCCTAAAGAATACTAATAAGTTAAACATGCGATGTTATGAAAAACAACTATTTCTAGTGCTCAGGGTCATTCTCTTAGTAAGTCAAAACTTACTTTCTTTTTTCTCTAAAAACCAAACTTTAGTAAAATTAGCCTACGCCTTGTATGAAACGGAAGTTTCTAGAATACCGTGTAAACAAACCCGCAGGAAAAACGAGTGCAAACTAAATCTAATTTTGCCTAAAATAGAGGATGGCGGTCCAGTTGTAAAAAAAAAACCGTTTTTAATTAAACCTTTGTAGGGAGGACAATCAGCAAAATAAAAACAAAAGGCCAATGTTACCATGTAAAAGTATTTTGATAAAAACCATGAGCAAAAAGGTGCAACAAGGAACTATTCTGTAGTAATTACGAAATTGCGAAACGAACAATGGTGGCCTAGTGGTAACGGCCCCAACTAACGAGTTGTAGGTCGTGGGTTCGAACTGAAGCAGGCGCTTTACTTTATTTAAATAATCACCACTGCTCTCTAAACGATGAAGGAAAACATGGTGAGAATATGTAAAAAAGGGGCATATCCTAGGTACTGCAACATTACCAAAAAGTTTATTTTAATTTTATTATTATTGAAAATAAAAACGTTATTGCTAGTCAAAATTCATAGTTTTAGTACCAATTACCCCAAAACCATTAAAAATTTATAAAATTTTAACAAGACTCATAAGACTTTTAGACACCCGCTAAATGACGACCGCCCGCGCCCAATATTATAACTCGGTAAAATTCCCCATTGAAAAACATTGGCGGATCTTTTTTTTTTCTTTTTGCCTGAAAATTTCCACATATATATCGTACTCTCAGTACGATACCTAACAACATCTTTACGGATCGGACAGTTTTTTTTACATGGTGTGTACTCATTTCTTATTAATATCTATGGGAGTGATTTCTGAGCGCTGTTTGGACTGAACCCTCTGTGCCAGTTTACATTGCAGTTCAATAAAACAGGCCTAAGTCAGTGCGTCGTAAACTCATTTAATCACAGCTTCTGTTATCACTTTGGGGGTATTATTAAGTACCTACTGGTTTTACTTACCTTCTGTGTTGAGTATGTATTATGTTTACTTCCTGGGAAACAGTTCATGGGTTATTCAGCTGTCAAGAATTTCTGCTTTGGTGGAACTATGTCTTCTTTAAAGCTAAGCAAACGAAAAGAAAATATTCAAAGACAGACCATTCTAAAACAGTTCCGAACAAAATGTTCGCGTCCAGCTAAGTTATATATAAATAATAACAATATTTTCTTTGTGAAAAAGACTTTGTAAAGATCCAAAACTGCAGGCAAATTACCATTAATTTGCCTAGAGTTTTGCGTCTTTACAAAGTCTTTTTTTTTCATAGTGGAGGTAATTGTAACAGTTTGCGTGAATAAAACTTACAAGTTAAAATTTATATTTTGAAAAACACCTGCTTAATGTCTGTTTAAATTAATGAAGAAGGTTTCTTCATTAATTTAAACAATAAATGGAATTCAGTTTTTTACTATTATTTATTATTTTTACAATATTTAACACAACTAACTATTTACACTAGGTACTAAATTAAATGACTAACTCACTATACAAATATACACAAACAACTAATTCGGTTTTATGTTTTTACAATTTCAAATCACAATACCAGAAGATAGTCTTCTATGAAAGCAATACTTGTAGTTGTCTCCGCTATTTCCAGAACGAGCAAGTATTCCGGGAACAATGTAGAATAAATTGTAGTTTCAGTAAAGAAAGGAAAGGCAATGTTTCATATATATTATTTATTCTCAAGACAGCTACTACAGTCAAAGGAAATGGCTGGAAGATAGCAATTGACAGTCTCAAAGGAAAATTAGATTAATTAAATGCTGTGTTAATGCATACTACTACAGCATAAAAGAATTCTTGGGTGAAAAAAAAAAATCTAACTTAAAAGTCTTTGTTATGTTTAAAAATAAGAATTATGTTTATGTTCTTGTTCTGTTTGTTAAAATTTTTTGTAGATTCGTTTAGTGGATTAGTTTATAATTTTGTAATTTTTGCATGCCTACTGGTAAAATATGGCTGAACCTATTCCCTACTACACCATCTATTGTACTCATATTTGCAAAATAAAATATCTTCTGTATCCGTTACTCCTCCCTCCTAGCTCTTCACTTATCATCTCTCATTTATATATTGTCACGCACCACGCATTGTTTGCAACCATCACCTTATCTTTCAAGACAGGGTCTCATACGTCACGGATAATTTTGTAATCTGACTTTATTTTCTCTTCTTATTCTCACACACTATTGTCTACATTTCTTTTTCATTTCTCCTTTCGCAGATCTGCTGGAAGAAAATTCTCAAGAAATAAGCAGTACTGTGGCGGCATCTACATCGCCACATGCGAACTACGCATCAAAGACCTGACGTCACACAATATCCTGACGTCACACAAATCCTGCATCGCGCAATTAGAATTTACCGCGCGGTGGACATATATACAAGATCCCGACTTCAACCTCTAGGCAATTGCCCGCCAGACATGAAACCCGTCTGGTCGGAGGATCCTCCCTTTTCTATGGTGGATGAGTGAACTTTACACCCTGTTCCTCATGCCCCTAAAGTACCTTTGTACTCAAAATTATAATTATGTTTTATCCATATGTATTTTACTGTGTTCATCAGTAATAAAATAAATAAATAAACACTATGCAATGTATTACGGATACGTCGATTAACTTCGCAAATAACATTGGCACAACCTCATTCTCATCTGCGGTAACCATTTAATTGAGCATTAAATAGTAAACAAGACTCATTAAACGTCAGCTGCTTGCATTTATGGTTTTGTCTTCATCAGGCGAAGACTAATGATTAATGTAGATGTCACAACTATCATCACTTATCATTCATCAATAATCATCTGTTACTGATCAAATCACTCATCATACATCTCATCATCACTCTCTGTAACCGAGACTTGTTGAAGTTCCTTGCCCGTTTTTTTCACGTTTTGAAACGGACAACTAGCTTTTACTTTCTGACTGACCGACTCCTTGACAATTCAAAAGTACAAATTATTTGAATATGGTTATCTTTTAGATAAGATAAGATTTATTTGTTCAAAACATAAGTATACACACATTGCATGCAAGATGTTACATTAAATTATAGCACAGTCATGTTTTGCCTTAACGGCGTACAAATATAAACAGATAGGTTATTTTTATTAATAGGACATAAACCTCAAATACTTATTTATTTTGTCCATTATTCAAAGCAATTAACATAACAATTTAAAACTGCATCAATCAAATTATAATAATAATACTACAAAAAATCTGCTGTTCCATTCATTTTAACCGCGTAGGTATTGCATTTTTTTTTAAAACACCAGATATTTTTGGTTCAAAATCATGTACTGAATCCATGGTATCAGTTTTCGCGTCGATGTCCATAGCCACCCTGTATAGCATAGCAGCCTATTGTGTTCACACAACTGGGACACAGGCCTCATCTCTGTGAGAAGGAGGGGGCTGTAATCTGTCACCCACCACGGGGGGCCCGTGCGGATTGGTGGATGATTCATTCATCATCATCACCATTTCAGGCAAAAGACGACTTATGCCACCTCCAAGCACCGCCAGTTCAACCAGTTCTGTGCATCTGGCACCCAGCATATTCCTGCGGCCTTCACAAAGCACATAATTTTCTATTTTTTTAATCTAGGGTCATGCTGGTTTCCTCACGATTTTTCCTCATCATGTATTTCCTATTATTTAGAGTCATCACTGATAAAGCTTCGTGCAGACCAGCGCGACGCGACGCCGCGACGCGACTCGAACAATACAATTTCTAAGAAAACTTGACGGTATAACAATAACCGGTGTCGCGTCGCGCGACAAGTCGCACTGGTCTGCACAAAGCTTAAGTCACGGATTATTTTGCAAACTGGCTGAACGTGACCGGGGGTCGACTTGGAGCGGGTAGTGAAACAAAACACTGGATTGGTAATGAATTTCGTATAATCAAAGTACCGAACCGAATCACAATGAACTATGTATGTACTGCTCTCATAATCAAAAATTTTATTCCAACCTATACACTACGAGCGGTAACGAAACCATAGCGACTTCTAATTTGACGCCAACGCCATCTATCGAGCTAGTGGGTACTAATTGCCCTGTATTGAATTAATATTGATCGCTATGGTTTCATTTGCTGTTTTAACCTAAACATACCGCCCACCAAGGACATCATTGCCGAATGTCCTTCAATATCGCCACAGTGCTCAATCAGGAACAAATATACATTGAATGCATTGGCATTTAACCCTTAGTTCGTACATCCTTGGTGAGAGATAATTACAGAAATTTAAAAACACTTGACATATTTAAAGTTTACATCCTTATAACTATTAACAATAAGTTCAACATGTTGCTTATATCTAATACAATCGGGTTTCAATTGGATACAGGCAATACACATAATTTAGACGTAGGTCTTTTTATAGTAGACGATTGTGTTCGTAGAGTTACGACACGAGTAAGACCGTCAGCACCAGGATGTTTTTGTTCAATCCTACCCAATAACCACTTGCCAGGAGGCATATCGTCTTCTTTAATTAACACTACTTCACCCACAGATGGCTCCGGAATTTTATAATGCCATTTATTTCGTTGCAAAAATTGGTGAAGGTAGTCGTGCGACCAACGTCGCCAGAAATCTTGCATCATTCTCTGATGAAGTTGCCATCGCTTTAAACTATTAACATTTTCCCTTTCATAATTTAAATCGGGAGGTAAAACTAGTGGCTCCCCTACCAGAAAATGCCCAGGAGTTAGAATTGTTAATTTATCCTGATCCTCCAAATACGATAAAGGCCTCGAATTAAGACATGCCTCGATTTGAGCCAATACTGTGATCATCTCCTCAAAGGTAAGAGTCGAATTCCCTATTACCCTCTTGAGGTGATACTTGGTGGACTTAATCCCTGCTTCCCACAGACCTCCGAAATTTGGCGAATGAGGGGGGATGAAGTGCCACTCCGTACCATTATTCCCTAATTCTTCTGCTAATTCAGGGTTACAGGCTGACCTTTCTTCGTTAAATAAATAAAGTAATTCACGCGCTGCCCCTACAAAGTTAGTCCCATTGTCGCTATGTAGTTGCGCACACCGACCACGTCTGGACACAAACCGCTTAAAAGCAGCCAAAAAACTTCTAGTGCTTAAATCACTAACTGCTTCTAAATGCACAGCCCTAGTGGCCATACAAATAAATAAAGCAATATAGCCCTTGTAGGACTTATTTCCACGACCTTTAGAAATTCGAATATTTATCGGGCCTGCATAATCCACTCCGCTACACAAAAAGGGTTTGTTCGGGATTACACGAGAAGAAGGTAACTGCCCCATAAGTTGAGTCCTTACCTTAGCTGTATACCGGATGCACCTCACACAGCTTCTTACATACTTCTTTGCCAAAGCCTTTACTCCCATGATCCAATACTTGGAGCGTAAGTATGTAATCATTAATTGCGGACCACCGTGCAGGGTTTTCTCATGTGCGTCCGCTATCAAGAGATGTGTTAAAAATGATTCCTTTGGTATTAGAATAGGATGCACTCTTTCATAACTTAATTTTGACATTTCAAGCCGTCCTCCTACTCGAATTATTTCTTTAGAATCAAGAAACATGTTCAATGAATCTAATTTTGCCCTTTTTCTCCCTAAGTTATGATTTTTTAATTCCTCTAATTCATTGTTAAATCCTTCTTCTTGACACCTCTTTACACACATTTCTGTTGCATCTTCTAGTTCCTGTTTAGATAACTGTCGTGATTTGGCACCAGGACTATCTCTCCAAAGTATTCGTTGATATGGCGTATCTTGCCTATCCACTAAGACCTGCCGATACATTTTAACAATATCCGCCACTATACATATCCTATGTGCTCTCCAGCGCATTACAGTATGCCGGAGTTCGTCTTGTAAAGACGGACCAATAATTAGGTCATCATTTAGTGACCTGCCATTAGTTCCCTTACAGGAAGCATCAAACACTACGCGCACCTTTGTAGTGTTTTTATCCTCACGGACCACTGCGTGATGAGGTAAGTAAACAGCCATTTTATTATATTTTTCTTGCTCTGTTACTTCTACCATGTGGTTAAGCCTTAAGTATTCTTGCATGACATTCGCGTAGTCTGCTTTTAATTGAATATTTTTACCTAACCTTACTTCTAACCCCTTTAACCTTTTTTCAGCTATCACTTTGGATTCACTGCACCTACCGATCAGGTTTGGTTCGCGTAGCGGTAATCTTACGATGTACCTGCCATCTTCATTTCTTGTAGTGGAAGTTGTAAATAACTTTTCACATTTTATTTCCTCCTCCGTTAGCATCTTTTTTGCTCCAGATGGTTCCTCTAACTCCCAGAATTTTCTCAACAATTCATCATCTTGGACGCTGGCATGCATCACGGTAATTTGTGAGTGAGTATGTGTCCTATTGTCAACTTCGAATGCACCCGACAATATCCAACCTAAGGTGGTTTCTTGCGCTAAGAGAGTACCGCTTATATTCTTCTTAACTCCGTTCTGAATGACTTGGCTGTATACCTCAGCACCTAATAACATATCAATTTTATTAGGCCTGAAATACTCCGGATCAGCCAAATCATTATCGCTCAAGTCTACCCATTCTACCCGACTTACCCTTGTAGATGGGAGAAGCGCTGTTACCGACTTCAGAACGTAAGCATTGACCTTTATTTGAAAAGAAGGATTAACTCTCGAACGCAGCTTGATAACCACCATGGATGTCGAAGTTGTACTTTTATTTCCACCCACACCTAACACTGTATTTTTTGACGGTGTTTTATTTAAACTTAAGTACTGAACCATGGATTCTGTAACAAATGAACCCTGGGATCCCTGATCCAGTAAAGCCCTAACCACACGGTAAGTCCCATTCTTCGACTCAGCCTTTACTAAGGCTGTAGTTAATAATACAGTTTTCTTACTGTGTCCTGTCGCAAGACATGAGACTAGTGGTTTATCCTCCGCCTGATTGGCGGCCTTGATCCTCTCATTTTCTACTGATGAGGTTTCCGCGCGAGCAGCACCAATACCTTCACCAATATCCGACCCTACAACACCCTGCGGGTGTAACAATGAATGGTGGCGGCGTTTACACACCTGGCACCTAAGAGTGTTTCTACAGTTTTTTGCAGAGTGGTTATTATATAAGCAAACAAAACATAAGTTATTCTCTTGGACAAACTTACGGCGGGCTTCATTGTTTTCCTTGCTAAACTTAGGACATAAACTAATTTTATGATCTGCTGCGCAATATGCGCATGATACCTTTTTGTCTTTAATTACATGAAGTGCCTGAGTAGCCTTTGGGATCCTAGTGTCTGTTTTAGTTTCTATGCCTTCTAAACCTCGATATCGACTTACTAAAAACTCTTTAAATTGATCAAAAGTAGGAAGGTCATCCGTTGCATCCGACGCTACCTTGAATTCCCAAGCTTTCCTGGTTTCCTTGTCCAATTTGGCACTAACAATGTGAATTATTAGGATATCCCATGATGCCACATCTATTCCTAAATTTTTTATTGAGTCTAAACAGTCGGATGTTGTACTAATGAGTCTTTTTATGTCTGTTGCGGACTCGTTAGTTATACCCTTTTGATTTAAGAAACGTTTTAAAATCCCATTTGCTAGAAATCTTTTGTTATTGTACATAGACTCTAATTTATTCCAGCTAGCCTTATAATTGTCAGATGTCACGTCGACATTTCTCAGCAAGTATTCCGCCTCCCCAGTTAAATACCCTTTCAGATAATACAATTTCTGTGCATCATCTAATCTACTATTGGTGTGTATTAAACCTACGAATAAGTCTCGAAAGGTCTTCCATTCAATGTATTTTCCTGAGAAAACTGGTATTTTGACCTCTGGTAATCTAAAATTAATAATTTCCTTACTATTACTAGGTCCCGGATTACTGTTAGGTTCACCAGATTGGACATTACATTTCATTATTAATTCCTTTAAATCGCTTTTAAATTGTATATATAATTCTTCAACATCATCATAAACACAATTTTTATAATAATCTGAACTATATAACTCAGACTTTTTAATTTCACTAATTATTGTGACGTGGGTCTTACTAAATAATTGCCACTGTTGCTCTAAATTCTCTAAGCGTGTTTCAAGGTATGACACAGTACGACGATCTTTTGCGCATTTTTTAAAATTAGTAATCGCCTTGCTCATCTTTGCCTTAACGTCTTCTTGGATGTCATTTAATGAATCCATTTTGTAAACAATAAATCAACTTATAATAAAACACACAATACCGAGAAATGGTACACACAAATATAGAAAGCAATTACCCCACAAATAACAATCCACATGAAACTAATTAAAGATCGAAGAATATAAGTACCTATTTGTTAAACTTAATGTCCACTAAAAACAATCTTGCACCTTTTCGTTCACAACTTTATAAGTTTCTGATATGATTTAAAAACAAGTTTTAATTTTTTTCACTTTAGAATGTCTAAGTTAATTTTATAATGTTATTGTAGTTCAAATTTAACTGCACTTTTTAGAAAACTTCCTGATATTAATATTGTAAATTGTACTCACGATTTTTCACCAAATTCACTCACTGACACTGACGTAATTCACCACACAAGTGGCGCCCTCTGCCTTCCTCCCTTGCGTTGTTCCTCCAGTTGTAGCTGCCACCAGTAGTGCTGCACCACGCTCCACTGGCTGCTCCCAGCTCCAACCGGTTCCACCTTCAGCTCCTGGCACCTCTCACCTGGAGTACCCCACTTGAAGGGGATGCTCTGGACAGCGATCCACTGCCCAGTACTGACGCGAAGGGTGGTAATCTCTACCACCACCGGAGACTACCAAAAAACACTCCCGACCAACCCGTCTCGAAGGACCATGAACGTGACCGGGGGTCGACTTGGAGCGGGTAGTGAAACAAAACACTGGATTGGTAATGAATTTCGTATAATCAAAGTACCGAACCGAATCACAATGAACTATGTATGTACTGCTCTCATAATCAAAATTTTTATTCCAACCTATACACTACGAGCGGTAACGAAACCATAGCGACTTCTAATTTGACGCCAACGCCATCTATCGAGCTAGTGGGTACTAATTGCCCTGTATTGAATTAATATTGATCGCTATGGTTTCATTTGCTGTTTTAACCTAAACACTGGCTTCATGACTATTTGAAGTCTCCATATGCACAACCCAAACGGTTCACAACGTTGGCACAATCTGCAGCAACTATTTAGCTGAGACTACAACAATAAACACAAGTGATTCAATGTCAGCCCTGAACATGTTTATGTGTTACAATTGTTTTTATTGCACCGCTCAACCCGTTTTATTGTTGGGTCTATTATCACGGAGACTGGGGTTAGCCAAGAGTATGTTTGTGAAGATGATACGGTTATATCTATAAGTAGTGAGACAACATTTTCAGAAGTTTTGTTCTTGGGAAATCAAATACTACACCTAGAAAGCAGGAAAATACTGCCATACCTAATTTTGTAGTACAAAGCTATGTATGGGGGCCTAATTGGCAAGTGCTTTAAAAGCGTTTCGTATTGACATAATAAGTTTTTCGGTAGCTTATTTCAGTTACATACATTTTTTCAATTACCATACTCGTTATCGCAGATAAAATTTCACTTTGTCGAGGACCCCTGTCCTTTTTACGCGACTACGCGACGCTAAGGAGGAATAATAGCAAGTTTTTATTGTTAATGCTTCCGAATGAATGAGATTGTTTATAGTATTAAGTGGGATTGGGGACAGAAATAGACCATTATATTTTAAATTCTGGTTTTCGTAGTCGTGTTTTTTTTTTCTTTTGCGCAAGTTTACTGCTAATAAACATATTTTCTTGTTTTTTTTTGCTTTTTCTTCCTTATCAGCGCATACTTTGCTAATAGTTGGCAGATTTTTTATTTATTCAAAGCAATAGCAATCGTACTGTTGCAACAGATGTTATGTTGTAACTAGAAAAGGCTGGTAAAATTCGATCTATTCCCATCCAATACCAAGAGCTAATACCATTTGGTATTAGTTTATTTCCGAATTTATTTTCTGTTCCCAACGAGTACCACATTTTTTTAATAAAAAATCTATTACTAACGAATACCAAAACGTGACTTTTTGTACACTCAGCTACACAAAGTTTTGCCAATTTATATCAGGTTCTAAAAGCTCTGAAAGAAGACGCAGATTTGCAATCAGTGGTTGTTAATCAATACATGACCAATGCACCTGACGCAAAGCGACGTGCAACGGAAACTATAGCGAAAAATCGGTGGATCGCATACGTTACTGACCAACTCCGTGAACAGAAAATTAGCGTTGGTCATTGTTTAGAAAAATTAAGGCTCTAACTTCTATTTGGTGAAATTTTAAAATTAGGCTGATTATTACCTACTTAAAAATGCGTAAGTACTACTTTTAAATGTTAGCAAATTATTTATATTTGACGTCTTTGCAAAAAAAAAATGCTGATTTATTACTACTAAGCTACATAATTATTTTAAAAGTTGATTATCTGTGATATTTTATAACTATTGTTAGATTGTAAGTAAATTCACCATTTTTGATGTTTTTTGTCAAAAAAATTGTTACATTAAAAGTTGATTATTTGTGATATTTTATAATTTTGTTAGATTTTCAGTACTTTAACTATTCATATTCGATTTTTTGCCAAATTTTTAGGTGATTTATTATTAAGATACGCAATTATATCATCACCATAAATATAAGTCTGTGATATTTTATACTCTATACTTTTACATACTAGGTAAGTATCACAGTTAATTAATAAGTAGGTACCTACTGAAAATTGCTACTATTTGATAGTTTGTATATAATATTATAATTGTTGGACTTTTAATAGTAAAATAAAAGTATATAATATCTCTAAATCTCTAAAAATGACAAAATAAAAGAAAAAATAAATATGTGATTTATATTCAAACCCTAATCTTGATTAAACATTACTTAAAATCACTCAAAGCATTTTAATTTTACTGAACCTGACTGTACCTGATTTCTTCAAACTTGTTTTGGTATTGGTTTTAAAATGTGGTACTCGTTGGGAATAGAAAATAAATTCGGAAATAAACTAATACCAAATGGTATTAGCTCTTGGTATTGGATGGGAATAGATCTAAAATTCTACATGAGATAGCTTGTTAGTTAGCTGGGCATGGATTAGTCCTGGTGATAACTAGTTATAAAACATGTAAGACATATTTAAAAAAAAATACATCGTCCTTGGTAGACGGACTGACAAACAACAATATTTCTATGGTAAAACCTAGCAATCAGAAATTACACGTTTTCGGGGTAATAATGATAAAAACAGCTTTCCCATTTTCAGGATCAAATCACACAAAAACGCATAAGTATTACATTTTATAACTCTACATAGTAACGAAAATAACAGAATACGATGCTGTAAAAATATATCACAATGTAACTTTTCCAAAGACATAGGTATGCACGTTTAAGGTTTAAGTTGTAATAAAATGTAATAAGAACACGTCTTTGAGTTATTTTCCACTCAGATTCGGGGATTAACAATCTGACAACGCTATTAGGAGCAAACAAGATCACGCGTTTATTCCATACAACTGTAATGTCACTCTAGCAAATTTTTTTTAACGATACATTCTATATCAACTACGGTCATGTTCGTATGTTTGGTGTAACGTTGTGGCTTCACTTAGTCGACTAACTACATGTTACTAAGTGGTTAAGCACATCACTACAGTGCAAGCCCAACATTAGTTGACTGACAAATACTCTGTCATTTCATCTGCGACCATAAATAATACACTGTTCCCCGCATCTAAGGACTCTTCGTACGGGCTGAGCGCAGGACCCCTTGCCTAAATCTGCACGCTACCTACACACGCTGCCGAGGTCTTACGAGGGCTTGACCTACCCGCGGCCTACCGCCGCGAGCCTCTTGCTGAGCCTGTGCTAACAGGCCCTCCACGTGCTACCGACGCTCGCTACATGAGCTCGCTGTATACATTTTGAAAACGATTTCAAAATCTGAAATAGGATATTTAACCGTTTGCGTAAAAATCCAAAAACGCCCATGTCTAGTCCACTAGCGGCAGTTCTTCAAACTACTAGAAATAAACTATAATCGATTAATAAAATAAGATTAGACATTTAAATAAACTTTTTTTACAGTCCGTTCAACCGATTTTGACTTCTATTGCGTTGGTGGCATGACAAATGGCAGCCGCAGTACAATTAATGATTTTTTTTGTGAAGATGTTTGTTTTCAAACGGCTTAGCGGCAGATTTTTTTACCCCGGAAGTATGTTCCCGTGAGAATTGATTGTATTGTTTTCTACAAATTGAATTAAACAAACCACTAGACAAAAACACCAGCCACTAAAAACAAAATTTCTCCGCCAGTAGGGGTGACCGAACCCCCAGGTTTAGTGGAAATCCCACTTAGTTGACAACACTGTTTTTCTACGGCTTTTCATTGGTCACAGATAACAAAAACGTGAAAGGAAAAATGTTTTGTTACGTATTTCTTATGGTAGTTTTTGGTAGAAAGTGTTTTAAAAATTGGTTTTTAATTTTTCGGCAATCATTGTACATTTTTGTTTATAAGCACTACTAGTAGAGCAGCAGTTGTAATTAAAACAAAATAAAATTAAAGCACAATATTTTGGAAATTAATCATGCCTATAATTAACAAAACACATCAACCAAACAAATTATAGCCAATTGGTTAGAACAACCCTATCCAATTTCCATCGATTGGTAAACAATGTTTATCGTAATTCGAATTATGGCATGCGATTAAAATTGGACTTGATTTTGATTCAGAATTGCAATCAGAAATAAAATATGTTGCGTAATTAGGCTCCGTGTAATTTATTTTATTTTATTTATTAATCTTTAACTCAGGTACATTACCTATAATTTGTTAGTATTACTTAAACTATGTTAGTATAATTAATTAAGAAAAACATAAACAAGTAAAACCAATAACGATAATACAACACAACTTAAAGAACCCTATATCTATTAAGCCATCTTCCGGGGACACCTGGCAACATTACATGCACTGCGCACAGGTCCCCATCAGGCGGCCTTCAGTCTTGCTATGCTCAGGAGACTGCTATCACTGTCTCGCATCCGACGCAATAGTGACGCGATTCTTTTACGAATAATCGCAAAGAAGTCATCAGTACGCGCGTAATACCCAGCTTTATCCGTTCAGCTTTTAAGAGGCTTACAACAGCTAAAGCGCGGTCACTGTCGGACTGCATAGAAATGAAAGAAAAGCGCGATGACACGACGCAGGTAATTTATTGCAAAATATGAAGCAGTTAGCGATTTACAGAAAATCTATTGATTGGACTGGAAAATTAAAACACTATTATGCTAATATGTAGCTTGTAGAATAATCTGACAAAAAATCAGAATGATTGCATGTAAATTAATATGATTTTTAATCGTTAAAATAAATTTTTAGAGGTATCTTCATGATTTTTTTCTACCGTATCAAATTAGTTGTATTATGTTTTCAACACACTATCATACTAGCATATATCCTGAAGAATATCATATCTGATTTTGTTTACTGCAGTGGATCATAATTATACTTTTACGCATTATAAAACTTGCGTTTAGGCACGTTTAGGTCCTGTAGTCCCCTTAAGCCTAGTTTTTTAACACCAACGTCAAACTTATTTATTTTTCAATCCGTTTACAGTTATATTCGCTACTAACTGACGTACGTCAATCTCGTGAGTATACTAATGGTATTACTCACGTTGCGTAGTTAATAGTAGGTATGCTGTTTATTTTGACAGAGAATACGGAGCGCTTTTCAAAACGAACGGAGTTATGGCTACGTTTTATGTTTCTATGTTTTATAGGTCAGGTTAGAATTTTGTGACGAGCTTTGTTTTTGAAAATTCTTTATGGGTAAAGCCGGTTTATAAATGACGGGCTACACAATGTGCTAATTTTTTTTGCCACAATGTATCTTGTGCTTTAATCTGTCTCTCATAACCTTCAAACTGGAATACAGTAATGCCGCATGGCAGCAGAAACGTGTATGGAGGTAGTATCTTAAATTTTCCGAAACAGCTTCACAAGAAGCTCTTTCCAAGTTTTCTTATTATTTCTAACAATCGTTTCACGAATTAGAAGTTATCTATACATACATACATACAAATAAATAAAATTGAAGTGTCTGTTTGTAATGAAATACCAGCATTTTACTAAATTCATATTTAGAGGTATGAGGAACAGGGTGTAAAGTACACTCATCCTCTATTAAAGAGGGAGGATCCTCCGACCAGACGGGTATCGTGTCTGGCGGGCAACTGCCCAGGGGTTGATGTCGGGAGCTTGTATATATGTCCATCACCCGGTAAACTCTAATTGCGCGATGCAGGATTTTTGTGACGTCAAAATGTTGTGTGGCGTCAGGTCTTTGATGCGTAGTTCGCATGTGGTGATGTAGATGCCGCCACACATATGAAAGTATCTAAGGTACGGTACTTAGAACAAAAAAAGAATTAAAAAAAGAAATGTCTCTGTGTCTGTTTGTTCCGGCTAATCTTCGAAACAGCTAGACCGATTTTGACGGGACTTTCATTAGCAGATAGTTGATGTTATTAGGAGTAACTTAGGCTACTTTTATTTTAGAAAAATAATTAGGGCCCACGCGGGCGTAGCCGCGCGCACCAGCTAGTCATCATAACGTAAACAAAACAATTTTCAAGGTCTATGTAATTCGCTTTAATAGTCTTTTATAAATTAATGTCATTCGTAAGAAAAACAAAACCTAGTAATCTTTATTTCAAGCAAAAAAATAAATTATTTCACAGAAATCGTTAAAAAGAATGAAAACCAGGTTTGCGAATATTTGTTCAATTTCCTAAAACAATTATTGGAACACTTGACTCCGTTTCTTCCGAAGAAATGGTAATAAATTGAAAACTCAATCTTGCCTGTCCAAATCTGATTTGTTCCAATCTATGCTATGACTGTATTACGTCACACACTGTTTAGGCTTTATAAAGCCTTCAAAAGTAGCAACATTCTATATGTGTTTTTATAATGGCAACATTGTGTTCGCTGTTAATGTCATAGTGACGTTAGGACTAGTTCCGCAAATACCCGAACGAATAGCTTTGTGGCGAGGTTTTTGCTGAAAATCAGCGCTGTTGACAATAGGTTCGTCCGAAGTCACTGCATTCAGCTGAGTAATGACCTATTCTTGCACAGATACGACGCACAGTTTAATTGTTCTTGTTATTGTTGTTACTTGTTACACAAACTGTTATTTTTCCACTTTGCAATCAGCATTTTGTAGGTTTGATTGTTTGTTTTCATTTTGTAAATGTCGCAACACATTATGTAATTATAGTAAATTGTCTTTGGCCTCTGACCCTGACAGCAAGCAATAGATAAAATGTGTCAATATTTTCTTTGTTATTAATAGATTCTTTTGGCTAATTTGTAAAGTGGTATTATTATTTTTTTTTTTTTTTGTAATGTGCGTTTAGTTTGTGCAGAATAAACACTTTTTCTTTCTTTCTGAAAAATAAAAATTGTAATACTGCAGGGGCCTGGGTTTTATTTACACCAGTATTTATCTCTTAAGACACTAACACACACATACATTACATTACACCTGCTTTCCCTGAAGGGTTAGGCAGAGGTTACTTATAGGACACCCACATTTCGCCAGCTATATTTAAGTCCCATGTAATAGGGGACGAGTCATCTTAAAGTTAGCCATCAACCGGGCACAAATCCAGACTCCGGACTGCTACTGTATTACGTCACTCCGGTATTTATAAATCCTTTATCTTTATTTGGGAGTATTTTCGGCTTAGCGTGCATTTTATCGGGATTGAAAGATTAAATATGAACAATGGCCGAAAATAATATTGGAAGCTAAAAAGGGTAAGGCCACAAGAAAATTCCTGCTGTTTGTATAAAGGTGAGACCCCAAAAAGATAAATGTTTCACGGGTTCACCGTCCCATTGTCACAGAGATAATTAATTAGGTACATATTTGGTCATTGGACCATGCCACGGAAAAAAGGTATTTACTGGTTTGGAATTTTGGATTGTGCTAGCTAAATTATATATAAATTTCTAATAATAATACTAAATTTTAGTTTTTACTTATATTCGTTTTTTTTATTATTATTTTATTTGTTTTGTAATTCCCTTGTTGTATTTATCTAAGTCCGTAGGTGTGTCCGTGGCATCACAGTGGGTCCTATCAGAATACCAGCGTTGTGGTATTTTTTTTTTAAATATCGCCCCTTTATGCTGAGATAGGAGCCTTTTTGGCCTCGCACAGGTCGTTATTAATCTGTTAGTTTTAAATGCTCCTTTTTTGTTTTTATTTTTTATTATTATTTACTGTGCGTGTCCCAAATAAAATATTTTTCTTCCTTTCTTTCAAATTATATTTTATATTTATGAAATTTTAATTAATCTTGATGTTACATTTTCATTTCAGACTAGTGATCCGCGGGTTTTCCGAATTAACATAACATGAAGATTTCTTTGTTATATCTAAGTTAAATATAAACTTTCCGGAATAAAAACGTTGAACATCGCATCAAAATCCGTTGCGTAGTTTAGAAGAACAACGGGGTCACACAGACGGACACGGAAAGCGACTTCAATTTCTAATATGTATGGATTTCAGAAACCTCACGGTTAAAAAAAATATAAATAATAAAACACAAATAAAATGAGATGGGGACATAAATGATTACGCCCCATTATTTTTTTGGTAGAACTGTAAACGAAATTACCCAAGAACAATATCTTTCCTATGCACCACATCTCTACGGCCATCCATTACAAACTAATCAGATTTTACAACCCACAAGAATTGGATCGTGCCAAGACTGTGCTCGTCTGGACAACCACTTGACCTTTTCACTATACCCGTTTTCATAATATGCAGCAGTTTAGTACCTTGTATACCGTTAATTTAGATTGTCTATGGACTAGACATTGTGTCTATAGAGGTGTCATGATTCAGACATAGCTTTTGTTCCGTTTTGGCCGCACGACAGGCCACCGACTTACGAAATTAAAGTTATTTTTCACTTTTAAGTGTATTTTTTTGGAATTCGGTGATTTTGTTTTGTAAAAAAGTTATTATAGTGTTTTTTTCTGGAAATCGGATGTTTTTTATTAGTTGTGGTACCTAGCTACCCCACACAAATTCGTATACCAGTCAAATAATGGAAAAATCACAAAAGATTTTTCAAAAATTAACCCCTTTGTGGGTGAAAAGGGGGGGATATAGTTTGTATGAAAGATCTTATTCATTGGGTTTAGAAAACATAGTATAAACTTATCTAGGTAATAATAAAGATGGAATCATACATTTTTCTTCTATCTATCTATTAACCTATCTATGTATAATTACTTATCTGAGGTACTAAACCTGGCTGACGGGATTATCCTTTATCTCTACATATTATACACACAACTTATTATAACAAAGTCCCCTGCCGCGTCTGTCTGTCTAAACGCGATAAACTCAAAGGTGAATAATTCATTAAAGGTTTTGTGTAAAGCTTCGTCCAGACCAGCGCGACGCGACACCGGTTATTGTTATACCGTCAAGTTTTCTTAGAAATTGTATTGTTCGTGTCGCGGCGCGGCGTCGCGTCGCGCTGGTCTGTACGAGCTTTAAATTGGCTGAAATATGACAATGATTGTTGAATGGGAAAAATACATGCCGACTGGGCTTTACTGACGTGCGCCGCGTACGTAAACCAATTGAGTAATATGAAAACAATTTATTATAGAATTAATAAATTTTTTACCTGGATAACACATATATGGTACTTTTAATCTCGGCAGTACGTTACCGTGAGGTATTTTCCGAAAACCATCCGGGCGAGGCCGCGGGCAAAAGCTAGTCCATAACATTATGAACTATTCTCATATACAGTCAGGCAAATTCATTGTTTATTAAATTGACACTACGTCAATTTGGGATTATACATTAGTAGTAATAATAATTAATGTTGTGATATTGATATTTAGTAGGTATGCATTATAATGTTAACTTCCAAATATTTAAACCTAGATTTAAGTTAAATGTAATAATACTTGCTACGCCCTAACAGCGTCATGTACTCATAAGTTTTAGCCTAGCCTGTAACTGAGTGTACATTATGCAATAATAAATAAATAAATTTTCCGTATATTAGCCATTTTATACAGCCTGCTGTCAAAGTATGACAGTTGTGATTTCAATACAAAGGCAATCTATGTTGGTAGTCAATTTGGTAAACCCCGATTTAACAAAGCTTGATCACAATATAAAATGTAGACAGTATTGAAACTAGGTTTATCTGTTGAAATAATTACCATATTTTTTTTTATTTTTTTTGAGGGTGGGAAATTATAAAATAACTTCTCCCGCTCTGGGCGGAGCGGGAGGGCGTGTCAGACTTTTACTGACTAAAACCCTCCGTGTTCCTTCCGTTGCCTGTGAGCCGGGGTCGCGATATCCCTTTCGGACAAACCCGCAACCCCGGCAGGCATTGGCCCTTCCGGACCCCGTCAGTTGGTGCTGACATCTCTTTGAGGCGCGCGTGAGTAATGAAATAATTACCTACGCTCCATTTTTAAAAAGATCACGGCGATCACTCGTATCGACAGGATACCCGTAACTGACAGCACCGCGACAATCGCTTGGGGTCTCGTCGATGAGCGTGTCTGTGTGAGTGTGCCGTTACGAATGTTTACTTCGTAGTTTCTGTACTGTTCATATTTATACTATGGCTTGAGCTGAGGCAAAAAAGAAACCATTATGACTCAAATAAATTTGTCTTCTTGAAGGTAAATTGAGTATTTCAGTTTTAGACATTGAGCTTAAAAATGCAAGCTTTATCCTTAGGTCTGCTAGGTATAGTAATTATGAAGATGAACCCTTAGAACTTTACCCATATGATCTTTGTCGTATAGGAATCTGGACGAGCAATTCTAGAGACTTCAGATATGCAATTAAACTTATCCATCGATAGTTTGAATAGAATTGTGCAGGGGTAATTCAACGCGTATTTCCAATACTTGAAATTGTCTGCACTTGAATCATCTAAATGGCAGCAAACTTGTTGAACAACGTTTAAAAAGAATTACTTTACTAGAAGATGATTTTGCACTTTAAGAGCGTTCTTTAGAAAAGCGTCGCAAATAGCTGTCAAATATTTACCTATTTTGATTAATTTGGCAATATTACTGTATGGAAATCTGAAATATTGCTAACTAGGGAACTAGAATATTAATAATGAATTGCAACTATAACACTGAATTTGATATTGTAACCGTTTTTGGTGTAAAAAAGGCATTTGGAAAGTTTACAAATACTTTTTTTACATCTAAAACTAAATATTAGGTGTTACGATATTAATTATTGCAATTGATAAACAATATTTTAGTTGACTAGTTAGCCATATTTCATATTTCTATACAGTAATATTGCCAAATTAATCAAAACAACGAAATATTTGACATCTATTTGCGACGCTGCCCACTTTTAGAATGCACGCTCTTAAAGCAAAAACATTTGAAAAATCAGGCGAATAGATTATTAAGCAAAGGAGAATGCCAAAGTTTCCTACAAGACTCGGCCAGAACCGACAGAGATGAACTATATTTCATAAAAAGGGAAAAAAATTATAGAATTTGATAATATAATTAGATTTATATTGGAAGTACACCAAAAAAAGTTATAGTGCTTTAAAGTTGACCACTTAATACTTCTGATTTTAACGATAACATGAAATAAACTATTAAGTGATTAATTAAATGAATGACTTTTAGCAGATTATCGTCGTATATAAATGTTTTTATATTAAAAATATACATAAAACATACTTAGATTAGAATATATGAAAAAAAAAACACATGTTATTCTTTTTAACTCTACGATGAAGTGAAGTCAAACTTTTTGACAATGACAAAGACCACAGGCAAAACACAAGTTGTTTTACATCAAGTGTTGCCACTACTATAATAACATTATATGGTATTAGGAATAAACTATTCTAAACAGGATCGATCATCGGATTATTTTTAATAAAATTATTACGTCACTTTATAATATTATTCATAAATATAACTAAACGGTATTTATTATTAAAAGAACACACAGGCTCTTTGTCTCCGAACCTGAGACAGTTTGCCAAAACCGTCAAACCCCACCGAATCGACGACGGTGAGTCACGCGGGTTAGATCTCATACTTATCCACCTTATGTGCGTTTTTTCTTATGCACCTATGGGGTATCATGCGACATTCAAGGATAAATAATAAAAAAAATCTAAAATGATAAATGACGTTTTTTTCATCAAATGACTTCTCCCGCTCTAGGCGGAGCGGAAGGGCGTGTCAGACTCTTACTGACTAAAACCCATCCGTATTCCTTCACTTGCCTGTACGTTGACGCTAACGCTAACTTGACAGTTAAAACGTCACAAAAGGGGCAGGGCTTTATCTTTATTCATATTTATATTATTGTAATCGATTTGCATATGCAATTTCGTATCGATATTATTTTATTTTGGTATTGGCAACATTTCTTCTTGAAATTGTGGCTATGAAATGTGTTGTTAAATTGACAATTAGTTGAATAACTTTTTAAAATGAGTTTTCAGCGGTGTGCTTCTACAGATTTTATATAAATTGTATAATTGTTACTATTTTCTGTTATGAATTATCATTATTACAGAAAGTCTGTCGGATGCTACATGATTCGAGCCTATTCTTGTCATTGTCCTTTACTACCAATCACAACTGTTCGTCTATTCAAGTCACAATTGTCATTATTTGAGAAAGTTCTTAGGATGTTTAATGGTAAATGTTATATATTTAAGATAAAAAAAACCTTTTCTAAAGTGTCTCACTCAATAAGAACTTAAATTTAAAAAACTTAAAAATATATATTAATGAAATGTTTTATTTACTAAAGATGATTTCCACAACAAAATCATCTTTGGTGACGGGGCTCATTTCCACCTCAACGGCTTCGTTAACAAGCAGAATTCTCGTAAAAAGCAGAGTGCATCCTGCCCACAAAGCAACGGTGGCATTTTAAATGATACTTTTATTACGAAATATTGCAGTACAATTTTCATCATTTAAAAAAAAGTATGGTCCAATTATCCCTGCTGCCCACAGGGCACAAACTGTCACTTTTTGAGGATGTAACGGAAGTTCTTGGTAAAAGGTATGTGAATTTTTATTCCCATCCGAGAATTCTGCTTGTTAACGAAGCCGTTGAGGTGGAAATGAGCCTCGTCACTAAAGATGATTTTATTGTGGAAATCAGTCAGTAGTCAGTTTCCCCTTTCCTTTATTGGATTTTCACTATTAACAATCAACAATCTTTCAAGCTGTAATGCACCATTTTCGTAAATGTCTTTGATTTTTAAATTAAACAAATACCAAATATGGCTGACTCAACAATTGACAGTTGAAAATAGCGCGCGATTCCAAATTCAAGTTCTTGCTGAGACACCCAGTATTTCTTTCATTTAGCATACAGGCTATTTAGTGTTCATAAACTGTAAACTTATTTTGTATTTTAAATAAATAAATTATTAATATAATTATATACAGTTGTACGGAATGGCTATAACACTGAAAATTGACGTAGGGTTACAACTTGCTTAACAATTAATTTCCCTAACTGTACCCACTATGATGTTATAGTTATGATGATGATATCTACTCAATATACTCAAAATTTGCAAGCAAACCTGTTAACATTATAATATTTTAATTAATGAGCTTACGTTAAAACCCTCACATCAAACAAGTTAACTAACAATTCAGCTAATCAGCGCTCATGCTCTACACCCCACCATGTTGTTACAGCTGTGAGTATTATCGTAAATATAGGACACGGAACGAAGAAGCAACGGAAATTAGAGTCAATTTTGCTTAAATAAGACAAGAATTCATTAATGTCAGATGGTTAGTGACTAACTAGGAATTTTTATGCCTCCCATGTGCCACTGACTTGGCTTCAAATGCCGACGAGAAATATCTCTCAGACATGCCGGTTTCCTCACGATGTTTTCCTTCACCGTTTTTGAAGCAAACTATAATTACACAATACGCACATGAATCAGAGGTGCGTTGCGTGCCTTAGGTTCGAACTTGAGACCTATGACTTGGCAGTCCGACGGTCACACCATTAGGCTATCACTGCTGTCAGATTGGCCAGCAGAGAGAGACTGACGTAGAAGTCAATAGGGGAGACAGCTAGCAGAAGAATAATACATGGGCTGTGTGCCCCTCCCATGAGTGTATTAAGAGTCGACTAATGGGTTGTGTATTTGGCTGATAGTTACGAGTATCATCCCACATCCACCTATACTCATGTGTGAGTACCTACAATCTAACAAATTCACGCCACGTTTATGGGTCACAAAAGTATTTCTTAGAGGCCTAGATGAAACAGTCGATATTAGTGCAGGATAATGACTCCGGGCGCCGGCGGACGAACGTCAATGACAACGCCCAAAGACACAGTTGGAATGCCAAAGTAGAGTTGGATAAGTTCCAAACTTCTTTCTTTCTCTTCTACTGCTTTTGCCACAACCCAGAGAATACAAAGTCAAGACTCGTTCTACGATACCTTCCTGCAAATCATCAACTTCTTTTCTAAGTTTTCCGCACACCCTTGGGCTGGGTGTCAGCATGGCTACCAACTTTGTAGACTGAACTTTTTTTCCTAGCACACTTTTATCCATGCTTATAGACTGATACAAAAAGTTAGTACTTTCCACCTTCCGTGAGAATGAGCACCTGACACCTGTCAGATTCATTCAAACGAATAATTGTTTTACGCAAGTCTCCAATCATATCTAACTGAAAAGGTGTCAGGGATTCTCTTGGTGGCCGGAATAGTTAATAGTATTATTACAGTAGCCGTGCTATTCTGCAAACATCTCACCGTGAAAACTTGGGTGAAGTGAGCTTGATGTGAGCTGTCATTGCACCTAAAGCTAGGAATTGACATTATTGACAGCTCACTTCATGCTCACTTCACGTCACTCTTCACGGTGAGATGTTTTTTAAAGAATGGATGGACTGGTATCTGAAAGGTGTGGTCATATAAGTATGGTCTGCATCACGCCCTTAAAAATGAGCACACCTTTTTGATACAAAGCTGTACAAAATTGTCATATAAAAAATATAAAAAATATTGGTTGAATACGAGGCTTTTGGCTACTTTTGTATGTGAGTATTTTATGTCTTTTTGTCTTTATATGTGCGTTTTGTTTGTGCAGAATAAACAATTTTTATTTTCTGTAGAATAGTAGAGTACCTTTACAAATGAAACCATCTTATAAGACATCCATAAATTCATACCTCCATAACATCAAACGCTGTATTATGTTTACATACGGACATCACTCGGGTCTGTTTAATATTCTTCACAATTTGAGAACAAGATGGCTGGAAACACATTGATCTTGGTTTTTGAAGTAAAATATAGGAGTAAAGTGTTATGAGTATGTTTCAAGGTTTCTATTTGAAGAATTATGAATTGGATTTCTTGTTAAATGACCTTGGATATTACATCATGCTAGTTTTTCTCCGAAGGGAATGGGTACTTGGGTAGGTGCACCGAGGTTTCGTCGGTTTTGTTTAACGTCCTATGTACGTTCAGGAAACCAATTGTTTATATAATTGACACACTACGTCAACATAGCCACTTCATACTACAATCAAAGAATGACATCTGTGTCTAAACTAATATTTTAGAGAGGTAAATTTTGTTTGTTTGTTTGTATGTTTGTTTGTTTGTTTGTTTGTATGTTTGTTTGAATGTTTGTATGTTTGTTTGTCTGTCTGTTTGTATGTATGTTTGTATGTTTGTTTGTTTGTTTGTTTGTATGTTTGTTTGTATATTTGTTTGTTTGTAAGTTTGTATGTAATCTCTGGAACTACCAATCGGATTAGAAAAAATATTTTTGCTTAAAGGATTAGCTATCCAATAGCTAATCCTTTGGGAAGGTTATAGGCTCGCGAATAAAGTCGCGGGCAGAAGCTAGTTTTGAATATACGGACAATCTAAGTTGTTGGTAAAGGACACTGTCCACTTTGTATGGGAATTTGGCTCGGTATGAACGGGCACTTGAAGTATAAATATAATACAGGTTTATAGCTATATCGAGAATATTGTAATAAGATTGTAACGTGATGCTTGTAAGACTTATTTTTTTTTAATAAAGCACATTTTTATTTATACGTTTCGTTACTATTCTGACTCATAACTTAATTATAGGTCCACCCTTTATACCAGAACTTTTTATGTCATAATATTATTTTGCATAACAGCGGATAGCATAAACTTCATTTCGCAGAAAATCATTTGGCATACACTCATTTATCATACATTCAAAACTCATAATTTTGTAATATAGAATCATCTTTAGGCATACATTTATTAAAAAGTAGAACCATAATATCGCAGAAAGTTCACACAGATATGCAAATAAGCATACACCATGCATGCAGCATGCAAACGAGCATGCAGCATGCAACAGTTTAAGCCCGCGTAGGCGTGGATGGGATGCTGCGGTCCCACGCGAGCCTATCGTTGCAGATGGTTTTAACGCTCTCCACCGCAGCTTCGGCTTGCTGGCCGGCGAGCCGACCAGCCTCAGCCGCGGCGGCGAGTTTTAAGTCCACCTGCTCCTCAGAAATTCTATGTTCGAATTTACAATGGTATACTTTTAAGATGGCAGAATTTTATTTGGAATAATTTTTTTAGGTATATTGCCATTTCTTTAAAATAGCATTTTTAACCTTAAATTAATATTAAAAAAGTCAATATGTTGTGCTACAAAAGTTAGTGACAGAAACAAATCGCTGCAAATCCGACTCCACTTAGTCTTCTCTGCCCCCTACCCATATTTTTTTTTTTTTTTTTGAGGGTGGGAAATTATCAAATAACTTCTCCCGCTCTGGGTGGAGCGGGAGGGCGTGTCAGACTTTTACTGACTAAAACCCACCCGTGTTCCTTCCGTTGCCTGTGTGCCGAGGTCGCAATATCCCTTTCAGACAAACCCGCAACCCCGGCAGGCATTGGCCCTTCCGGACCCCGTCAGTTGGTGCTGACATCTCTTTGAGGCGCGCGTGGAACACAACGCGCCGTCGACCCGGGCCTGGTCCCTATCGGACGGCGAGCTACCCATTGCTCACCGTCCGCCCCCTACCCCTAGAGTGTAATTTAAGCCCGCGTAGGCGTGGAGGGACGAGGCGGCCCGCGAGCTGAGGAGCAGGTGGACTTAAAACTCGCCGCCGCGGCTGAGACTGGCCGGCTCGCCGGCCAGCAAGCATTAAACATTGTTTAAAACATTCGGCCAAACAATAATTATATTAAATATTTTTTAAGCCTTTGAAATATTCGTTTAAAGAAGATTATGCCAAGTGTGTTATGCCAAATAAATTTCGGAGCATCAAGATTCTACTAGATAGAGGGAACCCGTTAATTATATGTTGTGTAGGAACTGAACAGATAGATATATATTATCTTGCGTTATTACTCTAAGCTTGGTGCCTTGCAGAGCTTAAAAAACAACTTATAGTCTATCCAGGG
The DNA here is from genome assembly GCA_914767755.1 of Agrochola circellaris. Taxonomy (NCBI): domain Eukaryota; kingdom Metazoa; phylum Arthropoda; class Insecta; order Lepidoptera; family Noctuidae; genus Agrochola; species Agrochola circellaris. Next base: position 14,568,418 of record OU611863.1, on the reverse strand, counting down.
CTGTCTAAACTACATACCTTCGCGGGCTAATTAAATTTACTACAAAAGCTGGAGGGCCGCAGAAACAAATATTTTCAATTTTCAAGTAAAAAAAATACAGTGTAATCATTTCTTTATACGTTTATTGGTTCTTCGTTAATTTATCTTTAACAATCATAACGATATCAACGTCAAAATTCGTTGTTGCCAGACGCATTGCATGAAGAAGTGACTTATCTGACAGTGAAGATCTATACTTAGATTTTATAAAGTATTTGACAAAGAATTCTACTATCCAAAATATTTATGTCCAAAACTATTTTCTGATTAATTTACACTTTAAAACATGCGTCGCGGGCCGCATGAAAAAAAGCCGTGGGGCTTTGTCTGGACAGCCCTGGTATGTACAATACATGAGCGCAGCAACCTATTGTTCCGCGGCCTACTATGCAGGCGGAGCAATACTGCTTTATTAAATTTCATCCCTGACTGTTGTTTTCATTGTCATGTATCATGTTGACACGTACCACTTGTGGAGCGACCCACTGCTTTATAACAGATTCCACTTCCACAAGATCGAGGCCTTTGCGTGATATCAGTAGCAAAATTCGTACATAGGATCTATAACACAGTTTCTACTACAGGCAGGAGTTCAAGCGAAATTGCCTCGTTCATATCCGTACGATTCAGGTTTCTGCGAGTACGTTATCCATATTCAAGCTACAAGTCAACGATGGGATTGGTGTCGGAGCTCATAGGCGTGCCGGGGTCAACGTGAGAAGGGATATCAGTATTCAAAACCAAAACAATGCTTACAAGAAAAAAATCACAGTAAAACGCGGAAAACAATATTCACGATGCCAAGAAACAAACTGAATGACAAGTGACTTGAAGTGACAACTGACATAGACATACAGTTATTTTTTAAGAGCGTTAATCCTAAAAGTTGGCAACGTCGCAAATAACTGACAAATATTTACCACTACAATTATAACACTGAATTTTATGTTGTTTTAGGTGTAAAAAGGGCATTTAAAGTTTGAAAGTTTTCAAACATTTTTTTACATCTAAAACTAAATATTCGGTGTTACGATATTAATTATTGTATTTCATAATCAATATTTTAGTTCGCTAGTTAGCCACATTTTATATTTCCATACAGTAATATTGCCAAATTAATCAAAACAGCGAAATATTTGACATCTATTAGCGACGTTGCCAACTTTCAGAATAAATGCTCTTAATAATCCAATAAATAATTGATAAAAAAAAAAAAATTGTCCAACTTCGATAGTTTAGGTATACTTTAAACTATCGAAGTTGGTCAATGAATTTAATTTTTTTATCAATTATCAACTCCCTTTTGTTTTCCAAATATATGGATAAAACATTTTCGAAATAATGATAAATGATTTTTATTTCTGTAAATAGGTTGTACAAAACACTTTTACACGTCAAACATATTGTTTTTAAACTAGATGAGGTCGGCGTTTCCTATCTGACTACTCCGAGAAGAAAGGCCAAAACAAACTCAGAGGTCACAGTCTCTTTAAAAGTCCAGACATAATCTTAGTCAGATCATGTGAAGATCATGTAGATTGGTGTCTAAAAATGGTCTTTTGAGGAAAGAACCACACAGATTGAGTGGACCTGTCCAGTCAGTGCACGCATTTGTCAGTGACCGTGCAGCTCAACTCAGAATTTAAGGAGCTCAACGATTCGACGAACAATACCAAAGAAAGGACATTTGGGTAGGCCGCATAAAGTACTCAAACTGCCAGATTATCATTAAAAGTAACTGACCCACATAGTCCTCACGTTCACAATAATAAAAAATAATAAATAATAGAACTGTTTTGCATTAAAACAAAACAGTTATTATGTTATGAAAAACATAACATTTGATTTGAAGAAGCTGTCTTAAATTTTACCGATAATAAGCATAAAACGTACTTACGAGTGCCAAAAGTTACCTGTGCACCTTTCACTGAAGCAGGATTCGGCTGCCAGCTCGATCTGTCACTCATGACAAGTGTCAATCATAGAAGTCTTCAAAAATTCAATAGCAAGCAAATTGCTCAAATGTTATGTTTTTCATAACATAATAACTGTTTTGTTTTAATGCAAAACAGTTCTATTATGTTTCTTCAAAACATAACATTTGATTTGAAGACCTGTTTGGTATCTGCTGGTGAAAGAGTACCCGAAGGATGTAGACGCTATGTGAATTAAATATTATATGGAACGAACGAATATTTCAGTCTGTATTAATTAAATGTTCCAATAAAACAATTAAGTGTTTTCAATATATTTATCTTAGTAGATGCAGAAATGAACACATCTTCCTTATGATGTTAAAGATTAATGGCAAATTTATTTGCCTTATTTAAGGTGAATATAAATTATAAGGCTACAGTATGCTGATAATAGAAAATCAATGGGACTAAACTGAATAATAATCTCATCAATAAAGGAGAATTGGATCACTCATATCCTTAATTAATATAAGTTTAGTTACTTACTTGGAAATTATGAGATCAATCAAATGTACAGACATTTTTGAATGTCATAGTAAGCAATTTTATAAAGATGTGGAAACACAAACTCAATGTCATACATACATGACAAAGTTAAAATTTCGTTGAAACTGAAATTTAATTAGGACCTTTTATTAAAATGGTCAATAGGTTAGTCAAGTGGTGATGCATGTAAATGAAGTCTCATCATTTGTTAATTAAATTAACTTGAAATGTGAATCATGTACACAAACATAATTTTAATATTTTCTTAGGGGATTAAAAATTATCATATAATAAATCCTCTTCCTCTCTCACAGAGAGACCCTTTGTCCACTCAGTGGGAACATAATAGCCTGAGCATTATAATAATAATAATTCTTTATTTTTCGGACAACATACATACTCGTACATTATACATTCTCTTGAGAGGTAGCCCTCTCTTTTACTACATTACGAAAGTAATTTTTCTGTCTCTAGCGGCTCTTCCAGTTTCATTTCATCTGATAATCTATTTTCCAGCCAGCCTTCCGAAGGCTACCACAGACCTTATACTTCCTAGAGGCTCCTCAATCTTAGTTTGTTTAAAAATGAATCTAGTCCATTCTAAGGAGAGGCAGTGTTGTCTTTCAAGGCAAGCTTAACCACACCTGTTATTGCAAACCAAAATCAACAAGGATTATGGTAGCTTTTAAGTAAACATCTTGATTGTCAGTGTCTTTGAACCCTATTTTGGCCACACTATTATTCAAAATCTTGAAAGTTGTGAGATTATATTATTAGGTTAAGCATGTAAATCTACGCCAAGCAAGGGGTATCTTTTTATCCCATATGGGTGCCTGGGTAATGCTTTTGAAACTTACAAATGGACAAAATCTGTTTAGATGCGATCAGGTTATTAAGGGCTAATGCCATGCAATCTACACTATGACATTCACCTCTGAATAGGAGCTTTATAAGTAAGTAGTATGGATTATCTCCAAATAAATTTTAGCAAGTACCTTGTTCCTCTATCGACCACTGCCCCTTGCAACCTGACTGCCCCCCTCCCCCAACTTTCCAAGCTAGGAGTTGCAGCTTGTCAGGTCTAAGAGGTTCTTACATGGATCCTGTACTGGTACTGGGTCTAGTATGGGGCGATTTATATATAGTACGTCCCCATCCCATTACCGAGTTCAGATGGCTGAACACTCGGTCTTAAATTGGGCGAAGAGAGAACACCCATGCTAGTCAATGCTGTCACCTCTGACTAAAAGCATCGTAGAAGCATCGCAGGAGCTTGCCAAGCCATCGTTTGAGTCCCATGTGACGTACTGTCGCACAACGGCCGACTTATCTTACACGAAAAGGTCGTAAACGTCGAGGACGCCCCACTTTGAAACATGGCCTCCGAGGCCTGGGGCCTGGAGCAACAGGAGCCAATCAGGCTGGTCTGTTCTTAAAAGCGGTCGGCTAAGCCGTTATAACACTTAACCTCCCCGGGAGGTAAACCGCTGACAGAGTGATGTTAAGCTAACTTCGTTGTTTTGCAAGATAGGTTCAGGAGAGCTAGGAAAATGTATCCCTCGCTCATCCTTGAATGTACGACAAATGGTCTGTTGTCGGAATGAATTAAATTACTAGAATATTTGCACTCTGAAGACTGGCTTTTGTGGCTGCTTATTACTGCGTATATGGCAAACATCTCTCGCAAATTCGAGTGCCATTTTTTTTCTGGTTTGGTCAAGTTCCTGACAAGAGTAGAATACTCTTTATAATTTACACCATACGAATTACAGATATAAATGTAGAAATTGTACATACGGTGACACAATGGGCGGTATTATCACTAAAAGCATCTTTTGGATGTATAGAGTGGCCCATTTATGTGGGCTCACCTTTCCTCCACGGCATGTGTGGACAGGAAGTGGGTTACCTTACCATGTGTAGAGGAACTGAGCTGTGGTCTATCAATAGCCTTTGGCCACCACATTAACTCTTGGCAAACCAATGGAGCAACCTTTTTTAATTTCTCTTGGTCTGCCCTTTTCAACTACACTCGAGAGCAATGAATCCGGGTCACTTAAAGAATGTTAAAAATCTCGGAAACTAAAAATGATAGGTTAATGCAATAAATTGTATTTAATAGACAATGTAATACTCCTTAAATGAAAGTAAAAAAAATATGAGTCACCATACATTTTATTAACACAAAATTACATAAAGAAAAAAACTGCTGATCTCTCCTTAAAACAAAAATAGGAAACATGAAATTTTTGAACTTTATTACGATTTTCTTGAATTTTAATACTTCGTATTGCCTCCTCGTGCTTCCATTACTGCGTTTACGCGGTTTGGCATGCTGTACACCAAGTTCCTTATACGATTTTGGGGAATATTCTCCCATTCCTCTGTGAGAGCAATTTTGAGCTCACGAAGCGTGATTGGGGGAGGGTTTCGTTGTTTTACGCATCTGCCTAGCTCGTCCCAAGCATGCTCGATCGGGTTGATATCCGGGCTGCGCGCTGGCCACTCCATACGAGTAATGTTCATCTCTTGAAGGTAGTCATTCACAATCCTACCTGTATGAGGTCGGGCATTGTCATGCATAAATATAGCATCCTCACCTAAATTGACCATAAATGGACCAACGTGATCATTGAGGATTTCTTCCACATATCTTACGCTAGTTAAAGAGCCGTTTTCTATGATCACCAGCTCTGTGCGACTTTCAGAAGAAATTCCGGCCCACACAAGTACAGACCCACCACCGTAGGCTACTTTTTCTTCGATGCATGCTTGCTTGAATCTTTCCCCTGGTCTTTGATACACTCTGTGTCTTCCATCGTGCTTGTAGAGCATAAATTTTGATTCGTCGGAGAACATAACTTTTGACCAATCTTCAATACTGCAATTTACGTGGCTCTGGGCATATCTTAGTCTTGAAATACGATGCCCACGCTCCAGTTTAGGGCCGTTTGCAGGTCTAAGGGGTTTTAAGTTAGATTCAGCAAGCCGACGTCTTACTGTCCATGCACTTGGGTTACTTCCTCCGAGGCGTCGAAACTGATTTGTGAGTTCAGTTCCTGTGAGAAAGCGATTTCGAAGCATGGTGTTCACCAAGTATAGGTCTTCTCGTGCTGTGGTACACCTGGTTCTGCCCGTTCCTGGTCTGCGTAGGTTAGAACCAGTTTCTTCGTAACGTCGGAGAACTCTTTGTACTGTTGACAGCGACACACCGACAGTCCTGGCTGTATCGCGCTGACTCCGGCCGGTTTCCAGCATTGTAAGTATTCTGGTGCATTCTTCAGGCGTAAGCGACATAATTTCAGCTTGAATAATGAATATAGAGCACTATCAACATGGTTTATGTACCCACATAAATGACAGATTACAAACAAAAGCAAAACCAAATGCTGTAATTTCGAAGTTCCATCTTCGAAAGTGGCCCTTTTTCAAATTTGATTTTTTTATGATATAACTTTACAATAACTAAGAAGTTTTAATACCTTCATTTAAGGAATATTACATTGTCTATTAAATACAATTTATTGCGTTAACCTAGCATTTTTAGTTTCCGAGATTTTTAGGATTCTTTAAGTGACCCGGATTCATTGCTCTCGAGTGTATTTTGCAGACAGGGCCCTGTGACTAGTATCAGTACACAAAAAGGCCCAAATCTTCTAAATCCTGATTGAGATTTAGAATTTGCTTAGGAAATTTACTTCTCATCCAAGCTTTTTTAGGAGTTCCAGTCTCTGAGACATATAAATAAAAAATTTACAGGCTCGCAAATTCTCTATTCAAACAAAAATCTAATTTTGTGATGGCCCAGTGGTTAAGGCCTCGACTCTCATGCATGAGGTTGAGGTTTCAAATTCAGGCAAGTACCAATGTGACTTTTTCAATTCATATGTATTTTCTGAGTTTATCTGGCACATTACTGACATTGGTGAAGGAAAACACTGTGAGGAAACCTGGACTTATAGTTAATATAAGTCTGAAATCGCCAACCCGTCCCGAGCAAGCATGGCGATCAATGCTGGTGCCTTCTCTGTATGAGAAGGGGCCTTTGCCCTGCAGTGGGACAGTAACAGGCTGGTATTATATTATAAACAAAAAGACCTAACAAGGGAACTATTTCATGAACAGCTACCCTTCATTCATTAATAAAACATTGCATCCATTTTACTTTTCAATTGTCATCATCTGGCGTTTAATAGAAATTTGCAGAATTTTCTGAAACCAGAATTGTTCTGAATATTAATATTTTCGGTCTTTGACTTAGCAATAGAAATTTGTGGAATTTGCTAAAAATAGAATTGTTCTGAATATTATTAATTTATTTATTCGACTTCTTGTTAGGATCTTATCATTCCCAAGCTTTTACATGGTTCTTTAGACGGCCTGAATCTTGTCAACAATATGAATCTAGGCCTAGTTATTCTTGCTATGATCCTGTTTATCATGTTTTTTAATATAAAAGAACTAATTCTTATAAAGACGCTTTTTCCAGCTTTAACTAAATATACACATTGTGAGTTTTAAATTGTTTAGTGGCTGTATTTGTTCCATTTCTAATTTTGATAGAGCAAGCTAGGTCCTGATGATCATAACTATAAGATTTTCTTAATTATTACAAAATTCAGCAAAGAAAAATACAGTATTAACATTATAATGTTGTTTAAATATTTAGTATTTTCTAATAGTTATAGAACTTAATGTCATATTTAATTAGTAATTTTAATGTTCTGAATGCAAATTAGAGTTCATAAGAGGTGCTGAGCCTCTTTAATGTAACAACTGCATACCACATGAGAGTATTGCACTCTATTTTAATTTAAATACACTTCTGGATGTGTGTCCGGACTATTTCCAAAATGGAAAGTAGGATACTATCTCAGTGGGTATGTTGCTGCCCAATTAACAAGTCCCTGTGGACGTTGCTTTAGCAGCTAGCTCCATCTGCACTAGACCCATATTAGAGATCCCACCCAAAACCCCCCTCCGCAGGGGCTAAATAGTCTTTAGTTTTATTTAGTGGCATAAGTACTCATTTACTTCTAATTCAGTGTGTGAAACACATGGGCTGGGTGAGCATACCTACAGGTCTTCTTATAACGGATTGTTTTATAAGATGGGATGTCAAAATAAGAATAAAACTGCTTGAGTAGTTTTGCCTCCTCAAGACAATCTGTTTTTGCGTTAGGAATTACCTAATCACAATATTTTACACTGAAACCTTTAAGTTGTAGTGTTTCAAGTCTCTTTAGACATGACCGGATTGTTAAGAAAACAACAATGCGCTTCTGAAGTAGATACTAGCAAGAAGCAATTTAGAAGTTAGTTGATAGTGTTTCTGAGTAAGATTAGTGATATAATGTAGAAATTGTGTCATTGTTAACAGATTTAACACTTACTTGTCTACTCGTTCAATTGTAAATGCGTGGGCCCGACTTACAGGAAATCGTTTCGATCTCTTTGCCGTTGTTCGGCAGTGGGAATAGGTGCCTTCTTCCTCCGAGGATAAAGAGCATTCTTCACCACTATCGCACTTAGGAGAATCCGCAGGCACCGGTGACAATTTAGATTTAATGTGACCTTTCGATCTCCATTTCGGCATTTCGCTGGCTCAACTATCAGCGTAACACTATATATCACTTACCACAAGCACTATTATTCACTTTCTATAAGTTTTTTCTGAAACTTTACAATTTTCTTTAAAGAAAATTATCGAAAGAAAAATTTTCCGTACGTTAGCGGCAAAATTTTTAGACGCTATGATTGACACTTGTCATGAGTGACAGATCGAGCTGGCAGCCGAATCCTGCTTCAGTGAAAGGTGCACAGGTAACTTTTGGCACTCGTAAGTACGTTTTATGCTTATTATCGGTAAAATTTAAGACAGCTTCTTCAAATCAAATGTTATGTTTTGAAGAAACATAATAATGATATTATACTTCACAAAGTAAATATTCATATCGTTGCGCATATGATAAAAAAATAAAAAAATACAAAATTCTAAGTTCTGACTGTAAAAAATAAATAAATAATAAATAAATTGGAGCAGCTTAATCCCAGCCTTTTTTGTCCTCAACGTAATCTTTAATGGTATAAAACGCTTTCTGGCACAACTTACGTTTAATGAATGATTTGAATTTATTAAGGCTTAGATCTTGTACATGGCTTGGAAGCTTATTATAAAAGCGCATACATTGACATCTGAACGAGCTACCTATTTTCTTAAGCCTTGTTGTAGGTACTACAAATTTGTGTTTGTTCCTAGTGTTTATGTTATGGATATCACTGTATTTTTTAAACAATTTTATATTTTTATGGGCATATAAAAAATGAATGTGGCATATAAATAATGTAAGTGATTACCAATAACAGCTTGAATGAGGAGGAGGATTTAAGTGAAAATTTTACAAATAATTATTTTAAAATATACGATTAATTGTTGGAATCACTATGAATTAATATACACAGACTCAACAGAAGCAGCCGCTTCTGAGAATTCATAAATGGAAAGCCTGCACTAGATCCAATGATCTATTGTATCTAGACTCAACCACAGAATAGCAACACGTTCATCAGCCTCACCGCTAGCTGACAATAGTGACGAGAGGCAATTTGAAACAACATCTGTATAGTGTAGAGTGCTCTGTGGGCTGTTCGGCTTGCGATACCATTAGTGCATTGAGCGCAAAATTTCTGTCATGGATTCCCATTCAAATGTGAAATCAAACGTGATTTGTGTCGTATAAATGGGGATAGATATATAATATAAAATATTCTTTATTATGCTCACCATACAAATTACAGAAATAAATTTAGAAATTTTACATAGGGTGACACAATGGGCGGTCTTATCGCTAAAAGCGATCTTTTACAGACAACCTTTGGATGGATTAAAGGGATAAGGAGAGAAAATACTGCAGGTAGTCAGTGGTGTACCATTTACATACACATTATATACATAAACCATAAACTTATCCATATAAACATAGATATACATAAAATAATAAACTAACTAATAGCTTGGTTTGTATGGAAGTGTTGATAGTGCCACCTGTACCAGCGGCCCAGGCGACTCCGTGCCCTGTGGTTCAGCCAAGAGGCATTAGTAAAATCCACTTTTTCTGATTATTAATTGACTTTCACGGGTTCATATAGGATGAATTCTTTGAAAGGTAAGACACCTGTACCGTAGGCGATGTTATTTTTAAATCCAGAATCTGGCAAAGTTTATTTTCGAGTTTATCGTCCAACTCACAAACATACATAGCAATATCGTAGCGTAGTAAAAGTTAAAACTGTTTAGAAAAATATCTAAAAATAGTTCCCAGATCTTTTTGATAGCAATTAAATCTTCTCGAGAAATGAAGAAAACATACGAAGAGTGTAACGACTGCTTCACCTTCATGAAGTTTTAATAAAGAGTCATTAGGATATTTGGGTGAAGAGAGTCATATTCTGTAGCCAAATGATGAGACCACCAGAAAAGCAGAACTCTTTTTCAGGGGCAGTTGGGTCAACACTGAAACTACTATCACTATGGTAATGTAACACGTTTTTGGTACCTATGAATTACAAGAAAAGTAAAATAAGAAAAGAGCTTATGGTGTGTCAGATTGCCAGGTAACAAGGTTTTACTGTCTAATTGACGAGTTTTCATATCCCTACATGGGTATTTTTGAACGAAATCTTTACTTAGACTTGACTTAAGCCGGTCGATTCTGTAAAAATATCACCGTGAAACTTAGGTGAAGTGAGCTGTCAATAGTGTTAATCCCTAGCATCTTGCCGGTCGATTCTGTGACAGTGACAGCTCACTTCACCTAAGTTTCACGTTGATATTTTTACAGAATCGACCGACAGATGGCCTAGACACAGCGATCGGGTGAGCGATCTTTCAGCGATCTCGGTGATGGAAAAGTCAAAAGTGTATTGTATTGACACACCAAGCTACCGAAAGCTCAATGTGTTCACTTGTCTAGGCCTCAGTATGATAAAAAAAAGTTAATTAGTGGTAATGACCGCGCCCTGAGGGCCACGGTATCCCTTTCGGACTTTCCCGCGACCCCGGCAGGCATCGGTCCTGGCGGACCCCGTCGGTTGTGCTGACATCTTTTTGAGGCACATGTGGAACACAACGCGCCGTCGACCCGGGCCTGGTCCTTATCGGACGGCGAGCTACCCATTGCTCACCGTCCGCAGGCTCACGCCTACGGTGGCCGGGAATCGGCCTGCGATTCCCGACGACCAGGGCGTCTCCTGCGGCGGCAAGGGGCGTTAGGGCACGAAATTTTCCTCTTCCTTACGCGCTCTGCCTCCTCCTTGGCGAGCATTACTGCTTCGCAGAAGGAGGTGACGGCCTCCCATGCCCTCTCACATTTCGTATTGAAAATATTGTTGGAGCTGCTGAAGATTGCAAAAACTATCTTTGCATTGTGTAAATTCAATCTCTTAGTATTGTCAGGTATGTCTTCCATTGACTTGAATGAGCCCTGGCGGCTGAGAGTATGTCATGCTCACTCAAATGTCTCGCTGGTGGTTGTATGTGTGTTGGATCATTAAGTTCCCTTCAAAATGGTTGTGCTGAATGTTGCTGATCCATGCGTCATGTTCGTGAACAGGCGCCGTGAGTAGGGACTGGTATCTCTCAGCTGCCATGGCTTATTTTAATTTTTGAATTGTTTTTATCTTTTTATTACGGACCCTTTTAACGTGCACGTCTTTCTTCATTGTTCTTACATGTATAATTTGAACATGAATGATGTAACAAATATTTTGATTTAAAAGAGTGTCCGTGGAGTCTCTTGCCCGTTCTTCTCTATAGGAACCTACTACACTTTGGAATGGGCAACTAGCTTCATCTTTCTGACTGACCGACCCCTTGACAATTCAAAAGTGTCTGTAATTGGTTTATTTGAAATAAATGCTTTGAGTTTGAGGCGCCTCTTTTTCTTCCATACATCACGAAAGTTACTACTCAGTCTAATATTATGCGGCATTTGGAAGATTTTTATTAAAAAATCTAGTGTCAATAACCGACACGAACGTATCCGTATTCCCACCTTGAGTTGAATGTTTCCATTGAACTAAACAAATTATACCCGTTATTAGTTGAAGTTTCAATTGGTTTTAAAATAACAAACGCGCGTGTTTTTTTCCTTCATTATTCCCCGTTTCCGAGAATGCTTTTAACCATACAAACAAACGTTTCCGTTTTATCAGTGTGCATAAATTTATTGGACACGGTTTGAGAGACAGGTGAATATGTTTAAAGCTAAAGCTTAGAACCTACTACCTACAACTCGTAGGTTGTAGGTTCGAACCCAGGTCTAGGAATAAGTCGTGGCCGTTCCTACTGGGCCTACTCACGACTTGATTGATCGCGCGAATACTAATATTAATTATTATTTTAAAAACAAGTACGACGATTGCGTACTCTAGCAACATTCGCTTTCAGTTAGGCCGCGGCCTTAGTTGACATAATCGCGCTTTAGTTTGGTCAGAGCTTAAAAGCGCTTATCCTAAAAGTTGGCAACGTTACAAATAGCTGTCAAATTTACCTGTTTTGATTAATTTGGCAATATTACTGTATGGAAATATGAAATGTGGCTAACTAGTGAACTAAAGTATTGATTATGAAATGCAAAAATTTATACCGTAACACCGAATTTTTAGTTTTAGATGTAAGAAAGTATTTGGAAAATTTTCAAATACCTTTTTACATCTAAAACGGTTACAAAATCAAATTCAGTGTTATGATTGTAATTCATTATTAATATTCTAGTTCACTAGATAGTCATATTTCATAGTTCTATACAGTAATATTGCCAAATTTATCAAAACAGCGTAATATTTGACATATATTTGCGACGTTGCCCACTTTCAGAATAAACGCTCTTAAATCAAAAGTTTATTTTTGTTAAAAAGTTTTATTAATAGATGAACCTGTGTGTTCATTTACTTTAAAACAAAGAAAAAGTATTACCTGTGAGTCACACAGGAAGATCACAAACTAGACTCAATGATAAATGTATAAAAACAAAATTATATAAATAGAATCTAAAAAAACAAAAGATCCTGTACATCAATGAAATAGATAAAGATATGAAAAATGTTAACAAAAATAAAAATAAAATATCTATAACCGTGTGTCAGCGCCTGACGTAACGTCATTACTTGTGTCTTAAGCTTAAGTGTCTGTGGCACTCTGTGGCATCACTGTGACAACTGATAAGCAAACGGACGCGAGCGCCAAACGCGAACCCTGTCATAATTTTCCCTGTTCTGAGAGCTTTGTTTGGAGTTTTAATGGTACGCTAGAAACTAATTTTGGTGAGTACGGTTATAAAAGAGATTTTAAACAGCCCGGTTATAGGTATCTTGATGTTTAGGACTGGCTGTAACCCTACTTGGAGCACATTATCACGAGCTCTGTTTGCTTGGTTGATTGTTGGTGGAATTTATTTAAGGCACAACTGTTTTGACTACAATGGAGTCTGTTTATTTTTGGAACGAAATTCCTTACTGCACGTTATACTTTGCACACTTTGCGAATGAGAACTAGACCGAAAAAAGTGCACTTTCGCTATAGTTGCTATCAAACGTTGTTAATTTATTTCATTGTGCCCGGCCCGTTATTTAATCCCGAAACTCCTAACTATATAATCCTAACTATCTACTACACAACATCCTGACGTCACACAAATCCTGCATCGCGCAATTAGAGTTTACCGCGCGATGGACATATATACAAGCTCCCGACATCAACCTCTGGGCAGTTGCCCGCCAGACACGACACCCGTCTGGTCGGAGGATCCTCCATTTTCTATGGTGGATGAGTGAACTTTACACCCTGTTCCTCATACCCCTAAACTACTATATACATACAGAGTGGAATTTTAAAACCTCACCTGGAGGGAAAGTACTCTAAATACTGGAGATAGCAAATTTTACTCAAAGGAAACATTCTTTTATTTTTTTTAAGAAACAAATCTTTGAGTTTGTTACACTTTAATGCTAAAACGGCTGAACGGATTTGGATAAAATTTGGCACATGGGAAAAGGGACACCCAAAAAAACCTGGAAAAGGACATAGACTAGTGTTCATCCTGGATCATAGACGAATTTACAAGCAATAGCTAGTACATAATATACTGCAAAACGATCTTCATTCCAACCGGTCCGATCCGAACTTCATTGTCCATCGAACCGATCTTCATTGTCCCACGACATCTCTCGACATCACTCGACTTTATGACACAGAATTCACTACTGAGGGCCTACACCAGCGGTAATCGCTTTCACGACGTTTTGTATTTCTACAACGACTTTTAACACGATTGACATAAGTTTTTCGGTAGCTTATGTCAATACAATAAATTTTTGACTTTTTTATCATCTTTTAGCTGATAAGTCACTTTATCTAGGCCCTCGGGTCATAAAGAAATTACCTAATGGACCTAACAAAGGTCCATTATGTTTTAAACATAATCAGCCTATAATGTTCCCACTGCTGGGACACAGGCCTCCTCTCTGTGTGAGGGAGTGGGCCATTATTCACCACGCGGGCCCAGTGCTGGTTGGTAAATGTCATAATGATGTCTTCGAATTTTTGGTTCCAGGACATGCCAGTTTCCTCACGATGTTTTCCTTCACCTTAATTTTTCAAACACATTATAAAAATGTGTACTACTATTCAACTAGATCTAATTTTAGATTTTGGTACATACGTACATAATAATGATAAAAAAAAAAAAAAAAAAATTATAAAGACATGATAAACATGCTTCGCATACAATAAAAATTAACATAGTCATCGTGTACTTTGAAAATTAAATTTAATAATGTGTAGACGTAAAATTCTTACTAAAAAATATCAAAGTACCTAACCGATTAAAATATTCCAAGCGTCGCCTCAATTTACAGTCGACGGCTGAAAGAATTTAATTGCATTTATAAGCGTAACATTGTTGAAATATTAAGTGGAAAATATTTTAATGGCAGCCGCTGCAACTTTTCAACTCTGTGGCTTTCGTGCCAGATTTCATTGTGGTTGTAGAAGTTTTGTTTTCGGTATTAAATTTTATAGGCTGTTTTAAGTGGTTCATTAAAAATTTTAGTACTTAGTTGAGCTACATGTAAATAATTGGAGCGAGAATGCCACCAACTAGGCGCCTCGATTATCCAGAATCGCGCCGGTACGCGATTGAAAAACATGCACATGAATGAGAGGAATTAAAAAAGAACATTTAAATAACAGGACTATTTTTACAAAAAAAAAATTAAGTCTTCCAAAAGATTACTACGAAGTCAAAAATAACTTTAATTTCCGAAGTCTGTGGCAAAAAATTAAAATACAGATCCAAAGACACCTACTTCCGAAATTAAATTAATTTTTGACTTTATTTTTTATTTAATACTTCACGCACAGAAATGTACAGAGGTGGACTAGGCATAGGCTTTTACAACAAGTCAACCTTTTGGTGGTGTAGAGACAAACAGTGGTAGGTGCAATTAGGAAAAAATTTAGGAATTAAAAATTATTCAAATAAAGTAGTATTTTTTGGAAGTCGATTGTTTTTTTTTTGTCAAAAAGTACAAGAACTTTTATTTATGGTACCTACCACACACCAATACGTATACCACTACTTGTTATGTAAACAACAGTGACAGGAAGTATTTTATCATCATCATCATCAAGATAAACAAAGTGGATTAAATATGTATTATCGAAGTTAACTCAAAAACTACACTAGCAAAGATAATAGTGCTGGGGAGTTTGTTGCGCCACTTCTTCCCAGCTAAAGCACTAGGAAGTGGTGAAGGGTGGGCGTTTTGGGGGACTGTCTTATGTAATTTGGACGTTCGAAAAGTGCTGTTTCTCAGCCTAGTTTGAATAAATGACTTTTGAAATTTTATTTTGAATTTGAATATAATTTTTATGGGACCACCAAGAATTTTCAAAATCGGTCCACAATGATGAAAATATCGATGAAATAACCTCCACTTTTTTTGAAGTCGTTTAATGAAATATATTGGCTCCTAGTATCTCGAATATGTGAGACTCACGCGCGTAAAATGCCTTATCTAGAATTTCACAAAGGGGTAATAAGCCTCTACTACTGGCGATGCCGACTGAAATAATACAAGGTGTATTTGAATCAACTCAAACCTCTAAAAGGGTCATTGTACAAATAAAATAAAAAATCTGCTGCTCCATGTTTACATAACTTGATATTTAGGGAACAGTAGATTTATTTTTCAGGTTATCAGTGTTTGTCCCATAGTAAAAGTTATTTATAATGATAAGAACAGTGACCCCTTCCGAGGTTTTCATTTATTTAAATTACACCTTGTAAACATCTGAACCAGATTTAATCTCAATATAAAACCTTTTTCAGTGGTTTATCACAACATTGATAGACTAGTGGTGTGACCGTCCGACTGCCAAGCCATAGGTCTCGAGTTCGAACCCTGACACACACCTCTGAGTTTTTGGATTCATGTGAGTATTGTATAATTATCACTTGCTTAAAAAAAGCGGCCAAGTGCGAGTCGGACTCGCCCATGAAGGGTTCCGTAGCAGCAAGTAACATAATATAAAAGTTCTTGTAGTTCGTTGTAACTTTGATCGATGTTTACGATTTATGACCTATTAAAAAAAAAAGTATTTACTAGATCTCGTTCAAACCAATTTTCGGTGGAAGTTTACATGGTATTTATTGTTTTTTTCTATTTTTATGTGAAAATCTTAATGCGGTTCACAGAACACATCTACTTACTAAGTTTCAACAGCATAGATCTTATAGTTTCGGAAAAAAGTGGCTGTGACATACGGACGGACAGACAGACATGACGAATCCATAAGGGTTCCGTTTTTTGCCATTTGGCTACGGAACCCTAAAAACGGTGAAAGAAAACATCGTGAGGAAACCGGCATGCCTGAGAGATATTAGGCGGGCGGCATAAAAACTCTTGCACCAGACTAGTCACTAATTACACGAAAAAGAAAAGAAAGAATGGTTTCTTAGGCCTATCAAATATCTAATTACGGGGTCCGTAAGGGCCAATGCCTGCCAGGGTTGCGAGTGTTTGATATATGAGTTCATATAATTGTTTATTTTAATTTAATTTTAATTTATTGTTGACATAATCTACTCATTACAATGTTTTTTTTTAATGAGTTGTATTGCAATATGTAACTAGTGACCTCGACAATAGATCATATTATTTATTGTTATTAGTAATTAACTGTTTATTTATTTTACCTCGATGGTCCTAGTTTATCATTTATAACTTCCAGTTACAGCTTTATGTAAGCGGGCACGCCCTTTATGCCTGGAGGCTTTTATTAAGACGTTAAGTTTTGTTTACGTTTAGTTTTTATTTCTGCCCGAGTATAGTTCTCGATGATTTTGTTTGGTATATTGGCGTGTGCTAGCTAACATAAATATGGATAATAATTTAAATTAGGTTAATTAAGTATGTTGAATACTATTATATAGAGTCATTTTTTTTCTTTCTAACTGAACAGACAGCTGTGCTGCTGGGGAGTTTGTTGCGCCACTTCTTCTTCCCAGCTAACGCACTAGGAAGTGGTGAAGGGTGGGCGTTTTGGGGGACTGTCTTATGTAATTTTGACGTTCGAAAAGTGCTGATTATCAGCCTAGTTTGAATAAATGACTTTTGAATTTTGAATTTTGAATTTTGAATTTTGTCCGAAAGGGATATCGCGACCCCGGCACACAGGCAACGGAAGGAACACGGGTGGGTTTTAGTCAGTAAAAGTCTGACACGCCCTCCCGCTCCGCCCAGAGCGGAAGAAGTTATTTGATAATATCCCACCCTCAAAAAAAAAAAGGCCTATCAAATTATCATGATTATATTCTCATAGCTATCATCAAAGTTAGTCAGTTCATCTAACGACCCAAATTCAGTGGTGTGAGGTTCCGACCTCAAATACCATGTCAATATATTTATGTCAATGAGATCCCATTGTCAGTATAATGGCTACCTGAATTTGACACTTCCGTTGGGCATTGTGTTTCTACTTATCTTCACGCTCCAGTTCCTTTATGGGATGAGCAGGGAGTAATGTAATATATTGGCAAAAAAATTGAACATCTTGACATTAGATGGCTTACAGAAGTACCTACCTATTAATAATAAAGGAAGGTTGGATTAAAAAAAAAAACCTAATATAAAAATACGAAACTGAGTTTTTTGTTAGTTACACTTTAAAACGGGTGAACAGATTTGGATGAAATTGGCACATGGGTAGACCATGGGATACTTTTTATCCTGATATTCTCACGGGATCGAGACTTATGCGGATGAAATCGTGGGACGGAACTAATAATTCAATAAGCAAACTTTGTAACTACAGTGAATTTTGTTATAGAAAATCTAATATGTGAACTGAACCCCGACTGCCTCGTGGGTCTAGTGGTTGCAAGCGCACCGCTGAGCATGAGGTCTTGGAATCGATTTCCAAGTCGGGTAAAGTGTTATCGGGTTTTTCTGTCTGGAATTTCTCAGTAGCAGCCCGGAGTTTGAATCTGTGCCCGATTGAAGGCAATAGGCTCGCCCCCTATTACATGAGACTTAAACATAACTGGCAAAATGTAGGTGTACTATATATGTACATCTCTGCCTTACCCTGTGGTGAAACAAGGCGTGATGATACGAACTCTCACGTCTAGCTGTCGCGTTTGAAAACAGTAAACAAAATAATTTGGAACTTTCTATAAAATTATTATAATAATTAGCCCTTATTGTCCCACTGCAGGGCAAGGGCCTCCCTGTCTATAATAAAATGTGAAATTCAGATTTTTGGTATGCCACACTAGTTATAATATTTACTTTACAAAACACTGTTATAAATATTAATATTTATCATCTCAAAATAATCTACCCGTAAAGGTCAGCTAATTTGATTCTAAGGCTGATTTCACAGCTGTCCGGGAGACCCGTACTGGCCGTCCGTACACGGGAGACCCGTACGGGTAGCGACCGCTGCGCACTGAGGTACGATACGTTGTACGGGCTCTACCCGGAGCGGGTCGCGTACGGACCAATCCGCGTCGCTGTGAAACAATGTTCTAGCGCCTCACGTGTGTCTCCGTTCCGGGGCCCGTACGGGTCTCCCGGACAGCTGTGAAACCAACCTAACACTTAAATAAATTTCCTTTAGGTAGATACTACTACTACTACAAAAAAACATCAAAATCAATTCATAATTATTATTGGCGGAGTAATCGCTTATCTAACAAACATACAAAAAAAAACATACAGTCGAATTGAGAACCTCCTCCTTTTTGAAGTCGGCTAAAAAGAACCACAGTTACCGACATAGCCTGTAGAGTAAGCAAGCTGAAGTGGCAGTGGGCTCGCCATGTTTATCAAAGGACCGATGGCCGGTGGAGCAGACGAGTCCTAGAGTAGAGACCGCGTATCGACAAGCGTAGTGTGGGACTCCTCCCAGCTAGATGGACCGACGACCTTAAAAAGTTGGCTGGGACAGAATGAATGCGGAAGGCGGAGGCCAGGGTGTTGTGGTGCTGCCTGGGAGGGGCCTATGTCCAGCAGTAGCCTGCGATAGGCTGAGTTAATTTGATTGATTGAGATACTACAGATAATCTGCCATGCTATTCTGTAAACATCTCACCGTGAAAACTTGGGTGAAGTGAGCTGTCAATAGTGTCAATCCCTGTGGAATGACAGCTCACTCCACGCTCACTTCACCTAAGTTTTCACGGTGAGATGGTTACAGAATGGCACCGCTGTTTCCCTTAATCACTGTCATCTAACTACAATTAGTTAAATCGAAGACAAGGCCAATCTTTTAGTACCTATTCCGGGTCAACGCTCACAAAAGGCAATTTTCCATTAAATTAATAATACAATATTAGGTGTTAAACGATAAATCTGACAGTTAAACATTTGTCACTGCTTAGTATTTCGAAGCTTGGATATTTAATAATACAGTTGAATTTAATAACAGCGATGAAACAATACAGAGATTGGCAGAAAATCAATTCTGTAGAATCCTGTAAAAAAACACGGGCCAAGAGCGTGTCGGCACACATAAAGGAGGTGCCGTAATTGGGATGAATTTATCCCAAGAACAAACTTAACGTTGTAGTTGAAAAGTTGAAAAATGTATTCTCCCATACATCAATATACGTCACGGTCAATTCTCCTACTGAAAATTACTCCTACTCTAAGTACCTGAAAAATAAAAAAACTACAAATGAACAATTTTCAGACTTTGACCTTTACTTGTGCTGTGAAACCTTGCTTCCCGCCAAATTTCATGATTCTAGGTCAAAGTTAAGTAAACATTTATTTGCATAGATTGCAGGTACAGTAAATAAGAGTTTGGTTTGGTCAGTTTGGTGGTTGATCCTTGTGCAATCTACTTTATAATAGGCATGCAACATTATTATAATAAAAACACAAATTTAAATAATTTCTAGATTATTTAAGGCATATAATATATATAATAGGCATAAAATTAAATAAATTGAAACAATGTCATGTTCAGGTGTGTCAAACTAAATTACATTAAATTATTCAGTACTTAAGTCAGTTTCATTTAGAAAGTCATTCACAGAATAATAGCATTTTACAATTAATAATGCTGTCAGTTTCTTTTGAAATTTTGTATTGTGTCATTTTTAATTATGTTAGGTTTTTTATTATATATTATTGGGCCCATACTAATAACACTTTTTTTTTGTAAAGCAGTATTACAACTCTCAACATTTAGTAGATATTTATACTGACTTCTTATAGGTCTCTTTCTATCAAAACTACTCAACTAAACACTAGGAAATAACTCACAAATAGACCAGCAAAAATCCAACAAAATACATCCCCATTTAAGATGTTTTCCTAAAATCAGAAATTATGCACTGAAAATGACATCACTTTTTACTCCACATTATCAATTCAAGCAGTTATTTTCTCGAATGAAAAACGTAGGACCACAATCACCAATATTCATTCTTCCAACCTTGAAAACAGTGAGAATTGTAATAACCACTATTGGGCAGACATTCATAAATTAGTTAAGAGTAAACAATGTCAAACATTTCATTGATTGAATTTTATTAATAACATGCTATTTCTAGGCTTGTAAAATTTTGAAATAAATTAACAGCAACGTACCTACTTACATATAAGTTTATAATGGAATATAATCCACTTCCCTTGTATTGCTGCCCACCGAACGAAAATCAAAGTGTTCTCGGCCCTTGACTTCAAAAAAGTTGAAAACCCCTGTTTATACATAATACGGAGCCTGAAATTGGACTTCTGCCTTTAACTTTCCTGTTACAATAACAACCCGACCTCACCGAATTTGACCTCGTAAATCAACATTTTAGATATTATTTAGTACCTAACATTTTGGTTTAGTAGGATTTCCAAGAAGGTTTTAATTGTAACCCTTTTATGAAAATTCAATTGCTCTCGCTATCTTAACACTATCTGTGTAATCTAGATACAGTCAACCGCTCGTCTATCATATCCTTTTGACATTGACAGCACCTTCATCGTAAGTAGTAGAATATTTTCAAAGTTCAAGTGTTATCACTCAAGTGTGGGTGGCTGTATAGTCTGTTCCAAAGGTATCTGATAAAATTGTAAACAAACCCTGTTCAGGTTAAATTCTTATGAAATTCCACTGAAGGGAAATTAGTAACACATTCAACTGTATTTAGAAGGTTTCAACTTGGTTCCACCACTTATTCCAATAATATTGTCTAGAATTGAATTTATTTTTATTGGGCTCGTGGCTAAGTAATAACAGCCACACGGGTCGATCCAACAGGCAAAGCTACGCTTGCAGGGGTTGGTCCGTGGATGGGTGACCATCTCTACATACCGAGACTCCTCCGTACCATCTTATTAACATTTTCATGAGAAACTTTTGGTACTGCTGTGCTGATGATTGTGTGGGAATAAATAATTATTCATGTGCTGGGGACGGCCACTATGTGGGTTCGATAGTTGTCCACCCACATAGACTTCCCTACTGATAACGACACCCACATCCACTAGTAATTGTTTCTGGTGCCATGCAATGGTTCTACGTTTAGATATCAGATACATTCTTTGAATTTGTATGCCCATTGGGAGTTTCTCTCTGCACCTCAACGTCTGCAGCAACGTTTTCCATTATTAGATCGTTAGATTTCCTTCTTCTGTGAATTCTGTGAATAAAGCACTCTAGCATTATGTAAAAGTGCTCTAATCTAGAATAAGCTTCAAAGCGCTTCAGGATACAAAGTTTTTAGTTCAAGCTCATTGTACAGAAGTTCACAACAAAACTATTGTAGTGGAGCTATGGGAGCTATGTACAACTTAAGCTACTGTTTACTAGTTTTAAATTAATTAATTCAGAGCTTAACCATCTTCATAAGCGGAGAAGAAACGAGTATTGCTCACCACTGTGGTATCTCATCTACATCGCCACATGCAAACTACGCACCTGACGTCACACAAAATCCTTACGTCACATAAATCCTACATCGCGCAATTAGAGTTGGCCGCGCGAACAGCATATATTATGTTGCAAATACGTTACTGAGTTGACTAATCGGGACGCCAGCGTTGCCAAGTGGCGGCGCTCGACAGAGTCTACAACATGACTCTTGGACCGGCCGCCGGCCGGGGCTCAGCAGAGCAGAGCAGACTTCATGGGTGGCGGCCAATCGGTGAAAACGTTTAGAAACTGTCGCACGTTTCAAATAGTTGTGTCGTGTACCTACAGTGTGAGTAATGTTATTGTAAATTATAATTTGATCTGAACTGCAATGGTTTTTCTATTGCGCAATAGCCAACACTACATTAGTTAGCCCACAGTAGTTAAAATATTTATTTATTTTATTTTATTAACTTTCATGCACAAGTAAAAATACTGTACAAAGGTGGACTTAATGCTTGAGGCCTATAATATGCCTGATAACGAGAGAGACACATACCCTCCTCCGACATTTCACTTCCCCGACATCAATCGTTGGGCAGTTGCCCGCTAGGCACCGCACCCGTCTGGTCGGAGAATCCTGACTGATCTATAGAGGATGAGTGACTTCACGCTGGAAAAAAAATGGTCAACAAAGGTCAGGTCCAAGTTTGGAGTATCTTGTTTTATACAAGACAAGCTTTTACCCGCGGCTTCGCCTGCATGTTGATCGGAAATTATCACACGGGAATATACTACCGGGATAAAAGTAGCCCATGTCCTAAGTCAGGTCATGGTCTAAATCCGTGTTCCTCCTAATTCATATAGCCGTTAATGTGTGAAAAGGTAACAGACAGACAGAGTTTCATTTATATGGATTAGTACAATACAGAATACTAGTAAAGAAACGGTGGAAAAGATGACGTCATCATCATTTTCATCCACAGCCTTTGTTGTTTCAATGCATAATGTATAAAACAGGGGTCTCATTCCAGCATTACACGCTCATTTTCCTCCAGGCGGGCTTTCGTCCTGTTTGGCTACACCCAAAACGTTATTTTACCTCAAAACTCACTTTTTTAAAGTGAAATGTTCTTCAGGCGCACTTGGCTCTCTTTCTGAATAGTGAACGAAAATGAACCGTCACACTGGAGTCGGTGACACTGAATCGGTGAAGCCGAGTATATCCTCGGCTGCAGTCGTCATCAGCAGCTACGTTTACTGTTAGTTTTTTTGGTGACGCCGTTGCGTTGTTGCACTCAATGCTTCTATTCAAAGCTATCATCCCGAACATTTTAAAGAAAGTTCAAATTCTTTTTACCAACTCTTTTCTACTTTTCCATGTTTAAAAACATCCAAACCTATGAAAGAGCTCATGAGCTACAAATTCTTTTTTTTTTTCATTCAACGGCCGGCCATGATTACCAGCCAGACAACCGCTATTCAAGTAGGGCAACAAACATTCATTTTATATTAAAAGAACTTGAAATATTTTGAATTCAAAACATTATATTTTAAAGAGATTAGCATTGCCATTTAACGTGGCAATGCTGACAGTCTTCTGGGCATGTTTCCGGACGACAGCGATGCGGTTGAATGGAAAAACCCAATAACACTTTGCCCAACCTGGACCCTGAAACCAACCTGAAACCAGGACCCTGTGCCTGAGCACGAGTTCATGGTTTCGATTCCCAGTAGCGCTTGCAACCACTAGACCAATGCGGCGGTCAATAATCGAAAACTGCAATTTTATTATTATAAAAGCTTCTTCTCATGCCGAGAAGAAACGAGCATTAATCACAACGCTTCCTTACTCTAGTTATCCTAACTAATAAGGCAGGTTCATATACGAGCCCAGTAATGTAGCAGTACAGTAAGTCAGTCCAGCGCTGACTTGCAACTGAACTCGTGTATAGACACTAGTTTCAACCCTGTCCACGGCTGACATCGCGTCCTCAAGTCAGTCCAGTTGACTGACCTACCCGTTTTTTCGAGAACAGTAGCTTCCCCCGTCTGACTTACTGACTTAGTGCTGATCTCGTCTACATGAACCCACTGGTTTTTCCAAGTCACTGGGTCCAGTCACTGCCATCGTATACCACGCATAATATTTACGAAATTGAGTTTGTTTGTTACACTTTCACACTAAAATTGATTTTAATGAAATTTGGCACATGGGTAACCCATGACCTGGGTTAGGAGATATTTTTTTTTTATAATTTCCACCTCCACGCTGCCGCAGCTGTGGGAAAAATATAGTTTTTTAATATTTTGCCCACAGCTGCGATTTCCTCATAATGCAATGTTTTACCTCACCGAAATTCAGTGGAGTATTATATAAAAAGTGAAGTGAAGTGAGTTATTATAAGAAGTGAATGTTTTAAATTCATCAAAGGAATCATCTTAATTAAATAACTTTACAATATATACAGTGAAACGTCTGATAAAATTGTCAACAAAATAATAGTCTATGTGAAAATAACGTGACCGCTTTTAAATTGTTTTCGCTTTGAATGTGGGCCTTCTGCGAAAAATCTTATTTAACAAAGACCACGGTAGATACAAAATGTCCCAGCATAAAGTATTTTTATTATACAATAACAATAAACAAAGGGGACGCTTTTAACTTCGCTTTTAAAAGCAGTGTCCCCAACATAACAATATAGTACTCCTTTTTTCCTCAATTAAGACCAGCTGATGCACTTTTCCGCCATTTTAATTTTTTCCTCTTATTATGTTGGTAGTTAGCTCACATTATAATTATGAAGTATTATGAACACAGCAGCTGTACTTTGTATTTTATTTGTGTCTTGCAGTGTCTGTCTGTCGGGTTTATTTATTTAAAAAGCTTTATACCTATTTATAAGTTTTTGTCGTAAATAGTACTTTTATCTTATTACTAGCCTTTTCCCGCGATTTCGCTCGCGGGGAAGGTGGGAAATATCCCACGTAAACGTACTCCTGGGATAAAAAGTATCTTAGGTGTTCATTCAGGCTATAAACTATCTGTCTGCCTCATCCAAATCCTATGAGTAGCATAACATAATGATTGAATACTATCGTGAATTCATGCAAGCCTAGTACTTTTTGTTAGGTTACTGCTCAGAAATTGTGCACAACATCTAATGATTGAAATACTACATATATCGTGAATACATGCAAGCCTAGTACTTGTTGTTAAGTTGTGCCAAGATTCAAGTTTATTAACTCAAGGAATAAGATTTTTTATACAAAAAAAATATCCCCCCGTTTTCACCCCCTTCAAAGTCGAATTTCCAAAAACCCATTCTTAGTGCGCCCCTACATTATATAAGGAAGCAGTGTGCAAAATTTCACCTTCCTGGTTTTACTAGTTTCGGCTGTGCGTTGATATGTCAGTCAGTCAGTCAGTTTCTCCTTTTATTCCTACATATAGAAGATCTGCAGTGCTATTCTGTAACCATCTCACCGTGAAAACTTAGGTGAAGTGAGCGTGGAGTGAGCTGTCATTCCACAGGGATTGACACTATTGACAGCTCACTTCACCCAAGATTTCACGGTGAGATGTTTACAGAATAGCATGGCCTGTTCACGTTTACAGGAATCTGTTAAGGGGTATGCGCTAGGTAGTCCGAAAAAGTCAAATTTACTTACGTTTTTTGCAATTTGCAGGTCTGTATAAGGTTGTATGTTGATTAAAATATAATTCGCGACCGTAATAAACATTGGTTTACAGAATCAGCAATACAACACCTTAAGTTAGAATTATCCTCAAAAGACATGATTTCGTGAAATAGTCATTCGATAGGAACATTGGGAATATACATGAACTTAAAGAAATAAAATTATGATTTTATGATTATAATTCTATAAATAAATATTATTGATACGGCCGCGTATCAAATTTAGATCAACATACAACCTGATAATGACCTTTTTTTTTTAGGGTGGGGATATAACTTCTCCCGCTCTGGACGGAGCGGGAGGGTGTGTCAGACTTTTACTGACTAAAACCCACCCGTGTTCCTTCCGTTGCCTGTGTGCCGGGGTCGTGGTATCCCTTACGGACAAACTCGCAACCCTGGCAGGCATTGGCCCTTAGGAGTTCGTGCTGACAGACCTGCATATTGCAAAAAACGTAAGAAAATTTTCATTTCACGGGCTACCCGCCGACGCTTTCGCCTTAAACTTAATTTTTGAAAAATAATAAAAATAATGGCCCACTTTTCGTACTTCAGAGAAATTAATTGTATAACAAATAGACACACTACGCCAATATTTGTCGTTTATCAACCATTTCATACAAGTATCAAAGAAGACGACAGAAGAAGACATTTGTGATTTGAATGTAATAATGAACAATTTAACTTGGTAGCAAAATTGATCAATCTATCTGCCTAGCCTTTTCCCAACTATGTTGGGGTCGGCTTCCAGTCTAGAGCGACTGTTTATCTGACCTCCACAACCCAGTAACTGGGTAATACGATATCCCTTGGTAAGACTGGTTGTCAGACTTTCGGGCTTCTGACGACCTGTAACGACTGTCAAAGATCGACGAATGACAGCCAGGACCAACGGCTTAACGTGTTTTCCAAGGCACGGAGGAGTCTAGGTATGTTATGTTAAGATGGTCACCCATCCACAGACCAACCCAGGCAAGCGTAGCTTAACCTGATGGATCGAACCGTGCGGCTGTTTTTACTTAACCACGAGCTCTTCCTGGTAGTCAAATTGATAAACAATTAATTTCCCTGACTTTACTTATTAATTCAATTCTTATTCTGCTGATTTTCTCAACGACTCAACTTCAAATCAAATCAAATAATTTATTTGCATAATACAATCATGTTAAAAAGGTGTGCAAATCAATATCTTAATATCTCATGCAAATAATTACAATCGCAACATTGGGACTTATATGTTTGAGCCGTTTGGGGTTGAAACACTAGGGCCATGGGGTCCGAGTGCCCACTTAGTTTTTCAAGACATCGCAAAGCGGTTGGTCGACTCTTCATGTGACCAGAAGGCTGGCCTATTCTTCGGCCAGAGAATCAGCATTGCAATACAGCGTGGCAATGCTGCCAGCCTTTTGGGCACTTTTCCTGTTGACAGCGATGCGGACGAATTTTTTGATGCCCTATGATTGTCTTCCCCCTTTATATTTGTATACTTAGTTAGTTAATAGTTTATATATATTTTAGTGTTAGCTTGTATATTATAATTAAGATTATGTATTGAATTTGAATCGCAACATTAAACATACAGAATAAATTTTAAAAACATTAAATATAGAAATGCCAAAATAAAAAGTCAAATCAAAATTTCAATAATCATTATATTTGTAAACATACTATTTATTTTTACGTAATTTCAGCACTGAGGAATATTACAGGCTGGAAACTAGGCTGAAGGCATTGACCTAGGATACGATCTAATTTACCTCGATACCTACTTATTTTATTAGAAATCGTAAAACTGATAGGGTGATATCAACATCCCACAGATAAAATAGATCCTTTTGTGTGAAAAGTAGGACTATCTTCAAGGGATATTTTTATTCATAAGTAATTTTTGGGACTCTTTATTTTATTTTTATTTATGTTCTTCGATATTTTCGTCAATTGTAGATATTTTTTTTGGTAGAGGAAGCGTGATCAGTGGTCCTATATAAATTTTAGTAACTTTGCTTGGGTAGTTTTTGAGTTAGCTTCAATAATACGTATTTAATCCACTTTGTATATCTTGATGATGTCATAATATAATACTATGTCACTGTTTACATAGCAAGAAGTGGTATACGAATTGGTTTGGGAAAGATACCATAACTATAAAGTGAAAAATAAAAAACTTTTTAGAAATAAAACAAACGGCTTCAAAAAAAAAACACCACAAGACGAAAAATTATTTTAATTTCGGAAGTCACTGGACAACACCGACTTCCAAAATTAAAGTTACTTTTCACATTTTAGTGTTTTATTTGGAAGTCGGTTGTATTTTGTGAAAAAAAAAATTAAGAACAATGCTGGGATCGCCTTTCATTAAAACAAAATTCGGTTATATAATATCATAATTTCCTTGGAAGAGCCATAAGGAACTCCTCAACCCAATTGTTCATTAATACTACTGAATATTTCAACTTCTGACTACTACACAAGCTGATATATTCAGTGATCACAAATGATAAAATGATTTCTTAAATTAATAATGATGAAGATGATGAATGAAAACTACTATAAAAAATACCCATACTTATCGCTATAGTTGTGTCTGTAATATTCGAAGAGTTCCCTCGATTTCTCTAGGATTCCATCATCAGATCTTGACCTGATGACAATGGGACTATCTCGGAAAAATACCCTTTCAAACAAAAAATATATTTTGCAAATCCGTGTTTAGATGACGGAACGTACATAAAAAAAAACATCCGAATTGATAACCTCCTCCTTTTAGAAGTCGGTTAAAAATGGAATGGAGCACATGTAAAGAATGATCACCCATTCTTTATGAGCGATAAACACAGCTGTTTCTGAAAGTGTATTGAAATAATCTATTTGTCTTCTGTTAATATCGAAGTTTTAGTTTTAGTTTGTGCCAGTGACAGCTCAGTTCACGCTCACTTCACCGAAGTTTCACGTTGATATTTTTACGGAATCGACCGACTGGTATATTGGTACAGTCAACCGTAGATCAGTGATAATAAAACGAAATTGACAGCGCATTGATTTTAATTTTATTGTATTTACTGAGCAAGGCACACCAGCGATTTATTCATAGGGAATAACAACATTTGATAATTATCGGAAATCTCCTCCCATTGTTTCACCATATAATTTATATGGTGTGCGAAATATTCTTCAATGCTGTGTAAATACGTCACTTGTAACGCAGAACAAACATTCTTATTAAAATATAAACAATTAATAAATAAAATGATTAAATCATTACAATATTAACTTTATGTCGTAGCCGTAACGGTCGTTTTCGTAGTGCAAGTGTTACCAGTGATGCCCGGTTGACTGTACGATTTATTTCAGACTTGCATTATGAGAAGATCTTGTTTACAATCTACTAAGTATGTTGCTATTCTATGATTCATTGGTTCCATAAGTGCGGTGATAAGAAGCAGCTGGCATCTAAGTGCAACCGCACACTAGGCGATTGGCTTCAGTCACAGCTTGGCAACTAGAGAACCGCACCACAGGGAGCAGTCGAAATTTGACTGCTCCTAGTAGTGGCCACTCTGAGTACCTCAAGACATAAGCTAGTGAGTGCAATGACAAAAATTGTCGATGACAAATTGGAGTACAATGGTCAAAGTCAAACCACAGATAGACTTAAACTGCCATGCGATTCTGTAAACATCTCACCGTGAAAACTTGGGTGAAGTGAGCTGTCAATAGTGTCAATCCCTGTGGAATGACAGCTCACTCCACGCTCACTTCACCTAAGTTTTCACGGTGAGATGGTTACTGAATAGCACTGCTGTTCTTCGGAATCGGGACTGGGCTCATAACCTAAAATAAAACTGCTTGTTTTGCGATTGAACAGCGAACTAAACTTCTTAATTGAATGAACCTTGGCATTAGAAAAAACATAGTTACACATAGCAAATATAGATGGCAGCACAAGTCCTTCGTTTTGAAATAACTATAACAGTACTGACTCAGTGTACGAGCGTTATCACACTGACGATTTTCCAGCGTGTTTCCAGCGAGGTGATTTGTGAATGTGCTTTCCGCGGGTGTGAAGCGACATAACCGCGACTACGCGACTTATACGCAGCCTTTTCACCCCCACACTACACCCTTACTCCTCTCGCGCTCTCTTATACAACATGTAAAAAAACCTTATCCAATCCATGAGGGTGTTGTTAGGTACCGTACTGAGAGTGGTATGTGGTAATTTTCAGGATAAAGATTTTTTTTTTTCAATGGGCAATTTTACCGGGTTATTACATGGGGCGCGGGCGGTCGTCATTTAGCGAGTATCTACAAGTCTTAACTTATGACTACCCCTGTTGAAAATATTTTTTTTTTTATAGATTTGTGGTAATTTTGGTAGGAAAAATGTGAATTTTAAATAGCAATAACTTTATATTTTCGTAAAATTTAGTAATAATAAAAAATAAAAACTTTTTGGTAATGTTATGGCAGTGCCTATGACTGGGCCCCTTTTTAGATCGGACAGTTGTTTTTTAACATATTGTATATTCACGTCAATCGCTCTCGTAACGCAAACGCGACACAAACGATTCTTAGAAAACAGCAATAATCACTGCCCACCCTTGGAAAAACAATTGAGGATCGCAGTATATCGTGGATAGAGTATTGTATAGATTAGCTATCCGCGTATTGTCGCCTTAGAGTAAAAAGCTCTGGAATGCAACTTTGACTATTTATTTTATTACATTTTTTTTTTTTTAAAAGATCCTCTCATCACACGCAGTTTTGTGGCGGCATCTATATCGCCACATGCAACATACGCATTATACTTACGTAACGCAAAATCCCGCATCGAGTAAGCAGATTTTACCGCGGCATCAGCATGTAATATAAATTCCCAGTTGGCCACCAGTTTTTCGCATAAAAGAGTTTTTCACTCTAAGACGACGGTATGCCTTACTAGCTTCAAAAGCTAAACGTATGATCAGAGTATGTAAAAATCGTAGCAGAATCATCCAATGGAACAAATGCAATTTAAGTACATATGTATGATGTACGGTTTATAGATGGCTCTTACTAAATCCACGGTCATCTATTACGAAATAAATATTCAGGCCACCTGAAATGAAAATACGTTAGTTTTTTCGTGAGGTTAGTAAGAGTTATAAAGCCGCCCAAGGGCCTGTGACTTGGCTTCCCATGCCGTCGAGAAATATCTCTCAGGCATGCCGGTTTCCTCACGATGTTTTTCTTCACCGTTTTTGAAGCAAGTGATAATAAAATTATACAAGTGATAATTATAATTAAAACGCTAGTATTCGATCAAATGAGCACAACATTTATCCTCTAGCTAGACATAATCCTATCGATCGTGACGACTCTAATCAATCTGCCTAGCCTTTTCCCAACTATTTTGGGGTCAGCTTCTAGTCTGACCGGATGCAGCTGAATGTCAGTATTTTAAATGGAGCAACTGCCTATCTGACCTGCACAACCCAGTTACTGGGTAGCACGATGCTCCTGTAAAAACTCTTTGTCAGACGTATGGGCTTCTAACTGCCAGTAACGACTTTCAAAGGTCTATGAATGACAGCCGAGACCAACGGCGGAGGGATCTCGATACTTAATGGATGATCACCCATCCGCGAACCGACCGCGGCAGATGTAGCTTAACCTACGATCAACCCGTGTTGCTGTTATTATTTAGGCATAACTCCCTCAGAAATAAATGTGTTGGGTTACATTACATACCAGAAATTCACACGACCATCTTTAATGACGCTATAAAAGGTACAGTCAACAAGCAATAACCCTCAGGTATAATGGGTCTGCACACAATAGCGCGCACGGTATTCATTGCTTCATTTGTGTACGTGTACCTCGACAAAGTAGGAAGTAATACATTAATGGATCACGCTCGGCCATTGTGGACGGTAGGGTATAAGTTGTGAGTGTGTGGCCATTTTTATTTTCCGTTCATTATTTTAATTTTATTTATTTATTTATTAATCACCAACTTGCACTAACAGTAGTAAGACACCAAACATACAAGTTATAGGCTATAAGAGACAATCATGAAATTAAAACAAGACAAAACTAGATTTACCTGTAATTATACAAAATTAAATAGAATTATACTAAATTAAATAGGATTTAACAAATAAAATAGAACTATACAAAATTAAATAAAATAGAATTAGGATGGAATTATTAATAGGTAGTGTTCAATTAAAATTAGTACACAAATATCAATACTCGTATATAGCAGCTTTGGTAAATCTAATGCAATGAGATGGTACTAGGTGCAGCTATGGACTCAAGGTAACGTGCAGCAGTGGACAGGAATCTCAGCTCAGTACTAGCGAAAACATCTAATAACTCGTCATATAGTAAAATGTTGTTTATATGCGTGAGGGCTACATACAACGAACTTGTTTTAGGGGTCACGGTGCTGATTTGAGGAATTGAAAAAATGGATGAGAAGTATTCAAAAATGATATAAAAGCCAGGGTGAATAAAAAATGAAATATATATATATCTACCGCCACGTGATGTTAAAACTAGAAAAACATTATCTTTTTTCTGAGCCAGTCGGAGTTTATTCATTGCCGTTAACTGCTCAGTCAAGCTCCATATCCGTATCTGCTAAGGAGACGGACGTAACATAAAATTCAAAAGAAAATCCAGACAATATTTACATATAGATAACTCAAATAAACCTAAGTCAAAAGTCAAGACAGTCCGAAATATTCAGATAACCTAAGATAATGATATAATATAACAAATAATCAACAAATAAATAATCCTATTCTGAAAGAATAACAAATGACCAACAGAAAAATACAAACGTACTACTTACTAACACAATAGCAATAAATTCTACTGAAACAAACATGGATCTCAGTAAATAAAAACAGAATATCCCAAAACGACAAGCAAGATTAATTACACAAATATTTCAAAACAACTCAACAGCCTAAAACATGAACGAAACAATATTTTATTTTACTAAATATCAACCAGCTTTTTCACTGTATCAATCACGAAAATCTTAAAAAAAAGTAGGACTGTTTATCAATCATTACAAAAAAATAAATAAACGATAGCATTTCAAGTAGTCGGAATATTTCTATACATTGGGAACGTATTCTACTCTGTCACAGATAATTTTCAGGTTGGGTCCGTCGCTTCAGTTTCGTTTCAGCAGTCGTAGCGAACTCACGTTCATTCAGCGCGCCGCCGACCTTACGAAACTTTCAGTTTGAAATTCTACTACCTTCGTCATTTCCAAGTGCTAACTTAATAAACTTTAATAAAATCCGTACGAATTTTAACTATCAAAATCAAATATCGAACAAATAAAAAAAAATATTTTACTTTTTGAATTTTTATTTTAGTTTTGAAACTTGTTTTTTTTTCGTGTGTTGCAAAGTTAAGTGCAGTGTAATTTTCAATGGTTGTGGTGACATGTTAATCAGTCAAAATAGGTGAAAAACATGTTTTTGGGCCTGAGCAGCCTCTGTGCGGTGGATTGGAAGTGAACTGGACGTTATGTTATTACCATATCAAGCGCATACTAACTATCCTGATGCCTTTTTATGATGACATAGTAAGTAAACTTTTTTTTAATTTTAGTTGTTTTTACTGCATTGATAAAGTTATTTTTAATTGGTATTTTTGTTAGGTGAGATTGACTTTTTTGGAATTATTTGAGGAATTCCTATTTGATAGTTCATAGAACGATATTTAAATAATGAGCATCGTTATCAAGTTTCTAGGAGTTTTAAAAACGGTATTATATTAGTGGATTTTATTTGGGCATTAATTTTATTTATTTATTTAATACTTCAAGCACACAAATATGCTGAGGTTTTTCATTATATTTTGCTCATCGTATTTAATGATTTAAATATTGCTCTCAAGTCTCGGGATAAAAGTGTTCATTAATTTCGTTTGAGCATTAAAATTTTATTAGTTTATAAAAACCCCGACCGCTACTCATAAAATTTTGTAGGTATCATTAAAAGGTGACTTATGCTACGGTACCGCGAAAAAATAATAATTATGATAAAATAAAAATAAAAAACTTTTATTAAATTTCTTATAACTAACTACATCTATGAGGTTTTACATTGAAGTATATGAAAAATATGTTTAAGCATGTAAGTAGCGTTAGTATGAAATAAAAATCCTAGCTTTAAGTATGTTTATTTGTTTATTTATATTATACTTTATTGTACACCAGAAAATACATAGCAAATAATAAATTTAACACTACAAAACATACAATGGGCGGCCTTATCGCTTTCTGCGATCTCTTTCAGGCAAACCTGCCCTTTATTTGTTAGTACTGAGTGTTAGTATCACCTATTTAATGTAAAACTTAATGATAATAATAATTAATTAATGTAGAAAACCTTTATCGGTTTTCAATCGTAGTTAAAAGATTTTTCTTTCTCATATGATTCCGTAAATATCTACCTATCTATTAACATGTACCATCAAAGAAGTTCATATTATCTAACCAGTTTCTAAACAAAATCCCGTGAACATGATGACCACATCTGTTACCGGCCCGGTTCTATATTCGCCGAGTGCTGCAAGCAAGAATAGTCCCTTACGGTGGTTACACATGAACTTCTTCGATGGTACAATGTTTCGTCTTTTTTTCGATGAACTAGATTATTTTTATTCTCTATAAACGTTGTGTTGCAGGATTTTTGAGCGAGGCATATAACCAGCATTAAGCTTCGTACAGACCAGCGCGACGCGACACCGGTTATTGTTATACCGTCAAGTTTTCTTAGAAATTGTATTGTTCGTGTCGCAGCGCGGCGTCGCGTCGCGCTGGTCTGTACGAGCTTTTAGACGTATTTAGGCTGAGAAACATAACAAAAGTCATCATAATTATAACTTACTGAACAAAGGCTCTTGGACTTAGAGTCTTTAAGACTACTTTCATCAGCTTAGAGTCTAGGCATCATCCTATTAATTATCTAAGATATTTGAAGGTCTTTGCTGAGGAATCATTTTATTTAGGTATTATCTCAATTTTTTTTGTTTCGTTTTTGACAACATTGAAATTGGAGCTATTTATGTAGTCTTCACAAAAATTGCTTACTGGGCAAAGACTCCTCCAGACCTCTCCTATGGAACTATTAGGAAATACCACCCACAAGCAATATTAGCAGCTCACTCACGTAGCCCGAGTTTAGCATACAAATAGCACAACAGCACCATGAATGATAAGTAAATAATAAAAATATGAATAATAGATTGTATATTTATTATTTCTATCACGAAAGTTATTAAATTATATAAATATGTCGACCCGGGAAACTGAGTAAAATTGTTTATTCAAAATCGAAATGTGATGTACATGTTAAATAACAACTGATAACTTATTATTAAAATATATGTTAATATAATAACATAAACGAATAATTAACAAAACTAAAATATGGCGTCGACTAATTCCTCCGCATCGCTGTCCACTGGTAATGTACCCAAGAGACTGGCGAGATATTATATTCATGTCTATATTTAATTGAATAATTTCTTAATATTGTAGAAACAAAAAAAATACGTAGGTAAACATGTGAAAAAGGATTACATTAATAAAAGTTTAGTAAATAAAAAATATATCTTGGAAATAAAAATTATATTTAGATTTAGATAAAATTCACAGTGTCTCTTCCCACCACTTCGATAGTATTTTTGTATTTGTATTTCATAATTCTTTGTCTTTATAAAATTTCTAGATTCCATGGCATCAAAGCTAGTGCACGCACAAAATACGTCAAACAGAAATGCAAAAACTCGTTTATAAAATTCTCTATGAGTACAATTATTCCGAACACGTAATTCACATTGTTTAAATATTCAGTCTGGGCTACCCATGTAGATGGGCGTATCAAACTTTAAGAGGAAGAAAATAAGTTTATGCCCCTTTGAATTTATTATAGTTTATTCTGAGTGCATCGATAAATCTATAATTCCTTAACGCGCAAATAAGATTGCAATTTGGCAATTTTGTGAGAAGACTTATATTAATTTCCATTTCTCGTTGTGTCTAGTTAATGGGTGGTCTTCTCATTAATCGGTCTTTAGTTTAAGTTACTAACAATAAACCTGCTACTAACAATTTATAGATGTCTTAGTTGCCCGAATTAAAATGATTTTATTTATAACTATACATTGTGAAATGGGGCCAACGCTGAAATCGCGAAAAAAAAATCTGCTGTTCCATACATTTATGTTCGCATTGCTCGTTATAATGTAGGGAACAGCTGATTATTTTTCGCGATTTCAGGGTTGGCCCTATAGTGAAAGTTGTTCATAATGATGAGTACAATGACCCTTAAGAATTAAATTTCACATTGTATATTACGTTTTGCCTGTCATAGGAAGTACTAAATTCTAAATTTCGTGCTACTACTAAAAAACACAATATTGGATATTTATTATTAATTATTTCTCGTCCAATATTGAACCTAAAACCTAAGACTGGATCACTGAGCTTGCTTCTATTCTTGTATGAGCAAATACATTATTATCGTCGATAAAAAAAAAACATAATTTAAAACATTCAGATGAATGTTGAAAATGAAAATGTTTTAAATATACGTTCTTGAAAATCTTGCTATCCTCTTCTTTCTTCATGATTCATTTGATTTTCCAATACTATACGGGTTTGCAAAGATTCAGCACTTCCAACGAACGGAAAGTGGGTGAAAAATTGTTTTCGAGATTCGACTGTCAGTACAAACACATTCTGACTAAGAGCGTGATGATTATAAATGTTGATGGATGAAGGGGGAGTGAATGACAAAAGTAAAGATGGATGGATGGATTCTGTTAGGGGTGATTATGAAGAAAAAGGCACTGAATGATAACGTGACGTCGAAACGGAAAGTGATTGGAAAAAATATGCATATTCTTCATCCTATTCACGGGCAGAATAAGAAGATGGTTATAAATGTTCATGTGTGATTTACATAGGTACATATTAAGTCTCTCTTAGTTAGTAGGTAAGTAGGTACTAACATAGTTTTTAAGTTCATACTAACAATATAAATGTAAATGTAATGGATCATTGGTTGTCTGAATAAATAAATATATATATTATTATGTATATTAGTACTAATTAAGTAGTAGTAGCCGTTTGTTGTGTCTGTCTGTCACCGCTTAGTTCTTCTAAACTACACAATAGATGTGGGTGCGGTTTTCATTATCATTTAGAAAATTTATTTGGGAAGGTTATAGTTGTTGTAGTTGTATAATAAACCAGCTTCTGCCCGCCACTTCGTCCGCGTGAAATTTCGGCCCCGACCTACCGCGACGCGTCCCATCGCCCGCTTGCGCTATTTCTTCGTTTTCGCTTACCGTTCTGTCTGTTTTTTTTCTTTATGCTCGGCTCCTAAGTTTCGTAGCGTGATGTTACATACGCCTATAACCTTCCTTAAGAATAAGGCTATACAATGCAATAATAATTGTTCAAATCTAACTGGCAGTTCCGGAGATTACCCCATAAATACAATTTTTATTTTCTGATTTTCTTTTTTGTTATTTAATATTTAACTCAGCACAGAAATCTAGATGTTTGTCCTTTCGCCACATCACTAGGTACATTGCACCCGTGTGAAGCAGGGGCGGGTCGCTAGTTCTGAATAAATCGTTAAACAAGAACAATTACTTATCGATTTCAACAATCATTGTGGAAATTGATTTGGCCACAAATTTACTTACATACATAATGTACTTAGCCAGTGAGACACATAACCTTCAGTGTCGCCGTAGTTGGGTAAAAAACAGCGTTCCTTGACCCTACATATTAAGACTAGGTATACATAAAATATTTTCTACTAACTCAATTCCATAATAGTCGAACTGGTTAGAAATCCGTTTGACTGACCGAATTGTTTGTTAGTGTGTATATTTGCCTACGCCTACGCCTACGGTAATTAGGCACTGTGTCGATGCAAACAAACGCTTTGACACTGGACAACTATTCTGTGGCTTTGGATTGCGGGTGGAATTGATTCAGGTCGCAGTAGTCTTTAGTAAAGAGTTTAGTGATGAAATATCATCTGGTTAGCCTTTTCCCAAATTATGTAAGGTCGGATGCAGCTACATATCGGTGTTTTACACGGAGCGCCTGCCTCCACGACCCACAGTTACTGGGTAACACGATAGGAAAGGGTTTAGTGATCATTAATGGTATATGAATATTTGAATTCAAAAATTATGTAATGTCATTGTAAACTTGCCTAAGTGTACGGCCTGAGTGCACGCTCTATTCGAGCGTCGGGCGGGGAGGGGCGTGCAGCGTTCATGTTAAACACGTGCTACCCGTAGTGGCCGTCCTGAGTGCCGGCCGAGCGGAGCGTGGGCAGCAGCGGGCTTGTTTGCGTCGAGCGGGGCGTCGCGTGCAAGTTCAAACCAGTTTGTGTTTTGCAGCGGTGATACGTGCGTTCTTGAAGGATGTGTGAAAATTAGTACTACTCAATTTTAATCTTGATTCAATTCTCTGTAATATGTAATCAAAAGTTGCCACTGTCACCCTTGTATACTCATGAAATTTATCTTCATTCACCCTTAATGTTTCAAATAACATAGAAAACTCTCCAAATTGTTTTCTTTGCTTCACAATGTTACTAGGACCTTGTCTTGACTCATAATTACATTTTAGCCACAAATTTTCTTCTAAATACATATCAATAATATCGTACAACGCAGACGCCATGATGAAAAATGTGACCGGCTCACACGAACGCTAAGCGTGCACTAAGGCCATTCGGCGAACGCTCTTTCGCCGCATGCACGCAACGCTGAACGCTCCGCTAGACGCTTCTTCACTCAGGCCGTACACTTAGTGTTCGAACTGAGTGCACGCTCAACTCGAGCGTCCGGCTGAGCGGGGCGTGCGACGTTCGTGTTAAAGACTTGCAAACACTCGCAAGTGTCCTGAGTGGCGACCGAGCGGCGCGGCGAGGGAGCGTGCTTGTTTGCGATGAGCGGGGCGTCGGGCGTGGCGTCATGTGCAAGTTCAAACCAGTGTTTTTGCAGCGGTGACGGAAGCGTTTCCGCCATTTCATTCGAAGATATTGTTATAGAAATTCAACTTAAACTAAGCGTGCACTAAGGCCACTGGGCGAACGCTCTTTCGCCGCTTGCACGCAACGCTGAACGCTCCGCTGGACGCTTTTTCACTCAGGCCGTACACTTAGTGTACGGCCTGAGTGCACGCTCTATTCGAGCGTCGGGCGGGGAGGGGCGTGCAGCGTTCATGTTAAACACGTGCTACCCGTAGTGGCCGTCCTGAGTGCCGGCCGAGCGGAGCGTGGGCAGCAGCGGGCTTGTTTGCGTCGAGCGGGGCGTCGCGTGCAAGTTCAAACCAGTTTGTGTTTTGCAGCGGTGATACGTGCGTTCTTGAAGGATGTGTGAAAATTAGTACTACTCCATTTTAATCTTGATTCAATTCTCTGTAATATGTAATCAAAAGTTGCCACTGTCACCCTTGTATACTCATGAAATTTATCTTCATTCACCCTTAATGTTTCAAATAACATAGAAAACTCTCCAAATTGTTTTCTTTGCTTCACAATGTTACTAGGACCTTGTCTTGACTCATAATTACATTTTAGCCACAAATTTTCTTCTAAATACATATCAATAATATCGTACAACGCAGACGCCATGATGAAAAATGTGACCGGCTCACACGAACGCTAAGCGTGCACTAAGGCCATTCGGCGAACGCTCTTTCGCCGCATGCACGCAACGCTGAACGCTCCGCTAGACGCTTCTTCACTCAGGCCGTACACTTAGTGTACGGCCTGAGTGCACGCTCTATTCGAGCGTCGGGCGGGGAGGGGCGTGCAGCGTTCATGTTAAACACGTGCTACCCGTAGTGGCCGTCCTGAGTGCCGGCCGAGCGGAGCGTGGGCAGCAGCGGGCTTGTTTGCGTCGAGCGGGGCGTCGCGTGCAAGTTCAAACCAGTTTGTGTTTTGCAGCGGTGATACGGGCGTTCTTGAAGGATGTGTGAAAATTAGTACTACTCAATTTTAATCTTGATTCAATTCTCTGTAATATGTAATCAAAAGTTGCCACTGTCATCCTTGTATACTCATGAAATTTATCTTCATTCACCCTTAATGTTTCAAATAACGTAGAAAACTCTCCAAATTGTTTTCTTTGCTTCACAATGTTACTAGGACCTTGTCTTGACTCATAATTAAATTTTTGCCACAAATTTTCTTCTAAATACACATCAATAATATCGTACGACGCAGACGCCATGATGAAAAATGTGACCGGCTCACACGAACGCTAAGCGTGCACTAAGGCCATTCGGCGAACGCTCTTTCGCCGCATGCACGCAACGCTGAACGCTCCGCTAGACGCTTCTTCACTCAGGCCGTACACTTAGTGTTCAAACTGAGTGCACGCTCAACTCGAGCGTCCGGCTGAGCGGGGCGTGCGACGTTCGTGTTAAACACTTGCAAACACTCGCGAGTGTCCTGAGTGGCGGCTGAGCGGCGCGGCGAGGGAGCGTGCTTGTTTGCGGTGAGCGGGGCGTCGAGCGTGGCGTCAAGCTTCGTGCAGATCAGCGCGACGCGACAGCGCGACGCGACACCGGTTATTGATATACCGTCAAGTTTTCTTAGAAATTGTATTGTTCGAGTCGCGGCGCGGCGTCGCGTCGCCCTGGTCTGTACGAGCTTTCATGTGCAAGTTCAAACCAGTGTTTTTGCAGCGGTGACGGAAGCGTTTGCGCCATTTCGTTCGAAGATATTGTTAAAGAAATTCAACTTAAACTAAGCGTGCACTAAGGCCACTGGGCGAATGCTCTTTCGCCGCTAGCACGCAACACTGAACGCTCCGCTGGACGCCTTTTTACTCAGGCCATACACTAAAACTTTGATTTCCTACAAAAGCCGTAGTAAATACAGCGGCTATCATGAAAATCTGTAATTTTCACCAGTATTTGACATTAAGGTGTCAAAAAACGTATATT
Organism: Agrochola circellaris; assembly: GCA_914767755.1. Classification (NCBI taxonomy): domain Eukaryota; kingdom Metazoa; phylum Arthropoda; class Insecta; order Lepidoptera; family Noctuidae; genus Agrochola; species Agrochola circellaris. The sequence goes on along the minus strand of OU611863.1, from coordinate 14,527,798 downwards.
TGGATACCCGTTCGCCCCCCCCGCTTGCCCTGCCTTCTGGGCCTCCACGTATTCATCTAGGAGACTCTCGTATGGGGACTTGCTGGGTCTAGAAAGGGAAATAACATCGCGATTCTGTAAAAATATCACCGTGAAACCTCGGTGAAGTGAGCGTGAAGTGAGCTGTCAATAGTGTTAATCCCTAGCATCCTGCCGGTCGATTTGTGACAGTGACAGCTCACTTCACCTAAGTTTCACGTTGATATTTTTACAGAATCGACCGACTGTTATAGTGTGACCGTTCACCTGTGACCGTTTTGTCGATGGCTCTATTCAAAACTTGGCAATTTACAATGTCACCTTTTATTTTTAGTCACTGCACGGGTCGCAACCTTCTTTTTGTCCAATATTATGACAAACATGTTTTCGGAGTTTATAAGTATAAATAAATTATTGATTGCACGTTGTACGTTATCATTGAAATACGTCAAATAATTAATTTCATATTTTCATATGGTTGATAAAACCCAGTTTGCCAAGTGAAACAGAATTAATTAAGTGATTGCAATCACCACTGATTAATTAATCTGTTTATAGACTGGAATGTGTAGCCAAGATTATTATTAACTACCTTCTGCCCGCGACTTGGCTCGCGTGATAGTCAACTAAACTATAAAACATACCCTTTGGCCCTCGGCAACAGTGTAGCTTTCTGCCAGTGCAAGAATTTTCGAGATGGAATGAATTTTTTATTTAAAAGAGTGTCCGTGGAGTTTCTTGCCCGTTCTTCTCCATAAGTACCTACTACGCTTTGGAATGGGCAACTAGCTTCATATTTCTGACCGACCGATTCCTTGACAATTCAAAAGTGCCTGTAAATGGTTAAATTGAAATAAATGCTTTGAGTTGAGTTGAGTTGAGTTGAGTTGAGTTGACGACTACTCAAATCTAATGGAAAAGTAAAAAAAATATCGTATTGACATACCTAAGCTACCGAAAAACTTATGTCCTTAATTTAGCCCCATTCTTTATTCTAATACTCAATTCTTTGCATTCCATATGTATTACAATAATGGTCTTTTACTTTGTTATATTATCGTATAACAAAGTAAAAACCAATATGGACCCTTGTCAGGCACAGCAAAATTAGGAGAGAGGAAAAGGGCTAAGTATCAATTCAAGCAATTCAATATTATTATAAATTATCTGATGTGTTTAATTGGGTGTAAAATAATGTTTATATACACTCGAGAGCAATGAATCCGGGTCACTTAAAGAATGTTAAAAATCTCGGAAACTAAAAATGATAGGTTAATGCAATAAATTGTATTTAATAGACAATGTAATACTCCTTAAATGAAAGTAAAAAAAATATGAGTCACCATACATTTTATTAACACAAAATTACATAAAGAAAAAAACTGCTGATCTCTCCTTAAAACAAAAATAGGAAACATGAAATTTTTGAACTTTGTTACGATTTTCTTGAATTTTAATACTTCGTATTGCCTCCTCGTGCTTCCATTACTGCGTTTACGCGGTTTGGCATGCTGTACACCAAGTTCCTTATACGATTTTGGGGAATATTCTCCCATTCCTCTGTTAGAGCAATTTTGAGCTCACGAAGCGTGATTGGGGGAGGGTTTCGTTGTTTTACGCATCTGCCTAGCTCGTCCCAGGCATGCTCGATCGGGTTGATATCCGGGCTGCGCGCTGGCCACTCCATACGAGTAATGTTCATTTCTTGAAGGTAGTCATTCACAATCCTACCTGTATGAGGTCGGGCATTGTCATGCATAAATATAGCATCCTCACCTAAATTGACCATAAATGGACCAACGTGATCATTGAGGATTTCTTCCACATATCTTACGCTAGTTAAAGAGCCGTTTTCTATGATCACCAGCTCTGTGCGACTTTCAGAAGAAATTCCGGCCCACACAAGTACAGACCCACCACCGTAGGCTACTTTTTCTTCGATGCATGCTTGCTTGAATCTTTCCCCTGGTCTTCGATACACTCTGTGTCTTCCATCGTGCTTGTAGAGCATAAATTTTGATTCGTCGGAGAACATAACTTTTGACCAATCTTCAATACTCCAATTTACGTGGCTCTGGGCATATCTTAGTCTTGAAATACGATGCCCACGCTCCAGTTTAGGGCCGTTTGCAGGTCTAAGGGGTTTTAAGTTAGATTCAGCAAGCCGACGTCTTACTGTCCATGCACTTGGGTTACTTCCTCCGAGGCGTCGAAACTGATTTGTGAGTTCAGTTCCTGTGAGAGAGCGATTTCGAAGCATGGTGTTCACCAAGTATCGGTCTTCTCGTGCTGTGGTACACCTGGTTCTGCCCGTTCCTGGTCTGCGTAGGTTAGAACCAGTTTCTTCGTAACGTCGGAGAACTCTTTGTACTGTTTACAGCGACACACCGACAGTCCTGGCTGTATCGCGCTGACTCCGGCCGGTTTCCAGCATTGTAAGTATTCTGGTGCATTCTTCAGGCGTAAGCGACATAATTTCAGCTTGAATAATGAATATAGAGCACTATCAACATGGTTTATGTACCCACATAAATGACAGATTACAAACAAAAGCAAAACCAAATGCTGTAATTTCGTAGTTCCATCTTCGAAAGTGGCCCTTTTTCAAATTTGATTTTTTTATGATATAACTTTACAATAACTAAGAAGTTTTAATACCTTCATTTAAGGAGTATTACATTGTCTATTAAATACAATTTATTGCATTAACCTAGCATTTTTAGTTTCCGAGATTTTTAGGATTCTTTAAGTGACCCGGATTCATTGCTCTCGAGTGTATATTAAGTTTTTGCATATAGGTATAGTATATTAGTTATTTGATTTTCTATAATAATAGTACAAAGGTATAATCATACGGTCTCTCAACTAAGAATTCCGAGTAAATTCATTGTTATTCAAGTGTAAGTAGTAAATACTTCGCACTTCATCTATCTACTGGATAAGATAAAAGTTACAAGTGCCATTTATCTGAATCCTCTGGGAATTTGATAATATGTAGGTAGTAGGTACTCTCATTTTGTTCAGAACGTGCTGCGTACGATTTATATTTTAGTGTGTTCAGTAAAGAATGGAATAACGAATAACGGGTCGTGGTCTTAACCAATAACAATTGGGATGATATAGAGGGTATTTCAAATTTCTTATTTATTTATTTAATAAGCAAAGCACACCAACGATATATTTATATATTTCAAACTCAAACTCAAACTCAAAGCATTTATTTCAATTAAACCATTTACAGGCACTTTTGAATTGTCAAATAGTCGGTCAGTTAGTCAGAAAGTTGAAGCTAGTTGCCCAGTTCCAAAACGTAGATCTTCATGGAGAAGAACGGGCAAGAAACTCCAAGGACACTCTTTTAAATATAGAAAATTACACAATCCTGGGTACATTATTCTTGTTGCTTCTATATGTGAGAACAATGTACAATAAAAAAATTAAAACAATTCAAAATATAACATTAAAAATAAGCCCTGGCAGATAAGAGATGACCAGTCACAACTGACGGCGCCCGTTCACGAACATGACGCGTGGATCAGCACCATCCAGCTCAACCATTTTGTAGGGAACCGAATGATCCAACACACTCGCCACCATCAGCGAGACATTTAAGTGGGCATGACAAACTCTCAACTGCCGTGCTCTTTCAAGTCAACACATAAAATACGGCTCCGTACTCACATTCACAAAAATTTAAAAAATGCTTCTAAATTATACAAAACTATAGTATGCAATGTATTTGAGAGATTAATAGAATGATACTACCAAAAAGAAAGAAAATCATTATCCATTGGAACATTCAACAATTAAACTTGTTTAAATAAAAAATAAACATTAAGTTCGTAATGTCAGAAAAATAAAAAGGGGAAGCAACTCTTCCAAACATTAAATTTTTTAACTAGTGAGCCCAAGTGGCTGTGGAGCAGGACTAGCATTAAGCCAAGCATTTTTATCATCGATATAATCATCCAACTTATAATATGCTTGTCTACATAGTGTGCGTTTAATGCATGTTTTAAATTTCTTCTCATTCAGTTGAAGAATATCGAGTGGTATTTTATTATAACATTTTACACAGTACCCCATAAAAGAAGTTTGCACTTTAGACCATCTGAAACGTGGTTGATCTAATTTGTTCCTATTTCTAGTGTTAAAATTATGCCTGTCACTTTTGAATTTTTTCGAACATACATAATGTTTTCATATATATACTGACAAGGTACCGTCATGATGTTAATTTTCTTAAACAGTTCCCTTAGAGATTCGCGTCTGCGGAGGTTATATATGGCTCTGACAGCCCTCTTTTGCAGAATAAAGATAGAATTAATATCTGCAGCCCGTCCCCACAGCAAAATACCGTAAGACATGATGCTATGAAAGTAACTAAAATAGACCAGTCTCGCGGTATCCACGTCTGTTAGTTGGCGGGATTTACAAGGATAATAGGTAATCTGGAATCTTCAATACTGCGTAAATATATCACTTATACCCTAAGCACAACATGTATATTAAAAGTTCGTTTTCTCCGTATTTTCACACAAGCTGAGAGCCGTCGCCCAAAGTTTAGAACAAGATGGCTACCTTAGAATATAACATCGCAGCATGGAATTAGTAAGTACCTACTATCATGGCAGTCTGGAATTAGCATGAACTATACATGGAAGTAGTATGAACTATACATGGAATTGGTATGAACTATACATGGAATTAGTATGAACTATACATGGAATTTGTATGAACTATACATGGAATTAGTATGAAATTTCCTATACTATTAAATGAGCATTCTCTATTTTCACCAGCGCAGAGCTCGGTCGCCCAGGTACTTATTTTAATATACTTACGAACGTTGTATCAGGCAATAAAACGCAGGAATCCGCTGGATGCGGGAGGCACAGAACCGGTCCACCATATTCCATTAAACTCCTTCCTGTATCGTTCCCCCTTCACCGCAGCGTTGAGTGAAAGTAGAGAGTGAGGGTCTCCACTTCACTCAACGCTTCGTTCATAATACCATCACAATCATTCCGTTCAGAAACACAACAACATTTTTAACATTTTATTACTATAAAATCCTACATCTGTGTATTCTGTTATCGAAGTATTCACCCCACTTTTTGCCATTGTTTTTATAATGTATTTAATATATCTATCGTAGGTAGGTAGGTACTACGGTGGGTACAGATTTCATCAGAACAAAAATTAAACACTTAAATGTCTCAGGTTTATAGTCTAAAAACCTTGAATATATATCTGTCTGTAGATAGCAAATGTCAAACAATGTAACGGTTATTGACAGTGGATTAGAAGACAAAAATTTTGTGTACACATTATATTATGTAGATATGTATACATATCTAACAACATGGTGCGTAGATTGAAAACAAATCAATTTAATTGACTAAGAATCGGCTGAAAATGACCCCAATTATCTCTAACGAACTATTCATTCAAGAATATCTCCGGAATACTTACCCTACGTCTCTTATTATATGAGATAACAAGTCTAAATATATTATTATGATTGGATGGTTCGTTCCAAATCTTGTTATTTACTGGTTTTTATTGGTTGAATTATTTTGTAGCATTATCTTGTAATGTTCTTCGTATATTTTGTCTTTAATAGAGACACATTACATTTTATCTACATATATAATAATATTATACAAATATACGTAAGATATTAGCAATGATGGACTTTTATTTCTCTATAAAAGGTAAATAGGATATTAATTTATGTGAGTTTGTCTGTCCCCTACAAGTCCCCTGTGACATGTACTGACCTGTGACTGTGTATGTCCCCTGTGACTCAAGGTCACAAGCCTGTGAACAAAGGGAATATTATTAATTCACTCATTTGTGAATCCATTGTTAAATGATAGTTTACATAAGCTTATTTACCTTCATTCATTTATTGAAACCACCTTTTAATCGAGGCAAATCGATTATTTTATGCCACTATCATTTTTATCATTACTCATTTATACATTATACATTTATCTATTTAAATAATCAAGTACCTATTAAATATACAATCACTATCGAACAAGAACGTTTCCAAATGCTAATGCTAATGCTTTACTGCTATCATTAAAAAAATCTGTTACTATATAATTGCGGGTATACTTACGTAATTTCATTCTGCACATTTCACTTTTACACAACACCAATAATTCGCATATTTATTATCTCATCTGCTCGACGTCCGTATGTCACTGCAGGGATCCAGCAGAATATCAGCGTCAGGTGTATTTGCCTGACACATGCTGAGTTGGACTCCCATTTGGTGCAAACTTGAGACGCACACCGCACTTTGTATGTTTCACTATTTTAAAGTGTCTTAGCCAATAGTCATCACAATGTCTTTATTTTATTTTTTTGTATCTTGGCACCTTATACCTATTATATTCATGTATTTATTTATTATTTAATCGTGTTTTTGTATTTTGTGCTATGTCTTTTGTATGCACCAAATAAACGATATATATATCTATCTATCCCTGCATAATATACAATTGTCGGAACTACTGATACTAATTCGAAAATTATTTCACTCATCATCATCATCATTTTTTTTTCTTTTCATTATTTTACTTTCGATTGTCAAAGGATATATTTTTTGTTAAAACAAAAAAATTCAAGCTAAAAAGTAGGTATTTTTAATTGCATTGTACCTACCTAACTCAGACAGACCACAATATGGCAGACTTCGTCCCGCTAATATCATTGAAGCAAGAAATAGATTGGATTATGTTCTTTACGGAACATTGAAATGTTAAGGTAGTAGATCTTTTTGCTCACCTGAGGAATGTCTCCACCATACTTATCAAACTTATTTCAATTAAACCATTTACAGGCACTTTTAAATTGTCAAGGAGCCGGTCAGTCAGAAATATGAAGCTAGTTGCCCATTCTAAAGCGTAGTAGGTACCTATGGAGAAGAACGGACAAGAAATACCACGGATACTCTTTAAAATGAAAATTTAAACTTATGTTACCGGTGTCACTACAGACATAAGATATATTTCAGCTGTGCACCTTCGTTTTCTCTGATATAGCAAATATGTAGAAGTGGCGGTGATGACGACTTAAGCTACCCAGAAGAGCATGTGAGCATTGTGTATGTTTATTCTCATAATGTATGTTTATAGTTAGATTAGTGAATAATTAAGTGTTTTTATTTTATGTATTTTATTTTCTCTTCTACTCTTACACACGTTGTCTACATCTCTTTAACTACTTTACTATCGCAGGTATGCTGGAAGAGATTTCTTTAGAAATAAGCATCACCTTTGTGCGTATTTGTCTGTTCCTATCTTCTTGTCTGTTAATAAGTGTGTAAATAAATCAATAAGGGCGGTGACACAACATAGTATCTGTAATTTTCCGTCAAATAACGTTTCAGAAACATTGTTTTTGACAGTAAGTTGGTGTGTTTCCCTAGAGAGTGTTTTTGTCATCGTAAAGTTAAACCCTGGTGCCATCACTTTCATGACGGCCGTCACTGTGGCCGTTATGTGGCTGCCACCGCTGTCCAAAGCTTTACCATTGAAGTGGGTTTGTTGATTTACCACCCAAAAATATATTAAAAAGTGGTGTTCCAAATATATATTAGACCGGTTGTTGCCAGCAACTTTGTCTGCAATCCAGGATAAAAAGTACCCTATGTCCTTTTCCGGGTCAGGGTCTACCCATGTGCCAAATTTCATCCAAATCCGTTTAGCCGTTTTAACGTGAAAGCGTAAAAATCTAACTCACTTTCGTATTTATAATATTAAGTTAGGATTAGAACATCCCTAAACTGGTATAACAGGGGTTGAAATTTGTACAGAAATGAATAAGTCAAGTCACGCAAAAACTAACCTTTTCAAAATTAACATATTTTTCAACATTCTACCTTCTACCCGAGCCCTGTGACCTCCATCATACCTGAGTTTTAATAACATTACTGTGGGTGTCCTGATTTGGGTCTGACAGTCATATGCCACTTCTGCTACACTTTTGGTGCCAACTGTGCTCATGATAAAAGGTAACAGTAGGTAGAAGGATTATACTTTGGAATTATTTTAGTAAAATGGGCTGGGTAATAGTTGTGTTTGTCTGAAAAAGTATTCTAAATATCTAACCCCGCATTCACATCCACATACAACTTGTGACATTTGTTTCCAACGAAACTTGTAGAATACATGTTGTGACTACTATTTTGGTTAACGTTTAAACTTAAAACAAGTAATAGGTCCCTATAGACTCAACTAGTCTATAGGGACCTATTACTTGTTTTATGCAAAACTTGTCAAAAATGTAAACAATATCTGAAGCATGTCAATACATTCTTAACATGTAAAAAACACATTATTTTAACATTGTTGTAAGGACCAGGTAAGTCCTTCTGCGAAGCAGTAATGCTCGCGAAGGAGGAGGCGGAGCGCGTAAAGGAGAGGCAAATTTCGCGCCCTCACGCCCCTAGCCGCCGCAGGAGACGCGCTGGGCGTCGGAAATCCCGAGCCGATTTCCGGCCACCGTAGGCGCGGGCTTGTGGGCGGAGAGCAATGGGTAGCTCGCCGTCCGATAAGGACCAGGCTCGGGTCGACGGCGCGTTGTGTTCCACGTGCGCTTCAAAGAGATGTCAGCACAACTGAAGGGGTCTGCTAGGACCGATGCCTGCCGGGGTCGCGGGAAAGTCCGAAAGGGATACCGTGGGCCCTGACAACGTACAGGCAACTGAACGGATGGTTTTAGTCAGTAAGAGTCTGAAACGCCCTCCCGTTCCACCCAGAGCGGGAGAAGTTATTTGATAAATTCCCACCCAAAAAAAAAGGACCGGGTAAGAAGAATTATTTATGTAGAAGTTTGGCAAACTTTACTGGCCGCCGAGTTCGCAAAAGATTGCCAGCTTTAAGTAACCATTATACTATTAAATCATGATGGATGGATGGTGCTGATCCACGCGTTATGTTCGTGAACGGGCGCGGACTGTTGAGACTGGTAATCTCTTATCTGCCTGGGCTTATTTTAATGTTATATTTTGGATTGTTTTTTTTAAAATACCTATTGTTCTCATATTTAGAAGCAACAAGAATAATGTACCCAGGATTTTGTAATATCTATATTTAAAAGAGCGTCCTTTGAGTTTCTTGCCTGTTCTTCTCCACACAGATACTCTACGTTTTGGAATGGGCAACTAACTTCAACTTTCTGACTAACTGACTGACTCTTTGACAATTCAAATGCCTGTAAATGGTTTAATTGAAATAAATGCTTTGAGTTTGAGTTTGATCAATGTGTAACAGGCACATAAGACGTTGCTCCTAAGGTGATCATTTAGACGGCCAATCTCGTCATCAGTTCAATCCGGTCTATTTGCTGTCAATTTACGATGAATCAGATGTCAATTGCACAAAGGTCACGAATTGAAAGGATGACAGATGACGACAAAGTATCATGAGCCTGTAATTCATCAGTCATGCAGAAGTCAACAGCAGTAATAGGTCAGGAGCTCAGCACGAACGTGCGTGAAACTACTCGTTTTGCACACGATATTTATTTATTTTTAAGATTATATACGAATATATTATTCATAATGCACTTGTTGCATAAATTCAAACCAAAGTTGTATTTACGATTAAAAAATCGTTCTAATTTAAGTGACATTAAATTCGCGCATTTGTGCTAGGCTTCTGGTGTTTTTCTTCAGTTGAGGTCTTTCGAAACTCTCTTTTTTCACTGTGAACACGACTACACCGTATCTACACGTAGAAAGTTTAATAAAAATCGTCGCTCATTCATAATAACCATCATTCCATTGACTCAATAATGGTAATAAGAATAACCAATTTAAGCCACAGTTAACGTAATATTTACAACAATAACGACGAAGCGTTATAAAATAGAAATAAAATATTTATCTTTATAGTAACTGTATCTATTTATTGCCTTGATAAGTTCCTAGATAGGCGCCATGCTTAGCGCTTAGCTTATTATACAGTGGATATGCTGTCGACAAAAGTAGGAAAATTTACCGTCCCAATTCAGTACGCAAACAGGCATATACTAAAATCTACATCTGCATGCATATAATAACGTTTGCTCATCGTATGTCTGTCATAACGGGGTATTGAAATGCGGTTAGCTCTCATTCCATACAAACATGTCGCTCTGTTTTCTCCCTGGGTACACAAAACTTCGGTACATAGTAGAGGTAGAGATAATTATATCGAGAATAAAAATATTATAGCTTATAAATAGGTATTATTTTCTCAAATATGCTTGGAAATTCGAGCATTATTTTGACAACCTTCTTCGAGATAATTTGAAATTTTAGTACTGGTCGGATACATGCGAGCGCCCGGCCGGCAATTTTTGTATGAAAACCCCTAATTATTGTCGTATTTAGCGGCCAAATAAATTACTATAAAAAATCATAGTATGCTGTCGTGTTATTTAAAAATGGAACAAACTTTTTACTTCAACACATGCCAATTAAGGAGGTAACTTATCAAAGATTTTATTTAAACTTCGATTTGGCTTGCAAAAAGAGCTGTTTCAAGTACAGAAGAAACAAATGAACATATTAGCGCGTGAAAAATTATCGTTGTTCGTCATTGATTCTGGAATTTATAATTAATTTACTCAGTTTGAATTTCCGCGCATTATTTGAGAAAAGTACAAAACAAACCTTGGCCACAACCAGCCATTGATGGACTCTCGTATGTGTGCCTCGGCCACATTTTCACGATCGTCTATCAATGCGTCAGTTGCAGGCAGCAATGTACAATTTCGTGCTAAACATAGATATGTTTAGCACGAAATTGTACATTGCTGCCTTTATCTAGGTAGATACAACATAATTATTTCTCAATAATATTTACTCTGGTGTCATTCCGCTATGGTGTACTATGGTTCCCTCATTATGGTTTGGCTTCAAGATTATTAAACACACTTAGAAGACACACAATAAAAAACCTATTTTCAAATCCTTTATTATGTGCTATTATTGGTTGACATAAATACCAACAGCCAATCAAAGCACATGACAACCCATTAAACTAAATAGGCCTTTCTGAAACCGAGGGGTCATGAAAACGTTGAAATAAAAGAACATTGCTCACATGAGTCTCATTAAAATCAGATTAGATGGACCATTTTAGACTGAAAACCAAATTTGATTGTAAGTGCTTGTAGGATAATAACCTCAATGTTGGTGAATCGTAATTAAGTATGCAATCTACGAGTAACACATGCCCTTAAGACTTAGGCCAAATCTATAGGTACTAATAGAGGTAAAAGTTGTTTGTTAGTTTGTATAATATGGGGTAATCTCCGGAACTACGTGTCGAATTTGAAAGAAAGAAAGAAAATACGTTTATTTGCGGTACACATGACGCAAAGAAAGAACAAAACACAAAAATAAACAATTTGGGGGAAAATATGCGTCACATCCAGGCAAAATAGCCATCGCTCAGCATAATGCTGCGAACCTATGCGAGACAGAGCCCCAACGCTGGTTTTCAGCGACAGCCGGCGTTGACGTGATGCCGTCAACCGGTGCAGCATATAGTGAAATAACAAAATAAGACAGAAATAAAATGAATAAATACAATACTTAGTCCCAAATATTTATATAAAATAGAACATTTAAAATGGTTACATTTCATACCGTCGGCGACTCACGCGCCGCGGTCTTAATGCAGTCTGTGCGCGCAGCTGTCATAAAAACTATTTGTTTGACGTTTTGACATATTGAATAATAAGTAGTGGTTACGTAATAATTATAACATGGCGCATTAAGTAATTAGTGATATGATGCAATGCATAATATGTAAAAACAAAGCATGCATTGGGTGATTGTGTAGCTATGGTTCTTGTAAATAGTGTTTGTGAAAGTATTAGAAGGTGTAAGATGACAAGCTCGGTGACATAATATATAGTTATAAATTTGAAAATTTCTTTTTACATTAGATAGCTCAATTCTTGAGAAAGGTCTCACAGACGAAGTTCTGGGCATTAGTAAGTATATGATATTCGGATAGCTCATGACCTAAAAAGGTGCCATATAAAATATGAATTAAAAATGTCAACAACTTAATTAAAAAGTTATGCAACAACGCGAAATTTCGCGGGAATTCTGGTAAAGATACATCAATGTAGGAAGCTCTCCAAAACAATACTCATATTTGGAAATATTATTTTAGATAAAGAACATAATGTTAATGAAGAGTTGATGCTAAACAGCTCCACCCCCCCGTGGCCCTCTATTACATGGGACTTAAGAGGCTTACAACAGCTAAAGCGCGGTCACTGTTGGACTGCATAGAAATGAAAGAGAAGCGCGATGACATGACGCAGGTAATTTATTGCAAAATATAAAGCAGTTACATAGCGATTTACAGAAAATCTATTGATTGGACTGGAAAATTAAAACACTATTATGCTAATATGTAGCTTGTAGAATAATCTGACAAAAAATCAGTGCATGTAAATTAATATGATTTTTAATCGTTAAAAGAAATTATTAGAGGTATCTTCATGATTTTTTTCTATCGTATCAAATTAGTTGTATTATGTTTTCAACACACTATCATACTAGAACATATCCTGAAGAATATTTTTTTTTTTTTTTTTTTGTGATTTTGTTTACTGCAGTGGATCATATTTTTTTATGCATTATAAAACTTGCGTTTAGGCACGTTTAGGTCCTGTAGTCCCCTTAAACGTGGCGAAATGTGGGTCTACTCACCTCTGTCTCGTGTTCCTGTGTTCGACGATTACAGGCGCGATATTATGTTTTTGTTAGAAAATCGAAATAGTTTGTTGTCCAGGTAATGTGTTGATGTTAAACCAAATTGAAGTTTTTAGATCATTTTAACAGCATAATCAGCCTATAACGTTCCCGCTGCGGGGACACAGGCCTCCTCCCTGTGAGAGGGAGTAGGCCGTAATGCACCACGCAGACCCAGTGCGGGTTGGTAGATGTCACATGTCTTGCCGGTTTCCTCATCATGTTTTTCTATAACGTTATGAGAGCGGTGGTGATGAAATAATTTACACGAAGTAAAGTGTCTGGGTTCGAACCTACGACCTACAATTCGTAACCACTAATCAGTTACCACTGGGCCTTCACTGCGCTATCGTTTTTACACACATTATTTAAGTACATTTTGAAGTCTTCAGTAAATTTTTATGCATTTTCCACGATGACGAAAACTGTCTCGAGAAAATGGGGGATATTCAAGTCAATGAAGTACTAGAAAATATGCTGACTGAAAATTTTTCGATAACAAGATAAAAATGTCAGAGAAGGCAGGCGATAATAGATAAGGTTTGATGGGAACCAAACGATGTAATTTCTGCTTTAAGCCTTCGTTATAAAGTCTATTCTTCTGTGGTATTCACTTTGTTTATAATCATTTTATGGGTATCTCGTTTCGCTTATATTATAATCCATTACAATTATAAGCATCGCCAAACTAAAATAGACCAGGAATTATTTTTAGAAATGTCATAAAATAAATAAAAGAATAGTCTAGGGAATTCCCAGCGAACGATAATATAAGGTACACAATAAATACAGTCAATTTGGGAATTTCTAATACAACAGTATCTTGATTGAGAAATCTTAATAAGGTTTTGAGATGTATCTCAAAACAGGCATCTTTTCCCAAACAGATAACGGATTTCGACTTATCTCAAGCTGTTAGCTGGCCGTGGCCTCAATCAATCAAATTTGCCTATTCAAGTCCACTACTAGACATAAGTCTTAGGTTGGGTTTAGAAGCGTGCCGCCCCGCTAGAATGTGGGGTTATTTAGGGGTTCTAGAGGGTCTCCTAAACCCTCCACAAAAATTAAAACTTACCTACAAAAAACATTTTTTATAGGTAAGTTATAAAAAAAACTATTTATTTACGGATGCAATAGCGAGCGAAGCGAGCTCGAGACTTGGGGCACCCCGAATCGGACAGGTTAGGTTCGAAGGGGTTAGTGGTTAGTTTTTTTTTTTTTATCGTCTCCGGCAAAAATGTTGTAGAGGGTTCAGGACCCCCATATATCACATTCTTTCAAGCGAGACGGCACGTTTCTAAACTTTAACTTAGGTGTCTTCCAAGTTGCGCGATTTTAGCCCGTCTTGCCTACCTATCACCTAGAGATTAAAATTCAATTGTCTCACCATTATCATCATCAGCAGACTAGGGCAGTCCACTGCTGAACGTAGGTCTCTCCAATCGCACGCCATTGAACTCGATTCTCGGCAACTCTCATCCAGCTGCGAAGATCGTCGCTCCACCTACCATGAGAGGCGTCCTACCTTACGGCATTTTGTTGCGCCACTTCTTCTTCCCAGCTTAAGCACTGTGAAGTGGTGAAGGATGGGCGTTTTTGGGGGACTGTCTTATGTAATTTTGATGTTCGAAAAGTGCTGATTCTCAGCCTAGTTTGAATAAATGACTTTTGAATTTTACGTTTGCCGAAAATTTTCATGTGTCTGTAATGTGGCTGGCATCATTCCATAACAGCAGCTTAATGCTGCTTGACAGCAGATGTTTTTTTTTGCACACAATAGCATTTTGCGATCAAAATATTTCCACCAAAATTTAAGCCACACCGTTTTACGGACGCGCGATGCGGAAAGAATGATAAGAGTGGCCTTTCATCTCTATCCAAATGGCTTCAGAATCTGTTAGGGCGGATTACTGAAAAAAAACAAAGGAAAATTATACGCAGTGAAATATTGAAGTGGGTAGATTATGATAATAGGCAGCTTCTAATTGTCTTGGTGCTTTTAAACATAAAAGACGGGATTCTAAAGGTTTTATTGGACTTGGTCTTTTGGCTAAAGTGAGGATGATAATGATTTTTGGTTTTGACAGTTTTGTAGGTTCTTAATTTTTTTTAAACGACTTCAAAAAAAGAGGTTATATATGTTCGTCTGTAATTTTTTAATGTGTGTTCATTGATATTTTCGTCAATTGTGAACCGATTTTGAAAATCAAGCTTCCTCCATCAAATGATTTTTTATTATTAATATTACCATATTTTTATTAACTTTGCTTGGGTAGTGTTTGAGTTAGCTTCGATAATTCATATTTAAATCCACTTTGTGTATCTTTGTGTATAATACTTCCTCTCACTGGTTTTTACATAGCAAGTAGTGAATGAAAAATAAAAAACGTTATAAAAAAAACCGTCTTCCGAAATTAAAGTTATTTTTCACATTGTAATGTTTTTTTTGGAAGTCGGTTTTCTTTTTTTTACTTATGCAACTGTTAACACTGTATTACTTCAAAAATCCCATCGAAAAAATGTTTTTGATTTTTGAAGATAATGTGGTGACGCTTGTGATAGTGTTTGTAGCACGTATTCTTCAAGTCTTCAAATGAAAAACAACTGGTAGATTGACTCAGAGACCAAAACTCACTCAAAACTGCTTCCTTTTATGTTTTTCAAAATCAATGTGTTTGTAAAGCGTGGTCATTTAAAAATAATTTCTTAGACTATTCCCAACCATGCTGAGTCAGTAAGTTTTTTAAGACTTTTAGGTCTATCGTCCATGACGATACTAAAAAGTAACGTGTTACAAACTCGCATCATCGATGACTAGCCAGAATGACACAAAGGACTAGTATTTCAAAGACGGTATGATTCCGAACCCCGTTTCACGCAGCAGTTCGCCGCGTCACTACCGGTCCCCATACATTTTCTATAGGTTTATATGAGATAATATTCCAAGCATGGGAGCAATGTTGTGACAGCACTGCTGCGCGGCAGTATTGCCCTGCCACAGACCAGTAGTGGGGCATTCATCACAGCGATAACACATGATCGTTGAAAAATAAATTGGCAACAAAACAGCGAGACACCACGAACAGCTAAGAGTCAGCGGCCAGCGGCAGCGGCAGTCAGTATTGCCGCGGCAGTACTGACTGCCGCTGCCGCTGGCCACTGCTGTCTGCAATGGGGTTTAAATCATACCTCAATGCGTTATTAACTACCCTTTTAAAAAACCTTTGTGATTAGCTGCATGCGTTTAAAATAGAGAATAAATACTTAGATACAGAATGATCCAGTGTCCCAAAGATACACAATACCTACCACTAACTACGAGAGCGATTAATTAAACTGTCACAATTGCATATGGAACTGTGCCAACACTTCAAGTACCAAAAGTTGATTCATTAAAACTGTTTCGACGTTTCAACTAAAATGCTGACAAGGATGGGCAAAACTTGACTTGTTTAAACAATTAATGAGTTTTTGGTTACTTTTACTAGGATATTTTTGGTCGAGTTTTGATACTTTTTTTTACCGATATTGTGTGTCGCTTCTCAGTGTGGTAGCGACATTTAACTGTTTTTATAGATTTTCTTCGTCCTCTTTTTATACTTGAAATATATACAGTACAAGAATCTTTTGGAGTGTGGCTAAAATCGGAACTAAACCGCCATCTTGTTTTTTTTATACAAATTTCACAAATGTTTACCAACAACGCCCCCCTGTCAATGCAAATCGTGTACCAAGAGCGCCTTGTAGACCTCTATAGAGTCCACGCCACCACTGAGTCCAGCGGAAAAAAGTGGAACTACATTTTTTAAATGCAATTTGATGCAATGACATATACAGTAGCGCCGCGTCAAAAGGACTTCAGTTGTGGCGCGGATTCTACGTTACTAATTCATTGTCTTTCTATATTTTTTTTATTTACTGGTTGTTCAACATACACCTAATATTGATTATAAGAGTGGCCTAAATAATAATAAACTCGCGTCTACACTTGATTCAGCAATAAATAAGCAACGAAGATGATTCAATTCTGAAAAAGAAAGTTTCAAATAAGAGTTGGAAAGTTCCAAAACAAAGTTTCGCAATTCTGTTAATCAGGACTCCCAAAGTAAATTATGATAAAATTACAGGGTTGAACAAACCTTATAATAAAATACAAGACTATTACGGAGCTGCTAGCCATATATTTTGTTAGCCAAAAACATAATAATTTATGGAAGCTTTCAATGTTTAGTCAACGGCAAAAATAAGTGTACCGTCATTTTGCGAATTTCTTAAGTGGTTTTCTGCTAAACTCTCTAACTGTCTGTCTAATTGAAACAGATGGAGTTTTGTTTAATGTGACGCAACTTGAGAGACTACTAACCCAATATTAAAAACAAAAAATATTTTAGGCCAGCTCAATTAGTAAAAAAAAATAATTTATTATTTTTCTTGAAATGTAAGATTTAAGGCTCGTGCAGACCAGCGAAACGCGATGGTGCGACGCGACTCGAACAATTCAATTTCTATGAAAACTTCACGGTATAACAATAACCGGTGTCGCGTCGCGCTAGTCTGAACAAAGCTTCAAGACTTATGTCGCGTGAAAAAAGTGTCCATACTGAGAAGAGTGACCTCATATATCCCGCATGAAATAATAGATATGATTTTCAGCGTGAGTGAGCGACACATAGACATTCTACGATGTCCTTCTCACCGTTCTGGTTTTATTCACTCTTCTTTCTTTGTCCAGGCGGTTTTTCTTTGGAATGCGCTCCCTCTGAACATCAGGACGGCAACCAGTCGGTTATCTTTCAAAGTGAAGGCACGTGAACTTATTGGTAAAAAGTAAACAGAATCGTTGCAGCGCTGATTTGCTGGATTCGTTTTCTCCTCTACCTATCGTTATTTCTCCTGACAAAGTTTATTCGGTTTATATGTATGTATGTATTAGTATGTATTAATTTTCATGTGATCTATCCCTTATGTTGCACCTGCCATGTTTGTCTCTGCATCACCCTAAGGTTGACTGGTAGAAATACCTCAGGCATTAAGTCCGCCTTTGTACAGTTTTTTTACTTGTGCATAAAGTTTTAATAAATAAATAAAATAAAATACTATTCATGTCATTGTTTACGAAACAGAAACGTGATAACCTTTTGCCTCGTCGGGCGAATCTAACGATTTAAATCTTTGGTCAAAATTACATAAATGACAGTTCCCAAAACCCCCGCCCCTGACTGCATTGATTTATTAAATTATAAGAATGGTGCGTTGACCACAAATAATTTGGGTAAAGGGCATTAAAACCATAGTTTGACCTTGAATTAATGTCAACTAAGTCAGATTTTATTACAATAGTTACCTAACAATTACTAACACGCAACGCTTGGGTTTGAGGTTGACATTATAATATGGGTGCCGTTTTGAAATATCGTGATATAATTTAGTGAAATTCGTGGTTATAAAGATAATTTGGGTAGTAATATAGAAATGAAATACTCCTACGCGCCGCATTTAATATTTTTATTATAGGAACTTAGTTTGAGCTTCGAGATTATAATAAAAGGTGAAACTATTTTACATTTTACTGTGTTGTAATAGGCGGAGAGCACGAAAGAGGTTTTTTACATTGTAATTTTTGGAAGTGGTCGTTTTTTTGTCGCGAATGTACGTACTTACGAAGAAGAACGAAACAACAAAACTAACTAACTGAACTTAAGAAATTTGACAATAAAATTTGTAAATAACATTATGTTTGTAAAATAATATTTCGCTTAATTATAATTCCTAGATAATGAAATTCATTTTATTGACAAGATTTATTTATGTGCAATTGACTATTTGATGATTATTATTATTTCCTTTTTTTATGTTTGTTAGTGTTAATTAGAATGACATGTTAGTTGTTAATTTATAATAATATTGTATGTAATCAATTAGTTTCTATGAATTTGCATGCCGTAAGGTAGAATGTAGCGGTAACCTTCAGCTATTTGTATCATCTTAAACTTGTACCTACATTGATGGCAAATAAATAAATCTGAATCTGAATCTGAATCTTACTGACCTTAACTGAGCACTTGTATTTGTAATATTAGTATAGTGATTCATTAACGTTAATTGACTTCTGTAAGACCGATGGTTTATTAAGTCATAAATTAGACCCAAATTATACTGGGATACCATGATCGCGATGCCAAAAAATGGTTGGTTGGTAGAGCAAGCAATGGGACGCCTGGTGAGATGCCCACCATAATACTGTATAGGTAGTAGTCTGCTAAAAGATATTTAGGTAAATGTAATTGTTGTAATCACCAAAAGCAAAAACCTAGTTCCATTTTTTGGCATCATAGAACACCGTAAAACCTTCAACATCTACATATACTAATACTTACTTAAGAAAAATCTGCCGAAACCAACGTCTACTAATTACTTATTTCAACACCAAAAACCTTGTTTGTAAACGAAGTCAAACCAGATATCTACTAAAAATACCTCCGCACTAAAATCAGAATAGAATTCTTCCACAAATTATGTCAAAATGTTTAAACATGTTAACGTAAATATTATTGTTAACGTTAATAATTCAATATTAAAGATAATAGCGTTACCTGCTTATTATAAAGTCATAATGCTGGTTAATTTCCAGCCCAGATAATCAGTCTTTTTATAAAGAAAATTCGGTAATCTTTCAGCTTAGGTAGTTGATTAAAAATAAATGAAAATATACTCGTTGGCCGATCCCTTCACCTTTTAAACATCTTTGTTACAAATAAATACCAGACGGCCATGACAAATGACAAACTAACATTCAATAAATTTTTACCTGTCCCATCATCGTTATATGGGACTGATAAAAATGTATTGAATTGACATAAATCTATTTACCTAAAAGCTTATGTATATCTTTAACCATAAACAAAACAGTGAGTGCGTGTCAAAAGCATGGTAGTGTGTGTAATGTTTTTTTTACTAATTTTATTTCTAATGTATATTATATAAAAATATTAGCTCTCTGCACTCTTGCTCCATATAAACTTTAACTGTACCTCTTACGACCGCGTAATTTTCGTAAAAAGGGGTATAAAGTTTTTGCTTCACGTATTAATATTTAAATTAGTATCGTACGTTACTATCGTAATGTTTAATATTATAATTATGTTTAGTATTGTTTGCGATTTTATTAGGTACTAGCTTTTGCCCGCGACTTCGTCCGCGTTTCCGTAGTTTTTCGTAAAAAAGTACCATATGTCCTTCCTCACGGTTCAGTGGTTTTGATGTAACAGACAGATTAACTTTCGTATTTTAGTAGGGAAATATAATATGTCAATCCACAATACTGTTGAAAAATATCGCAATAAGGAACCGCAGAATATTATTATTAATAGCTGTGCCCGCGACTCCGTCAGCGTGTAACTCCTTGTATGTTATTAAGTTAATGTATTGGTAATATTGTTTAGATCACTTTCACATGAGGCTTAAGTACCTATAGAACGAAAATACTTCAGCGCAAAGCTTCCGGGTAAACTATGTTGAAAGTTGACCCGTCCGGCACGTGAACATAAAGATTTCTAGAACTGCTAACCCGGGAAAGAGCGACATATAACTGACCATGCGAGAAACAACTGACATCACTTAAAAATAAATACCTATAACTACTATAATTAATAAAAGTATCTACGCTTTACCTACTTAATATAAAAATAAAATTGAACATAAATTAGCCAAAACTTACCTATCGGTATCTAAAAATCTATGCGTACTACTTCTACTTCTACTACTACTTCACCTAAAAAGAAATAAAATGCAAACTATTAATAATTTGTAATTTGAACGAATATTTAAACACTACCAAAACAACTAATACCTATTTTATAAAATAACAACATAAGAAAGTCAAATAAACTATTTAAAGACTAAAAGTCGTGCTGATAAGCACGGTTTGTTAATATCAATTATTGTCTGTCAATAAGGTCGAACGCTCTGAACGCATCAACAGCCAATCGCACACCTAGATAAAGAGTAGCACAACTCAAAATACCTCTTTTTTTTAGGAACAGCAAAAAACGGATTAATTAACAGCAATAATCCGTTTTTTGCTGTTCCTGAAAAAAAGAAGTATTTTGAGTTGTGCTACTCTTTATCTAGGTGTGCGAAATATTGAATGAAGCTCGCGCTCGTCGGACCTCCCGCCTTTTTATACCCTACCGCCACGACCCGCGTCGAGCGCGGCAACCGTTACACAAAAATAATCCTTATGGCATGATTCAGTATTCACGCGCGACGGCGCGATGGCTTATTAGCGTATTTCATGTACCTATAAGTTTGGTGTTTCTATACCGATTACTATGATTCTTTTTTTATTGAATAGGTAATAATATTAACTTCTTTTAATTAGGGATGAGAGAGAGTATTATAAACGTAAGAGTAAACAAATATAATCAGAAAGCTCCGAACTGCTAAGCTATCGGGAGTTACACGTGTTATTGTGAGTCAACCATAAAAGATAGACATATGCTGTTGTGGGATATTTTTTAGATAATTTTATGTAGAACATTTCGGTCATAAATGATTTCTAGGTAGCTTTAACCATTAAGGCTTCACACGCGACGGAAGCTTAAAAAATGGAGCAACTTCTCCCGTTTTCCCAACATTTCCCTTCACTGCTCTGCTCCTATTGATTGTAGCGTGATGAAAAGTATACTATAACCTCCCCAGGAGTATGAAGAATAATTGTACCAAGTTTCGTTAAAATCCGTCGAGTAGTTTTTGTTTCTATAAGGAACATACAGACAGACAGACAGACAGACAGACAGACAAAAATTTTACTGATTGCATTTTTGGCATTAGTATCGATCACTAATTACCCCCTGATAGTTATTTTGAAAATATATATCATGTACAGAATTGACCTCTCTACAGATTTATTATAAGTATAGATATATGCCGCTGGCCTTGACTTTACTGGCCTTTTTCTGTTCAAACTAAGTAGGTTCCAAAGCATCTGCCTAGCCTTTTCCCAACTATGGTTGTAGTCGGCTTCCAGTCTAACCGGATGCCGCTGAATACCAGTATTTTACATGGAGTGACTCAATTCAAATTCAAAATATTTTATTTCACATAAACCTACATGGGCACTTATGAAACGTCAGACTGCCTATTGTTATTGGGTAACACGCTACCCCTGCTGTCAGACTTTTGGACTTCTGACTGCCCGAAACGACTGTCAAAGATCTACGAATGACAGCCCAGACCAACAGCTTAACGTGATTTCCAAGGCACGGAGAGGTCTCGATGTGTAATGGATGGTCCTCCATCCACGAACCGACGGCGGCAAGCGTAGCTTAACATTCGAACCACCCCTGCGGCTGTTATCACTCAACCACGAGCACCTTCCGAGGTAACGCTAAAGTATAATAAACAGGAAACTAATAAAGGACATATACTTACTACCTTGTAAACGTAACTTGTGTGTCTTATAACATATCTCCCACATTGTTACGATCATTTCAAGTTTGTCTGTGCCAGACAGATGCCCAAAGAAAGTTGTATTGTTATTATAATAATGATGTTACTTATTGTTTTGGTGTTTCCTTGTTAAATAACGTCAGTCAGTAAGTAAGCGTCTGTGATTAACATAGTTTGCATGTAGAAGAGTGAGTTCATTAATATTAAATGGTCACTTTTTCATCGATACACATTATATTATTAAAGTGGCTTTTTTCGTGTCTGTCGCTAAACTACGCAACGGATTTTGATACGGTTTTCATCATCATTTAGAGATTTTTTTCCAAAAGATTTATGACTGTCTATTAAACTTACTTATTTAAAAAAACTCGGAGTTTTGTCAAGTTGTAAAAGCCGTGCAAAGCAGGAGCAGGTCGCTCAATTTCAATTTCAAATAGCATTTAATAACAATCCCAAAAACTAGTTTTACAATTTATTTAAATTAAAGGTTTAAACATCAGAATTCTCCAGACTGCTTTGCTCTTTAGCGTAGGTCTCCCCCAGGCTTTTCCAAAGCTCACGTTCGTGAGTTTTTCACCTTGGAGCGGGTCGCTAATTAATCATTATAATTACAAAAGCTAAGGTTCATAATAGGTTTCAACATTTTAATCTTTTACAAAATAAAACAGATGAACTGCCTCATTGTTCTAGTAATCGCTTGTTCAGCTTCCACGATCGGGCTATCCGTATTTCAATTCCCGGGTTAAGCACAGCTCTTTTTGATATTTTTGCCATGAGTTTTTCAATATCAGCCCGAACCTACTGTGTATGTATTTGCGCACCGTAAATTAGTGGGAACAGACACGCCACAAATAGCTGGTGACATGAATGTGTAATTAAATATTCCTCTGCCATCCCGTTCGAGCAAAAAGCCGTGAAGGTATGTAAAGTACATCAGTAACCCTTTTCAAAATAAGCAAAGATCGCTGGGTACTTCAAATACAGTACCTACAAATTTAAAATCAAAATGATTCCCGTTAATTGTGACAGAGGGCGCTGCGTAGCTATTTTAAAAGCATTACATATAAACGTATAGGGATCATTATGATATTTCCCTTTGCTGTAATTGGAACCGTGCCCCTAGCTTCTGATGTTTCATAAGTAGCCATGTAGGTTTATGTGACACAAAATATTTTGATTTTTGATTTTGCAACTTCTTTTTCTTCTCTTCGTGTGGTTAGTGGCCATTGTGACTAACCTGGTGTCAAAGTTTTAAAGCTGCCCATGGGCCTCTGACTTGGCTTCACATGCCGTCGAGAAATATCTCTCAGGCATGCCGGTTTTGGGCACGCCACAATTGTGGCGATAAGTCCCCTCTTTGAGGAGTGGATAGAGAGGCGCCACGGCGTCCTCACCTTCCGCCTGACACAGGTCCTCACCGGACATGGTTGTTTCGGGAGGTTCCTGTTCAGGATAAAGCGGGAGGAAACGCCCGGGTGTCACCACTGTGTGGATCGCCCGGAGGACACGGTGGAGCATACGGTGGAGGTCTGCCCAGCTTGGGCGGGGCACCGCCGTGTCCTCACGGAGGCGATCGGCGGCGGCGATCTCTCGCGTCCGGCCCTGGTTCAGGCCATGGTCCGGAGCGAGAGTGCATGGGAGGCCGTCACCTCCTTCTGCGAAGCAGTAATGCTCGCGAAGGAGGAGGCGGAGCGCGCGAGGGAGAGGCAAAATGCGTCCCCTCGCGCCCCTAGTCGCCGCAGGAGACGCCCCGGGCGTCGGGAGTCGCGAGCCGACTTCCGGCCACCGTAGGCGCGGGCTTGCGGACGGTGAGCAATGGGTAGCTCGCCGTCCGATAGGGACCAGGCCCGGGTCGACGGCGCGTTGTGTTCCACGCGCGCCTCAAAGAGATGTCAGCACCAAGTGACGGGGTCCGGAAGGGCCAATGCCTGCCGGGGTTGCGGGTTTGTCTGAAAGGGATATCGCGACCTCGGCACACAGGCAACGGAAGGAACACGGGTGGGTTTTAGTCAGTAAAAGTCTGACACGCCCTCCCGCTCCACCCAGAGCGGGAGAAGTTATTTGATAATTTCCCATCCTCAAAAAAAAAAAAAAAAAAGGCATGCCGGTTTCCTGACGATGTTTTCTTTCACCGTTTTTGAAGCAAGTGATAATTATACAATACGCACATGACACCGAAAAGTCAGAGGTGCCTTAGGTTTGAACTCGAGACCTAAGAATATGCTGTCCCTCTCCTGGACAGAGGCCTTCCATCTTTTCTTCATTATTAAATTAGTAGAAAAGACCGACACAATTTTTATATTTTTAAATGTTTTATATTCTAATATTTAAAATGTAATTTATACGTACCTATAATTACTAGCTAGGAGCTGAAGTAAGTCCTACAACTCAAATAATCTCATCTTTTGTCAACAAAACACAATGTGATCCTCTTTTTAAGAGGAACTTTATGCACGGATGGATATCATTTTCATTGTCCTTTGTACAGTACAAGTTAAATAAAACCTTTTAAAGCCTTTGTGGGCCACAAAATGGTTTTATATAACTACGCTTATGCGAAGAATATAAAACGTGTGTTCTTGAATATGTGGGTTAGAAAATTGTTTAGGAATTTAATGTGGTTGGGCGAGATAAGCCTGTTTTTTGTAAACTGTGTGAAACTGAATTCAAAGGATGTAAAATTTCAGACGAGAGGAACTTGCCGTGAGGAAGTTTTTGAGTATTCATAGCTATGAGTAGGCGATGATTTGATAGATGGATTCTGTGCCAGATGATCGGGCTAGAATTCACAGTTATTTTAAATCGATAATTTATAGGATATTGCTTTGACTTAAACAAGAGACATTGTGTTTTAAGCTTAAAACAACCCGGTTTACTGTCTTGTTCCTATTGTAACGATTCCGAGTTGTTCTTAATATTTGAAAATGAATTATTAATGTAATGTACGGAACCTCCATTTTTTTTTTTCAAAACATTTAGTTTTATTTTATTTGGTTTCTCTTTTTGCCAATTTCAAACTTTACCCCATGCTAAAAATTGCTACTAAACCAAAATTGAACAAATCAGCCATAATACCGTGTAACCAGAATCTAGGTAGTTTCGGTTTAAAGCTAGGCATCCAATAAAGCCAGGTCGAGTTGTAAAACAAACCAATAAAGTTTGTTGGCAGATCAGCAGAAGCCCTTCATGGCTGAATTGCTTATTTATCTGTGGAGATAATGTGGCACGTGGCAAATCCTAAGTTGGAAATGAATAAAAGAATGCCTAAGTATTTTTATTTTCAAACAAGATAATATCTAATATTACTTTTATCTAAGCAATTTTATGCTCAAGTATTCAAACTCAAACTCAACTCTCAAACTCAAAACTCAAACTCATAACGCAAACTCAAAACCCAAACTCAAAGTATTTATTTCAAATAAACCAATTGAATTTTCAAGGGGTCGGTCAGTCAGAAAGATGGGGCTAGTTGCACATTCCATAGCGTAGAAGTTGTCTCTACACTTGAGCATACAATTCTTAACCGCTTCATAAATAAAATACGCGGTCATTTCAAAATATACTCAGGTACCTACTATAATTTTCATGAAATAAAAACATTACATAAAGGCAACTGTTACAAAAGTTTTTGTATAACAAATTATAAGAAATCTAAAAACAAAATCTTAACTAAGTTAAGAAAATGTCTAATTGATTTTGAAAGTCGTTTGTCATATTTTTTGTAATAAATGTTTACAACATACAAACAAGATAACACTGTAAAGAAAACTTTTGTGTTCTTAGAGAAATGATTGAAAAGATAACTTTATGACAAATCGTCTTTTAAGTTCTTTAATTATTTATAACATTAAAATGATGATCAGAATATAAATAATTATTATCTTTTGACAATTGTATGATGTATGTATTTCTTCTTGTATTTTTGATGAACAAAAACAATCTCAAACAAAAAAAAAACATAAAAAAATTGTACCTAACAATTTTCAAGACTCCATTCATTTAGACGTTGATTTGTTGTACTACACATAAACCTTCCGGAATAAATTCTCTAAGTGATGGTCAAACTCGCATCAAAATCTGTTGCATACCTACTATAAAAGAGCAATGCAGTCACACAGCCAGACACGAAAAGCGACTTATTTAACAATATGTGTAGAAGTATAAATTAATAATATGCATAGACGTAGATGACCGGCCATATTGTTGTGTAACTAGACAACATCAAAGTAATAGGGATGATGATTAAATTTTTTTTTAGTCCATCTTGGAGATTATAAAAAAATATTGGACACATATTTTTTACTTAATCTAAAGATTACGGCGATACATTGAGTTAAAATGTGCCATGACGTCACGAGTATGTAGATTTTATACTTACTTTTGACGAAGCGACCGCGACTCCCCAACTTATAAAATGCGTTTTACCTAAATATTTTGTTACTAATTTGATAAAGCAAAAAATACGTGTCTAATATTTTTTTATTATCTGACTGACGGAATAATTAGTTTTTTTTTTTACCCAGGCATCATCCCTAACGTAGCATGCCAAATAATTAGACAGCCCTGGAAGGCTAATCTAAACTTAGCCCAAGACAATAGCACTTGGAATCGGACGGCACATAAACAATGTAAATACTAGTTCAGATGTAATGAAGACGTAAAGTTCAAATGTCTAGATCTAGCCGAAAATACTAGAGCAGACAAATTACAGAGACAATAAAACCGGATTGAAATACGAATTCGACGATTGATAATATAATTAGATTTAAAATTAGATTACTTAGGGCCCGATCACACCGCAGGGCGCTAATTTGTATGAAAATGAATAGTTTATTCAGACGGACCACATTTGGTCGTCAAAATCCACCGTGTGGGTGATTCCGACCACATCAAGGCCACGTCGCTACCACAACAACGCAACCAGCAGCGAGACCGTACACTAGCGGCCAGACACATCACAAACACAACGATCTGTCTGTTTGCAAACACTAGCCATAACGTAACCACATCGTAACTACTAACGACAATGCAACCACATCGAAATTTTGTAGTTACCACAACGCAACTGCATGAGGCAGCAGCGACACACGTAACCACTGCTTGCCCACATTTTGTCGATGCGATGTGGTGTGGTTGTGGTAAGTGTGATTGGGATCTTAATTGTTAAACGAATTTTAGAATAATTTGTTTGTTTTTAGGGTTCCGTACCTCAAACGGAAAAAACGGAACCCTTAAAGGATTACTTCGTTGCCCGTCCGTCTGTCTATCAAAATCCTTTTTCGCAGGAACGCGTGGAGTTGAAATTTATATCAAATGCGTTGGTCCTTTGGAGCTCTATAAAAATAGTAATAGGATTTCCCATCCTGTCAGTGAGTGAATTTAAGATTTTTACTGTGAAGAAAGAAGCCATAGTGAAGTGAAATGACACGCCAAAGAGAACATCTTACAACTTTTTCTATAAAGTTGGTAACGTTTTGAAAAAGCCATAGGTCTTTCAAGATTCAAAATCAGAATGCAACAACATTTTTTGTTATAAAAACAAAAGATAACGTCAATTATTTTGAGTTGACGTTATACAAATATTAATATCTGGACCCCGACAGCAGATAAACGTGGCTGTGATATTTTTATCAAAATACTTCTACTCGCCCGCAGCGGTCACGAGCTTGATGACCTCTGAGAGGGTCAGATAATAACATCACGCTTATAAGGGGTAGGCAGAAGTGTAAAGTAAACAAAAATTTCCATGTATATTAAAAGATGGTGAGCCTTTTGCTATTATCTAGCTAACGGGGCACACATTTAGATTCCAGGATTCAAAAGATAAAGATATTTTATTTTGCAAATATGTTTACAATACATGGTGATATAGGGAATAGGTTCAGCCATATTTTACGAGTAGGCATGCAAAAGTTACAAAAAGTCTAAACTAAACTACAGTTTAGTGGATATATTACCTACAAAATTTTAATTACAAAGTTTTTACAAACAGCAAAAAACTAACTAAACAAAATATATATATATATTTTTTTTTCATTTAGGAATTCTGTTACACTTCGAAGCCTTTTTAAAATAATGATAGCGGCAATTCAAATAACATTTTGTATGCTCCGCAGATGCGCTTCCGTCTATTTGTGAACAGGCTGTGAAAAGATTATGATTGAATAAGTAACTGTTATAGGACAGATGCCAAAGTTATTCCTATAACCCACATCATTTTCTAATTATACAGAACTAGATTCTGCCCGCGAATTCGTTCGCGTGAAATTTCTTGGTCCTCCGAGCCACCCCGTCGCATCGCATCGTTTGCCCACGCTATTACATCATTTCCGCTTAGCGTTCTTCCTGACTTTTGCAAAGTCAAAGTCAAAGTCAAATCATTTATTTCAAATAGGCCCCTGTAAGGCACTTTTGAACGTCAAAGTTTACAAAAAAATTGAATTGATTCTAGTCGCCCCTTCCAAAAGGTAGTTTTCGTATGGAGAAGAATGGGCAAGAAACTCCACCGTTACTCTTTTAAAATGTGTTACAATATTTTGCATATGCACGTACATTAGTTACATAATTATATGTGAAGACGATGCAACTAAAAAAAATAAAAAAATACGTTACCACAATAGGTAAAAAGAAGAATTAATAAAAATGAAGCAACGAAAGATAAATTAATTACTTATGTGATAGATGCATGGTTCTCACATATTTACAGACATTGTAAAAGTAGACGGTTTTCTTAAAATTTTACAATTAATAAGTCAGTGTGTGAGGAAGTAATCACAGAATGTAAAATCAATGTCATATACTAAAAATAATAATTCATACAACTTTAATTAGCAACCAGTTTGATTTTGTCTAGATTCTAGATTATCCTATGGAGCAGGACCAGCATGTTTCCAAGCATTCTTATCTTGGATATAATCCTCTAATTTGTAATATGCTTGTTTACAAAGTGTACTTTTAATATGAGTTTTAAATTTTCTTTCATTTAATTGTAATATATCACAAGGTATTTTATTGTAACATTTAACACAGTACCCCATAAAAGATGAAGATACTGATAGATAATCTGAAAAATGGTTGATCTATTTTATCTTTATTTCTAGTATTAAAATTATGTCTATCGCTTATTTTATTAAAAATATGTAGATTTTTTCTTACATACATAATATTTTCATAAATGAATTGGCAAGGTACTGTCATAATATTAATCCTTTCAAATAGTTCCCTGAGAGATTCGCGACGATGTAGATTATAAATGGCTCTGACAGCTCTCTTTTGTAAAATAAATATAGATTCAATGTCAGCAGCCCGACCCCACCGTAAAATGCCATACGACATGATACTGTGGAAGTAGCTAAAATAGACCAAACGCGCGGTTTCTACATCTGTTAACTGTCTTATCTTTCTAACAGCAAAAGCGGCAGAGCTTAACCGCCCCGCAAGAGATGTTATATGAGGTCCCCATTGTAATTTCTCGTCTAGCGTGATTCCTAGGAAAACTGTTTGATTAATATATTCTAGCTTTTCTCCATTCAATAAGATGTCACATTCGCTACTTCTAACATTAGGTAATTTAAATCTAATGCATTTGGTTTTTTTTTTATTTAGTACCAAATTATTTACCGTAAACCAATCTTGGACCTGAAGAATAGAGGTATTCACGTCGTCAAGATTTTGTGACCGTCGGTTGATTTTAAAGATCAATGATGTGTCATCTGCAAATAACACCATCTTCGGTTGATTTTGGAGTAATTGGGGTAAATCATTAATGTAAACTAAAAAGAGGAATGGACCCAATATCGAACCTTGAGGAACGCCCATTGCCATTTCAGACCCTAATGAGTTTACGCCGTTTACTTGAACTTTAACCTTTCTATCTTTCAGGTATGATCTTAGTAAATCAAGAGCTGTATTCCTAATCCCATAGTGCTCCAGTTTCAGCAGAAGTGTCTCATGGTCTACGCAATCGAACGCCTTCAAGAGGTCGCAAAAGATTCCAATGGCATCTTGTGCTTCTTCCCAGGCATTAAAAATGTTCTTTATTAGGGTGACACCAGCGTCAGTGGTACAACGCCCTTTGGTGAAACCGTACTGTTGTTCATGAAAGATGGAATTTTTATTAAAGTGACGTAACATTTGATTGAGCATCAACTTTTCAAACACCTTACTGAGAACTGGTAGAATTGACACAGGCCTATAATTGTTGGGTTCTTTACTATCACCGGATTTGAACAATGGAACTAGCTTACTGTGTTGCTTCTTTTTGGCTCCTAAGGATCCTAGCGTGATATTAAATAACCTTCCTCAAGAATTGAGCTATCAAATGCAAACAATTTTTTTTATAATCTGACTTGTAGCTCCAGAAATTAGCGCGTTGAATAAAAAAAAAACGGCCAAGCGCATGTCGCACGCACAATGAATGGGTAGGAAATCGAACTCAAAAAATGAGTGGTAGGAATGGGGTCTGTAATTGGGATGAATTTAGCCCAAATACAAACTTAAAATTGTAGTCGAAAACCATGTTCTCCCATACATTCCAACTTTAAATTTTAGTTTGTACGCACAATATTTAATGATTTACCATGTTATTTTAAGACCATAGACTTCTCATAGGTTTTACTGTAATCTATTAGCATAGAAATATTTTGTTTTTTTTTTAATTTTTAGCGGAGTTTCGGAGATAAAAAATATAAAAAAAATGTATTTTTGATCCTCACAATAAGCCCTTTCATTTGATATGTCACATGGTACAGTCCGCAATTTTTTTTTTTTTAATATTCTTATTTGAGGGGTAACCCCCAAAAGTGACCCCCATATTCAAAATTCTTTTATTTACGTTACACCTTCGTATTTGGGTCATATAAACACATTATGTGTACCAAATTTTTACTTAATCGGTCCATTAGAATCGGAGCATAATATTATGGAGAATGACAGACAGACAGACACACGAGTGATCCTATAAGGGTTCCGTTTTTTCCTATTATGGTACGGAACCCTAAAAAGAAACGAACTCTTTAGCTTTAATATTAGTATTAGTAGATAGATTAGTATCACCAACTACGATCCAAATAAAATAATTACCCAGACATTTATAATTATTTTAATTAACGTTACGGAGAAATTATAATTAATTAATTAAAAGATGTCTCGATAGGTAATTAACTAATTAGTGTTATTAATTAGTATCTCGGCCTACGGAATCCTCTCGGAATCTCCTATTAATTAATTAATTCATAATATATCTTGGTATATCTTTATTTCTTGGATTAGTTATTAATTTACGAGGAAACTCCTTGATATTCATGTAATTTCTTAGTTATTAGTTACAATTTTTTGCCCGTGGCTTCGCCCGTGGATTTTCCGCGTGGAGGTCGGAATTTATCTCACGGAAACGTATTACCTGCATAAAAAGTATCCTATAAATTAATCCAGAGTTATACACTATCTGTGTGCCATATTTCATCCAAATCCTATTAGTAGCGTAATAGTAATGATTGAAATATTATCGTGAAATCATGCCAGCGAGGGCGCCACGCACTGGCGGACGGGACAGCAAAGGTCTTTAAATTTATCAATTGAATTAAAGAAAAAAAGAAAGAAAATACGTTTATTTGCGGTACACATGACGCAAAGAAAGAACATAACACAAAAATAAACAATTTGGATTTGGTTTTTTTGAATTGAATATTTATGTGATAATTAATAACGACCAATTGGAACCGCACATACTAGCTTCTGACGTTTGATAAGTGCCCATATATGGTAGGCTATAATAATAGTGTAGGTTTATGAAAAATAAAATATTTTGATTTTGATTGAATAAAAATACCACGAAAACGATGTCATTTCTACAACAAAAAGAAACTAATTATTACAAAACAAATACCGAGCATGGTTTTTCAATTTAACTCATTCCTCATTGTAAAAAAAATCGAAATGGAAATCTATGACATGGTATACAGCTTGTAATACTACCCAATCGGGTTCACCAAAGTTTTAATCAGTTTTACATCGATTTCAGCAGAATGCAAGATTAGAACCTCTTAAGGCTTAAAAACTAATTATTGGTGCCTCAAAAAAAAAACAGAATTCAAAATTCAAAAGTCATTTATTCAAACTAGGCTGAGAAGCACTTTTCGAACGTCAAAGTTACATAAGACAGTCCCCCAAAACGCCTCATGTCGTTGTGAGGTTTTCTATACTAAACTTAGATTTATAGGTAGGTAACCAAGTGTTATTTTTTTTAATTAACACCTATCAATTCTTTTTAAAATAAGAATCCCAAGTTTTACAATCAGTTTGATAAAATTATGTT
Organism: Agrochola circellaris; assembly: GCA_914767755.1. Classification (NCBI taxonomy): domain Eukaryota; kingdom Metazoa; phylum Arthropoda; class Insecta; order Lepidoptera; family Noctuidae; genus Agrochola; species Agrochola circellaris. The sequence continues at coordinate 14,495,237 of OU611863.1, read as the reverse complement.
TTTCTTCTATTTCAGTCCCAGAACAAGATGGATAATAATTCCTTTGAGGCATGGGTCAGTACACGTATTTTTTTTATAATCACGAAATTTAACAAACTAAATTGCACATAACATTAAATTATAACACATGTTTTATATACACTAACATCTTTTAATGTTTATTTAAACTTTAAAGTCAATAAATAACACCAGTAATTGCTTCGGATACCACTTCGGTACCTACCTAATCATGCTCCATAAACTAGTAATACCAGGGACCGAAACCGGTATGATCAATACGGGTATTTTTTTCGGTTATAACATTTCTATTTCGGGTGACCACTGAAAATCAGCGCTGTGCTGTGGGTCTCCATAGCACAGCATCATGCTGAGTGGAAGCCTTCTTGTCACAGTCATGACGTGCCAGCAGCTGCCGACTATTACTGTTTTGTGCTCGTTATTGTATTTAAATCTATTGTGTTTCATTTTCTTATTTTCTACTCGAGTTTATTTTATCATCTTTTTTTTATGCACGTGTTTCTGTGACATATAAACTTATTTTTCTTTCTTTCTATTTTATACGGGTATTTTTAAAGGTTAACCTTAAATTAATACAACCAGTATTAAAACCGGTTACCGAAATAAAATTACCTTTATCTTACACGTGTCGTCGCCATTAGTCACAGGGCGCGCATGGCCAGTGTGTGTGGAACCGGTATTAAATAGAGGTAGCATCATGTTTCTTCTTTATGGTTACCCAGATAGAGGTAACTTTAGTCGTAGAAGTCTTCAAATTTAAATTAAAAGAATTTTTATTAAGCCATCAAAAAGATGTTGAGAATGTTCGAGCAGACATATCTGCCATATAAAATTTGTGTTATATATAAATATTTATCAATTTTATCAATTTTGTTAATTTTACCCATTTATTTTAGTTTTTTATTTGTCAGTTATTATTTTTATATAGGTATTTTAAATTATAATAAAACCGCATAAACCTCCGTTTTGTAGTTTAGAAGAACAACGCAGTTACCCGTTTTTACTTTGAAGGTACTTTCTATTTATAGATAAAAGATTTATTATTTTATGTAGGATCTACACAGATATTAGGTATTTAGTTTAGTTTCTTTGTTCGTTTCTTTTATTTAATCACAACACAACACACACACACACACACATGTATGTCACAAAATTTTAATTGATTTTAAATGAGTTTTATTTTATTTTATTTTGTATACTATCTTTAAATTATTTATTATAACGGACAGACACTTCTCTATGTTTATTATTCTAGCGTATGGCACTAGTGGGTTGCAGCTGAAAATCAGCGTCAGGTGGTTCACTTTGTGTTGCCATCTGACATTATGCTGAGCGGAGGCCCTTTTGGCATTATAATAATTTGTTTTCTGTTTTTATAGTTTTAAGGTGTATTTAATTTTTAATTTTTTATAATGCCAATAAACGCATTTTTCTTTCTTTCTTTCTTCGATACCTGTACCGTAATTTATAAAGGTTTTCGGCCCCTGTTTAAAACCACTCCTAACATATTGCTTTATGAACACTCAATAGCTTAGTAGCTCGACTTTGCATCTACAAATGTACGTATACTATGTTAACGCAACGTATTTTTATTAATATCCATGTTTTAAACCCCGTCTGTACCTACCATGGAAAGAATATTCGATATAGCTTTAGAAAAAATATTTTATGGTTTTTTTTAATTTTCTGAGAGTGACAATTGCATTCCTTAATGTTGGTAAAACAGTTGGTAGGCTTACAATTAATGAAACAATTATGGACCCTGTCGGGCACAGCATAGTAGGGGATAGGACGAAGAGGCGTTTACATTATTTATGTAATCTGGTAATTGTATTATTATTTTATGACTACTTTTTCTTCCGATTCTAATATTTAATTTATTTGTATTTTATAATTTATTATTATTTGAGGAGCTCGTGGCTAAGTAATAACTGCCGCACGGGTCGATCCATCAGGTTAAGCTACGCTTGCCGGGGTTGGTTTGTGGATGGGTGACCATTTTTACATACCAAGACTCCTCCGTGCCTCGGATAGCACGTTAAGCTGTTGGCACTGGCTGTCATTCGTAGATCTTTGACAGTCGTTACAGGTCGTCAGAAGCCCGAAAGTCTGACAACCAGTCTTACCAAGGGGTATCGTATTACCTAGTTACTGGGTTGTGGAGCTCAGATAAGCAGTCGCTCCATGTAAAATACTGGTATCCAGCTGCATCCGGTTAGACTGGAAGCCGACCCTAATATAGTTGGGAAAAGGCTAGGCAGATTGAATAAATTATTATTTTAAGTAAATACTTTGGCTTTATTTCTTTAAGTTATAAATAATACCTGCTTGAGTAAGTAGGTCTTTGCTATGTTATGCCAATATAGTTTTAGTTAGTTCCTGTTGTTCAGTATTTCTCTAAACTATGATATTTGATTATTCATTTGTCTAAACTATGATTATTAAACTAAATTAATTGCACGATTCGTTTTAAAAGCATTGAAAACTTATTTCATGTATTGGATTTCAGAGTTCTAAACATTTCACTTCCAGTAATTTCAAACGTAACACAAATTGGAATTTGAATTAAATATTTGTCCTGTTCATTAATTAATCATTCCTATATGCGAATTGTTGGAATTTCGCGAGCCTGATAATGATAAATTTAATGGTATATGCGGTTCTTTGACTTCGGGCCATACCATTTATGAAAAAAAAAAATGTTATTACAAAAAAAATACAATTATAAGAAAGGAACGATAGTTTTGAAGTATAGTTTACACGTCAAACTCCACCGTGTTTTTCGGCAGCATTTTCTGAGGTGATGTCTAAACTTCCGTGCAAGTTTTAGTTCGGCCGCAACTGACAGCTCAAGCCTTCCACATTCTGATTTCCATGTGGTAAAATGTAGCATGAATCGGTACCTAAACAATTATCTGACAAATTCGAACACAAAGCTCGGCAGACATTTTGCTTATTTCGCACATAATCTCCCCGTTCCGCCCTTTCCACTTCAAATAGACGAGAGGTCCTTTGCGAATCTTCACTCATCTTTTCACGTGACCGACTGTCTGAGGGTTCTTTTTATCCCTTGTCAGTACATTCACTAGCTATATGCTGCGGGTTGGTCTGCGCGAATGCCGGAAAATATCCCACGGGAACGTACAATCGGGATTAAACTACCCTATGTGTCAATCTTAAGTAAACAATGTATTAATTCCGTAATACATTGTATGCATATAACTCTATAGCAGTCCCGACACTATCAGTAATAATGACATTACATTTAAGTATTATCATTACTACTGACAGTGTGGTGGTTGGAATGATGATGCTATCTACATAAATATTTTAATAGTTTTATGTCAATATTGGAAGGAATGACAGTAATTTTAATGTCATTAATCATAATCATAATCGTAGTCATAATCATAATCATTTATTTGCTTTGAAAGTAGGTACATAAATAAAGGTGTTTACAAAACTAACAAAATCGAATAAAAATCAAAAGTCAAATTAAAATAGGCAAAAAAAATAATAGAACTTAAAGCTAGCTTAGTGAGAATAATAAGGAAAAACAATGTCAATAATTAAATCTAAAGAGTAGGGTCATTTAAAAAATCATTAATTGAATAATAACACTTATCAAGTAATAGGGCTGTCAGTTTCTTTTTAAATATTTGGATTGGGTGATTTTTTATAATATTCGGTATTTGTTTTAAATGGTGGGACCCATGCCGAAAACACTTTTCGCAAGTAAAGCTGTATTTTAATTACCATTTTGTAATAGGTTCCTATATTGGCTTCTAACAGGCCCTATTCTAGTTTCTGATACTGTTAGAAAGTAATTCTTATGTTTTCTCACAAAAATGGCAATTTCTGAAATATATAATGCGGGAAATGTTAACACTTTTAGGGACTCATTGAGTGATAGTGTCTAGGAGCCTAATTTTTTTACGCGGCGCACGTCAGTGAAGCTCCTGGTCTGCTAGATTTTTTCCGCAATCTTCAACAATCATAGTCATATTTCAGCCAATTTACACAAAACTTTAATGAATTATACACCTGAACCTTCTTCATGAATCACTCCGCCCATTGGTGCAAACCGTATACAAATCCGTTCAGTAGTTTTTGAGTTTATCGCTTTCAGACAGACAGACGCGGCGGGGGAGACTTTATTTTATAATATGTAGTGAAGTCATAAAGGACAATGCAACCGATTGGCCCAAACATATGAAACCCAATGTGCATAACTGAAACCTATGCCAAACGTTAGTACTAATCATCCATGACAACTTTTACTATGGGGACAAATAAATCTATCCTAGTAAAAAAAATATGCAGGGTAAGAAATGTTTTAAAAAAGTGTCGATTTTTATATGACTTAATTATACTTATTATTTAGAAATAACTCTGTATCTCATTATAAATGAACTATTATATAGTTCTTATGGGAAATAAATATCTTTAAACCTAAATAAATAAATAATAGGTCCCCACCTATGAAGTCAGCGTTTTGTATGGATAATAACAACAATGAACACGAATGTTTTAAAACTTTTATGCACTAATGTTTAAAAACTAAGTTACGAATATGCACTTAGATTACGCGACAAAAATAAGTTTTGGCTAAGTTAAAACAAATAGTGGTCATTTCTGCTAACAAAATGAGGAGTCATTTTTACGGTATTTTTTATGTTTATAAAACTATAAGTAATAAGGTTTGTATAGTAGTTTGCCAATTCTGAATACCCAATCCCACATCCTATTTAGATGTTCTATTGTCCATAATGTTTACAATTGGCGATATTTTAAATGTTTAAAACACAAAGCCTATAAGTAAGTGATATAAACATCGACACTTTTTCAAAACGTTTGTTACCCTGTATATTTTTTTTACTGGGATAGATTTATTTGTCCCCATAGTAAAAGTTGTCATGGATGATTAGTACTAACGTTTGGCATAGGTTTCAGTTATGCACAACAAGTTTCATTTTTTTGGGCCAGCGGTCAAAGAAAAAGTTGCATTGTCCTTTATGACGTTTTTGTGACTGTCTGTTGTTTCTTTGAAGTACGAGGCTGAGGTATCAAATGAAAATGGACAGCATTCGAAAGGTTTGAAAGAGAATATAAAAAATAGAGATGAATACTAAAACCAGCTGATCTATTTTGTAAAATTCTCACCGTGAAGACATAGGTAAAGTGAGCTGTCAAAACTGACAATTTCCCTAAGCGTCAGGTGGAATGACAGCTCATTTGAAGCTCACTTTAGGTGAATTGACCGGCAGTAGGCTTAGATGGTTCGGTCTTTAAAAAATATGACTGAAAGGCGATACACAGAATGAGTCCTAAGCATATTCATCTTAGTGGAAACGCCGGGAGAGGATGCCTAAAAACTAAATGATTTTTTTACATGTTACTTTAGATTGATCAAAAAGGTTGAGGGCAGTGAATGCCATAATTTTACGTCGTGGGTATATGATAGTCGAGTTATTGGGACTTATTTTAGTTCAATCTCAGATTTTATGCATTTGACTGCTTGAAAATGGTTAAGCTGAATGGTGCTGATCCATGCGTCATGGGCGACTTCAGTTGGGACTGGTCATCTCTTAACTGCCATGGCTTATTTTAACTGTTGAATTGTTCTTTGTTTGTATCTTTTTATTACGGACGCTTCTAACGTGCACGTTTTTCTGCTTTGTTCTCACATGTATAATTTCAACATGAACGATAAAACCAATATTAAGTATTTTTTTATTTATTTAAAAGAGTGTCCGTGGAGTATCTTGCCCGTTCTTCTCCATATGTACCTACTACGCTTTGGAATGGGCAATTAGCTTCATATTTCTGACCGACCGACTCTTTGATCATTCAAAAGTGTCTGTAAATGGTTTAATTGAAATAAATGCTTTGAGTTTGAGTTTTGAGTTTGAAACGTGAGCTTCTTTTGAACTTTTTAGTTGAAGTCGGATTTTTTGATAATAAGAGTGATATTTTTTTGGAATCGTCTCCTCAAGTTCTTTATTTTTCACTTGTTCATGGTGACTACTTTTTTCATTTTTTAAGACATTACTTATAGACGTCTAAAATTCCCAATCTTGATTTTATAAAAACAATACCTAGCCGATAACCATCGCACGACCTAGACGTTGTTAAAATTAGTAAAAATTCATCCAGTCGTTAGGATGCTTCGAGGGTATCCCACAACAAAGATACATAGAATACGCGTGAAAAACATAACCGTGTCTTTGCTGTCACACAGTCGGATTAAAAGATTGTAGCACGTGGTAACTAAGATAATAAAATATATATAATATATTTATTTTATTTAATGATATTATTATAAATACAGAGGTGTTACTTAATTCTAAACTCGCCAAACTTTTACGTTTGATAGCGAGAGGAGCTCTTTTACATAACAATGTACCACCTTACGCACATACCTACTGCTTATATATTAACAATTGTTTTTAAATTCTATTTCCTATCCTGTATGATGTTTTTTAATTTTGTCTAAAGCTTCGCGTCGCGCCGTCGCGTCGCGCTGGTCTGCACGAGCCTTTAAGTGATCCTTTACTAATTTTTACTTTTTCTTTGAATAAATCTACTTTGTTAAACACTTTAGGTACCAAATACTTAGATGTTCTGTTACCATAATAATTTGTTATCTGTGGTTGAACCAGTTTCTTCTCTCTAACCCTACGTGTGTTTGTGACATTAACTTTATATTCTTCATTATAATAATATTCTAGACCTACCAAATAATCTACTCTTTGTTGCAATTACTTAATTGTATAACTATATCGACATTTTAGTAAAGTACTTCACGTAGTAGATATTTTGATTAATTAATAAACCAGCTAAAGCATTAATAGGTTATCTATTATTAACGCCTTACTCTCTACGTGGTATGTTCGGGTTGTATCCTTAGTTTATATATAATTAACAAGAACTTGGAACAGGAACATTAACATTATTGCTACGGGAACAACAAGAAATCGATCGTTTCGAGCAGTGTAGGCTTACTTATTCCTAAACGAAATAGACACTTATTTAAGAGGCTTACAACAGCTAAAGCGCGGTCCCTGTCGGACTGCATAGAAATGAAAGAGAAGCGCGATGACACGACGCAGGTAATTTATTGCAAAATATGAAGTAGTTAGCGATTTACAAAAAATCTATCGATTAGACTGGAAAATTAAAACACTATTATGCTAATATGTAGCTTGTAGAATAATCTGACAAAAAATCAGTATGATTGCATGTAAATTAATATGATTTTTAATCGTTAAAAGAAATTTTTAGAGGTATCTTCATGATTTTTTTCTATCGTATCAAATTAGTTGTATTATGTTTTCAACACACTATCATACTAGCATATATCCTGAAGAATATCATATATTTTTCTGATTTTGTTTACTGCAGTGGATCATATTCTTTTAGGCATTATAAAACTTGCGTTTAGGCACGTTTAGGTCCTGTAGTCCCCTTAATAATAGAACTTGTAAAGTTCCACGCCTTGTATGACGAAAGTAGCTTCTGCAGTAGCTACGTCCTAAGCCCTATTTACATGATGCAAGTGTCTTGCCTGTACCTGTGGCAAATAAGAAAATTTTAGCAATAAATGACTGGCATCCCTTAAACACTGTTTACATGGTACAACTTTTGGTATGCCACAAGGAATTAAATCGCACCGTGTAAATTATGCTTAAAGGCTCGTGCAGAACAACGCGACGCGACGGCGCGACGCGACTCGAACAATACAATTTCCAAGAAAACTTCACTGAATAACAATAACCGGTGTCGCGTCGCGCTGTCGCGTCGCGCTAGTCTGCACGAAGCTTTAGTTTTTGCCCTCCCTTTTCATTGTTTCAAGGTTTTTATTAGTGAAATCCTAACAAATATTAGAAATGCGGAAGTGACTTTTTTTGTTACGCTTTCACGCTAAAACGACTGAATGGAATTGGATGAAATTTGGCATAGGGGTAGACCATGACCTGGGTTAGGACATAAAATACTTTCCATCTCGATGTTCTCACGGGATCGAGACTTCTGCGTATGAAACCGCGGGGCGCAGCTAGTATTATAACAGTTCTCCTTATCCATTTCGATAACGGCGACCCTTGGAAATCAATTCCTTGCGTACGCCCTTAGATGGCTCGCTGGGCCGAATATTGTTTTGAACACCCGGTCACAACTAGAACAATAACATTGGCCTGCAGTGACATTATGTAGGTATAAGTTTAGGAGTGCTTAGGTCTCTCTATGCGTATTTGGAACTTCTCGTTAATAGCTTCATGTCGCTTTCTTCGAAAGATTTGATATTTTTGTGAATAGTAGGGCGACAAGACGACCTTTGTAAAGCGAGTCTCTCTCAATGTTTAGGATCAAAAGCGCAAGCGATAAGATATATTAGATTATTTTATTTATATTCATTTATTTCAGACTTATTTCTAGTCCATAGTTTTACACACACACATTTAAATTATAAACTATTTAAATTAAAGTGCCCATAAACCCAAAATAAAATTGTGATTCCTTAATATTAAACAATCCATTAGAAAAAACAAAAAATAGAAAAAATCAGAACCATATTATTATATCAAATAAAATGTCAAATTGTAAAATGTTATTAAAAATTAAAAATATTAAAAATAAAAATTATGTAAATTGCAAACAAAATAATAATATTACAAAAATTTATGATTTACGTCTTTACCTACCCCAAGCCTGATATTCGGGTGCATGTAAGGCCTGCCAGTGCTGCATTATGTGCATGTAATATTGCTAGAGTTCATCTTATTTTAAATGCACGGCCTTTCACTAAAGTTCATATACAAACATTTAAAATGTGTATGCAACAAGCAGTGGAGGGGCATGCAATTTTAAATTAGACTTTTGCGGACGCGTGTAATGTTCTTAGGATTGTGTACAGACTCAATAAAAATGTTGAAGTTCTTTACAATATTTATTTACTCACGATACATACTTAATTTGAATTTTTCATTTTTGAATTGTTTTTATCTTTTTATTACGGACGCTTTTAACGTGCACTACTTTCTACATTGTTCTCACATGTATAATATCAACATGAATGACGTAACCAATAATTGTAACAATATCATGATTTAAAAGAGTGTCCGTGGAGTTTCTTGCCCGTTCTTCTCCATAGGTACCTACTACGCTTTGGAAACTAGCTTCATCTTTCTGACTGACCGACCCCTTGACAATTCAAAAGTGCCTGTAATTGGTTTATTTGAAATAAATTCTTTGAGTTTGGGTTTTTTTTAAACCCAATACAATCGTAGTACATACTTTATAAAGATCGAAAGGCGAGGGACAACTGAGGTTCACCGCGCATGCAACTCGAATCGAATGCAAAATGTGTCCGTTAGCGTTCCTCTACAAGACGATCTCCAGTTTGCTAGTAATCAATCTGCCTAGCCTTTTCCCAACTATATTGGGGTCGGCTTCCAGTCTAACCGGATGCGGCTGAATATCAATATTTTACATGGAGCAACTGCTTATCTGACCTCCACAACACAGTAACTGTATACGATACCCCTTGGTAAGACTGGTTGTCATACTTTCGGGATTCTGACGACCCGTAACGACTGTCAAAGATCCATAAATGACAGCCGGGACCAACGGCTTAACGTGCTTTCCGAGGCACGGAGGAGTCTCGGTATGTAAAGATGGTCACCCATCCACAGACCAACCCCGGCCGGTATCTTATCCTGATGAATCGACCCGTGCGGCAGCTCCAGTTTGCTAGCATTGTACAAAAATCTTTAATCATTCCTTTCATTGCTGACGGTACTGTAATCATCTCGGAGGCCATCTTTTAACGTTACGGTCGTCATAACAATATACGTTCATAATGTCTTATTTGAGATCCTGAACAAGTTATCCTCAGTAATGGCCACTACAGGAAGCACATTATGAGTTCAGTAAACAAAGAAAGATATACTTTATGGGCTATAAAACAGCAGTAATTCAATAACGACACACTTCAGGTGATAACTGAATGATAATGGAGATACGGAAGTATTGGTATGGGTACAAATATAACTGTCAGCCCTTGCACGCCAGTCGGGAGTACCTACTATGCACCTGGCCTTTCTGAAAACTAGTTTTTTTTTAGGGCTTCGCCCGCGTGCCTTTGGGGAATTATCCTACTGGAACGTTCGAACTCTCTGTTCACCAAACATAAGATCTGTATTTCTTTACCTATGTTAACAAATAAATAAATAAACGTATTACCGGGATAAAATGTATTAATCCGAGTCATAAACTATCTGTGTGCCAAATTTCATCCAAATCCGTTCCGCCGTTTTTACGTGACTGAGTTACAAACATCCAAACACGCAAACATCCAAACATCCAAACTTCCAAATATTCAATCATCCAAATATCCAAACATCCAAACATTCAAACATTCAAACATTCAAACATCCAAACATCCAAACATCCAAACATCCAAACATCCAAACATCCAAACATCTAAACATCCAAATATACTCACATTTATAATAATAGTAGAAAAGTAGGATTTATATTTGAGTAGAGATTAGAAGAAAGTGTATTATAAAAGTTTATATTAATATAAAAACAAAAGGAATATGTAAAGATCTTAGCAGGTGCCATTCTGTAGTTTCTGCCAATCGCAATGGGAAGAATTTCCCCTTCCTGAAATACGAGGAAAATCATGAAAATTACGAAACTCAAAACCGTAAATTAACGCAATCCGACCTCACATTTTGACGCGTAGGTATTTGCATAAACTGTTACAATTTATAGCTCGTTTCAGCGCCCGTCTTATCTAATGTTCATAATGACTCTTTTAAAGACCCTTTACCTATCAATTAAAAACAAATAAACAGAAGTCTCACAAAAACATTCAACAATTTCTACATTTATATCTACATTTTTTGGGCAGTACAATAGAGAATACTCTTTAGTATTTTATTCTAATATTAGCAAAAGTAGCACATTTCAGTTAAGGACAAGAAAGTGTGAGGTTTTGTTAACCATGTTAACTAGAGGTACCCACCTTACCTATAATTATGTTTAATCCTGATATATATTTATGTTCTAACGCTGTCCGTACTGTCACAGAACTTGCTGTACCGTAAAATATGAAAAAGTGGTCTTTTAAACGCACGTTTTCTGCTAAAATAAAACGTAATCAACCTCTAATAACTGTCTCAATACATTTCTCTAGCAGTAACTTTGTATTTATCTCCATATGACCCACCTGACCTAAGTGGACATTTATTTTGTTAAAGTACGAAGTTCTTTGATTAGCATGGCATGTGGTCGCCTCATTTGCTCCTAAGCCGAGCTTACCAATGATAATAATGCCTGCTTTCACACTAGGTGACCTCACTTGGATTTTCAACGCTTGGGTCAGCGCCGAAAGAAGAAAGTCCAACAGCACGCTTTTATATATTCATTAATTTGGGTGTCACTGACTGTTACCTTGTGAAAACGGCTTCACTTTGAAACAAATTCAAACTTCGAACTACAAAAATTCTAGAATTTAGATTCGAATTTCGAGTCTGATTAAAGGGTGATTTTGTTTTAAAACTTGGAATTGAATGGCAATTTATTAGATACTTGAGACATTTTTGCTTGAAATTGGAATGGTGTCTGAGGCTGATGATAATAAAAGTTGATTTGCAAATAAATGCAAGCTTATTTTGAAGGTATTATAAAAATATAAATATTCCAAAAATAATACATATGTTTAAGTATATCTTTTTCTTGTTAGTGTATTTAGGGTACGTACCTGCAATTAAGAATATTTCTGACTTTCTATTTTGAATCTTCGTCAATTTTCGTCGCTTCAGCGCTTAGCTCGTGACCAGGGGGTCTACTCCCTAAGCGAAAACCATAGTATCAGTCGAAGTTACGGGCGCTTCAAGCTCCGTCTTACTGTTGGTATGTCGGTAAGTGAGACCGAGCCGAAAGAGCCCGTAACTTCGACCGAAACTACGGGATTTTGCTTCAGGTAATCCCCAGGGGGGAAAGGCACGTTTTTCGTAGAATACTAGAGAGCCTTCTAAGTGCAGACACCAAAAGACGATTTGTCTTTTTTCACCAGAAGTTTTGAATAAACACTTGTCAAGTAAAATAATAACGTTGTATAAGTACAATGGTTTAAAGTAGAAAATAATCTTATTAATTATGGGATCCAATATTTCCCAATACGCTTATATGCTATGGGATCTAACATTTCCCATCACGCTTATGTATGCTATGGGATCCAACATTTCTCAACACGCTTATGTCCATTGTATTTATTTTTTCACCCGTCGGCTACACTTACGGGGAGAGTCACCCCTAATTGTTTTTTTCGTGATTTCACTACACCATTGCTTAGATGTGCTCAAAATTTAGTATTCTCACTAAAACTCACTGAATATTTTATTGTTGTGTATTTTTCTTGAATTAATGAGGAACAATAAAATCTACCGCACACAAGTCTTTTCTGCCGCCACTACTTTTACTGTTTAGTGTCCAAAATAATAATTATAAATATTAAAATATACCTAACTAAAAATACATATACACACATAAGCTCACGCTTTTTCCCCATGAAGGTAGGTAGAAACTCACCTGCTACTACGCTTACATACGCTTATATCCTTTTGCTTCGTTTACGTTCATACATCAAGGGACCTACTCTCTAAGTCCATACGAAGATACGGGCCCGTCCGAAAGAAGTTCCAAACTTCGGAGTGAGCCATACCCCCGATTAATTAACTTTTTTGAGCGGACGAAAATACATCGGGAGTAGGGACAACTGCCAAATCGTGGTATCATTCATTCTTAAAGGCCTGTGCAGACCAGCGCGACGCGACGGCGCGACGCGACTCGAACAATACAATTTCTTAGAAAACTTCACGGTATAACAATAACCGGTGTCGCGTCGCGCTGTCGCGTCGCACTAGTCAGAACAAAACTTAAGTAGGGCCCCAAACTAATCTTATGTCCGTAGGTGATACGGGGTAGGAAACTACGAATTTCGTGCTTAGTGAGTAGACCTCCAGATCTACGCACGCCGGTTGTGAGTACTACGCAGCTGACCTTTTTTAACTAAAAGATAATACACTGTGACATTTTAGTCGTCTTATATCCAATGACTAATAAACATTCATAAAAATTAAAATAAAACATACAATTTAAAAAATTATTAAATTTTTTTTTACTCCTATTGGTATTTTATGTCGGGTACATTGAGTGGCCCTTTGTAAGACGACTAAAATGTCACGGTGTATATTTTTTTAATTTTTAATTAATGTGTTGTAGTCATTGAATACACGCCGTGGGCTGCTCTTGCAAGACGACTAAAATGTCACGGTGTAAAACTAAAATAATATAAATATTTTTGAACTGACATTCTACTTTGTTTGCTTTGGGGTCACACATTTGTACTATTTACAATATTTTGTAAGTTAGTTTATAAGATCTTACGTGCAACCATTTGTGTCCCAAATGAATAAATAATAAAAATAATTATATTTATGAAGACAACAGTTTTAAATGTCTTCCCATTTCATTTTAGCAGTTAATTTTAAAATGGTTTAAAAAAAACTATCGATTCTCGTTGATCTGGTAGTCACAAGCTAAAATGCAAAGTGTTTCAAAGGACATGTTACAAAAAATAGAGTATTGAAGGCTGGACTAAAAATCTAGTTACGTTTGAGAATTCAGCCGTTAGTAGGTATTTAAAACAACAATTTCGTTATAAAAACACTGGATAAAGTTAATTCGTACGTGGGAAAATGCTTGAATAATCTAATAGCTTCACACCGCACAGTTTGTTCAAGCTTGATTTAATTTACTTTGCATATAGCTTTTTAACTAAAGCAACTTTTATTTTAAATTGTTCTGAATTTTGACATTTTCAACGTGTAACACACTCCGTATTGCTCGTCGAGTCGGTGAGCTCCTTAGGTATCGGGTTGAGCTACACGATTACTGACACATGCATGCACTGACTGGACAGGTACACTCAAATCTGTGTGGTGCTTTCTCCAAAGGACCTTCTCAAACACTAATCTGCATGGCCGTCATAATTACTATGGCCTGACTAAGATTATGTCTGGACTTTATGAGACAGTGATCTCTGAGTTTATTTTGGTGTTTCTTCTCATAGTAGTCGTATGAAAATAACCCATCTCATCTAGTTAAAAAAATCCTTTCATTCTGACGTGTAGACCGAGTTGTAGAGCTATAGGTATATTTTTAGCTAATTTACAGATATAAATATCATTAATTTTTTTTTTTGGTTCAGTAGTAATAAAAGGAACGCTTATAGTTTCGCCTCTATCGTGTCGCATCTATATGTATCCAAGAAATACTAATTATTTTTCTATTATCAGACTGAGCGTTATTTACCAGTCAGACTTCCATTCAACTAGAAATATTTACGTTCCAAGAAACTTATTGTTATAAACCCATTTCAATACTAATCCAATCTTCCTTCAATTCAACTTAGAACATTAGGAATGCTCAAAGATATTATTTTCTTGTTTCCAAGAAGCAGAAATGCTCGTTTTGACGAACAGTTACCGGCACCTAAATAAAAGTTTCGGCTCTTATCCGAGCGTTGAAAATCCAAGCTCAATTTTAGTCAGGCATTCATTTTGGAGTAGCCTAGTGCTCTTGTTAGTATGAAACGGTAAGTTCTTGAGACGCTAACACTTAGCTTATTTATGACATCAAAAGACATTATTTCTCCACTTTGTTTAAGTTCCAAGAAAGTGATTTAATTTGTTTTCCATCGTCTAAGCATCTGTGAGATCTACTTAAGAACGTAATTACAATGGCCCTTGGAAATAATGAGATAGGAATGAGTATTTACGTAGTGATGGGGAAATTATAATGATGAGAGCCAAATGTAGAAAGTGTTTGTCAAATACGTGTTTGATAATTTGTTTTTCGATTTGTGATGATTGGTTTGAGGTGTTTTCCTTGTTTTTATGAGATAAGTACGTGTTCGAAACATTATTTGATTTTTATTGACGTTATTGAACTCAAACTTTTGCGAGTCTTTTTTTTTAGGGTGGGAAATTATCAACTAACTTCTCCCGCTCTGGGCGGAGCGGGATGGCGTGTCAGAACCTTACTGACTAAAACCTACCCGTGTTCCTTCAGTTGCCTGTACGTTGCCAGGGGCCACGGTATCCCTTTCGGACTTTCCCGCGACCCCGGCAGGCATCGGTCCTAGCAGACCCCTTCCGTTGTGCTGACATCTCTTTGAGGCGTGCGTGGAACCCAACGCGCCGTCGACCCGGGCCTGGTCTTTATCGGACGGCGAGCTACCCATTGCTCACCGTCCGCAAGCCCGCGCCTACGGTGGCCGGGAATCGGCCTATGATTCTCGACGCCCAGAGCGTCTCCTGCGGTGGATAGGGGCGTGAGGGCGTGAAATTTGCATTTCTAATTTCCTGTTTTTTAATTTATTGAGTACTAGCTTCTGCCCGCGACTTCGTTCATGTGGAAGTCGTAAGACACAATTTACTACAGTAACAGCCACATTTTTATAAAACTTCCCTGTATACTACGTTTGTAGTTTTGTTCTCAGCAGCCAAAATATAAGTTTTTTAATTTATTGAGTATTTGAAGCTAAAAGTTTTGAAACTCAATACTCACTACATACGCAAAACTTTATTTGTATTCCATAATGTGTATGTACTTATGTGGTAAGTTAAAATCATTATATGTGATTACTTTGGACCCTGACGGGTAGAGCAAAATCATAGGACAGAGGAAGCTTTGAAAAACTTAGTTAATCTTCTGGACTAAAGCTAATTATTATTAATTCTAGGTATTTTATCACTATTTCAGGTGAAAGCCCGCGAAATTCAAAATTACTTTGCAAAAATGTAAGAAATTTCGTATATTTCAGGCTTCGTTAATCATCATCTTAAAAAAAGAGTTTTACATGTTCTCAAGATTCCATTCTCAATTCAGAAACCGCGTGTATGTCCAGTTGTGAAATAAGAATGTGTTTTGTCTTTTTTTTTTTTTTTAATAGTTACACTAATAATGTTTATTCAATATAACATTAAAGGTAGGCATAAAATTTACAAATTGTTTTGTCTTAAAATATTTTTTATATAAAGAAATATTCGAAATTATGCTTGAAATTTTAATTAATATGCTCTGAAAACAGCGAAGGAAAACCTCGTGCGAAAACGGGAATGTTCTAGAATAAAACAAATCGAAGACATTTGACATCCGCCAACCCGCACTGGGCTTGGTGACTTACGGCCCACTCCCTAACATAGAGGCCCGTGTCCCAGCAGTGGGAACATTATAGGCTGATTGTAGTGATGCTTGTAATGCCATTATGGGTTTTCGACTAACATAAAACGACAATAAAACTTTACCGCGTTAAAAAATAAAAATGTCGCAGCGCTGGTATTCTGATCGGGCCATCAGAATACCAGCGCCGCGACATTTTTATTTTTTTAATGTCACGGCATCATGCTGAGATAGGAGCCTTTTGGCCTCGTACAGGACTTAATTCTTTAAATTTTAATGTTACTTTGTTTTTTATTTATGTTGAGTGTGTTTTTAGTTTAATGTGTGATTTCCTGTGCGAGTCTCAATAAATACTTTTTCTTTCTTTTCTTTTTACTATTAAAATTCTTTTTCCAAGCTTTAGTACCGAACAAATATCCTAGGCTCGGATCGAAGTCACCGTAGTTTGCATCAAATATTTAAAATGTATTCACAAGGGGTCGGGAATTACCGAGCGATACTAAAGAGAGATAGAGTTGTTAACTTTAATGCCACAGACATAACCTGTTGGGTTAAACCACCGTTAAAGTCTAACTGAACTCGAGTTAACGTCCGTGGGTAGGTAAGTACTTGTACACGTAGATGTTCAGCTGAGAATTTTCATTATTATGCGAGTGAAACTGTTTTAAAGTTGGAGTACTCTGGGCGATGAAGTGGGCAACATGATGGTTGCCTCAGAATAAAAATTTTGTTAATTCAGGGATCAGATACTTTTGAACTGTCAAGCAGTCTGTTAGATAGTCAAGCAATTTTGTTTGTCAAAAACGTAAAATTTGTAGAATCATAACCAATTGCCAAAAAAAAACACTATAATCATTAGCAGAGGCAGTGGTTACATCTCGTTGTCGACGCTACGCCATGCTTGGCCACAGTCGCTGGCAACTTTTTTACTGTGTTTTTGAGGCGAAATGACAAGTTAGACTAATATTTTGAGTTAGTAGTACACTCGAGAGCAATGAATCCGGGTCACTTAAAGAATCCTAAAAATCTCGGAAACTAAAAATGCTAGGTTAATGCAATAAATTGTATTTAATAGACAATGTAATACTCCTTAAATGAAGGTATTAAAACTTCTTAGTTATTGTAAAGTTATATCATAAAAAAATCAAATTTGAAAAAGGGCCACTTTCGAAAATGGAACTACGAAATTACAGCATTTGGTTTTGCTTTTGTTTGTAATCTGTCATTTATGTGGGTACATAAACCATGTTGATAGTACTCTATATTCATTATTCAAGCTGAAATTATGTCGCTTACGCCTGAAGAATGCACCAGAATACTTACAATGCTGGAAACCGGCCGGAGTCAGCGCGATACAGCCAGGACTGTCGGTGTGTCGCTGTCAACAGTACAAAGAGTTCTCCGACGTTACGAAGAAACTGGTTCTAACCTACGCAGACCAGGAACGGGCAGAACCAGGTGTACCACAGCACGAGAAGACCGATACTTGGTGAACACCATGCTTCGAAATCGCTTTCTCACAGGAACTGAACTCACAAATCAGTTTCGACGCCTCGGAGGAAGTAACCCAAGTGCATGGACAGTAAGACGTCGGCTTGCTGAATCTAACTTAAAACCCCTTAGACCTGCAAACGGCCCTAAACTGGAGCGTGGGCATCGTATTTCAAGACTAAGATATGCCCAGAGCCACGTAAATTGGAGTATTGAAGATTGGTCAAAAGTTATGTTCTCCGACGAATCAAAATTTATGCTCTACAAGCACGATGGAAGACACAGAGTGTATCGAAGACCAGGGGAAAGATTCAAGCAAGCATGCATCGAAGAAAAAGTAGCCTACGGTGGTGGGTCTGTACTTGTGTGGGCCGGAATTTCTTCTGAAAGTCGCACAGAGCTGGTGATCATAGAAAACGGCTCTTTAACTAGCGTAAGATATGTGGAAGAAATCCTCAATGATCACGTTGGTCCATTTATGGTCAATTTAGGTGAGGATGCTATATTTATGCATGACAATGCCCGACCTCATACAGGTAGGATTGTGAATGACTACCTTCAAGAGATGAACATTACTCGTATGGAGTGGCCAGCGCGCAGCCCGGATATCAACCCGATCGAGCATGCTTGGGACGAGCTAGGCAGATGCGTAAAACAACGAAACCCTCCCCCAATCACGCTTCGTGAGCTCAAAATTGCTCTCACAGAGGAATGGGAGAATATTCCCCAAAATCGTATAAGGAACTTGGTGTACAGCATGCCAAACCGCGTAAACGCAGTAATGGAAGCACGAGGAGGCAATACGAAGTATTAAAATTCAAGAAAATCGTAATAAAGTTCAAAAATTTCATGTTTCCTATTTTTGTTTTAAGGAGAGATCAGCAGTTTTTTTCTTTATGTAATTTTGTGTTAATAAAATGTATGGTGACTCATATTTTTTTTACTTTCATTTAAGGAGTATTACATTGTCTATTAAATACAATTTATTGCATTAACCTATCATTTTTAGTTTCCGAGATTTTTAACATTCTTTAAGTGACCCGGATTCATTGCTCTCGAGTGTATTTGGTTAAGTGATAGAAAGTCTTAAACGATAAAGAACAAAGAACAGTTACTGCGAATTTCACCAGTGACACTGAACGCGATCAGCATATCTAAACAGAGTTCAAAAGCTGTCAGTGCCAATATTCCAAAGAAAATAATGACACTGACACACTTCTTTGTAACAATTTATTTGATTTAAAAGAGTGTCCGTGGAGTTTATTGCCCGTTCTTTTCCATAGGTACCTACTACGCTTTGGAATGGGCAACTAGCTTCATATTTTTGACTGACCGATTCCTTGACAATTCAAAAGTGCCTGTAATGGTTTAATTGCAATAAATGCTTTGATTTTGAGTTTGAAACATGGTTTATATGCTGATCGTGTTTAGTTTTATTGGTGAAATTCACCATTAAACATTAAACATTCAGCTTTTCATCGGGCTACGCAATACTTCTTCCAGAAAACTCCAAATATCAGACTTATCACATCCATTTTCTATCTTAAAATTCCCGAAACCACCTACTTTATTGGCATATTTACTTGCACCATTACCCAAATAGATGTTTTCCTATAACCTACTCACAGAAGCGGAATAACTCCAACTCATCGAAAAAGATTACCCATTACCCAGTTACCTCCTATATTTGCTGACAAGACTAACGGAGCGTTTTTCGCGCAAATATAGAATATTTTATGCCATGCTTACATTTGAGCCAACGAGTGCTTATTTGAAAAGGTGATAATATATTCAAGCGTGCGCGTGCGGTTTTATGAAAAAAATTGGCTGAAAAGATATACCTATCGTTCTGTTACGATTTACGTGTGGTGTTTAGCGTTAAGAAATGGCTATAGAGTATCTACTTATACAATTAAAATTATCTTAAACTATTTTGTTCCGTTGATACGGTGATAAAATTACGAGCCGATAAAGGTTCCCGCGGACAGGTGTGACGAGACGGCGCGACGCGATTCAGGTACAAAAATTTCCGTGAAGTTTTCATAGAAATTATTCCACTACAGTCGCGATGCACCGTCGCATCGCTCCGGTGGCCTTAAGTCTACCCTGAAATGAAAGAAATGGAAGAATTTTAAATTAAAAATTTCAGCTTTAAAATATTCATTGCCGTTCTTTCAGTTTCGGCCATTAATAGAATTCCGACAGCCTAAAACCACAGAATAATTCCACCATAGGGTAATATGGAAGGATTTGTGATATGTATGTAAAACGTATGGATTATGTGAAACGAGTTTCAGCAACGCGATGTTATCTTGTAATATGTAAATACATAACGAAAGCACTGTATTTTTTATTCATGATTTGAATTGAAATGTATGCTGTCTTTTATCTAAAGTTTTCATTGAACATTAATAAAGAAGTGACACTCCGTATTAAATGAATATGGTACACGCATTTGAAATACTGAAAAATTGTCCCGGAAATTACCTCCTACATACAAACTTACAAACAAACGAACAAAAATTGTCTCTTTATAATATTAGTATATGACTGCCTCGTGTCTAGTTGTCGTAAGCGCTACTGGTGAGCATGAGGTCCTAGGTCCGATTCGTCGGTCGGCAAAGTGTTGTTGAGTTTTTCGATCTGGAATTTCTCAGTAGCAGCCGAAATTTGGATTTGTAGTTGATGGCTACAGACGCGCCTTCTATTACATAGGACTTAAACATTACTGGCGAAACCTAGGTGTACTATAGGTACATATCTGCCTAACTCTTCCGGGATCACAGGCGTAATGATATATTTATGATTACAAAGGCTAGATAATATAAACGGCTTGGAAATCTAAACTAGTTATTAAAAAGCTGTCTAAACTTCATCATCTAGCTAGACCTCTTAATCATGCCTTTTAATTACATCTGTGATCGATTTTAACCTTAAGACAGGTATTAAAATGGCGCTGGCGCTTCTAAAGAGGGCTTTGTTTGACGTAATTGAGTTGTTATAAATTTAATAATGGAGAGATTAAAATATGCTCTCCGTAGGAACTTACTACGCTTTGGAGTGGGCAACTAGCTTCATCTTTCTGACTGACCGATCCCTTGAAAATTCAAGGGTACCTGTAATTGGTTTATTTGAAATAAATGCTTTGAGTTTGAGTTTGATAAACCTTATAAAATGGTTTGTTGAAAGTGAAATCATAATTTCATCAGACAAACAACTCTATTTTTAGGTGCGTAAGCTAGCAAATAAAAGTATATTATAGAAAAATTGTCGTAACAATTTATTTTTCTATAATTTCCAAAAAATATCACAATTGACGTGTATCGAAGTCAGACCAAATAAAAAACGAAGACATAGAGCGCTGCGTACAATACGGTGAAGCATGCCAAATCTACACCCTACACTCACACGCACACATTTACAATCAAACTACACCTCACTAAGTGCACACATGTTTACGAAACCGGCCTCACTTCACTGTTGACAGCGCTCTATCTTGGATTTTTATTTGGCCTGCGGTACTGAATAAAATTATCATTTACCATTTTATCTGAGCTTGCGGTGTAAGCATGAACTTCATGTTACGCACTGAACTTCAAACTACATTTTTAATTTGTTCACTCCTTTTTCATGTATAATTATAAGTCTGTTATAAGATAAAGAAACTACCAAAGTTTGACAGTTAACAAAACGCCATTGATATTAAGTCCGAATAAATAAATAAAGTAGTAAGATGTGGATGTACCATCGAAGAAGTTCATAAATCTAACCACCGTAAGTACTTTTCTTGCTTGCAGCGCTCGGCGGCTATACAACCGGGCTAGTAACAGATGTGGTCATCGTGTTCACGGGATTTTATTTTGAAATTGGTTAGTTATGAACTTCTTTGATGGTACTAACCACGTCTGACTAACCCTTTGGGAATACAGGCGTGAATTTTTTTTTTTGTTTTTTCTAGTCGCCATAGACCACAGAGTACGGAGACGCCTTGCCGGCTGCCGTTAGAGACGTCACTGTCAACAGTTTTCATAGTAACTAAGCGTGTCAGTAACCGTCACTAATTACTCATTGAAACTGACGGCCAATGACAATTCTATGTCCCGTGACAGCTAGCTTGCGCTCAGGGACACTGAACTGGGATATTTACGAAGTTGCCAACTTTTAGGATAAGCGCTCGGTTTCATGGAATGAAAAATGTATTAAATAGCTCCTATTTAATACATTTTTCATTCCATGAATCGAAAAATGTATGTGTTTTGTGAAACTCAAAATCAAACTCAAAGCATTTATTTCAAGAAAAAAAAAAAAAAAAAACGTGTTTATTCTGCACAAACTAAACGCACTTTACTAAAAAAACAAAATACAACACCACCTTACAAATAAGCCAAAAGCCTCGTATCCATTATTAACACACAAAAGTTTGACACATAACAAACAGCAACAGCAGATACTTTTGAATTGTCAAGGAGTCGGTCAGTCAGAAATATGAAGCTTTCAAGTTGCCATTCCAAAGAGTAGTAGGTTCCTATGGAGAAGAACGGGCAAGAAACTCCACGGACACTCTTTTGAACATAATGTGACTATAATAAAACTATTAAGTAAGTGTCTTCTCTAGTATTATTTTTCCTACAGCTTTGGTTTGCTTTAATCATTTTTTTCAATTGTTTTTGGTTGCGGTTTTGAGCACATGTGTGAGTTTTATTGAAAATTCCATCGTTATACAGTTAACAAAAAAAAAGAATACGCGAAGTGATAAAAATATTCCAGAAAAAACAAACTTAAAACCAAAACACGTTGAAATAAAACATACGTTACACAAACTTGTTTGG
This sequence comes from Agrochola circellaris, assembly GCA_914767755.1. Classification (NCBI taxonomy): domain Eukaryota; kingdom Metazoa; phylum Arthropoda; class Insecta; order Lepidoptera; family Noctuidae; genus Agrochola; species Agrochola circellaris. The sequence continues at coordinate 14,472,642 of OU611863.1, read as the reverse complement.
TCCTCTATAAAGTTTATTCCGTAACTGCCACTCAATCAAGCCTTTACAACTGAAAATCACGAAAAGCCCAAACGTCCTCAATCACACCGATTTAATACGGTCGTTTGAATTAAAACGCAGTCGTAAATTGACACCGTGTACCTACTGTAACTTTTAGGCTACTATTGTAAATTTCGCGCACTAAACGGCCACGACCACGACAGCGACCTAGTAAAATATTGAAACCGATACGAATCGCGTACTTGGTCGCAACGGTCAACTAGCCGCACACCTTATAATACCACTAGACGTGGTCGTGGCGCGCGTCGGAGCGGTAGATCTCTTAGATATGGCGCATACTATGCGACATGCGACTGCGACAGCTCGGTCTCTGGACGCAACGACAAGGTGCGGCTGTGGCCGATAATTTTAATATATTTTGTTCAAATGTTTACATAATTTGTTTTGATTCTGAATGTTCTAATAAATCAATTTGATAAACTAACCACAGAGGATATTGTAAATCGGGCAAAACTGGACTAGACTAATTTAGCTGATAGATGTAAGTTAAAACATTTTTCAGATCCTGGTGAAAGCCGAGATTATTAATGCAAAAACCATTAGAACCACAGATTATTATCGTCAAATAATGCAAACTAAAATCCATGTAATTGCACCAACATTTGACGAATTTTATCTACAGCTGTAGGTTTCGTAAAAGCTGTTTATTGAACTTTCAACACTTATCTGCTAAGTTCAACTTCAATTGTTTATAGTTGGACTTACCAAATAAGTGTTTGTATTATAACTGTAATTCAGACCTTGATCCATCTGATGTAAGTAATACACACTACTTATAAGCTATGTTAGTAAAAAATGTTATACAAATATACATATTATCTGTTGCACTCATCTGAACCACCGGCTACATGCACATGTACCCAACGCGCCATATTGGCGCAGCACGGCTTATTAGTATCACTGATGACCTTCAGAATGCGCTCCCACGCACCCTACGCATCATGGATACAATCCTTTTTTGTAGGATGGTATTGAAAGCATCAGTAAGTGCTTCGTCAAAAATTCCTGATGCACTGCAGTAACGTGGAAGCCCCAACAACATTGTGAAGGCATTATTATTTAGTCGCATTTATTCATTGAATTTCAATGAATATGCGACTAACACCATTCCAAGTTATAGGCTTCATAACCATAATCTCGGCCCCTATTCTATGGGATGATGCCAACAGCGGGTCCAATTTACACCCCTTCCCAATTCCATTGGGAATCACAGGCTTTACTGCTATAAAATAGGTAGAGATCCATTTTACGAGCTTTACGTCTACAACTAATAAATTCAAAGTTCCGAATGTTCTTTTAACGTTACGATACGGTGTGAATTGTGATAGACGGATTTATGTGTCGGTGGAGTCGTACACACTGGTTTTTATGTACGTTGTTTTTTTTAAATTTTGTTGGCGTGTGATCGGTGTAAGTAGTACAAAGTATTTCAATATTCCTCCGCTCGGAATACCCTCTTTATGGCGTTGTTGCAACAGCTACTTAACATACTGCTGACTATTCTTTACTTTTAGTCGTATCTATGTATAAAAAATTGATTAGGTATCTAAAAACTGATACAGTGATGAATTCAATATTATTCTGTTAAAATAAGTTTTATATATTTCGAGGCATCAATCAACTCGGCCCAACGCAGACCACTGCTGGTTATGGGCCTCTCCCAGGCCGCGCCACGACACCCTGTCCTCCGCCTTCCGTATCTAGTTTGTCCCCACCACGGAGCGTCCCAAACTGCGCTTGCCGATATGCGGTCTCCACTCCAGGACTCGTCTGCTCCACCTGCCATTGCTCTTCTGCAAACGTGGCCAGCCCGCTGCCACTTCAATTTACTAACACGGCAAGCTATGTCGGTTAGTCCGGTTCTTTTCCGGATAATTTAATTTTATCCTTAGCATTCCCTTGCTTTTTCTCCGAGCATAGCATGCTCCATAGCACGCCAGGCATATTTCCAAGGTATTGTTTATAATCATTTACTAGGACCACAGATGGATCACTCTGCATTTTAGGTATGAAGCTACAAGTAGGTTCGCGGCGGGCTCGACTTGTCGAATACAGTGGGCGTAATGTAGTCAGAAGATATTAGAGTAACGCGGTAGAAAGAGAGGCAACTTCTAGTTGAATACGAGTATAACTGTCGGTAATAAGCGCTGTGCGACCTGAATTGTACTTTATTGTGCCGTCGCAAGAGTCACTTTTTATTTAAATGATTTTGTGTAGTATCCCATCTGTACTAATCTGTGCTAGAACACAAAATTGATTTATCTGTCCGCTTCGAGGGTTATGTTAAAGATTGAAATATTAAAAAGCCAATTCTTTCGAAAGATCTCTATTAATAAAATTACTGTAGAATCCTGTTGATTCCGTAAATAAATAAGAATACATCATTACACTGTCTCATCACCACACCAAGCTTCCTGTGGAGGCACGCTTCACTTTCAACCGATTCCCGCCATTCGTGGTAAACTGACAGTTGACATTAGTGACAGCGACCTCACTGCTGACGTGCAGGAGATAGTGTTTACATCTCATAAATATATTTACTACAATTAGTACATATGTATTAGGTATTAACAACAAACTAATAGAAATTCATCTCAAACTTTACAATATTATAATATGTTCTACAGTTTCTGCCTGTAAATTAGGTATTATTTCATAATTTTAAGCTTCAACGTTTTTTTTAGTGTTGGTATTGCACGTGACTTTACTGAAAAATCTAATCATAATATTTTGAAACACAGCAGATGCCCTCTGTTTTAGTAAAACATGTCTTAATTTATTATTAATTGCTGTGTTATTATTTAAAGCTTGATTAAGTAAACTTGTCTAAAAACTATTTGTTGAATAAGACAAGTGTTGAAAGACATAATATGTTTGAGGTTATGTTTATGTTTTGATTCGAATTTTGACGCGAATGAGTTTAAATTTAGAAGATCACGAGGATTTTAGTTTGATCCATAATCCTATCAAGTCTGATGGTAATAATCTGTGGTTTACGATCAACTCTTCATTGCTAAGCGATTTTACTCTATTCATTATTAAGAGTGTGGTATACTAACTAATATTATATCGTATTCTATTAAATGAGCAATATTTGTGAACGTGATTACACATTCACATTCACGTTCTTGAAACCGGCTCTAACGATTTCGATGAAAGTTACAATAAACGGGTATACAGGGGCCGAAAAATCGATCTAGCTAGGTCTCATATTTGGGAAAATTCCTTTTCTCCGTGTTTTCACCCGAGCTGAGGTCGGTCGACCGGTACTTATTATAATTGCGAAAGTGAGTTTGTTTTTTTGTTTGTTTGTTTGTTACGCTTTCACGCTAAAACGGCTGATCGGATTTAGATGAAATTTGGTACATGGGTAGACCATAACCTGGAGAAGGACATAGGATGCCTTTCATCTCGATATTGCTACGAGATCAAGACTTATACGGGTGAATCCGCGGGGCTCAACTATAGATCAAAATAAATGCTGTTAGTTGTATACTTACAATATGATAAAAAATTCAAAGAAAACAGTTAAGTTCTAAGTATGCGTATAACCTATGTTGTACTACACTAAACAGTAAACACCATCCTATACATAACTACAGATCTATTTGCCACCATATTGCATCACAAAATCCCGAAAAAACCGTTAAAGCCGTTTCTAGGACGGGTCTCGATTAAAACCGTTATCTCCCTCGCATCGGTTAAGGGTCGAATAGAAGGGATTACCACAACTGGTAGAACCCGTGTTTGTTACAAATAACATCACACTTGCGATCTTCTGGGTTAAGCCTTTGTCACATTAAATGCGTGACGGTAGCTATATTGGTATATGTTTGTTTGGGATGGTTTAAGAGATGGTAAATGGAAGATTGGTCGTACGATGGGCTTTCATTGTTAAGTCAAGCGAGTGTGTCAACTTCTTTAGGCCAGGGCCGTGACATAGGGCGGTGCATCTTGTGGCGCGGGGCAGCGCTCGAATGTTCCGGCGCCGCTCTCCTCTCCGCAAATCGCACCGGGGCGACTCAGGGCACGCTCTACATAACTTCTAACGTTTGTTCTCGCCGCAGTCGCAAACGCAGGTCGCAGGTCGCCACCACTGTGTGAATCGCCCGGAGGACATCGTGGAGCATACGTTGGTCTGCCCGGTTTTGGCGGGGCACCGCCGTGTCCTTGTAGAGGCGATCGGCGGCAGTGATCTCTCGCGTCCGGGCCTGGTGCAGGCCATGGTATGAAGCGAGAGGGCGTGGGAAACCGTCACCTCCTTCTGCAAAGCAGTAGTATTCGCAAAGGAGGAGGCGGAGCCTGTGAGGGAAAGGTAAATTTCGCGCCCTCACGTTCCTAGCCGCCACAGGAGACGCCCTGGGCGTCGTGAATCGCAGGCCAATTTCCGACCACCGTAGGCGCGGGCTTGCAGACGGTGAGCAATGGGTAGCTAGCCGTCCGATAAGGACCAGCCATGCTATTCTGTAAATATCTCACCGTGAAAACTTGGGTGAAGTGAGCTGTCAATAGTGTCAATCCCTGTGGAATGACAGCTCACTCCACGCTCACTTCACCTAAGTTTTCACGGTGAGACGGTTACAGAATAGCACTGCAGGCCCGGGTCAACGGCGCGTTGTGTTCCACGCGCGCCTCAAAGAAATGTCAGCACAACTGACGAGGCCCGCTAGGACTGATGCCTGCCGGGGTCGTGGGAAAGCCCGAAAGGGATATAGTGGCCCCTGGCAACGTGCAGATAACTGAAGAAACACGGGTGAGTTTTAGTCAGTAAGAGTCTGACACGCCCTCCCGCTCCGCCCAGAGTAGGAGAAGTTATTTAATAATTTCCCACCCAAAAAAAAGGGACGCAGGTCGCGCGAGCAGTGATGTCATGGCCAAGGGGTTAGGTACACTTTACGCTCTTTCTGCTGAATCTGCTATACTCGGCTTCAGTCGATCAGAAACGCTGAATCGCGAATATGCTCCAGTCGTAAGTTTTCACGTCCTTTGTGTGGTCATTATTTTTGCTATTTTTACGCGACGGAAAGTTTGTCGTGCTAATGCTAGACACACATGGAGTAACTTAAGTCGCCAGGGGCTCGCTGGCGATTTTAAAATCTGACAAGCACACACAGGTTTTGACGATAGCGTAAAATCGGTTGTCAAATTCTGTGTGTTGTCATGACGTTTTGAAACCGCTGCATGCGCTGCAATCAGAATTTGAAATCAAAGATGTGTGTAGTATATTGGTCATAACCTATCGAATCGGACATTATCATTATCCGATTCTAAAGATCGGTTCGTTGCAAAATCAATCTCAAAATGGACCATCTTCCTTCTTTTATCCGCAAAACCATAAAGTATGCAAAGATATCTACGGCAAATACTCCTCATAGAAGTCTCGAGTGTTTTGGAACCGAAAAGTATTTACTTTGTGCCTAAATTCTACCTTTTTTGAATAAAGAAAACATTATCAGTTGAAATTAAATTTACTTGGAAAGGGGTAAAGGACATCGGAGTCTGGAATATAAATGGATTTAAGAACTAGGTTTTCTAAACATTTATTTAGGACCGAATCTACAGTCGACTATTCCGAAAAATCGCTTTGAAATACAAAAATATCACATGTCGCTTTGTAACACAAACGGATTTTCAATTCAATTTGTTTTGAAGAGAACATTTTCGAAAAATTATTTCTATTTCATATAATATAATGTAGCGAAGGTCCGACAAAGAACGACCTCGTTTAAAAATAAACAAAAACTACCCCTCCCTCCCACCCCCCTATATAATAATATGGAACTTGAACATAACAGTGGCAGGTGAAATGTGGGTGTACAGTCTCTGAAGTTATGTTATAAAAATTGTACCTACGTATTTACCGTTAAACTTTGATTAAGGTTAAACAGATTATGTAAAATTCTTGTTATTTTTATTAATAGCCAGGTCAGCATCATGAAATTCGTCGCGGGAAAGGCTGAAAGGGGATACCGTGGTCCCTGGCAATGTACAGGCAACTGAAGGAACACTGGTAGGTTTTAGTCAGTAAAAGTCTGACACACCCTCCCGCTCCTCCCAGACTGGGAGAAGTTATTTGATAATTTCCCAACCTCAAAAAAAAAAAAAGCATCATGAAATTCGCTGAAAAGAAATATAAAAATAGTGTTACCGTCTCATGTTTTTGCTGAAGTTCAGAATAATCGCAGGTTTTAACAAGAAAATCATTGGATGATGAGGAAACTTCTGTGAATATATTGATCGCGAGATTCGTTACAGTTTTCCCTGAAGAGGCAGAAGCAAAAACTATATATAACATTTCCTCAGAAATGTTTAAATAAGTTCTATATGAATATAAATGCAATTTATTTAAAGTTTCCTAAGAAAATACTATACAATATCTATACATACAATTATAAATTAAGGTCGCTTTTCGTGTCTGTCTGTGTTCGCATCGTTCAAAACTTCGCTTCGGATTTTGATGCTTTTTTCAACATCATTTACTGAATTCATTCTAGAAGTATTATGTGTATAATACATTAATATTAAACCTACAAAAAATAAATCCCGAACTTTTGTGAAGTTGTAAAAATCATGTGAAACAGGGGCCGGTCGCTAGTTACGTTATAAAAACATGGAGGCTTCGCATAATGAGGGAAGACATTTTCCCCACAAACCATTAAGATCGTCGATACCCACCTTTACTTACGATAATAGAAAATAAAAAGACCTTTAAGTGACAGGATGTATGTGTCGTCTTTGACGCAAAACGGAAACTTATGTAGGTCACAGTAATGATCAATTTCCCTTTTTCATTGACAAGCCAGGGCAACATTTAAAAGTGTCGCTATAGTAAATATGGCTTCAGGAATGGTAGGTTTTCACCCCTTTTCGATTTTATTTTACTAAAATAGATTATAATGGAATATAAATAAAGATAGGGTAACTAAAACATGCCTTGACTTTTTAAATATTATGCGTGACATCTACCAACCCGCAGTGGGCCCGCGTTAGATTATAGCCCACCCCCTTTTAAAGAGAGGAGGCCTGTGTCCCAGCAATGGGAACATTATAGGCTGATTATGCTATGCTATGATGGGCTTACGGACGGAAACATTCTACCAGGATTTGTTACCAAACAAGAAATGAGCGATCATGGTCATGAATGACCGTGATATCACTGATAGGGTAGAACTTTCCTGCACGCGTAGCATGACCACCATAGAAACGGGTTTTGTCGACGGAAGAATAGACAAAATGACAGATAGACAATCACAATCTGTTATTTTGTCTATTCTCCCGATGTTTTTGTCGAGAGAGACAAAAGACATCGACCTCTTTTGTCTCTCTCGACAAAAACATCTAGTTAACTATTACTCCTAACACATGAAGCATGCTCGCAATATTATTGGTAACACCTACTAAAATATGTAATATATTTCGACTTGTAAATTATTTGGTATCGATATTGCGATGCGCGATAAGATACGGGATTTGAATGACACTTCCATTGAAGAATTGATAACAATCTCTGCCATTAGCACCAATACTTGCTATGTTTGACACGGAATAAACAAACAATTTAGAAGTATATTTTTTAAAGTAATAACATCTTGCCTTTATGGGCTAAGGGGTGAGCAGAGGTCAAAAGTTCCATCCAAATTTGGATGAATTTTGGTGGGTAAATTTTGTTGATGTTTAAGTCCCAAGAATGCAACAGGTCCATTTCAATCTGTCTATCTTTTTACAACTATGTTGGGGCACAGATTAATTCAAATGGGACACTCCACAGTTTAAGTATGAAACTACAATTACGCGGAAGGCCCGTCTTGCTGGGCCAATTCAGTGAGTGTAACGTAGCCAGAAGATCTAAGAATTACGCTATAGAAAGAGAGGCAACTTCTAGGTGGACATAACTGTAGGTAATTAGCCCTGTGCGACCTGAATTGCACTTTATTGTGTCGTAGCAAGAGTCGCTTTTTATTTAAATGATTTTGCAGAGTGTCTCATCTGTATTCATCTGTGGTTGAGGTCGGCTCCCAGTCTACCCGGATGCAGCTGAATACCAGTATTTTACAATGAGCGACTGCCTATCTGACCTTTATAACCCAGCTATTGGATAACACGATATCCCTTGGCAAAACTGGTTGTCAGACTTACGGGCTTCTGATTGGTACCCGTAACGACTATCAGATATCTATGCTGGGACCAACTACTTAACGTGCTTTCCGAGGCACGAAGAGGTATCGGTATGTTAAAGATTGTCACCTACCTACGGACCGACCTCGGCAAGTGTTGCTTAACCTTGAAGATCGACCCGTGCAGCTGTTACCTCTACATAGAAGTCTACTGTATACAGAAGTATAGTCTATTTAATTGCAACAAACCCGATAGAAATTCAGACTCGTGACAGCTACTAAAAAAATCTTACAGGGAAAACCTTTTAATACTTTGCCAGACGTGGGGACCAAAAACGGCCACATTAAGCAATTCCTCTAAAAACTATTCATTATCTGAATTCTCAGCAATTCCTCTATCGTGAAACATATTGTAGCTGAATCATATTCAATTCAATTCATATCAGAATCATATTTGGTGTAAATATTGCTGCATGAAAAAAATAAAGACCATAATTTTACCGGAAAAATTTTCTTTACAGTTTTTATTAATCAAATGAGATTTTTATTTTTTATTTCTATAGTTCAAATGTTATTTCATTATAATATAAAACTGTCCTACAGATGAATTGCGTAATATGAATTAATAATATTATGAATTGTCAGTTAGTCACAGTTTGTGTGATTAATAATATTATCATATTATGATTCTGCCAAATCGGCCGTTTTAAGCCTCCTGGACATCGAACCGTAAGCCCTAAGTTCAGCAATCAGCATTCACACTTGTGACGACTATATCAATGAGTCACATCTGTTTTATTTATAAATTTTTCAGACACATAATAATTAAGTAAGTTCAGTAACATACTTTTTGCAATACACAGAAATTACTTTAACTCTATCAGTGATTATCGGATTTAAAGTAAAAGTAATTCCCAGTAAATAACAAAAAAACATCACTTATCTGATGTTGTTTACACACATTGTAAGTCATATTACTAATCCTAAGATTTCCGGTATCTTGAGATTGATTTGTCATGGATTTTTGTGTAGACACAAACGTCTACGGATTTTAAGGCTCATGAAATAATGACAAAAACATTCCTGTTCAATTGGAAGGAGATCGTGGCTAAATAATAACAGCCGCACGGGTCGATCTATCAGGTTAAGCTAAGCTTACCGGGTTCGTGGATGGATGAGATTTTTACATACCGAACGGTTTACCGTGCCTCGGAAAGCACGCTAAAACATTCTAAGCTGTCATTCGTGGATCTTTGACAGTCGTTACGGGTCGTCAGAAGCCTGAAAGTCCGACAACCGGTCTTTCCAAGGGGTATCTTATTTCCCAGTTACTGGGTTATGGAGGTCAGATAGGCAGTCGGTCCATGTAAAATTCTGGTATTCAGCTGCATCCGGTTAGACTGGAAGCCGACCTCAACATGGTTGGGAAAAGGCTAGGCAGATTGCTGATTCCTGTTCAATTGGATTTAATACACACATAGATATTGATGGATTCAAAAATTAGTCCTACAATAAGTTAACCTGGGTCGAATACAATTTCTAAGTCACCCCTTCCAAAAGGTAGTTTTCGTATGGAGAAAAATGGCCGAGAAACTCCATCGTTACTCTTTTAAAATGCTTTACAATATTTTCTATAGGTACATTTAGTTATATAATTATATATGTGAGGACGATGCACCTAGAATAAAATTACTTTACTACAGTAGGTAAAAATAATTAAAAATAAAGCAACTACAGATAAATTAATTATGTGATAGATACATGGTGCACAATATTTACAAACATTGAACAAACACAGAACTTATCAACAGCCAAACACAGATTTTCCGAACACCAAATGTTACCGCCCGCTAATATTTTACCTTCACACTTCAAAAAACATTCAGTACACACCAAATTTTTTGAATGAAGTGGTCTGAATAGGACTCGGGTAAGCTCTCATTTGGAGGGTCCACTGACCCAGTTCGGGAGGACCGACTGTAAGTAGCAATGGTACTTGTGGTATATTGTAAAAGTTACTCTTTTGGTCATTTGTGTGTCTTGTGGTCGATTTTCAATCGTGAAAAGATTTTTATCAATGTCAAAGTGGAATTGTTCATTTTATTTAGACAGGTTGGTAATAGTTCCATGTAAAATACTGGTATTTTGCTGTATCCGGTTAAACTGAAAGCCGACTCCAACATTATCATAATAATAATAATATCATTTATTTCAGGCGACACAGGCCCATAGAAAAATACCTTAACCTAAACATACATAATTTAATATAAACAAAAACTTGTGTTAATAAATAAATAAGGCTTAGACTATGTTAGTAGCACTTCACTTTGCACTTGACTTTGTGCTGTCGTGTGGAACTTGTCCGCGGAAGCGACGGAACACCACGTCTTGCGGCCAAAAGTCTTCTTCATGACGAGGGGCAGATAACAGTTCGGTACACGCACGACGAACGCCTTGAAGTTGACGTTTCGGTGCGATTCTAGTAACTGCACCCTCGGTGTGTACCTCGTCTTTTGACGCACGTACTCCACGATGTCCTCCGCCTTAGTGGTGTAGTGCAGGCGGGAAATGTACACCGGTGTGTTTGGCTTTGCGGCACGCAAGCTCATTTCGGGGTCCGTAGGAGCTTTGCCACAGCGGTTCTTGTTCGTTTGCGATTATATATGTAGTTTGGAAAAAGCTAGGCTTAAGATCATTTTGCCAAATTAAATTAAAAGTACTGCCCTTTAAAGCCAAGCAAAGAAAATGAGAATTGCGACATTCTATATGTTTGTCTGTTTAAAGACTCGGGAGAAAACCAGCACCTTTAACCAACGTTTTTAAAGCTCTGTGACATCACCAACCCACTCTGGGCTTGTTCTGGATTATGACCCACACCCTTTATAACAGAGAGGTGGCCTGAGTTCTTGCAGATGAAGAAAGAAGTTTGTAATGTACCCACATTACAGATTGATTATTTACTTATTGCCCTGTTCTTACTCGTAAAACATTTATCTACCTTTTATGGCTTTCACAAACATTAAACTTAATGACAAATAAAACATCACGAAATTAAAAAAAGAAGGTTTTATTACCCTCTTTTTTCAGTTAGAACCGTTGACCGCCTGCTGTTCAAGTGAGGGTCGATTGACCTATTTCCTAAGTGTCTGGGACTTAAGACTGATGTTGAAAAGATGTGGAGGCCTATTTAAGCGGCTAAATTAAAAAGTAAGGGGCTCACATGGAAGTGAGACAGATGTTTCGACATTTGTTTTGGTTAGGTTGTTTTTTTTTGTGTAAAAATCCTTGCGTAGTGGTACCATCACGCCTGTATTCCCCAAAAGGTTCAGCAGAGGTGCACCTATAAAACACCCACATTTTGCCAGTTATGTTTAAGTCCCATGTAACAGGGGGCGAATCTATTGCCATCAACCGGACACAAATCCAGACTCCGGGCTGCTACTGAGAAATTCCAAATGGAAAAACCCAATAACACTTTGCCCGACTCGGGAATCGAACCCAGGACTTTATGCTCAGCAGTAGCTTTTCCGACCACTAGAGTAAAGAGGCAGTATAGGTACCAAAATTGCTCATTATACTGATTTATGAAAGATCTATTGGCACTTTTTGCTTAAAATAGAGAAGTCTTTTTAAGAAATTTTTTAAATGTTTCGGTAGTCATATTTTGTGTACAATTGTGAGCAAAAATCTATCCCATATTTTACATAAATTATAGTCGAAATACGTTTAGTTTTAAACCGAATTTTAGTTTCAAAAATTGTCCAAAGACAAGTTTTGCGTTACCTCGAGCGAAAAACGAGATATTTGGAACAATACTGGTATAATTTTGTTTTTCCGACGACGCCGACGCAACCATGCTTGAATGCTCCCATCGTGAAAACTCAATTTTAAATTCCCAACCAAACTATCTACATACAAAAAGTTAAACAAGCCTGAAACGCATGACTGACTAAAAGAGTTGAGGTGACCGACCGGCAGTACGAAATTTTTTATTTAAAAAAAATGGCACTCTTGGGAGGCCAGAAAAAATACATCATTTAGATGAGAAACCCTCTAATGACACATAACTGAGCATATAACAACTTTTTGAAAGATAAAGTACGGTACATCTTGTAAATTAATTATTTTTGTAACTCGAAATTGAAAAAACCCCGGTATGGACGAAGTTCGTGTCGCTTTGTGTCGTCACGACACTTTTATTACATTAAAAAAAAGTGACGGTAAAAATGTTATACTATTTTTGGTATAGCTGTCATTCGCCAGTTGTGCAGAGTATAACGTGCTGTAGGGCTCTTGTAGACGGCACCACAGCCGCGCCGACACCGCTTCGCGTAACCAGGTAGACTGGACGCTGAAGTGCCACCGCCGCCGCGCCGTTGCCGCACCGTTGCCACTCCGTCTTCCCTTGATTTTGCCATATCGCTCTACATTTTTAGTAATAACTTACTAGCCACAAACCGTGTAGCATGACGAACTTGTTGAGTTTAACTAAAAATAAAAAATTTGTGCTTGCATATTATAAGTACAGAAAGTGGCAAAACCAAAGTAAGAAGTCAAATAAAAGGTTTTGGGGCTATTCATCCACGGCAGCGGGCTGGCAACGTTGCATAGAGCTTAGCGGCGGCGCGGCAGGGGCGCGGTGACGGCGTCGTCGCCCTGAGCACATAAGGAACTTTGTTCCGAAAATTAAAGTATAAAAAACTGAGCAAAATGTTGACAACCCTCAAAAGCTTACGGTAATGACAAACAAGCAACAATGTGAAACATATTTCGAACAAAACTTTTTGGTGGAACTTTTTAAATGAGCGTCAAGGAACGGTAACTTCGTCAGGAGTTGAGTCGTCAATTTTTTTGAAACCCCGCGGGATATTTTTGATATTTTTGAGGTTGCTATATCGGATTTTATTTATGATACTGTATTGAAAATTTACTGAGGGGCTCGTGATGAAATATTAACAGCCGCACGGATCGATCGTCAAGGTTAAGCAACGCTAGCCGAGGTCTGTCCTTGGATGGGTCAACCACCTATATCACACCCAGAACTCTCGGAAAGCACTTTAAGCCGTTGGTCCCGGCTGTCATTTGTAAATCTTAGACAGTCTTTACGGGTAGTTAGCAGCCCATAAAGTCTTACAACCAGTCTTGCCAAGAGGTATCATATTTCCCAGTAACATAGGTTGTGGAGGTCAGATAGGCAGTCGCTCCGTGTAAAATACTGGTATTCAGCTGCATTCGGCTGTTTCGGGTTCTGGAAGCTGACCCCAATACAGTTGGACATAGGCATACAACGTTGATGTTTCTGCTCGTGATGGATTTGTGTGATGTCAGGTCTTTTGATGCGTAGTTCGTATGTAGTGGCATTATAGATGCCGCCACAGACCGATGACCTTGTGAAGGTTGCAGGAATCCGCTGGACGCGAGATCCACTCAACCGGTCGGAGTAGCGGTGCTTGGGCTCCCCTAAGCACTGCCATTCCGACGTCTCTTTTTGGATATATCCAGCAGTGGACGATTTTCGTCTGAAATAATGATGATGGGTGTGTTAACTGTGATAAAACATCTTTCTTGTTTCAAGTCACAGCACATTTGTTGGAGTTTCCATTCGTGTTTAGTTTTCTACTCGACGCACCGGTTGTAGTCTCAAAGGACGTAATACCTTATCAAATATACAGCATAATGCCATAGAGAGTAATGTCATTATATTCCGGGACAAAATTGCATTCTTGATATTCTAACAACATCTTCTGTGTGACATGAAACGCGTTTAAAATTCTGTCTGTGAAGTTTTATGAAAAACAAATTAAGTTCTTGCTCATTCGAATATCAAATATTTTTTGAGTTTTATTTGACGGGCGCAAGCCAATTTAAACAAATCTGATAACCTGTCTCTAAATCTGTATTTCCTAATTCAAATATCAAATATTTTCTACACTTTTTTATCGAGTTTGGTTTGACGCTAATTCAAACAAATCTGAAAGCCTGTTTCTGTACTTGTCAAAACAAATATCAGAATGGATAGCAAAATACGTCCACAGATTCTCATTGCAAATGTTAGGAATTTATCTTTCACCGAAAAACGATCAATCGGAAAAATGTCTCTGATTTTCGCGAGATCTTTTTCTGTGGATAACGTGGGCTAAATAATGAAATGTCATAACATGTCTGCTTTTACCTGTAAACAATTTTCCAGCGATTTATCTATTGTTAGTCTGCCTTATACCTCGGCAAGACAGATTACCATAATACATCTATTTTGGTGTCTAAACAGTGTTTCATAAAAAAGTGAAAGCAATGTGTTATGTTGAAGCTAGATAAATCAGATTAGATCATGAGAAATAGTCTGCTATACACTAAAAGCCAGAAATTTCTGTTCAAAGTCACGAGCATTATGGACCAATATTTTTATGTAACACGATAGCAAAATCATTTTTTTCCTTTTCGTGCGGAGCGAGTTAATTATGACAAAAGCACATGTCGTGGAAAGAATATTTGCCAGCGTATGACTTACTTCCTAGGGTGCGCCGTACGTATGTAATAATTTGTTAAGTAATTTATAATGTTCCCCAAATAAATCATAAATAAAAAAAACTGAAAGTATAATTTAAAAAAAATATATATATATTAGTTAATGTGAGACTGGGCAATTTTAGTATGTTGCAATGTAGCTTGCATTGTTATTGAATTTTTAATTGTATTGAATGTTTAATTTCTAATGTTATTGAATTTTTATTTTATTGTTTTGTGTTTTTTTCTATAATTTATTGTGCATGAATGTATTCTATAGTTTTAATGAACGTGCTTTTATTTAATTTTTTATGTATCATTTCAAACACAATGTAAATTTTTCCTGAATTAATTGAAATTGAATTGAATTGAAATTGACCAGCACAAGCACTGTACGTATATGTATAGGTAAAAATGTGTCACACCACTGTTTTAGAATCCAAAGCTTCTACAGTTCAATTTGTTTTCTTTTTTTACATTGTGTTATGTAACACGAAAACAAAATAATGTTCTTCCTTTTCGTTTCGGGGCGAATTAAATGATAAAAATACATTTCGTGGTAAGAATATTTGCCAGGGTTTGACTTATGACTTAGTTCCTAGGGTGCGCCAAACGTAAGTACTAAGTCGTTAAGTGATTTTTAATGTTTTGAAACGAAATCATTTTGACTGGTTACAAAACATCATCATCTGCTTAGCCTTTTCTCAAGTATGTTGGGGTCCGCTTCCAGTCTTACCAGATGCAGCTAAATACCAGTATTTTCCATCGAGCGACTGCATATCTGACCTCCACAACCCAACCACTTGTAAAGCCTTAAGAAAATATCGATTATTGATGAGACAAAAACACAGGTCCAAAAAATCCACCACTATTTTTAAACCCAAACTGTAGTTTCTCTAAGTAATTACTGTTATTTAAATGTTAAATAAAGTTGTCTATTTAAATTTGTGATTATTATATGCTATTAGCTTCATCATCATCTTGACATATGTAATTCCGTGATCTTCGCCTCAAAACACAGGGGCAACAAACCTTTTTGCCAGCATGAAAGAGAAATCTCACGTGTCACCAAGCACACAGCACATTCTTACATACGCAGCCCCAAGTACATTCTCAACCATACGAAGCCCTGTAATTCATGCTCTTTGTAGAAAGACCTTGGGCCCATTACGGTCTTTTGTTGGGACGCGGAACTAAATTATCACAAACATGCTTGGAACCATGCGAATTATACCGTGGCACATAATTGTTGACATATTTGATGTTATTTTTTTGTGTGGTACATTATGATACACGTAATATTGCGGTGATGGTCCTCGAAAGGGTAGACACAGCTGGCAGGTTTACCTAGTGAGAAAAAAGACACACACAATGCAAATTCTAAATGATCTAAATAATCCACAATTCTACTGTAGGAGCTCGTTGCTAAATAATAACAGTGGTGACCATCTTTAAATACCGAGACTCCTCCGTGCCTCGGAAAGCACGTAACAACGGCTTATGTTCCAGACCGTCATTTGTGGATCTTTGATAGTTGTTACGGATCGTCGGTATGCCGAAAGTCTGTCCACGAGTCTTACCAAGGGGTATCGTATTACCCAGTTACTGGGTTGTGAAGGTCAGATAGGCATTTGCTCCATGTAAAATACTGGTATTCAGCTGTATCCGATTAGACTGGAAGCCGACACCAATATAGTTGGGAAAAGGCTAGGCAGATAGAATGTTTTGTTTATTCCGCAAAAATAAGACGCATTTTATTATTATAAAATAAACATAGAATAATACAAAGTAGCTAAAAGCCTCGTATACCTATTTAAATTTAAATACTTTTTTTTTTCTGACCAAGGTAGTCATTAGTTAGTATGAACTTAGCCTTTGTTAGTCAGCTCAATAACTTAAAAATACAACAATTATACATTAATTGGCTACATGAACATGTGCACGCACATGTCTGCTAGCCCAGAGCCTGATAAATGGCCCATCAACCTTGTCCACCAGTGTAGCTAAAATACTGTTAGGGCTACCCTTGAATCGCCGCAACATCGATGCACACCGATGATAGGATGAAAGTCACACTGCGCTCGACGCTTGACGTGGCAACACGTCGTGTCCGGCTTTGCAACAAGTCAATCTTCATCCTGAGGATTCCTCGTTGAGAGGTGAAACACGTGTCGATTTCTTACAGAGTTCTTTATGATTCTTTAAGAATAGTTAAGCGGATTATGTTACTAAATATAATTTTATTCACGCTTCCGCAAACATGCCCGATGCACTGCAAAACCGAGGCAGCCCCAACAATATCCTTAGCGCACTATTATACTGCGCGCGCAGACACACACACCCACCCACACACACCCACCCACACACGTTATTACACACTTATGAAAGCCCTTTTGTTAAAGACCGATGTAATAGGCGGCGGATCAAATGCTTTTAACCGGACAAAAATAAAGACACCTTCCTTCTCCTAACGCTTTTCTATAGGAAGAAACCAACTTAACAGTTTGCCCAACCCGTTTTCACGCTCAGGTGTTACGTTTTCAACCACTAGACCAACAGGACAGTTCGTTGAAAAGTTTTTAAGGGTAAGAAAAGCTTAGTGTAAACCATAAGTTGGTTTAAAAACGATGATCATCGTGATCTGCCTAGCCTTTTCTCAAATATGTTGGGGTCAGCTTCCAGTTTTACCGGATATAGCTAATCCTAGTATTTGAAACGATGATATCGATATGTAATTACAAACCTTCAGATCTGAAGGGTCAATTTCGAAAATGGCCACTTCTTACTAAAATATCAATTTCTTTAAAAGGTTCGTTTCCTGAAACTCTGCTTCCCATAGAGATCTCTCCTTTAAGGGTCACTTTGTAAAATGGATTGATTACAATATTAGAACATAATAGCGGTGTATGAACTCCTCCGTCAGACCTCTGTGGCGGACTCACTAACGTGGCAGACTGACAGATTGACACATCTGACATGAGCTTGCCAAGAGACCACAGAGTACTATAATACAAATAGGGACCCCGAGATGGGCACGTTTAAAGACGTTAAATTATTAACTTACATTAGACGGGACATAACGAACAAATTCTTAATCCGATACATTTCTACTAGTGGGCTCATTCTTAGTTTGGTACGCCTGCATGTCACGAGCACATGAGCGACTTTTGCCCATTAGTAGAAATGTATCGGATTAAGGTTTTGTATTGATTTTTGTTATTTGGGCTGAAACAAATAGATTCTTGTCACCCTTTCTTTAGAAAATATAAGATACTTACTTTACCGTGCATCTATATCTTGGAATCATGTAGGTATATTTGTTTTCAAGCATAAGATTCTTTTTTAGCAGGCGATAAGCTACCATGCTCCTCGATATCATAATACTAATAAGTTGTATCAACCCAAGACGAATTTCACTCTTATATCCAACAACAGCTATAATATTATGTGCATCAAGTTGTATAATAAAATTCCGAGTACAATAAAGACACTTCTATTTAAAAAAAATAAGCGTAATTTAACAAAACTACTCATTGATAAAATGCTTTTATAGTGTACTTAAGTTTTTGGATTATAAGTTGTGAATTTTGTAGTTTGTAGTTTAATATCATTTATGAATTAATTGTTTAGTAGGTACCACATTTGAATGAATTTAATATAATTTACTAATTGCATGCATTATTCAAATAACTAATTAATTTCTTAAAATAATAACTAAATATGTAAAATTTGCACGCCGAAATTAAAGCCATAATAAGAGATCGATGTATTATCACAAGAACCTTCTGTACCTTATTTACGTAAATAAATGATTTTTGTTTTTGTTTGTTTCGTTATGTCCCACAATTTTGCACATTCGTGTCCACCAACAGAAAATTATTTTCGAACCATAATGACGAATGGTGTATTGTGGTATTGCTAATCTCGTATTGATAAAACGACAAGACGTAACCACGGTTTATTTTCTGTAGTACTATTTTATAATATGTAATTTATTTAAAAAAATATATATATATAATAAATAATAATATACATTTTTTTTTCAATATGTCAAACTATCTGACGGTTGATAAACAAATGTTGGCGTCGGTAAAAGTGAATCGTGTCTATTCTATTCTATTTTTCTTTATGGCAATGGTGCCGATGTCGACAATTCTGCCAATGTCAGATGTGTGGAGAAAACGTGCGAAGGAGACAAACAAAAAAAAAAAAAAAAGGATTGTTGATGAAGCCAAAAATAAAATACTACTAATTGAATTTATTGTGAAACTTGTTGACGGGTATTAGTAGTACACTGAAACAAGTGAATCGTGTCAAACTTGGCTAGTATGTAATTTTGCTCTAATATGCTAGATGGCGTCACTGAGACATCGGAAAACAGTTTTTCTATGACATTTCTTCTGATAGCTTCTCTATAGTATCTTAATCTCTATGGGCATGTTATGTTGTAAAATGTGTGGCAAAAATATTTTGTGTGTATTGTGTGTGCATGTGTGTATATTATGTGTGTGTGTATTTTGTGTATGTATTATGTGTGGCCTTTTCAGCCACAAATATTAATTCTCAGCTTCCTTTAGAGGAAGAGATTCATAAGGACTCATCCGAAGTATTTGTGGTAGAAGAATCTTTATTCCTCAAATAAAATCTACAAAAAAAATCACTTAAGCTTTGGTTTCAAAGGAAAGCGGTTTCGTCATATTATTATTGCGGCCTTCATGAAAATCTTTAATTTTCACTAGCTTTTGACATTAAGGTTTCAAAAATGCTCTGTATTTGGACACCCGTTATTGTGTGAGCGTTCACCGCAGCCGCACGAGTCGATCCATCAAGTTAAGCTACGCTTGCCGCGGTTGGTCTGTGGAAGGGTGACCATCTTTATATACCAAGACCCCTTCGTCCCTCAAGCCAAAAGCACGTTAAGCCGTTCATCCCGGCTGTTATTCGTGGATCTTTGACAGTCGTTACGGGTCGTCAGAAGCCCGAAAGTCCGACAACTAGTCTTACCAAGGGTTATCGTGTTACACAATAACTGGGGTGTGGTCAGATAGGCAGTCACTCCATGTAAAATACTGGTATTTAGCTGCATGCGGTAAGACTTGAAGCCGACCCCAAAGTAGTTGTGAAAAGGCTTGGTAGATGAATGCAAATGGTTATTTATCTATATTATAATTTACTAGCTTTTTCCCGCGGCTTAACTCGCGTGTAAGTCGGAAATTATCCCATGGAAACGTACTACTGGGATAAAAAGTATCCTATGTATACAGGTTATAAACTATCTGTCTGCTTCATCCAAATCCTAACATAATGATTGCATACTATCGTGAATTCATGCAAGCCTAGTACTTGTTGTTAGGTTACTGCTCAGAAATTGGGCTCAACGTCTTATGATTGAAATACTGTCTTGAATTCATGCAAGCCTAGTACTTTTTGTGCCAAGTTTCAAGTTAATTAACTCAAGGAATAAGATTTTTCATAGAAACGAAATCCTCCCCTTTTCACTCCCTTTAAGGTCGAATTTTCAAAAACCCTATTTTAGTGCTCCCTACATTATATAAAAGGAACTATATATGTGTGCAAAATTTCATGTTTCAAGTCCCATTAATTTCGGCCCTGCGTTGGTATGTCAGTTTGTTTTTTTATATACAATAGATAGATAGTACACCAGAAAATTCATAGCTAAAAATTAATTTTACACTACAAAACATACAATGTTTGTACTGTTTGAGCCTTTAATAAGAAATCGATATGACCATCAACAGTTTCCTTTCAAGAATATTAAGTTTAAGTGCGAAAGCATCTTTTTTAGCGCCATAGTGTGCACAGGTCTTACACGTGGACGTGACTTAAAGTGAATCCTGAGCACTTACTGCTGATGCCACTTAGACCTCTCTCAAGCTTTATAGGGAGAAGTATCAAGTACTCGCTGCTCAGTATAATGGGTGATTTTGGCGTCATTTTTAAAAGTGATTTAGGCATCCCTTTAAAAGTTATCTGCACTTTTGCTACCTCGAAATTGGGGACATCCCTACAACCGAAATTTCCTTTGGCAGTAGTTCGAATCAGTAGAAAGAAGTGATAATTTGATTTATAATTAAAAATTTAATTGATTTCTTCTCTTACGGTTTTTGAAAACACGCACAAAATCAGATATGTAATAAAAATTCTGTAACTGTTAACTCTAATCTATTCGTTAATAACACCTAACCCACGATAACTCTAGTCTAAGGTGGACATCGTGGCTTCTTACTGCTCAAATAGGACTTGACCAAGATTATGTCTGGACTTTAAAAGAGACTACGACCTCTGAGTTTGTTTCGGCCTTTCTTCTCAGAGTAGTCAGATAGGAAACACCGACCTCAACTAGCTCATTTAAAAAAAAAAAATATATGACGTGTAAAAGTGATTCCGATATCCTATTTACAGAGAATAGTTGTTTATATAATTATGTTTAATTGTTTATATACAATAAACAATTTCATTTCATTTCATTTCTTCAAGTTGACTGCACTTGAGCTTTCAATGAGTATTGTTACGCTCCATGTATTAAAACTGTCGAGCCATGTGTGAACATCATAATGACAATTAACAGACACGACATAACGTCTACAACGAGTGAACTTCAAACTGGAATATCTTTAATTCCTGATTTTCCATAAAAGTACAACTGACGATAAAACTGTTCAGGAATTTAAACTCTGTACTTTTAAATATTTTTCATCGGCAGACGCAAAACAAAATGTCAACAACGTCAATGTTTGGGAGTCTGCCATGATCTTTTATTATGGTACTCCACAAAATCATTTTTGTACGAAGCTACGTTAGCTCTTCAGTGGTGAAGATTTCAAGAACTAAAGGTAATTGGATCCAACATTAAAAGGCCAGTGATATCGGCTGATGGAGGTAACGCAAACTTTAGTGGTGATCTAATTACGGGCAAACACTTGAAACTTGATATTTTTACTTGGTGTAATGGTGACAATTTAGGTTAAGTACTTGTGTTTTATTTTATGGCACTATTTTAAAAGGTTAACTTAGACATCACTAACATCGGTGAATGAAAATATCGTGAGAAAATAATTATGGACTTTTAATCAATTTAATCTGAAATCTGCTGGACTGCCTCGTAGGTTTAGTGGTAAGTCATGAGTTCCTGGGTTAAATTCCCAGGTCGGGAAAAGTGTTACTGGGTTTTTCGCTAAGAAATTTCTCGGTAGCAGCCCGGAGTCCGGATTTGCGTCAGGTTGTTGGCAATAGACTCGCCCCCTATTACATGGGAAGGAGCTGTGGGTGTACTATAGGTACACCTCTGCTTAACCCTTCGGGTAAATACAATCGTGATGTTATGATATGTGAAGTCTGAAGTGGCCACTTTAATCGTGTTAGGACCCGTTGGCGGGAAACGGTTGGGCTGTCCTGTCAAGCATTAAGCTTTGTTCAGACTAGCGCGACGCGACAGCGCGACGCGACACCGGTTATTGTTATACCGTGAAGTTTTCTTAGAAATTGTATTGTTCGAGTCGCGTTGCGCCGTCGTGTCGCGCTGGTCTGCACAAGCCTTTACTCGTCCAGAAATTGACGGAAATTTCCAATTAAGCAACATTGGTCATCAATGCAGATGCCTTCTTTGTATGGGAAGAGATATTTGCCCATAAGTGGGACAATAAATAAACTGCACCATCAATATACACATTAAAAAGAAAAAGACACTTAAAATACACATAAAATATACACAAAGTAGCCAAAAGCCTCGAATTCAACAAATGAAAGTTCAAAGTTTGACAATGTTAAATTGTTAACATCAATGTAAAACAACTAAAAACTATATCACTTAAAAAAATAAGTTAGATTAAAGTTGCTTATGAGTCTTATAGGCTAGATTGTAATTAATTAATAGGACCAGGTTCATAATAACTAATAAAGGATAAAAAAATAAAAAAGATGTTAAAAACCTTGTCAAAATTCAAACTTTAAAAGCGTGTCGAAGTCAACCTTGAAAAGTAATCAATATCCAGATTACAAAAGCCATTTTATACACCCAGGAAACTAATAAAGTTCCTTCAATAAGTCTTAAAAAGACAGGCCAGGATTGAGCACGACCAGAGTTAATAAAGCATTTTGTAAGCGAGAACCTTCGTGGATTTCAATAGCTGTTTACATAAACTTGTGGGAATTTTTCATCATCCCATATCTTTGTTTGTTTTTCGTTGTTTTCCTGCTCATTTTACGGTTTTGTTTTCATAGTGAGTGACCTTAATTGCTACTGTAAGTTGCCTCTGTTTGTATATTTAGATTTGTAGTGGTTTTTCTTTGTCCTACTTAGGTAGGTATGTCTAATAAGTTTATTGCATCGTGTTTATTACTGTTTGCATTGGCTTTCTTGGGTTTGGTTGTAGTCCTGTAGCCATGGATAGTTGGTATTATAGAGTTATGAGGGACAGGGTGTAAAGTTCACTCATTATTTTCAATTTTTATTTAACTGTGTCCAAATAAACGTTTTTCTTTTCTTTTTTTTTATCCTGTATAGAAAAGGGTGTCGTGTCTGGTGGGTAACTGCCCGACGATTTATGTCGGGAAGTTATATATTCTGATCACGCGATAAGTCAGCTTGCACGATGCAGGATTTGCGTGACGTCAGGTCTTTGATACGTAGTTCGCATGTGGCGTTGTAGATGCCGACAGACCGATGCCGCAGTATTATTCAAGTGCAAATGTTGTCTTTTAGACTTTTGGTATTCTGATATTGTACGTATTATTTCGTTGGTGCTACCAAATGATCATTTAGACCTTTTTACATCATGCTATTTAATATATTGGCAAAAATAACAATCTTTCCACTTGTATTTCCAATTAATTTGTGACATTCTATAACTCACCTTTAACTAGTTATTAATTATTTTGAATGCAATTGATACAATATTCTGTATAGCTAAACATGTGGACATTATGTATATCAAAACCAGACTGTAACAACTTTATACCATATTTAAAGCAAATAAAGACTCATCTTATCTTATCTTATCTATCTACATTACCAATATATATTTTTAGTATAAGCGAGATAGAACTTTTAAGTTTTTGAAATACTTATGTGAGTGATGTAAAAGAATTGACTACTCACATTGCTTTCAAGTAGCTGCAAGTTAACTACATGTATATAAAATAATTTGTTCACCTTACTAACCATTTATATTCGTTCTTCCCACCATCGCCCTTTTATTACCGGTCTACCAGGCGTACTGCAAAGTACCATCCGCGCTTTGTTTATATCCCGTCCAGTCGTACTCAACACTTCTCCTCCACATTTATTATGCGCATAGCCAAAGTGTGGAACTCTCTGCCAGCATTTGTATTCCCCTCCACATATAACCCGTCTAACTTCAAAGCAAGAATGAACAGGCATCTTTAGATCATCATCCTTAGCTAGTTCCATCATAGACCTCATCCATCGCTTTTCATCAGGCGAGATCGACGTCAAGAGCAGGCCAATTTAAGAAAAAATAAAAAAGTAGAGAAAGTTACGTCATCAATATACATAATATAATACTCATAAAACTTTTATATTTTCCATTATTTCATGCAAATATTCCATATAGGAGAACTTTCAAAGTTACATATGTAATGCAATAAAAACAAAAACCTGGTTCATAATAACAGAGCTCTATACAATATAATAGTATTTTATGAAACTGTTGCATAAAGAGAGGTATTAAAATACGAGTGTGTGTTTAAAAACCGAGCCGTAGGCGAGATTTTTAATAGTATCACACGAGTGTTTTAATCAAATCAAATAAAATAATTTATTTGCTAGAATGCACATATACAAATAAGGTCGTGAAGAATTACTTGTTTTATGCACGCACGGTGATGCCTGCGGATAATTATTTATTTATGTTTTTTAATCACTTTAAATATTCACACTATTGGTTGTATATTGACTATTTTATGTACTATTTGTTTTATTGTATATTTATGTAAATTTCACTAAACCTGACTTGGTCTCCGTACGTTTCTTTCGGGTGACCACTGAAAATCAGCGCTGTGCTGTGGGTCTCCATAGCATAGCATCATGCTGAGTGGAAGCCTTCTTGTCACAGTCATGACGTGCCAGCAGCTGCCGACTTTTTCTGTTTTGTGCTCGTTATTGTATTTAAATCTACTCTGTTTCATTTTCCTTATTATTTACTCGAGTTTATCATCTTTTTTTTTTATGCACGTGTTTCTGTGACAAATAAATTTATTTTTCTTTCTTTCTTTCTTTCTAATTAAAGTTGAGGCATACATTCTGCCCAAGATTCGACATGCAAAATTTAAATGAATTGATACCTAGTTATGTGCAGTTTCATGCACTACTTTATCTACTCTCATACATTGGGCTTGAACCTACTAAATAAAAGTTCAAAGTTAAAAATCAAGAATTAAAAATTCCCACGAAATTCAGTACAACAAAACGTATGAATGGCGCCTGCACCCAGCACATCTTCGCGCATGCGCTAGAGCGGTGCTGCTTTCCCCCGCTAACGTTCCATTACAAAAGTTGATGGAAACTCTTTGGTGATATTAACTTCTTGGATTAGCCCTGTATCGTAATAGAAAAAAAAATGTTTTATAGCATTATTTTGTTAGAGAAAAAGTGTTATAATACGATTCTATTTTTAAATTTCGCTATTGTGTTTATAAAGTATGTCAGTATAAACTCGTTTTGAAGTTTATAATTCGAATATTACGATTATGAGAGTAAAGTAGTTTGTGAACCCAAATGTAAGGAAAACAATTTTCAAGCTAGGTATTGCAAAATGTTCCGTATGTGCACTTCGTTAGGAAATCGCAACGTTTCCATTTCATTGAACTTTTGATCGGGGTGAAGCTATTGAAAACTGCAATACTGAACTTGAAACTTGCTTGAGCGAAAGGAATTTGGTTTTCTTAGGGGTGCCGCACATATCGGTATCAAGAATATTCGATTCGGCAGTATTTGTAGAACAACAAAACCGACTCGAACCAATTACTATACATAATTATTCGGTTATTGTAAATAACCTCTCTCTACAGGAAATTGGTAACAATTTACCGATTTATCCGCATTCCAATTTTTGGAAATTCCTTCAAGATATTTTTTAGCGTTCCGTACCTCAAAAGCAAAAGCGGTACCCTTATAGAAACACTTCGTTGTCCGTCTGTCTGTCTGATAGTCTAACAAGATCCCTTTTCTCACGGACAGGAGGTATCAAGTTGAAATTAATATCAAATACGCAGGTCTACCAAAAAATCAAGCTTCTAAGTCAACCGAATAAAAAATGACGGCCATTTATGCGACATATTAGTGGTACTCGCAATTTGTGTTTTTCAACTATAAAATTACGTTTGTTCACAACTATACGGAACGCTTTATTGTGCGTGGTACTACTCGTATATGGCCGATTTTTTTCTGCTAAGAAAACTGACAAAACTCACTTGCAAAAGTTTGTATACCTTTGTAAATTACCTTGTTTGAAACCTTTGTAAAGAGTTAATAAATTGGTAAACTTTTTTGGATTCCTTTGAATATTTTTCTTTTACTTTGATTGTTAAGTTCTTGACAAGTCTTTTATGTTTCGAAATGATTTGTTACTTGGGGATTATTAAAGAGGTGAAAAAAACAGAATCAACTTGTAAAATTTAAAAAAAGCAGGGTAAATATCGTCTCAAGAACATTTTTACTTCTTTCGTCTGTATAATAGAATTATAATATTTGTTTGTATGTAGGGGGTAATCTCTGGACCTACTAGTTGGATTTGAACAATAATTTTTTCATTTGATAGCACAATTCTTGAGGAACGTTATAGGCATGACCTATTATCACGCAACGACTCTTAAGAGCCGAGTAAAACGTAAGAAAGTCAGAAAGACCGCTAAGTGAAAACGAAGTAAAAGCACGGGTGGGCGATGCAATGCGACGGTGTGGGTCGGAGGACCAAAAAATTTCACGCGGGTGAAGTCTCGGGTAGAAGCTAGTGTATAATATAGTTATAAGCATATAATATAATATTTTTATTCAAAAAATTGCAAGGTATAAAAATTATTACAGTTTTGCTTAAATGTGAATTATATTCCTAAGACTTTCGTGCCTGAACTAGTTAATCCTGTGTTTCAGGCGAGAAGAGCTAAAATAGCCTTTTAAAATAAATAATCAACAGGTTGATCACTAATTATATGTTGAATAGCTTAAACTTTTAGTTTCTAATATATATAAGCATAATCAGCCTAAAATCTCCCCATTCCTGGGACACAGGTCACCTCTCTTCGAGATGGAGTGGGCTGTAATCTACCACGAGGGCCCAGTGCGGGTTGGTAGATGTCACATGTATTCGAATTTTTGGTTCTAGGACATGCCGGTTTCCTCACGATGTTTTCCGTCTACGTTTTGAGAGCAATGGTGATGAAATAAATTACACAAAGTAAAGCGCCTGCCTAGCTTTGAACACACGACCTACAACTCGTAAGTCGGGGCCGTTACAACTGGGCCACCATAAAAAAAAGATTAGATAAATACGTTTTTCTTTTGTTTTGTAAGATTATTCAGTTCATTTATATTTGTCTCAGGTGATTTTATGGTGACTACAAAGGTTCCTGTCCAGTTTCTGTACGCCCTTAAAAATCTAGGATGACTATTATTATTACACCACGTTCATGACCATTTTTTGTATCCTTCGTGTGACCTTTGATACCATCTAGAATACCAATATAAATATTTTAATATCGAATATCCAAACGTTACGCAAAAAGGGTGAAAGCAGTAAAAAGTTTATTAACACACCCCATTTTTGTACAATATAAAAAATACGAAAGCAGGCTAATATCGATAACAAAAACACGGCGTTAAAAGTGCCTACGCATGTAAGGGTAAGCACGTACGAATTTAAAAATAGCCAGCAAAATAAAATATAGGAGGAAAGTTCGGCGTGAAAATAAAACCTCTTTTAAAACTCAGAGTCGGTTTAATATATATTGTTGAGGTTTTATTGTATAATAGGTATTAATTTGACAGCTGCGCCGTACGTAGCACAGTCTCACTTTTGCTTGTTTTTAACAATTTAAACATATTTATTTACTTAGACAATATGATATATATACATATTTGTAATGTGCTCGTCGAGCCCTTTCATTTGGTACCCAACATGGCATAATTAAAAAGTGTTTTTTTTACGTCATGACTTCATGCCCTATAGAGGGCGCCATTTTGAATTTAATGTGACGTCATATAGCATATAACTAGCAGACAATCAATACGATCCCAACGATACATCATCTGTCAAATTATGAAGGTCAGTAGTTTAGAGTTTATGAGGTAACAGATGAACACACATACATACTGGTCAAAATCATAACCCTCCTTTTTGCTTCGCCGTAGTCGGGTAAAAATAAATAAACATAGACTGTAACCCTTTCAATACAATCTAGAAAAGTGTACCAAGTTTCCATACGATTAGAATAAGCTGTTTAGCTATTTAAATTTGTACTGCGGTCTTTGAATTTATTCCAGTTCTCGTAACGAACAATACAAGGCACCTCAATACTTTGTAGCTAGAAAGCTGTTAGTTAGGTTTCAAATTTATTTTCGTGTATGAGAGAAATTTATTTGCTATTTTATGAATCGGTACATTTTGAAGTAAGGAGGTTTGCTTACCAGAAGTTCATGGTGATTTCAATGGCCTGTTTCCGAGACAGAGTGAGCAAGCAAACTAGTTAAAGATCTGTCCTTATTAATTTAAAAAAACTATTCTTGTCTGCAAGAGGCAATTGTTGAACTGTAATACCTCAAAGATAATTTAACTATGTCACCACTGCATTTCATTTATTAATTCAAAAATTGTATAATAATGTTACATGTCTATTTAAAGGTAGATAACAAGAATCACCCATATTTTAACTGTCACATCTTATTTACTGTACCTGCAATCTATGCAAATAAATGTTTACTTTACTTTACTTTTCCTCTACTAATCGCTTTCAAAGTTTTTCTTATGTCTACAGCAACTTTTACCAGGATAGACATAAGCTTTTCAGTTTAGGTTCTTAGCTCTAATCAACTCTGCCTATGGGACCCCACTATTGGATATAATTTAGGCTTCGGGGTCCTTTAGGGCCAATGGGTTGCGAGTTGTCCGAAAGGGATATCGTGGCCCCGGCACACAGGCAACGGAAGGAACAAGGGTGGGTTTTAGTCAGTAAGAGTCTGAAACGCCCTCCCGCTCCGCCCAGAGCGGGAGAAGTTATTTGATAATTACCCACCCACAAAAAAAAAAGGCTCCACCTAAATTTCGCCACAAAAACATAATTTAAAAAAAATTTATAGCCTTTTATTTCTTGCTATTTTACAAAAATAATATAAAAGTACATGCAATCATTCATAATATTATAACATTTCTAATTAATAAATATTACAGTTTATAAACAATTTCACATTTTTTAACATAAAGATAATAAATATTACATTTTATAAACAATCTCACGTTTTTTTACATAAAGATATGGAGGTACTTACCTATAATTACCTTTTTATGTTTCTCATTTTATAGTCTTAGGTTTTTCAGTGATTCCATCAATGAACTTTATCAAATGGCTATAAGTCTACTATTACTTTTCATTAATTTGTTTATTTCATTTTAAAGTTGCTTCATCAATTGGTAATTTTTCTACCCTGGAGAGTTTTGGTCTACAACCCCCGTTAGCCGTGTTGGGAGTGAAGAGGTGGAGGGGTTGGCTAGCTGCTATTCTAAATAGTTTTTGGAATATTATGTGCTTCTTCGTTGTTGGAACTATTAGGTATTTGTAGGTTTCGATGTAATAAAAGGACAATGACAAGAATAGGCTCGAATCATGTAGCGTCCGACAGACTTTCTGTAATAATGACAATTCATAACAGAAAATAGTAACAATTTATATAAAATCTGTAGAAGCACACCGCTGAAAACTCATTTTAAAAAGTTATTCAACTAATTGTCAATTTAACAACACATTTCATAGCTACAATTTCAAGAAGAAATGTTGCCAATACCAAAATAAAATAATATCGATACGAAATTGCATATGCAAATCGATTACAATAATATAAATATGAATAAAGATAAAGTCCTGCCCCTTTTGTGACGTTTTAACTGTCAAGTTAGCGTTAGCAAGTGAAGGAACACGGGTGGGTTTTAGTCAGTAAGAGTCTGACACACCCTTTCGCTCCGCCTAGAGCGGGAGAAGTCATTTGATGAAAAAAACGTCATTTATCATTTTAGATTTTTTTTATTATTTATCCTTGAATGTCGCATGATACCCCATAGGTGCATAAGAAAAAACGCACATAAGGTGGATAAGTATGAGATCTAACCCGCGTGACTCACCGTCGTCGATTCCGTGGGGTTTGACGGTTTTGGCAAACTGTCTCCGGTTCGGAGACAAAGAGCCTGTGTGTTCTTTTAATAATAAATACCGTTTAGTTATATTTATGAATAATATTATAAAGTGATGTAATAATTTTATCAAAAATAATCCGATGATCGATACTGTTTAGAATAGTTTATACCTAATACCTTATAATGTTATTATAGTAGTGGCAACACTTGATGTAAAACAACTTGTGTTTTGTCTGCGGTCCTTGTCATTGTCAAAAAGAATAACATGTGTTTTTTTTTCATATATTCTAATCTAAGTACCTATGTTTTATGTATATTTTTAATATAAAAACATTTAGATACGACGATAATCTGCTAAAAGTCATTCATTTAATTAATCACTTAATAGTTTATTTCATGTTATCGTTAAAATCAGAAGTATTAAGTGGTCAACTTTAAAGCACTCTAACTTTTTTTGGTGTACTTCCAATATAAATCTAATTATATTATCAAATTCTATAATTATTTTCCCTTTTTATGAAATATAGTTCATCTCTGTCGGTTCTGGCCGAGTCTTGTAGGAAACTTTGGCAATCTCCTTTGTTATAATAATATCGTCCGTCTTCCAATACATAATTCGATCTGGGACCTTCGGTCGTGGAATTGTAGCTCCCTAAACATTTGCGAGTTTTATAACGTTCCAAGCTTGCAATTCTGGTCAACCCTTAAGGCGACGATAACCGACTTTTAACGATTTTAAACGTCTAAACGAGTAGTGTTAATGATTTGGAAAAAATATATGTTAAATTACAGCATTTTCTTAATAACTTAATTTAGGAATATTTTGGATTATGTTTATATTGTATAGTGAAATTAATTTGCAAAATGATGTCCAACGCGGATAAAAACTGAGAATCACGCAAAATCTATAAAGCATATTTTTCTGAATCCTTCACCATTTTAAAGATAATTTAATTATTGATCTTTTGTTATACGTGTTTTATTAAAATACCTTTTGTAACTATAATAAATTAATGATGCGTCTAATTTGGGACAGCGCTCCTGGATGGGCGAGTCCTATTATTGGCTGAACGTACGACGCGTTGCGTGAGCTCAGTACAGAACACGCAAGCTAACCACTCAAGGTTACAGGCATGTATCTGCGTCTTAAACGTAAAACGTTTCAGGAATAAACTACAAAGTAAACATGTAACAAAGACATTATCCTTTTAACTTTCAGCAGTTAACAGTTGCTTAACAGCCAAGACTCGCCCATTGGCACTTAAAACTCCAACAATTATGGCGTTTTCACTTTCATTTAAACTTTAGTCTTACTTAGTTCTTTCGGCTACTGGTTTACTGATCGATAGCGGTTAGAATAAAGATTAAGAATGAATTATTAGAAGTTTCCGCTGCTAGAAACATAAGTGTCTAAGCCTGGATTTGACCAATGAAATTGAACGCGTTCAGCACGTCTAAACGCATTCAAGAGCTGTCAGTGTACAATATTCCGTAACCATTTTGACATTGACAGCTCTTCAATGCGTTTTAGAAATGCTGATCGCGTTCAATTTCATTTAAAAAATCAGCACTAAGTGGCGGCAGCCCGTGAGTTCGATTGTATTGAAACTTCAAAGTTTCGCTATTCATCATTATTATCATATTAGCAGAAAAACATCCACCGCTGAATACCTGCAGACATCCACTAAGTGTCCCCAAACCACTGACTGAGCTTCCCTAAACCAGTGGATTCATGCGACCTTCATAAGATCGTCGGTTATGGAACTATTTTGCTTGGGGTCAATCAATCAATCAGTTTATTTTTGAAACATAGGTGTTTACACGCTATGTTTTGTCATAATTAAGATATACAAAATTATTAGTGACACATTAGGTGTCATTAGATTATGTGACTTAGGAAAAACAATATTTTAAATTAATTAAATACCTACATGAACATAAAAGAAAAACATCACTTACAATGAAATCAATAAATAGTCATAGTACTTATTATCAAAAGGTAAAAAATGCATTATTATAATAATTGGTCGTTCAAAAATTCGTCTACAGTATAATAACATTTGTCAATTAATAATTTAGTAAGAGCTTTTTTAAACTTATATAATGTGGTGTTTTTTATGTCATCAGGAATTTTATTAAACACTTTAGGTGCCATACCAAAAAATCTTTTTCGTATCAATGCGGTCTTACATTTTTGATGACATAGTTGCTAGCCAAGGTTCAGGCTGTGATTTTATTTGTCAATCATCCTTTCAGTCACATCCTAACTATATTATTAATACTAGATTATGCCCGCGACTTCGTTCACGTGGAAGTCGTAAGATACCACAATATACTACATTAACAGCCACACTTTTAAAAGAGTAACCGTGGAATTTCTTGCCGGCTCTTCTCCATAGGAAACGACCAATTGGAACCGTGCACCTAGCTTCTGACGTTTCATAAGTGCCCTTGTAGGTTTATGTGAAATAAAAATATTTTGAATTTGAATTTGAATTTGACATTTTTATAAAACTTGCCTGTATACTGCGTTTGCAGTTGTCGTCTCAGCAGTGAAAATATGCAGAGTATTACTATTATAAATTCGAAAGTGAGTTTGTTTGTTATGTACGCTTTCTAAACGACTGAACGGCTTTGGATGAAATTTGGCTTTGAAAATAGTATACTTTTTATCCCGATATTCCCACGGGATCGAGACTTATGCGGGTGAAACCACGGGGCGCAGCTAGTTGTTTATAGAAATGTCAATAAATCTTTAAAGAACTAATAAAGAAGGCTGTGTTATAATCCCTCATTCATAGACTTATCATAAAAGAGTATCAACCCAACCCATAATCTCTTCTTACAAAAGAGTATTATTACTACTAACATCCGTAAATCTTTCGACACATACACGATTGCACGTGCCGTCGGTATCATTCGATAGTAAGCCGTCACGTATACCTATGTCCGTGTGGGCATGTGCGACGGCGCACAGCTTTTAGAGAGAACAGATCTTCGTAATATAATATTACCCACTTTCTGTTCGTAAGGTGTTAAGATCTAGGTTATCTCATACAAAGATGCTTATCATGGCTCTTGAATTAAAACTTGGTTTGAGTTGAGATTAATATATTTACTTATTTAAACACACCACTATCATCACAGGCTTCCCTAATACAATAGTGTAGTTACAGTTAATAAAAGGTTGCTAAGATTAAACTTACAATTATAATATATTATATATTATATAATTATATAATTTGAAGGCATTCTTTTTTATGGAGATTCATACCTGATCATAGGCTAGTCAGTCCCATACATTTTTACTTTTCCATCATTCTCATCGCTTACATTATCGTTGACAGAATATCACTTTTTCTAGGTCCTTAGGACCACTTGTCAACTGACTTGGATAATTGGAGGAAGAATGAGGAAAGTTTTTGAATGAATGTGGATAGTAACGTGGATAATAATGTGGATAGTAGTAGTCAGATAAGAGTAGGGTCATCAACTGATGACCCCATCCGTTTCTTTGGATGAACTCATCCAAAGAAACGTTGGATGGACTGTATGAAAGATGATAGTATGGCTAGAAAAGAAGTCACTCTTTTCTAGCCATATCGAGATGACGACAACAAAATTAATATTAAAAATAAATAAAAAAACGGATTTAGAACCCTGTTCCTAATGCCGATGGGCTACTACTTTTTTATATTTTTAAAATATTTTTTTAAATAAATATGTTTAAAATTAAATAATAATATTATTCACAATGTGCGAGGAGCTAAGGGTGAAGTCTTAGAACTAGCAGTATCTGATCATACAGCGCAACTTTTAAGATGCCCAGTTAGACAAACTTGCATGTTAGATTACTGGTTCTCCACCAGACGGGAATACTCAGAAGAAAATATTAAAAAGTTC
This sequence comes from Agrochola circellaris, assembly GCA_914767755.1. NCBI lineage: Eukaryota > Metazoa > Arthropoda > Insecta > Lepidoptera > Noctuidae > Agrochola > Agrochola circellaris. The sequence goes on along the minus strand of OU611863.1, from coordinate 14,438,681 downwards.
AAGGATTGCATAAAAAATATCACTTTTGCTGATGTATTTAATGAAACTGATCCCACTAAAGCATTTAAATTATTCTATGACTTGTTTAAATTATTATATGATTTATGCTTTCCAAATATTAAAATACGTATATCATCAAAAGCAAAACCAAAGTGGATTAGCCGTGGCATCAAGATATGCAGTAAAAGAAAAAGAAAATTGTTGTGGAAATACAGGTTAATGCCCAGTGAGCAAAATAAAGCAAACCTTAAACAGCTCTCTAACCGGTTAAAAAAAGTTATTAATCTCACGCAGAAAGCCCATAATTGTAGTTACATTAAATCAGCGAAAAATCTGTGCAAAGCCACATGGAAATTAATAAATAAAAATAAACATAACTTACCAAATGACACCATAGTGAAAATTAAATCAAATGACAAAATATTGACAAATCCTGTAGAAATAGCACATGCTTTTAACAATTTTTTTGTAGATCAAGTGAAGCCAATTAATAGTAAACATTTGAATAATATTACACCAATAAATAGTATGAATGCATCTATGATCCCGATAGAGAAATGGCGTTCATAGCACAAAAAAAATGCATAAGGGCAATTTGTGGCATTCAAAGCACAGACAGTTGTAAGCCACTTTTCCAAAAGCTTCAGCTACTTACACTTCCGTGTCTCTACATATACGAAGTAGCAAGCTATGTTAAAACAAATATACACCTATACAGTCACCCAAGGAGTTTACGTCACAAATATAAAATATGCACAATACCACATAAAAAAGCCATTTTTAATAAAAATCTACTTGGCATGGCACCCAAAATCTACAATAAGCTACCTGAACACATAATTGAAATTAAAAATATAGATCAATTTAAAAAAAAACTACACATACTTTTAGTTGCAAAATGCTACTATCATATTAATGACTATTTAAATGAAAAATGCTAGGCCTACTACATCCGATTTATTATATTGGGGAAAAATCAATACTACTCTTATGAATGATCTATATATACTATTTATGCTTTTAATTTGATTTGTATTAGTTTAATTCTGACTGAATGTATTATTCTGACCTGGTATTTGAATTGTTATTTCCAGTGTTTCGAACTTAATTTATACTTGTTTGTAATTTAATTTTCTACTGTTTTTATTTTTTTATTCTGAAATTTAAATATTATTGTAATTATTTCATAACGATGACATATTTAATTTTATCTTGTAAGACTTGTACGTACTCACTTTTTATTATTTGCATACCCATGTGATGGTTAAACATGGAGAACTTTATTTCTATTAACAAAAACATCAATGTATATCTGTACCTATGTTTGCAAATAAATAAATGATTAAATAAATGATTAAATAAATGATTAAATATGTTTATGTCACCTACAATACCACAGGATATTCATCTAATTACTATGTCACTAAAGAATACATCTAGTACTGGGTATGATGATATAAGCACAAAAATTTTGAAAAGTGTTTCAACAATTGTTGCGCCTGTGTTAAGTCATCTGATCAATATGTGCATAGTTAATGGTATTTTTCCGGAAGAATTGAAAGTAACAATTGTAAAACCGCTTTTCAAAAAAGACAACAAAGAGAACATGTCGTGCTACAGACCTATAGCTTTAGTACCCATTTTTTCAAAGATATTTGAAAAAGCAATATATAGTAAGCTAAACACATACTTTGAACAAAATAAGCTATTCGTTGATAACCAGAAAGGCTTTAGAAAGAACAAATCTATTGACATGGCCATTTACGATTTCTTACAAACAGTTAGCCGCAGAGTGGATAAGAAGCTACCAGCTCTAGCGCTTTACATGGACATGTCAAAAGCTTTTGACCGTGTTGACCATGACATACTTATGCATAAACTTAATGCATACGGAATAAGAGGCAACATATCTAATTTAATCGAATCTTATCTTCGTAATAGGCAGCAAATAACAGTAATTAATAGAATATGTAAAAAAAACGAAATAACCTATAAATCTAGCCAGAGAACTGTATCATATGGAGTTCCGCAGGGCAGTGTACTTGGGCCTCCCCTATTCATTATCTATATTAATGACTTTCCAACGGCATCAACTTACCCAATGACAATGTTTGCAGATGATAGCACTTTACTCTTTAATAGTGACGAATTAAGCACCCTAGAGACGGAAATTAATTCTAACATAAAATCGGTCGTCGATTGGCTGCAAAATAATAATTTAATAATAAACTTAGACAAGACAGTAATCATGAAATTCCAACAAAGACCAAATCATAACTTAGTATTAAATATTAGATATAATGACAAAATTATTAATGAGACCACTGTGACAAAATTTCTCGGATTAAATATAGAAAACACTTTAAAATGGCATACGCAGATCGATAAAGTATGTAGTAAACTTAACCAATATTCCTATGCCTTGCATATGTTAAGCAAAACGGCAAATAGAGCAACAGTCTTAACAGCATATCATGGTCTAGTTGCCTCAACATTGAGGTACGGCATTATATTTTGGGGCAATGCCACAGGCAAAGATATCGTGTTTAAGTGCCAAAAAAGATGTATAAGAGCCATTTGTAATCTGCAAACCACCGACAGTTGCAAGCCTTATTTCAAAAACATGAAAATCCTTACTATGCCCTCATTATACATATACGAAACAGCTATGTTTGTTAAAAATAATATGAATAGATTTTCTCGAGTATCAAGTCAGCGTCGATGTGACCAGTTAAATTTAGTTGGATCTAGAACCGCATTATTTAAGAAAAGCATTTTTGTAATGGCTCCAAAAGTGTATAATAAATTACCAAAATGCATAAGAAGTGTAGAAAATGTTGGCCAATTTAAAAATAAATTATTCTTATTTCTAGTAGAGAAGGCCTATTACTCCATAGAAGATTTCATTTTAAATGATAATTTATGACATTGACATTTTTTTTATTTTTTTTTATTAACGGCTATTGACATTTTTTGACATTATAATATTAGTAACTGATTTAAGACTTTTGATATCATTTAAATTAATCTTCTTCAATCTAATTATTATTATTGCATGTTCCAAATCATTAGACCTACATAATATAACAAATTATTTGTATACCAATTGCATTGGTAGAACATATAGATCTCGCGAAAATGTATATTTTAAGACCTTTTATGTACTATGTTCACAAATAAAGTTTGATTTGATTTGATTTGATTTGATTTAATAAATGCCCTTAGCAACACTAGCAACTTGTAAAGATATTTAATAAATAAACTGCAGCAGGAGCGTCCATAATCCCAACTTGATGAATATGCATGATGTATAATAACTGGGCGATATTGGCAAAGTTTTATAAAGAGCTCTCTGTCGCGATATTGAGTCGGGGCCGCCATTTTGTTTTATAGTAACTTTTGGGTGTAGGTGTAGCTCAAGGTGTAGTGTAAATGTATAGAAACAGATATTTTTAAGACAAATTACAAAAAAGAGCCAAAACGTCCAAACTTTGTGTTATTAATAATACACACAAAATAAAACAATTGTTGCTGATAAGTGTAAAAAAAAAATCTTTCTTTTTCCGCGAAGACTTTGTTTATCATTTTTAGAGTTGCGTACCCAAATGTTACTATTTTATTAAGACTACATAGTCAGTCTGTCCGGCGGTCTGCCTGTGTCGCTGTTAGCTAAGCACAAAGTCAAGCTAGTGCAAAGTGAAGTGCTATTAACATAGTCTAAGCCTAATTTATCAACACAAGTTATATTATAATATGTATCTTTAGGTTAAGATATTTTTCTATGGGCCTGTGTCGCCTGAAATAAATTATATTATTATTATTAGCTTATTTTTAACCGATTTCGGAAACATCTTTTCTTCTACACGAAAACTGTAGTTCTTATAGTCGTGTCACAACTACTTTCTTTAAATCTGGCAGTTAATATATTAATTGAGATTACTATTTGTAAAGCATTACTACTATCGTTCATAATTATCAAACTTTAGGAATTGAGCATTGACTTTTTTTTACCTATTTTTCATCATTATCCACAATTGCCCTCATAGCAGTGACGCATCCACAATATTCCACGAGTATAAAATGCAGTATTACATCATTTTCAGCGGATATTTCCACTGTTTCTACATCGTTCGGTCTTGTCCTTAGGGACATAGTATATGATGACGTCACATTGTGGCAAACAATTGCTTGCTACGCTGCCCTCGTAGTAGCAAATGCAGTAATCGACATTTTTTTGATTTTCTGTTTTTGTCAAAAATAACATCTGGAGACTTTAAGCTATACGCAGTATTTTTTTTTTTTTTTTTGGCTAGAACATGGTGAAATAATAAGGAAAAATGCAGCATTTCGCGTGAAATTGTCTGATATTGTTAGTATGAATGCAGGAATGAGCATACACCAGATTAAAACGCAGTAATCACGTATTTAGTACCAAGTTATAATGCAGTATTCATGTAAATACTGCATTATAACTTGGTACTTACTGCATTATAACTTAGTAAAAAACGGTTCTGAAACTATTTAAATAGAATATTTAGAACCATGACACACTTATAATATGTCGGAGCCAAGAAAACCAATTACAAAAAGCAGGAAAGGTGTATGATTTTTCTGATTTCGTTGATTGTGTGCAGTTATCTAATTCAGGGAAAGTCACAGTAAAAGCTATGGAAGTTTCTGACTTCTGCAAATAATTATGGATCATTCATCTCAACATAGACTTAAAAAGAGCACAAACAGAGTATATTTAAAATATATTGTTATTGTGGAGGTACACAGAAATAAAATGAACTTGTTTGTGAAGACAGAGTAAGATGGAATATTACACGAAATTGAGTTCCTAAAAGTTAAATACTTAAAGTCATTGTCAATTCCTGATCCCTTCAAAAACGTTCTTCCAAGGGGTATAACAGAAGCAAGGAAATCTATATCTATCGTATTCTTTCTACAGTGTCCAAAATAATACCACAAAACAGATTACCGTTTTGGCAAAACCTCCACGTCAATGATCCTTCGACTGATCTTGTGAATAGTTTAGAAGTAGAAGAATGTGATGAAAAGGATTTTAATTAATTACTACTAAAATACTATTACAGTGCCACTATTTAAATATTTTTTAGATTCCCAGTGTTCCGTTTAAAGAATTTAAGGCGAAAGCGAATGAAGAATGATCTCATTTATTTTATGTTACTAAATCACATGTAATAAACATGACGATAATTTTGTTCATATAATAGGTATTGCTAAATATATATTTTCTATAATTTTAGTTATGCGCCGTACCCAGTACAAATATATTTTATTAAGTTCCCTATGTCCCAACAAAGACTGATTAAATTATAAAATAAAAAGATTTTCACAATTAATCATGTTTTTCCTTTTTTTTCTCGATATAATGTTTAACAACTCGTTTTTACACTGCATTATGCATTTTATTATACATATATTCAGGAAATAACTTTGCTAGTGCTTAGTGCAGTCAATTTATTTCCTAGATACAAATGCAGTAACAAACACGAGTACTGCACTTCACTTCACTACTTTGATGTATTACCAATAGAGACACAAGGTATAAGTGCAGTATTCGAGTTTCTAAAGACCTACATGAGAAAAATTAACTTCAAAACTAAACTAAACAATACTTTGTATTTTTATGTACCTTTTCCGTAACAAAACATATGAGTTTTATATCAGTTAAAGTAGAGATTTAAAAAAAACACTTTACCGCGTTTTTCTCGAAATCGTCATTTTGCAAGTACTGCATTTACTATTACGAGGGCAGTACGTGGGTCCATAAAATGAAATTGTTGTGTAAATAGGATATTGGAACCACTTTTACACGTCATATTAAAAAAGCTAGATGAGTTCGGCGTTTCTTTTTTGACTACTCTGAGAAGAAAGACCGAAACAAACTCAGAGGACGCAGTCTCTTTTAAAGTCCAGACATAATATTGGTCACGCCGTATGAGGACCATGTAGATTAGTGTCTGAAATGGTCTTTTGAGGAAAGAACCACACAGATTTGAGTGGACCTGTCCAGTCAGTGCACGCATTTGTCAATAATCGTAGAGAACAGAACTCGCTCAGAACTTAATGAGCTCTAAAACTCGATGAATAACACCAAAGAAAGAAAATTTAGGTAGTCCACAAAAACTACTCAAACTGCCATCATTAAAACTAAAAGAGAAAGAAAAAATAATAACCACATTAGTATGTTATGCAAACAAGATATTTTTACCAGTTTGTTATTAACCCACTATAAAGGACGGGGATCTTTTTATACAAAGTAGGAAGGACCATTGATCATTCTCGCTAACTATGATTTCTGTAAATGAGGGCGTATCGTTTTTTGTGCTCAGCAGATGGCGTCACTGGCGAGTAAGGTCGTGTCAATGCTGTCGCTGTCCAAACCTTTTTTTGTAAAAAAAATGTTTTTTGTAAATAAGCAGCCAAGTGCGAGTCGGACACGCGAATTTTTCACGTTACCAACGCTTTGATAAAAAAAAAGTCCGCCAACAGCGAACATTCAGTCACATTTAATTTTGCTATTCATAAAGTCGTTACGGGTATTCGGAAGCCAACGTCAACCAATCATACCTAAGGGCATCGTGTTAAGGTTTGTGCAGACCAGCGCGACGCGACTCGAACAATACAATTTGTGAGAAAACTTCACGGTATAACAATAACCTGTGACGCGTCGCGTTGTCGCGTCGCGCTAGTCTGAACACAGCTTTACTCTGTAACTGGGTTGTGAAGGTAAGATAGGCAGTCGCTCCATGTAAAATACTAGTATTCAACTGCATCCGGTGAGACCGGAAACCGGCCCCAAGATAGGGAAATGGCTGGATTGATTGATTTTTATAGAGACTTCACAGCACTAGCGCCTCTAGCGGCGAATTCAGGCCCTTTAGTCTAGTTTTCACTCGATTAATTTTCTTTACCCAAAGGAAACCTAATCTAACCTTAACTTTTCTCCCGCTTCAGCTGCCGGATCGTCAGTGGCGAAACGTTTGGGTCAGTATGACAGCTTTTACACCTACCTACAAACACTTATCTACCTGGCATGCTCATACATTTGCTGGTGGCCCAATGGTAACGGGCCCGACTTACCAATTTTAGAGATTTACGAGCTTTACTTTGTGTAAATAATTTCATCACCACTGCTCTCAAAACGGTGAAGGTAAACATCGTGAGGAAACCGGCATCTCCTAGAACCAAAAATTCGAAGACATGTGACATCTACCAACCCGCACTGGACCCGCGTGGTAGATTATAACCCACTCCCTCTCGAAGAAAGGAGGCCTGTGTCCCAGCAGTGGGAACATTATAAGCTGATTATACTCATTCATTTGCCACCGAGTAGTGTTTATTTAATAAAACTTTATGCACAAGTAAAAATCCTGTACAAGGGTGATAACGCACGACGACACATCAAGCTGAACATTTACTCGTATAGTATAATTTGACCTTGCATTGCATGACTTTCCGTGCAAAAAGAGGTGAGCTGTGTGTACCAGAGGAGCATTTCCCGTGTATTGAAGAACGTGGGTATTCTAGTTTCCGTCTAAATTTGTCAAAAGGGAATTGTTGTGAAGAACTCATTTTTTTTCTCATTGTTTTTAAATAAATACTTTAAAAGATATTTAAGAAAATATTTGAAAATTGACCCCTCCTTATCTCCGAACTACAGTACAATTTTTTTTGAAAAAATACAGAAAATAGTTCTATACTTATAGATTACAACATGGTAAATCTTCCAATATTGGGCGTACAAACTTACATTTGCAGAGAGAACATGTTTTTCAACTACAATGTTAAGTTTGTCCTACTACGGAACCCTTCATTGTGCGTGGTCCGACATGATCTTCGCCGGTTTTTAACCTTGATTGTCGCTGAAAAGAGATTGCAACTTGAATTTGGATGATTTCACGTTTAAAGCTTGATTGTTTTAGACAAAAACGAATGGTTTTGCTTACTAATAGTCACTTTTTTTATTGCCAAACTGGGCATAATAATAGATTCGTAAGCTAATTTTACCTGTGATAGCTACTTCCTTATTGGAGGCTCTACTATGCAAAGCTATGAGGTATTTCATTCATTATCACATCACCAAATATCCTTTCTTTGGTATTGTTCGTCGAGTTGAGCTCCTTCACTTTTGAGTTGAGCTCCACGATTACTGACAAATGCTTGCACTGACTGGACAGGTCCACTCAAATCTGTGTGGTTCTTTCCTCAAAATACCATTTCAGACACTAATCCACATGGTCCTCATATGACTTGACCAAGATTATGTCTGGACTTTAAAAGAGACTACGACCTCTGAGTTTGTTTCGACTTTTCTTCTTAGAGTAGTCAGATAGGAAACACCGACCCCATCTAGCTTATTTTTAATATTTTTTTTATATGACGTGTAAAAGTGATTCCGGTATCCTATTTACAGAATAAACAATTTCATTTCATTTCATTATTGGTAAAGATAAAAGAGTCTTTAATTTGAACCAATAACGGTCCGTTAACTATAGGAATCATAAGACAATTCTCGTTCTTAAAAACGTTCAATTGCAAGGCCAGCCATGCTATTCTGTAACATCTCACCGTGAAAACTTGGGTGAAGTGAGCTGTCAATAGTGTCAATCCCTGTGGAATGACAGCTCACTCCACGCTCACTTCACCTAAGTTTTCACGGTGAGATGATTACAGAATAGCACTGCAGTTCAATGCCTTCTGGTGCCCTGTGGTCGATAAATGTGAAAAGGGGCTAATTCGGTGTTTTCAAAGGTTCAGTTCAAAAAGAACGTAGTTATAAAAGTCCAGCCATGCTATTCTGTAAACATCTCACCGTGAAAACTTGGGTGAAGTGAGCTGTCAATAGTGTCAATCCCTGTGGAATGACAGCTCACTCCACGCTCACTTCACCTAAGTTTTCACGGTGAGATGGTTACAGAATAGCACTACAGTTACTACTGTACTACTGAAGAAGTAAATCAGTAAAGTTCGAGGCCACCACTTTGTATAAATAAATAAGTGGCTGGTCAAATACATTTAACCTCGGCTTGTCAAACTTTCAAACCACAAAATAAATCGGTCTTCCGATAGTCTTAATATAAATATTGGAAAGTTGGTAATTTTGAAGTTATTCTGCGTTTTGTCGAAGTATTTTTAGCTCCATTTGTAAGCAAAATTGTTGCGCTAAAAGATTTTGTTCTTTACGTAAATACTTTTAGGTCGACAAAAAGTTATCTTTTCACAAGCGCATTTAAGAGCCACTCAGTATGCACTGCCATGAGTTATTATTATAGAAACTTGTTTTATTTTTAAGCGTCGTAATAAATTAGGAGGATTTAACAGGTATTAATGTTCACATCCGAGTTACCTATTATAGGTAACTAAATCTTGCAGCAGCAGATAATTTTATGTGGAGCAGTGATGACCCAGTGGTAACGGGCTCGACTTAGGAATTGTAGGTCGACGGTTCGAACCCAGACAGGCGCTTCACTTTGTGTAAATTATTTCATCACCACTACTTTCAAAACGGTGAAGGAAAACATCGTGAGGAAACCAACGGGTTCTAGAACAATAATTTGAAGACATGTGACATCTACTAACCCGCACTGGGCCCGCGTCGTGGATTGGCAATAATGTTCCCACTGCTGGTACACTGGCATCCTAGTCGACGGCCCAGTCGACCTCTCACCGAGAGGATGCCAGGGTCCCAATAGTGGGAACATTATTGGCTGATTATTTAAAATATAATACAATATGTTAACTGACGAATGGCGTACTCGCTAACCCGCAATAGTTTAAAGCCCAAAGACCCAAAAAAAAAAAAAAGTTATAAAAAAAACAAAAAAAAAATTATATACGTAAAGCAAACACGCGCACTTGTCGCACTTATCTTTCCAACCTTAAACATAAACTTTTATTTCATAAAGTTTCAGCATCACAAATTTGAACTCAATAAAGTACTTTAGACGAGACCGTTTGACCTACTTATCGCCACAGATCAGAAACTGATGTCACAGCAAAATAAAGTCACGAGGGTTTGACTACGTTTTTGTTGGATAGCAAACGAGACCTTTATACAATGTGAAATTGAATTCGTTTGGATCCTCTTAAGGGGTCCTTGTACTCATCATTATGAACAATTTTCACGATGGGGCCAACCCTGAAATGGCGAAAAAAATATCAGCTGTTCCCCCTTCAGTACAATGAGCTATGCGAACATAAATGTATGGAACAGCTGATTTTTTTTTAATATATAACCTAGCTATTTCAAGTAATTTGTTTGTTTTAGTTGTATTCTTGTATAATCGCACGTAACTTTGCAAGAATTGTAAATGCGCAGAATTCATTTTCGCTTGTACTCGTATATCTTAACAGAAATGTAAAAAACAAAATAGCAATAACCATAGAATAATGATAAATGCAATAAGTGTCAATATTTTTGTTGTACATGCGCAAACTTACTGCCAATACAACAAAACCTTGCCAAGCCTTGGATGATCAATCTTCATTGAAGAGACTTTCATAAACAAGCAATGACGATATCTATTGAAGCTATAGGATCATTTACCCTCGAACTTACGAGTATATTTCCCGTCCATGTAAACAAACTAAAAGCTCTTAGCGAAGCTCTAAAACACAATAGATTCCTCGCCACAATTTTATTATTCCGGTCCTCGTTTCCTAGCGAAATAATTGTATTTTTAGTGTAATTACTTAAGGAACTGCTGTAAGAAAACATTGTTAATCTCCATTAGAACCCGAAGTTCTTTAATTAGTCCCACCTACTTGTCACTATCATTCTGTGGCTCGTGGCTATTAATAAGAGGGCGCCTAAAGGTCCACTAGCGCCACTCTTTAAAAAAAATATTATCTCGTGACTGAGAAGAAATTATGAATAACGGCTAGTAAGGACCCTCGGTAAGTGTGTCTAGAATTTTCTAATACCTTTTATAAAGTTTCATATTGAGACACGGAGCAACAAAATACGATCTAGAGGAATGTGGCCGCTTTTCTTTAGATCGTATTTTGTTGCTTCGTGTCTCAATATAAAGCTTTATAAAAGGTATTAGAAAATTCTAGACACACTTACCGAGGGTCCTTACTAGCCGTTATTCATAATCTCTTCTCAGTCACGAGATAATATTTTTTTTAAAGAGTGGCGCTAGTGGACCTTTAGGCGCCCTCTTAAGGAAGTATTTACTTTTAGGGTTCGTTACTTAAACGATCTTAAAATGGCTGTATTAGTATGCTGCTAATGCTACGTCGTCTGTCTCTCCACATAACCATCTAACAGTCTCTCCTGTCTGTATTTTCTAACCGTGATATCTATCACGATTAGAAAGAGACAGAGATTCTTCATACTTTTGAAAAATAACCTAGCAAGTTTTTTCACAGAATACGTGTTACTGTTTTCCATAACATGCAGAAGTGACCCTTTGTTCCCAAAGGTGCGATATAGCCTTTGTCAAAGCATTACTAAAAAATATTCATATTGGTATATTTTTTAAATGGCTGCAATGACTAAGTATATTGCAGCCATTTTTGGCACGGATGCTACCTAAAATTATAGCTGTTGTATAATGCAGAGATCGGCATTCTGAGCTAAATCCTAACTAATATTTTAAATGCGAAACTGAGTTTGTTTGTTTGTTTGATACGCTAAAACGGCTGAACGAATTTAGATGAAATTTGGCACATAGGTAGACCATTACCTGGAAAAAGACATAGGGTACTTTTTATCCTGGATGGCAAACGAAGTCGTGGGCAACAGCTAGTAGAAAATACTAGCGACCCGCCCCTGTTTCGCATGGTTTTTATGACTTGACAAAACATCGAGATTTTTTAATTATATACAAGTTTAATATTATTTTTTATACACATAACCTTTCGAAATAAATTATCTAAATGATGGTGAACACTGCATCAAAATCCGGTGCGTAGTTAAGGAGAACAACGCGGTCACAGAGACAGACATGAAAAGTGACTTTAATTTATAATATTAGTATACGTCGCGGTAAGATGGTTGAAGCCGTGATATAGTTACATCCCTAGGGATATCTAGAGATATTGCTATATACCTTAATATAGTTATATGAAAGGGGTTCATAACCGACTTACAAGAAATATAACTATAAGGGCAAACCGACCAAATAGGTTAGGTAAAAAAAAATTGGTCGCAGTAACAAAAGTAGGCCACTCCGACAGTTATGAACTGTTTTCATATGACTATATTACGGTATATAGCTATATCCCCAGGGATATAATAATATGACGACTGTAACCATCTTACTGCGACATATAGATATTTAACGCTCCACTTAATCCTTGATTTCTAAATCAATGATCGAACTGAATTTCAACATTTAAACGTCGAAAAGTGTCAAAGCAGGAATAATAAGTTCGGAACCCTAAAAGCAATGACATTTTCCACTTCGTTAACAATCGGCTTATAACAATAAACGACTGATTTGGGCTTCGATGAATTTTCAATAATAAAAACCTTTTTAGCGAATGAAACCGGAATATTTTGAAGTGTTAGTAATTGTATGGGTATTGTTTGGTCGTTTACGGTCAGGGAAAATATGTTAATTCAACAATGGTGCCCGCGCTGGGCCCGCCTGGTAGATTACAGTCCACTTCCTCTCGAAGAGAGGAGGCCTGTGTCCCAGTAGTGGGAACATTATAGGCTGATTATGCTATGCTTACGTAACAATGGTCGTTTCACAGGGTGTTAAAGTTGAAGGTGTTTATTATCATCAACTTTCAGACTGCCTCGTTAGTCTAGTGGTCGGAAGCGCTACTGTTGAGCACGAGGTCCTGGGTTTGATTCCAGGGTCGGGTAAACTGGTATTGGGTTTTTCCAACAGAAATTTCTCAGTAGGAGCACGGAGTTTGGATTTGAGCCCGGTTGATGGCAATAGGCTCGCCTCCTATTACATGGGACTTAAACATAACTGGCGAAATGTGGGTGTACTATAGGTACACCTCTGCCTGTGATGTTATGTTAAAAAATACAATAGAAGAAAGAAAGAAAGAAAGAAAGAAATAATAATGTTTATTTAAAAAATACAATAGACGAAATATATTTAGTAACTTAATCCGCGTAACTGTTCTTAAAGAGTCATAAAGAACCCTGTAAGAAATCGACACGTGTTTCACCTCTCAATGAGGCATCCTCAGGAAGGCGATTGACTTGTTGCGAACTCGGACCCGACGTGTGGACACGTCAAGCGTCGAGCGCAGTGTGATTACACACACTGCACTCGACGCTTGACGTGTCCTCATGCCTTCCTGAGGATGCTTCGTTGAGAGGTGAAACACGTGTCGATTTCTTACAGGGTTCTTTATGACTCTTTAAGAACAATTACGCAGATTAAGTTACTAAATATACGTCGTCTATTGTATTTTATAATGGATTTCCGTAAAGTCACGCCTGAATCAATTAACTATCTTATATGTTATGTTATTACTGGAATTTTATCTAACAGAAATCCCAACAACACGATTGAATTTCACATGACCTCTTACTTCTCAACCTGCCAAATGTGACTGTGAACGTGAATGGTTTTGATGTATGTGAGAGCTGTATTCAAATTTTTTTACGGAGCGTATCATTTTTTCTTGCAAAAGCCTTAAGGGACTGTCAACAGACTATCTTAGAGCCCCTTAGAGCTTCTTTTAAGGAAAGAAAATATGGCAGTAATGAAATAAATAAGTAGGTAGCGTAGAAGACCGTATACTACGCAAAATCGTAAGAAATGAAAACCCACTGGAGACCAAACCTTGGGCATTGTAAAATATGTACCTACTTGCCAAAGGACTTTTTTAAAGAAAAGGATAAATAGAGCAGTGACAGCCTAGTACTGTGACCGTTCGGGCTACCAAGTCATAAGTCTCGAATTAGAACTCAAGGCACGCACCTCTGACTTTTCGGATTCATGTGCGAATTGTATAATTATCACTTCCTTCAAAAAGGAAAACATCGTGATTAAACCAGCATGCCTGAGAGGTATTTCTCGACGGCATGTGAAGCCAAGTCAGAGGCCCATGGGCGGCTTTAAAACTCTGACACCAGGTTAGTCACTAACCACACGAAAATAAGAAGAAGAAAAGAGAAAAAGATTAGTTTTTTTTAAGTTCAGATCTAGTATTATTTACAGATTTTTAGTTCGTAATGATTGATTTATTTCGCTCCAGTCGTGGTTCTACGAATGCGTTAAATAACATTAAAATTTAATTAGCAGCGACGTAGTCAAATTAAAATGAAAGAGTCTTAAAATAGATTTTTATTAAAACGGTAATTAACATAGAAACAAAAAAGGTATCCTACATAATGTTGAACATTATGTTGTATTCCTATAATTAAATTTAAAACTATCATGGAACAGTTGACTTCTTTGCATACTGTCTCTAAACAGAAAACCAGGCGTATAAAGACACAATTTTTAAGCAATACCAAATTAGCATAACTAATTATAATAATATGAGGTTTGTTGTGTACTAATTATTATTGTACACTTGTAATAATTATTATTATGGTCGAAGGTGTAGAAGTTTCTTAGTCCCAACTATTTTTAATAACCTTCCAGTCGATATAAACAGTTGTATCACAAAAACTGCCTTTAAAAATAAAATACATAAGTACCTCTTTAATATTTTTTGTCAAAGCCTCACTGAAGAGAATATCTAAAATAAAAATAAAATGTCTGTTTTTAAATTTAATAAATGAAGGAATAGTAGTTTACCTTTATGTGAAAAAGTGCCAACAAATAAAAAAATAATATTATATGTTATGTACAAAACAAAAAAGGAGCTACGTCAGCCAACAAACTGCTTTGCAGTTTGGCAGAGGTAATAATGTGTCTTGTAAAAGAATATTTCTGTGCATAAACACTTTTCATTTTTTTTTCATTTCATTTCAGCTATCTTCTAAAAAACTTGTAAGAAGTGATCGTGTTACACGTATTCGGGAAAAACAATATGAATAATATAGTTACGTATTGTAGCAAAAAATATGTAAGTATATGAGCTACCTTTGAGTTAAAAGTCGGGGGTCGAGTCCGGTACGACATAGGTCGTACAATGAAACGCAGTATCCAAGTGGAGAACACAAAGTATATTGACAAGAAAATGTTAAAATAAAAAATAACAACACGACCACACAACAAAAAAATTAAAAAAATCGAGAATGTCACCAGGCTAGGACAACAGTGACAGAAACACCATAGGACAGCTACGTGTCGGCTCAATAAAACATGTTTTTTTTTTTTTATGGAAGAAATCGATTCAGGCCATTAAGGTCAGCGGGCTAGTGGCGACTGCCCTCAAACGAACGCCAAACTTTTTTCCTGCATCGACAAAACTTAATTCAAAAATATGTCAGTCGTAACAACATTTTAAGAACAAAACTGTTCGGCCTTTTTCGCGTGTAAAGAGGCCTTTTTGGAAGCGGAATGCTGAAGTACGTAGAATTGGCATTTTTTAAGCACTCTTTTTTCATAGAGGTCGATTGGTCAGAATTATATCTCCTTAACTACGCTTTTAATGGTAACATCAAACCTTGCTTCTGCTGTAAGCCAAATATATATAAAAGGTACAGAAAGAACGAATAAAATGTAAATAAAACGGTATATTGTAAGTCGGGACTTTATTATCTAGAAAAATACAGGTATTCCGGAAAGGTACAGTTTCATCCTATCGGAAACAACATAAAATATCTATAAACAATAAAATAAAATATTTACGAGTCTACGAACAGAAAGTAATACTTTTATACTGTACTAGAATATTAATTTCCTAGTGTAACTTGCGTTCCTATTTTTATATTCTCTAGAAAATATATTTGAATGTGGTTGTACCTTTAATTTTGTCAAATATCCTCTTTTCTTTGTGGATATCTTCTGCTAGCTGTTTCGCGGGACTCCACTATGAACTCTCCAGGATAACAAGTAGGCTATGTTATTCTCCACGCTGTCTGTCAACTTCCATATAGATCGATTCAGTGGCTTAAGCAATAAAATAATGTAGATATATCTGTGGGGTTAGGCGTGAAAAAGTAACAAACAGACAGATTTACTTTCGCATTTATAATATTAATGTTAGTGTGAATAATTCTATCTTCTCGTCATCATTTCAGCCGAAAGACGTCCACTGCTGGACATAGGCCTCCCCCAAGCACCGCGATTACATTCTTCTTCGATATACAAAATATTCCATCTTTTCCATACATAATTAGCAAATAATGTTTCCACTGCTGGGAAACACAGGCCCCTGGGAGTGGGCTGTAATCTACCGCGTGGACCCAGTGCGTGTTGGAAGATGTAACATGTGTCATCGAATTTTGGTTCTAGGGCATGCCGGTTTCCTCACGATGTTTTCCTTCACCGTTTTGAGAGTTTTTCTGTATATGAATACAAAAGTATGAAAAGGATCAATGAAAAACACGTATTGGTAGAGTTCCTTATGAAATATCTTTTTCAGGAAAGTAAAACACCCTAAACTTCTGTGCCGTTGGGACATCCTGCGGCAGCTGTGGGCGACGTGACCACTGCGAAAAGTTTATTACGAAAGTTGAATATTTTGGGTGCCATCTTTTTTTTTCGCAAAACAGGCGAAAAAAAAGGTGGCGCGATGACTCGTGGCTAAGTATATATCAGACGCACAGGTCGATCGATCAGGTTAAGCTACACTTGCTACGGTCCGTCCGTGGATAGGTGATCTTTACATACCATGGCACGTTAAGCCATTGGTTCCGGCTGTCATTCGTGCAAATTTTTATTTTTTTGTGTTTCAACTTGATTTCCTGAGATTCTTCTCAAAAATACACTGTCTTTGACAGTTTGCTTATTTTAATTTTATAAGTTTTTAGAATTGCTTACGTCTTTTTACAATTTTATCTTTTTTGTATGAGCACCTCATACGTATCTCATGAATACCCGGGTCTAGTAGCCATGTAGTCAAACGTAACTCTTTATAAGTGATAATTCTAGTGACAATCATAGCTACAGGAGGACGTATAGAAACGTCCTTTGAAAATTCAGGTGTAAATTAAGAGATTCAGTGCTGTTTTTGGACACTACTGATACTTACTTATACATCTATCCAATCCTTGACTAAACAATATCAACCAATAAATGTCGGCATACTATAAACCGACAATGTTCCACAATATAGCTGGCCAAGTGCGCGTGGAGTGGGGCTTTAACATAAAAGTTATGGCGTCGAACATCGCGTCAAATATTATGCAATAAACTTTATGAGGCGGGCGTTTTAATTAATTAATGTGTCTGGTTGTTAACGTTGAAGTAATGGATGGACAATTCATGGCGAAATGATGGCGAAGTATGAGGAATGAATACTTGTGGTAGTCGAAAATCGAAAGGCGCTACTGCCACAAGTACCGTACATACATTTGGAAAATAAAAAATTGTTACAAATGGTCGATTTTTTCTATTTTTATATTGCTTTGATATTAAAGGCCGCAACTGATGTTTAGTAATCGAGAGATATTTAAGTACAGTCACGATCGCTAATATACATTAGCAAAATTAAAAAGCGATTTTCTCGTGGAATATTGACTGCAACTTTGAGATAAGGCTTATTTTATATTAGAATGGGTTCCAAATTATATGTTTGTAACAACATAAAATTACAATCACCCACAGTAAAGTAAAGAAGCTGCAGTTTAATAGTCGCGTGACTTCTTAATCATTAAAATAATCGACACGCGCAGTCTCGTCCTGCACCCCGCGCAGGAGTCACCTCAATGTGGTCTGAGTATTTTATTTTTTGCCTTGTAAATTTCTATGTGAGATCAGGCCGATACGGCAACACACAAGAACAGTGGAAAGCTATGGGGTGGACCTTAACCCAGCAGTGGGACACTACAGGTTGATTTATGAAAAGTCTATCATCTGATTTCGTACAAAATTGCTTCAAACTCATGTGGCCTGACTTCCCTCCAAAACAAGGAACGTTCTATAGTTCAAGCCCCGCGGTTTGACATTGACGTACGCTTTACGTCACTTTCGACATTTTTCAGAAGTTTTTGGTGTTACCTGTAATTTTTTGATTATTTTAGGTCTAGTTGACGAGAATATCCGCCAGGCCATAGACTGAAACAGCCCACAGACGATATTAGCCATTATTTAGCAGTAAAAATAGTGATTTAAGTCGCGTGTACATGCTGTTATCAAATGGTTACAGTGGGATTTTAAGGAACTTTCGTTTGCTGTATCCATTTGGATACAGTGGGGAGAAACCGGTTAATAAACTGATTGATAATAATCTGACATTCATTTTGATCTCATAGTGGTTATTCGCGAAGGAAGCCGGGGCCGTTGGTCCGGCTGTCATTCATAGATTGATAGTCGTCACGAGTAGTCCACCAAGGGGTCTCGTGTTTCCCAGTAACTAGGTTGTGAAGGTCAGATAGGCGCTCGCTTGTTATTTTTTCAGGACATAAAAAGGGTAATACAAATTCAATTTTGTATCCGACCACGATAAACTTATCAACCAAAATTTTCTGCCCCGTTCCCTGACCCCAGCAAATGAAATATAAAAAGAAATCTCGCCAATAAAAGTAATTCTATTCAACATGGAACATTAAGACAGTTTGCATACAAATGTAAACATTTAGCTAGAGAGGATACCGCATAATGAAGATAAAAGATACGATACTAAAAAGAAAAAAGATAGCTTTTCTTTCTTTTCTGTTTTTTTGCGAATTACTTCAGCGGTTTCGTCTTTATTTGTGAAGGAGTTTCTTTGTGATAAAGATCCCTAATAAGTTATGAACATTCAAAAAGGTTTATTTTTGAGTTTCTTTTCAATATAAAATCCATTCAAAATATGTAATTTTCCATATCAATTCGGTTAATCGCTTGTTCTTTAACCTTTAATAAAAATAACCGTAATCAAAATTAGAGGAGGGCCTATAGCCAGCAGTTTACGTTTATTTGCTGAAATTATGATTCCTTTATCATACAATGGTAAATATCTACCTAATACACAATGTCACCCATGGGCATGTGACCACCCGTATTTTTATGAATATTCATGATTTTTTTCCCAAAAGTATATCATTTTTCATGTTATTATTTATTTTTATTTTTTGAGTAACGTTTGCCATATCTTCGATGTTATTGGCGCAATTTGGATTTTGTTCATTATTTCTAAAAACTTATACATTATTTTATCATATTAACTAAAATTTGTTATAAAAATTTCTAGACAAAGAAAAAAAACGGAGGGGAAGACATTAAAAAAAAAAAATTTTTTTTTTAAACACTTTTAAGTCCATAAAACCATAGGGGAATTTAAAAACAAGAAATAAAAAAAATATAGACTAAGTTTATTTTAGAAAAAAAATCATGAGTATTCAAAAAAATACGGGCGGTTACATGCCCAAGGCAATTGTATACTGAATATCTACAAGACCACCGCCAAAAGGAACAATCAGTCTTCGTCATGAAGAATATAAGAGCAAAATGATCTTTTACTCATCTACCTTCATACATACATACATAACGCCTTCTTCCCATGGTGATAGGCAGAAACTATAGAACGTCACCTCCCTCGTCACGTTCCTTACAGACTCCTTTAGTTTCGTTTACATTCATACATCTTGTCATACCCGCACGCCGGTTGCGAGTACTAGGCACCTGATCTTTCTGAAGAACATCACCAATTAGGTCTCTATTATGCTCTCCTAGGGCGTCCCCTCCCGGCGTTTCCAATAACATCTGCCTTGTAAGTCGCCTTTCATTCATCCTCTCAACATGACCAAACCATCTAAGCATACTCATTCAAATTTTTGTCAGAACATCTTCTTTTAAACCACACCGTTGCCTTATCACACCATTCATTAACCTATCATTCATAGTCACGCCACACATGCTTCGTAAGAAACGCATTTCGACAGCATTCTACTTTCATGGTTCTTTTGCTGCACCCAACATTAAATTCCAGAAACGTCTTCTACCCAGCACGCAAGCATGACCACAATAGAAACGGGTTTTGTCGACGGAAAAATAGACATAATGACAGATCACAGACAATCACAATCTGTCATTTTGTCTATTCTTTCGTCGACAAAACACGTAGAAAACCCGTATCTATGGTTGTCATGCTACGCGTGCTAGAGATCATAAAATCCGCTTCAAAAGACTAACTTATTGAAAAGACCAGCAGTGCTATTCTGTAACCATCTCACCGTGAAAACTTAGGTGAAGTGAGCGTGGAGTGAGCTGTCATTCCACAGGGATTGACAATATTGACAGCTCACTTCACCCAAGTTTTCACGGTGAGATGTTTACAGAATAGCATGGCTGTTGTATACGTAATAAACAAAACACTGGAATTAAATAAATGCCTTGCTTTATGTAGATAATAGACTTCATTCTTCTATGCGTACAAAGGTAAACAGTTATTCTGTATTCTTTTTCTGGTACTTATAAACTGACAACTTGCCGTAAAAAGGACCTTATCGAAAATCCTTGGGTCAACTTTGCACGTGCCTGGCTTAGGCACGTGCAAAGTTGACGCAAGGATTTTCGGGTTTTTCCTAGGATAAAAGTTTTTCTATATATTACTTGGGCCTCGTTCAGGACCAACTAATTTTCCTTAGGCTCAAACTGGCTGTTCCTAATGCGCCTTAGAAGAACTACTTATGTAGTTAGGCCTGAGACAACTAGTCTATCCTTAGTTATATAACGTTGAAACCCGCAATAGCCATAATTAGTTCTAGAACCAAATCATCTATAATAAATACTAGTTTTTGCCCGCTGCCCGCCTGGATAGATGTCGGAAAATATCCCACGGGAACATACTATCGGTATTAAAAGTACCCTATGTTTTAATCCAGGTTATAAACTGTCTGTGTGCAAAATTTCATCCAAATCTGTTCAGCCGTTTTTGCACCAATCCGGAACATATATCCAGATAAACGGACGAAATTTCTAAAAACTATATTTTCGGCATCAGACTCGTTCCTTACACCTCGTGGCAGTTACTTTTTCAAAAATATTCAATGTACAGTTTTGACATCCACGAACCGCCAGTGGATTCACGTGGTGGATACCATAATATAGAGGAGGCTTGAGTCCCAGCAGTAGGTTTCTTACGTAATTATAGTACTAGTAGCAAATCAACTTCGTCTACTAGATATAATAATTTATTTAGAGGCTTAACTAACCTTGGATTCTTACCCAAGGTGACATTCAGCTTCTAAATATCACTTTCATGTGTCTATTATTCGTAACAATTTTATTAAGGATAATAGACTCAAATGTTAGTGACACTAAAGATTTATGTTAGAAGCGTGTTTGAATTTTGTAAGCGAATCTATCTTTTTCATCGCTCGAAGCTAACACCTGCGTTCAATAAATAAAGACCTCCGACCTTCGAGCTGTCTTGTATCGATTTATGGACTTATATTTTGGGGCCAATTGACACTTATTGTAGCCTGGAGTCATTTCGGAATTTACATCATATTGCTTTTTACTTGTATAATACCGCGTGATATTTGGAAAAGCCCTTTTTCTCAAGCTTAAAAACTCCTTGCTAACGATACTAAAGTCAATGAAAAATCTACCTATAACTCCTTTGTTCAAATCCGGCTCAAAGGACCATATTAAGATAATTACTGTTTCTGAGTCCGATTTACCTACCATTACAATATAGAGGCAAACAAAAAGATGGATGGTCTATTTGAGGGGTGATAAATGAACGAAAGAGGAGTGAGGATTGACAGAAAGAATGGAAGAGAAAAACATGTTCCGCCGATTCTAATTACCATGGGATAAGGGCATAGCAAACGCTAAAGTCCTACTAGAAGTTCTTCTAAAACATCGACAAACGAGACTGAACCTTGAAAGTTGTTTTTCACCAGTCACTCCGTTAAACTATGTACATACTTAACCTTAACCATATAATCTAACAGATTCAGAATGAGAATCTGAATTATATAAGTCAGATTATCATTCTTCGTCAGTTTTCATTTACTTTCGAGACCTAACTCACTTACTTACAAATTCTGCCAGTCAATTCATCCAAATTGATTGATTTAGCGAGCTGCTTCATTCGAGATTTAGGAGAATTTCTTGATAAATAAATTGCTTGTTCGATTCGATTCTTAGAAGAAAATGAAACTTTGTGTCGAGAGTAAATAATTTGAGTATCATCGTGGTATTTATATAATTCGATGAATTAGGCTATTATTTTTAGATAGGGATTAATAGGAAATTGATTTACAATCGCCTTAATTAAATAAGCTGCCTCGTAGGTTTAACAAATGTTTCAAAGTGTGACTGTTGAGCATAATATTGTGGTGTCATGAATAGTATGATCCGTTTGGTGCGGTACGAAAGTAATAGCACCATCGTATTTCTTCCCGTGGGTGTCGTAAAAGGCGACTAAGGGACTTACTAGAGAATGGGCAGCAGCGTTCTCGATGCATTTTACCACCATACTGCGATCGCCAACCCGCCCGCCAAGCGTGGCGATTATGCTCCCCCCCCAAATGACAAACCTCAAGAAAAAACCTCACTTCCACAACCCAGTTAGCAGATGCAGGACTTGGTTAGACTTTTGGGATTCTGATGACCCGTAACGAATATCAAAGATTTATGAATGACAGCCGGAATCACCGGCTTAACGTGCTTTCCAAGTCACGGAGGGGTCAGGATATGTAATGGTTGGTCACCCATCCATGAACCGACCGCGACAAGCGTGGCTTAACCTTCGGTTGACCCGTGCAGCTGTAATTATTTAGCCACGAGCCACTGTAAAATTCTTAATCAAAACTAAGGAAAGTTATCAGTGTTCTTGTTCATAATCTTGAAATGCAAAGCCTTCTCAACGCCTTGTTCTTCGTTTAAAGTTTGCTGTAGATCTGTTTCCGCAGATCTACAGCAAGCAAAGCTACAACAAGTTTAGTTTTTCTTTGTTTTCAATTACGCATAAAGCTTCGTGCAGATCAGCGCGACGCGACGCGACTCTTAAGAAAGACGCGACTTCTAAGAAAACTTGACGGTATAACAATAACCGGTGTCGCGTCGCGCTGTCGCGTCGCGCTGGTCTGCACGAAGCTTAAAAGGTTGACTTATCATCTTATTCTTGTTCTTAAGAACATTTCAGCTCCCGTGATTTGAATTTTTCCTACAATTTTTAAACGTTGTTGAACACAAAGCGAACACCTTAACAGGAACCTTACCTTCAAAATATTTTTGAAGAGTTAAAAAAAAATGGGTTCTCATTTTTATTTTAGTAAATTACTTGAAAGAAAAAAGAAAAATTTATATTTGATAAATTTATTCTGCACAAACAAAACGCACCTACAAAGACAAAAGACATAAAATACACACGTACAAAAATAGCCAAATGCCTCGTATTCAACCAATAGATAAAAAAAAAAAAAAAAAAAAAAAGTTCATTGGTTGATTTCAAAGCAGTGTTGCCGGAAGGCTACTTTTGTAACTTTTTAGGTGATTTTTAACTCCTTTAGGTTACTTGCTGCCTCGTCAGACGAAATCCTGTTAAAATTTAAGTTGTTATTTTGTGTTGTTACGAACATAGTATTTTGGAAGCCTAATATGAAATAGGTGTTATCTCAAAGTTGTAATCGTTATTCCATGAGAAAACCGCTTTTGAATTTTACTTAGAAAATATATATTAGCGCTCGTGACTGTACATCCCAACGCGTCAAAAAAACACACTAAAAGATAAAACACAATGAAAAGCAGTGCGTTGAAAATCCCAGTGCGCGAGTAAAAATCGCCGCGTGAAAAAATCGCCCGTGGTTACGAAGGCTAAATAAAGGTTTTTCTGTGAGAATTATTCCAATAAACATCCCGAAATGTACGCAGTAGTCACTAAATCAAATGACAAGGTCACTGATTTAGATCATTTGATTTGTGTAAATATATGCGGTGTAATGAAATATTTATCGTGCTGACTAAATTCACCGAAAGTTTGACATAAAATATTATTATATTACGAATATGTTCATAATACAAGGCTCTGTGACCCCGCATTTACATCAATGTATAAAACATGTATTCTAAATATTGTGTCTGATTGTTTTCGTGTATCGGTTACACCTAAAACAAGTTGCAAAGACTTGTTGTATGCAAAACTAGTAGAACATTTGTTAAAGAGGTGAACAAAATAGTGAACAAAACTCTGATAATAATATAATCATCGCCCCTTGTTTCCTCAAAATGTTAGGCAGAGGTGTACCTATAGTATACCCAAATTTCGCCACATCTTTTAAGTCCCATGTAATAGGGGGTGAGCCAATTGCTATCAACCGGGCATAAATACCCAATACACTTTCCCTGACCTGGGAATCAAACCCAGGACCTCATGCTGAGCGGTAGCGTTTACGACCACTAGACAAACGAGGCAGACATCATCAACGAGGTTCATGTTAATACATGTGTTTGGAATATCTTTTACAAGACTTGTTGAAAACAAGAAAATATCACAACTTGTTCAACCGTTAAGGCCCGGTGTTTCCGAATCGGTGACAGTTTGCCAAATCCGTCAAGCCCCGCTATCGCTGAACCGGTGACGGTGGGTCACAAAGTCAAAGTCAAATCATTTATTTCAAATAATTGTAAAACGTTAAAGTTTACAAAGTAGCCCCTTCCAAAAGATCGTTTTCGTATGGAGAAGAATTGGCAAGAAACTCCACTGTTACTCTTTTAAAAACTTTTACAATATTTTGTATATGTAGGTGCATTAGATACATATATAATTATATGAGAAGACAAACCACCTAAAAAAAAAAAAGTACTATACCACAATAGGTAAAAATTATTAAAAATGAAGCAACGAAAGATAAATTAATTACTTATGTGATAGATACATGATTCTCACGTATTTACAAACATTATAAAAGTAGATGATTTTCCTAAAATTTTACAATTAATAAGTCAGTGTGTGAGGAGTGACGTGGGGCGCATTTCAATGTCAAACCGCGGGGCTTGACAGTTAAAATGTCACAAAAGTCTTAACACAGGGTAAGATGTAATCGATATCACGAACTATGTTTGTTAATTAATCTTAGCAAATGCACAATCTACTGATCTGCGTTTAGTAAATGAGAAGGCATTAAATACACTTCACGTTGATGTAGCGATACCTGCAAGCATGACCTTAATTCGTTCACCTGAGGAATTGATTGTAATTAATATACTTGCCGCATTAATTCGGTATCAGTTCAGTGTAAGGCCGCATATCAGTAGTAACAACAAGGCTAAAGAAGGCCCAATGGCCAAGGGGCCAAGGGTCAATAAGGCTTATACTATAAGCTGATCTCGTATTCTATTAGCAATAGGCTTGCCCCGTATTACATGGTACTTAAACATAACTCTCATTTCTCATACTTCTGACTTTGTTCATTCTTCCTTTCATATTCAGTCCATTCTTCTTTGGAATGCGCTTCCTCTTGATATCAGGACGGCCACCAGTCGGTATGCATTTAAGCGGAAACTGTGGAGTTATTTTCAAAATAAATAGAGTAGAGTCATCTCAACACCCCTCTCCCTTTATTTCGTATATTTGTATATATATTTAATATAGGTATATATTATAGTAAATATGTATGTATGTATGGGTATGTAGTTTGTAATCTATTTATGTATTGTTGTATCTATTTTAGTTATAAGTCATTAGAATATTTTTTTTCTTTATTCCTCTCAATTAGAGCACCTGCCATCTAATCTCTTCACCACCCTTGGTTGACTGGTAGAGAATACCTAAGGCATTAAGTCCGCCTTTGTACTTTTTTGAGTGTGAAAAGTTTTAATAAATAAATAAATAAATAACTGGCAAAATGTGGGTGTACTATACAGGTACACCTCTGCCAAACCCAGTCACACCCCACTCTCTCTCATAGAGAGGAGGCCTGTGTCCCAGCAGTAGGAATATTATAGGCTGATTATGCTATGCTAGGTCTACCCACGGTGTTCCCTTCCCTCACTTGGACCGGAGATCATGGGAACTGTGCGCCTGCCATGATCCCCGGTAGTTGCCCGCGGCGTAGTTACACAAATTGTTACTCATATTTAGACAAATTTCCGAGTAAAGCCAACAACAACTTTACTTCCCATAAAAATCCCTAACAATAACTTACCAAAATCTCTCCATTTATGGGATCTAACAAATCTCAATTACCAGCTTTTTTCCACCTGACGTTCTCATAATTATGAGATCAACTTCACTCGGTAATTTTTCTTCGGAATCGTTTCGCTGGCTGGGACGTAAGTCACTGTAAGTGAAGGTCGTCAGGGGACGGATTAAATATAATGACCGCCATTTTTTTTTCTGGAGTCGACGTGATTATATTTTTTGTTGTTTATAAGTTCCAGGTTTGAACGAATATTATTTTGATCGTTAGCAGGTGAGTTTTCGTACGAATAAGTGATAATGATGTAAAGAGTTTTTGGTTGTGGTCCATTTAGTAATGAATTTATTGCGAAATTTCTAGGTTTTATTTTTGATGTCAGCGTTAATTTCGAAACTAGTTTGATTAAATTGGCTGAAGCAGAAAGGTAGATAGAAGGAATTAATTGATCTTGTAAAATATATTTTGACATGAATTCGAAAACATATTTTTTCGCTAGAGAAGAGCAACGAGGCGCAGATAAGAGTACCCGTTACAAATACACAACACTTGGGAAATTCCTAATGAAAGAATAAGGTTCCCATGTTTTAGAACACTTTTAAATCAAAATGAAAAAAAAAAAAAACTTTTTTCAAGATAACATATAAAATGTCATAGATAAAAATAAAAGTCCATAAACAATGAAAATTGAAATCAAACTACGTAAAGAAGTAATCGAAACCATACTAAGCAAAAGTCAAAGCTCAGAGTCAAAGCCCTGCCACACAGGATCTGACAGGCTAACAGCATGCTAACAGTAAAGAATAAACAGGACATAAATTGAATTCCATTCTTTTCCTATTTGATAGGAAACTGTTCCACAATCTACAATCTCCTACGCAAAGAAATGTCAGTTAGCATTACGATTTTTATCGCGCAAGTTGTGGGTGGAGTACGAAGTTAAATATAAACTGACGAAGTATTACTGGTCGTACTTGAGTGACACGAAGGTCTCGGCAAGTAATAAACCGCTCTTTGAAACTTAAAAGGAATACTGGATTACGGTATGGAAGGAATTAATTGGTTTTTCTTAATAGGAAATGTGAGACTGGCAGGGGCTTCCTTTATTGATGTTTTTTTCTATATCATGGGTTAGGCAGTATATCACTATCGGTAATAGTGCCGTAAGCATTGCATTGTCACTTGTTATTTTGGTTAAGTTTTGAGGTTAGTGTGCTGAGTTTTGATTTGTGTTTGTTCGTTTTACTGCAGTTTATGTGATATACTGGAAAAGTCACTACAATGACTGAATTGCTAGAAACTTGGAAGTAGCACTTGCCGGCCGCTGCCGCGGCACCGTAGAACCGACACCAACCGCGTGCGAGCCGAGTGACTGCTACTTCCAAGTTGCTCGCAATTCAGTCATTCTAGTGACTTTTGCAATATATATAAAATGATGTACTAGTATGCCCCAAGCTGAAGGTACTATAACCGAAAGTGATACAATGCCCTTGCGGCATTCTCTACACCATCTTATATGTAGGTTATGCTTGTTGATCATGATTTTGAATAGAGTCTTTTTAAAGTTATTTAACCTCTGACAGAAGCAACCCAACAGCAACCTCATTGTAAATAGAATAAAAAATTTGACTAACTTTTAAGTGGCAACAATCCTATGGCAACTTTATGACAAGGAAATAAGGAAATACCTGGTTTAGGCGCAGAATTCCTAATTCTCAAAATGGCAAGACATGAAAAGACAAAAATTGTCATGCTCAAAAATAAAAGTTCTTCTGATTGTTAGGCCAGTGTTTTTAATATTAAGCTTAGTTTCTTTATCGTCGCAAGTAACCTCTTCTATTTTATCGGCATTCATTACTGCTTCTTCCAATTATCCTAGTTTAGCTTCTTTAAAACTAACTCCTAAAATTACAAAGGAAATTGTGTCAGGCACGGTTAAATTTGCATCTCCTAGAGAGACTTTGCCCGTATCATATCCATTTATTTAAATTAGGGACACGATGTGTATCCCTATAAAAACTTGCCTTCAAGCAATATTCAAAACAACTTTGGGATTCAAAATGACTCCAAATAATCCCATGTGAGGAGTAATTCTGTATCCCATACCGGTTTCATAATATTGTTATTGTTGGAAGTGTCTTAGATCCGCTTATGGGAATAGCTATTCAAATGGTACTTAGGTATCCTTTGTTTGCAAATATTATGGAATACAAATTGAGTATCCATTTATACTAAGCTGCTACCAAGTAAGTAGCCAATAATTTAACACATAATATAGTTTCAGTTTATAATTATGTTAGTATTTATAAGTATTATGCTGCGATAATATTTTACGAGCTGAAATAGGATAAAATTAACATTATAATCACAAACCCATTTATATTCTTCTGAAGTACTTCGCAAGGCTTTACTAATTGTGCGAGTTTTGTAAGTTTTCGATGTGGGTTTTTGACTAAATTACGTAGCCCATTATTTCATAAATTTTAAGTTAAAAACATCAAATCGTCAAATTCTCCTAGGAGTAACTTCAAATCGTCAAATTCTTCTACTGTGGGGGAATATGTGGGACTGTGAAGCGTGAGACTTTAGCAGATGACGTTACAAAGTAATTCATACTAGGATTACTACAATGTGTTTATTTTGACAAAATTTAAAACTAGTTTGAAATTTTCTTTTCTATAAAATTAACGTCTTGTTTTCTCTTGTTCCAGGGGCTGGAGCCCAACCAGAACCTCACTCTAAACGCATCGGCAAGATGGCTGATAGAAGCTTCCAGAGGCATTCAGGACCCGAACATTCTTCTAGAAAAATTTGCACAGAACAAAAAAGTGGATGATCCGACGAGGGCGTTACTCCTTACTTTCTATGGCATCCTGGTAGTCATCGGCGGTGTAGGCAATGCACTCGTTGTTATTTCTGTGAGTACCTATTCCATGTTTTTCTGTGTGTAATTTCTTTAATTCTTACCAAGCTGTGTTGTATATGGTGACTGATTTCTTACTATTAAGAAATATGATGGTCTAAAAGCTAATTATTATCACTATGAACTATTTCACTAGTAAATCATTTAGATTCAGAAATCAGAAATCATTTATTTTGCAATTGTCAATAATAGTACTTAGTCTGATTTACAGTTCATCGATATATTTGTGACTTAAGCAGGTTGTATTCTCACTCCTGTCCAATGACTTCTAACATATTTGGCAATAGGCCAAGCAAGAATCATGTAACTCATGGAATATTTGGCAATAGTTATGATATACGTCATAACTTTGCCGTTTTCTACCATTACTCAATATTTTTCTCCATAACCAAAATGATAGATAGTTAATAATAATTCTTCCATTATTTCTATGATTTTCTCACTAAAGACAGAACGACTGTTTTTACTGACCCGGAACGTGAGTAACACAGACATTGCAAATGCCGATTGGGTTATCGTAATACCGGATTTATTCTTATTTTTGGTACCAATCTGATCCGGGCAGGGTAGAGTAAACATAAAAAATGAAGTATTGGGGTTCTTGCTCATTGAGAGGAAACCGGACTCAGTGAAAGGACGTAATGCTATGAGAGTATTAGTAAAACATTGTTTTAGTAGGTAGGTAAGGATTTTGTTTGGATTAATGGGGTAACTGGTTAATTTCGATTTCGGGTTTGTTGACGATAGAAATTGCGATGTAGAAAATAAAACCAAGATGATAATGAATATTATGTTGGTTTTGTTTAGTAACTTATTTTAATTAAAGTACGTTTATATTGAGTTGCAATTAATAAAACAGATTTGAGAAAAAAAAATCCTATAGAGCCTGAAATAATACATTTGAAAATAAAACTAGGAATGTTTTTGTAAGCATGTATAAAAAAAATTGTCAGGAATTTAATAAAAATGTAAAACGTTTTGTAAATTCCTTAACAGTAATCCCTTAATGACGCTGAAAATGCAATTAGAAGCCTTAATAAGGCGGAAATTATTCGGAAGTGAAGCTTTATCGTTCCAACTTCCTATTTATTTTAAAAACCCTAGCCTCAGAGTACTGGTGCCTCCTCGATAATGCAGGACATTTAAATAATCCAGAGGAAAACAGCGCTGCAAATATCAATACTTTCTCTATATCTATACCGTCTCTGTTTGTTGGTGCGATTAATTCTTCTAAACTTCACCATGGATTTTGAAGCAGTTTTCATCATCATTTAGAGAGTGTATTCTGAAAGGTTTATGTGTGACATTAATAAATAACACACAGAAATGTCGATGTTTTGACATTAATTATCTAGATCGCACTTGTGCGAAGCTGCAGGACGCTAGTATATTATAAACGAAATATTTTTTTACCAACATTAGCATTTATTTTATATCACAAGTAAGAATTCCGAGTACTTATAATTCGTTTGAAATTGTAATTCAATTCGACTGTCAGAATACGTAATCAAGATGTCTTGTTACGAATCATTCTAGACGCAATTCTCTATTCATATTTTAGACAACTTAACATATATATTTAGCTACCCCAATATTTCACAATATTTTCACTGAACAAGATAACGAAGAGACCACAAATATACATGCCATTACCGTATCAGTAGATGTAACAATATCTAATGGAGGTTCAACGGCGGCTGATAGAATAAGACATATCTTTACAAAGCATGATTGACAAAAACAGATTGGTAACAACATTACTAGGGATTATACTGCATCAACAGTTGTAAGTGACACTGATAAAATAGCTGTATTTTATATTATCAACAGTTTTCTATTGCCAGAACACGAATATAATACTGATAACATTGAAATGTTTTACGATAGCTGCCTATTGATTTTGGTATGGTCATGATAATTTTAATAAAAATGCCAGACCCAAGATGATTTAATCAATCTGACGGAATTTCGATAGGAATATTTGTTGGAAAATTATGAAAGCGTTTAAGTATTTTGGTCGTTATGGAATTTCTCCGACGGAATTTATATTTAACTGTTAAGATGTTATAAATTGTTGACGGTTTTCTTTTGATATCCTACTGATTTTTTGTCAGATTGATAACTCAAACTAAGCTATAATAAGCTCATATTATATTTGAAGACTGGGCTAGCGGGATTAGCAACGACTAATGGATCATTGTTAACATTGAAAACTGCTTACATATTATTTATTTAATTCATATTCTTACACAAAGTGACTGTGGCCTGACCTTCATATTGTACAATTTATTTGAAAGAACTTCCATGTCAATAAATCAATAAGTTAAAACATTCGTTATAAATATATCATCGATATAAATCTTAACTTCACCACACCTAATAAGACCAAAAATCTCTCTAACATTTCCCTCTATGCTTTATGAGAATATTCTACTAACTTATGCTGCTTTAATTTTACAGGTAGTTAGAAAACCAGTGATGAGGACAGCCAGAAACATGTTCATCGTAAACCTGGCTGTATCCGATGCTTTAGTCTGCTGCGTTGGGACACCGTTGACCTTGATGGAACTTTTGACCAAACATTGGCCGTTACCAGATTGGCCAAGTCTGTGCAAGGCATGTGGTGCGATACAAGCGATATCAATATTTGTGTCAACTATATCCATTACTGCGATTGCATTGGACAGATATCAGGTTGGTACTGATTGGAGTGTGTTTTGTTATTTTGGGTTAGTCTGTGTTTTAGTGCTTGCATCTGTTTTGAAGGTTGTAGAAATATGTCAGACATATTTGTAGGACATGAACATTACGTTTTACTTAACAATGCTTACTACAAGTAATTAGTAGTATTATGTCTGGTTGGTAAGATTTGCTTTCATTTTCATTTCATTTCATTAGTTTGCTGAAAATGTATATGTAGGAATAATTATTTGGAGAAGTACAAATCTTAGTTAGTTTTAAAATGGTATTAGAGTACCTATCGATTACTTACAATTTTCCATAATATCTCCCTGACCATTGTTTAGGTACTAGAAAATTACGGTATTACTCGGTATGTTATTAAATTCTATCATTTTATACCCAAGTATTATTTTCTCTCTCTATCTCTTCATTTATAACCCTTTAGGTTCATCAAACAAATCCTCCACTTCTTTGATCCTCTACAAATCAATAGGTTTCTCACTTCTTGCTACGCAAGTGACGTCATAATGAGCCCATAACGCTATTTCTATCGAGTCCGATGTACGTAAACCGTTTATATCATTATTTCAACCGATTTTAGATCCGGGTGTTCAGAATGATCATCAATTGAGTTAGAACAAAAATACCTACGTTCTTGTTTGAAGGTAATATTGGAATTTACAACCTGTTTTGTATGTAGAATGCATTCGTGAAATGGATCAAATAAGTCGTTTTCAATATTTAGTACATTTTACCGAACAATATTATCATCTGTCTAGCCTTTTCTCAACTAAATGGTGGGGTCGGCTTCTAATCTAACCGGATGCAGTTAAATACCAGATGTTTTACATGGAGCGACTGCTTATCTTACCTCCACAACCCAGTTACTGGGATTACCCAGTACGATAACCCCTTAATAAGAATGGTTGTCAGACTTTCGGGCGACTGACAACCCGTTAACGACTGTCAAAGATCCACGAATAACAGCCGGCATGGAAAGGTCTTGGTATGTACAGATGGTCACCCATCCACAGACCAACCGCAGCAAGCGTAAGCTACGCTTGCTGCGGTCGAACCTGATCGATCGACCCGTGTGGCTGTTATTACTTAGCCACAAGTCCCTTCCTTCCTCGTCCTTCTCTTTTTCTTCCTTAATTTACCGAACAATATACCGATAGAACATCATATTATTTATTTTCATCATTCGGTCCCTTATCACTGAGGATCGTGGTCACTGGACCCCTTTAAGTGGACAATCTGCCTCCATCGACTCCAATCCAAAGATGCCATCACCAACTGCGGAAATTTGCTTGAGGACGTAGCTTCTTTTACTTGGTCGGACCATCGTGTTGGGGACCGGCCTCGTGCTCTCTTTCCTTCGGTATTGCCAACAATGACCAGCTTTTCAAGACTTCTTTCTCCCCTTCGCATTAAGTGGCCGGAATAGGTCATAATACGCTGTAGGCAAACTGTAGACAATCGGATCTTGATATCGAGTTGGGAAACGATAGGCACATTTGTGCGTTTAGCTGTCCATATATATATAAATTTTAACAAAAGGAATTTACAAGACGGATACTAGAAGGACATGCAGTCACCATATTAGTTTATATCTTTGAAAACGATAACGTGTACTGTCTAGGGCGCTTACATGACTATAGTGTATGAGCTTAAACAAAGCAGTAGGAGTATATATGTAAACATAATTGCAGCAGCTAACGTTCTGTAGTATCCGCTTTGCGTTGGGAAACAGGCGACAATTATGTATGTTCGTTAATAGTTTTAGTTAGGTTAGGATATTACATTACATAACATCACGCCTGTAATCCTCGACCCACTTATTTTTTTTTTTTTTTTTTTTTAATATATTTTAATTTTAATAGTTTGTTAGTTAATTTAGTATAAGAGTTTATGCAGCGTATATATTTTAATCCTCTTTTGTAATCTCTTCATTAATCTGTAAACGTTCCTATCATCTATAAAGTACACTCGAGAGCAATGAATCCGGGTCACTTAAAGAATGTTAAAAATCTCGGAAACTAAAAATGATAGGTTAATGCAATAAATTGTATTTAATAGACAATGTAATACTCCTTAAATGAAAGTTTAAAAAATATGAGTCACCATACATTTTATTAACACAAAATTACATAAAGAAAAAAACTGCTGATCTCTCCTTAAAACAAAAATAGGAAACATGAAATTTTTGAACTTTATTACGATTTTCTTGAATTTTAATACTTCGTATTGCCTCCTCGTGCTTCCATTACTGCGTTTACGCGGTTTGGCATGCTGTACACCAAGTTCCTTATACGATTTTGGGGAATATTCTCCCATTCCTCTGTGAGAGCAATTTTGAGCTCACGAAGCGTGATTGGGGGAGGGTTTCGTTGTTTTACGCATCTGCCTAGCTCGTCCCAAGCATGCTCGATCGGGTTGATATCCGGGCTGCGCGCTGGCCACTCCATACGAGTAATGTTCATCTCTTGAAGGTAGTCATTCACAATCCTACCTGTATGAGGTCGGGCATTGTCATGCATAAATATAGCATCCTCACCTAAATTGACCATAAATGGACCAACGTGATCATTGAGGATTTCTTCCACATATCTTACGCTAGTTAAAGAGCCGTTTTCTATGATCACCAGCTCTGTGCGACTTTCAGAAGAAATTCCGATCCACACAAGTACAGACCCACCACC
The DNA here is from genome assembly GCA_914767755.1 of Agrochola circellaris. Classification (NCBI taxonomy): domain Eukaryota; kingdom Metazoa; phylum Arthropoda; class Insecta; order Lepidoptera; family Noctuidae; genus Agrochola; species Agrochola circellaris. Next base: position 14,404,237 of record OU611863.1, on the reverse strand, counting down.
GTAGGCTACTTTTTCTTCGATGCATGCTTGCTTGAATCTTTCCCCTGGTCTTCGATACACTCTGTGTCTTCCATCGTGCTTGTAGAGCATAAATTTTGATTCGTCGGAGAACATAACTTTTGACCAATCTTCAATACTCCAATTTACGTGGCTCTGGGCATATCTTAGTCTTGAAATACGATGCCCACGCTCCAGTTTAGGGCCGTTTGCAGGTCTAAGGGGTTTTAAGTTAGATTCAGCAAGCCGACGTCTTACTGTCCATGCACTTGGGTTACTTCCTCCGAGGCGTCGAAACTGATTTGTGAGTTCAGTTCCTGTGAGAAAGCGATTTCGAAGCATGGTGTTCACCAAGTATCGGTCTTCTCGTGCTGTGGTACACCTGGTTCTGCCCGTTCCTGGTCTGCGTAGGTTAGAACCAGTTTCTTCGTAACGTCGGAGAACTCTTTGTACTGTTGACAGCACACACCGACAGCCCTGGCTGTATCGCGCTGACTCCGGCCGGTTTCCAGCATTGTAAGTATTCTGGTGCATTCTTCAGGCGTAAGCGACATAATTTCAGCTTGAATAATGAATATAGAGCACTATCAACATGGTTTATGTACCCACATAAATGACAGATTACAAACAAAAGCAAAACCAAATGCTGTAATTTCGTAGTTCCATCTTCGAAAGTGGCCCTTTTTCAAATTTGATTTTTTTATGATATAACTTTACAATAACTAAGAAGTTTTAATAAAAAAAAAAAAATAAAAAAATAAAAAAAAATATCTTTAATACCTTCATTTAAGGAGTATTACATTGTCTATTAAATACAATTTATTGCATTAACCTAGCATTTTTAGTTTCCGAGATTTTTAGGATTCTTTAAGTGACCCGGATTCATTGCTCTCGAGTGTAGTATAAAATCAGGAATAGAGCATTTATTTCGTTCACTGTTCACTATACTTTCTAAATATATTCCATAATCGAGCATTTTTGCTTCGAAATACTTCATGTTCTTATTCTTATGCTATTGTACCCCTTACACAATAGAAAGTCTATTGTTGCCTCGTCCACTGTTAGTGCATAAATCGGTCGACGTGAACTATCAATTTCGAATATTCTCGTGCAGTTATTGCTATGAAACTTAGGCAGGGATTATACAAAAAAGGATAAAAGTAGTCAAAACCAAAGACACGATGGATAAACTTAAGGTGTGCAAGATGAAAATTAAGTATGGTAGAAACCTTAAAGCTTAAAACATTAAAGGCTGATTAGTGAAGCAATGAGATGATGACTTCACTAATCAGCCTTTAATGTTCCTGACATGACACAGGCCTCCTCTCGATGAGATAGTGGGCCGTAATTCACCACTCGGACCCAGTGTGGGTTGGTAGATGTCACATTTATCTTCGAATTTTTGGTTCTATTACATGACGGTTTCCTCACGATGTATTCTTTCACCGTTTTGAGAGCAATAGTGATGAAATAATTTACACAAGTAAAGCGCCTGTCTTGGTTTGAACCTACGACTGTAGGTAAACATTCGTAAGTCGCGGCCGTTACCAATGGGCCTCCACTGCTTGGTTGATAGAAATGATGATGTAACATCTTTTACTTATCCAGTTAAGCATTGTAATAAAATATGAGATGAAATGTTACATAAATGAATCCGTTTGAAATTGAATACTGTAAAGCTTTTCAATTGTAAATGCGCTAATGTTATTCATGCTATTAGGAAGCAAAATCCAAAATGAAATCGTTTGTAATCTGCAATATACTAACCGTTCGAAAGCTGTACGGGAAAGTAAACGTACATGTAATTGAATCCAAGCGTACTTCAAAGGGGCTTTTGTATAACATGACTGTATTAGAATCTGAAATGTATAACAAATATTATCTGTTCGTGATTTCATGAACCTTAACTCACATAAACATAATTATTAGGATGAAACTGTCTTTCACAGTTCACATCTGGACTTAGGCCTCTCACAAATCCACTTCAATATTCGGTTCTTAGAACACTTACGTTCTGTATATCATTTGAAATCTCTATGAGAGTGTATGCTGCTTTTGTTGTATTTAATTGTATTCTTGAAATTTTTAATTAAAAGTAAATATGTAACTGGTTAATTTATTTGTGGGCGAATCTACAACTCAAGAAATATGTATTAGGCAATTGGCACACATTGAATTTTATGCAAGAAAGTTAGTGTAGTTTTTTCTTAACAGTAGAAAACCTATAGAGAAAAATATATTATTTAACAGCGTCGATTCGCCCGTTTTAGGCGAGTAAAGTCGTGTGAATGAACCAATGCGCCGCTCATTCATATTCTAGCTAGTCTTATTGAGAGTTAGATCGTATCTTTACTTTTTCACAAAACATGTTAGTTGGTACATGTTATGCGTGTTTTGTGAAAAAGGTGCGTTAGGATACCTTGATAGTAACTGTATGCATACATATAGTGACAATCAAGGTATTCTAACGCATCTGTTGATTATATTGATTTCTCGTGAACTAGCACTATCAATAACTTTATATGTTGAGAGTAGTAATGAACTCAGCCTACACACTCCATAGATAAGACCCAATATACTTGATATAATATCTAAATTTCTATATAACACAACGTGTAACATGTCATGTTCAAGAAAATGTTAGGTAATGTTGTCAATATAGAACAATTTTAAGTCTGCTATCAACCTTTTAATCTATTGCCAGTGATACTGCGAGATGTATTGCATTCAAATCTGATGATTTGAATTTAATCAATAGGTGTACGACATTATGTATAGGTACCTATAATTATGTTAAAAGTCACCATGAAACGTGAATATTATGTTGGTGACATGTCTATTGTACCTTCAAAATTCAGAGTGTGAAATCTCTTCCACGCAGTCCAAAATATTTTTCTGATCTTGAAATTCGTCAAAGACTTATTTTCTGTTTTGTCCACAGCTCATCGTTTATCCAACTCGACCTGGCCTCCAAACGATGGGTGCCCTCATCACAATGCTCTGTATCTGGATCACAGCCTTCACCCTCGCTTCACCACTTTTCGTCTTCAGAAGTCTCAAGACTCACTACCTCGGCCTCATCGGTATGGACTCTCTAAGTTTCTGCATAGAAGACTGGCCCATCAAGGATGGGCGAGCAATCTACTCCGTATTTAGTTTAATCTTCCAATACTTACTGCCCGTTTTAGTTGTAGTCCTTGCGCATGTCCAAATACATAGAAGGTTAAGAGGGAGGAGACGGACGACGAGGAAGACTCCAGCAATTCTCATAGCCATAGCTGTTACTTACGTCATAAGTTGGCTGCCATTGAACGTGTTCAATTTGGTAGCAGACTTCAGTGCTCAGCCTTTCATGGAAGAGAAGACGATGACAATAACCTACGCCGTCTGCCATATGTTTGGGATGTCCAGCGCAGTTTCAAATCCTTTACTATACGGGTGGTTGAACGACAATTTCCGTAAAGAATTCGAAGAGATACTGTGTTGCTGTAAAAAGAGACCATTGAACAAGAGCACGAGGATAAAAAACAGGAAAATGGACACAGAGTTAACGGCACTGGCGCAGTTGGAACACACGGTCACCGCCAACACGAAAACGTCTCAGTGCTCCCAAATTTTCTGACTAAAGGCCTGTTGTAAATAGCATGAACCAATCAGTGTCGAGATGCAAAGCATTTGAACTTTTTAGTGTCAATTTTTTAATCGTAACGGTGTAAAAAGTTCCTTTATTTTCGAGTTGTTAGACGATAATTTCTCTTGTAAATACCTGTAGATAAACTTATAATATTATTGTACTTAAATATAATATTGTACTATACGTTTTCTTGAGCCCAAAACGTACAGTGCTAATATTTGATACGAAGCCTTATTTCGATTACATAGTTGTAAGAATCTTTTTTTATTAAATATAATCGTTGGAAATTAAATATTTGCTCGTTTTTGTTGACTCCTTATAGAAAACGCCCTGTGTTAAGGCTCGTGCAGATCAACGCGACGCGACGCCGCGACGCGACTCGAACAATACAATTTCTAAGAAAACTTGACGGTATAACAATAACCGGTGTCGCGTCGCGCGACAAGTCGCGCTGGTCTTCACAAAGCTTAAAGCTTCGTGCAGACTAGCGCGACGCGACAGCGCAACGCGACATCGCGTTTGTTATTCAGTGAAGTTTTCTTGGAAATTGTATTGTTCGAGTCGCGTCGCGGCGTCGCGTCGCGTTGGTCTGCACGAAGCTTTAATCTTCGGAAATTGAATCTCAGGTTTTTTTTATATGACCATAATAATAAATAAATTTTAATATTTCAATGTTCTTGTGATTTTCAAGTCAATAAAAAATAATCATAGAAATATGCTAACAATAATTTGTCCTTTCATTCAGAAGCCAACCAGAAAACTTGCTGGCGAAAATCTAATTATTCTTAGTGTAAGAAAACTCCTTGGGTAGATAATAATGTTATTTAATTTATCAAGTCCAACTGCTACCAATCAACCAGTTAGAATATTTATCTAGAATTCTAGGCACAGCTATTCTTGTTCGTACGCCCCGTACCCCGCTCCAACACCAAGTAAACGAATCAATTGCCGGATCGTGCCTTCCTTGACAACTTTTCAAATATTACCGCTTGGTTAACCACATCGTAATCGTTCTAAATAATTAATAATGATCAGATTTTAAAAATACAGATTTGAACGAAAGGGACTGCGAATGATATTCAACTAGTGTTAAACTAGTCGAAAGTTATTCGCAGTGAATTTCCTTCTAATAGTAAAACTAAAGATTACTTACTAGTTTTATCCAGCGCCATTAAATAAGCATCAAAATTAATTGTACTTAAGTAATTAAGTGCAACTTAAGTGTACATACGTAATTAAGTGCAATTAGGTAAAAAGTAATTAGTCATTAAGTAGTTACTACTTAATGACTAATTAATTTTTACCTAATTGCACTTTGATTAGGAATAATTTCAGTCAATTATGGAGTTGTATTATTGATGGGCACTATGATGTAAAATTATTTTTTTGATAAGAAAATGAATTGTTTAACTGAAATTATTTTGTTAGTAGGTAAGTACCTACATAAACAAAATATTATAAATTGAGTAAGATCATTTTTTGCGTTGTGTTCCACGCGCGCCTCACACAGATGTCAGCACCAACTGACGGGGTCCGTTAGGGCCAATGCCTGCCATGGTTGCGAGTTTGTCCCAAAGGGATATCGCGACCCCGGCACACAGGCAACGGAAGGAACACGTGTGGGTTTTAGTCAGTAAAAGTCTAACACGCCCCTCCGCTCCGCCCAGAGCGTGCGAAATTATTTGCAAATTTCCCAACCGGGGTTTCAGAATCATGTACTGAATGCAGCTTCGCGTCGATGTCCCTACCACCCTGCACACTACCCCTGAATTAATATTCAGGGTAATATTTTTTTGCGTTAGGCAGTAAGGATTAAAACCGAAACTATGTATTTTTTTAAATATTGCTGTCAGACATGGGGTTATTTTGAGCCTTCTCCTATCATCCAAATCCGTTCCTTCGTGTGGACGAGATGTAACGTTGGATTCATAGTGCTATCCACACAATATTCGAATTTTCAGCCTTCACACTAATAGCAGGCCAAATTGTGGAGTATGAAGAGAGGAAATTACCTGCCTATATTAAGGCCTGGTATATTAACAAGACGGACGAGGAAGTTGCTTATGAAGATTGCTTGGGATCATGGACCTTGTGTATGACTTTTAAAAGAACTAAGTAAGGTTACTTCCTATACAAGTTCATATTAAATTAGCCAGCAAAACTCCACAGATGTAATGGGTATGGGATATCAGTATCTAAGCACGATAAAACGAAAATTGCCCAAGTGCATATCGGACCCCGCACAATGAAGAGTTCTGTAGTTGGGATGAATTTATCCCAAGAATGAACTTATCATTTTAGTTGAAAAACATGTTCTTCCATATACGAGTATGCAACTGCAAATGTAAGTTTGTACGCACAATATTGACAGATTTATCATGATATTTTAAGACCATAGACTTCCTATAGGTTTTCCCGTAATTTATGAGTAAAGAACCATTCTCTGTACTTTTTCAGAATTTTAGGCTCAGTAGTTTTGGAGATAAGGGGGGAATGGTCAATTTTCATCAACTTTCTTAATTAAGTATCTTTATTAAATACTTAAAAAAAAAAACGCAACAAGCCCTTTCTTTTGATATGTCACATGGTACAGCTAGCAAAACGTTTGTTTGCCCTCTAAAAATGATCCCCATATTCAAAATACCAAACCACATAATCGGTCCATTAGATTCGGAGCAAATTGGTTGTGACAGACAGACAGACAGAAACACGACAGATCCTATAAGGGTTACTTCTTTTCCATTTGAGGTACGGAACCCTAAAAAAACAGATTTTGTCTACTCATACTTAAAGTAGCCTCTAACTCATACTTAAAGCCAGCGGTAGTTGATCCAAACGGTCTGGCATGGCATAAATCGCGTGCGCGTGTCGATTGACAGAATTCGCGTCGCAAGTCGCATCGCTCGAGGTCGTGAACAGCCATGCGATTCTGTAAACATCTCACCGTGAAAACTTGGGTGAAGTGAGCTGTCAATAGTGTCAATCCCTGTGGAATGACAGCTCACTCCACGCTCACTTCACCTAAGTTTTCACGGTGAGATGGTTACAGAATAGCACTGCAGAACTATACTGAGAAGCCATAGCGATGCTTGAGGGAGGCCGATGTCCAGCAGTCTTCCAGCTAATGACGATGATGTTGTAAGTTCCTGAATATTTGCTCAATAATCTACGAAGAAACTCATTAATTGATTTCAGAAATTATATGTCATTACAAATATGCGCAATGGACAAAAAGACTTCAGGAAAAGGAACGTTTCATTCCCTTTGTGATATGATTTACGAAAACTGCAAAAGTGATGTCGGTAAAAGATTTTATACATACTAAGTCAATCTTTTCAGAATCATCTTTTTTACATCCATACATAATAATTCGACCGTAGCAATTAACATTGTCGGATCTACATTTTTGCGATTTTTTTTTTATTGCTTTAAAGGTCTTGGAATAACTTATACATTTTTTTAATAAGTTATTCTAAGACCTTTAATGCAATAAAAAAAATCGCAAAAATGTAGATCCGACAATGTTAATTGCTACCGTCGAATTGTAAAACGCAAAATGTCTCTTTGCTTGGGAATTGCAAACAACCTACTTAAGTGTTTGTTTTTAAATCGTATATATATCTGATAAAATTTTGGTATACAGGAGAAACCAAATAAACACCCCCTACAAAAAATCTGAATACAGAACTTTCAATGTTTACCACGTTGTTGATTTAAGAGTTAAGAAAAACCGCGTGTATCGTCCTGTGCGGGGATAAAGAGTTTTAGAATAACCTTGTACCATTGAAGAAGTTCATATCTAACCACCGTTAGGACTATTCTTGCTTGCAACGCTCGGCGGCTATAGCACCGGGCCGGTAACAGATGTGATCATCGTGTTCACGGGATTTTGTTTTGAAATTGTTTAGATATGAACTTCTTTGATAGTACCTACCTATTAGATACATGAGCACAACTAGTACATTAAACATAGGTAAATAACCCAACAACGACCCCAAGGGGTTAGTATCTACTTATGTAGTAAATAACTATCTCTCATTAACGCTTAGAATTGGCAATTAAGATTATCTGGATATTGAGTTCAGCCTTCCTGTTTCGAAGGAGATTAGAACCACATATTAACAGGACTAGGAGGCTTTATGTAACTAGCTTGGCCCTTGACACCACCTGTGTGTAGCTTTATAAGTATTTATTCTAAAAGTTGGCAACGTCGCAAATAGCTGTCAAATATTTACCTGTTTTGATTAATTTGGCAATATCACTATGTATGGAAATATGAAATATCGCTAACTAGTGAACTAGAATATTAATGATGAATTGTTTAATATTATATATTTTAATAATGTTTTAATGTACAATTACTAGAGCTATTATTAGAGGAGCTCGTGGCTGAGTAATAACAGCCGAACTTTTCGATCCATCAGGTTAAGCTACGCTTGCCGGGGTTGGTCCGTGGATGGGTGGCCATCTTTACATACCGAGACTCCTGCGTGGCTCGGAAAACACGTTAAGCCGTTGCCATTCGTGGATCTTTGACAGTCGTTACGGGTTGTCAGAAGGCCAAATGTCTGACAACCAGTCTTCGTGTTACCCAGTTACTGGGTTGTGGAGGTCAGATAGGCAGTTCCTCCATGTAAAATACTGGTATTCAGCTGCATCCGGTTAGACTGGAAGCCGACCCCAACATATTTCAGAAAAGGCTAGGCAGATTGATTTTTAATAGAGCTATTATATTTTACATTTGCCTATAGTAATATTTAAAAAAAAACAGGTTATTATTTGACAGCTATTTGCAACGTTGCCAACTTTTAATACTGGAACAATCTATGTTGCCAGCTACCTACCTATATGTATCGCACTATAAAAGAAACATGAAAATATCTTATTGTAATCTTTTTTTCAGCAACCTGGGGATATTTTCACGATGGTCCATGTGACGTAGAATTTGTTGCTGGCCCTGCCTTCCCCACCTAATAAAATTGTAATCGTAAAAACAAAATTTTACAGGAAAAATAAAAACAGTTTTTCGTGATTATCTCATTAACTAATAGACATAGCGAGATTTTTCAAATATTAAAAGAAAGGTGATTTTTTACAAAATAAATATGTACTTTTAAATAATATAACTTTTTTAGAAATTTAAAAATGCACAAATTTAAACTGTCAAGCATCATTACGATATTATTCGTGTAAAATCTCAAATATTACGTTACTCTTATAATGCATTGCTGTATTATTCAAAATCAAAGTCATGTATTCAGAATCAGCACTTTTCGAACGTCAAAATTACATAAGACAGTCCCCCAAAACGCCCACTCTTCACCACTTCTTAATGTTTTAACTGGGAAGAAGAAGTGGCGCAACAAAGTCCCCAGCAGGACAGCAGAGACTGAACAGACTCAGAAAACCTTAATTCTATACAATAGTAGGTATGCAAAGAAATTACCATTACGAGACACAGAACATTAAATTAATTTATTTGCCATGCCAAAAAAAAATACTGATAATGTAAACAAAACTAAATAATTATAAGTACCTAAATAAAAACCTCCAGGTATAAAGGGCGTACCCGCGTAAAATTAATTATAATATTGGTTGATAAATTTATTTATTTATTTATTTTATTTTATTTATTTATTTACACAACACTTCTATCGTAGCAGGATATCCCAAAGCGATAGGGTGGTACTTAGCTTATACTTATTTTACAAATTGTAGCACAAATGATATGCAGTTATTCTTGCGAATTCATTCAATGAACAGGAAAAAATGTCCATCCCTTCGGCGATTTCATTGAGTGAACGTAAGGCGCGAGTAGGTGGTGCTTTTAGAAGCAAGTTAGTCCTGTCCCCCGCCCCAGCACAAAAAACAAATAGTGATAGGATCCCATATCGTAATGTATTACTACCATTTTATTCGATGACAAACAATCAATTAAAGATTACTGTAGTTGCAAGTTACGTGTGTATTCCAAAGAAAATTTATTATTAAAACTGGAGGCAAGTATCAAGTACTGAATCAATATTTTGTACGTGTGCTAAGTAATGTGCGGAGACATAATTATAACATAAACATCACGCCTGTAATCCCCGAAGAGTAAGGCAGAGGTGTACCTATAGTAACACCGACATTTCGTCAGTTATGTTTAAGAGGCTTACAACAGCTAAAGTGCAGTCACTGTCGGACTGCATAGAAAAGAAAGAGAAGCATGATGACACAACGCAGGTAATTTATTGCAAAATATGAAGCAATTATCTATTTACAAAAAATCTATTGATTGGACTAAAAAATTAAAACACTATTACGGTAATATGTTGCTTGTAGAATAATCTCACAAAAAATCAGAATGATTGCATGTATTTTAATATGATTTTGAATTTTTAAAAGAAATTTTTAGAGGTTTTTTCGTGATATTTTTCTATCGTATCAAATTAGTTGTATTATGTTTTCAACACAGTATCTTACTAGCATATATCCTGAAGAATACTCGTATCATATTATTATATTTTTCTGATTTAGTTTACTGCAGTGGATCATATTCTTTTAGGCGTTATAAAACTTGCGTTTAGGCACGTTTAGGTCCTGTAGTCCCCTTAAGTCCCATGTAATAGGGGGCGAACCTATTGCCATCCACCGGGCACAAATCCAGACTCCGGGCTATTACTGAGCAATTCCAGATGGAGAAACCCAATTGCACTTTGCCCGACAGGACCTCATGCTCAGCAGTACCGCTTGTGACCACTAGACCAACGAAGCAGTCATGTCGAGTCGAGGCAGAACATTATTATATGATTTCTAAAGAGAAAATTCCACGAAGGAACCTTTTTCTAGGATCTTTGACCCTTTAATGTTCATTGGCTAAATGGCTGAAAGTATTCTCTTTGATGCTAACAGGATCAAAGAGGAATTCCACATTAGCCCTTTATAGTTCTAAAACTTCAGATTCAAACTATTTCTTGAGTTTAAATTGCTTTAGTTTAAGTTAAAGACGCGCTAACAGCCTCATTATATGCCCAGTGGTCGGTTTCCAGTCTAACCGGTTGCAGCTGAATACCAGTATTTTACATCGATTGACAGCTGAACTCCACAACCCAGTTGCCGGTAACACGAATGAAATCCAATCAATGAAAAATAATTTTAATTTTAATCGCCTTATGATTAATTTATAGCAATATTGTAATTCTTCAACATCTCACGTGCTTGAATAAACTCCATTCTGAAAAAAAAATCATTTATAACTAAGTCAGTTTTAAATAATACATAACTAGTGTCGCCCCCCATTACATGGGATTCAAACAAAATTTATCACAGGTACGGTTAGTGAAAAAAGTCGATGTGCAGTATCTAATATATAAAGTAAAATGTATGGAATGATTTTGTGTCAATATAGATATATTGACACAAAATCATTCCATACATTTTACTTCAGCATTTCATATAACAATTAAAAGTTTATATTCTTTTAATTTTACTTTTGCTCCGATTTTAACTGAATATCTCAATAATTAAGATAATATGAAAAACAGAAAGTTTTAATCGACTTTTAACGTTGACTGATGTACAACTCTGCCTTACTAGTCTGTTACTAATATAAAATAATGATTTCAAGCCACTATCTTGACCCTCGAATACTCTCATCCAGCTTCTACCAGCCACCCTGCAAAAATCGTTACTCCACCTAGCCTGAGAGCGCCCTACCTTACTTTTCCGATTCGCGGTCTCCATTCAAGAATACATCCACTCCAACCTATGATCATCAGTCTCATGGCTAATATGGCCGGTCCATTGCCACTTCATCTTGCTTATACTGTGAGCTACGTCGACTTCTTTCGTTTTGATAAAATTACACACAACATCACGCTGTATTCCCCAAATCAGGCAGACTACACACTCTCCACATTTGGCCAGTTATGTTTTGAGTCCCTTATATGTAAATAGGGGGCGAGCCTATTGCCATCAACCGGGCACAAATATAGACTCCGGGCTGCTACTGAGAAATTCCAGATGGAAAAACCCAATAACACCTTGCCCGATCCTGAAATCAACCCCAGAATCTCATGCTCAGTAGTAGCGCTTGCAGCAGTGGTTATTAAAATCTTAACTAAAATTATAAATGTGAAAGTGAGTTTGTTTGTTACGCTTTCACGCTAAAACGGCTGATCATATTTGAATGAAATTTGGCACATATGTAGACCATGACCTGGATTAGGGCATAGGATACTTTTTATTCCGATAGTACGTTCCTGTTGGATTATTTCCGACCTCCACCCGGGCAAAGCTGCGGGCAAAAGCTAGTTATTATATATCTTTACTTACGTCGCCAACTATTACAGTTTTCATATTCCAGTTCGCAGTAGTTATCAAAAGTCTTATAATATCCATCGTAGTGACGGGCGCAAACCCTGTTGCGTCTGAAATGTTGGCGTAGTTATTATCAAAAACACCCTAGAGTCTAGGGCCTAGACTGTTCTAGATAGATGAGCAAATGACTAGAGCAATTCTTGGCAGTATGACATTTCCGCAACACCAAGCAATTTAGGGCAACACCAAAACCAAAGATTTCAATCGTAGATTTGCCCTTTCGCGTCATAAGATGGTCGCGTTTCAGTTTCGCTTTGACACCTCTGGGACAGACAGTGTCGCAGAGACTTGACTTGGTTGTCATGAAAACGCAATTGTTAATGTGTGAGCTCGCTCCTCTCTTTATGAAAGATTTTTCGTGCGACTTAGTACAGTGACGGCAAATCTACTATTTAAATCTTTGACCAAAACTGCATAAATGGTTAAGAATGGCGTAATCTGAGTCACCTATGTAAGTGCATCATTAGCTTTGTTGGAGTTTGCATTTACTAACAACAATATCTGAGGCGGCTACAGTTAGATAAAGGAAATAAAAACCTTCTGTATTTAAATCTATAACATCTTAAATTCAGCCCCGATACTAACCTGCTGACTGGCTGATCTTTTTACCTTACAACCGTATGTGTTAAGTTTGCTTCGACTTTATAAAAGGAGAAGTTTTATTAGTTAGTATATGCATTTAATATTTAAAAAAATCCAAGATTTCCGGACAGATTTTTTGGTAAACCAAAAAAAGAATCAACCCAGCAATCTTCCTTTAAGAATTGCCAATTGATTCCTACAATGAACTGTAGTTGGGTATTTTCCAGCTTCATAATGCATATAAATAAGGTACCTACCTTACCCGACAAAAGTTACTTACTTGTAAAACTTAGGACATTTTTGGATAAAGGTGACACATCCAATGTCGATAAGATCGGATTTTTGAAATACTGTTTTCTTGGGATAATATATGACCTTCCATGGTTTGGGATGGGCGCTGTTCACATAACTACGTAAGCTATCACCATATATCACCATCAGTACTGGAACAGAAACCTTATCTTTACCAAAGATTAGTACAGATGAGTCACTTGAAAAATCATTTAAATAAAAAGCGACTCTTGTGACGATACGATAAAGTGCAATTCAGATCGCGCAGCGCTAATTACCTACAATTATACTCAGATAGAAGTTGCCTCTCTTTCTATCGCGTAACTCTTATATCTTCTGACTACATTACGCCCACTGAATTCGACAAGTCGAGCTTGCCGCGTACTGTTTATGGCACTAAAGATGAGACTTGACACACCACGTGGTTTGACTTGCGCAGTAGACGATTTATGGGTCTCTTTTGCGGTATGAGGTATGCACCGCGGCGTCATCGGGGCCGCGGAAAGAGCGGCGGGAGACGAGGTCAAGTCTCACCTTTCGTGCGCGTATTATACCTACTTTTAGTTTCGTACCTTAAATGCGGAATGAACCATCTGTATTCATTTTTGTCATTACTGACAAATGCGTGCACTGACTGCGTGACTGGACAGGTCCACTCAAATCTGTGTGGTTCTTTCCTCAAAACACCATCTTCTACACTAATCTACATGGTCCTCATAAGGCCTGACCAAGATTATGTTTGGAGTTTAAAAGAGACTATGACCTTCGAGTTTGTTTCGGTTTTTCTTCTCAGAGTAGTCGGTTAGGAATTACCGAACTCATCTAGTTTTAAAACATACTTAATTTTTTTTTTTTTTTTTGAACGAATAAATATTTATTTATTCATTTATCCTTTATTATCATCATCTGCCTAAACTTTTCCCAATTATGTTTAGGTCGGCTTCCAGTCTAACCAAATTCAGCTGAATACCAGTATTTTACGTAGCTATCTGACCTCCACAACCCAGGTACTGGGTTGTCCGTCTTGCTTTAGTGACCCAAAAAATATCAGAAACTTCAATAAATATCTGCATTTTGTTTTGTTTTGAAAGTCGGTGATGATTGCATTATAATCAATATTCTAGTTCGCTAGTTAGCCAATTTCTTATTTTCATAAAGTAATATTGTCAAAACAGCCAAATATTTGACATCTATTTGCAACGTTGCCCACTTTCAGAATAAACGCTCTTAAACTTAAGTGTCGTAGCCTTCTTACTAAAAAGGTCTTATCAACAAAGAAATATTATGCGAAAATTACTTACGCAGTAAAAACAATACTGAAGTGTATTGTAACATTATTTTGAACACGACTTGTTCGACCAATATTTCTTATAAACTATTATTTTCTGTCAAGAAACTGAAACCATAAAAGTGAAGGTTGCTACACACTTGATTCGGTACATTTGATTCGGCAGCATTTTGTTGAACAACTGAGCCAACCCGAGGTGATGATGACACATAATTGGCTTATATTCGGCTCGTGCCGATCGGCAAACTTCGTTTGGCATTTACCCTCGTTGAATCATGTACAGGTCGATTCAGCGAAGACGGCTGGCGGCCCAACCCCCTTACCCGCCAGGTTCATTTTCACCAAAAGTTGTCCTTCTTGAACTAACTGGGCAACGTTCTGAAGCTAACCTGTCGGCACTAAGCCGCCAACTTTGGATGGAGACACCTTTAGCTGAGCGGCTCTTCCCGAACATATATCTACATAATATATAGATTTTGCCAGACGGCTGTGCCGAATCATTTCGAGACGAATAAATGTGTAACACCCCTTAAGTAAGTAATGTTTTAAATTATATTGAAATTCCTTTTTGATTCCCTAGTACCTACTGAAAGGCTTTTTTATCGGTAGATAACAGGCAGGGGTAAAAATAAATAAGTGTATGCAGAGTAAAACTACTTTATTTCTAATAGGCTGTTTTGTAAATGCTTGATTATATCAATGAATAGCAGGATGATGAGACTTTGCTGATTAGCAATAATTATAATTAGTATCCAAACATAAAATAATGATAACAGTGCTGATAATTTAGCTACCTACCAAACAAGAAATGTAATAAAAACATTGCGTTAAAACTTGATGAATCCAAAAATACTGACAGGATTTATTTAGTAGGTAGGTACAGACGACCGCGCGCCAGAGGTAAAAGTTTGACTTTGAGCTGGTCCAGCATAGTACGGATTTTTAATACAATACAAGGCCAGCTATAGTCCGCGCGCGAGTGCTAGTCACCGTCTGAGGTATGTGAGTGGTGCGATGGGGGAGGGCCATTGACAAAATTGTCCGACTAAGTTAGCTTGACCTTTGTCTACCTCCCCCGTCTCACCTCTCAAATACCTCTGGCGGTGACTAGCCTTCGCGCTCGGACTATAATGAGTCGCCTATTTTCAAAAACAACAATGTCCTCTTTTGTAAAATGTCCGCAATTCCTTATTTAAAATTTTTTAGGGTTCAAAATGCTAATTTATATAATTGGACATTGTTGATTTTGTAACATACAATAATTTTGTAATGTGATTTTAAACGGGTTTTTGCTGTTTTTGTTGCAAACGCCACTCCGTTTGCATCAAATTGCTATTTTACTTATACAATTCGAAACCATAGACAACTCAATTTTTGCAAATTATGGACGATGCTGTTTTTGAAACTAGTGAACTCTGGTTTTATTATCACTGGCGTAAGTGTACTACTATAAACGAATGAGTCAAATCTCACAAAAAGTTACCTTCAAAAGTGAACAATCAAAAACTAAATGAAATTGAAAATTTACAAATTAGTATGAAAACTTAAAGGTAGGCAAGTAAGTACCTATATTTACACATATACATCTATTTTATATCATAGCTTTCATCTGACATCTAATCTTCTTCGCTCGAGCTAGTAACCAATCCCTTAGCTTTGGTGAGCACGTCCACAGCCGGACCCGCACTGATGACGGCATCGCGAACTCTTTGGCCGACTCCCTCCTGAAATTACAAACATTATTTAGACTCAAATGAAATCACCTCCATTGGTTTAGATAGTAAACAAAAAAAAAACACGTGAGCTGTCAAGTAACCGACTAAACGTCATACCTGTAACTTTAGTTATCATGCTACGTCACAGTTGTACTCTTCAATTTAGCAACGTTATAGGTAATTCGTTGACGTTTATAGTTTGGGCTCTTTACAATAGACAGATTACGAAATATTATAAATCTAATTAAAAAATTCTGCTCGAGCAGTTACATATAAGAAGAGTAAGTAGTTTAAGAATAAATGATAAAATTTAACATACATTAACAAAAGAAGAAAAAATTGAAAAATCTAAAATAAATTTAATTCGGTTTTATCGTATTTTTAAACAAGAAAGTGTCATCTATAAAAACCCTTATTATGATTCGTTTACCTTTATTTAACAACCTAAACCCATGGAATATAGGTTTACTTATAATTATGTCTAAGTATACGAGTGCATTATTTTATTTAAAAGAGTGTCCGTGGAGTTTCTTGCCCATTCTTCTCCATAGGTACCTACTACGCTTTGGAATGGGCAACTAGCTTCATATTTTGGACTGACCGCTTCCTTGACAATTCAAAAGTGCCTGTAAATGGTTTAATTGAAATAAATGCTTTGAGTTTGAGTTGAGTTTGATGGTCGTGATGGCCCAGCGGTTAAGACCTCGCCTCTAGTTCACGTGGTTGTGGGTAAGTACCAAGTGACTCTTTCAATTCATATGGACTTTCTGAGTTTATCTTGGATATTATTACTACCATCGGTGAAGGAAAAACATCGTGAGGAAACCTGGACTTATAGTTGATATAATTATGTAATTCTGAAAACGCCAAACCGTCTTGAGCAAGCGTGCTGCGTGTGCAATGCTCGTGCCTTCTCCGTATGAAAAGGGGCGTATGGGTGACCAGGGACAATAATTGGCTGGTATCATTATTCGAGTGCACAGTGTTTTATGAAGCCCATTTTTCAGACATCACATTTTTATTAGAGCAGCTGATAGAAATCACTCGCAACACGTACGCACTCGTCTCGTCGTCGTCGTCTTTCGTATCACTCGCTCGGAATCAATCGCTTTTAATAAATAATCATTTAAATGCAAGATTTCGTATCCCCATTTAGCTAACATGCTAGATATTGAGTAATATTTTTAGATATTGGGTGATATATAGAAAAAAAATATTACTCTTAAACTAAGCATGATACGAAATAATGATGTTAAGTACATAGATGGCGTCTCTTATGTTAAGTATTTTAGAGCACAAATGAACCTCGTAACTTAGTTAGATCCAGATATTTATACGGGTTTTTTGTTTTTATTTTTTTTCTCGTTAATTTCGCCATATTGGGTTTTTTTTTAAATACTGAAATAATTTTGTTTTCTTCCCCAACACACCACATAAATTTCACATCCCAATTTCATGGAATTTAGAAACCACAACGTTTTTAAGTTTTATCCGGATTTTACGTCGTCAAGGTATTTAGGATCTCAGATAATGTTTTATAATTATCTGGATATAGAATTTTAAATATAAATGTTGTTGCAATTATCAATATCGAATAAAAATTGTATCAACAAAATCCGGATAAAAATGTGACAACCCTAACAAAAATTGTTAAATTGGAACAACTTCTAAGTTCCATGGATTTGTACGGTTAAGCATTTTTTTTTTTTCTTAATATCGGATGGAATTAGGACGATTTTCAAAAAAATATTACTCAAAATCTAGACATGTTAGCTAACTGGGGATATGAAATCTTGCATTTAAATGATTATTTCTATCAGTTTTTTTAATAAAAATGTGATGTCCGAAAAATGGGCTTCTTAGAACACTGTGGAGTGTCCTCACCGATGTTGCCGTCCAGTCACACTTTTAAAGTGTGTAAAGTGTGACTACGCGTCTGCTACATGTAAACAACAATGATCTTCGGAAGGGATACGAAGTATAATTGCTATCGGTATTTATTGACGCCTGTTTTCTCCGAAGGCTTATGTCGCGGTTCCACGGCCAGCTTTGTCACAGGCCAGATCGTGCCAGGCCAAGCCGACAGGCCGTGGGAACCGTCGATCCGATGACGCCTGTGGTGGGAATGCTCGGCACGGGCCGCGACGGGCCTCCTCAGGCCGTGGGACTGTGGCATTAGGCATTTGTGTAGGTATGTATGGATACCCACATTTTCTCAGATAAGTTTAGTGCCGTAGACTAAGCACAGACTCGGGCAGTGAATTGGAAAAACCCAATGACACTGGCCAAACTGGGGTTTGAATCCAAGACCACATGCTCAACGGGCAACTATTTTGCTATAGCCAGATCAACGAGGCAATCAAATAATAAAAAAAATGAGAATCAAATAATAAAAACTTAAATACAAGATAGGTAGAGTGATCCTTTAAAAAAACTTACAATTTCTTTGAAGAGATTCCATGCCGATGCTGTAGACATGATGATGAAACAAACGCACAAAAATATTACAATCTTGGAATTCATTTTTGAGTTTTTCAAACTTGGCTTGCAACACTGCCGTGTACCTTTTGTAGTGACTTCGTCAAGGAACGTAGGTAAAATGATATCCCGAAACTGAGGCTCCTCGTATTTATATCATTCGTTACTTTGGTAAGTCCCAGTGTTTTAAAGAAAACTACACTGCCATACGAAAATGATTCTTACATACAAATCATAAGACAGATTTTCCTGTTTCTTACTTTCTTTACCCACAGCAATAGAAAATGATCTTTAGTTTTACAGACGTAAGAGGTATTTTCGAACGTTCCTTGTAGAAAGCTACAAGATAATAAGTTCATAAGGTGAGTAACCATTACAGAAAACCGTTGTATTGTAAAGTCCCTGTGAAATGATATTTAGCAGAATATTTATCAAAATACTAGGTTTTGTCCGCGGTTTTGCCCGCGTTGAGGTCTGAAATTATCCCACGGGAACATATTAACGGGATAAAAAGTATCGTTTGTCCTAACCCAGGCCATGATCTATCCACAAGGTGCAAAAGTAATGTCATAATGTGAATTGGCTGCCATTTTGTTGAAAATTAAAATGATTGGGCCCTGTTTTCACGGAAAGATTTTTTTTTTTTTTTTGTATTACGCTTTGTTAGTAATTATGTAATGCTATGTATTTTAATAATGTTGTTAGTTTAAAAGTTTTCTAATTTGGTTATAAGTACTTATATAGTGTAGTTTATTAGTTTAGGTTCCTAGCTGTCGCATTAGGGTAAACCCTGTAATGATAATTTAAACTGTTATTAATAAATAAATAAAATAAATAAAGGTGTAAAAAATTATGACATTGTTGAAAAAATTATATCGGTCAACTGACCACTCCTGAGTTTCACGGCATTTTGAATTAATCTGGCTCCAATTCGGTGATTCCTTGTTCACGACTTGCAATGTTGTGTTTTGTGTTGGTTAACGCGAGATATCAAAAAGCCTCAAAGAAAGTAGTATGCCAAATTTCGTACAAATCTGTTCAGCCGTTTTTTTTGCGAAAGTGAGTTTGTCACGCAAAAACGACTGAAATCAGCAGTGCTATTCTGTAACCATCTCACCGTGAAAACTTAGGTGAAGTGAGCTGTCATTCCACAGGGATTGACACTATTGACAGCTCACTTCACCCAAGTTTTCACGGTGAGATGTTTACAGAATAGCATGGCTGTTCAGCCGTTTTTGCGTGACAAACTCACTTTCGCATTAATAATATTAGTTAGGATAGTTAGAATTAGGATTTGATAATCTTGTGGGTAATATCGGCCAGGACATTGAACAATAATATTGATACAGAGCTGTGCTTATACTCCATTAATTTGAAAAAAGATTAGACATTTACCTAAACCTTTTTTACAGTCCGTTCAACCGATTTAGCCCATGTTTGCATGGGCGTGTTTTTATCGCGGCGATTTTTTTTCGCGTATTGGATTTTTGACGCACTGCTTAGCGCCGAGAGTTGAATATCCACATTTTTTGACGCGTTGGGATACGCGCTGGATGCGCTCTGTTGGATTCTCATTGCTCAGCTAAATAGAGAGAGTTGAAAATCCAGTGTACGAAAAAAAATCGCCGCGATTTTATTACGTCCGCACGAACGTAGGCTTAAACTTCTATTTCGTTGGTGGCATGACAAATGGCAGCTGCAGTAAACAGTTGGTATTGTAACCACTTTTTTGCTTTAAATACCATCCTTATGCCTACGGTATAGGAGTCAGAATCGGTTGAACGGACTGTAAAAAAGGTTTGTTTAAATGTGTAATCGTATTTCAAATGGAGTGTAGGACTACAAGTGCGTGGAAATAATTCTTAAAAATCAGGTTAAGCTCTATCGTACACTAAACCCCTAACAACATGGACCCTAAAATATAGCTGTCAAAATGTGTATGTAAAATAACATACATCGCCCCTGAAATTCCCGAAGGGTTAGGGGGCGAGCCTATTGCCAGCAATCGGGCACAAATCCAGACTCCGGGCTGCTACTGAGAAATTCCTGATGAAAAACCCAATAACACTTCAAGCTTCGTGCAGACCAGCGCGACGCGACGCCGCGACGCGACTCGAACAATACAATTTCTAAGAAAACTTGACGGTATAACAATAACCGTTGTAGCGTCGCGCGACAAGTCGCGCTGGTCTGCACAAAGCTTCACCCGACCTGGGAATCTAACCCAGAACTTTAAGCTTCGTGCAGACCAGTGCGACGCGACACCGGTTATTGTTATACCCTCGAGTTTTCTCAAAAATTGTATTGTTCGAGTCGCGTCGCGGCGTCGCGTCGCGCTGGTCTGCACGAAGCTTTATGCTCAAGAGTAGCACTTACGACCACCAGAACAACGAGGCCGAAACATATTACAGGCTGATATTATTTATTAGGCTTACTATTTTCTCTAGACATTATCTGTGATGCCATAAATTATTTGCCGGAAAGAACCGACGCGATAATGTTTTAGTATATAATATAATTATCAGGAACAGGGTATCGGGAGCCAACTCACTGATAAAAGTTCTATCTAAAATATCTGTAGATTTGTTGACCATTTTCTATTTTGTTAAGTACCTTACTGTTGAAAGACCTACACTGTCCTCCCATACCTATTAACACTGTTATTTGAAAATATTGTAAAAGCCAATTATTTTTAAAAGAGTAACCGTGGAGTTTCTTGCCGGCTCTTCTCCATAGGAAACGACCAATTGGAACCGTGCACCTAGCTTCTGATGTTTCAGAAGTGCCCTTGTGTGAAATAAAATATTTTGAATTTGAATTAATGCACATTATGAAAGTAGTTTGTTAAGAATCGTTAACTGAATCAATTTCTGTCATTTAAAGTAATTTTATACACGTAATTTTTTATCCCAAAGATAATATTCAAACTACGTAAATTACTCTGCACAGACAAAATAAACCAAAATGGACGAAGTACCTACTACGCTAGACCCTTATACGTGTGAGACTGTGTGCGTGCGTCGATTTGCAATGTGACCACAAATTCCTTCCACCATCAATAGGTATAACTAATTTAATTAATAAACAATGTTTTATACATAATTGTAAAAAATCAGTGTATGTATTATGATTATAACATATTATTTTAATATAATATATAAACCTTATGGATAACCACAGTTTTGAGCCGTTTGGGGTCGAAACGCTGGGGTCGTGGGGTCTTTTTAAGGAAATTTCTCGCCGACTGGTCGGCACTTCACGCGACCAGAGGGCTGGCTCGTTCTTTGGCAAAAGAATTAGCATTGCCATTCAACGTGGCAATGCTGCCAGTCTTCTGGGCACGTTTCCGGACGAAACCGATGCGGACGAATACTTCGACGCCTAAGTGTCCGTTTGTTTTTTGTATTTATTTGTATAGTTAGTTATTGTATTTATTACCTAGTGTAAATAATGTTTATATTTATGGCTCATGATAAATAGACGAATAAATATTATGCCTTAAAAATTATTTTAATTGGGGTGTTTGGTGGTTATGTGGTATAGGAAGATAAATGTGACATTGTCCAATCTACCCTGGGCCCACTGTCTCTTACAGAGAGGAGGACTGTGTCAGTTAAAAAAAAAAAAAAAACTCAATGTTCTCAAACGTAAATGTTATGAAGATAATAAATATATCTAGGCTGATTTATTGAACCGGGCAAAGGTTATCGCTACCTTTGCCCGGTTCAATCAATCAACCTAGACTTTTCCTATTTATATTGGGGTCGGCTTAAAGTCTAACTGGATGCAGCTGGATACCAGTATTTTACATTAGTGGTGTTGGTGGTGGATGTGACGCAACTGGTTTGTGCAGAATAAACACTTTTTCTTTCTTTTTTTTCTTTTTATATATTTTTATTTTGTGTTCTTTCTTTGTTACTAAAACAAATTAATCGGTAAACAAACGAGTAAAATTTTTGAAAGAAATATATTTGCATTATTTTATTAATCGTAGTATGGCCAGGAATATTTTAGCCAACCCACTCGCGATACATTTTTTGACTTACTAAAATACTTTTCATTAATTCAAACAGATGGTTGAAGGAAGACCATTACTGGGTAATTACGATACCCCTTGGTAAGAGTGGTTGTCAGACTTTCAGGCTTCTGACGACCCGTAACTAGTGTGTAAGATCCACGGATGACAGATGATGGTGTATTATGTATGTATGTATATATATACTGCCCATATATCTGACATGAACCAAGTTGCATCTAAAGACAATGACAGAAAAACCTCAACTCCTTTGTTCCTTTGCTCGGGACTCGGTAACCTCTATACTGGCGGGGATTCCTTGTATCCAAAGCGTTTGTGGTTATAATTTTAATGTTATTTTTATCAGTAAATATTATGAGCAAACAGTTCGATGTATTTTACATTTTCCTTTACAGTTCATGAGCAATAAAAATTTAGTGCACAAAGAAAATGTTTTTATGACTCAACCACGTTGAAGGCAATCGGGGTCTCGGGGAGTTACGATATTACATTTATAATATACTAGCTGCACCCCACGGTTTCACCCGCGTAAGTCCCGATCCCATGAGAATATCGGGATAAAAATTATTCTATGTCCTAATCTAGGCCATGGTCTACTTATGTGCCAAATTTCATCCAAATCTGTGCAGCCGTTTTAGCGTGAAAGCGTAAAAAACAAACTCACTTTCGCATTTTTTATATTAGTTAGGATTAGGATATTGATATGTCAATTAATTATTTTACAAAGTCAATTAATTAATTAATTGACTTTATTTCTACTGTCTCGTCTATTTAGACGAGGCAGCATACTCGGTTTAAACTACAGAAGATAAAAAATTGCAGAAATAAAAGACAGCTACTCTTTAGAGGATTTAGAGAAGAAAATTATAGCATGATCTAGATTTGTTAAGGGATGTCATCAAGCAAAAGATAGATTTTATTCAAATTCAAAGTCAAATCATTTATTTCAAATAGGCCCTTGTAAGGCACTTTTGAACGTCAAAGTTTACAAAAAATTTAATTGACTCTAGTCACCCCTTTCAAAAGGTAGTTTTAGTATGGAGAAGAATGGGCAAGAAACTCCACCGTTACTCTTTTAAAAAGTTTTACAATATTTTGTACATTAGTTACATAATTATATGTGAAGAACGATGCACCTAAAAAAAAAATACGTTACCGCAATAGGTAAAAATAAGAATGAATAAAAATGAAGCAACGAAAGATAAATTAATTACTTATAAAGATAAATTATTATTTGGTGAGAAATTGTAAGGTCAGTGAAATTACATGTTAAGCAGATTGATACCCTACGTCAATTCAAGAGCAATACTGACCCAGCGGTAAAGGCCGTGTCAATACCAGTGTTTTTATTGTATTATTTTTTTAGTGTATTATTTTTCTTTTTATTTATTATTTTTACTCTCTTTTCTTTTCTTATTTCTTTTGATATCATACATTACATAAACTACGATTTCTGAAAAGGTTTGCTTCTATTTTAAAATCTCATATCTTCGTTCGCTTGGTTGTAATTTTGATCAACCAAATAAGTCTTGTTATAACGTAAATTTGGTGACTAAACGAATAATACGCTTTTAAAAATAGTACAATGGTGGCCCAGTGGTAACGGCTGCGACTTACGAGTTGTAGGTCTTAGGTTCGAACCCCGACAGGCGCTTTACTTTGTCTAAATTATTTCATCACCACTGCTCGCAAAACGGTGAAGGAAAACATCGTGAGGAAACCGGCATGTCCTAGAACCAAAAATTCGAAGTCATGTGACATCTACCAACCTGCACTGGGCCTGCGTGGTGTTCACCACGCGGCTGTAAGGCCCACTCCCTCTCACAGAGAGGAGGCTTGTGTCCCAGCAGTGGGAACATTACAAACTGATTATGCTATAGCCAATTCATTTAACTCTGTAGTTGACATGACAGTTCTGATTTGCATAAACGGATAATTTAAATTGGTAGTCAATTTACTTAACATTTATTTTCCCTGACTTTATCTAGATGTGTCGAGACCAAATAAATTGAAAAATAAATAAGGGCGACGAAAATATTAAAATACTGAAACTGAGCACAATTTTATACTAGCAAGCATAATATTTGTATTAAAGTATTGGCTTTAACGAGTGAAAAATGAAAGAATCATGACACAAAGGCCTGTTTCAGAATATCTGACAACTTTTCCTTTGAAAGTTTTTACAAAAGTTTCGGCTTCTGTCAGAAAAATACGCTCAAATTAAATTTCGTATTTTTTTGGGAACATTAAATTCTCTCTGACGTGTATCTCTCGTAATAGTTCGGTTAACGGTCCAGTAAATTAAATGTGCCTTTTGATCGTCGCCTACTTTGAATTTGACAGTTCTAATACCTTTTTTTCCATCTTTTTTTTACTTATATTTTTAGATTTTGCTTATGGACAGCTTGATCAAAAAAACCTGTCATATCAATGCCAGGTATTTTTAACCGACTTCAATAAAGGAGGAGGTTCTCAGTTCGTTGGAATCTTTAATTTTTTTATGAATATTCCCCGATTACTCCAAGATAGCTCGGCCGATTTGGCAAATTCTTTTTGTTTTTGAAAGGGTAGGCTTCCTAGGTCCCATATAAATTTTATTATATTTGCTTGGAAAGTTTTTGAGTCAGCTTCAATAATATGTATTTTTTCCATTTAGTCTATGTGGATGATGGTATAATAACTTTTTGTCACTGTAATTTATATAGCAGGTATTCATATTCGTATTTGCACCAACGAAAAGGTGAAAAATTATAAATTTTGTACAAATAAAAAAAATCGACTTCCATAAAAAACTCTACAAAGTAAAAAAAAATATAGCATTCATTTCGGATAAAATCCGAAATGAATGTTTTCGGATAAAATCGGATTTTATCCGAAATGAATGTCATAATTTTTTTGACTTTGTAGTGTTTTTTATCTAATGAAACCTTACCTAATGAAATTATTAATCTGCCAAGCATCTTAATCCAATTTATAACAATTTCAACGAACCCTTTGGAAATAAAGAAACCTTGAACTTTTAAAACTTTTAAATTAATTTTTCTTCCGAGATGTTCAAGTTTTGTTTCCGAAATATTGCATAAAAGGGTAACTGTTTCTTTAAATAAATTATTCGGGTCGTCATTAGGTATGTTAATATTGACCAAAAATTTTAATTTATAAAAAAAAAATTACCGCTGTACTATGAAAGATCAAAGAAAAAAAAAAACAATTATGTTGATCACGCCTTTTTTTTTTTTTTTTTGAGGATGGGAAATTATCAAATAACTTCTCCCGCTCTGGGTGGAGCGGGAGGGCGTGTCAGACTTTTACTGACTAAAACCCACCAGTGTTCCTTCCGTTGCCTGTGTGCCGAGGTCGCGATATCCCTTTCAGACAAACCCGCAACCCCGGCAGGCATTGGCCCTTCCGGACCCCGTCAGTTGGTGCTGACATCTCTTTGAGGCGCGCGTGGAACACAACGCGCCGTCGACCCGGGCCTGGTCCCTATCGGACGGCGAGCTACCCATTGCTCACCGTCCGCAAGCCCGCGCCTACGGTGGCCGGAAGTCGGCTCGCGACTCCCGACGCCCGGGGCGTCTCCTGCGGCGACTAGGGGCGTGAGGGGGCGCATTTTGCCTCTCCCTCGCGCGCTCCGCTTCCTCCTTCGCGAGCATTACTGCTTCGCAGAAGGAGGTGACGGCCTCCCATGCACTCTCGCTCCGGACCATGGCCTGAACCAGGGCCGGACGCGAGAGATCGCCGCCGCCGATCGCCTCCGTGAGGACACGGCGGTGCTCCGCCTGGCACTCGGATTGGTGATGCAGTCTGTTGTAATAATCAAACAGTACACTGCTGTACGTCCTCTTGCACTACGTATTCCTGTAATACTAGTACTCCAGACCGAATTTCGGCCATGGCGGCAAATCTCTGCACAAACTAGCCGTCGACGTGGGAAATATAGTTCACAAGTGTGCGCATACACTTCAGAGGGTCTAGTGTGAGTTTTGTTTAACCATCTCGATTTTACGCATCGACCGCGTTCGGCGCTCTGATTGGCCCTCCACTGGCCTTCACTGGTGATGGACCAATCAGAGCGCCGAACGCGGTC
This sequence comes from Agrochola circellaris, assembly GCA_914767755.1. Classification (NCBI taxonomy): domain Eukaryota; kingdom Metazoa; phylum Arthropoda; class Insecta; order Lepidoptera; family Noctuidae; genus Agrochola; species Agrochola circellaris. The sequence goes on along the minus strand of OU611863.1, from coordinate 14,377,765 downwards.
GATGCGTAAAATAGAGATGGTTAAACGTAACTCACACTAGACCCTCTGGTTCCAACTACGCATTCAGGGTATTGTTGCGATTGCCGCGCTTTTGTAGTGCCTCGGCAATGTTTGCAGACACCTGTCGCCACAGTATCGTGCACGCACTGACGGCTTTGATGCACTGTGGCGTAAGAAATCTGCCTCGCTACTCCGCAGTCTGCGTGGCAGTCCCAACACTATCCTGCAATCAGTAGCCGCCCGGGCAGACAGCCCGCTAGTGTGGGCGCTTGCAATCCGGACCCGTTCTGTCTTAGTTACTAAGTACTAACATAGGCTAAGCCATTTTGTTATTATCACTATAGACCATTGTAGTCTGAATGAATAAAGATAAAAAATAAAAATACACTTGTGCGCTATAATATCACCCGCGTCGATGAGAGACACAGGTACACTCTCTCTTCATCCGGTGTTTGAGAATAATAGCTAATTTTTGTGCCAATAGATGGCGTTGTTCATTTGTGGTCGATATGTGAATCTCGGTGTTAAGATGTTCCGCCATTTAATTAGGTCAATAAAATTTGTTATGCGAAAATAAGCTCAATACACACTATACAGTTTATAGGTACAGTTGTTTCTCTGTATTATCACCGTGGGTTGTTGTGATAGTGAGTGCTGCAGCAGTGTCGTGAAGTGAACGGGTTGTTCATCTGGGAAGGCAATCCGACACGGCCGGAGAGAGATCAGGCACAGGGCATCACACCGTCAACTTACACATGTTAAAATGTGTAAAGTGTGTATGTGTAAACTGTAATTGGCTTTTTCTGTTTGAAATTTCTCAGCAGCGCCCGGAGTCTGGATTTGTGCCCAGTTGATGGCAATAGGCTCGCCCCCTATTACATGGGACTGAAACATAACTGGCATAATGTGGGTCCGGTGTACTATAGGGACACCTCTGCTTAACCCTTTGGAAAAATCAGATGTTTTTATTTATTCGGATCAGGCTTAGTCTAAACACCTCTGATGCCGCAATACACGTGGCCCAAACAGTATAAAGGTATGACTCCGAACAACGCTGCAAGCGACAGTGCTGCCTGCCGCGTGATTCCGAGCACCGCGGCGCAGCACCGCTGTTCGTGGTTTACTTCTCAACAGCTGTCAACATTCACGTGTTATCGCTGTGATGAACGCCGCACTACTGGTCGCGGCGACAGGGCGACTGCCGCACAGCAGTAACGTCGCAGCAATGTCGCGCAGCGTTGTTGTCGTGCTCGGAATGTAATCTCATACTATAAACCTATAAAAAATGTATGGGGACCGGTAGTGATGCGGCAGCACTGCCGCATACAGCGTTGTTCGGAAACATACCATAAATAACATAGATGTACCGTCAAACCAAAAGATGAAGAAGCCTAAATATATGCTGACTCTTTCCTGTGTGTCCCATAAAGGCCTCGAAGTCATCACGCCAGCGTTTCCTAGGCCTCCCTTGGCGATGACGCCCGTCATCTGACACCCACCGCGTGACGACTATGCATCCTACATACAAGGCTCGCCCAATCCCACTTCAGCCTAGCAGACTTGCTGCCCACATCAGCTATTACTGTTTTGGTGCGCATCGTGGTATTAAATATTAAAAAAAAAAAAAAAAAAATAAATAAATAGTGTTTTATTTCAGGCAAAATACCCATATACAAAAAACAATAAATAAGTAGTAAAAAAAAAAAATACATTAACATTAAAAATTACGAGAGAGATTACTGTACTACAGGTACACCTCTGCCTAAGCCTTCGCGGAAATACAGGCGTGATATTATGTTTTATGTTATGACCACCTTTTTTATGTGAGCACTAGCAATAGATAAAATTGTCAAACTTCTACTGCTTGAATAAAGCTTCGTGCAGACCAGCGCGATGCGACACCGGTTATTGTTATACCGTCAAGTTTTCTTAGAAATTGTATTGTTCGTGTCGCGGTGCGGCGTCGCGTCGCGCTGGTCTGTACGAGCTTTAAGAGACTTTTGTTTATTTTTTATGTGTGTATTTCGTTTTTTTTTTTTGGTGAAGTATAAATTTAAATTTTAATTAAAAAAAAAAAAAAAAAATTGTATATGTCATTTTTTTTATCGTTGTTTTTATGGATCATGTGGTCTGCAATAAAGATTTTTATTTATTTATTTATAAACAATTTTTCTTTCTTTTCTTTCTTTAGTTGGTCATGGGTCCTTCTGGATGAGAGTGGTTCTAAGTAGGTATTACAAGGTAGACAGAAAGTAATAACAAAATGTTTTTTCAATACATTTATTGATTAGAACACACAATTATGGCACTGATAAGGTTAATCAAATGAAGTTCTAATCCTGTACACTAAGATTATATTACTACACTATTTTCCTTTGGACAAGAGTGTTGCCTTTCCAATTACATCAACTGCTGGTCCAGCACTTATGACTGCGTCACGGACTCTCTGGCCCATCTTTTCCTGAAAAAATTAAAACAAATGTCAATAAAACCGCTTTTGATAGTCTTGGTCTAAGGAAACGACTAGCTATAAATGATTTTCTCGCTACAGAAACGTACAAAACATTGTAGATCCCGTGTAAGTAAAAGAGATGCATGTATTAATAGTTGATCACTGAATTGCCGTCGGTGAGACAGGTCCGCGGACCTTAAGAACCAGAGGGGCTAGACAAAAGGCAACCGCTTACAAAGCGTTTAGTATACATGATGACAGGGAAATTCGACCTATTCCTTGAAAGGGGTTATGCCTACCATATAATAAATGTCTTTGTCTTTGATTAATGTTCTAAGAGTATCTTTGGAGTTTTGTCCCTTTTTGCCCCCTTTTCTCCATAAAAAGCTATATTTTTATATGTGAGGTATATTGTAACATCTCCTTTTATATTCATTCATGACCTTTAAAAATTGCTTTTATGGTAAAATTGTATGGTTATTTGGAGGCAAGTACATAATATGAAACTAAAAATAAATAAATGATATGAAGAATTTTCAATTTCCTTATGTAGGTACTTTCATTAGCTGGTAAGTCGTGCAAAGAAAACATTGAAATCAATAGAAAAAAAATCACTATCATGAAGATGGTGGCTCTACATGTAAGTATTAAAAGAGGCTCTTTATTTGCAAAAGGACTGGATGGTTTTCAGACTATAGAATAGAATAGAATTTTCTTTATTCGAGTAACCAAGACTCAACAACAAGATTGTTAGTAAAACTTACGACTATGTTAGTAAGCACAGACACTAAACAAAAACAAGGAAAACAATACAAAAAGTAACAACAAATAACAAGAAATAATGGTTGGTCACCGTTGCGATATCCCATGAGAGACGGCACAACAGTGACCCACGTACACACAGTCCAGGCGACTAGCAACCATGCTTAAGACACTGTTTGAGCCACCCCGCACCCTGTGCACCAGGGAAGCTCACCTTTTACGCATTTTTGCGTAAAAGCAATCTACATGCGCATCTGCGAACATCCCTGACGCACTACAAAAACGGGGCAACCCCACCATCATCCTAAACGCATTGTTTATTACAATTAGGTTTTATTTTAAGTATTACTATAATTCAAACAATATTAATGTTTAAGTACACCCACTTTTAACGGACAAAAGAAATACTTTTAAAGGAGTCACTACTTAGCATACTCTTAAAATTGAATTTCTCAAACAATAGTCAGTGAATAGTTAATCGTTAATCCAAAGAACCATACAATTTAACCATAAAAGCAATGAATGAATATGAAAGGATATTTTACAATATGCCTTTAAAAAATATAGCTTTTTATGGAGATAAAGGGATTTATTATATAGTTGGTTATTATAGTTATGTTCAGGATTTAATCGCCGCTAAAAGCGGGATATGAATATTTACAATCCAACAAAATAATTATAATATTTAACTTACCAAATCCTTAAAGAAATTCCCGGGCGCTGCCGAAACCGTGGCCAAAGCCATGAAGCAGGCGCACACAAAGAACAAGATCTTGGTGAAATTCATTATTATTGAATATCGAGTACTTTCCTCCGGTTTACTCAAAGTAAGGACAGTCCTGCGACTTCTTAAAGAATGCTTTGTTAAGTTACATGAGGAATATTTATAGGTAAACGATGAAGTTTAGGGTCGGCACTCACTTGTTTTTTTCGATTTTTAACATTGATTATTTTCAGCCAGTGTTAACTTGACAAAAAAGTAAGATATTTCGGTTTTTTTTTAAACAAACCCCTGAAAAGAAAAAAAAAACCCTGGGTGAAAAGAGGTTTTCAAGTTTTTAGGGGAGGATTTTACTGCTGGCTTCGATTAACTCGAAAATTGTTATAAACAAGCCTGAAGTCAAATAATGAGAAATACCAAACGGTTTTTAAGAAATCAACCCCTGTCGGGGTGAAAAGGGTAAATACAGTTGGGAAATTGTAAAATGTAATTCTTTCCGTTTAGAAAATGGAAACTCGGAATAAATAGGTACCTATTAGGTAAATAAAAATGATCGTAATTATTCTTTTCCTGAACTACCCTTTATGGTAGAGACGAGGTTAAAGTACGTAGGAGAAAGTACGAAATCTAAGTAGACCAATTCGCGGGCGAAGTGCTAGTGTAAAAGCCAGTTATTTTAAAAACAGTAAAGTTTGTTGTCATCTCTTCAACATAGGAAACGACTAAATGGAACCGTGCACCTAGCGGCTGACTATTTATAAGTGTCGATGTAGGTTTATGTGAAATAAAATACTACTTTTGAATTAGATTGAATTGAATTTGGCACTGAATCTCCAGTGTTACGTACCTACTTTAAAGATGCTCAACGGCCTTCTGACTGCCAACACTGAATGCGTGTTTGCGTATGAATGGAATAAAATTATGCGTATAATATACAATTTATAATTTCTTTATTTACGCTTCAATTATATCTGATTTTCTGTGAAAGCAAGTATGCAAGGGAGTCCACTGTTCCAATGATTTTAAATAAATAAATAAATCTTGTTGTTCTCTCTAGACTTTTTGCATCACGAACTCCTGCAAAAATTAGGGACAGCTCTTCACGATAGATCTCTTGAACTTATCATTTCCTAGACCCCCAAGTTCTTTTACAGATATTTACACCGCGCTAAAAACATACCAAAATTAAAAAAAACCACCTATCACAAAAAAAAACCACCAATCCTAAAAAAAACCTATTAAGATTAATAATAATAATAATAATAATAATAATTGGCCCCCTAAACAACCACACGTCCTGATTGACCATCTAATCACGTGGGGGGCGGACACACGAATGAGAAATTACTGGCGTGGCTAACGTGGCTCTGGAAACCCACTCAAAATGGAGACTCGTTCAAAAAGAAAACGTATAGGACCGCTGCCCGGGGGCGATCGCCGGGGCGCACCTGGAGCTGACGCTGGGTGTCTCAGCATGCGAACCGTCAGCGGTGAGGAGTTGAACAGGCGGGCTCCCACCGACAAAGATGCTACAGCCGAAGCCGACGATGGTGATAGACTGACAAACAGGACAGACACCCCTGTAGAGCCTTATAGTCCAAGTACAGTATCGTACGCACCTTCAAGAACATCATCACCATCAATACCATCTTCACCCATACCATCGTCACCTCCCATACCTAGTTTTAATACAGTTACATCCACTCCGGCCTTGAATGTTGCGCGGGAGGTATCTACCTTCTTACCCGCGTCCACCAAGGCTGGGAAATCACGAGTTCGCATGAGATGGAGCAAAGAAGTTAACCTATTTATCATGCGAACTTATCTATACATAACTAAATTAGAGACCGACATGACCACCTACAGACAACAACTGCATGAACTTTTCACACGTCAATACCCAGAGATTACAGTTACAGAACAAAGAATTTCTGATCAAAGAAGAGCAATAGTAAGAAATAAGCTCCTGTCTAAAGAAATAATAGATCAGTTAAAAGACGAAGTACGTACACAACTACTAGAAGAATCAGAAAATATTGAAGGCGCCATCACTATCGCATTAACACAAAACGCAATTGAGCATAACCCACAAGAACAACCACAGCCGTACACTCAACCACAACCAATCTTACAATCCCAACCATACTTTCAATCACACGCATATTCACAAACCACGCATACATCCACGCAAACCGAAAGTATAACAATAATGTTAGAAAATGAAATAGAAACCCTAGTCGATAACAATCAAAATCAGTCCACAGACACGCGTAGCCAAGAAATACACGACAAATTTAAAACAGCTCTCACTCAATATTCCGGCATGGACCCGGCAACTCGACCAAAACTACCCAAACTCAGGTACACACCAAAACTTTTTCACCTCGTTAATTTATTTAATCAAAATATTCTTAACCAATATATTAGCGAAGAAACTCAACTTATAGACGTACATACCCTGATATATTGCACAGCATTAGTTATTTCCGAAGAACTTAATTTTAAAATCACAGAATTCACAGGCAACACAAGACAAAGAAATGTTAACAAACCAGCATGGCAGCAAAGACTTGAAAAAGATATAGAAAAACTTAGAGCAGACTGTAGTAGACTAACTCATTACATTAACAACAATAGATCAAATAAAGTAGTAAAGAGAGTAGAAACAATTTTTAAAAACATGTCTAACCACACTAGACATGAAAATGACAATAGAAAACCAGAAGAGTTTTTGGATACATTGAAACAGAAATTAGCCCTAAAAGTACACAGGTTGAGAAGATACAAGAAAGCACAAGAACGTAAAAACGATAACTCTTTGTTTGCTTCGAACGAAAAGAACTTCTACAGAAAATTACAGACACCACAAACTGATACCGAAACACCGACAGCCGAAAACAACATTGAACTACCAACAGCGAAACAACTAGAAACATTTTGGTCTAGCTTATGGGAAGAGCAAGTGCAACATAACGCACAATCTGATTGGATATCAGACGAAGAAACTAAATGGAGCTCACTAGAAGAAATGGAATTCGTTGAGTTAACTGAGTCTGACATCGGTAGCATTACAGCGAGACTACACAATTGGAAATCCCCTGGTATTGATAAAATACATAATTACTGGTATAAGAAATTAGACTCATTACACAAAGTTTTAGCTAAAAATTTAACAGAAATCATCTTAGGGAAACAAAACATTCCAGAATTTATTGCTACAGGTATAACGTATATGTTGCCAAAAAAACAATACTCACCACAACCTTCTCAATACAGACCAATCACATGCCTGCCCACAATATACAAGATCCTAACGTCAGCAATAACTACAAAAATCAATAAACACATAGAAAATCATAACATAGTAGCAGAGGAACAAAAAGGATGCAGAAGGGGCCACATGGGATGTAAAGAGCAACTTGTTATAGATTCAATAATCCACAAACATGCCGCCACAAAAAATAGAAACCTACATTGCACATATATAGATTATAAAAAAGCATTCGATAGTATTCCACACTCCTGGCTCATTCAAATATTACAGATCTATAAAATAAACTCAAAAATAATAGACTTCTTACAGAACATCATGTCCCGTTGGAAAACCACACTCCAGTTAAATTATCGACACAACACTATCACTACTCAACAAATATCCATAAAAAAGGGTATTTATCAGGGAGATTCCTTAAGTCCTTTATGGTTTTGTCTCGCTCTAAATCCTCTGTCCCACCTACTTCATCGCTGCCAAGCCGGATATTCCTTGAAACATTCCACAGAAGAAACAGTAATCTCACATCTTATTTATATGGACGACATAAAACTATACGCAAAGTCTGAAAAAGAGATGAAAAAATTAATAGACATCACGACAGAATTCAGTAAAGACATAAACATGCAATTTGGATTAGATAAATGCAAAACAATTCATATAATAAGAGGCAAAATAAAACCGGGTGACTATCCTGTTAATAATACAGACACAATCACAGCTATGGAACAAACGGATTTATATAAATATCTAGGGTACAATCAACTCAAAGGAATAGACCACACAGCAATAAAACACACTTTAAACACCGAATACAAAAGAAGAGTGATCGCAGTATGTAAAACTCAACTCTCCGGAAAACATTTAATAAAGGCATTGAACACCTATGCGATCCCTATTTTAACATACTCGTTTGGAGTGATTAAATGGTCAAAGACTGACATCCAGCAAATAGAGAGATCAACACGCACCACACTCACTAAACACAATAACCTACACCCTAAATCTGCAATAGAAAGACTGACCATCAAACGACAATACGGAGGAAGAGGCCTTATAGACGTCCATAATCTTTGGCAGAAACAGATAGCCAAACTAAGAACATTCTTTCATTCTAAATCACACACAAGTAACATTCATAAAGCCGTAATTATGAACGATATCCGCTACACCCCACTTAACCTACACGAACAGATAGATACACAAGACACTAGCAATAACGACCCACATAAGCAAAAGATAGAAGACTGGAAAAAGAAAGTGTTGCACGGACGGCACCCCCATGATCTAGAACAATCTCATATAGATGCAATAGCGTCAAATAAATGGCTTAAAATCGGTAACTTATTTCCGGAAACCGAGGGATTTATTATTGCAATACAGGATCAGATCATAAATACTAAAAATTACAGGAAATTCATTATAAAAGACCCCACAATAACAAACGATAAATGCCGCAAATGTCATAGCCAACCAGAGACCATACAACACATAACAGGGGCATGCACAACACTTACACAAACAGACTATACACACAGACATAATCAGGTAGCAAACGTCATCCATCAAAAACTAGCACTTAAATATAAACTCATACAAGATACAAACACTCCTTATTACAAGTACATACCACAAATAATCCTAGAAAATACCACACACAAACTCTATTACGATCGCGCCATACTAACCGACCGGACCGTTCACTATAATAGACCAGATATAACCCTTCAAGATAAAGTCAATAAAGTCACATACCTCATCGATATTGCAGTCCCTAATACACATAATTTACAAAAAACGATAGGTGAGAAAATTAGTAAATATGCTGAACTGAAAGAGGAAGTGACCAGAATTTGGAGGCAAGAAAAAGTCTTCGTAGTACCCATTGTTGTCTCCACAACGGGTGTTATACCCAATCACCTGCACCACAGCCTTAAATTAATAGACTTAAAAGACTCAATTTACATAACACTCCAAAAAGCCGCAATTTTAAACACCTGTAGAATAGTCAGAAAGTTCATGCAAATTGAGGAAAATGAAATCACTCCTCATAACATTAATTTTACATAGAACTTCATCACCACCACACCCACACACGCTACATTGACTTGGCTTGGCCCGTTAATGTAGCTTAAACTAGCCAAAGAGCTAAGAAACAAAATTTGTTTACCAAAATAATAATTGCTTTATTTTCAGGCAACTAAGGCCCATAGACAAAATACACAAATTAATCATTTAAAATAATAAACTGACACATAATAAAAAATAAAAATAGAAAATCTAGTTAGTACGTTGGGTCGGCGACGTATTATTGCGCTGAGTCGAGGTGTCATGTAGCCTTCCGCGAAAACGCCGATACACGACACCCGTCGGCCAAAATTCCTCCTTCATGAAAGTCTCCAGGTGATGAGTCGGAACCCGCACCACAAAAGATTTGAAGTTAATCTTATGGCGCGACTCCAACTTCTCGACTCTCAAGGTGAACTTGATCTTCATCTTGATATACTCCACGACCTCCTCTACCTTCGTGGTGTGATGTAGACGTGACACGTACAGCTGCGTCGTTGGAATAGCGGGACGCAGCAACATGTCTGGACCAGTCATTGCGGTACCGCACTTATTGCGACAAGCAGGCTTCTTCTTCTTGTTCTTCTTCTGCACGCGAATGAAGCCTTCTTCATCGGCCTGTCTTTGGCTCGATACCGGCGGCAACGAGCTTCGAACTGCTTCGGAGGGCCGCTGAGCACCCCGCGTATTATTAGGTTGCCGCTGATGATTTGCGGGAGCTTTAATAACGGCAGCCGAGTAAGCACGTCCCGGTGTTGACGTGCTAATATTGGTCGGCGTCCCCACTATGGGGGACGCGGGTAGGGCGGGGCGCGGTTGTGCATCGCTTGCAGTGACGGCGGCCAGTGACGAGTCAAATTTTGCTGACTCGAAACTCAGCTGCGATGTATTGAATGCGCCGTGACGTGTGTTGACGCTGGTAGCTGTCTCGTGTGACCTACATACCGTCTTGCGTAAATCTGCTACCTCAGTACGTAGATCACTGATGGTGGATTGAGATGCTTCCAACTTCAACTGCATCTCGACCAGGCTCGATCTTAGGGTTGTGATATCCCGTAGCAGCCTGGTGACGTCAACGTGGTCGAATGTGACTGGGGGCAGCTTGCGCAAATCCTTTGCCACGAAAGTCGGCACGTCGTCCGGGTCTGTTTCCTTCAACACTTTTATGATGTCTTGGAGACTCCTCCCTCCCTTTTCATCCCTCCTGCGGGACGGCATTCGGTCAGCCATATGTAGCGACTCATACAGAAGTGTTTTCGCTCTGCGTATCTCCTCTTCATTGAAGTTGGATGTGCAGATCTGAATCACACTGACCTCGTCCATGACATCCAGCTGGTACTGTAGGAATGCCAGGACCTCGTTCGCCACAAGTTCTTCCGAACGCATGGTGGCAGCGGCATTTGCCGCGCTCGGCGCAAAATAATAATTTCCGCTTACTGTGTAAGCGCGTCCGATTGCAACAGCGGATCGCACTGCACTGATTATGTTTAACTACACCTCCACGTGGAAATCTTGAAGAGTTTCTTTTCTAAAATTATTGTGAAATGAATCTCTACTGTTGTTCGTAGATTGTTTTAATGGTCACAGTGTTACTTAGAATTGCAAATGAATTATCTGATCCTCTACAGTTGTTGGTTGTGTAGTTTTAAAGCGAATACATTCCCAAAACTTTGTATGTGGTACCTGGTAAATTCATGCTAACTCCAACCAATCCGATTCTTGGATACGTTCCAAATATTCCCTACTAATCATTAATTCAATTCACCAATAGAAGCTCAGTGAGAATTCAGTTACCTTCGATAAATGTCTGCTCGAACAACGGCTAAAACAAAATGGATGGCCCTCGCCTTACTTAATACGGTCCGAAAAGCCCAAGTATTAATTGCTGGAATGCTTAACATTGAACATTAATCTTTATGGTAGAAATATATTAGAGGTGTGACCTGGGTATCTTATTGGGCAGCTCCGTTTTTGTCTGGAAATAAATAAAAAAAGAAAGACAATTTCTTCAGAAGTCGTCATGATAATCCTATATGAAAAAGAGTTGCTATAGTTGTCGGCATTTTAGCACAGCATCAGCGGTCATTGACCCACCTACAATTTTTTGTTTCAAAAACTGTAATAATGTCCGCTAACGACCTGAATCAATATCTATCGTGATGTTCAACATGTGCCAATAACGAAAAACCATACATAGTTAATTAATTGGGTTCATACGGAGAGATTAATTAGGGCAAGAGCAATGACCGGTATTGCCATGCTAAAAAGCGAAAACAATAGTCAGGAAGGTTGGTCAAAGGAAGTTTGGTGGAAATCGACCAGGGCGTGCATTGTTAGGGGGGTGTTGAGGAGTTGGAGATTTATTTTTTAATATGGATTAGTTCCCTATTTATAACATCATGGAAAGGCTGAAAACAGAAGGCAAGGCTACCTTGCTATAAAGCTTGATTCTGAAGACAATAAAATTCTGCTAAGACAGTATGTGAGAGCACAATGATGCTCAACACTATTTTACACGCCTCATAACGCGAAGGCGAAGCTGAGGTACCGCATTACTCTCAACTTGCCAAAAACAAGCGCCGTCGTGAACTTTGATTGCCTCTTAAATATATGCAAATAGCACTTATACTTTAATATGAGTACACTGATATGTAGTAAAACTATCCTTTTAACACAATTATAATAACAAATTAACATTTATTGCGTATTATATAAAGAAAAATGTGATTGAAAAAAAAAGTTATATGGACGTCCGCACGTATAGATCCCGTGTGTGATCATGATAACGTCTGAAATACTCCACAAATCAAGATCTTTCAAAAAAAAACTTTAGACTTGCTTCCCCTGACTTCGTATTGAAAATGGCTGTATAATTCAGTCGTTTAATTAATATTATCAAAAAAAAAGATTTTTTTTTCTTTTTTTTTTATGAAACGCTCATTCAAAAACCGAAATATAAAAAAACAAAAAATGGCGTGCACTTTTGGACTTTCCAATTTTTTTTGCTCCTACAGTTTCATATCTTCTGTGATATTTTGTCAGAATGAGGAGGTGTCCTCCCAAAGCACGAAATCATCAGTTTCGGCCGAAATTACGGTTGTTTCCTACGTTGTATCACCTAGGGACACTGTAAGATTAGTTTGGGGCACGATGTTTGAACGAGCACGGCTTCTTACAGAGCAAACATAATATCAAGCTGAAATTGGTCCATCTAATCTGTTTTGTGATTTATATGGTTACAAATCGGAATCATCTTTCAAAGATTTGAATAGATTCAGACTGATAAATAATGCTCGATTTTCTCATCTATCTAATTGATTGATTCAACCATTGAATTTGAATAAGATTAATTTACTTTCTACTGGATCATTATTTTGCTCTCAAGAATTTCTCACTAGGTATTGAAACTCTCGTCTTCAAGGTCAAAAAAAAGGTCAAGGTCAAGGTCTTCAATCTTAAAATCTGTGATTACAATAATTAAATAGATATGGATGGTAGTAAATATATTTAAATATAGAAATAAAAAAAAAAAAACAATATTCGTACATAATATAACATCACGCCTGTAGTCCGCGAAGAGTTAGGCAGAGGTCTACCAATAGTACACCAATATTTCGCCAGTTATGTGTAAGTCCCCTATAATATTCTCTTAGTCTATGTCTGCATTAAAAACGGTACAATGCAAAAATGTTATTTCAACTTGGTTACAAAATTTATCTTATGATGACACAGAAAAGTTACTGGTTGTTTTAAGTTAAATATTATTTTTAATTAAGTACTGTCCTATCGTCTGTATATAGTCTGTTAAGTTACTCACTATTTATGTCTACCATCAATTTTAGAAAATTTTAATGTAATTTTGCACTTATGACACCTGAGATACAGGTTTATCCTAGTTCAGGTCGAAACATTATTATATACCTACCATTTTACTATAAGGCTTAATATTGTAAATATGCATTATTTAATTAAATAAATAAACATTCATTCATTCAATAGGGGGTGAGCCTATTCCCATCAACTGGGTACAAATCCAGTCTCCAGGCTGCTGAGAATTCTCTGGCGGAAAAACCCAATAACACTTTACCCGAAGTGGGAATCGAAACCAGGACCTCATACTCAGCAGTAACGAGTATGAGGCAGTCCGAGTTACAAAATATACTTGGATATAATTACCGCCCTAGCCCTGGCCTATTTGGCAAGCAAGGGATAAAGAAAAATATGGCTTATTGGTATAAATAGACTTACCGAAGTCAAGGATTATACTCCGCGCGCGACTGCTAGTCACCGCTGGAGGGGACGGGGGAGGGCGCCATTGGCAAAATTGGCAGACTGAGTTAGCTTCTAGCCTTAGTCTACCTCCCCCGTCTAACCACTCACATACCTGAGGCGGTGACTAGCAGTCGCGCGCAAACTATAATCCAAGATCGTGAAGTCAATTGAGTGACAACCCTTACATTTTATTATGTCATGTGAAACGGGACTTTCCTTTGCATTTGCCTCAATGCGATAAAAAAACCTAAGTATGGCAAATGATTAATACATTAACTTGTAGGTATAGCCCCGTTTTCTTCAAGCCTGAACAAAACTATAAGGAAATCTGCTGTCAAATATCATGTTACCTTTTTGTGATTAGGAACTATATTTATTTTGTGAATTTATGACTAAGGGGCTCCCTAAATAATGACAGCGGCAAGGGTCGAACGAAGACATGTGGCATCTACCAACCCACACTGGGCCCGCGTGCAGTGGATTACGGCCCATTCTTTCTCACAGAGAGGAGGCCTGTGTCCCAGCAGTGGGAACATAATAAGCTGATTATGGGTCGACCGAAAGCTAAGGCTTGCAGCAGTCGGTTCGTGGATAGGTGGCGAAACCTGATAAGAACAACATTGTAACTCATTTTGCAATGTATTCTAGCTATACCATAAAAGCATTAATTGGAAAAAAATGGTATCTTTCAGTCCGGGAGCCGTATTCCTACATACATTAGAAGGATTTTTGAATGGCAAAAAAATCTTTGGTTTTCGAAATAAATCGTCTAAATAAATTTGCCGTCATAATCGATTTAGTAACAATCTAAAAATAAATACCATGTTATTGACTGACAATAAACTCATGCTAGCGAAAAATAAAATTAAATAGTACCTACTCACACTCAATTCTATCATTGTAACTTGACCAAAACAGGTTTATTTTTGATGTACCGACACGTCTTTTTAAAGAACGCAAAAAATATGTATAAAACGTCTACTTTAATTCTTATTATTCAAAAGCAGTAGAATATGCAATCCAAAAAAAAAAAAAAAAGTCGTTCTCCCGTTCTTGTAAACCTAGCAAAAATGGATACAATGTTGTTCTTATCAAGTGTCAATATATGACGAGACGGCCCGTGCTTTGAAAAGCACGCTAAGCCATTGGTCCCAGTTGCATTCATAACGTTCGTTCGTTTAATTTGGCAATATTTCTGTATGAAAATATGAAACCTAGCTAACAGTGAACTAAAATATGAAAAATGAATTACAATTTATTATTATAACACTGAATTTGATGTTGTCACCGTTTTAGGTGTAAAAAAGGGCATTTGAAAAGTTTCCAAATACTTCTTTTCACATCTAAAACTAAATTATTCAGTGTTACAATATTAATTATTGCATTTCATACTCAATATTTTAGTTCGCTGGTTAGCTATGTTCCTTATTTCCCATACAGTAATATTGCCAAATTAATCAAAACAGCGAAATGTTTGACACTTTGCCCACTTTCAGAATCCACGCTCTTATGCATAACCTGCCATATTATTTTTGAAGTCAAGACAATTATAAATTTTATTTTTTACGTATCAACAAGTCATAAATGTAGGTATAGAAAAAAGTCGGGAGGTGTCGTAAATTCCTTTTGCTGTATATTATGTATTAATACAAAGCCATTTACTATGGTCCCAAGTTTAAAGTGCCAAAGTTTTTTGTTTTTTAATACAAAGCTTTTTAGCTTTCTAAAAACTTATACTAGATGGCTCTGTATTAAAAAGCAAAAACAAAAAAAATTGACACTTGAAACTGACTTTTTCGGATATAACGCCTTTTCGTTACGTAACAATTTCTGCCATACTGGCAGAAATCCTCCTCTTACTGCAAGCCGCGTTAAAGAACTTCGTTCCATTAATCACAGTCTAGTGCATACTAAGGTATTAATATAGAACTCTGTGCCTACAGCCTAACAATAGTGTCTGACTTAAAACCACAATATTGCTATGAGTTTTAGAGTAGGCGTCATACAACACAATTGTGTATTTATTCTTTGGAGTGTGTGATATTTTAGTAGTACCTAGTATTCTATTACAATACCCGAGCAGTATTCTATTACATACAGATTTTTGGGAAGAAACTTTTTAACGAATATCAGGGACAGATGACTCTCTACAAAGTCGATTTTTGTATTAGGGTTCCGTACTTGAAGGGTGCCGAAGGGTTCATCCATCCGTCTGTCTATCACAAAGAGAAACATATTAAGTTAGTCATACATTAAACATGATTGTACAACGGTAATAGGTAGATAGTTGATATTTTCATAGATTGTATATTTCTATTGCTGCCGTAACAACAAAAATAAAAATTGAATAAAGTTTATAAATTAAAAGAAACGTGTTTTTTTCGGCGTGTGAATTCCGAATCGCATTTGGACGCTCAGTTTATTATTATTAGGTGAGAAATTGTACAGCAAGTGAAATATAGCTGAAGAGGTCTTAATAGCTCTCAAAATTATATGTGTTTGATGGATATAAGACTATTTCGTAAAGATATGCCTATTTAGAGCTGTAATGATGATTTAAATGATTATATCTACCGTTTTGTTGATTATGATTTTATTTGTATTCACTCTTTTCCACCAACATCTGCATCCGCATGAGCTCCGCATGAGCTCCGCATTGATTAATGCGAATGCGGATGTCTAAATTAACATGGAAGCTCCGCAATTACAAATGCGGATGCGAATATCCGCAACATTCCAGCCGGTCGATTCTATAAAACTCTCACCGTGAAAACTTAGGCGAAGTGAGCTTAATGTGAGCTGTCATTATGCTAGGGATTGACACTATTGACAGCTCACTTCACCCAAGTTTTCACGGTGAGATGTTTACAGAATAGCACGGCTGGTGTTTGTACCTAGCTTTTTTTTAATTTACTTTTCCACTGCTGGGAAAAGCCCTTCCCCAAGTCATTCAGGTATCATTTTCCTGAACCACCTCAAACCAGCCCTTGTGGTACCTAGCATAAGACTATTAATTCTCCTGTAGACTCTTAACCTCTTAAAGAAATTTACGGCTATCAATAAATTACTAGGAATTTAATAGTATTAAGTAGGTATTATTATTATTCCTTATTATTATTATAGTATCGTCACATACTTTTGTAACAGCAAAGTGAAGTTGAAATAATACATTTTTAGAATACCTTGCATAGATACTGAATTTCTTTTTTATTACCCACTAAAAAGATTCCTTATTTATTTCATTAATCTCACGGCTGGTAATCTGTTTAAAATGTAATATTTTATTAAAAAAGCTTTTATTCATTCCTTACTACTAACTACATCTATGAAATTTTACTCTTAAGAAAAATATTTTTAATTAGGTACCATCAAAGAAGTTCATATCTAACCAGTTTTGAAACAAAATCCCGTAAACACGATGACCACATCTGTTACCGACCCGGCGCTATAGCCGCCAAGCGCTGCAAGCAAGAATAGTCCTTACGGTGGTTAGATTTGAACTTCTTCGATGGTACCTATGTTAGAGTGTTAATATCACCAATGTCTATCAAAAGCCTCCTTCAAATGTTTCCATTTATTATTAATTGCTCCAAATATTCGTCCCGTAGTCTGACCAGAGAATGTTTTAATAAAGGGAATGAGTAATTAAATCGAACGAAGCGAAAGAGGCGCCTTAATGCGATTTAAATTAAATAAGATGGCGTACAAAATTTTCACAGATTACGTATTTCTATTGCCGCTATTACAAAAAAATAATAAAAATTTAATAAAGTTAGTAATTAAAGGAGGTCCATGGGGACGCCATTTAATTATTAACTTTATTAAATTTATATTATTTTTCGGATTCATCTTTTATGGCCACGAAACGTGTTTTTTCGGCAGTTTTTACTCGATCGTAAAGCTTCGTGCAGACCCGCGCGACGCGACACCGGTGATTGTTATACCGTGAAGTTTTTTTAGAAATTGTATTGTTCGAGTCCCGTCGCGCCGTCGCGTCGCTCTGGTATGCACGAGCCTTAATGAGGTACGGAATCCTTCGTGTGGGAGTCCGACTCGCACTTTCCCGGTTTGTTTTTATTCACGTTACTAACTACATATACTGAATAGGTAACCTACTTATCTAATGAACAGAAAAACTAACCACTAATAACATAATCAACCTGATACATCTGGCACGTGCAACGTTAATGAAAGTTATTCCTCCGGGAGAAGTGGACGGCTTATGGAAAAATACAGATAAGTTAGAAGACTTAGAAGTTGGAAGAAACAGGTTGAAAAAAAGGTGTATTACTATTCTGTCCTGCTAAGCCGAAAGGCGGTATCTCAATCGGAGTAAGTTTTGAGAAAATTGACTATTAGTAAATTGTAATTTAAGGAAACATAAGGATATAAAGAACTTCTGAGTGGTTTTTTTTAATGTTTTAAGTTAGATAGCGGTATGTGGCTTATACCATTAGATGCGAAATTATTATAGCTATTGAATGGTATAAAAAAAAACTAAAAGGGCGTATCTCAGAGATACAGCCTTTCGGCTTAGCAGGGCAGTATTAACATAGCCTCCACGAGTGTCGGTTTTAACATAATTGTTCATCCAACGCATCGTAGGACCCATTTTTTTGGTCCTTTGGCATCGTACAGAACTAATTTTTTTTTTTGTTTTTTCTACGTATATTACCATATTATTAGCAATATAAAAAAAGCCACTAACTTATCATGAAATATTTCCGAAACCACACAAGATAGCTTCTTGAAGTAAAAAGCAACACTCAAGTGTATACATTTATTTAATAGCACATAAAAAAAAATTATAACTGTTTTCAAGAAAAAAAAATTACTTTATGTATCTAACTTGTGTGGTTTAGGAGATATTTCGATTTTTTGCCACATTACTAGTGACTTTTTTGTATCTCGTTTGTGTAAACTTCCTGGACTTATAGTTAATATAAGTCTGAAATCACCAACCCGTCTTGAGCAAGCGTGGTGATCAGTGCTCGTGCCTTCTCTGTATGAGAAGAGGCCTTTGCCCTGCAGTGGGACAGTAACAGGCTGGTATTATTATTAAACTTCCAGTGCGTGTCCCAATAATTAATACTCCTTCTTCCTTCCTTTCTTTCTTTACTGAGGAATCAGCCCCAGTAACCTTGCTGATTGACTTACATTAAATCACTGCATGAGGTTTTATTCTGAACTAGCTTCTGCCCGCGACTTCGTTCACGTGGAAGTCGAAAGATACAATAATAGCTACATTTTTACGAAACTTCCCCGAATCAACGTACGTTTGTAGTTTTGTTCTCAGCAGCCAAATTAAACAGAGTCAGGACTGGTGACGCGGTATCAACGACGTACAGTTGTCCGTGTGAGAAGCAGCTTATCCTGAGGGCGACACCCGCCGCCTTCAGTGTCTGCCCCTTTGACTTGTTGATATGAGTATCAACAAGTCACAGGGGCAGTCACAAGGGCTCATCGTTATTCTCAATTAAAAGTAACCCTGCGAAGATCATTGCTAAACTTGGTAATTAATAGATGAGATTGGCCGAGTTTTGATCTCAGTGGAATGCATTTGAAGAGGCATTTGCCCATGAGTGTATCATCATTATGCCAAATTAATACTTGGCACTTTGCATTGATGATATTTAAGGCTGTGTATTCTGGAACTTGGCAATGTCGCAAATACCTGTCAAATACCTGTTTTTATCAATTTTTCGATTTCTAAATGTCCTTTTTACACCATCAACTAATATAATACCAAATTCGATTTTATTATTGCAATTCATAATTAATAGTTTTGTGCGATTTATTTATTTATTAAAACTTTTCACACTCAAAAAAGTACAAAGGCGGACTTAATGCCTTAAGCATTCTCTATTCTCTTTCTCTATTTAATGCGATATTTTATACTTTAAAGTTATTAAAACAGGTGATTATTTGACAGCAATTTGCGATGTTGCCGGTTATGAAAAAAGATACGATTTTGTAATGATTTCAGTTAGAGCCACCACTTATTTTAATTTTTCAGTCCGAGAGTAATTCTTGATAAAATACAAATAGCCTCTTATATCACACGTGCAAATCAACTCTATCTCCATAACCATAAGACACTACTTTATCCTACAACAACAACGTCATAGATTGATTACTACAGTATAATTATTATAAACATTAATAACATTCAGGTCGAAAGTCTGATGATAGCAGTACTTTCCCGGCTCCCAAAAGATACGTAAGATTTGACCTATTACCTTATTAAGATAACTGCAATTAACATCAATAGACTTTAATGATAATTATATCACTTTAATTATTAATTTTGCGACGTTGTATTTATATTTTACAGATAACAATGTTTATGTTATTAATAATGTAATTATTATAAGCAGGGAATAGGGGAAGAACATGTATGTTTTATCAGACAATTTATGTTTTAAGGAAAATAAGGTGGAGGAATAGTAGCTGGCTAATGGATATATTAATTAATATCCGCGTGGCTTAATGATAAAAGCAGCATGGGTCGATCGAAGGTTAAGTTTGCCGCGGTCGGTTTGTAGTTGACCATCCATTCATTCACCCCTCCGTGCCTCGGAAAGCACGTTAAGACGCAGATATATGCCAGTGACCATAAGTGGTTAGCTTGCGTGTTCTGTACTGAGCTCAGGCAACGCGTCGTACGTCTAAGCAGTAATAGGACTCGTCCATCCAGGAGCGTTGTTCCAAATTAGACGCATTATTAATTTATTATACATAAAACAAAATATATTTTAATAAAACACGTATATTATAAGATCTATAATTAAATTATCTTTAAAATGGTGAAGAGTTCAGAAAAATACGCTTGATAGATTTGGCGTGATTCTCAGTCTTTTAACCGCGTTAGATATAACTTTACAAATTAATTTCACTGTGTAATATAAACATAACATAAAATATTCAAATATTAAGTCATTTAGAAAATGCTCTAATTTAATATATGTTTTCCAAATCATTAGCACTACTCATTTAGACGTGATATTCAGTATAAAATCATTAAAAGTCGGTGTCTTTCGTAGATCTTTGACAGTCGTTACGAGTAGTCAAAAGCCCAAAAGTCTGACAACCAGTCTTACCAAGGGGTATCGTGTTGCCCAGTAACTGGGTTGTGAAGGTCAGATAGTCAGTCGCTCCATGTAAAATACTGGTATTCAGCTGTGCTGCTGTAATGTGACGAATACATAACTAGCGAAATGAGGGTGTGCTAAAGGTACATCTCTGCCTAACCAGACCACAGGCGTGATGTTATATTCAAATTCAAATTCATTTATTAATTTTGTGTACATAGGGTAAAATTACAGATGTTATATTATAAATAAAAAATAAATGTTGGTCCATACTATGTCCCGCCAGATGGCATACAAACTAACTTTGGTGTATTGAATTAAAAACAAAAATATAAAATAAAGTCAATAGGTAAGTAGACGTCACAATTTCATGCCAAACACTAAGTTAATAATTTAATAATAATATGTCAATCAATTGAGATGGCACATAAACAAATGGTATTTAGTCACAATTTTGTATACAATAATATATAAAATGTTATAATTATTTCCAACGTAAATAAGGACCACTCCTGACTGCTACTGAGCATTTCCTATATAATAGATAGTCCCACTTATATAACTTTATTTGATCCAGGGATCAAACACAAAACCCCACGTCTTATGGCTTTCAATTTGGGCAAAGTTCTAATGGATAGTGGTTAATGCCGCGTTTTGGTCACCAAGAGTTAGGACAAATTTCACCAATGATGTGCTTATAGCGTTAAGTTTCGCTGGATGTAAATTCGCCCCTAAACTTCAAAACAAAGTAGTGTATGTTATTTCCCTTCAGGCGTACCGATATTCTTCCAGCAAGACTGAATGACAGATAGGACACTGCGTAGTTAAGGTATGAAGCTACAAGTATGCGGCAGGCTCGACTTGTCGGGCCAATTCAGTGAGTGTAACGTAGTCAGAAGATCTAAGAGTTACGCGATAGAAAGAGAGGCAACTTCTAGGTGAATATAACTGTAGGTGATTAGCGCTGTGCGACCTGAATTGCATTTTATTGTGTCGTAGCAAGAGTCGCTTTTGAAGGTTCCGTAGTAAACAAGGAACTAAAATAGTTTCGCTATGTCTGTCTGTCTGTCCGCGGCTTAGCTCAGAGACGGTAAGTACTAGAAAGCTGTAATTTGGCATGGGTAAGCATATTAATCACGCCGGCAAAGTGGTAAAATAAAATCAAGTTTTTTTTTTTTTTTTTAGGAATACCACCCCTACACTACACGTACCTACAGTTTATTTAAATGATTTTGCGGAATATCAAATCTGTATCAATCTGGGGCTAAAGCTACTTTTAAACCCAGATACCTACGGGGTCCATTAAAAGTAAATGCGCTCAGAAACTTTTCGGTAGGCACAACATTGTGTAGGTCCAGTTGAAAATCAGCGTCAGCCACTGGTTGTCTGGCATTTTTGCTAAACTGGGCCTATTTCGTGCAGACGTGAGGCACACATTCCTGCTAAAGAATATATTATTGTATTCCTTTTAGTCTCTGGTAAATAAATGTATTTTCTTTTCATCTATACGTAACGTCAGAAATTAATTGTTTATCAAATTCTAACTTAAATTGTTAGTATATTCGAATCAAAACTGTCCTTCATCTGCGACGTAATGTGTCAATTTTATAAACAATTGAATTCCCTCCCTTACGCCTTATGCCTTTCCTTTACGTGTTGGAGTGCGTGTATGAAGTGTAAAAATATCACCGTGAAACTAAGGTGAAGTGAACATGAAGTGAGCTGTCAATAGTGTTAATCCCTAGCATCCTGCCGGTCGATTTGTGACAGTGACAGCTCACTTTACGCTCACTTCACCTTCACTTTCACGTTGATATTTTTACAGAATCAACCGACAGAAGTAACCTTTGGTTATGAAGACAAACAAAATCTACAGTCAATTAATAATTATGATTTAATTTCCAAACATAATAAATACATCTACAAATACAGCCTCTATCAATTCCAGTCTTAATTCGGTGAATACTAGTCGTTGTTTCTCGTATCTTAAGGGTTACTTTCCCGCGATGGATGCCGCTTGGCCTACCACGGCGACTGCAGGTCCAGCTTTGATGACGCCATCACGAATGTGTTGACCAACCCTTTCCTGAAAATAAAGAAATAATAGAATTAAGGCAAGCACATATTACTGCGGCATCGCATCGCTTTCCAATATGGAAGTCCCGCTTGTTGTTAAAATCAAAAGTCATTTATTTAAACTAGGCTGAGACAGAGCAGAGATATAGAGCTTGTTGAACGTCAAAATTACATAAGACAGTCCTCCAAAACGCCCGCCCTTCACCACTTCCTAGTGCTTCAGCTGGAAAGAAGAAGTGGCGCAACAAACTCCCCAGAAGCACAGCTGTCTGTTCATTTAGGAGAACTTGATTCTATACGATAGTATGCAAAATAATTAACATTACGAAACTAAAACATTAAATGAAATTATTTGCCATAATATGCGCCAACTAACATACGCCAATATATAAAAAAAACGGGCCTTATAGATAAAGATATTTTATTGTGCAAATACGGGTACAAGTCAAGGTGTTACATAATATAAATACAGATACAGCCATATTTTGCCAATTACAAGGCATGCAAAAGTATAGAGTTTAGGTACAATTAAAATACATAATAATATTCTACGAGTAATTCATAATTAATTAATAAAACTAATCAGTCAATAATAAAATTAATGTCACAATTTCTAATAGTTATTTAAGGGGACTACAGGACCTAAACGTGCCTAAACGCAAGTTTTATAATGCTTATAAGAATATGATCCACTGCAGTAAACAAAATCAGAAAAATATATGATATTCTTCAGGATATATGCTAGTATGATAGTGTGTTGAAAACATAATACAACTTATTTGATACGATAGAAAAAAATCATGAAGATACCTCTAAAAATTTCTTTTAACGAATAAAAATCATATTAATTTACATGCAATAATTCTGATTTTTTGTCAGATTATTCTACAAGCTACATATTAGCATAATAGTGTTTTAATTTTCCAGTCCAATCAATAGATTTTTTGTAAATCGCTAACTGCTTCATATTTTGCAATAAATTACCTGCGTCGCGTCATCGCGCTTCTCTTTCATTTCTATGCAGTCCGACAGTGACCGCGCTTTAGCTGTTGTAAGCCTCTTAAATACAATACATATATAAAATAGTCAAACAACTTCTTTCTCCAATAAAAAATCTTCAACCCTATAATAAGTTTTAGTTTACGAAATTTAACATGAACTTTGGCAACATTGACTGATCAGTGATTTGATCTTCAGGCTTCATCATAAAATTAGAAGTCACAGACTAGGTATTTCAAAATGCTAGTTTTTTTTTGTCCGTCGCCTGTCAAGGCAGTGTGACACATCAAAATTTTCCGTTTTTTCAATTGACAGAAAGAAAGAAAAAAAAAACAGTGAGTAATATTAAAAATAAATAATAAATTATCCATTTATTGCCATTTATGTATTTTGAAAAATAAATTGGGTCTCAAAAAATCGCAAAGAGTGTGGGCAATATTGATGGAGTGATGGAACTATGGAGAATTGTGCTGGGTGACTGCGTGAGTGTGCGTGATCCATCGCCATCTGTTCGCTGTCCACCGCGCATAGGATTTATTTGACAGGATGGATGGAAAGCAGCACATGAAATAATTTTTGCTCCGTTGGTGAAATTGCAGTATGGCGTTCCAGTGGGAGGATAAATTAATTAATTAATAATTGCCCAACTTCTCTTTCGCAAATCTCGTTATATCATGGATCGCACTTGCAACAAGATGACTTGTGCAATGCGGCGTAATTTAGTTAAGGACGTTTACTTGCGCAATCAATCTTGTCAATGGCTATGGAAAGCCAGACTAAGCCTCTGAGTAGTAAATCTGTGTACCTACCTTGTCTAGTAATTAATCCACTAATGTCAACTACTAGCTTCTGCCCGCGGTTCTGTCCGCGTGAAAATTCTTGTTTTACGATAAAATACAATGTCGCCCATGAGCAAGTGACCTATTTTATTGTATTTGTATTTTTCTTTTTGTATTTTTCTGAATATTCAAGAAAAATTATCAAAATTTAACTTTAAAAGGGGATCTCCCCTTTCTTTAATATTTTTCATGTTATTCAATTATTTATTTTGTGAGTAGCGTTTGCCATATCTCCGATGTTATTGGCTCGATTTGGATTCTATCTGAAGTTGAGTTATTTTACCGGATTAACTAAAATTTTTTATTAAAATTAGTCGACTATGAAAAAAAAAACGACAGTGAAGATATTTTTCTCTAAAAATATCAGTATTTTATTTATAAAACACAAGAAGAAAAAAAAAAAATTTAGATAGACCCCCCCCCCTCCTTTTAAAGTTAATTTTCAATATTTTTTTCATGAAACATGCGGAAATTTACATAGCAGGTGGTATTCGAATTCGTAGCAAAAAACGAAAATTCAAAACCAAAGACACACAGACTTCCGAAATTTAAGTTATTATACCACTTTTGTGTTATTTTTAAAGTCGGTTTTGTTTTTTGTAAAAAGTTTTTGTTTTAAAAGGATAAACCATGTGCTAAGGTAGGTGTATAAGTACGCGACAATCTTATTCGCATGTTAAACAAACAAAGAAAAACAAGAATATTTGGATCAGGCCAAGCAAATATTTTTTCGTGCAAGATTATAACTTGGACGCATAGTACCAAAAACTGTGATTTTACAAAAATACATTTCATGTTATCTGTTAAACTTGCTTTTCCTTATTGTATGTGTGTCTATTTAAATACGAATTTGAATATTTCGGTACATAATAAAGAAAAAAAATCGAAGAAGACAAATACACCTTTTTTTTGTGTTATCAAATAACTTTTCCCGCTCTGGGCGGAGCGGGAGGGCATGTCAGACTCTTAATGACTATAACCCACCCGTGTTCCTTCAGTTGCCTGTGTGTGGGGCCACGGTGACCCTTTCGGACTTTCCCGCGACCCAGGCAGGCATCGGCCCTAGCGGACCCCGAACAAACACACCTATCATCACTACGGCAATCACCAAAGGACTAGGCAGAAGTGAGTCTATAAAACAGTATAGATTCACCCATATTTCGCCATATGTTTAAGTGCCATGTGATAGAGACCGAGTCTAATGCCATCAACCGAGCTCAAACTCCGGGCTGCTACTGAGAAATTCCTGATAGACAAATCCAATTTCACTTTGTCCGACTTGGGAATCGGACCCAAGACTTCATGCTCAGCAGTAGCGCTTGCGGTCAGGAAGTAAATAATTATAAAGATACATATCAGCTAAAACTAAAAAAAGGGGATTGTCCTCCACATCCACAACTCAGCACCTGGGTTGTGGATGTGGAGGACTAACAGACACTACAGTAACACCGTAGGCGCGGGCTTGCGGACGGTGAGCAATGGGTAGCTCGCCGTCCGATAAGGACCAGGCCCAGGTCGACGGCGCGTTGTGTTCCACGCGCGCCTCAAGAAGATGTCAGCACAACTGAAGGGATCTGCTAGGACCGATACCTGCCGGGGTCGCGGGAAAGTCCGAAAGGGATACCGTGGCCCCTGCCAACGCACAGGCAACTGAAGGAACACGGGTGGGTTTTAGTCAGTAAGAGTCCGACACACAAGTTATTTGAAAAAAAAGGTATAACACTGGTATTCAGCTGCATCCGGTTAGACTGGAAACCGACCCCAACTTAAGAAAAGGCTAGGCAGATGATGAGATACCAGCTGAAAACATGACGATGAGACTTGGCTGTCTACCTTCCGTGGCCCTCATGCTCAACAGGAGCGCTTGTGACCACTAAACCAACAGACAACGCCAAACCTGAACTAATATTTGGAAAATACATTTTAAGAAGGTGTAGAGGTTATCTAAACACATTACAATTGCATAGTTACGATTGATAAACAACGATAAGGAGAGGTCAAGATTATCCTGAAAAAGGGCTTCCCCTGTGACATCATTTATCGATATATTAGGTCCCCACCTATGAAATCAGCGTTTTGTATGGAGAATTTTAAAGAAGTTGCTTTTTTCATACTAAAATTTTCTTAATTTATATAATAACCTTGAACACTAATGTTTTAAAACTTTTATGCACTAATGTTTAAAAACTAAGATAACGTAATATGCCACTAGATTAAGCGACAAAAATAAATTTTGGCTAAGTTAAAACAAATAGTGGTCATTTCTGCTAACAAAATGAGGAGTCATTTTTAAGGTATTTTTTATGTTTATTAACTATAAGTAATAAGTTTTTTTTTACTATTGGTAGTTGTCTATGATGGTCATCATTCGATATAATACCAAGCAAATGATGAATATTTTAATTCATAGAAGTGACAAGGTTCTCTATTTGTGAGAAAAAAACGCCAATTTCATAGGTGGGGACCCAATATTAAGATAATCAAAGCTCTCTTTGTTTAAGAGTTAGTAAAGTTGAATTAAATAATTAGAGACGTGGTCTGTAAAGCCAATAGAATGGCAGAAACTGACTCAGTGTGTAAACGTTCGGTTGTAAAAAACATAGTAGTAGGCCATACTCAGTAAGCTAAATCTTAATTGCACAGTGAAGTTTTCACGTTTTATAATTCACTAGCTGCCCGCCCCGGCTTCGCACGGGTAGCACTAAGTACTTATCTACGGCGCACCTACCTACCTACCTACCTACCATACCCACACCTACCTACCCTACCTACACCTACCTATCCTACCTACACCTACCTACCCTACCTACACCTACCTACCTACCCTACCTACCTACCCTACCTACCTACCCTACCTACACCTACCTACCTACATCTACCTACCTACCCTACCTACATCTACCTACCCTACCTACATCTACCTACCTACCCACATACCTACCTATCTACCTACATACCTGCCTACCCACCCTAACTACATACCTACCTACTTACATAACTACCTACCTACCTATATACACCTACCTAGCTAACCCGACAGACGCCTTTTCTTTGATTTGGTTTTAGAACAGTTTGTGTTGGAAAAATAATAGTGGTGTTTTTACGTTTTTCCGGGCAATTATTCAAATTTTCACTTATATGAACCTTTCTCGCACATAAAGGAATATTTAAAAAAAAAATGCTAAATTGGTCCAGCCGTTCTCGAGTATTGCGCTTAGCAACACGTTTGTTGATATTTTTTTATTTATATAGATTATTTATTATATGATTAACCCTCTCGATCCGTGTACGTACATATTATTATACTGTTACTGTTGTTTAGCAGTGATAGCCTAGTGGTGACCGTCAGACTGCCAAGTCATAGTTCTCAAGTTCGAACCCAAGGCACGCACCTCTGACTTTTCAGAATCATGTGCGTATTGTATAATTATCACTTGCTTCAAAAACGGTGAAGGAAAACATCGTGAGGAAACCGACATGCCTGAGAGATATTTTTCGACGGCATGTGAAGCCAAGTCAGAGGCCCATGGGTGGCATTAAAACTCTGACACCAGTCAAGACACTTACCACATGAAAAGAAGAAGATTATACTGTTCCTCATCAAAGAGACATATTTCGTAGAGCATCTGACTCTCACCATACTATTTAAAAGCGATTGCCGCTCGAATACGCGATCGGTCGCGTGTATATTATGACACTTTTTGTTCGGAAAACCGGAAAGCGCCCTCTGTCGGCGCGACCACGCGTTCAGGTTCACCGAACACAAAAGTTCGACCGATCGTGTATTCGCGCGTCGGTCGCTTTTAAATAAGACGCAGGGTTAAGCAAGCTTTGTCATGTACAAAAGCTATACGATCACGTACAGAGTTTATACTGGATTCCGTCCGACAAGGCGCGGCGCGGCGCGGCGGCGCCTTTTCTATATCTATAACTTTTTAAATTCGTAATATCTATTGAATGGAATAGCCGATTTGAACAATTCAAAAAGTAATATACATGAATTGAAACAGTCTTGAAATCAATATGATTTATTTGGATAAGGATTTAAACAGAAGTATGAATAACATGGTCTAATTTTGTTCGGTATTTCTATCAACTTTTAAAATGTAAAAAGTGGTTATTGTGACATAACGATAATAGTTGGACATATAGTATCGCAAGGTTTTTTGTAGTTATTAATATTGTAGAACATAATTTTGTTCTCTCATCAATACTTTCCGCAGCGCATGCGACGAAAGGAAAAAAAATTACACCTTAGGTTACGTTACTAAAGTTTTAGTAAGGATAACTAACCTTTTCTAGCAATTAATATAGCCTATGTTACTCAGGGTGAATGTAGCTTTCTAATGGTGAAAGAATTTTTGAAATCGGCTCAGTAGTTTTTGAGTTTATTCATTACAAACATACACACAAATCTTTCCTCTTTATAATATTAGTGTAGATGATAATGATTTAATAGTGTTTATTTCAACCACAACATAATTATAACTAATAAATTACCTACAATATTATTGATTCCAAATTCATATTTTTTTTATCATGGACGATGATTGGGTCCTTTACCCTTTACGTACCGATCGGGAATAGGTACAATTTCTACAGTTGCAACAGTTACTTTTCATACATGAAACCAATGGGTTGTCTTGGAGACAATAATGAAGAAATATGTTACCTACAAGTGTAAATGTGTAAATACAAACATATACGCCAGATTCAAAAGCCATTTTCTCCTAGATTATGTCCGAAACTATAATATAGTGCAACACGTCGTTTTGTCTTTTCGTTCAAAGTCGAATTGATTTACAGCAGACTCCCTTTTGAATTTTGCGTAATTGTAAGATTTATTTATGTTCGGTAAATAGTTTATAATAGTTCTGTTACTGAAAATACAGTTACAAGAAATCAAGGAATTCATTGACTCATATGGACTGGCTTGGCAGCAAAACTACAATTTAGTTAAATAATCGTAAGTAGAACTAAATTTAAAAGTCTGAAATCGCCAAAACGTTTTGAGCAAGCGTGGTGATAAATGCTCGTGCCTTCTCTGTATGAGAAGAGGCCTTTGCCCTGCAGTGGGACAATAATAGGCTGGTGTAATAAACAGAACTTTTAAAAGAACTTACAATTTTCTTGAAGAACTTCCATCTTGGTTCTGGTGCCGCCGAAACGGTTGACATAGCCACCAAACAAGCAAAAACGAACAAAAGAATCTTTGTAAAATTCATTTTTCAAAATACGAATTAATTTTTTTCAAAATGTTTTTCGAATTTTGTATTTCGAACTCAGGTGATACGAATCGAATGATGCTCTACCTGGATAAATGTGCGTTTAAATACTTTCTTTCTTTCTAAAGTGGTTTAGCTATCTCCATCCAAGTTTTAAAGTGTTTAAGACTTTATTTTGATGTGGTTATGAGTCATATTGAAATACCTTGGCATGGGGACTCCCTCGGTCCCGGCAATCTCGCAATACCATGAACTGTGAACGATTATTTTATTTTTGGAATTGTGGTTTCATTATTGATTGATTTTATTAGAAGCTTATTTTCCTGTTAAGAAACCATTAAAGGTTAGTAATTATTAGCATAACAATATTGATGATAATGTAGTTATTTCTATGGTTTATCCTGTGCAATGAGCTTAGTCGTAAAAACTACGTTTTACAACACAGGTTTAGAACCCGTTACATATAGTGGATTTTATACTCGTAATTGTGTACCTTTGTAAAAAATGTCTGGCTTACTCATTCTATCATCTCTTTTTTGCTAAACTTTTTTGCATGTACCAAAGCCTCGGCAAGATCGTGTAATAATATAGGTACTGAACTCGCAATTTCATAGGTAAAACGAATGAAGAATTATATTAAAATAGCTGAGCCTCGCGGTTTCACCCGCGTAAGTCTCGATCCCGTGCTTAGTGGACTGTAGATTTATTGACCATCTTCTATTTTGTTCAGTACCTGGTACTTGTTCAAACACCTACACTGTCCTTCTGTACCTATTAATACTGTTATTTGAAAATATTATAATGGTCAATTTTTTTTTAAAGAGTACCCTTGGAGTTTCTTGTCGGCTCTTCTCCATAGGAAACGACCAATTGGAACCGTGCACCTAGCTTCTGACGTTTCATGAGTGCCCATGTAGGTAGGATAAAATATGGGTACGCGGTACAAACAAACTCACTCTAGCGTTTAAAATATTAGTTAGGATAGGATTAGTTTGGTATTACTAGTGCCCGTTTTCACCAACACTAGGCAACCTTTGAATATGCCTAAATATATGCGCACTATTCGATTTTCGACGCTCGGCCTAGTGTCCAAAGTTGAAAATCGAACTGTGCAGTAATGTTTGGTATTAGATTTAGATTTAGATTGTCACCTAGTGTTTATGAAAAGGGGCATTAAAGTCAATTATATCAAAAGCATATTACGATGTAAATGCAACTACATAAATAACTAAATCATAATTAGTGTTTATCGTTTATTCATTGTTGTGTTTAAAAATGACAGAAAACAGTGACCGAGTATGTTAATTACCTACTAAATACAACCCGAGCTTCATGCGGAGAGCTGGTAAATAAATGGTCCTAATTTTACCATTCTAACTTCAAACATTATTTTTACACAATGACGTAGAAAAATTGGTAGTATCATTATGTAAGTAATTTATCCGTATATAGGGTGTCAGGGACATCAACGTGAAAACTGTTACCATGGATTCAGTACTTCATTCTGAACGCCCCTGCATTGAAATTTGACGTAGGTTATTTTAAAAAAAATCTGCTGTTCCAAAAAAGCTGCTGGCTGTTGCTGTAGAAAAGTGCATTAAGGGGACTACAGGACCAAAACGTGCCTAAACGCAAGTTTTATAATGCCTAAAATAATATCATCCACTCCAGTAAACAAAATCAGAAAAATATATGATATTCTTCAGGATATATGCTAGTATGATAGTGTGTTGAAAACATAATACAACTAATTTGATACGATTGAAAAAAATCATGAAGATGCCTCTAAAAAATTCTTTTAACGATTAAAAATCATATTAATTTACATGCAATCATTCTGATTTTTTGTCAGATTATTCTACAAGCTACATATTAGCATAATAGTGTTTTAATTTTCCAGTCCAATCAATAGATTTTTTGTAAATCGCTAACTGCTTCATATTTTGCAATAAATTACTTGCGTCGTGTCATCGCGCTTCTCTTTAATTTCTATGCAGTCCGACAGTGACCGCGCTTTAGCTGTTGTAAGCCTCTTAACTACGCGGGCAAAATGTATGGAACAGCTGTTAAAAAAAAAAAGTAACCGACGAAAATTTTTAATGCAGTGGATTTCAGAATGATGTACTGAATCCATAGTAACAGGCTTCGCAACTATGTCTCTGCCACCCAGTTTATTATGTCCAGAATTCCCTCGTTAAACATAGCGCCTGTATTAGGTAGAGATGTCCCTTCAAAGAAGTTCATATCTAACCAGTTTCAAAACAAAACCCCGTGAACACGATGACCACATCTGTTGCCGGCTCGGTGCTATAGTCGCCGAGCGCTGCAAGCAAGAATAGTCCTTACGGTTGTTAGTTATGAACTTCTTTGATGGTACCTATGTATATATAGTACACCCACATTTTCACAGTTATGCTTAAGACCCATGTAAAAAATAAACTGATATTCAGCTGCATGGTTAGACTAGAAGCCGACCCCAAAATAGTTGGGAAAAGGCTAGGCAGATTTATTATAATAGGGAGTGAGCCTATTGCCATCAACCGGGCACAAATCCAAACTTCGGGCTGCTTTTGGGAAATTCCAGATAGAAAAACCCAATAACTTTTTGCCGATGTGGGAATCGAAACCAGAGCCCCAGTAGCAGTGCTTGTGACCACTGGACCAACGAGACATCCTACTTGAATCCATGCAAATAAACAACAAACCATTGACATCATTATTGAAACGGTATTATTCTCATAACGCAATAATTGCAGTAGTTATTAACCTAGATCTTAAAAGATAATAGTGTAACTGAGTGGAAGCTGAAGAATATGTAATCTTGGCATAGTTTTACAAGTGTTTAGGTAAATATTTCGTAAATAAATAAAGATTATAAAAAGATAAAAAATATTTTATAAGGGTCTGGTGGGTAGGTACTAGTACTTTGAAGATTTAGATAAGAACATACGTATATCTTTTATCAAACGAGGGCTTCAGTAGCTCAGACGTTTCCATTGTTAACTTTTCTCATGTTAACATGAGCACAAAAGGGGAAAAAGATAAGTGTTTTGCATTTGTTTCATACATTTGTAGCCCATATTTAGGAACCTACAATTTTTTTTTTTATTAGTAAAATGTTTATGTCAAGCGTCGTTACAAAAAGCTTAATTTTTGATGGTTGCTAAATTCCTTGTGTTTTCTGCTTTCTTTTAGATAGTTGAAGGCGGAATAGTGACTCCATAGAGCGTCTAGTGGTGCAGGGCAGAGTGAAAGGTCACACGGATCACCAACAATCGCGGATGGAGACCCTGTTAATGAATGCGCCAGGCTGTCATCTAATAGAACCAAATGGAGAGAGATCGTGAGGCGACCAACGACGACACCTGCGATTCGACATAATACATCGTGACCACGACCGGCTCTCTCGTAAGTAAATAATACATAGCTCAACAGTAACTCCCTCGAGAGCTCGGGAAAGTTGGAAGGATGCTCTCCTTTTTCCAGGAAAACCTTTGTAAATTACAATAGACGTAGATATATTTAGTAACCTATTCCGCTTAAATATTCCTGAAGAGTCAAAAAACACCCAGTAAAAAATTGACACGTGTTTCACCTCTCAACGAGGCATGGCGATTGACTTGTCGCGAACCCAAACACGACGTGATGCCACGCCGAACGCGAATAATTAACTATACTATGTATATAATATACCTTTGCCCAGGAGTGGGACAGACCATGCTAGCAAATAAAAAACAGTAACTAATACATGTGCTAATTATTGTGTACCTATCAAAACAAACCGGTACCCTAATTACGTAATACACGATCAATCAGAATCTGAATCGTTTTGAAACAGATTGCTAATCCAATGCTTCGCACGTTCGAAAAAAAAATCTGCTCAACAACGAAAATAACCACAATGAATGTTGTTGACCTATCAAATTGAAACCGATTAGTCGGAATTGTCAACGAAAATTTGTTGCGTAATTAGATAGCTGGATATCAACATTACATCACGCCCCGAACCGGAGAAATTCCAGGTGAAAAAACCCAATAACTCATTTCTTACCTGGGTATTGAACCCGGGCCCTCATGCTTAGCAGTAGCGCACGCGTCAATTTCCAAGTAATTTTGTTAATATCTGCAGCACCTGAATTTACTTTTTAAGAAAAAGTTTGAACTTTGACTTATGCCTAGTTAATTAAAAGAAATCTGAAATAGCTATCTAAACACTTAACAATAAATGGCAGCCGACCCCAACATAGGAAAAGGCTAGGCAGATTGTTAAACCAAATGGTTAAATACGTAATCGTTATTAAAACAGAAATAATAATTGTAAACAACTGATAATAAAATTACAAGAGATGAAACAGCTGCTGGATAAGGGAATTCACATCGCACATCCCGGACTCCCCCTCACCACTAATTAACTGAGAATTTCTTATCACAGACATTTTGCCGTTACAAACCTGAAAAAACAACACACACTCTTATCCCTCAATGCCTAAAGACCAAATTAAAACGAGATAAACTTAAACAACGGTAAAACTAAAATTGTCTTGTTTTATTAACTGGGTATAAATATCTCATAATGCTTGATAGAGCATCATTCGAACCGTTTCAACACTTCAGTGTGATTTAAAAATTGTTGTAATAAAATCATTTTATAAAAATAAATAAACATGAACTTCTCAAGGATCTTCTTGTTCGTGTTCGCTTGTTTGGTTGCATTGTGCGCTGTGTCGGCGGCGCCTGAGCCCAGGTGGAAGGTGTTCAAGAAAATTGTAAGTTAAAAATAAAATGCTCTTATTTTAAGCTTGTGTACTTCTTAGTTTCAAGACGATAGGTTTACGGGTTCGAGTCCCATACAGTATTCAATAAACGTGTCGCTTTTCCATCTGCTTACAATTGCCGCGTCTGTGTCCCGTCCTCGACTAAGTCGTCTCACGTCCCTTCTAAGTGGCCCTACGCGGGTAGGCATTTAGGTGTCGCGTCGCTGCAAATCGCACTCTGTTAAGATTGCCATAAAGGTGACTACCACTTGTTTCTCTAATGCTAACTACGTCTTTACTGGTCATTTTAAAGTTGAACACATTTTTTTTTCAGGAAAAAGTGGGTCGTAACATCAGAGATGGCCTCATCAAAGCTGGACCAGCGATAGCCGTCCTGGGAGACGCCAAAGCCTTAGGATAAACCTCTGTGATAGTATATTTAATTAAGAATTATTTATAAGTTCCACGTAACACTCAAGTCTGCCATAAAATAAATATTTTTAAGTACTTAAATTTGTGTTTA
The DNA here is from genome assembly GCA_914767755.1 of Agrochola circellaris. Taxonomy (NCBI): domain Eukaryota; kingdom Metazoa; phylum Arthropoda; class Insecta; order Lepidoptera; family Noctuidae; genus Agrochola; species Agrochola circellaris. Next base: position 14,342,713 of record OU611863.1, on the reverse strand, counting down.
TATTTTCTTACCCATTAGTTAGCTCAACAGGACACTTGCATTACATAAAATATTGGTCTGTCTATTTCACCACCTTCTCATAATTTGAGATAGATACATTTCAGCCCCACATTTGGATTTATTTGGTAAATAATACTTGAAACATGCCTTTTATAACGAAACAATAAAGGGTTTATTTATAAACGTTGCTTAAAAGCTCGTACAGACCAGCGCGACGCGACGCCGCGCCGCGACACGAACAATACAATTTCTAAGAAAACTTGACGGTATAACAATAACCGGTGTCGCGTCGCGCTGTCGCGTCGCGCTAGTCTGCACGAAGCTTTAAGTTAAATAATGATTGACGACTGTTTAACCATACATTTTTGGCGTTTGAACGTCACTTAATCCCCTCTGTTGAGAACACGCATAGCTAAAACCGTCAATGAAAAACTAGTTTATTTCTTGATATGGCAGAATATTACACTTATGTAGGCTATACTTTAACACATCATCGAAAGTGACACAAAAATATTCAAAAAATTGTATTTCAGCATTTCATGTAATAGCTAAGAGTTAATGTTCTTTTAATTTTCTGTTCCGATTTTAATTAGGTATATATTTAGCTCAATAATTAAGATTTAAAACACAACAACACATAGCTTAACATAGCATAAAATAAGTGGTGAAAGTGGGTGTACTTTAGGTAAAAAACAGCGTGAAAAATTAAAGGTACCATTCCGTACCCGACTGCAAGCGGCAACTGCAGGCGACGTGTCGCTGCGACACGACTGGTTTCTATGAATTTCTATGAAATACATTCCGTAGCTAGCGACGCGTCGTTGGCACTTGGCAGCTACGGGCGAGCGACAGGCGACACGTGCATCCCAACCACAGACCAGCCGGTCGATTCTGTAAAAATATCACCGTGAAACTTAGGTGAAGTGAGCTGTCAATAGTGTTAATCCCTAGCATCCTGCCGGTCGATTTATGACAGTGACAGCTCAGTTCACGTTCACTTCACCTAAGTTTCACGTTGATATTTTTACAGAATCGACCGACAGCTGCCAACGCTCAAGCGGTAACATGTTTTTCTATCTTCTATCTACCGAATACGGGAATACGGGCTGCTGCCACCTGCGGCGAGTTTGGAATCACTGCAGCGACATGACGCCACGACACGTCGCGTGTAGTTGCTGCCTGCGATCGGGTACGGAATGGTACCTTTAAGTATTCAGTGGTTTTAGTTACTTTTGTCTTCATACTAGCCAGTTTGAAGAAAGTTATTGATATTACCTACCTGTTAATAAGAACATACTTAATCTAGATTCTGTCATGATTGGAGATCGGATAATCGGATGCATATTTACCTAAAGTTGAGGTGTTGGCTATTATGGAAAGCACTTTTGTATCGTAAAAATCCCGGGATTCCGGGATTGACAAATTTAGAGTTCTGATTAGAGCATCGAATTTATATTTACTTACGATCAGGTGTTGGCTAATATGGAATGGACTTTTGTATCCATCGCAAAAATGTCGCGATTCCGGAATTGATAAATTTTATACTTTTTGACTATAGAAATTTTAGCTTATGTTGTAAAGCAGGTAGCCAAATTGGCATAGCACATAGCGACAAACAACTGGGTACCTTGAGTTTCGTTAAAAAATGTTTACAGTAGGTATATTAACACCGCAAAAGTAACCTTTATAAGAGGGCTGATTAGTCGTTTCCATACCATGTATTCGATTAGTTGTGCATTCCCGGATTTTATTGAATTCCGGGATTAATATTAAGATTTTTTTTTACTAAGAAACCACTTCCATAATTTGTTAGCTAATAAATAACTTTAGGTAAATATGCATCCGAATATCCGATCTCTAGTCATGATAGCAAGTTAAAAGCTTGTTAGATTGATCATGTGATGACATGAGTCAGGCATAGTGATCTATTGAGCTTTTAGGGTCAGCTTCTAATCTTGACCCCTGAGTTTGTTTCATGATTTCTTCCCAGGGATAGTTAGATAGGAAATGTCAAGTTATAATTATAAACCTAGTTTATTTTATTTTTTAAATATGACTTTTAAACGTGATTCCGATATTCTATTTACAGAATAAACAAGTTTAATTTTATTTAATTTCTTTACAAAGGGCAACACTTAAATCTAGACACTCCTATCCGCCCTAGGCTACTTTACCTCTTTGCCAGATAGATGATAAAAATTCGAACAAAATGCAACTCAAAGGGTTAACTGGTCGTGCCAAATGCAGCTTAACCAACCGCTGTAATGGATAAGTTCGATCAGCGCTGTCACTATCTCCTCTAAAATGAACAATAGAGATTATGCTTTTTTTTTTTCATTTTATCTCTAAAAGACAGTAAGCAATAAAAATCCAAGTAAAGTACCATTAACAAGTAACATTTAAATTCAAATACGAGTACCTACTGCTTGTTGCTCAAAAAAAGATGTTAGAGTGGGTGGACCGTAATATACCGTAATGCCCAGTTCATGCACATACATTTACAACCTGACAATCTACTAGGGATCACATAGTCCACAGAAGTTTGTAGTTGCACCTCAATATCCCGTTCTGGGCCTACCACATCCACTCCGTCAATAACATTGTAACATTTGGTGTGTCTAGAAAGTTTTCGACTCATCCTTCATGGGGTACTGTTTAAAATGTTACAATAAAATACCTCCCCACATACTCGAACTAAATGAAACGAAATTTAAATCTTGTATAAAACGCACATTATGCTGCCAAGCATATTATAAGTTGGGGGATTACATCGCTGACAAAAATGCTTGGCTCAACGCTGGTCCAGCTCCACAAGGGCGCATAAACTAGTTGATTAGCATTGAAAATATTGTTGGAGCTGCTGAAGATTGCAAAAACTATCTTTGCATTGTATAAATTCAATCTCTTAGTATTGTATAATTGCATGGCACATGTGTGAGTATTGTGACCATTACCTTCTACAAAACTACCATTTATTGGGTATGTCTTTCACTGACTTGAATGAGCCCTGGCGGCTGAGAGTATGTCATGCTCACTCAAATGTCTCGATGGTGGTGGCGTGTGTGCTAGATCATTAAGTTCCCTTCAAAATGGAATGGTGCTGATCCATGCGTCATGTTCGTGTAAGGGCGCCGTCAGACAATTCAAAAGTGCCTGTAATTGGTTTATTTGAAATAAATGCTTTGAGTTTGAGTTTGAATGGTATTGAGGTTGATAGCAATATATTAATTGATTAAAGTGTAATTTGAATGACACGTGACGTTTCAATTTAGTATTCGCTTATTCCGCCGAATCAGGTGTCATGCACAGACATTGTCAACCACATGAAACATGACAACACATCACACATAATTAGTCTCAAGTTATTTAATTGTAAACAGATACTGTAGTCAGTTCAGAAACTATCTGATGAAAGTGTAAACAAACTCTGTTCAAGTTAAGTTCTTAAGCATTCATTTACTTATGGAAATGAGTAAACATTCACCTGTATTTAGGTATCAACTTTATAATCACTCAACTTTTTTTTCAATAGCTATTGCTCAAATAACATGATTGAATTGTAATTGAAAAATTGAGGTAACCAAATTAACCTGAATTATCAAATGATTAACATAACAACAATTGATTAAAATTAACACATATTTAAGGTGTTTAAAAATTAGAAGATACTATACTATACAATATTAAAAGAGTTTATTGCGTTTAATGACTAACCTGGCAAATAATCAATTAGTAATGTTGGCAAACCAATGAATACAACCAATTAGAATAATAAATTAATATATTTATTTACACAAAATATAAAGCAGTTTATAATAAACAATCGGTATTTTAATAATAACACTATTTATAAACATAATATTAATAATAACTAAGATAGGTACGGTACCTAAATAATGAGAAAAAATAACCATTCGATTCGAATGTTTTCATTAAAATTAGGACTAGGAAAGGATACCTATTTTCAGGAATATCCATGTTGGAAAAGAGGTATTTGACTACTATCAAGAATATGCATGAACACACACAGTATACTTAGTTAAAGACGTTATTAAAAAAGACAATTTGTGAAAAAAAATACAAAATTGGTGGAAAATGGAGAATGGTAACGGAACGGTAAACGAAAGAATGGTAAAGCTTCATGCAGACCAGGGCGACGCGACAGCACGACGCGACACTCTAGATTGATATTCTAGTGTCCTTGTTGCGCAAAACGAACATTCTGATTGGCGCAAAGTTACTATGGGGTTCCTGGGTTGTGACGTCAGACGTCAGCAGTGCAGTCTCTGTCTATCATAAACTTTAAAACCCATACAACTTTTTGAGGTTTTGTTTTTACTTTGCCTTATTTTTTTTTCTAGGTTTCCAAAAATCAAATGAAAAAAAACTCCAGTCGAATACGAGTCAGTAATATGAGTGTGTTTTATCAATAATTGAACCGGTAAATTATTTCCCAATAGCAGCAGCTTGACCAAGTATTGCGATTGCCGGTGCAGCCTTGATGGCACCATCCCGAATGCGGCGGCCCATCTTTTCCTGAAAACAAGAAATTGGATAAGTATTGACAAAAAGCTGCAGTAATAAAAAAAGAACCGGTCTATTCTGCAAAAATGTCGACGTGGAAACTTTGGTGAAGAGAGCTGTCATTCCATTTGATGCGAGGGACTACTAACGAGAACTCATTTCAAGCTTATTTTATTATTCTTCTCATAAAGAACACAAACAGTACACTTAATATTTATGAGATATACAAATAAATCATGCAATTATAAGGTAACATAAAGACTTCGTGAGTCGATAAAAGGCAAACAGAAAATATTTAAATTTAGGCTTCTAAAAATTCAATCCAAAGGTTATTTGTTTTGTACGTGTTACATTGTTTCTGAAACTTTAAACAATTTTGACGTGACAACGTTTTAAATTAGGTTGCGGCTCGGAGTCACTCATGAAAAAGTGTAACGCCCGCTCACGTCTGTTACGATGAGTCACCGCCGATAAAAAGACGTTGTCACGTAAAATCTTCGCCCGTAAAACTGACTTTACAGGCAACCATTTTTTTTTTTATATTTATATTTTTTGCATTAACTACATAATATTTATATTTTCTGGCAACTTATTTGTATAGTACCGCTCCTTCGTAGAAAATGTTTTTCTTCCCGTTATTGGTTCTGGGTGGTCTGAGTTTGAGTTTATTGCGATTTCTAGTTTTCACAGTAATATTTTTACAGAATAGGTCAGCTGAAATGATTGAAAAAAAGACTAACACATCATGGTACTGGAATGGACAAAATCATCTTAAAACAATTCCTGCCTGCTGATGCGAGTTTGGAGAATATTGATAACAGATGTAACATTCCATTCTAATGAAAAGGTTTTCAACCCTTGCGAGAATGCAACAGTTTGATTTTATAGTTTGACATTGACAAGCTTACAAAAATAAAATATTTGTTATTACGGCAGACCCCGTAGAAGATGGTGGGGCGAGCTGGACAAAGCAAAAGACCAGTGGTCCACATTAGCACTGGAACGCAAGAACTGGAAGTCATGGGACAAGACCTTTGCCCAGTAGTGGGATGATACAGGCTACTAGTAACAGTAAAATTATGTCCAAGTTGAGAAACTAAAAATTAAAAATACTTACAATTTTCTTGAACAGCTTCCACCGGGGCTCAGGCGCTGCCGACACAGCGCTCAATGCTACCAAACAAGCGACCACGAACAGCAATATGCGAGAGAAATTCATTTTTAATATGAAATTCGTCGTACAAAATTCGGACGCTGTCCGTTCGAATTTATGCTTTGAATAATGCTCTACTCCCTAAAATCTCGTTTTAATACAATTAAAATGTCCAAGGTTTAATTTGCAGTTGTACAATGCCATACCACGCTAATATCGACTCTATGTATTCAAACTGAACATCTGTTTATTTTGTAAACTATTTATCTGCCCGCAAATGTCAGTTTGTAATAGTTTACATTGATAAATCACGCGCGTGTATTGATCCCAGGGAAGTCCCAATACCGTGGTTGTTTGGTGCGAACTACTCATTATCACACAGGATATTACATATATGATTAAATAGCGGTAAATAAAATTTATGAAAGAATAGCCCACCCCGGTAATGCGTACAGCGTACCTCATACATACGACAACAAAAAAATCTAAATAATTTATATCAAATATCAATAAACGGTATCAACATTTTTATCATTGTTTTATCTTCATTAAATAGACTTATATTATTATATCTGGGTGCACTTCCTTAAGAATTACATTGCACTAAACTGTTCTCTTTATCTCATTTGTTTGAGTTACTCGTACGCTTAGTGTTAATAAGAGAACGACCGCTGCGTTTTTCCGGGTTTTTTATCAGAAAGGTTTATCGTAACTAGTTCATACCACACCTATCGTTTTCCAAAGTCTGTATTGAAGTAAACAAATCTTGTCTACAGCTGCAGAAGTTTTAGTGCTGTATAATTTAAATGTTCATTGTTCTTTTTATTTTCCCCCACACTAGGTTTTTCTTCTGGGTGCATTTATAGACTTACGATTCCGTGTGTTGTAGATTTGAGTGCATTTATAGAATCCTAACTGATATTATAAATGCACAAGTGAGTTTGTTTGTTACGCTTTCACGCTAAAACGGCTGAACCGATTTGGATGAAATTTGGCACATGAGTAGACCATGACCTGGATTAGGAGACAGGATACTTTTGATCCCGGTATTCCCACGGAATCAAGACCTCAAGACCTATGTGGGTGAAACCGTGGGGCGTAGCTCGTTACTTATAATATGTAATACCAGCCTATTATTGTGCCACTGCAGAGCAAAGGCCTCTTCTCATACAGAGAAATGAAATGAATTGTAATGTAATGAAATGAAATGTAATGAAATGTAATGAAATGTAATGAAATGTAATGAAATGTAATGAAATGTAATGAAATGTAATGAAATGTAATGAAATGTAATGAAATGTAATGAAATGTAATGAAATGTAATGAAATGTAATGAAATGTAATGAAATGTAATGAAATGTAATGAAATGTAATGAAATGTAATGAAATGTAATGAAATGTAATGAAATGTAATGAAATGTAATGAAATGTAATGAAATGTAATGAAATGTAATGAAATGTAATGAAATGTAATGAAATGTAATGAAATGTAATGAAATGTAATGAAATGTAATGAAATGTAATGAAATGTAATGAAATATAATGAAATGAAATTATTTTTATTGCAAGAACTCTAGTACATTACAGTTGGTGGGGTTATTTAACAGTTTCTAAAACTATTTAAGCAACAACAACAAATTAAGGGACGGGCATTGGTCACTACGACGAACAGCATTATCTTTGCACAGCTCGAGGCTAAATAAAAACAGCCGCATGCGTCGATCAAAGGTTAAGCTTGCTGTTGATTCGTGGATGGGTGACACATCATTATCGAGACTCCTCCGGGCCTCGGAAAGCACGTTAATCCGTTAGTCCCAGCTGTCATTCGTAGATCTTTGACAGTCGTTACGCGAGTCAGAAGCCCAAAAGTCTGACAACCATAGTCTTAACAAGGGGTATCGTATTACCCAGTAACTAGGTTATAGAGGTCCGATAAGCAGTCGCTCCATGTAAAATACTGGTATTTAGCTGCATCCGGTTAGACTGGAAGCCGATCCCAACAAACTTACTGTAAAAACCGTCATGGCCGCCTTTTGCCTGTCGCATTGTTGTATCTAATACTTTTTTAGGGGCATGAGGAACAGAGTGTAAAGTTCAATCATCCACCATAGAAAAGGGAGGATCCTCCGACCAGACGGGTGTCATGTCTGGCGGGCAATTGCCCAGAGGTCGAAGTCGGGAGCCCGTACACATGTCCAACGCGCGGCAAACTCCAATTGCGCGATGCAGGATTTGAGTGACGTCAGGATGTTGTGTGACGTCAGATCTCTGATGCGCAGCTCGCACGTGGCGATGTAGATGCTGCCACACTTTAACCAAGAAAGGTAGGTAGGTATGTATCACTACCACACTATTAAACAATTCTGAAAAACGATTTTAAAGTTTTGAGAAGTGCTTGTTTAAAAATAATTAACATCTGCAATGTACCTAAACATTAAAAAAAAAACATGAAAAGTATCATAATGAAAACAATCATTGATTGATACGGGGGATAACATTTATTATCCTAGAAACGGGGATTTTCTGAAGTCATCTGAATGAGAAGCGTTATCAGCACAAACATTACATTTACAGTCACAATAAATGCTAATAAAACAAAACGGTCTTTATGTAGAGGATATAAAGTCGATACTCAGTTTGTTTACAAGTTTCCCAGTAACAAACAATATTTTGGTTAATTCAGTAGTATATAAAACGAGATTTATGCAAGTAGAGCATCATTCCGTTGGCTTTAACCAATGGGCCACTCCGGGAATTTATAAAAGTAGAGCGAGACTATACGAGTTATATGGTTTGAAAAAATACAGGTTTGATACTCCTTTCCTAGAGTATGTCAAAAGTTATTCAAAATTATTTAAAAAGGTTAGTGTTTTTGCTAAATCTAAATTTTTAAGCGATTCAATAAAAAATTCCAATAATAAAGTTAAAACCACTTGGAAAATTATTAATAATGAAACGGGTAAGTCGGTTAAACAAGATAAACAACTTGAGATTATGGTCGACAATAAATTAGTTGATAAAGCAGCTGACGTAGCTGAGGCGTTTAATGAGTTTTTTGCAAACATACCTGTAACTACGACTCGCTCCTTAAATTCATCCCCGTCTAAAGCTGAAAACCTTTTGCTTAGTAGTGTGTCTAAAAATAGTCGCATATTTAGCTTCGAACATGTAACGCCTCGTGATGTAGTTAATGTTTTTAACACACTCAAGTCTAAAAACACTGGTGATTACTGGGGCATCTCCATTAAACTTTTAAGTAATATAATAGACATCGTAGCCCCCTATCTAGCTGTTACTTTTAATAAATGTGTTGATTTAGGAACTTTTCCTGAACTCATGAAGAATAGTAAAGTCATACCATTATTTAAATCAGGTAATAAAAATGAAGTTGGCAATTTCAGGCCTATTTCTATCTTACCAGCATTTAGCAAAATATTTGAAAAGTTAATACTCAAGCAGCTGCTAAGACATTTTAATTTAAATAGCCTCCTTCATAATGAACAATATGGATTTACAAAAGGTCGTTCGACTACAGATGCGGGTGTTGCTCTGCTGAAACACATATTTAACGCATGGGAGAACTCGCAAAATGCTATTGGGGTTTTCTGTGATCTCTCCAAAGCCTTTGATTGCGTGCACCATGACACGCTTTTGCGTAAACTGCGTCATTACGGTGTGCAAAACGAGGCTCTCAACGTTATAAATTCGTATTTACATAATAGGTCCCAATGTGTAGATGTTAATGGTGTGAAATCTTCCGGGCTACCAGTTCAGTTAGGTGTACCTCAAGGCTCAATACTGGGTCCATTCTTGTTCTTAGTGTATATCAATGACCTACCATTCTATTTAAAGGGTATCTGTGAAGTTGTACTGTTTGCAGACGATACCTCTCTTATTTTTAAAGTAGACCGGAATAGACAAGATTTTGACGATGTAAACAGTGCACTCTCAATGGTTACGGATTGGTTTACGACAAATAACCTAGTTCTCAATGCCAAGAAAACGAAATGTGTTAAGTTCGCCCTACCAAATGTTAGAAATCTAGGACCCAACATCGTCTTAGATAAAGAGGTGCTTGAATCTGTAAATTCGGCAGTTTTTCTGGGCATAACAGTAGATGCCAAACTTCAGTGGGGCCCACATATATCGAGCCTAGCGGGAAGGCTCAGTTCTGCCGCCTACGCCGTCAGGAAAGTAAGACAATACACTGACGTCGATACAGCTCGATTAGTCTATTTTAGTTATTTTCATAGCGTTATGTCCTACGGTCTTCTGCTGTGGGGCAAAGCTGCTGATATTCAAAATATATTTGTCCTTCAAAAACGAGCTGTTCGAGCTATTTACCAGCTAGGCCCCAGAGTTTCTCTGAGAGATTTTTTCAAAGATATTGGTATCCTCACAGTGGCATCTCAATTCATTTTCGCCAACATCTTATATATTAGGCAAAATATACATTTATACAGTAAGAACAGTGATTTTCACAATGTTAACACTAGAAATAAGGAAAAACTAAGAGTTCCTTTTCACCGGCTTCATAAGGTTCATAACTCATTTGTTGGGCTTGGTATAACCTTTTATAACAAGTTACCCTCTTCTTTGCTAGATTTGCCTTTTAATGCGTTTAAAACGAAAGTAAAATCCAACCTTTGTTCAAAGGCATACTATTCTATCAACGACTACTTAAATGATAAGAATAGTTGGTCGCTGTGATTAACTCAAGACAATTTTTATGTTCTTTCACCAGAATTAGCTTACCTACTGACAGGTTATATGAGTTCATATAATTGTTTATTTTAATTTAATTTTAATTTATTGTTGACATAATCTACTCATTACAATGTTTTTTTTTAATGAGTTGTATTGCAATATGTAACTAGTGACCTCGACAATAGATCATATTATTTATTGTTATTAGTAATTAACTGTTTATTTATTTTACCTCGATGGTCCTAGTTTATCATTTATAACTTCCAGTTACAGCTTTATGTAAGCGGGCACGCCCTTTATGCCTGGAGGCTTTTATTAAGACGTTAAGTTTTGTTTACGTTTAGTTTTTATTTCTGCCCGAGTATAGTTCTCGATGATTTTGTTTGGTATATTGGCGTGTGCTAGCTAACATATGGATAATAATTTAAATTAGGTTAATTAAGTATGTTGAATACTATTATATAGAGTCATTTTTTTTTTTCTTTCTAACTGAACAGACAGCTGTGCTGCTGGGGAGTTTGTTGCGCCACTTCTTCTTCCCAGCTAACGCACTAGGAAGTGGTGAAGGGTGGGCGTTTTGGGGGACTGTCTTATGTAATTTTGACGTTCGAAAAGTGCTGATTATCAGCCTAGTTTGAATAAATGACTTTTGAATTTGAATTTGAATTTGAATTCAACTCTCAGAAGTCTCCGTGAATTCAATAAAATAATAATTTGAATTAAAAATAATAGTTCTAAAAATGAATTTCTCTCGCATATTGTTGTTCGTGTTCGCTTGTTTGGTTGCACTGTGCGCTGTGTCGGCGGCACCTGAGCCCAGGTGGAAGGTGTTCAAGAAAATTGTGAGTATTTTTTTTTGCAAATGAGCTTAATTTTTCACAGAGAAACTAATGCCAATTAGATCATATTTCTTAACGAAATTATTTTACTCAAACAAACCCATCTTTTCGAAGTTATGTTTAAGTTTGATTAAATACATGCTATGTAAAAGGGGCCGACCTTATTCCGCCTTTTACCAGCTACAAATCTAGACTGTAACTATTTACTTCCTGAGTAAACTTTGCCTGACCCCTGGACCTCACACAGTTATAGTCGCTTGCCTAGTATTGAACTCAGGTCTTCGAGCTTAGTTGCACTAGCTGGAGCATTGACACTGTTTAATAAAAATAATCATGAGTATCATCCCTTTACAAAGAATGGTCAATGCTAATTTCTCGATCCACACGTTGGACGAGTGGTTGAGACCAACGACTCAACGACGAGAACGTTGAGACCAACTTATGGAGCCGCCGCGCGGCGTGCCTTCATTCCCTTTTGATATTAATGTATAATAATATATGATTTGCTAATATGTGTTTCTTTTTCTTTTTTAGGAGAAAATGGGCCGCAACATCAGGGATGGACTCATCAAGGCTGGACCAGCTATTACAGTCTTGGGTGACGCTAAAGCCTTAGGAAAATAGTTTTTAATTGACGTCCTATCTAAATTACCAAAGTATTTGTAATTTGTACAGTGTCTGTTTATGTAAAACACAATGCCAAAGTATTTATTAAATTATGTTAAGTACTACCTACTATAATATTGCAACTCGAAGTGCCATAAAATAAAAATATTTTTAAGTTATTTCTCTTCTTTTTTTTTCTATGCTTTCATAACATTACAATAACATCACGCCTCTAATCCCCGAAGGGGGAGGTGTACCTATACAGTCCAGTATCATTTCGCCAGCAATGTTTAAGCCCCATGTAATAGGGGGCGAGCCTGCCTGATTGCCTGCACCGGGCACGAATACAGACCTCGGGCTGGTTCAGAGAATTATTTTTCTATACAATATTGAGGGTCTCTAGTTCAATACGACAGCGCGAACAGCTGCATACCGTTGCAGGGTAATTGCATAACACACTTATAACAGTAGCAATGGCTTTCTTTTTGACAGGTCAACATCATTCATTGCGTTATTCACATCGTACTCGTAGAGCAGACAAAATTTTAGAAAGCAATGGATTACTAGTATCCTTCAAAATCATTCAGATTATAATTCCTTGCTTCCTTCCTTTCATGTGTTTAGTGACCAACCTGGTGTCAGAGTTCTAAAGCCGCAAACGGGCCTCTGACTTGATTTCACATGCCTTCGAGATATACGTTCAGGCATGCCAGTTTCCTTACTAAGTATATTTTTGAGATTGTAATTGAAAGTCTGTTACACAATTAGGGTACTGCTTGTGCCGATACATTCATGCATCACATAAAACTACCTTCATAAAATAATATAACGTCTATTATTCCTCAAAGAGGTAGACGGAGTCAGTTAAATAGAACACTCACATTTTGCCAGTTATGTTAGAATTCCGAAATACCTAATAGGCGAGTAAAGATAAAAATATTTTATTAAAACTTGGCATCGTGAGATCAAAGCAGTTACTTTTTAGATCTGAAAAGCAAAGGGTTATTTTTCGGGTATACATTAATCCAACTCAATTGTTAATATTCATTTAGTAGGTAAGGTCCTGCGTGCAAATGTAATGCATAATAAGCCTTCCGGCTTTATTCGCTACTTCAGTTATAAAGGCAGGCACTATGTTAAACCGTGGGTCCGTTGAAAGTATGACATACCAAATCATCAATCATCAATTGCAAAGACATTTTAATAAACATAAGTTATTAAACAGTAAGCAATTCGGTTTCACAAGGGGTCGCTCAACTACCGACGCTGGTGTTGAGCTTCTTTCACATATTTTTGAGGCCTGGGAGAGGTCACATGATGCCCTAGGTATTTTTTGTGACTTATCTAAGGCTTTCGATTGTGTTTCACATGATACATTGGTCAGGAAATTGCATCACTATGGTGTTAGAAACACTGCCTTGGATCTTCTTATTTCTTATTTGGATAATAGGATCCAAAGAGTAGACGTTAACGGCAAGCGATCCCCAGGTTCGCTTGTCACTATGGGAGTTCCGCAGGGCTCAATTCTTGGCCCTTTTTTATTTCTCGTATATATTAATGACCTACCTTGCCTCATAAAGAACAGTCATGAAATAGTGTTATTTGCAGATGACACATCACTTATATTTAAGCTTAAGCGAAAACAGACCGTTATTGACGATGTAAATAATGCTCTCTCTAAAATTGTGCATTGGTTTAGTGTTAATAATTTACTTTTGAACGAGAAAAAGACTAAATGTATTAGATTTCTGACACCTAACGTTAAGCAGGTGAAAACCAATGTACTAGTAAATGGGACAGAATTGGATCTTGTGGACACCACTGTGTTCTTAGGTATTACTTTGGATTCGAAGCTTCAGTGGGGACCTCATATAACCAAATTGTCGAAGCGGCTAAGCTCTGCAGCCTACGCGGTGTATAAAATCCGTCATTTGACTGATGTAGAAACAGCTCGATTAGTATACTTTAGTTATTTCCATAGTGTAATGTCGTATGGCATTTTGTTGTGGGGAAATGCGGCCGACTTTCAGGCTATATTTGTGCTGCAGAAACGTGCCATTCGAGCAATTTATAACCTAAGTTGTAGGCATTCACTGAGGGATAAATTTAAGGAAATAAACATAATGACGGTCGCGTCTCAATATGTATATGAGAACCTGATTCATGTAAAAAAGAATATAAATCTATATTCTAAACACAGCGACATTCATAGCTTAAATACTAGAAACAAAGATTTATTTCTTGTGCCGAGGACTAGGCTCCAAAAAATTAGTAATTCATTTAAGTGCCAAAGTATACGTTTTTACAACAAACTCCCAAGCCATGTCAAAGAACTGAGCCTCAATAAATTTAAATCATTTATTAAACAGAAACTATGTCAAAAAGGTTTCTATAAAGTTAAAGATTACTTAGACGACAAAAAGGCTTGGGACTAATTAAGCTACTCCAATGTACCCCAAGCAACAAACAAGTGTATTTAGAATCAAAGACTACATGATACTATATGAGCTCATATAATTGTTTGGATTATTTTATTTGACTGTAAGTCAATTTATTTTAAATTTTGTTTTCATTTATTGTTGACATAATCTACTCATTAAAATGTTTTTATTTTATGAGTTGATTGCAATTTGTGCTTATGTAAATTATTTTTGCATTAAAGCATTATTATATAGAATCAAGTTTTTCTAACTGAACAGACAGCTGTGCTGCTGGGGAGTTTGTTGCGCCACTTCTTCTTCCCAGCTTAAGCACTAGGAAGTGGTGAAGGGTGGGCGTTTTTGGGGGACTGTCTTATGTAATTTTGACATTCGAAAAGTGCTGATTCTCAGCCTAGTTTGAATAAATGACTTTTGAATTTTGAATTTTACCCCTTCACGTTACCCGGATGCAGTGCATCCTTGCCTAACCGAGTTGTAACAGCATGGAATAGGCTCCCAGAAAATGTTGTGACGGCTCCCTCAGTAAACTGACCGGACAGATTAAATATCTCCAAGTTATTTGAAACACACGCATCAAATAATTAGCTACTAGTGTGTATTACCAAATAATAAAGCTTCAATTCATTAAATGTGCCTAACGGGCCTCTGCGAGTTGACCTCGGCCCCTCTTACGCCTTTCAAAGGTCCGGAACCCCAGGGACCCGAGATATCAAAGACATTTTTAATAAAAATAACCCTCATACTTGCACTGAAACAATAACATTTATATTTATAACATAACTGTATATCACGCTTATATTACACATACTTCAAGGGGGTAAGCAGAGGTATGATATAATTATCCTACATTTCGCGAGAAATTTTATAGTTTTCGATAAAGGCTAAGCTTATCATGAACCGGCTACAAATTTTCACATTCCGATCTACTACTGAGAGAAACCTAAAGGAATTATATAAAAACACTTGGTTCCTCTGCCCAAACGAGGTTTTATGAGTTCCAGTGATTGGGAATAGTATCCTGCTACACTATCAGAATCTGCCTTGTCCCAGGGGCCACGGGTTGCACCTAAGACGCTACTTAGAGCCAGGACTTAGCGCTTACGAGCACTGGACCAATGTCGCTAACCATTTTTATATAAACAATAGAACCATATTATAATTTAAGGGTTGTTCGCGACTTCGTCAGCGCGCATTTTTTCTTAAATTGTACTTCTCAAGCTTCATGCAGACCACCGCGACGCGACGCCGCGACGCGATTCGAACAATACAATTTCTAAGAAAACTTTACGGTATAACAATAACCGGTGTCGCGTCGCGCTGGTGTGCACGAAGCTTCAAGGTTCCGGGTTACGATCAGTTCAGTGGTTTATGCCTGAAAAAGTAACAGACCGACAAACAGACAGAGTTACCTTCGAATTTAAAGTATTCATTGTGGATGGATTGTTTTAATAGGTCTTCAAAGAATACCTATTTCACTTGATGGTGTGGGTGCCTTTATACAATTACGAATCTGTGTGTTGTAGAATTTAGTGCATTTATAGATTGACTTATAATAATAATCAACCAGCCTATTATTGTCCCACTGATAAGCATAGGCCTCTTCTGATACAGATAAAGAACGAGCATTGATCACCAGTTGGCGATTCCAAGCTTATATTAGCTATAAGTCTAGGTGACTAACTTACTTACATATACAAGCAACCCCGCAGAGGCACACTCAAATATTCTGTGTGCGAATTGAACGAAAAGCTGATTACTCGACCACTGCACCTATGTACCGTGTATAATCTTACCAACGAAGTGAACGTGCACTTGTACTACTCACTTGTTTCCAATTGATGTTATTTCTATTTCCACTTAAACAAAGATCAACTTTATGGTAGTGTAAATAAAGTAAATTTTGGATTGACTGGTACTGTTAAAAAAGTCATAAAAAATATGAAGTTGTAGCGCAAACTGAACCTTATGAGTAAGCTTTACAGTTGTTTTTCCTTGTGTTTGTTTATGTTTGGCAAATAAATTGCGAACGCAGAAGTAACTCTAATGCAACTCAAAATGTGATACAGAGCATTATCTTTGCATAACTGGAACTCGTGGGTAAATAATAATAGTTGCACTGGTCGATCGAAGGTGAAGCTGCTCTTGCCGCGGCCGGTTCGTGGATGGGTGACCATCCACACACATATCCATTCACATATTGAGACCCCTCCGTGCTTTGGAGAGCACGTTAAGCAGTTGGTCCCGGCTGTCATTCGTAGATCTTTGACAGTCGTTACGGGTAGTCAAACGCCCAAAAATCTGACAACCAGTCTTACCCAAGACCTCAAGGTCTTACCTTAAGGGGTATTGTGTTACCCAGTAACTAGGTTGTAGAGGAATATCAGATAGGTAGTTGCTCCATGTAAAATACTGGTATTCAGCTGCATCCGGTTAGACTGGAACCCAATCCTAACATAGTTGGGAAAAGGCTAGGCAGATTGATTGAACCGGGCGTAAGTTATCGCTATGACGTTCAAAGGTCAAACAGAGCAACTGATCTGAAAGAAGAGATAACATCCATAGGTACATAAACTCCCGCCTTTTCCTATGATGGTAGACAAAAACTGCAGAATGCCACCTGCTACTATTCTTACATGCTTCTTTTAGCATAATTAGCCTATATAGGGTGGCAGGGACATCGACGTGAACACTGATACCATGGATTCAGTACATGATCCTGAACCCCTGCGTTGAAATTATTCGTCGGTTATTTTAATAAAAATCTGCTGTTCCATAGAAAAGTGCAATACAAATGCGGTCAAAATGTATGGAACAACTGGTTTTATTTTAAATAACCGACGTAAGTGTGACGTAAGAGCGACGTATAATGGATTTCCGCAACATCACGCCTGAAGCAATATTATTAAATATGAAATATTCCAAATACAACTATAATTCTATGAAAGTTGAATGAAATGACTATAACATGGCAATTTGACGATTGCCATGTTATCCATGTCATCTCGATTTCGCTGACTGTAAAAACCTTCAAGATTTAGATACAGTCATGACCACCTTTTGCCTGTCACATGGTTTCATTTAATACTTTAATCAAACAAGGTACGTGCGTACCACTACCACTCTATTAAACAATTCTAGAAAGGGTTTCAAAGTTTTGTTAAACGCTTGTTTAAAAATAATTAATATCTGCAACGTAAACATTAAAAAAAAAACATGAAAAAGCATCAGAACGAAAAAAATCATTGCCTGAAACGGGGGATAACATTTATCATCCTAGAAACGGGGATTTTCTGGATTCATCTGAATGAGAAGTTATCAGCACAAACATTACACTTACAGTCATAATAAACGCTAATGAAACAAAAAGATCTTTACGTAGAGGACATAAAGTCGATACTTGTTTGTTTACAAGTTTTCCAATAGCAAACAATATTTTGGTTAATTAAGTGGTATATAAAACGAGATTTATGCTTGTAGAGCATCATTCAACTCGAAGAAGTCTCCGTGAATTCAATAAAATAATAATTTGAATTAAAAATAATAATTCTAAAAATGAATTTCTCTCGCATATTGTTGTTCGTGTTCGCTTGTTTGGTTGCACTGTGCGCCGTGTCAGCGGCACCTGAGCCCCGGTGGAAGGTGTTCAAGAAAATTGTAAGGATTCAAATATTTTATATTTTTCTTGTTCCTTAGTATTCCAGCTGGTACTGTGTATCTGTCCTAGACAAGGTGTAAGCCAGTATTGTTACTTTGATCTAGTGCTTGCTAGTGTAGACTACTGAATAAACTTTTTTTGGGTTCAATTCCCAGGCCAGGCAAATAGTAATAGTAAATTATGCAGTACTTTTGAATTGGCAAATCTAATTAGTAAATTGGCATAGTTTAAATTTGTTTTTCTTTAGTAATTTTGAAAAGACAAAAAAGTTCTAATCAGTATTTTGTCGTAGTATAAATTCGTAAGCTTTCCCCAGTTGGTTACGTTTAATAGCAACCTAGTAAGGATAACTTCTACTCAAAATAAACAAGATTGTTCCTACAAAATATGGTACCAGAATCTTCAAAGCGTTACCGAGAATCCTTTGCTCGCAATACAAATAATCATGAGTATCATCCCTTTACAAACAATTCTCAGCTAATTTCTCGATCCACACGTCGTTGGACGGTATTGGCGTTGGGGCTAACGTTGAGCCCAACATAAGGAGCCGCCCCGCGGCGGGCCTTCATTCCCTTTTGATATTAATGTATAATATATGATTTGCTAATATGTGTTTTTTTTTCTTTTACAGGAGAAAATGGGCCGCAACATCAGGGATGGACTCATCAAGGCTGGACCAGCTATTGCAGTCTTGGGTGACGCTAAAGCCTTAGGAAAATAGTTTTTATTCACGTCTTATCTGAATTACCAAAGTATTTGTTATTTGTACCGTGTCTGTTTATGTAAAACACAACACCAAAGTATTTATTAAATTATGTTAAGTACTCCTACTATAATATTGTAACTCGAAGTGCCATAAAATAAAAATATTTTTAAGTTATTTCTCTTCTTTTTTTTATATTCATACGTAACATAACAATAACATCACGCCTCTAATCCCCGAAGAGTTAGGCAGAGGAGTACCTACAGTACACCCTCATTTTGCCAGTAATGATTAAAGTCCTATTTAATATTAGGAGGCTAGCCTATTGCCTGCACTGGGCACGAACCAAAACTCCGGGCTGCATCTGAGAATTATTTTTCTGTTCACTTAAATCATATTCAGGGTGGCTAGGTCCACGGCACGAACAGTTGTATACAGCAGCTTGTGCCGATACATTCATGCAGCACACAAAACTAAATAAAATAATCTAACGCCTGTTATTCCTCGTAGAAGATAACTATCCAAGCAAAGTTAATAAAATTTATATGGAACCACCGCGCAAGCTTTCTCTACTAAATGGAAAAAATATTTTCCCGTAGTAAATAGGCTTCCGGAAAATGTTGTGACGACGACCATCACTGAGCTGCTTCAAGAACCAACTGGACAGATTAAATATCTTCAAGCTATTTGAAACACACGTATCAGATAATTAGTTGCTAGTGCGTGTTTTAATCACCAAATAATAAAAATAATCTTCATATTTGCACTTTACATTTCTATTTATAACTAGTTTTCGCCAGCGGCTTCAACCGCGTGATGTCTTTATAAATTACAGCCTATGTTACTCAGTGATTATATAGCATTCTACTGGTGAAATATTTTTTTAAATCGGTCCAGTCTGTGTTGAGTTTATTTATTACAAACAAAAATACAAATCTTCTCTCTTTATGATATTAGTGTACACATAACGCTACATCGCGCCTGTATTAAGCTTCATGGAAACTGGCGCGACGCGACAGCATGACGCGAGTCTAACTAAATAATTTCTAAGAAAACTTCAGGGTAGATCAAATTAGCGGTGGTGCGTCGCGCTGTCGCGTCGCGCGGTCACCCCGCTGCACGAGGCTTTACACATACCATATTTGAAGGGGATAAGCAAAGGTATGTTATAGTTATAAAAAGGGCTAAGCTTATCATGAACGGCAACAAATCCACATTCCGAGCTACTACTGACAGAAACCTAAACCTACATTTAAACTTGTTTCACTGTGCCCAACCGCGGTTTTATGAGTTCCAGTAATTGGGAATACTATCCTGCTACACTATCAGAATCTGGCTTGCCCACACCCGGGGGTTCGGTTTAAAGACATTTATTTTCTCAAAGAACAAATTACAGTTCACTTATAGAGAAACTTAACTAAATTACAAATAGGCTGATTTACATTACGACGTTCAGGCCATCCAAGTAACTGAACATCAAACTTTTATTTATAAATATAAAATAGTTGTGTAGTTTTACAACTTGACAAAAACATCGAGATTTCTTAATTATACCTACGTAACTTTATTATTAACGTATTATACACATAAACCTAAGATGCTACTTAGAGCTAGGACTTAGTGCTTATGAGCACTGGTCAAATGTCGCCATTTTTATAATAGAACCATATTATAATTTAACTGTTGTCCGTGACTGCGTCTGCGCGCATTTTTGTTTAAAGTTGCTCTTCACAAATTCCGGGCTACCCACAGTTCGGCCGTCGAGACAATGCGTTCTTGACAACTGTCAGTTTAATACGTGTTTTGCGAATTTAATCCTTAACACAACTAGAAATTGTCTAACTAACAGGTGTTAGGAACACATTCTCTCGACGGCCGGACTGTAATTGTCTTTAATAACGATCAGTTCATTGATTTATGCCTGAAAAGGTAACAGACATACAAACAGACAGTTACTTTCGAATTTATAATATTACATAATTGGATTGTTTTAATAGGTCTTCAAAGTAGTATACAGAGTGGCTGGATTCAGTACATGATTCTGAACCCCTGCTTTGAAATTTATTGATGGTTATTTAAAAAAAAAACAGCTGTTTCATAGAAAAGTGCAATACCTATCTACGCGGTCAAAATGTATGGAACAGCTGTTTTTTTTTTAAATAACGGACAATAAATTTCAACGCTCAGAATCATGTACTGAATCCATGGGAACCGGCTTCGCGTCGATGTCCCTGACACCATATTTCATTTAGGATCGCAAAATAGAAATATCTATGAATGTCTTGTAGCGTTCGGTAGGCGGATGATCGTGCAACAGTTTATCCTCTTTTTTAAAGTACGAGTATTACCTACCAGCTTTGTTGGTTGATAGCTAGGTTGTGCAGTGATTAATCAATTGATTTTAAAAGTATGGAGGAAACCTCGCTGGTCTGGTGGTCGCAAGACCTACTGCGGATCTTTAACAGTCGGTCATCAGAAGCCAGAAAGTCTGACAACCAGTCTTACCAAGGGGTATCGTATTACCCTGTTACTGGGTTGTGGGGGTAAAATAGGCAGTCGTTCCATGTAATATACTGATATTCAGCTGCATCCGGTTAGACTGGAAGCCGACCCCAACATAGTTGGGAAAAGACTAGGTAGATTGATTGAGTTATAGGAGAAAGGATAGGTAACTTAAAAAATAATTTATTTTCACAGCAGCTTTAACATTAATATTTACATAATTAATTCTAATATTCATAATACTGTTACAGAAGTTTATCCTAAAGCTTTGGCTTGTCCTAAGACGCCGATGGCTGGCCCAGCCTTGATGAGGCCATCTCTGACGTTGCGGCCGATTTTCTCCTGAAAAAAGAAGAAAATAATGTTAGCAATAGTTCAGTATTACTCATTCCATATTTCTAAGGCAGCTTTTGAACATTAAAGGCTTCATATTTTGAGTTGCTGAAAAAGTTGCTCATCATAAGTAAGTGTATTGTGGAGCAAAGGATTCTCGGTAATGCTTTGAAGATTGTGGTACCATATTTTATAGGAACAATCTTTTTTTTTGAGTAGAAGTTATCTTTACTAGCTTGCTATTAAACTTAACCAACTGGGGAAACCTTCCAATTTATACTACGACAAAATACTGATTAGAACTTTTTTTGTCTTTTCAAAATTACTAAAGCAAAACCAATTTAAACTATGTCAATTTACTAATTAGATTTGCCAATTCAAAAGTACTGCATAACTTACTATTACATTTTGCCTGGCCTGGGAATTTAATTGCAACCGCTAGATCAAAGTAACATTACTGGCTTACACATTGTCTAGGACAGATACACTGTATCAGTTGGAATACTAAGGAACAAGAAAAATATAAAATATTTGAATACTTACAATTTTCTTGAACACCTTCCACCGGGGTTCAGGCGCTGCCGACACAGCGCACAGTGCAACCAAACAAGCGAACACGAACAACAATATGCGAGAGAAATTCATCTTTAGAATTATTATTTTTAATTCAAATTATTATTTTATTTGAATTCACGCAGACTTCTTTGAGTTGAATGATCTTCCAGTTTCAAAACTCTCAGTTTATATACACGTACTACTAAATTGACCAAGATATTGTTTGCTGTCATCAAACTAGATATCAAACAAACATGGACTTTATTGTGTTGACTAAGAGATTATTTTGTTTTGACAGATGTGTTCCGGTGTGTTAATGTCAGTTTGTATTGATAGCGGTCCGTGGCCGCGGTGTGTTGACTCCAGGGAACTCCCGATTCTGTGAGCTTAATGAAGTCCCACACACTTATATGGAAGTTATATTTTGTAATTCCAGGTACGTAGTGACAATGTTTTTAGAGTTCCTTACGTCCGAAAGTAAAAACGGAACCCTTACAGGATCACTCGTGTGTCTGTCTGTCCGTCTGTCTCAGTCAATTTGCTTTGAAATTTGGTACACATTATGTAGGTATTTCGATGACCCAAACACGGACGTATCACGACGTACATAAATGAATTTTGATTATGGGGTCACTTTTGGCAAAAATAAAAAAGTTTTGCAATCTGTACTGTGTGACATATCACTTACTGTGAGGGTCTCAAACATATTTTTATAAAATAAATAGTTTTAGTTATTTAAGGAATGTAGATAAAAATTTACCCCCTTTATTTCCGAAACTACTGAGCCTAAAATTTAAAAAAAACTACAGATAATAGTTCCATACTTATAGATTACAGGAAAACCTATAAGAAGTCTATGATTTTTAAATAACCTGGCAAATCTCTCAATATTGTACGTACAAACTTACATTTGCAATTGGAATGTATGGGAGAAAATGTTATTTAATTACCTACAGTGTTAATTTTGTTTTTAGGATAAATTCATCTCAAATACTAAACCCTTCATTGTGCGTGGTCCGACATGCACTTGGCCGGTTTTTTTACCGTACCTACTTCCAGCTGTTCCTCTGCAAGTCAGGTCTCGTCTCATACAACTAAAAATACCAAATTTCACCAATTTTCTTAAAGCATCGTGCAGACCAGCGCGACGCGACACCGGTTATTGTTATACCGTCAAGTTTTCTTAGAAATTGTATTGTTCGAGTCGCGTCGCGGCGTCGCGTCGCGCTGGTCTGCACGAAGCTTAAGCTGGCGTTTTTAAAATGACAATAAATTTCTTACTTTCGCATGCTTTTTTTTTTGTAAACTGAAACAAAAGGTACAGGTACTTACTTAATAAAAAATGCTTAGGTATCGAATTCAAAATCTCGTACAAGCAGATTACTATTATTCATCTCGAGGCCAGCGCGACATAAGGTATTGTTAAAATAAATAGCTTTTATTCTATTAAAAACAATGCCTTTCATTACCATAGTGATATTTATAAACATCAACGTTTAAAGATTCACGATTGCGAGGGAATGTTGGCATAATAATGCCATGTGTTTGACACAATATAATATTGTCATTAGTACATAAGTATTTTATAGGTAGTCAACATAATCATTTTAGATGCTAAACGTTTATTTTTTGTTTGTCGTATCGAAACGCAATACTTACCCAATCAAAAAATATGAAATAGGTGTTTTTTGCGCTATTTCAGTGTTGGTAAGTAAAAGTTGTTTATTTTTTGTGTTATCGGATGTCAGGCAAGCCATCAATCATTCAGTACGAGTTTTTGAATCACTATGAGGTACCTAACTATTTAATTTTATAAATGCAAAAGTGAGTTTGTTTGTTTGTTACTCTAAAACGGCTGAACAAATTAGGATGAAATTTGGCACATGGGTAGACCATGACCTGCCGGTCTATTCTGTAAAAATATCACCGTGAAACTTAGGTGAAGTGAGCGTGAAGTGAGCTGTCAATAGTGTTAATCCCTAGCATCCTGCCGGTCGATTTGTGACAGTGACAGCTCACTTCACCTAAGTTTCACGTTGATATTTTTACAGAATCGACCGACTGGATTAGGACAAAGTATACTTTTTATCCCGATAATCCCGCGGGATCGACATTTACGCGGATGAAACCGCGGGGCGCAGCTAGTATCAATATTATAAATGTGAAAGTTAGTTAGTTTGTTTGTTACGCTTTCACGCTAAAACGGCTGAACAGATTTGAATGAAATTTGGCACATGGGTAGACCATGACTTGGATTAGGATAAAGAATACTTTTTATCTTGTTATTCCCTCGGGATCGAGACTTCAGCGAGTGAAACCACGGGGCGCAGCTAATTGTACATAATTATTGCCCAGTCAGTCCAGTCAAGGGTAGAAATATGCATACATAGTCCGAATAATTTCCAAAAATAAGTGACATTAGACGGAGCATATTGCTCACAGAACGGATGGCCGATAGGGCGAAAACCTCAGCATGGATAGCCTTGTTGGCTTGGCATGACTTAGCTCAAATTGTACCGAACCGTCCCGAACATGATTCACCGATGGTAAGATGCCGAACGCAGTTTCTCGATCGGCACCGGTCCTGTCGAATGGCAACCGTTTCAAAATTCAAAATTCAAAAGTCATTTATTCAAACTAGGCTGATAATCAGCACTTTTCGAACGTCAAAATTACATAAGACAGTCCCCCAAAACGCCCACCCTTCACCACTTCCTAGTGCGTTAGCTGGGAAGAAGAAGTGGCGCAACAAACTCCCCAGCAGCACAGCTGTCTGTTCAGTTAGAAAGAAAAAAAATGACTCTATATAATAGTATTCAACATACTTAATTAACCTAATTTAAATTATTATCCATATGTTAGCTAGCACACGCCAATATACCAAACAAAATCATCGAGAACTATACTCGGGCAGAAATAAAAACTAAACGTAAACAAAACTTAACGTCTTAATAAAAGCCTCCAGGCATAAAGGGCGTGCCCGCTTACATAAAGCTGTAACTGGAAGTTATAAATGATAAACTAGGACCATCGAGGTAAAATAAATAAACAGTTAATTACTAATAACAATAAATAATATGATCTATTGTCGAGGTCACTAGTTACATATTGCAATACAACTCATTAAAAAAAAACATTGTAATGAGTAGATTATGTCAACAATAAATTAAAATTAAATTAAAATAAACAATTATATGAACTCATATAACCTGTCAGTAGGTAAGCTAATTCTGGTGAAAGAACATAAAAATTGTCTTGAGTTAATCACAGCGACCAACTATTCTTATCATTTAAGTAGTCGTTGATAGAATAGTATGCCTTTGAACAAAGGTTGGATTTTACTTTCGTTTTAAACGCATTAAAAGGCAAATCTAGCAAAGAAGAGGGTAACTTGTTATAAAAGGTTATACCAAGCCCAACAAATGAGTTATGAACCTTATGAAGCCGGTGAAAAGGAACTCTTAGTTTTTCCTTATTTCTAGTGTTAACATTGTGAAAATCACTGTTCTTACTGTATAAATGTATATTTTGCCTAATATATAAGATGTTGGCGAAAATGAATTGAGATGCCACTGTGAGGATACCAATATCTTTGAAAAAATCTCTCAGAGAAACTCTGGGGCCTAGCTGGTAAATAGCTCGAACAGCTCGTTTTTGAAGGACAAATATATTTTGAATATCAGCAGCTTTGCCCCACAGCAGAAGACCGTAGGACATAACGCTATGAAAATAACTAAAATAGACTAATCGAGCTGTATCGACGTCAGTGTATTGTCTTACTTTCCTGACGGCGTAGGCGGCAGAACTGAGCCTTCCCGCTAGGCTCGATATATGTGGGCCCGACTGAAGTTTGGCATCTACTGTTATGCCCAGAAAAACTGCCGAATTTACAGATTCAAGCACCTCTTTATCTAAGACGATGTTGGGTCCCAGATTTCTAACATTTGGTAGGGCGAACTTAACACATTTCGTTTTCTTGGCATTGAGAACTAGGTTATTTGTCGTAAACCAATCCGTAACCATTGAGAGTGCACTGTTTACATCGTCAAAATCTTGTCTATTCCGGTCTACTTTAAAAATAAGAGAGGTATCGTCTGCAAACAGTACAACTTCACAGATACCCTTTAAATAGAATGGTAGGTCATTGATATACACTAAGAACAAGAATGGACCCAGTATTGAGCCTTGAGGTACACCTAACTGAACTGGTAGCCCGGAAGATTTCACACCATTAACATCTACACATTGGGACCTATTATGTAAATACGAATTTATAACGTTGAGAGCTTCATTTTGCACACCGTAATGACGCAGTTTACGCAAAAGCGTGTCATGGTGCACGCAATCAAAGGCTTTGGAGAGATCACAGAAAACCCCAATAGCATTTTGCGAGTTCTCCCATGCGTTAAATATGTGTTTCAGCAGAGCAACACCCGCATCTGTAGTCGAACGACCTTTTGTAAATCCATATTGTTCATTATGAAGGAGGCTATTTAAATTAAAATGTCTTAGCAGCTGCTTGAGTATTAACTTTTCAAATATTTTGCTAAATGCTGGTAAGATAGAAATAGGCCTGAAATTGCCAACTTCATTTTTATTACCTGATTTAAATAATGGTATGACTTTACTATTCTTCATGAGTTCAGGAAAAGTTCCTAAATCAACACATTTATTAAAAGTAACAGCTAGATAGGGGGCTACGATGTCTATTATATTACTTAAAAGTTTAATGGAGATGCCCCAGTAATCACCAGTGTTTTTGGACTTGAGTGTGTTAAAAACATTAACTACATCACGAGGCGTTACATGTTCGAAGCTAAATATGCGACTATTTTTAGACACACTACTAAGCAAAAGGTTTTCAGCTTTAGACGGGGATGAATTTAAGGAGCGAGTCGTAGTTACAGGTATGTTTGCAAAAAACTCATTAAACGCCTCAGCTACGTCAGCTGCTTTATCAACTAATTTATTGTCGACCATAATCTCAAGTTGTTTATCTTGTTTAACCGACTTACCCGTTTCATTATTAATAATTTTCCAAGTGGTTTTAACTTTATTATTGGAATTTTTAATAGAATCGCTTAAAAATTTAGATTTAGCAAAAACACTAACCTTTTTAAATAATTTTGAATAACTTTTGACATACTCTAGGAAAGGAGTATCAAACCTGTATTTTTTCAAACCATATAACTCGTATAGTCTCGCTCTACTTTTATAAATTCCCGGAGTGGCCCATTGGTTAAAGCCAACGGAGGTGCCATTAATTTGAATAGTTTTGGTCTTGAAAGTAGATTGGTACTCTTTTTGCACAACATCAAAAAGGGCTCCATAGATTTCATTGGGATTCTCGTGTTCTACTATAGATGGTGTAATTCTATGAGCTATATTATTTTTAAACTTATTGCAACGAGTAGCTGTATAAGGCCTGCATTCTATTTTATGCGGCTTTTTATGTAATGGCATGGGGAAGCTAGCTAATAAACCACAGTGGTCAGACGTTAAGTCACTTAACACTATTTTATTTTTGGCATCACAATCACTAAATATATTATCAAGACAAGTTGAAGAAGATGCCGTGATCCTAGTAGGTTCAAAAAACAAGTTAATTAAATTATAAGACCTAAACAGATTAAGAAGTCTAATGCTTAATGGAGTAACATCTAAAATATTAATATTAAAATCTCCACATAAAATTATACTTTTATTACTTGATTTTAACCTATTGAGTGAATCCTCCATTACCGATTCAAAACGAATAAAATCACCTGAGGGGGGCCGATACACGCAAATTATAACGTATCGCTCGAGTTCAACACAAGACAACTCAATAGTGCGCTCGATGGAAAGATTAACTAAATCTAAACGTTGTTTACATTTCAACTTGTTTGAAACAAGAACTAAAGATCCACCGCGAATGGCGCTTTTCCTTACAAACGCACTTTGTACAGTAAAATTATCATCATTGATAAACACTACTTCATGTTCTTTCAACCAGTGTTCAGTCAAACATAACACCTGAACATCATAGTTCTCTATAAACAAACTTAACTCTAGCTCTTTGCCGGACAGACCCTGCATATTTTGATGAACAACATTCAAAATATGCGGCTCACCCGTTGTCGCTCCTAATAGTTTAAACTATAAGGCGTATCAAAAGTAGTGTTAGTACCACTACTAACAATAATCGGTGGTACACTACAGGTACCAGTGTCACTGTGTATATTGTATGCTAAGAGATTAGCAATTCGTCTTCTACAACTAGGTGGCAAATACATTGTATAATTTGTCAGTTTGTAATCAGTAATAAATTGATTACAATCAAAATATAAAATAGCGTCATTGTGACGACATGTCCTATTATAAATTAACATATTTAAGTTATAAATGTGCCTATTTTGCTCATCAGACAAATACTTAGAATAAGGCAAGGCACAGAAAATAAATTTGCAACTATTGGTCTCATTGAGATGTAACATCAAATGGACACATTCAATTATGTCCTTTTTTCTAACAGTTAAACTATCCCCGAATAATAAAATAACAGTGGAACTGGGGTTTATTTTTGTCAATTTAATATTATGAATTAATTGGCTAATACTGGCACCGGGTAAACAATTATTAATTACATATTGTTGCGAACACTGATTAAATATACTACCAAAACCTTGACCAAATTTGTCAGAGAATACATAAGTTGTGTTAGCCAAATTATTAATTCTATTCTCATCCAAACAGCTACCTACAGGCTGAGCCACTGAGGGTGTAGGTGGAACCAGTTGAGGTTGGGGCTCATGGGAGCAGGCACAGCTAAAAGAGAGGTTATTTGTCAGAGACTCATACCTCTCTGCATTGTACTTGACTAGGTCTGCCAACTCATTAGCCTCCTGCAAGCGCTTACTCAGGTCTTGTTGAGAAGCCTCATATTTACTAAAGATATCCTTTAGAGCATATTCCCTGACAAACAATTCATCCTGTAGGTGCTGAGTGTCAGTATCATACATAGTATTACATAATTGTAAATCACTATTACACTTGTTTAATTCTTGAATTAAATTTAGATTTTTTTGCCTAAGTTTTGTATTTAATTTGTTAACTTTTTGGCGTTTTAAAGATTTATGAATTTTTCTAATGAATCTATTAATTTTAATATATTTTTTTAACTTATTATGGCTAGTAAACAAATTGCACTTAGTGATAGTATCATCAGTTAAATCTATTGTTACCATTGGCTCAACACATGTGGATCCAGACCCGCTACCAACCAACTCATCATAAAGACTGCAGGTGATCGCAGACTCTTTACTGGCTTTGAGAGTTTCCAAATGGGTTATTGAGTTATGGGCCCTGCTTAATTCCAGTTATGGGCCCTGCTTAATTCCAGTTTCAATCAATCAACTCAGTCTATTGCAGTCCACTGCTGGACATAGGCCTCTCCCAGGTTGCGCCACAACAGTCTGTCCTCCGCCTTCTGCATCCAGTCTGTCCCGGCCACCTTTAAAAGGTAGCTTGGATAGACTCCAGGAAGAGGTCGGTCGATCTAGCTGGGGACGTCCCACACTACGCTCGCCGATAATACGCGGTCTCTTATAACTAAACTAAATACTATGCCTACCCATGTTCCCGAAACCTATCTGGGAAGTACTATCCAGCTCAGGCGTTTTGACTAACTTATCATAATCATCTTTTACCTATAGCAGGCTATGCGAGACTTGCGAGAACTATTCCTGAGAATAGAATGAATGCTTGTATGGTTTTTTTCTTTTTTAGGTTGTGTAATTATCAAATAACTTCTCCCGCTCTGGGCGGAGCGGGAGGGCGTGTCAGACTTTTACTGACTAAAACCCACCCGTGTTCCTTCCATTGCCTGTGTGCCGGGGTCGCGATATTCCTTTCGGACAACTCGCAACCCTGGCAGGCATTGGCCCTAACGGACCCCGTCAGTTCTTGTATGGCCTAGATAATTGTGTTAGGTATATGTTGGATCGTGTATATCTAAAAACTGTGTGTAAATCAAGTGTATGACAGAATTTGTGTAAAAAAGTAAGTCAAAACACAGAAATAAGATTAAATAATAATTTATTTTCACAGCATTTTATATACAAATATTAAAATTAACTTATATAATTAAATAATCCTTAATTAACAATACTTTTGCAGAAGTTTATCCTAAAGCTTTGGCTTGTCCTAAGACGCCGATGGCTGGTCCAGCCTTGATGATGCCATCTCTGACGTTACGGCCGACTTTCTCCTGAAAAGGAAATAAATAGAGAATATTTGCAAAAATCCATAAGATGTTACAGGTCCAGTACTGAAAAAGTGCCTTCTAAATGGTTGCTATATTAACGGTTTTTATGGTCTTTACTTGTAGCCTGAACACAAAGGAGGGCACAAACTGAGAGCAAAAGTCCACAAGGAGACGTTACTATGGCTCAATTACAGTACAGTATTTGATTATTTAAAGTTGAGGTCTTTTATGGCTTTTTTTATTTCAATCGCAAATGCACCAAATTTAATCGGCTGGGAATTGAACCCAAAACATCATGTTCAGTAGCCACACTAAACAACTACTAAACCAAAGTAGATAATAATATTATGAATAAACTTTTACTTTTAGCTGATAAGTTTATTATAGTAGGTATATAAACCTAGCCAATAATTATTATACAAATGAATAAACTTACGATTTTCTTGAAGACCTTCCACCTGGGCTCAGGCGCCGCTGATACAGCGCACAGTGCAACCAAACAAGCGAACACGAACAACAATATGCGAGAGAAATTCATTTTTAGAATTATTATTTTTAATTCAAGTTATTATTTTATTTGAATTCACGAAGACTGCTTCGAGTTGAATGATGTTCCAGTTTCAAAACTCTCGTTTTATATACTACCAAACTGACCAAGATATTGTTTGCTGTCAACAAACTCAAAATTATACAAAAATAGACTTTACAGTGTTGACATAAAGATCATGTGATTGTGTCAGCTGTCTTTCCGAGTATAAATGTCAGTTTGCATGGATGACGGTTCGCGGTGTGTCGGCTCCTGGGAACTCCCGATTCTGTTAGCTTAATGAAGTCCCAAATAGTTAAATATCGATGGAAATGATTTTGTAAAATACTCCAGACGATGTATTTTTATCGTCCTGTAATTACGGCTCACAATTTTGTGAAATTGATTGGCGCATACCAAAAAAAGCAAGTGAATTACAGTCATATTTTTCCTTTATTTGTTGTACGCGTCATCACCTATTCTATCTATCCATCATCAAATACGGAAAATGTTTTTTTTATCTTAAAAAAGAGGTGTGAATATGACCTAACACCGTGACTTGTATTCATTATCGCGAAAGCGTCATATTTTATAACAAACATCATGCATTATCTCTACGTGCGTTCGGATCAGAAAATGATGTTTCAGAACTAGGCGCATTTAAAACTGCGCGTCAGTTTGATGACCTAGTGAACTCAGTCTGATGACAGATTCACAGCTATCACGGTATAAGCTATTTGATTCTACGAAAGAAACAATGGATGAATTTATTGAGACAAATTAAAATGGTTTTAATAAATACTTTTACGCGTCAAAAAAATAATGTTTTTTATATTAGATGAGCTTGGTTTTCCAATTTGTCTAATCTGAGAAGAAACATCTTAACAAACTCGGAGATCACAGTCTCTTTTCAAAGTCCAGACGTTATCTTAGTCAGATCATAATGAGGGCTATGTAGATTAATGTCTGAGGAGATGATTTGAGGAAGGGAGAGTCGATTTTTCATGCCGACGATACACACCACTATTTTAGGCATCTTGAAGACGTATATCTGCAGTGCTATTCTGTAACCATCTCACTGTGAAAACTTAGGTGAAGTGAGCGTGGAGTGAGCTGTCAATAGTGTCAATCTCTAGCATTAGGTGGAATGACAGCTCACTCCACGCTCACTTCACCTAAGTTTTCACGGTGAGATGGTTACAGAATAGCACTACTGGTATTATTATTCGGGTTGAGTTGACTCGGGCCGAACTGATACTGACCCGAGATGAGAGAGATGTAGGTATGAATAAAGACGATATAATAGGTAGATAAGGGCAGGAGGATGATGAGAAGCTATCTGGTTCTTTCCGATTTCTGATTAGAATCGGAAATGGGTCTAATGGATGGTATTGCGGTAATATTGCTGACTACGGATGACACCTAACGTCACGCACATCAGGATGCAAGCATCGCGCAAACAGATTAACATGTCATTATGATTCATTATGATATATTTTTAATTTTTACTCTCAAACAGAGCACCTGCCGTCTAATCTCTTTATTAGCCTTGGTTGACTGGTAGAGAATGTCCATGTCCTAGACGTCCTAGGTCCAAGAAATTGCACGTGGACGAAGTCGTGGGCAGAAGCTAGTAATAAATAACTAAACATGTAATGGTTTGGGGCTGACATAGCCTAGAAATGTTTGCAAATCCCAAATAAAAGAAAAGACAAAAAATCTATCACAAACCCGACCACAACCGTTAGGCAGTAACGCACAAGACACAACACCCCTCTTGGTTGGAGGATCCTCCCTTTTCAAAGGAGGATGAGAAACTTTTCACCCTGTCCCTCATACCTCTCTTTGTGTATTAATTGAAAGCAAACCGCAAGATTACTTTACGAAGAACAACGTTTATTTTATATAGAATACTAGCTTCTGCCCACGACTTCCTTCGCGTAAAAGTTGGTATAAAATACCTAAATTATATCCCACAAAACTCAGAAAAGCTGTTGCTTCCCATTCATCATCAGCCTACAGCAATCCACTGCTGGACATAGGCCTCTCTTATTGCACGCCATTCAGCTCGCTTCTCGGCAACTCTCATCCAGCTGCTACCAGCGTCCCTGCTTCCCATTATTGAAATAATTACTCTACTCACACTCTACTCACACTCTACTCACACTCTACTCACACTCTAGTCACACTCTACTCACACTCTACTTACACTCCACTCACGCTCCACTCACACTCTACTCACACTCTACTCACACTCTGCTCACACTCTACTCACACTCTACTCAAACTCACAATAGGTAATACATAGTAATTTTATTCCATATATTACAGAAACACGCTTATAAGCATGTCCTTGAAATTCAGATGTTCAAAAGTCAATATTTTGTATTTCTTTGATATTGAGGCCATTAGGTACATTTTTCTAGGGAACTAACCTCTTAACTCCATTTATTAACCGAATTTGTTATCTACAGCAGTTAACAGGTGTTGACACAGACGGCAGTTTTCCTTATTTTTAAAACTTCTTTGTTTCATTTCAGACATATGATTCATCTGTGAGTTTCGGTAAAGTACCTACCTCGGAGTGCGGTTTGTTAAAAAATTATGCGTTTTTGTTTGCAAGTAGACTTGTAGTCGTGCTATTTTTGTTAGTAGTTTTCTATCGATTGATTCCAATTTTGGCCACGCGCCGGAATATGCTTGTTCCGCTACAGCAACAGACATTTTTATTTCTATAAGAAATATCAAATTTATTCTTAATCGTAAGCATTGCGTCCAGATATAGGTTTGAGTACCAAAGTACGGCCATCGAGATAATGCGTTCCTGACCCCTGTCAAGCTTTGTGCAGACTAGCGCGACGCGACAACGGTTATTGTTATACCGTGAAGTTTTCTTAGAAACTTTATTGTTCGAATCGCGTCGCGCCGTGGTGTCGCGCTGGTCTGAACGAGCCTTTAGTTGGACAATTTCTAGTACCTAACTATAAGGATCAAATTCGCAAAACACAAATATTTGTTAGTATGAAACTGACAGGTGTCAAGAACGCATTCTCTCGACGGCTGATTGAAACCTGCCTACACTGTAAAACTTGTAGATAGTTTTTTTTTAAGGTGGTCCGACATCTACTGAAAAACATAGACTTGTTATATAGGCTTACTATTAAATTTTAGAAGAGAAAAAAAACAAAAAAAAAATGCCGTTTATTTCCAACTCCTCGGCAACTCTGGTCTAGTATAGACCCAGGGTTAGGCGTATGTCGTCGACCCATCTTGTTTGTGGATTGTACAATGTGTGGCGAACTAACTTATTATCTATGGTTCCCACTGTTAGACATAACCTGACAACACTATTTTGTCTAGGGCAGTTAGTCTGTGGTTCATAAAAGACGAGAGGATTTTTGAATCTGTATGTAGAAAAATATTAGCTCAATACTATTACGAGACTGTGTAACGTGTAATTAATAAGTTTATTAACCTGTGTTCGTATATATACATGTAATCTTCCGCTGTCGCTTGGTTACTGTGCTGTGTGATATAAACACACGTCTATTACAACTAGATCGAGTATCATAACGGGCGCCTTATCGCGCCTAAAAATGTAAATCAATATTAAAAAGAAAACTTAAGAGGCTTACAACAGCTAAAGCGCGGTCACTGTCGGACTGCATAGAAATGAAAGAGAAGCGCGATGACACGACGCAGGTAATTTATTGCAAAATATGAAGCAGTTAGCGATTTACAAAAAATCTATTGATTGGACTGGAAAATTAAAACACTATTATGCTAATATGTAGCTTGAAGAATAATCTGACAAAAAATCAGAATGATTGCATTTAAATTAATATGATTTTTAATCGTTAAAAGAAATTTTTAGAGGTATCTTCATGATTTTTTTCTATCGTATCAAATTAGTTGTATTATGTTTTCAACACACTATCATACTAGCATATATCCTGAAGAATATCATATATTTTTCTGATTTTGTTTACTGTAGTGGATCATATACTTTTACGCATTATAAAACTTGCGTTTAGGCACGTTTAGGTCCTGTAGTCCCCTTAATATTGTATTCACAAATTCTCGAAACACACCCATACTACAGAAGATTATTTGTAAACGTAGCCTATTTAAGATCAGGACGGGACTAATATACTTACTTAATTACCTTCTTTACGGGAACAAACCTTGAGACTTAAAATCTAGGTACAGACGACAATACCTATCAGGCTATAAAGCTTAGTGCAGACCAGCGCGACGCGACACCGGCTATTGTTATACCGTCAAGTTTTCTTAGAAATTGTATTGTTCGGGTCGCGGCGCGGCGTCGCGTCGCGCTGGTCTGTACGAGCTTTAACTGAATAAATCGTGTTACCCAGTAACTGGGTTGCAGAGGTCAGATAGGCAGTCGCTCCAAGAAAAATACTGGTATTCAATTGCATCTAGTCAGACTAATATTCAACTGAATTCCGTTAGACATAGTTGGAAAAAGGCTCGGCGGATTGATTCCTGGTATCAAAACTAGATATTGGTGCCGATTCTCTTGTACACCGAACTAAACTAACTTAAACTAAGACTAAAATTACTTACTTTTGGCTATGAGAATCTTAGAGCTATTCTGCAAATAAAATTCTCTAAACTAAAAAATAATTTTGACACAACTAAAATAGAATTTGACAATCGTGAATCCACGTGGTACCCGTGGTTTGCCCTAACCGGTGATTTTTTTTAGAGCCGGAGGTGCGTATGTGGTGTAGCCTCGACGTGCTTTATATGGAATTTTTATTTTTTTGTATGGAAAATATGAAAAAAATATTACCTACGTGTTGAGTGTTAGGTGTTTAAGGGTTTTATAAAGGGGGTCGAAATTTTCATTATTT
Source organism: Agrochola circellaris (assembly GCA_914767755.1). NCBI lineage: Eukaryota > Metazoa > Arthropoda > Insecta > Lepidoptera > Noctuidae > Agrochola > Agrochola circellaris. The sequence goes on along the minus strand of OU611863.1, from coordinate 14,307,047 downwards.
TTGCGATAGGACGCACCATTTTCGAGATATAAGCAAAAGAAAAAATAAATACAGTGCTGTTTTTGCACGTGAAGTCGAGATGTTGGTGTGAATTTTAGTTCATAACAACTTATTTTATACCACACCATTTTAATCGCGATTAAAATTTGTCAGGTTTAGTCTGATTTGGTCTTTTACAACCAAAATTTTAGGTGAAAAACGTCATATTCAGAATAGCAAAATTGCCATTTTCACTAAACTAAAAACTCAGTACTATCTTAGCGCTGTCAAACTAAAATATAGTTAAGTTGTGTCACTTTAGTCTATTTCAGAATAGGAAATCGTCGTTTGACAGGAATAAACTAAATTTTAGTGATTTTTAGTTTAGTTTAGAGGCATTTGTGACAAGAGAATCGGCACCATTATCTGCTGCTTTAATAATAATGTAGGTACGTAACTTAATAGAACAATAACATGACATGCTACATTAGTTACAGTTACACACTCACACAAACATACAAAACATTGACGGGACTGACCCGCATTATTCATACAACTAATAATACTATTACAATTTACTACGTTTCCACAAACAGTAGTAAATTCTTGAAGAGTGAGTAAATCTGTTGCTTAGTTACGTTTTCTCTTAATACCAAGTATGGGGGAATGACCTGACTCAGTCGGTGAACTTCCTAGTTCTGCGAGGTATTGAGGAAAAACATTATGTGTTATGTTGGTATAAATGGTTGATTGGTAATGATCATTTATTGGCTAATGTTGAATCATTCGTTTATTCTGGTTCGTTTATTAATGGTTGCCTCGTTGCCATGACCTAGGTTCGAGTACTGGGTCGCGTGAAATGTTATTGAATTGAAACAAATCTACAGAGTCCTCTCATACCTATTAACAGGGTAATTTGTAAACATAGTAAAAGCCAATAATTTGTTAAAGTTTAGTTTGTGGCGGAACTGTGTGTAGGAGCCTTAAGGCGATGCTAACCGACTTTTAATGATTTTATACTGAAGATCACGTCAAAACGAGTAGTGCTAATGATTTGGAAAAAATATATATTAAATAAGAGCATTTTGTTAATAACTTAATCTGTGAATATTTTAAATTATGTTTATGTTACATAGTGTATTTAATTTATAAAGTTATGTCTAACGCGAATAAAAAAACTGAGAATCACGCAAAACCTATCAAGCGTATTTTTCTGAAATCTTCATTATTTAAAGATAATTTAATTATGTATATTTTAGTATACGTGTTTTATTAGAATACTTTTTGTTTTACGTATAATAAATTAATAATGCGCCTAATTTGGCGAGTCCTATTACTGGCTGGACAAACGACGCGTTGCGTGAGCTCAGCACAGAACACGCAAGCTAACCACTCAAGGCCTCTGGCATATAATAACTGTGTCTTAAGTTTTTGTGAAGATTTATGTGAAATCAGTAGTAATTGGGTTTTTCCATTAGGAATTTCTCAGTAGCAGCCCGGAGTCTGGATGTGTTTCCGGTTGATGGTAACACGTTCGCACCCTATTACAGGGACTTAATTGGCGAAATGTGGATGGACTATCAATACGCCTCTGCCTAAACCTTCAGGCAATACAAGCATGATGTTATGTTACGTAAGTTGTGTGTTACGAATGGTAAAATTCCATTAATTGAAGTAAAATAAACAGAAATATTATTCTACTTTTGTGAAATACCAGTATACTATCCTAACGTGTTTAAAAAAACACGCACATCGTAGTTTGCTTTTCTCCAAAATCCAGCTTTGAAAAAAAAAAAAAAAAAAAAAATATTAGGTCAAAATCAATCTGCCTAGCCTTTTCCCAACTATGTTGTGGTCGGCTTCCAGTCTAACCGGATGCAGCTGAATACCAGTATTTTACATGGAGCGGCTGCCTATCTGACCACAACAACCTAGTAACTGGGTACTACGATACCCCTTGGTAAGACTGGTTGTCAGACTTTCGGGCTTCTGACTCCCGTAACGACTGTCAAAGATCCACGAATGACAGCCGGGACCAACGGCTTAACGAGTTTTCCGAGGCACGGAGGAGTGTCGGTATGTAAAGATGGTCACCCATCTACGGACCAACCCCTGCAAGAAAAGAAAGAAAGAAAAATAAGTTTATTTGTCACAGAAACACGTGCATAAAAAAACAAGATGGTAAACTCGAGTAAAAAAGCAAGCAGCAAGCAGTCTTTTTTAAATAGATGTAGGAGTTATTATCTACAGAACACTACGTGCTAAATTTCTTCACTATACTATCTCTATTTCTCATGGATTTGGCTACGCAAACCTTTCTGATCTTATCCTTGTAACTCTTTCGAGGTACACGGATAAGGGTCATTGCAAGCCACATGATCTTCAATCTGCCTAGCCTTTTCCCAACCATGTCGGCATTGGCTTCCAGTGTAACCGTGCGGCTGTTCTTTATTACGAGCTCCTCACGGATAGGTCACAGTAACTGAGGATGGGATTTTTTTTAAATCCAGTACTTTGATCTTTCATGTACGTAGGTACAATAATAGAGACATCGGGTACATGGGAAGAACCCTCATCGTGCATACCTCTGTCGTTTATTTCAAAGAAGCCATTAAAACGTACTCATTACAAATAGATTTCATAGAATTTTAATCCTAACTATTATAAATGCGACAGTGAGTTTGTTTGTTATCCTTTCACGCTAAAACGGCTGAACAGAATTGAATAATAAATTTGTCACATGGGTAGACCATGACCTAAGTTAGGACATAGGATACTTTTTATCCCGATATTCCCACAGGATCGAGACTTATGCGGGTAAAACCGCGGTACGCAGGCTAGTCTTTCTATATTTTGTCATTGACGGTCAGGTCTTTAATGTTTGTCTAGGAATTCTTTATCCTCATTTAAAACAATCATTAGTAAAATTTTCATCATCATCGTTTTACACACATTTCACAAGGTATTTTATGTAAGTCCCATTTGTAATAGGGTGCGAGCCTATTTTGACCACGCACGCACAAAATTAAATGTAGACTCTGAGTTATGTACTGTGTAAGAATTTCTACAACAATAGGTACTGTCAAAACCGTTTATAAGGACTTCTCTTATAACGACGTACTGATTACCTATAGTGATGAAATTTTGAGGTCCCAGCACTTCAGTTTACTTAACATAGTGTTTGGTTATAACGACTATCGGCTATAACAACCGTTATCCGAAGGTCCCTTCGAAGTTTTGACTGTATGTACTAGGTAGGTACTAGTTTGCCCTTCCTGGGACTCGAAAATCGAACCCACCCAACCCAACTTTCTCGTTGCCATTACAGGGTCAACATTAAATTAGTTAGCGAAACTTGACAGACGTGATGGGTTCCGATATCCAAACAGTCACGATAAAACTTCAAAAACTAATAAAAAAATAAAACTTTTTTTTTCGTCAACGACCTTAGCTGTAGTTAATCTACTTGAAATATCAGTTTTGAAATATATTTTTTGTATAAACTCACACACGTGATGGGTATCGTAATCATAACACAATAAAACTTAACAAGCAACTTATATTTCAAGTAACTATAGGATCAGCGGGCGTTGACCCCAAAAAAAGTCATAAATTTTTCGAAACCAGTAAAGTCTGTCGAGTCGCTATAGTAAAAAAATATTTGTGATGTTAGTAGGAGGGACTTCATTTAGCTCACAGAATCGGGAGTTCCCTAGAGTCAATACACCGCGGACCGTTATCAATGCAAACTGACATTTTCACACGGTCAAAACTGAAATGATCTTAATGTCAACACAATAAAGTGCATGTTTGTGTAATTTTGCGTTTGTTGACAGCAAACGATATCTTGGTCAGTTTGGTAGTATATAAAACGAGAGTTCTGAATCTGGAACATCATTCAACTCGAAGCAGTCTTCGTGATTTCAAATAAAATAATTAATTGAATTAAAAATAATAATTCTAAAAATGAATTTCTCTCGCATATTGTTGTTCGTGTTCGCTTGTTTGGTTGCCCTGTGCGCTGTGTCGGCGGCGCCTGAGCCCAGGTGGAAGGTGTTCAAGAAAATTGTAAGTGAACAAAATAATATTTTCATAAAAAAATTAAAAATGCCCTTTAAATGGTACATGATCTAGACCAGCTGTAAGCAAGTAAAAGGTTACTGCCCCATTGGTTTAGTGGTTGCTATTGAATATGAGGTTTTGGGTGTGATTCTCAGGCCAGCCGTAATGAAATATTGTACGTCGATTTTTAAGATCTTAGTAGCTACGGTGAACAAACAGCAGTTAATTTCCTTTTTGAACGAGTACTAAAATATAAAAAATACACTAAAACTTTTACTCTCAGTATGTGTAATTCCAATTAAGGATTAAATGAAGAACGTCAGTCATAGTAATGAATTCAGTATCGTTTAAAATACTTAGCGACTATTAGAAAATCCATTTTCACCACCTGTAACCTGCAATTTCTTTTTTCAGGAGAAAATCGGTCGCAACGTCAGAAATGGCATCATCAAGGCTGGACCAGCCATCGGCGTCTTAGGACAAGCCAAAGCTTTAGGATAAACTTCTGTAACAGTATTGTTAGTTAAGGATTATTTATTAGTAAATTTTATATATCTATACATAAAAGGCTGTGAAAATAAATTATTCTTTAATCTTATGTCTGTTTATTACCTGATCTTTTCACAAAAATTCTGTCGTACACATGATTTACACACAGTTTTTAGACATACACAATCCTACCCAACACAATTATCTAGGCCATACAATTATTCACGTCATGCTCCCCAGTAACCCCATCACCAGTTTTTCCATTTATAATTTAATAATACTTTTGTACCCAATATGTAGGTACTCAAATTGTGTTGCCAATGTCGCGAAAACCCTAGGGATATTACGAAAACACGGATAATTAGAAAATGGTGAAAACATTCCTGCGAACAACTTGGATGTAGCGCTCAACGGCCGCTGCCGCGGCACCGCTCGCTATGCTCGCTCAGCTCGCGCGCCGTCGTTCACAGTTCTAACCTAACCTGTTTCAACCAAGTTGCTCGCGGAAATATTTTCACCATTTCCTAATCATCCGTGTTTTCGCTAAATCCGTAGGGTTTTCGCGAATATTTGAATTATCAAATCATCCTACGATATGTACTTACAAAGCATTTGATTGCCAGCAACATCAATATTAGTATTGTATTAGTGAAACAATAACAAATATCTACATCATAATTAGGTATATTATTATCATCATCAGATAAACGGAAATGTTCGAAATCCATGTAAATCTGACCAAAACCACTAAATTGTGGAAATTAATACGCAGTATGATGCCAAGCTTAATATTATATAGTGATCCCTGGTGGAATGAGTTTTTCTGATAACCCCGATCCAATGCGGTTATATGGATGGCAGTTTAAATGAACAGTTATACACTTTGAGTCGTTTGGATGAAATTGGAAACAAATTATTCTCGTGAAAACCATATTTTTCGAGCAAAATATTGCGGTAGTGGTTTATTGGTACTATCATCATCATCATCTGCTTAGCCTTGTCCCAAATATATTGAGTCGGCTTCCAGTCTAACCGGATGCAGCTGAATACCAGTATTTTACTTGGAGCGATTGCCTATCTGGCCGCCACAACCCAGTTACTGGATAATACGATACCCCTTAGTAAGACTTGTTGTCAGACTTTCGGGCTTTTTACGACCCGTAACGACTGTCAAATTTAAGATCAATGAATGACAGCCGGGAACAACGGCAAAAATTATATTAAAATATTCTATCTAACTATTAAAAAATTGGCCCTTAAAGTAGTGAGAATGCATTTATTTCAGTGACTAACCAAAACTGAAAGAAATTCAATGATCCTAGCAAGTCAAAATGAATCGGCACTAAGTGTGTTCTGAACGTGTTAAGTATACTATTTATTTTCCAAGGAAATTTAAAAAAATGCAGACAGTGTGGGTTTTTTACCCCGACCCGGGGTCGATTGAAACATTTTCTGAAGGTTTTTAAATAGCTTCTAGTTAAATTACGAGTGAATATTACGTAAAATTATTAGTTAAATGATTTTTTGATAGCCTACTTACAATTAGAACTCATTGCCAAGCAGATAGGAACACAAATAAAAGACCCACGAACAATTTTCTCAAAAACGTTTTAATTGACCCCAGTCACCCTACGTATCTATACAAAAAGGTTTATAACCTCCCAAAGCATCGCATTTTTTTACACAAAATCTCGTAGCAAAACAAGGTTGTTTCGTCACAATAATGTTACCAAAGATCGTATACTAAAGATACCACTTTGATGGCACTCGTAAAATACGATGGCAAGTTCCATTGGCGTTGAAGATACGACATCTAGGACTATTTCGCTCCCTAGGTTGTGATGTAGAATGAGTTAGACACTTTAATAATGGAATTTGTGCTTTTAGGAGGCGATGCGATGATATCAAGTCAGGAAAACTACTACAAAAAACGATTAGCGCGCGAATGACGTTAACAGGGGGGCTTGATTGTTTTGAGAAATTACCCTTGAAATGTTGTATTCAAAAAGTAAGATGGCGGCGTTAGTTCCGATTTTAGCCACGTACCAAAAGAACCTTATAGTACTGTTTTCTAGTGTTTCTTTTTGTCGTGATTTATCGTCATAGTTTGTATATTGGCATGATATTCAAAAACTTTACGTGATGAAAATTTCCCTGAATACGGCTAATATTGCTGTTTTTGAGAAACTGATAAGTAATATGTACCATCGAAGAAGTTCATTATCTAACCACCATAAGGACTATTCTTGCTTGTAGCGCTCGGCGGCTATAGCACGATTTTTCGAAGAAACCTCAAACAACTGAAAGAGGAAAATATTTTCTCAGAACTAATATATTTCACTTCAAATCCTAGCGAATCAATATGACTAAAAAGTTTAAATCTTTTCTGACATTTTACATGTTTACGACCGCGCATTTTGCACGGTTACTGGTACCTGTTGTTGATAGGAATAACTTAAAATTTTTGCGTTCAGACAAAACACGCGATGTCGCAGATTGATTGTCGAATTCATGATTGTCTTTACGTGGGTAGCAGATTTGCGCAATAGCAAGCCAGGTGAACGTTGTTCAAAGAAGAAGGAGGGAGAAGATATTTGATAATTTCCCACCCTCAAAAAAAATAAAAAAATAAAAGGTGAACGTTGTTCAGCTGTTTTACATAACGGTGCTACTTTGTAAAACAGCTAACGGTTATTTAAAATAGCGGATACAACAATCTATCTGCGACATAACGTAACGTACATTCTAACGATTTTTTAATAGAAAAGTTAATTATTATAAAGCAGTTTGGTAAAAAAAAAATCGACAAGCACAATCAGTATCATCCAAAGAAATTAATAAAGTCTTAAAACTACGTATAATATGTACGAAACAAATATTTTCAATTTAAAAATCGTTCGAATGTACATTACGTTAACTTCGCGTGTTCGTGTTAGAGCCACAGGCTTACGAAATACAATAAATTGGGGAATATTTATTTTTGGGGCATTAAATTCTTAAGATTTTCTAGTTTTCTTTTTAATCTATGTAGTAATTTATGTTGAAAATTCAGGTATTGGATACATTATGAACAATATATTCTACACGCTATGCTGAAAACATTAACATATTACAGATTTTACCTGCTTTGGTGATGAAAGACTTAAATACAATACCCTTAGAAAATTCAATTTCCTTGTGTACCAAACGTAACATAATATTTTCTCTAACCAAAGGAGCGCCACATCAAAATTTGCAATCTATTAAATAGTCTTTCGGAAGTAAACTGATATTTTACACTCTTTATAGAGGATATATCAGAAAAGTGTGTTCATATTTAACCGTGTGGTACAGATCATTAATCTGAACAACGTTCTTCATCTTTTTTCCAACATCGTAATCGCGAAAAAATGGCTTATTGGTGATCAGCCTGAATTTACTCACTAAAAACTGCCAATTGATAACTATCCCTTACAAAACTTCAGTACCATCTCGACCCAAATGCGTGGGACGACTGATTATTAAGAAGCTTATTGGTGATTCGCCCGAATTCAATTTACAGGTGAATCGACACTTTTAAATAATATTTTTTTTTCTTGAGGCGATTCGCACGAAGGTTATTTCCTAAACCTCATTGTACAGCTTTTTAAACAAATGAATGTGTGCTTTTATAATTTCTAACGTGACGATATTATCGTGGAACACGGGGAAGTTAAATGCAAGGAAATATATGAAGACGCTTTTAAATTTCCGTCTACGATAATGTTATACCGTGCACGTATTGCCGTACATTTTATGGACGTGGCATTCCTCAATAATAACGTCACGTTAAAATTGAATCAAAGCGCACAATGCGGTATAATAAGTTGTCAGTTTTGTTTTTAAAACTTTACCATAGTCGGAATAAAGTTTAAAATAAAAAAATGGCTCCACGTTTTAAGCCGGGGACAGAAGATAAAACTTGCTTTGTACACGGAAACAGTTATGGATAGTCCAAAAAACTAGCTTACAACTATCAATCAATCAATCAGCAGCTTAGCCTATCGCAGTCCACTGCTGGACCCTCTCCCAGGCTGCGCCACAACACCCCGTCCTCCGCCTTCCACATCCAGTCTGTCCCAGTCATCTTTTAAAGGCCGTCGGTCCATCTAGTTGGGGGGCTTCCCACACCCCGCTTGCCGATTCGTGGTCTCTACTCGAGGACGCGTCTGCTCCACCGGCCATCGGTCCTTCGACAAGCTTACAACATCAATAACAAAATATGACAATGATACAATAAGCAATACACTAAACCGACGAAAGCCTTATTTTCTTATTATTTGACTATTCCTAAGATAGGGAAACAAAGGCCGTCTATGTAAAACTATAAAAAGCCGTATTTATCCGCCCTATTTATCAGGGGGGATAAATACGGCTTATTATAGTCTATCTGTCACTCGGAATGACAGATGTCTGTTGTTTACAACCGAAATAAAATCTATTCCGTTTATCCGGCCCGGATATTTTGAGCCACGCAAAATTGTTTTAGACCCATCGTCTACGACGAGCGACAGAGTGACGAAGCAGTGGTGGCCCAGTCGTAACAGCCCCGATTTACGAGTTGTAGGTCATAGGTACGAACCCAGGCAGGCACTTTACTTTGTGTAAATTATTTGATCACCACTGCTCTCAAAGCGTTTGAAGAAAACATTGTGAGGAAACCGGCATATCCTGGAACTAAAAATTCGAAGACATGTGACATTCGCCAACCCGCACTGGGCCCGCGTGGTGAATTACAGGCCGCTCCGCACAGAGGCTTACGTCCCAGCAGTGGATTTTTTTGTTTTTTTGGGGTTTTTGCTTGAAATGGCTTCTAACCGCCAATATAATTATATATCGTCAAATAACGAGATACAGTGCCATTCAATCATAAATAAATAGTTCCATTACCGTGTGCAAGGATATAACGGTTATTCTCTCCGTTCCGGAGCTATAAGCATTAGCTCCATACATTTATTTATTTTGCAGAAAAATATAAGTTGCCAGTTTGCCTACCTGATTGTATCCTATGATATATTTATGGATAATATTAGCTATTAGAAGCCATTTCAAACAAAAATCCGACACAAAATTTAAGCTCCATTGTCTTCGAGAGCCTTTTTTCGTTCCACAGTGCGACGGCACACCGGTAGATCAATTTCCGTGAAATTGTAATAGAAATTCTTCCGTCAGAGTCGCGTCGACGCCTTTATTAACTAGTTTTTGATTGGATACGGACCGCCAAATTGAAATAATATTGTTGCGCCATATACTAGCTACTCATTGGTGATTTAAGTTTGTAGCTCCTTAAGCTACAGTTTCCGAAGACTGCGGTGCCCGCCACAAAGCGTTCGCAATTTGCCGACGAATGACGTCACTGAAACGTTATTAAAGTTGTTGTGTTTCCGTAGACAGCGTTTTTTAGGACCGTAAAGTCAAACCCCGCTGCTATCAATTCATGACGGCTGTCACTGCGGCCGTTATATAGCGGGCACCGCTGTTTTCGGAAACCGTAGCATTACTTTTCAGTAACGTCGTGGACGACAAGCCGAAGAATAACATACATCAGTTAAGCAAAAGGGTAGAACGTTACTCGCGTCAGCAGATTGAAGGTTGACATAAATGAAAAGTAGGCAGAACTATTCGATTTAGAAGTTATATTAATTTTAGTTACTTTATAATGGATCTAAAATGCCATGAGAATCTAGACGCAAAACTAATTACAGCTAAATTAGAATCTAATCCAATTTAGTGACCTGATCGTGATGATTAGAGCTTAACTTGATAGAATCTGGCCTTGTACAACTACCTTTTTAAACAAAAACTACTCGTATACTTATGTGGTAAAAAAAGAATTTCATCTACACTTCTACAAGGATTTTTTGGCACCCCCTGTCAACGTTCAAATACCAAAAAAAATATAAGGGTAAAGGGTAAATATGAAATTAAAAAAAAACTATTTTACAAAAAATTTAATTGACGAAAAAAGAAACTGAAAAGCGAAAAATTAAAACCTTTTAGTCTAACTAATACTAATTACTAATTTTAAGTCGGCATCAGACATGCAAAAAGGCGCAAAGTAAATTGGCAGCTTGATTGATCTTCGTTGATTGTTTTTTTCTTTTCAGTTTTTATTTTCAATTTAAAATTTACCCTTTACCCTCAATATTTTTTACACTTTTTTGCCCTTGTACACTCAGGAAAATTAATATGTTTATTTTCCTGACTTTACAAGGTTTTATACCAATGATAAGTTAATTAAAATAACTGCTGCTATTTATTTAGACGTGGGGATCTACAATATGTTCCACGTTAGGATACGTTATATCCTTTAGAACACAGGTGTGTGTAATAAGCAAAATTTCATTATTATCGCAACCTTTAGAATATTCCGTTATAACATTTTCTTCGTCTACCGCTAAATCCGGCACATCTTCAATAATGTCTGCTGCTATCAAGTCAATGAACTTGTCAACTTTTTTGCTTCTTTCTCAGTTACATATAAAGGTGCGCGTAGATGTTATCTTGTACATAAAAATATTTGTTATTAAAATTAATTTCTTTTGTTTTTTACTTTTTTTTTTTTTTACTTTTTGTCCGTATGTCCTATGTTTTTGGAAAGGGCATCAATTTTTTTTTTTTTTTGTACTTTACTTTCAAAAGTGTCTTTTAATCACAGTGTTTCTGTGATTGTAATGGTCTAATTGAAATGAACGATTAACCCCAGTAGCACATCTCCACTGCGAAACCATAGCAGCGAAACCGCAGTAGTTCAATTCAACTGGCTTGCGATATGTTCTACTACGCGAAATTCGAATAGCGGCGGAACATGACGCGAGCCAGTTGAATTGAACTACCGCGGTTTCGCTGCTATGCGAGCTACGGTTTCGCGGCAGAGGTGTGCTACTGGCTTGAAAGTTTCAATAATTAAGACATTATTTTACCGCCCAAGGATTATTTAAGCAGATAAGCGTCTTCTTTGCTGTGCCTGCGTTTGTCTTAATACAGACCAAAACCTACATACCTAAGGTTCGTGCTCATTTTAGAACGAACATCAATTACAACGTTTGTAATACTATTTGGCGACTTCAGACTATTAAAATCCGGTTTTGAACACAATGTTTTCTTTCAATGTGATCCACTCGTATTCGATCCATAAATATTAATAAACAATCTCATATTTATTATATACGAGAAAAAGCATTTTTCCTGCATTTTCTTCTATTATATTTTAGATAAATAAATTAAGTTTAAACTATTTGTTACTGAACTTGTAAATTAGTTATCAAAACGCACCTTTACTTAAGGATCGGGTTGTCACGTCCACTCGAGACTTAGTGCTCATCATACTTTGTATAAATCACTGTAGCTTATGAAATATGCTTAGTCTAGTCACAATATAAATACCTAACAGTATTATGCCTTTATAGAAAATGGCCGAAACGATGCACTTCAAATTCTCAGTGTCTCGAGTGCGCGCACGCAGTTACGCACGGACGCGAAGGTTTATCTACCGAACAGCCGTAGGTAATTATTTCAATGTCTTTGCCGTGATATAATATTGCTACTTTATTATACTGTGGCTACGTTATCGAACTTACTTCAACAGATTCGAAGTGAAGATTTTATTAACAATGTGACAGATTTCTTTTTGTACTATTGTATAGAATCAAGTTTTTCTAACTGAACAGACAGCTGTGCTGCTGGGGAGTTTGTTGCGCCACTTCTTCTTCCCAGCTAACGCACTAGGAAGTGGTGAAGGGCGGCCGTTTTTGGGGGACTGTCTTATGTAATTTTGACGTTCGAAAAGTGCTGATTTTAAATAAATGACTTTTGAATTTGACTTTGACCCCAACATAAATAGTTGAGAAAAGGCTAGGGAAATGGCAGATGACTGCGCTAAACCAGCCCAAGGTCAAAGTGTTTCCACCGACGTGTGGTCTACTGTACCACGAAATGTATATACCTTACTTATGCCCTCCGCAGGCGCGACTGTATAAGGGTACTGTTTTAAGTCATTAACATCATGACGGTACCTTGTCGATATATCTATGAAAACATCATGTACGTAAGGAAAAATCTACATTTTTTTTGTAAAAGAGGTGTCATCACTCAATTCAATTAGTAATTCAACCGGGTTTCAGGCAAGCTAAAGTGGACTCATCTTTCATGGAGTACTGTTTAAAATATTACAGTAAAATACCTCCTCACATACTTCAACTGAATGTAACGAAATTTCAATCTTACCTATATAAAACGCACACTATGCAGCCAAGCATATTATAAGTTGGAGGATTACATCGCTGATAAAAATGCTTGGCTCAACGCTGGTCCTGCTCCACAAGGGAGCATACACAAATTGATTAGGATTTGATAATACTGTTGGAGCTGCTGAAGATTTTAAAAACTATCATTGCATTATATCAATTCAATCTCTTAGCATTGTATAATTGCTCACTTGTGTGAGCACTATGTACCTAGTATAAAGCTACCATTTACTGGGTATGTGTTTCATTGATTTGAATGTGTCCTGGCGGCTGAGAGTGCGTCATGCTCACTCTAATGTCTCGCTGACGATGGCGCGTGTATTGGATCATTTAGGGCCACAGCAGAATAGCTTCTTTTAGCATGAGCGATTTTGCGACTGTATCGATTCATTTAGCTTCTAAAAAGCGGCTAAATCGCCGATCGCCGATGCTATGAGTAGCGAGTCTGCTGTGGCCCTTAGCTCCTTTCAAAATTATTGAGCGGACGGCGCCGTCAGTAGGGACTGGTCATCTCTTGGCTGCCACGGCTTACTTTAATTTGTTTTAATTTCTTTTTAATTTCGGACGCTTTTAACGTTCTGCAGCGTTCTCACATGTATAACTTGAACATTAATGATGTAACCAATATTTTGTAACTATTTTGATTTTATAGAGCGTCCGTGGAGTTTCTTGCTCGTTCTTCTCCATAGGTACCAACTACGCTTTGGAATGGGCAACTAGTTTCATCTTTCTGACTCGGTCAGTGAGAAAGATGAAACCAGTCGCCCCTTGATGATTCAAAAGTGCCTGTAATTGGTTTATTTGAGATAACCGCTTTGAGTTTGAATTTGCGTGTTTGAACTACTTTTCGATATTTTGTGTTTTATTTGCTAAAAAGTGACCCAGTTCGATTCCTGGCTGAACTAGAAGCATTGTCATTAAAAATATGAAAATGAAGTTTTAGTGTTTCCCAAAATCGAGCTCATGAGCACAACACCAGAGAGAGATAAAGCGCAGGACTAACGGAGGCAGCACCGCCAACTTTCAAACTCCGGGCTTCTATTGAGAAATTTCTAAAACCCAATAACACTTTACATGACCGAGTTGGGAAAAGAACCCAGGACCCCACACTCAGCACTCGCTCTTGCGACCACGAGGCCATTACGGTGCAGTTCAATTAATGACTATGACAATGTTAGAGTTCATAAAGTCATTGACAACTACTTTACGGTTTAAAATGGTATCTCGTTTACCACAATGTTCTGCGATTACATCTTGGTTAGTTTACGATGCTGTAAAACCTGTAATGGGTACAAGACTGTAAAATTCTTAGGATTGTTAAATGGGAAGACAAGAAATAAAATCGCTTAAATTGTAATGGTCAACGTTTAGGGTTCAGCGGCATGTATGGAAGGTCAAAACTCAAGAAAGTTAATGTCGTGTTTTCTTTCCTTCATTGACCAAAGACCTCTAGTAATTTCACCCTCAAAAGCTGCCCCCCATCCTGTGAGTGAAGAGTCAGTGAATATTTCCAATTGGAAGGAGGTATCACGAAGTTTGTTCATATTTCTGTACGATATTTGACTCCGCTAAGTGAAGTCTTCTTGTAAGAGAGGACAAACAGTCATTTTTGTATCGTAGGTCAGTACAGTAGTCATTTGACTTCAAATGTGCTAAATAATTTTTCCATTCTAGTCGTTTGGACCAGACTATAGCTGCTGGACACGCTGCTGATAACGTACCTACCGATTAGTTTTGCAAAATCTCGGATATCTACAGTAGGTACCTTGCTGCGATATTTATGGATTAGTTCCTATATTCTTTGAATTTTGCCTTGGGGTTACTATAACATACTGTGAGTTGATGAGAAATCCTATCAATTCGCAAAATATCTGGTTTGGTATGAGAGAACTTATTTCTACAAAAACCTAAACCTATTTATCATTTTTTTGTATTACTGCATTTACAGTCCTGAGGCATGAGTCATAAGTATCTCCTATACAAATGATGTCATCCAAATAAGATACTTCTCTATGGCCGCCTAAATACCAGTGGCGCCAGGCTGAGGACATATGTAATGCCATATGGTAAGCAATTAAATCCATAATTTTTATTATTTTAAGAGAATCTCAAATATTTTCTCTGTGAGATTATGTTTAAGCATTAAAAATAAGATTCTTTTAGGTCTATTCGTACCATGAATGCATTCATCATCATTTCAGCCGAAAGACGTCCACTGCTCGAGATAGGCCTCCTCCAAGCATCGCCACTTGGACCGGTTCTGTACTTCCTTGAGTCCTTTCCGTCCACTTTTCTGAAAGTCGAAACAAAAAAGAGCTGGACATTCACGGTCAGTCCATTTGGATGAAATCAAATGCGCAAAATGAAATTAAATCAAGCGCACGGAAAATCAGTGATTCGACGTCGAACCAAAATTTGGATTAAAGAATCGACACTCACGATTTTGGACGTATATCACGTCATTTGGCGCGATGGACTGACCTTGAATGCCCAGCTTTACTTTCAGGAAAGTATCACATACCTACTAACTCATCAAGGAAGTACATATTGTATTTCTGGATAACATCGCGTGTTACTTTGCTAAGAAATACCATTTTATTATCAGGATAACATCAGGGTGTTGCCTCATTAATATAAAAATAGTTCAAACGTAATAGACTCTTAAAACAAGAAAGCCACAACTATGGCAAGTACTTACGTTCCTTTTTTTCTTAACGTTGGATCTTGTACCTAAAATATTCTTCATTAAATTATGTTTTTCTTTTTCCCATGACAAATTTACACTACAATACTACATTTCATAATGAAATACAAATACTTTTATGGATGTAAATTGAAATAACTGGTACCTACAGCAACAAATTAAAAAAAAAAAGCCCGCACGCACTTCGGGCACGAATCGTATTTGTAAGACTTCGGACGTAAACGTACGACCATGGTCGTACGAATTGAGTGCGCATACTGAATACGTTTTTCTCCGTCAAATAGATAGTATTCCGGTGATATCGCATTGAACACACGAAAACTCACAACAAGTTCGGATTGTTTTCTGACGTCAGAACTATACGTACGTATGGTACGTCTAATTCGCACCCAGTTTGCGCGCTCCCTTTGCACTTGGAAGGTCGGGATCATTCGTACATATTCGTGCGAGTGAAATTCGTACGAAATCGCATCCAAAGTGCGCGCGGTCTAATAGCTTGTCGAAGATTGATCAAACCCATAGTCGTCCTATCACTACTATTTAGTTTGAATTTTTTTTTGTAGTATAAAACGTTTTCAATTTCGATGCAAGGATTATTTGATAGTTTTAAAATATGACTATATTAGCGGTCAGCCCCCTAGTACCTACTTCTGCGCCACACCGCATGGGTTGTATCTTTTTTTGTGTTGCTCGCTGTTATATTGTTTTTTATTGTTCGCAGCCAAGTTATTGGTGGTCGTCCACGGCCTCTTTTTCCGCATTAGGCTTGTCAATGTTTTCATTTATTTAGCGTTTTGTCGTCTCCACATTGTACCTCAATTGGGAACCACTGACTCAAAGAGTCATGACTGCAAATAATCATATTCGCGGACATATGACTCAATTATCAAACTGGCGATGAATATAAATAATAGTTGTAATAATTGCATCGCTATCATTTGCATTTCAGTCTTTACAAAATGAAGTCGTGTTTTAAATATTTTGTGTTACTATTCTGTCTGCATTTTATTGGTAAGATATTTTAATTTGTGGTTGAGAGTTTGAATCGAACTGTTTGATTTTAACAATTATTTGATCAAAATGCCGTTTATCATTTTTTTTGTACTCTTGTATTTTAGAGGGATCATTCAGGTGTGACTATAAATATAGTACAAAAGCCCAAGCATGGTTCAAACCCTTTGTTGTACCAGCGACTTGGTTCGATGCGCGACTGCGATGCACATTGGAAGGTAAGTTACTTATTTTGTAAAATCTTATGTCAGAAGAAATTAAAACTGCGAATAAAGGTTGGTCGAGTAATCGCAAGCGTGATTACTGAACGCGGGGTCTTGGGTACATTGCTAAGTTCGAGTAAAGTGTTTTCTCGTTTGTCTATCAGAAATTATTCAATAGCAATCTCACCTTCAATTACATTTGACTTTTACAAGTGCCAAGTATACACAACTGCCTACCCCCTCGAGAGTTATAGGCGTGATATAATTTTTGTTTTCATCAGGTGCTGTTCTAGCGTCCCCAACCACACCAGAAATACGAGCTGAAATGAGGAACATCATAAATAACTCCAATCCGGAATATATTTTTTTTACCGGGATTCATGCGACTGTCTCTCAAGGAGATTATTATACTATTGAAGGTTAGTCAATTATTAAAGAATATAATATTACTAATAATGAAACAATCACGAATATGTTCCATAATAATAACAGATCATTATCATCTTTCTGCCCTTGACCGATGTAACTTGGGGCCGGCGGGAATACTAATATACTAATTACTAATTCATACTAAAATATTATAAATTCGGAAGTAAGTCTGTCTGTCTGTATGTAACCTTTTCACGCATAAGTCACGGAACGGATTTCGGAAGATTAAAATACTCATACAGATTTACAAATTACAGGTACACCGCTCTCGAAAATACCAGTATCTTGGGCTAAAAATGAGCCAGATAATAAGGACAATAAAGAAAGCTGTATCACTTTTAATGGTAATGGAGAATTAGCAGACCATCGTTGTGATGAGGCTCGCCCTTACATATGTTATCGCTCCGAGAGCTTTCAAGTAGAAGTCACTGAATGCGGCACTGTTGATCCAGGTAAATATTTTTGGAGGGATGGGCTAATAGTCTTTTGAACTTGATAAATATAAATATTTTTGCAGAATGCAGAATATAATAAAACAAAGTCTCTTTTATTTTGTACACCTTTGCTTTCTGCAATAACGCAAACAAAATATTATTATATGTTTATAACATTTTCTTTTCAGAATACAATTTGGACAAAAGAACGAACAAATGCTACAAGCTTCATACAACTCCACGAAATTACTCCCGAGCTTTCCTCGCATGTTCAGCTGACGGCGGCCATCTTGCTATTATAAACAGTGACACCGAAGCCACAGTGCTGAAAGAACTCTTCGCCAAATATCCAGATTCGAAGTTGGTAGGAACTTTCCGGAAAGATTTAGCTTTTATCGGATTTTACGATTGGGGCGAAAATTGGGATTGGAGGACTGTTCATGGTAATTTTTATTCCCTTCTTTACATTATGAGTAAATAAAAGTACTTTTTATTATCTCGCAGAAAGTGTCAAAAGTAGAGTAGTCTCCTCGGAAATAAAAGTGTCTTCGTCTTAAAAGTTCTTGAATCCCTCTCCGCATTCTGCATTCAATTTAGTGCCCGTGACATAAGACACTGCTTTGTCCTTTTGACCAATAATCTGCTACATATTATTCCCTTTTCAGGCCAAACTTTAACAGAAGCGGGATTCAGCAAATTTTCTGCTGGGGAGCCAAATAATTATACGCCAGGTGAATCCTGTGGTGGGATATTCCGTTCGGGCCTCCTCATCGACGTATGGTGTGACAGACCAGCTGCATTTTTCTGTGAGAAGAGTCCAGGTTATCCTGTCGCCTGTCGTGTTTTACCTGAAAATGCACAATACAATATTAATCAATAATAATCAATGTGTGACCAATTTTAATTGTCTAACATTGATTTATAAAGCTGTTTTTAATTGCTGAAGAAGAATCTATAAAAAATAGGATTAATATTAATTACTCTACATTTTTA
The DNA here is from genome assembly GCA_914767755.1 of Agrochola circellaris. Classification (NCBI taxonomy): domain Eukaryota; kingdom Metazoa; phylum Arthropoda; class Insecta; order Lepidoptera; family Noctuidae; genus Agrochola; species Agrochola circellaris. The sequence continues at coordinate 14,288,479 of OU611863.1, read as the reverse complement.
TTTTAATGTAGAAATATTCATTTTATATCAATATTGCTACATATTATAAGCAGAAAAAGGGCAAATTTTACGAATAAAAATACTATAAGTATACCTTTTAAGAGCATAAATTACGAAGAAATAACTTATTCTCTTATGAGTTGTAAAATCTTCTTGAGTTACGAGCCAATAGTAGTAATCTGCTAACATTTTAGCATTGCATCTCCCTTGGAAACGTTATTTTATCTTTTAATATCGTGATGAAAGCAATCATCTTGTTCATCACCCACCATTTCAAGATTATGGGAGAAATGAATGCAAAATGTGTTTTTTTTAAAGTCAATCTGCAGCCCATCGTATTATATTTTTAAATTAACGTAAATAAGCTTGTTTGACTTTATAACAGTTGGGACCTTTTTTGAGATTTAATGATATATTTTCCACAAACATAACAAAACTTATTTGGGTAAACATTTTTCTCCAAATGTTTTCAAAAAATTCTAATTCTTTACAAAACGGCTACTAAATTATAAAACACCAATTGTATCTATTGATTTAAAGCTACATATCACTGCTCATTTTAGTATATGTATAATAGTATAATCAGTTTATACACTGCTTATACTATTATACTATGTTCCCACTGCTGGGAAATCGGCCTCCTCTCTTCGAGAGGGAGTGGGCTGTAATCTACCACTGGGCCCAGTACGGGTTGGTACCTAGATGTCACAAATCTACGATTTTTTGGTTCTAAGACATGCCGGTTGCCTCACGATGTTAATAAATGAGTAAAATGTATGATTATAGCAATAAAAGTCTACTAAATGTTTTAAATTCTTCTTATTTTATTATTACCTTGATTTTGCATTTTATTACCAGAATACTATCAGGGTGTTGTCTCATTAATATAAAAATAGTTCAAACGTAATAGTCTCTTAAAACAAGAAAGCCACAACTATGGCAAGTACTTACGTTCCTTTTTTTCTTAACGTTGGATCTTGTATCTAAAATATTCTTCATTAAATTATGTTTTTCTTTTTCCCATGACAAATGGGAATAAGAAATACTCCCACTACAATACTACATTTCATAAGGAAAATATAAATACTTTTATGGATGTAAATTGAAATAACTGGTACCTACAGCAACAAATTTAAAAAAAAAGGCCGCACGCACTTCGGGCACGAATCGTATTAGTAAGACTTCGGACGTAAACGTACGACCATGGTCGTACGAATTGAGTGCACATACTGAATACGTTTTTCTCCGTCAAATAGGTAATATTCCGGTGATATCGCATAGAACACACGAAAAATCACAACAAGTTCGGATTGTTTTCTGACGTCAGAACTATACGTACGTATGGTACGTCTAATTCGCACCCAGTTTGCGCGCTCCCTTTGCACTTGGAAGGTCGGGAGCATTCGTACATATTCGTGCGAGTGAAATTCGTACGAAATCGCATCCAAAGTGCGCGCGGTCTAATAGCTTGTCGAAGATTGATCAAACCCATAGTCGTCCTATCACTACTATTTAGTTTGAATTTTTTTTTGTAGTATAAAACGTTTTCAATTTCGATGCAAGGATTATTTGATAGTTTTAAAATATGACTATATTAGCGGTCAGCCCCCTAGTACCTACTTCTGCGCCACACCGCATGGGTTGTATCTTTTTTTGTGTTGCTCGCTGTCATATTGTTTTTTATTGTTCGCAGCTAAGTTATTGGTGGTCGTCCACGGCCTCTCTTTCCGCATTAGGCTTGTCAATGTTTTCATTTATTTGGCGTTTTGTCGTCTCCACATTGTACCTCAATTCTGCCCTCGTAGTAGCAAATGCAGTAATCGACATTTTTTAGATTTTCTGTTTTTGTCAAAAATAACATCTGGAGACTTTAAGCTACACGTAGTTTTTTTTTTTTTTTTTGTTTGGCTAGAACATGGTGAAATAATAAGGATAAATGCAGCATTTCGCGTGAAATTCTCTGATATTGTTAGTATGAATGCAGCAATGAGCATACACCAGATTAAAACGCAGTAATCACGTATTTAGTACCAAGTTATAATGCAGTATTCATCTAAATACTGCATTATAACTTGGTACTTACTGCATTATAACTTAGTAAGAAACGGTTCTGAAACTATTTAAATAAAATATTTAGAACCAGGACACACTTATATGTCGGCTGACAGCTTTCACCACCAAGAAAACCAATTACAAAAAGCAGGAAAGGTGTATGATTTTTCTGATTTTTTGATTTCGTGCAGTTAGCTAATTCAGGGAAAGTCACAGTAAAAGCTATGGAAGTTTCTGACTTCTGCAAATAATTATGGATCATTCATCTCAACATAGACTTAAAAAGAGCACAAACAGACTATATTTAAAAAATATTGTTATTGTGGAGGTACACAGAAATAAAATGAACTTGTTTGTGAAGACAGAGTAAGATGGAATATTACACGGAATTGAGTTCCTAAAGGTTAAATACTTAAAGTCATTGTCAATTCCTGATCCCTTCAAAAAGGATCTTCCAAGGGGTTTAACAGAAGCAAGAAAATCTATATCTATCGTATTCTTTCTACAGTGTCCAAAATAATACCACAAAACAGATTACCGTTTTGGCAAAACCTCCACGTCAATGATCCTTCGACTGATCTTGTGAAGAGTTTTGAAGTAGAAGAATGTGATGAAACATGAAACAAGGCTTTGAGATTTAATTTTAATTAATTACTACTAAAAGACTATTACAGTGCCATTATTTAAATATTCTTTTCCGTTTAAAGAATTTAAGGCGAAAGCGAATGAAGAATGATCTCATTTATTCTATGTTACTAAATCACATGTAATAAACATGATGATAATTTTGTTCATATAATAGGTATTGCTGAATATATATTTTCTATCATTTTAGTTATGCGCTATACCCAGTACAATTATATTTTATAAAGTTCCCTATGTCCCAACAAAGACTGATTAAATTATAAAATAAAAAGATTTTCAGAATTTAATCATGTTTTTCCTTTTTTTTTCTCGATAATTATAATGTTTAAAAACTTGTTTTTACACTGCATTGTGCCTTTTATTATACATATATTCAGGAAATAACTTTGCTAGTGCTTAGTGCAGTCAATTTATTTCCTAGATACAAATGCAGTAACAAACACGAGTACTGCACTTCACTTCACTACTTTGATGTATTACCAATAGAGACACAAGGTATAAGTGCAGTATTCGAGTTTCTAAAGACCTACATAAGAAAAATTAACTTCAAAACTAAACTAAACAATACTTTGTATTTTTATGTACCTTTTCCGTAACAAAACATATGAGTTTTATATCAGTTAAAGTAGAGATAAAAAAAAACACTTTACCGCGTTTTTCTCGAAACCGTCATTTTGCAAGTACTGCATTACGAGGGCAGAATTGGGAACCACTGACTCAAAGAATCATGTCTGAAAATAATCATATTCGCAGACATATGACTCAATTATCAAACTGGCGATGAATATAAATAATAGTTGTAATAATTGCATCGCTATCATTTGCATTTCAGTCTTTACAAAATGAAGTCGTGTTTTAAATATGTTGTGTTACTATTCTTTCTGCATTTTATTGGTAAGATATTTTAATTTGTGGTTGAGAGGTTGAATCGACCCATTTAATTTTAACTATTATTTGATCAAAATGCCGTTTATCATATTTTTTTTATTTTTATTGTTGTACTTGTATTTTAGAGGGATCATTCAGGTGTGACTATAAATATAGTACCAAAGCCCAAGCATGGTTCAAACCCTTTGTTGTACCAGCGACTTGGTTCGATGCGCGACTGCGATGCTCATTGGAAGGTAAGTTACTTATTTTGTAAAATCTTATGTCATGAGAAATGAAAAGTACAAATAAAGGTTGGTCGAGTAATCGCCAGCGTGATTACTGAACGCGGGGTCATGGGTACATTACTACCCGGGTGTCACCACTGTGTGGATCGCCCGGAGGACACGGTGGAGCATACGGTGGAGGTCTGCCCAGCTTGGGCGGAGCACCGCCGTGTCCTCACGGAGGCGATCGGCGGCGGCGATCTCTCGCGTCCGGCCCTGGTTCAGGCCATGGTCCGGAGCGAGAGTGCATGGGAGGCCGTCACCTCCTTTTGCGAAGCAGTAATGCTCGCGAAGGAGGAGGCGGAGCGCGCGAGGGACAGGCAAAATGCGCCCCCTCGCGCCCCTAGTCGCCGCAGGAGACGCCCCGGGCGTCGGGAGTCGCGAGCCGACTTCCGGCCACCGTAGGCGCGGGCTTGCGGACGGTGAGCAATGGGTAGCTCGCCGTCCGATAGGGACCAGGCCCGGGTCGACGGCGCGTTGTGTTCCACGCGCGCCTCAAAGAGATGTCAGCACCAACTGACGGGGTCCGGAAGGGCCAATGCCTGCCGGGGTTGCGGGTTTGTCTGAAAGGGATATCGCGACCTCGGCACACAGGCAACGGAAGGAACACGGGTGAGTTTTAGTCAGTAAAAGTCTGACACGCCCTCCCGCTCCACCCAGAGCGGGAGAAGTTATTTGATAATTTCCCATCCTAAAAAAAAAAAAAAAAAAAAATGGGTACATTGCTAAGTTCGAGTAAAGTGTTTTTTCATTTGTCTATCAGAAATTATTCAATAGCAGTCTCACCTTCAATTACATTTGACTTTTACAAGTGCCAAGTATACACAACTGCCTACCCCCTCGAGAGTTATAGGCGTGATATAATTTTTGTTTTCATCAGGTGCTGTTCTAGCGTCCCCAACCACACCAGAAATACAAGCTGAAATGAGGAACATCATAAATAACTCCAATCCGGAATATATTTTTTTTACCGGGATTCATGCGACTGTCTCTCAAGGAGATTATTATACTATTGAAGGTTAGTCAATTATTAAAGAATATAATATTACTAACAATGAAACAATCACGAATATGTTCCATAATAATAACAGATCATTATCATCTTTCATCATCATATCATCTTCTGCCCTTGACCGATGTAACTTGGGGCCGGCGGGAATACTAATATACTAATTACTATTACTAATTAATAATCCATACTAAAATATTATAAATTCGGAAGTAAGTCTGTCTGTCTGTATGTAACCTTTTCACGCATAAGTAGGGTTGCCAACCATACTTTATAATAACGTATCCTACTTTATTTTTCTCCATTATACGTTATACTTTTGAATTTAAAAAAAGTATCTAAAATACGTTATTTTGACTAAGCGCGGAATGGAATGGAGCGGAGTATTCTTGATACTGAGATTTAACAACGAATGTCGCTCGAATGTTGCTCGAATGGATTTGGAACGTAACGCAAGTGCACATGTGTGTATTTCTGCGTTTCTGAATGTCAAACTGGCACTTACAACTTACTGACAAACAAGAGGCACTCAATGTTGCTTAATTTGGCGGGGTAATATGTTAAATTGTGAAAATTAACACAATGTCATTGAAACTTGGCTTGCAAAGACAAGGTATATTTTTAATACAACAATTAAATGTTTGAAAGGGAGCCGTGTAACATTTTAGATATATAATACATAAAATATAATACATATTTTAGTATTATGGACAATCTCAAGAAATAATTAGTAGAAAGAAAACATGATAGCTTCTATGGATATGACACAAAAAAATGGTTAAAGAGCATTGAACAGTTATCTCAACACTTTACAATAAAATTGTCAGAAATTATTCACAATTTCATGACAAGTCTACTACGGTCTAGTCTAGTCATTACTTAGAAATATGTTTTGATTTTAACCAGCAGAGTAACTGGCTGTCAATACTAAATAGCACACCTTTGAAAGAAATAATTCAATTTGATCATTTTGAAAATATAATTGAAGGGCTCAATGTGTTGACAAAATTAAATATTAACATGGATGATTTTTTTATTGAAACCAGAATTATTAAAGAAATAGCAAAGATGTTGGAAGTTTTATAGACAAAAAGAAACTGCAGAAAAATGGCAATATGTTTTGAAAAGTTCATCTGATGATCTGGGTAATATTAAAAAAATTGTAGCCTTTCTCCTTTCTGTTCCTGCCACATCAGCTTTCACCGAAAGGTTTTTCTCGGTGATGATGATGAATGCAAAAGTGGCGGGAAGAGAAGAACCGAGTGACCTAAAATTTAATTTAAAATGAGTTACTTACTCATTTATTTTAATATCAATTTAGACTGAGAAATCACACGAAAAAATTAGAGAACGATAAAAAATTATTACAATCTGCTAACAGTTCCCAAAAATATGTTTTCAAAGATTTAATTAAATAAATTATGAAAATACTTTATTTTGTTTGCAAATACTTTTTTTATATTCGTCAGAGAGGAAAATTCGTTATTTTCCTTAATAAAAGTTGGCAACCCTACGCATAAGCCACGGAACGGATTTCGGAAGACTAAAATACCTACTCATACAGATTTACAAATTACAGGTACGCCACTCTCGAAAATACCAGTATCTTGGGCTAAAAATGAGCCAGATAATAAGGACAATAAAGAAAGCTGTATCACTTTTAATGGTAATGGAGAATTAGCAGATCATCGTTGTGATGAGGCTCGCCCTTACATCTGTTATCGCTCCGAGAGCTTTCAAGTAGAAGTCAGTGAATGCGGGACTGTTGATCCAGGTAAATATTTTTGGAGGGATGGGCTGATAGTCTTTTGAACTTGATAAATATAAATATTATTGATAAATAGTAACTAGTGCAGAATATAATAAAACAAAGTCTCTTTTATTGTGTACACCTTTGCTTTCTGCAATAACGCAAACAAAATATTATTATATGTTTATAACATTTTCTTTTCAGAATACAATTTGGACAAAAGAACGAACAAATGCTACAAGTTTCATACAACTCCACGAAATTACTCTCGAGCCTTCCTCGCATGTTCAGCTGACGGCGGCCATCTTGCTATTATAAACAGTGATACCGAAGCCACAGTGCTGAAAGAACTCTTCGCCAAATATCCAGATTCGAAGTTGGTAGGAACTTTCCGGAAAGATTTAGCTTTTATCGGTTTTTACGATTGGGGCGAAAATTGGGATTGGAGGACTGTTCATGGTAATTTTTATTCTCTTCTTTACATTATGAGTACAGTAAAAGTACTTTTTATTATGTCGCAGAAGGTGTCAAAACTAGAGTATTCTCAATACTCAATACTCAATTCTTTATTGCATTCCACAATGTAGGCTTAGGTGGTAAACATTTATTTGGTAGGTAACAATCATGGACCCTGTCGGGCACAGCAAAAGATATAATAAATAAATGTGGAGAGGACTTATCATTATTACAATACAACTTATTCTAAAAACATCGACATAACATTAACATTAGAATTAAAATTGCAAAAGACTTTATTTTTCAAGTTTTAGTGATTTATCACTTAAATATTCATCGACACTATAGTAAAATTTTTTTAGTAATAACTGTTTTAATTTATTTACGAATAAATGTAGTTTTTTTTCTTTTCTTATTGTTTCTGGTAGCACATTATATGTTTTTACTGACATTACCAGAGGACTTGTAGAATGTATTTTTAAGCGGGATGATGGTAGGTTGAGTCGTGTTTTGTGTCTGAGTGTGTATCTTGTTTGTATGTCTTCTCGTTTAGTGTAAAAGTCTTGGTGTTTGTGAGCAAATTTGCATATTTCAAGTATGTACATACAAGGCAGAGGTAAGATATTTTGTTCTTTAAAATGGGGTTTGCAGCTATCTGTCTGTTGTATATTTACCAGGATACGGATAAGTTTCTTTTGAACGGTGAATAGTGTTGGGGCATCTGTACTGTATCCCCACATAATGATGCCGTAGCTAAGCCATGCATAAGCATAAGCGTAGTACATAACCAGAGCAGTCTGTAAATTTGTGGTTTTTTTAACTTCCCGGAAAGCATATAAAAATTTTGATAGTTTTGATTTTATGTTTTGTATGTGTAACTTCCAATTTATATTTTTGTCTATGGTTATGCCTAATAGTTTGAATTCATTAACTGTTTCTATTATATGGTTATTGAAGGAAAAGAGTACATTTAAAGGAGTTTTTTGGTGGGGGTGGAAAGTTATGAGTTTAGTCTTTTGGAAGTTTATTTCAAGGTTGTGTTCATTCATCCAGGTTATTATTTTCCCGAGAATTTCATTAAGGGTACTGTTTAAGTTCGTATTGTCATTGTCACTTTTCTCCTCGGAAATAAAAGTGTCTTCGTCTTAAAAGTTCTTGAATCCCTCTCCGCATTCTGCATTCAATTTAGTGCCCGTGACATAAGACACTGCTTTATCCTCCTTACCAATAATCTGCTACATATTATTCCCTTTTCAGGCCAAACATTAACAGAAGCGGGATTCAGCAAATTTTCTGCTGGGGAGCCAAACAATGCAGCACCAGGTCAACCCTGTGGTGGGATATTCCGTTCGGGCCTCCTCATCGACGTGTGGTGTGACAGACCAGCTGCATTTTTCTGTGAGAAGAGTCCAGGTTATCCTGTCGCCTGTCGTGTTTTACCTGAAAATGCACAATACAATATTAATCAATAATAATCAATGTGTGACCAATTTTAATTTTCTAACATTGATTTATAAAGCCGTTTTTAATCGCTGAAGAAGAATCTATAAAAAATAGGATTAATATTAGTTACTCTACATTTTTATGTTAATGTAGAAATATTCATTTTATATCAATATTGCTACATATTATAAGCTGAAAAAGAGCAAATTTTACGAATAAAAATACTATGAGTATATATACCTTTTAAGAGCATAAATTACGAAGAAATAACTTATTCTCTTATCAGTTGTAAAATCTTCTTGAGTTACGAGCCAATAGTAGTAATCTGCTAACATTTTAGCATTGCATCTCCCTTGGAAACGTTATTTTATCTTTTTAATATCGTGATGAAAGCAATCATCTTGTTCATCACCCACCATTCCAAGATTATGGGAGAAATGAATGCAAAATATGTTTTTTTTAAAGTCAATCTGCATCCCATCGTATTATATTTTTAAAGTAACGTAAATAAGCTTGTTTGACCTCATAACAGTTGGGACCTTTTTTGAGATTTAATGATATATTTTCCACAAACATAACAAAACTTATTTGGGTAAACATTTTTATCCAAATGTTTAAAAAAAAATCTAATTCTTTACAAAACGGCTACTAAATTATAAAACACCAATTGTATCTATTGATTTAAAGCTACTTATCACTGCTCATTTTAGTGTATGTATAATAGTATAATCAGTTTACACTGATTGTACTATTATACTTATATTATTCAAAATCAAATTTATTTATTTACAGATCATACAATCCAATATGTTAGTAAGTTACATACACATCTTAAACACTAGTGTTAGTACCTACATAATAATAATATTGGGCAAATTTTGGTCATAATTACTAGCAATGTCAAAACCATCAATATTAATGTCAAAATCACAATTATAATGTCATAATCATCATTAATAATAATGTCAAAATCATCATCAATAATAACAATGTCAAAATCATAACTATAATGTCAAAATCACGATCAATAATGTCAAAATCACTAACAAGACAATAACCACCCAAGCAATAATTAACAAAGCATTACTTCAAGGCACGATTTGAAGGTAATACCTGTGTGCTGGTCCAGTGCCTGAGTGTTATACCCTCCATCCTATCAGCCACAGTCATTAAGAGGCTGTTGGCGCTGCCTTATACTATGTATGTTCCCACTGCTGGGAAATCGGCCTCCTCTCTTCGAGAGGGAGTGGGCTGTAATCTACCACTGTGCTGAGTACGGGTTGGTACCTAGATGTCACAAATCTACGATTTTTTGGTTCTAAGACATGCCGGTTGCCTCACGATGTTTTCCTTCACCGTTTTGAAAGCAGTGGTGATGAAATTATTAGTACAAAGTAAAGCGCCAGATTCGGTTCGAACTCACGACCTACAACTCATAAAACGGGGCGGTTACTACTGGGCCACCACTGCTCAGTATCAAAACAAAACATTAATTAAACAAACTAATATTTTATTTAAACCTTCCTGAAGAGGGGTAGAGATAAAAATAGTTTTCGCGCTACACCTTAGAATCGTGACGTGATGTATACCCATGATACAAGGCGTGTTTGATAATAATGTAACAAATTATTCAAAACAGGTAACATTATTCATCGTGTTACATAGTTAATAAATGAGTAAAATGTATGATTATAGCAATAAAAGTCTACTGAATGTTTTAAATTCTTCTTATTTTATTATTACCTTGATTTTCGACAAATATTAAGTCATGCAAGCCGATACCGAGTGGAACTTCCATCTGAGTAACAACCATGACGAAATCAGTAATATTGATGTTACACTCATATTATTTAAATCCACTAGAAAAATTACTTTAATAGAGAGCTGTTGAAAGGAAAACTTCCTTAGTCATTGAAGCGAAAAATCTTAGACACATGCATTACTCACTATAAGGAGCCTTGACACAGCCAAAAGGCGTCGCGGCAACCCCCTAAAAAGATGGCGGGAAGAGCTGTATAAATAATAAATTATTTTATTTCTGTAAGAAGGTTTGTGCAATCACTTTAACACGTCAATCATATTTTAAAAACTATAAGATGTCCGCGTTTATCGTCTGACTATTCTGAAAAGAAAGGCCGAAACAAACTCAGAGGTCAAAGTCTCTTTTTAAAGTCCAGACATAATCTTAGTCAGATCTTGTGAAAACCATCTAGATTGGTGTCTGAAATGGTCTTTTGATGAAATAACCATACTGATTGAGTGGACCTGTACAGTCAGTGCACGCATTTGTCACTAATCGTGCAGCTCAACTCAGAACTTGTGGAGCTCAACGATTTGTCGAATAATACCAAAGAAAGGGCATTTGAGTACTAAAGCCGCATAAATGACTCATACAGACACAACTGATACTACAGACAGACCATGATTAATACTAAGTGAGAAAAAAAATACCATGACCCCACATTATCTTCACATTCAAAATAATAAAAATAATATAATACTTTACACGAGGCCTGGAGAAGAGGCCTTTGCCCAGCATTGGGATAATGCAGTCTAGCATTTTTTCTAAGTTTCCTCTATTAGCTTATCTAAAGTTTTACACTTAGGACTACAAAGGGCCAAGGTTGAACATATCAATGATTGATGTTATTAGAAAATAGTATGAACGCAAAAACAGCCTTGTAGAATGTTCATAGCAAGTATTTGCCTGAAACATATTTCGTCAGTAAACGTTTGACATAGTGATGTGCCATTTGTGTCTGTGTATCTTTTTATAGTTTAGTTAGATGGCTTTTAGATAGCATGTGCCTTGATATATTTTATCATTCTATATATATACTAGCGACCCACTCCTGATTCACACGGGTGTATTATACTGATGCACATGTCAACATCCCAATGTTCATACTACTTGTAATGGTTTTTAGTCAGCGCACGCCACGTAAGCGCTCAAAAAGGGTCCTTTTTAGCGACTTGACAAAACGTCAAGTTTCAGTACTACGTTAAATATAAAAGAATCATATTTAAACACAGTAAGGAGCAAAGCTTTTGTGTTATAAATATGGATTTTACTTCAGTATCTATTATAAATTTCCTGTGTCAGTGGCTTTCAAACACGCTATGTGTTTAAATATCAGATTATTGTACTTGTATTATTTATTTTGCCTGTGGATTATCTAAGGACATCCACGTCAAATTTTAATCAACTTTTGAGTTAGATTATCTTCCTGTTATGAAACATTTTTTCATTTGTCGATAATAAAATTTCAAATATATTTTGTGTTACCATATTTGGAAACCAATGACTGAACAGGATATACTTATATCCGCTGATTAAAAAAAACTGAAATCACGTATCTATTATTTATACTCGTTAAAACAATTGTTTCACCATACATTAATATCAGGCATCACAAAATGAAGTATTGTTTTAAATATATTGTGTTACTATTCTGCTTAACTTTTATTGGTAAGATTTTTGAATTTATAAAGTGATTCAAGGATTCGACTTTACTAAATTAGTTAACTATAACGATAATTAAAAAATAACAAAGTCTAAAGATCTTTAAAGTTTTCTTTGTCCTCGGAATCCTAAAGTACCAAGATGTTATGCAAACATTAAGAGATCATATCCAACAGTTTGCTTAGTGTGGTGTTTGCTTAAATCTAATCCAGCATTAGATTTGATTTGAGTTAATTTTCGATCAGAGTCATTTGTTTGTATTTTTTTTTCTTGTAATTTTAGAAGGATCGTTCAGATATGACTACAAATACAGTTCATCAGCCAAAGGATGGTTCAAACACTTTGTTGTACCAGCGACTTGGTTCGATGCTCGGCTACGATGTGCACTGGAAGGTAGGAACTTTTATATCCAGAAGCGACTGACTTTGAAGTAATTTTAGTGCCATTTATTAATTTTTTAAGGTTTGCGAAGGAAGACTTGCCTCATGTTGGTTATGATTGCCTTGTTAATCTTTGTCCAAAAAGAGTGGCTACTGGACATGGGTGTTCGGTTCGATTGGACAGGAAGGGAAAGAAGTTATTGAATTGTCTGTTCTCCAAAGCAGCCCAGTGTCTGGATTTCCGGTTACAGTTGGAGAGTTAACATTTACTAAGCATAAATCCAGACAATCATTCTGTCTAGACTTTTCCCAACTATGTTAGAGTCGGCTTTCAGTCTCATCAGACAACTGCACAATATGCAACTGAATACCATGGAGCGACTGCCTATACGACCTCCACAACCCAGTAACTGGGTAAAATGACACCCCTTGGTAAGACTGGTTGACAGACTTTTGGACTTCTTCTTCCGACTGTCAAAAATCCACGAATGACAGCCGGGACCAACGGTTTAACGTGCTTTCCGAGGCACGCAGTAGTCTCTGTATGTAAAGATGGTCACCCATCCACGGACCAACCCCGGTAAGCGTAGCTTAACCTGGTGAATTGACTTGTGCGACTGTTATGACTAAGCCACGAGCTTCTCTAAGCGAAAATCCCGATCAAAATTCAAAATTCAAAATTCAAAATATTTTTATTTCACATAAACCTACAAGGGCACTTATGAAACGTCAGAAGCTAGGTGCACGGTTCCAATTGGTCGTTTCCTATGGAGAAGAGCCGGCAAGAAACTCCACGGTTACTCTTTTAAAAGTAAATGGTTTTTACAATGATTCCAAGTTACAGTGTTAAAAGGTATGAGAGGACAGTGTAGGCCCATCAACAAGTACCAGGTACTTAGAAAAAAATTAAATGGTCCACCGATCTACAGTCTGTTAAGTCTACAACGTTCTCTCATTCACAAAATTTAAAAGAAAATAAGCTATATAAAAGACAAATGAAATTCCTAAATAAAATAAAAACCTATTTAAACCAAATGATAATGGTTGCCATTACTGCTGTAATAAATCAAATTTAATATATTGTAAATATACAATGTCAAATAATACAAAGATTATGTCATTTGTAAATTAAAATAAAATAAAAAAGTAAATTAAAATAATTATCGTAATTTGGGAGCAGTTAATAGACATTTACATAGTTATGCCGTTAATGAGGCACCAGGGAAGCCACATGTGCAGAAGTAATTATTGCCAAACTTCCTTGTCTTCAACGTAGTCTTTAATCTTATAATATGCTTTTTTGATAAGGACACGTTTGATGTGGGCTTTGAACTTTCCATCGCTAAGTTCTGTAACTGACTTTGGCAACTTGTTATAAAAGCGAATACTGTTTATAAGAAATGACTTACTAGTTTTGGTTAATCTAAATTTGGGTATCACAATTTCATGTTTACTACGTGTATTTATATTATGGAAATCGCTTCTTATTTTGAAAAGTCCTAAGTTTTTGCGAACATACAAAATACTTTCTAAAATATAAAGAGAAGGCTGAGTAAGTATATCAATTTCTTTGAATTTATCTCTAAGCGACTCACGAGGAGCCATTTTATAGATCGCGCGAATTGCCCTCTTTTGTAAGATGAAAACTGAATCTACATCAGCTGCCGATCCCCACAGCAGAACGCCATAAGACATAATACTGTGGAAATAAGCAAAGTATACTAACCTAGCTGTGGCTACATCAGTCAACTGCCTTATTTTTCTTACTGCATATGCAGCTGAACTTAATCTACCTGAAAGAGCTCTAATGTGGGCGCCCCATTGCAATCTCGAATCTAAAGTAATTCCTAGAAATACAGTTTCCGTAATAGCATCTAGTTTCTTGCCGTCAAGTTTTAAATTTAGACCTGCTTGAGGTACATTTGGTAATGAGAACTTAAGGCATTTAGTTTTGTTCGCATTAAGTAAAAGATTATTAGCTGCGAACCATTTCGAAAGAACTGCTAGACTATTGTTGACATGTAAGACATCCGTATCTTTTCTATCTATTTTAAAAATAAGAGAAGTGTCATCAGCGAATAGAATTATATCTGATAAGTTGGCCATCATGTAAGGAAGGTCATTAATATAGACTAGAAATAGGAAAGGGCCAAGAATTGATCCTTGAGGCACGCCCATCTTAACTAGAGACCCCGAGGACGTCGCCCCGTTAACGTTTACTTTTTGCTGCCTGTTCGACAGATAGGAAAGAACAAGATCAGCAGCTTGTCCACGAATTCCGTAGTGGTGTAATTTACAGATCAGTGTTTTGTGGTCAACGCAGTCAAACGCTTTTGAGAGGTCACAGAAAATGCCAATTGCGTCCTGGGAATTCTCCCAGGATTCCAAAATGTGACTTATGAGTTTTACTCCTGCGTCAGTCGTGGACCTACCTTTCGTGAAACCAAACTGGTGACCATGTAAAATCCCATTTGAATTAAAATGTGACAACATCTGGTCTAGCATGACTTTTTCATAGATTTTACTCAATGCTGGTAGCACAGATATAGGTCTATAATTAGAGGGATCACTCTTACTACCTGATTTGAAGATTGGTACTACTTTACTATGTTTCATTAAATCAGGAAACGTACCGCTATCTAAACATTGATTAAATATGCCTGTTAGGGCAGGGGCAATTGTGTCAATGATATCTCCAAGAACCTTAACGGAAATCCCCCATAAGTCTTCAGTGTTTTTTATGTTAAGACTTTTGAATGCTTTTTTAATTGTGACAATAGAAATGGGCTCAAAAACAAAACTTGGAATATCCTTACTGAAGTTTTCTTTGAGAAGAGATTCAGCTAATATAGATGATGAGGGGAGACAATTCGTAACCTCTATTGGGATGTTGGTAAAGAAATTTTCTAGTGTCTCAGCAACTTTTAACTTATCTGAAATGGTTTCATTACCAATTTTTAAAGACAATTCACTCTGATCTCGTTGTTTTAGGTTTCCAGTTTCTTTGTTAATTACCTGCCACACAGCTTTTATTTTATTTTTAGAGATACTAATTTTGTTACTTATTAATTTAGATTTAGCTTGGGCGCAGACTCGTTTGAATATCTTAGAATAATTTCTGACATAATTATGAAGGGCTTGATCAGAAGTCAATGATTTCTCGTTGTACAAATTATATAAAATATCTCTGCTTTTTCTAATGCCAGCAGTGGCCCAATCATTAAATTTTGGTTTGGTATTAATTGTTACTCTTTTTACAGGACACGCTTTATTGAATTCATGGCATACTGTAGAAAATAATGTATTGTAGTTTATATTGGGGTCTTGTGAATTAAAACTAGCAGTTGAGAGATTGCTAAGAACATTATTATTAAATTTTTTCAATTTATTTTTAGATCCTGGGTGTATAGTAGATACTTATATCTACATTGTACCAACAATGTTTAAATCCCATGTGATAGCCGGCGAGCCTATTGCCATCAATAGCAATGGCATAATGTGGATATATTGGTATAATATACCTTTGTCTACCTCTTTAAACAATACAGACATTATGTAAATTTTGTCATCAGGTGCTGTATTAGCTTCCCCTACCACACCACAAATAAAAGCTGAAATGACAACCAGCATTAACTCCATTGAAACTCAGCAGCAATATGAAATCTTCACTGGTATTCACGCCACTTTCTCAAAAGGAGCTTATCATACGGTTGAAGGTTTGTAGATTTGTTTGTTTTTTTAAGCCCACATTGTGTTCCACTGCTGGGCAAAAGCCTGCCCACTCTCTCGCTCATAATACCCTTTTTCAATCCTATTTAGAATAACACAGATTTATAAATTACAGGTACACCGCTTTCGAAAATTCCTCAAACTTGGGCGCCAAATGAGCCAGATAATAAGGACAATAAAGAAAGTTGTCTCACTTTGAATAGTAATGGACACTTAGCAGATCTTTCCTGTGAAGAAACTCGTCCTTTTATCTGTTACCGTTCTGCAAGAACTGAAGTAAAAGTCAATGAGTGTGGCACTGTGGATCCAGGTAAATATGGACTAACAAGGTAGTCTACAGAATTTGCTAAAGTAGATTCTACAGCTACAAGTAAATACTTTAACATCTTGTTTTCACACAACGCAGAATTAAATCTTTTTATCAATATAACTGTCGGTTAACAATCTGTCCTGTTGATAACTATAGAAACCTTTTTTTACAAAAGTCCCTATAACCACTATTTTCATCGTTTTTCATTTGCAATGAGTACATTCATTCGCTTTCAGAATACCACTTGGATATGAGAACTAACAAATGCTACAAGTTCCACACAGTTGCACGAAATTTCTCCCGAGCCTTCCTCGCATGTGCAGCAGAAGGCGGCCATCTTGCTATAATAAACAGTGACACCGAAGCTAAAGTACTCAGTGAACTCTTCTCTAAATATCCTGAAAGCAGCATGGTAGGAACAACTTGGAAAGAAGCAGCTCTCATCGGTTTTCACGACTGGAACGAACAAGGCGACTGGAGGACTATTCATGGTACCTAATGTCTATCGTCTTTTATATGTTTTAAGTGATGGGTTTCGGCTGTGCTAGTGGATCTTTGTCAGTTCGGCTGCTCAAACTTGAAATTAAGTAACTCGACTACTGATCATTTTATTTTTTTCTGATTTTGATTCCTTGGTTAAAAGCGCCTAATATTTCAGCGTTGAAATGTAAAAGCCACATAGTCATAGAGACAGCCATGAAAGCATTTAATTTTTCAAGTTTGTGACGATAAAAACTCAGTTAAGTTCAAGTTGACCTCATCCTCATCGCTTTCCATTAGGAGTGATCGAGGTCAAGAGCAGGCAAATTCATCAATAAAAAAAGAAATATTAGATATTGGCAATGTCCCAAACTGCACGCAGTGTTCCATGCACGCCCTTATGGGAGCTAGGCATGGCGGGTTGATACCAGTCGGGGTGCGGCGAATGTGCAAGTATCTAGAAGTAACTGTAGAAGTAACAGTAAAAATGTAGTGGGTAGTTTATTTGTTAAGTCATATGTCTAAGATACTTTGTATATTTTTAGTATACTACTGTTTGTTTTCCCTATAAAAATAAAAATTAATAGATAAAGTAAAAGTAGAGTATTCTCCTTGGAGATAAGGGTGTGCTTCAAGCTCGCCCAAGACGAAGGTCTTAGACGAGCTTGAAGCCCTCGCGGATTCAATATAGCGCCCGTGTCATGAGACATAGCTTTGTCCCCTTGATGAATAATCTGCCGCATATTCCTGTTTCAGGTCAAACTCTAACGGAAGCAGGATACAACAAATTTGCTTCAGGGGAGCCAAACAATGCAGCACCAGGTGAATCCTGTGGAGCGATATTTCGTTCGGGGCTCTTGGACGACATGTGGTGTGATAGAACAGCCGCATTTATCTGTGAGAAGAGTCTAGGTTATACTGTCACTTGTTATTCTTTACCTGAAATTGCACAATACAATTAATCAATAATAATTAATAACGAAAATGTATGGATATACTTAGAAACATGGAGCCGCACTTAAAAATAAAATCGTTAAAAGTCTGTCAAAATAAAATGGAGATACGCATTCTAAACATCAAGTAACGGGACAAAAACAAACTATCAAAAAAGACCTAAAACCAAAGTTACAGATGACACATTACTGACTGTTAAAAAACTTAAATTGAACTGGATAGGCCACAAGATAAGAAACAAGAGACATATATTATGGTCTAAAGATGTCACGACGTGGTACCCTCGGGATGGAAAAAGAAGCAAAGAGAGTCAAAGAATGAGATGGGAGGATAAAGTTATAAAAACGGCAGGATCAACATAGAGAAGAAAAGCCACAAATAGGAAATGATGGCAAACCCTAGGGAAGGCCTTTGCTAAAGGGCAAGCTGATACTAATATTACCGATGTCGATGATTAATAAGAATGAATGAAACCAAATAATGTATACGAGTATTAATATTTTTATTACAATTTGGATAATAATATAATTAACAAATGCATCAAATGTGAATGAACGCAGTAAATAATGTTAAAATTACTGAGGTTAAAACTTGTATTAATGTAAGTAAATCACAATTTGTTTTTTATATGATGGAAATTTAATTGCATGTACACTATGAGAAATAAAGGCTATTTGAATATGAATTTAAAAGTGATTTATTTGACGGCACAGTAAGTACCGCAGTCTAATCTTGTTATGGTTGCATGGTGGCTGTCTTCTGACGACAGAGATATTCTACTCTTTCGGTAACACGTCCACGATGAAGTGCTGTATTCCGGCATAATCCTGATGACATTGAAGCTGCTAAACCACAATGCACATTAGTCGACCGCTTCAAAAATCAACGTAGCCCTGAAGGTGATTTATGCAGTATTTCTTTCAACTTAGTATTATTAAATATTGCAAACACAATCATAATCGTGTAACTAAGTGCTAACACCATGTATTTTCCGTTTTACCTTAGAAATTATTTACTTAATTATTAGTATTTTAGTATTTAAGTAGATTATAACTTAATAAATTAACTAAGTATGTCACTATTATTAAAACTTATGTTAAATATTGTTTAAAGAAATCAGTTGTCCAAATAGTAATTGTAAGAACTCATGCCGCCTGTGATACAGGTTTATCCTAGTACAGGCATCATACTTTGTAATACCTACATTATTTCTAAGATTTATACTGTATTTTACCAATTTTTATTTTTGAATTAATGTTTATGTTTATGTTATGTTATGATGGAAAAAAAAAAGAAAAGAAGGAAAATACGTTTATTTGCGGTAAACATGACGCAAATACTCGTAAATAACACAAAACGAAAAAAAAACAAGTTGGGGGAAAATATACATCCTCGCAAAACGGCCATCGCTCAGCATAATGCTACGACCCTATGCGAGACAGAGCCCCAGCACTGATTTTCAGCGACAACCGGTGTTGACGTTATGACGTCGACCGGTGCAGCATACAATGCATAAATAAGATATAAAAATAAAATAAATCCAAAAAAGGCCGGTCGGCATCAGTGGCAGTTTTATTTGTTGTGAAGTTCTTAGTCTTTTATTACTTAAACCTATAGAACGAATATAATAGGTAAGTAGACTGTCAGACTTAAATGGCACGGTGCGCAAAACACGCAAAATACGCGCTTTGACGTGGAGTTGTGGATACCGGTCCGTATTACCTATTACCTATTCGGTGCATCAAGTGTGTTGTATGCGAGCAACGTACTCGTATTTAGATACGTGCAGCCAGTGAATTATCCGTGCAAATGCAAAGCATCTTGATGGAGAACAAAACAACATGACGTGTTGAACCATTTAGTACCCTTCAAATTGGTTAAGCTAAATGGTGCTGGGACTAGGTTGTTGAGACTGACCATCTCTTGACTGTCTTGGCTTATATTTATTCAGATTTTGAAATAAATGCTTATAGATTGAATAAAAAAGGGGTACATACTCGTACGTTGTTTGTGAGAGATTTGTTTTATTTTCCTATACACTGTTTGATCGCCTTATTTTTATGTGGAATTCTCCCATAAGTTATAAGCATCTGGTAGGCTCACTTCTGATGTTTATAATATCCTAGCCTTTCCACTAGAGATGTGCTAAGCTGCTTAGCGATCGATCCAATAGGATCGTTTGATTTTCATAACATAGTTTGGTTTTATTCTGCTCGAAAAGGGTTAAATTAAACGAAGTACCTACATATAGTTTCGTAGCTTAGTTTCTCTGCTTAGCGACCCCACTCATTCCTGATGGAAAGACTGCGTAATTCTTGGGTTTAAAAAATATAGGTAGAGTCCATAGTTCTCACCACAGTCTTGGTACATTTTAAGCTGGTTCCAGCCGCTGCCGGACCTAGTGGCAAGTTGTGCCACAACATTTAGTTATTTGTGTTACTAAATCGAATCAATCGCTACTAGGTTAGACCAATTGTTATTTAAATCAAAATTCGATACTGAACTGTATTCTGCCAGAAATAATTTTGAGACGTGTTCAGAAAAATGCGAAATGAATGGATTACTTTTGTTCATTTAACTCATAAAATGTATCAATTAATAAGTTATTCTAGTGCAAAATCGTCCTTCAACAGAGCATGGAATAAAGTTTAATTTTAGAGCAGCTTTGGAGATTGATGATAAATAACATTTTGAAATGAATTGGAAATAATATTCGACAAAAAGTAACAATTATACTAAGTAAAGTAATTTTTCTTTGCAGGAGTTGTGTAGCAGTCGTTTCAAGACAAGAAGGAATAATTTTTGTTCAATTGTATTTTTGTAGTAATTTGTTTAGAATCTACATTATCATTGTATATTACTTTTTATTTGTATTTACTATAAAGGTGAATTAATACTTTATTGAACACACTAAGCTCTTTAGTTTTTTTTACTAAAATCTTTGTAGATAGTGCTTTGACATTATGAAATATTGTTTCGCCTTCCTGGTTATCAGCGCGTACTAAAATGTATTTTAGATTTGTTGTTTTGAAGTCTAACGAATGAGCTGTTTGGCAGGAAAAGTATTTTTTTTTGTTATAAATTGCGCGTTAAATTAAAATAGAGGAATTCTTTCAAAATCTAGGTCTAATGTGCTATTAAATGCACCATGTTTAGCTTTTGTACATGATTGTTTTGGTTAGGGTATGCATGCATAGGACTGGTCGTGGTCCTATCGTATCTTGCGGGCTTCATTAAAAGTATAAACAAAAGTAATTCTTAAGTAGAGGTTAGTTATAATAACCGTTATTAATTGTCTAGTAGATTTAAATAATATGAGTGTAATATCAATTGCTGATTTCGTCATGGTTGTTACTAAGTGGAAGCAGTGTTGCTCTTACTATGCCAGGGGCCACGGTATCCCTTTTGCACTTTCCCGCGTCTATATGACGGCTGGCGTGACCTTATATGTATTTATTAAAAATTCAAGGTAATAATAAAATAAGAGTAATATAAAACACTTAGTAAACATTTATTGCCATAATTTTACATTTTAATCTTTAATTATTACTGATTAATTGCATTATGCATTTTCAGGTAAAGCACGACACGCGACAGGATAACCTGGGGTCTTCTCACAGATGAATAGGAATGGTTTGTCACACCACAGGTCGTTGAGGAGCCCCGAACGGGTTATTGAACCACAGGATTCGCCTGGCGGTACATTATTTGGCTCTCCTGGAGCAAATTTGCTGAATCCTGCTTCCGTTAATAGTTGGCCTGAAAATGGGATATGCGGCAGATCAAGGGAATAAAGAATTGTCTTATGTCATGAACGTTATATTGAATCCGGAATGCAGACAGGGATTCAAGCACTTTCAAGATGAAGATACCTTTATTCCCGTGCAGAACACTCTAATTTTTACACCGTCTCGTCTACGAGATAATAAAAAGCAATTCGATATTCGAATAAGCTTTTTGTGGCACTAGTTTTCATAAGAATTTTCGTTGAGGTTCAAATCACATCATTGACCAGCAGGTTGTAATGAAATTCAGTACAATAATATTGCCCGGCCAGACCCTAGAGGGCTACATAATAACTTATTTTAGGTTACGTTTGCTAGACATTTAATACAAGTCGTGCAACACTCTGCCCTCTCGCTTATGGGATGTAGGAAAAGTGGGATATTGTGTTCTGCCTACCTACGTTCACATGTTACTTAGGGCTTGCTGATGCAAAACGTTTTTCTGACATTCGTCCTTTACAGTCATCACCTTAGCATTTAATCTATTCATATCATCCCCTACACTCCGACTACAACTCCTCCCTTCATCAATGAAGGGAGGAGTTGTAGTCGGAGTCATCTCAAGATGACGATGATTTAGTTAATTAATCAAATTACCAGCTAGGCCCCAGAGTTTCTCTGAGAGATTTTTTCAAAGATATTGGTATCCTCACAGTGGCATCTCAATTCATTTTCGCCAACATCTTATATATTAGGCAAAATATACATTTATACAGTAAGAACAGTGATTTTCACAATGTTAACACTAGAAATAAGGAAAAACTAAGAGTTCCTTTTCACCGGCTTCATAAGGTTCATAACTCATTTGTTGGGCTTGGTATAACCTTTTATAACAAGTTACCCTCTTCTTTGCTAGATTTGCCTTTTAATGCGTTTAAAACGAAAGTAAAATCCAACCTTTGTTCAAAGGCATACTATTCTATCAACGACTACTTAAATGATAAGAATAGTTGGTCGCTGTGATTAACTCAAGACAATTTTTATGTTCTTTCACCAGAATTAGCTTAGGTTATATGAGTTCATATAATTGTTTATTTTAATTTAATTTTAATTTATTGTTGACATAATCTACTCATTACAATGTTTTTTTTTAATGAGTTGTATTGCAATATGTAACTAGTGACCTCGACAATAGATCATATTGTTTATTGTTATTAGTAATTAACTGTTTATTTATTTTACCTCGATGGTCCTAGTTTATCATTTATAACTTCCAGTTACAGCTTTATGTAAGCGGGCACGCCCTTTATGCCTGGAGGCTTTTATTAAGACGTTAAGTTTTGTTTACGTTTAGTTTTTATTTCTGCCCGAGTATAGTTCTCGATGATTTTGTTTGGTATATTGGCGTGTGCTAGCTAACATATGGATAATAATTTAAATTAGGTTAATTAAGTATGTTGAATACTATTATATAGAGTAATTTTTTTTCTTTCTAACTGAACAGACAGCTGTGCTGCTGGGGAGTTTGTTGCGCCACTTCTTCTTCCCAGCTAACGCACTAGGAAGTGGTGAAGGGTGGGCGTTTTGGGGGACTGTCTTATGTAATTTTGACGTTCGAAAAGTGCTGATTATCAGCCTAGTTTGAATAAATGACTTTTGAATTTTGAATTTTGAAATCTAACAGTCGTTAAATGTCATCCATTTCTACGCACTGAGGTTCCTGTGCCCCATTTTTTTATGAATCTACTAATGACTCCCACACACAAAGCCGGCGGCCATGCCATCGGCACTGAGCACAAAGCCGCACAAATGGTCGTAAAGGAAATGGACGCGCAAAAGCCGGGGGCACGTGACGCTCGGCAAGAGCCGGCGGCCGTGCCACCGGCATTATGTATAGAAGCCATTATAGTTTAAAATATTATGTAATTGGTTGGTAAACAAGGGGCTAACACCCGAATACTGAAACGCCACTCAAAACTTAAGCGTTACTTATGACTCGTTTAAAGCCTTTTGATTGGTTGAAACTAGTTTTAAGTAACGCTTAAGTTTTGAGTGGCGTTTCAGTATTCGGGTGTAAGGGTGTTTAATTTGATTTTATCAAAGCTACTAATTGAATTCTTGTCACTGGAAAATTTGCTTTATATACAATAAAATATTTTTTACTTACAATTTAAAAAAGAGAATAAAAATTACCATGAATAGTCCTCCATTCGCAATTTTCGCCCCAATCTTGAAAACCTATAAAAGCTAAATCTTTCCGAAAATTTCCTACCAACTTCGAATCAGGATATTTGGCGAAGAGTTCAGTTAGTACTGTAGCTTCGGTGTCACTGTTTATAATAGCAAGATGGCCGCCGTCAGCTGAACATGCGAGGAAAGCTCGCGAGAAATTTCGTCGAGTTGTATGAAACTTGTAACATTTGTTAGTTCTTATATCCAAGTTCTATTCTGAAAATAAAATCTTATATAATTACTATGATTCTGTTTGCGTCATTGTAGAAGGCAAAAGTCGTACGCAATAAAATAAACTTTGTCTTATATTATTCTGCACTAACAGCTGAAATTTCAAAAGCATGTCAGCCCATCTGTCCGAATATTTACCTGGATCAGCAGTGCCGCACGCACTGACTCCTACTTGAAGGCTCTCGGAGCGGGAACAGATGTAAGGGCGAGGCTCATCACAGCGATGATCTGCTAATTCTCCAATACCATTAAAAGTAATACAGCTTTCTTTATTGTCTTTATTATCTGGCTCATTTTTAGCCCAAGACACTGGAATTTCCGAGAGCGGTGTACCTGTAATTGCATTGACATAATTATTGTGTTATATTTAACATTTCAATTTCAAGAAAAATTATAATATAAATACGCATTATTTCACTTGTTTAATTCTTAGTAATATCTTGTTCTTTAATAATTGACTAACCTTCAACAGTATAATAATCTCCCTGAGAGACAGTGGCATGAATCCCGGTAAAAAATGTATATTCCGGATTGGAGTTATTTATGATGTTTCTCATTTCAGCTTGTATTTCTGGTGTGGTTGGGGACGCTAGAACAGCACCTGATGACAACAAAAAAATAACTTTACGCCTATGATTCTCGAAGAGTCCAAATCAAATGTAATTGGAGGTAGGACTGCTATTGAATAGTTTCTCTATCAGAAATTGGCATTGACATTGACATTGTTGGCACAGATTATTCGCCGTGCCTTGGAGTCGAACCGTCGCTCGAGCCCAGTCTCCTGTCCCTCGCACGCTCTCTGCGCTCAACGCTCTCTTGGACGCTAAGCCTCACTGTGATGTGTTCGCGGATGAATGGGAGAAGATCTTGTCAACATGTCTGGAGTATTGTGAGATGAGCGTATGACTGTCGAGTAGCTGTATTCTTATGTTTTTTTTTTTTTTTTTGTACTAATATAGTGTGTTGTGTCTTTAACTAATGTAATTGGCCTTTGGCCGTTTTATGTTAAAGTAAAAAATAAATAAATAAATTGGTATGTAGCCAAGACCCCACATTCAGCAATCACGCATGCGATCACTCGACCAAGCATTTTTTTTTGCACTTTTCATTTCTCCTGACGTAAGATTTTACAAAATAAGTAACTTACCTTCCAGTGAACATCGCAATCGGGCATCGAACCAAGTCGCTGGTACAATAAAGAATTTGAACCATGCTTGGGCTTTTGCACTGTATTTATAGTCACACCTGAATGATCCCTCTAAAATATAAGCAAAATAATTTAACAAAGTAAAATATAAAAAACAGCATTCTCATCAAATAATATTTAAAATCAAACGGTTCGATTCAACCTCAAACCACAAATTGAAACAGCTTACCAATAAAATGTAGGCAGAATAGTAACACAAAATATTTAAAACAAGACTTCATGTTGTAAGGACTGCATGAAAATGATGTCGATACAATTATTACAACTATTATTTATAGGAATTTCCAATTTGATAATTTAGCCATTGTCTGCAAATATGATTATTTTCAGATATTCTATGAGTCAGTGGTTCCCAATTGTTATGAAACAATATGCAATATTGAGACTACAAAACGCTCATAAATAACAACATTGACAAGCGTAATGCATAGTTGTATTTTAAAACTCTCAAATAATTCCTAACATCGAAATTGAAAACGTGATAAAAAAACAAACTAAATAGTAGTAAAAGCCAAATCGTTTATTTCAAATAGGCCCTTAAAAGAACTTTTGAACATCACAAATTAACAAGAAAATAGAATTGATTCTAGTCGCCCCTTCCAAAAGGTAGTTTCGAATGGAGAAGATTGGGCCAGAAACACCATCGTTACTTTTTTTTAATATTTTTTATACATTAATTATATTATTATATGTGAAGAGCATAGATATAAGAAAGAAGGAGATATGCCCAGTAGTTTAAAATGTATTGAAACCCAATGTCTCCACTAGATCCCCTATATATCGCCACAACTACACATGCAGATCAGTAAACCCAATAAATACGAGGTCGTGCTCAACGTACTACACAATCAATTATAAACCTTATCCCATCAAACACAGCGTGCATTGACCAAACACCGTACAACTCAATCACATGAAAACATCGATCGCTATCGTTGTGCTATGCAAAAGCCATTTATTTTACATATACTTACGCTAGTAATTGACTAAATCGGAAAGTTATCGATTCTCCCATTTATTAATGTAAGTATTAAAATTTTTGGGAGTTCCTGAAAAAATAATAAATTAAAAACGATATACAAAGATGATATAAATAAACAAGACGTAGATAAAAAAAAAAATTAAGTAAATCAAAAAATATCAACATTATGAGAAAATCTAAATGAGTATAAAACAAGCTTTCACATCGATCTACCAATCAGGCTAACTGTTGACAAATTGAAGAATAAACTTGAATAGTTATATAAATTCAAACGACAATCGACATTGTTGTCGATAGCCTAGTGGATAGCCTAGTGGATAGATTAGTGGAGCTGCACAACCACATCACTAACTCGTCACAAGTTACTACGCGATGCACCCGCTTAAAGAAAATATTATCATTTTGTGATTTTTACATTGCTTGTCCAGTTACTTAGCAACATACTTAGGTAGATAAATGCGGCTGTTCTATCACACCACATGTCGCCCAAGAGCCCCGGACGAAATATCGCTCCACAGGATTCACCTGGTGCTGCATTGTTTGGCTCCCCTGAAGCAAATTTGTTGTATCCTGCTTCCGTTAGAGTTTGACCTGAAAAGGGAATATGCGGCAGATTATTCATCAAGGGGACAAAGCTGTGTTTCATGTCACGGGCGCCATATTGAATCCGCGAGGGCTTCAAGCAGCGATCCACGAATGACAGCCGAGACCAACGGCTTAACGTAGTTTCTAAGGCACGGAAGAATCTCGATATGTAAAGATACTACAGACCAACCCCGGCATTCGTAGCTTAACCTGATGGATCAACCCGTGCGGCTGTTATTACTCAGCCACGAGCTCCTCCTAGCTAGTTAATTATAATTAAATATTAGAGCTAGATAATTATAACTTTTAATCTGACTAAATTCATTTATTAATGAAGGGTCCTTTGCCGCGAAGATTGTCACGCATGGTCACTCATCATGTTGTCTGTAGTCTACTGTCAATATAGGTACTGTCTCCAAGGTTATCAATTGGGTCCGTGGCTTAGGCCCCCAGTGGTCGAGGCACCTGTGGCAGACGCCCCTGATTCGACTTTTCACTTTTTCACTTTGTACAGTTAATGAGAAAAGTGTTTCACCATAATAATAAAGTATTTTTCCTTGCTAAACAAAAGTTATCAGTCAAATAGTAGAGACAATAGATCGCCAGTTAATCTTATACACCTTTTTCCCCATAAAAGTATATTTATTATGTACAAACAAACAAAAAATCAAAAAGACTTTACATAAAATTTTTGTTTACTTATATTTGTTTAAGTTGATTATTTTTATGCTTATAAAATTTCAAAATATTTCACTTAAAAAATTTTTGTTACTCTACGAGTACGTTTGTTTTTTAAGCCTGATTATTTTGTTATGTTATTGCTATTGGAACTGACTGTTATAATTAGGTAAAACTATTCTCATTTGTTTAAGGTTTCACAGTTCATTATGTTTAATTATTATTGTTATAAAGATAAAAAGAACATTTCACTATGTAAAAAGTTAGTTGCTCTGCAGTAATTTTTAAGACTGATTATTTAAAATCACTATCTTATTTAATTACGTTTAAGACTGATTATTATAATTAAGTTCTCTTGATTATAAGTGATGAAAACAGTGATTTATATACAATTGTTTTACTAGGTTTCTTATTGAGATAAATAAATAAATAATGAAAAATAACTAAGACTTTCATCAAACATCCAATATAAAAGCATTTCTGTGTTATAAATATAATTATGATTTAATATTATACTTATACTTACAATCAATATACTTACATCTATTATTTTTGTAAAACATTTTTGTGTCTGACAGTACATTTGATCAAAAATTGCTTTGAATTAAATTAATCGAATCGGGGGCGTCGGCCACAGGTGCCTCGACCACTGGGGGCCTAAGCATCAGAACATGTTGTTTCCTCTATTTAAAGAATATTCGTCAAAGTACAAAAACGAACAAAATCTACGTGTTTATTGATACATTCACACTCTAGATTAAAAAATCCAAGAAAAGGTTATCATATATTATGATAACCTTTTCTCTAAGTTTTACATGTTAAGTCACCCTTTTTTTTTTTTTTTGAGGATGGGAAATTATCAAATAACTTCTCCCGCTCTGGGTGGAGCGGGAGGGCGTGTCAGACTTTTACTGACTAAAACCCACCCGTGTTCCTTCCGTTGCCTGTGTGCCGAGGTCGCGATATCCCTTTCAGACAAACCCGCAACCCCGGCAGGCATTGGCCCTTCCGGACCCCGTCAGTTGGTGGTGACATCTCTTTGAGGCGCGCGTGGAACACAACGCGCCGTCGACCCGGGCCTGGTCCCTATCGGACGGCGAGCTAATGTTAAGTCACCCTACGACTATGATCTTGCAAAAAATAATGCGTCATTACAATATTTGTGTACATAGATAATGATACAGGTTGATTGATAGTTGGGGCATGGCAACATGGATTTGGTCTGTCAAGTTATTTATTTTGAATAAACTGACACGAAAATTGAGAGAAGTTCATAAAATGAACTTTTCAAAAAGGAGCTGCCATGATTTATTTTAATTTACTAATTTTTTTTATATATTCAATATATTATATAGCTATAGTCAATATATTATAAAGCTGAAGAGTTTGTTTGTTTGTTTGAACGCGCTAATCTCAGGAACTACTGAGATTAGCGCGCTGTCCGATTTGAAAAATTATTTTAGTGTTACATGGCCCATTTATTGAGGAAGGCTATAGGCTATATATCATCACGCTAAGACTAATAGGAGCGGAGCACCAATGAAGAATGTTTCAAAATCGGGGGTTTTTTTTTCCTATTGAGAGCTTCCGCTGCGTGCGCTGCGTAAACGGTTAAAGTTTCTCAAAAATCATGTATGATAGAATTGTTCCCCTTTAAAAGTTCTAAAAAAAAGTCCGCGACAGCATATGTCTATCTTTTAAGGTTAGCTCACTATAACGTTTTTTATGCTAACCAAATTTCTTCTATCTAAACTAATATTATAAAGCTGAAGAGTTTGTTTGTTTGTTTGAACGCGCTAATCTCAGGAAGTACTAGTACGATTTGAAAAATTATTTTAGTGTTACATGGCCCATTTATTGAGGAAGGCTATAGGCTATATATCATCACGCTAAGACTAATAGGAGCGGAGCACCAATGAAGAATGTTTCAAAATCGGGGGTTTTTTTTTCCTATTGAGAGCTTCCGCTGCGTGCGCTGCGTAAACGGTTAAAGTTTCTCAAAAATCATGTATGATAGAATTGTTCCCCTTTAAAAGTTCTAAAAAAAAGTCCGCGACAGCATATGTCTATCTTTTAAGGTTAGCTCACTATAACGTTTTTTATGCTAACCAAATTTCTTCTATCTAAACTAATATTATAAAGCTGAAGAGTTTGTTTGTTTGTTTGAACGCGCTAATCTCAGGAACTACTGGTACGATTTGAAAAATTATTTTAGTGTTACATGGCCCATTTATTGAGGAAGGCTATAGGCTATATATCATCACGCTAAGACTAATAGGAGCGGAGCACCAATGAAGAATGTTTCAAAATCGGGGGTTTTTTTTCCTATTGAGAGCTTCCGCTGCGTGCGCTGCGTAAACGGTTAAAGTTTCTCAAAAATCATGTATGATAGAATTGTTCCCCTTTAAGTTCTAAAAAAGTCCGCGACAGCATATGTCTATCTTTTAAGGTTAGCTCACTATAACGTTTTTTATGCTAACCAAATTTCTTCTAAAATAATGCATTATTTGCGAAGGTGTTTTTTATAAACATTATTAATCCTTATCCAAATAAATACGTTATTCATCACAAGTATTTAATTTAAAACAAAATTGCCCTGGACATCATTCGATTTAAATGAATATCTTAGGAAATATCGCAGTTTTAAAATAAGGACCCAGTACTTACTCACCTATATAAACGAAGTCGCGGGTTAAAGTTAGCGTTAGCTCAAAGTAACTATTCCACGCGGACGAAGTCGCGGGCGGAAGCTAGTATATTTATATATTCGACTGGTGTAGTAGCTTACCACATCTGAATAATATTTTTTATCTAGTTTGCAACTTTCAAAGTCTGCTGTTTATGCATAAGTATCAATGTGTTATTCCAATTCACAAAATAATAAAATTAAAATAGAATAGAAAATTAATTTACAAAATAATATATTATTTTGTAAATAAATTTTCCAATACTACAATACATTACTTAACTTGCCTAACATGCGTTGGTAGCCTTCAATTTAGATGTAAAACATTTTAAAATCTAGGACCATTTCTGATCCTGAATCACCTCGTATCAGGGCTAGTAAGGTTTCGCAGGATCAGAATTTCTGGAAGCATTTGCTAGAGATCTTTGCCCAGCCAGGCCCAGCTCCGGGACAGTATACTAAACTTTCAAAAACAGATTTGATAATATTATTAGACGTTTATTTAAAAATCACACAATTTTCACTCTGCATTCTTCACTAATTCTTCATCAGATAGAAAACAAGCAGCATCATATTCTGGACTCTTCTCACAAATAAAAGCGTATAGCTTATAACAAAACATATCGTCTAGTACCCCAGAGCGAGTTATCCCACCACAGTGTTGACCTGGTAGTAAATTGTTTGGCTCCCCTTTATCAAATTTGCCGTACCCTGCTTCCGCTAGCGTTTGTCCTAAAAAGGAAAACATATTATGGGAACATGGTTTACATGTTAGATTCACACTAGGCTGACGTATCTTGTCCTGATACATCAGTAGCTTATCAGAAGCGTACCGGAGTTATAATACTTATTATGTATTTAGTATGCAGGCGTGCACACTATTTTGACGTGATGGCACTGACTCCTTCTGACGTGTCCTGGACTACTCGACCAGCGATTTAATGAAGAACTTCAGAGATAGATCATGAACTCTTCAAGTAATGATAGTAATTCAGCTGCGATAACTGGAATACCTTGTTTATACCACTAAACATGAAAAAATTACAAAAAATAAAAACTGACTTAATAAATAATACGTAAATTTGTGAAATACGTAGTTTAGAAAGCTGATGTCTTTGCCTTAAATTTGGTTCCTCTATCCTACATTTTTAAGTTTATTGAATCGTTACTGTCTCATGAATAAACGTCCATCATCTGTCGACGCCCGTCACAGAGGTGGTGCTCGAGCGGTCCACGACACGTTAGAAGACAAAAGGGCCATCACGTCAAAATGAATTGCACGTCTTTATTGAACATGTATTATGTAAAGTTTGATCCTGCACTCGTAGTTAGACTGTCGTGCTTCTGACTACCTTAATAATAGTCAAAGTACTTATATGTTAACGTGGTTTCCGTAGCAAGGAGAGGTCTCAGACTCTCCGTGGGAAGGATAAAAGAGTCGGAGTCATTAGTCTACACCATCACATACAACATATAAAAGACAATACATAATACCATGAATAGTCCTCCAATCCCCATGTTCATTCCAGTCGTGAAAACCAATGAAAGCTAAGTTTCTCCAACCCATTCCCGCTATAGACGATACAGGATATTTAGAGAACAGTTCACTGAGTACTTTAGCTTCGGTGTCACTGTTTATTATAGCAAGATGGCCGCCTTCTGCTGCACATGCGAGGAAGGCTCGAGAGAAATTTCGTGGATATGTGTGGAACTTGTAGCACTTCTTAGTTCTCGTATCGAAGCGGTATTCTGAAAAAGAAATGAATGTTATATCTCATTTAGACTATTTATGAGATACATTATAATAAAATCGTAACGGAGCGGAGTTAAAACTGTACATTAAATATCTTTGAAAATAGTAATTGCTACGAAGTCTGGGAACGACTCTAATGCCGTTATAGAAATGTTGTCTGTTTGTCTGAATGTATAGGTACATTCACGTTGGAACATCACGCTTATTCTTCCGAATAGATTCTGTTCAAACAAAGATATTCCATGTCTGATCAGTTCGTAAGCTATAAATTATCACGCTATTTGCTACGGGGGAAGAGCAATATTGCATTATGTTCGTATTCGTTTTTTCGGCGGGAAGTGCGCGCACCTCAACTATTCCACACTTGCGTTG
This sequence comes from Agrochola circellaris, assembly GCA_914767755.1. Classification (NCBI taxonomy): domain Eukaryota; kingdom Metazoa; phylum Arthropoda; class Insecta; order Lepidoptera; family Noctuidae; genus Agrochola; species Agrochola circellaris. The sequence goes on along the minus strand of OU611863.1, from coordinate 14,256,203 downwards.
CAGAACGAAGGCTGGGGTGCGGGCCCCTCTCCGCCGACTTTTAGAAACCACAATTATAACTCACAATTTATAGATTTTGATATTTTCGCGCTGTCGCAATCTAAATTTAAAATAATGGTTTCTCAATCTCTTACAAGTCGCTTATAAGTCGGATGGTCTTGTCATCCCTTTCCATCCATTCGTCGGTATATATTGTTTTTTTATTTTTTATTATGCACCTTTTTTTATGTTTTGTTATTCTTTGTTTTTCATTTTGTTATAGGTACTATTCTATGATAATGATGAGGAGGAGCTCATGGCTAAGTAATAACAGCCGCAAGGATCGATCCATCAAGTTAAGCTACGCTTGCCGGGGTTGGTCCGTGGATGGGTGACAATCTTTACATAACGAGACTCTTCTGTGCCTCGGAAAAAAATTATCAATTTTTTGTCGCAATAGGCATTACCGTATCGAGTACAAAACGGAAAAATATGAGAATTAGAGGTTACTTCTTGATTTTTTTCTATCGAGGAAATGTTATTATTTCATGTTTTTGATCAAAGTGAACCCTCGGAAATATCATGTAGTTACTCATACATTTTTATTTTAAAATTTGGTTCGGAATTTTTCATCTTAAATCAAATATAAGATTGGTAATTTTGCTTTATACGCGCTCTTAAGCCGTTGATCCCAGCTGCCATTCGTGGATCTTTGACAGTCGTAACGGGTCGTCAGAAGCCTGAAAGTCTGACAACCAGTCTTACAAAAGGGTTATCGTGTTACCCAGTAACTGGGTTGTGGAGGTCAGATAGGCAGTCGCTCCATGTAAAATACTGGTATTCAGCTGCATCCGGTTAGACTGGAAACCGACACCAACATAGTTGCAAAAAGGATAGGCAGATTGATTACTATTCTATGATAGTTCGTAGAACTTACACAGAAAAACATGATGTTTAGCTCTCTTCTGTCATCTATGGTCTAAATAATAGAAAAATCTATGGTTAGATGACTGTTATGAGAAATTGCGTGTGTTTACAATCTACTGTTTTATTATTTTTGTGACGGCCGTTCGTCAGAATTAATCTGTAAGAATACATCAATCAGTGTATCAGTTTTGTGCCATTAGGTAGTAGGTACTACACGCGGGCTTGCGGACGGTGAGCAATGGGTAGCTCGCCGTCCGACAGGGACCAGGCCCGGGTCGACGGCGCGTTGTGTTCCACGCGCGCCTCAAAGAGATGTCAGCACCAACCGACGGGGTCCGGAAGGGCCATTGCCTGCCGGGGTTGCGAGTTTGTCCGAAAGGGATATCGCGATCCCCGGCACACAGGCAACGGAAGGAACACGGGTGGGTTTTAGTCAGTAAAAGTCTGACACGCCCTCCCGCTCCGCCCAGAGCGGGAGAAGTTATTTGATAACTTCCCGCCCTCAAAAAAAAAAAAAAGGTATTACTACACAGGAATGCAAAGGTTCGTTTCTTCACTACCGTGTACAAGTGCGACTCTACTAAAACAGGACTCGCGCCCTGAGGGTTCCGGCTCAAAGCTGTGCCCGGATGCCCGGTCTCCAGTCAAGTTATACAGCCTCCAGGACAAACTTCTTAACATTGTAGTTGAAAAACATGTTCTACCATCCATTCCAACTGCATCAGTTAGTTTTTACGCACAATATTGAGAGATTTTCCATGTTATTTTAAGACCATAGACATCTTATAGGTTTCAGAGGCATCATTTAGGTTTGCCTGATATCCAATAACCATTTTTAGCATCTTTTACAAAACTTTAGGAGATAAGATAATGGTAAATTTTCATCTATTTTCTTAAATAACTTTAAAACTCATTACGGATATCAAAATTATAAAAAAAAAAAAACCCTTACAACAAGTCCTCTTATTTGATATTGATTGCAAGACTTCTTGTTATAATTTTCTAATTTGCTCCACAAAAGTTTCAAGATTCATTAATTTACGTTAGGCCCTTTCCTCACTGGTCGGTATGTCTGCGGTGCGGGATCGTTTCGGTACCACGTGACGTCACGTGTTTTACTGCGTCGGTACCAAAAGCTTATCGAGCGCCTTATACAATGTGAAATTTAATTCGTTTGCATCGTCTTAAGGGGTCATTACGAACAACTTTCACTATGGGGCCAACCCTGAAATCGCGAAAAAGAAATCAGCTGTTCCCTACATTATAACGAGCTATGCGAACATAAATGTATGGAACAGCTGATTTTTGTTTGCTGAGGATGCAAACGAAATAAATTTCATATTGTATATATAAAATTATAAATGCGAAAGTGAGTTTGTTTGTTTGTACGTCTTCCACGCTAAAACAGCAGAACGGATTTTGGCACATGGGTTGACCATAACCTGGATATACACACGACAACACATACAAAACACACACACACACACACACATACACACACAGGATACAGAGTGGGGGGGGAGGATACAGGGTACATAGGATACTTTTATCCCAGTAGTTCGCGTGGGATAATTTCTGACATGCACGAGGGCGAAGCCTGTGGCAATGGCTAGGAAATTATATAGTACGAGAGCCCACTACCAAAACCATGTCACATCGTTTTACGGCCCAAACCGTATAAAATCGTTAGTTATGATGTTTCTGAAGGAGCCCATTTCTGAAATGTCAAAGAAAGTAGGCAGACGGTTTCATCACAATATGTATGATATTAAATATGTACATAAGTTTCGTATTTTTATTACGAAAATGTTTGTTTCCAAACATTTGGCGTGTCGAATGTGGCCTGAGCGTATTTTGAATAATGTCAAAAATATTACCAATCTGTCTCATAGCAATCTCGTTTATTTTTATTTTTTTAATCTCTTGTTTAGTTACCGAGGTTACTGAAAATCTGGTTTCAGAAATTTTAAATGTCACCATATATACCAAAAACCAAAAGAACGTTTCGGAACCGCCCGAGAACCACGCGGTGCTTATTACGCTCTTATTCCTCACGACACCGATGATGAGTCGGACAACCATTAACAACGATGATTTTTTTTCAATAAACAGTATTTTTCAAACGATATCTCAGTTTCCTTTTGTCCAATTTATTTAAAAAAATCATATTAAGTTTAGTTAGATGGTTTCGGGTAAGCTTTTTATTAAAAGTAGGTACCTACGTAAAAACGCCCCATTATGATTTATTAATAATTTCTGATTATGGAATAGTTTTTTGATTAGTAACGTGAGAGACTAAATTTGTCTGATATCATTTTTGTCTACATCTGGACAAACTTTGTCATTATGTCTAACAGTTTTTAGACAGAATGGTATGTTACTGATCGCTATTATTTAAATTTAATTTTGGAATTCTAAATGAAAGCAGTGCAGTACCGTTTCAGTACAGAGTGCTTACCGACCAGAAGCAAGTGGTACATAAAAGAAGATAACAAAACTAGTTAATGTTGAGACTTGTTTTGTAAAAGGTTTCAACTGATTTTTAAGCGGCAATAAAAAAATTGTTGAAAGATTTGATTCTCCACTGTGTGGAAACAAGGTATTCAAGTAGGTAATGTACTACAGAACCTACTTAAGCAAATTCTGTAGACTATAGTATTAGTATATTTACCTGGATCCACAGTGCCACACTCGTTGACTTTTACCTTAGTGCTTGCAGAACGGTAACAGATAAAAGGACGAGTTTCTTCACAGGAAAGATCTGCTAAGTCTCCATTACTATTCAAAGTGAGACAACTTTCTTTATTGTCCTTATTATCTGGCTCATTTGGCGCCCAAGTTTGAGGAATTTTCGAAAGCGGTGTACCTGTAATTTAGAAATCTGTGTTACTCTAAATAATAGGATTAAAATATGTAATCATATGTAATGAGCGGGGGAGAGGACAGGCCTTTACCCAGCAGTACTTCTTCTTTTCGTGTGGTTAATTACTTCTACGGCTACGACGGCATTTGACAAAATATTTAGGAGGGCCACTAGATAGGGATTGTTATATTTTTTCTTATATACTAACCATACAATGTGAGTTGACTAAGTATTCCTTTAATTTCTAAAAAGTCTGAAGAGGTAGCACAAGCTTTAGTTAATAGTTTTATTCTTCGCTACGGGTTACCGAAGGAAATAGCAACAGACAGAGGATCCGAGTTTATGTCTACAGTATTTCAAAAGGTATGTAAACTTTTAAAAACTACTCATTTAAATTCCACAGCTTACCACCACCAAAGTATTGGTGCGTTGGAGAATTTCTTACGTATTCAAAAAGATAATCATCCAGAAGCATGGAGTCAATGGCTTCCATATTGTTGTTTTTCCTTCAACACATCAGTACATACGGAAACTAAATTCACACCATTTGAGTTGGTCTTTGGTAAAACATGCTCGCTACCCAGTAACTTAGATAACAATGTTGTTGAACCACTTTATAATCACGAAAGTTATCCTTTGGAATTAAAATTTAGAATGCAGCTATCTCAAAAAGAAGCTAGGGAAAATTTGCTCAAAAGTAAAATACAGAGAAAAAATATTTACGATAAAGGTAGGTACTAATCCACCTTCTGTATCTGGTTGAAATTTAGGGTAGCGCGGCCAAGACGAAGCTAGCAAGTCTCCAAGTTGCACAAAACAAAATAATAAAAATAATTTTTAACTACTCGTATCTAACATCAACATGCAAAATTTATAAAGAAACCATAACATTAGACAATTATATATTTACAATACATGTATTTTCATTCGTAAGGTACTCAATAAAAGTATACAGACTAATTTATCGTTTACTAAACTCAAACAAGTAACCCAACGTAGCACTCGCCGAGCTAGTTTTCTGATTTTACCGAAGATGAGAACTAAATTTGGCAAAAAAATGTTAACTTTTGAAGGAGCACAATTATACAACAATATACCCTCGTGTATAAGAAGGTTACACTCATTCAATGCATTCAAAACCCAATTAGCTGAATATTTAGTCACAAATAACACCCTTCCTAAAAGCTGAATGGATCGGATGTGCGTTAAGCTTCATGCAGACAAGCGCGATGCGACAGCGCGACGCGACACCGGCTATTGTAATCCAGTGAAGTTTTCTTAGAAATTGTATTGTTCGGGTCGCGTCGCGCCGTCGCGTCGCGCTGGTCTGCACGAGCCTTTACATCATAATTGCTACAGTGACGACTGTGACGAACTTTATATTTATAATTTGTTTAACCATTGTTCTCATGTAAGTGACTTTGTGTCTTTTTTTGAGAATAAATATCTTTAAACCTCATCCTATAATGTATACACTAGAATGATTTAATCCTAGTAAAAATGAAAAATAATAAAATGGATAGCATATATTGTGGTCCTTAAAATAAGAAAGATAATGATAATGAAAGATATGCCACCAAATGTACAAATAAATAAAAATGGAAGATTTGATATAATCCACAAAAATCGATTTAAAAACAATTTAACGCGAAAAAAAAAAAACATCTTTTTTTTTTCACCATTTGAGGTAGATGTAGTGTATAATCAACCTTATTGTATGTAACCACCCTTATTTCGTATAAATGTAATCCTCTTATTTTTGTAATCGTTATAATAAAGACAGTATTAATTCAGCTCTTGGTGTTTCAATATCTTCTCGAGAACCCGTCTTACACTAACCCAGCAACCCAGCAGTGCCCAGCAACGGAACACAATGTAGGCTTCAAGAAAAATCTGATCGACTAACCTTCAACCGTATGATAAGCTCCTTTTGAGAAAGTGGCGTGAATACCAGTGAAGACTTCATATTGCTGTTCAGTTTCAATAGTGTTTGTGATGTTTGTCATGTCATCTTTTATTTCTAGTGTAGTAGGAGAAGCTAATACAGCACCTGATAACAAAAATACATAAAGTCTACATTCTTTAAAGGAATATATAAAGGTGTATAGTTCTTATATCCACATTATGTCATTGCTTTTATTTATTTATTTGTTTTCGGAAAGCAACTGAGACTATAAGACTCCCTCGTGGTCGAGACTAATAACATTATAGTAACAATAATATTATATAAATATATTAACAATAATATTTAACTAAATTGCAAGCCCCCACAGATAAATAAAAAGTTACAGATATGATATAACCTAGACCACGAGGGAGTCTCATAGTCTCAGTTGCATCCCATCTGTATACTCGTACCTACATTATAAGCAAAATAAATTATTTCTATTCTATTCTATTCAAACAATAATTATGGTAATTTAATTTTTATTCAATCTTATAAAAGTTAATTTGTTCAAATTTTAAGCAAATCTGGACAACAAACGGTTCAAGTGCACGCAGGTGCCTCCTGTACAAAAAATGGATTTGCTAAGAGCTTCCTTAGTGTGCTTGCATTGGTGCAAAAAAGATCAATGCCTTGATCACAACAAATTTCGTTCAAACTGCGACTGGCTCTAAGAAAGTATGCATTACGCCTATAATTAGCGTTATAGTGGCAATAGGCTCGCCGACTATTACATGGGATTTTAAAATACTTGGTATAATGTAGATGAAGTATTATACACCAGGGTCAGGCCGCTTAGTGAGTGTTAACTCTCTAACTAGGAACCGGAAATCTTTACCCTGGGCTTCTTTAATGAAATTCTCAACGGAAAACTAAATAACTTTTTTTGCTGACCTAATGATCGAACCGAAGACCTCGCGTTCAGTAGACACACTTTTGTGATTAAGAATAATAAGGCAATCAAAAAACAGCATGAGGCTTTCACTAACCTTTAAAACGAATAAATGGCACTAAGGTGGTTCCAAGCTCACATCCTCCTAAGTCAGTCACTTCTAGGCATAAAAATTCTTACCTTCCAGTGCACATCGTAGCCGAGCATCGAACCAAGTCGCTGGGACAACAAAGTGTTTGAACCATCCTCCAGCTGCTGAACTGTATCTGTAGTCACATCTGAACGATTGCGATCCCTCTAAAGATAAACAAATAATAATGTAACGTATACTAGATGAGATTGTGGTATACATACTCCACATTTTATTAGTAGAAAGATGCTGCACTCTATTATCTTGAATTTTAATAATTAAACGAAAAAACAACACTAACGCTCACACGCATCACAAATCATTATTTAATCGTTTAGCACTAATTGAATTTAAAACATCGTTATATTTCTATCAATAGTTTGAAGTTGACGAAGGCAGAATGATGTTGTGCTTAGAGCTAAATAAATATATTTAACGATTTCTGGTGGTCTCGCAGTGAACTTATTTTTGAACTACAAGTATAACAGAAGCTTTCTTACCAATAAACTTCAGGCAAAATATCAACACAAAATATGTTAACCAAGACTTCATCTTGCTGAGACTGAGATACATAATACATGTCGATATTTTGTCGTCGTTATATTTATACTCAATTACGTAATGCTGATAAAACTTGGGAATTCCGATTTGCCAAATAGGAATTCTTAAGTTTTATCAGCACATTTGAAACATTTTTGGTCACTATAACTTGGGGTCCAAAATAGTTTAGTTTTGTAGATTTTAAAGATATTTTCGGAAATTTCTCACCTCTCCGCTTTGATCGATAAACTGAAAAATAAATCCTTCATAAACCAAGTTGTCAAAAAACTGCCCGTTCCTTTAGAAATTAAGCGTCGTAAAGTTCATCATATAGAACATAAACTCACGACTTCTTCCCATGGGGGTAAGCAGAAATTACAGAACGCCACCTGCTTCGTATCCTTATACAGTGTGGCAGCCTTCTTCATCGACGCGCAAAATGGTACCATGGATTCAGTACATGATTCTGAACCCCACTGCGTTGAAATTTTTCGTAGGTTATTTTAAAAAAATCTGCTGTTTCATAGAAAAGTGCTATACCTACGCGGTAAAAATATATGGAACAGCAGATCTTCTTTTTTCATAATCAAAGATAAATGTCTCCGCAATGGGGTTCAGAATCATGTACTGATTCCATGGTAACAGTCTTCGCGTCGATGTCCCTGCCACCCTGTATACTCCATTTTGTTAATTTCATTTAACGAACTTTTTTACACTTCTCTAGATTCGTGTCAGTTTATTCAAAATAAATAACATACTAAACCCATGTTGTACCCCAGGTCATCGGGGTAGAAAATGTTGCGCTGTAGGTAGTACCTGCTAAATAATATTTTAAGCAATGCCCCAATTACCAATCACTCTGTATCTACATATATAAGTATATGTTCACAAAGATTGTGATGACACATTATTTTGAAAGACTTTAGTCGCAACGTGACTTAAAAAAATCTTGAAAAATCAGAGAGAAAAGGTTATCATAATATTATTATGATAACCTTTTCTTGGGTTTTTTTAAATCTAGAGTGTAAACGTATCAGTAAACACGTAGGTATTGTTCTTTTTTGTACTTTGACGACTATTATTTAAATAGAGGAAACAAAATGTTCTGATATCCTTGGAGACAGTACCTATATTGACAGTAGACCGCAGACAACATGATGGTTGACCATGCGCGACAATCTTCGCGGCAAAGGTAAATCCTTCATTAATAAAATTAATTAAGTCAGATTACAAGTTACAATTATCAAGCTCTAATACATATTTAATTATAACTAACTAGCTAGGAGGAGGTCGTAGTTAAGTAATAACAGCCGCACGGGTCGATCCATCAGGTTAAGCTATGCATGCATAAAATTGGATTGGTCAGTAGTATCTTTACATACCGATACTACTCCGTGCCTCGGAAACCACGTTAAGCCGTTGGTCTCGGCTGTCATTCGTGGATCTTTGACAGACTTTACGGGTTGTCAGAAGCCCGAAAGTCTGACAACCAGTCTTACCACGGGGTATCGTATGACCCAGTTACTTGGTTGTTGAGGTCAGATAGGCAGTAGGTTTATGTAAAATACTGGTATTCAGCTGCATCTTGTTAGACTGGATGCTGACCCCAACATTGTTGGGAAAGGGCTAGGCAGATTTTTTTTACAAGTTATAATTACAATATTTCCAAAATATGCGATAGAATTACCTAAGTTAGGTTCTTGAGAGTGTGAAGGTTCTGCACCTCAATCGCGTAACACACTTTCCATTACAATTCGAAGGATTTCGAAGGAAATTGCAGATCTATTGCTTCATAATTATGTTGGAAATAATTTGTCTACTCGACAGCGCATTTGGTATAATTTTGCAGTGTTCGCAGAGGCGGGAATAGATGGCTGTCACGCCAATGTACGCAAGCGATGAGCCTCCATCATACGCAGGGTACGCGCCCGCCCCTACAGCATCCTGGAAACTGTAGCAGAAAGGTGGGACAGTCCCATACTTGGACATTGGATACGCCTACATGCCACTGGGGTAATAATAAACAGTTTGTGTTGTTTCTCTGGTAGATGTATGTTTAGGGTGTAAAGTTCACTCATCCACCATAGAAACGGGAGGATCCTCCGACCAGACGGGTGTCATGTCTGGCGGGCAATTTCCCAGAGGTTGAAGTCGAGAGCTTGTGTATATGTCCACCGCGCGGTAAACTCTAATTGCGCGATGCAGGATTTCTGGGACGTCAGGATGTTGTGTGACGTCAGGTCTTTGATGCGTAGTTCGCATGTGGCGATGTAGATGCCGCCACATATGTATATATGTATTAGGTCCCCACCTATGAAATCAGCGTTTTGTATTTAGAATTTTAAAGAAGTTACTTTTTTCATACTAACATTTTCTTAATTTATATAAAAACCATGAACACTAATGTTTTAAAACTTTTATGCACTAATGTTTAAAAACTAAGATAACGTAATATGCCACTTAGATTAAGCGACAAAAATAAGTTTTGGCTAGGCTGAACAAATTGTGGTCATTTCTGCTAACAAAATGAGGAGTCATTTTTAAGGTATTTTTTATGTTTAGAAAACTATAAGTAAGTAATAAGGTTTTTTTTTACAATTGGTAGTTGTCTATGATGGTCATTATTCGATATAATACCAAGCAATTGATGAATATTTTAAATCATAGAAGTGACAAGGTTCTCTATTTGTGAGAAAAAAACGCCAATTTCATAGGTAGGGGGGGACCCAATATAACGGGTCTGAAGTAATATTTATAATATTGTTGAACTGACAAGAAAACATTGCCATTGAAAGTGTATTAGGTACACAACTACCCCTCTGGCGCAGTGGTGAGTAATGTCGTGATATTCCTGCATGGCACCGTACAAGTAAAATCTAGTTATAAATCCTATACTATTAAATAAACGAGCAATACAATGTCGCCCATGGGCATGTGCCCGCCCGTATTTTTCTGAATATTCATGACAAATTATCGAAATTAAACTTAAAAAGGGGGGAGAGAGGATTTTTTTTTTTAATTTAATTTTTTTTTTCTATGTACCGTTATTATTTTATGGTGGTCACTTGTGTTTTTTAAAATAAATACTGTTTTAGTTTTGGAAAAAAATGTCTTCACCTCCGATGTTTTTCATAGTCGACAAATTACTACAAAAAATGTTAGTTAACCCGATAAAATAACTCATAAGCTATTAGAAATAATAAGCAGAATCCAAATCGAGTCAGTAACTTAGGAGATATGGCAAACGCTACTAAAAAATTAAAAAATTGAATAACATGAAAAATCTTAAAGACAGAAATAAAGTTAATTTTCGATAATTTTTCATGAAGATTCAGAATAATAAGGGTGGGCACATGCCCATGGGCGACATTGTATTTTTATATAAATAAAAAAAAATGAAAAATAAAACCAGATATATATTTTTTTTATAAATATATCTGGAATAACGTTCTCGAAAATGGCTTTAACGATTTCGATGAAAGTTGCAATATAGGGGTGGACCTTACATCGATTTATAACCTTGTTTCCAATTGATGTTATTTCCACTTAAACAAACACCACCTTTTGCAAGTGTAAATAAAGTTGATTTTAGACTGACTAGTTCTGTTGATAAAGAAGTTATAGCGCAAACTGAACCTTATGTGTAGGTTGTTTTTCCTAAATCTCGTGTTAGTTTACATGTTTGGCAAATAAATTACGAACACAGATTAGCTAGGTCTCATATCTGGGAAAATTCGTTTTCTCCGTATTTTCAGCCGAGTCGAGCTCGGTCCGCCAAAGTTTAGAACAAGATGGCTACCTTAGAATAATGGCATGGTAGCATGGACTTAGTAAGTACCTATTGTCATGGCAGCATGGTAGTAGTAAGTACCTACTATCATGGCAACATGGGATTAGTACGTAGGTACTATTAAATGAGCATTCTCTATTTTTACCAGAGCAGAGCTACTAGATGTAATTGGTACTAAAACATCTATGAGTAAAACCTACTCTTTAACAGTGTTACGACATACATTATGAAGTTATTTGTTCTGGATAATCAATTATTACTCAATAAAGTGGGCCACTAATATGAAATAGGCTTAGCTATAGGATTCATTGGCTTCTATAACAAACCTGTTTGTCTTACAGTTTTCCGTAAACATCAAATCAGAATACCGAATCTGTTGACTGCCCATTATTTTAAAGGCAGAGGTTATCAATATATTCCTTATCACACCCCGCAGTAATTTATATTAATTAATATATAATATAATATTAGATTTGATGTTCACGTGATTTGATGTTCACGTGATTTGATGTTCACGTGATTTGATGTTTACATTAAGTATACGATGATTAGTTATCAGTTGTTATTTACGTACATATTATTTTAATTCTGTAAAAAGACATCAATTAAGAAGTAAATTAAAAAAGTATCCTTTGTCCTAACCCAGGTCATGGTCTACCCATGTGCCAAATTTAATCCTAATCCGTTCAGCCGTTTTAACGTCAAAGTGTAACAAACCAACTCATTTTCACATTTATAATATTAGTTAGAATTAAATTAATCTGAGTAATTAGTTGCAATAATTGACGCATGAATTATTAGCGTGTGAGATAAAATGAAATGCTATGAAATCCTTTAAATAGAATAGGTACCAGGATCACTTGTACACGCCATATTAAAAGTAAACTAGATGGAGAAGACATTTTATTTCTGACTACCCCTGAGAAGAACTAGCGAAACAAACTCCCACTGAGCTTGCTTCGCTATTTCTAAGTCTCTTGTAAATTCCAGACATAATCTTGGACCATGTAGATTAGTGATCGAAATGGTTTTTTGAAGAAATAACCACACAGATTTAACAGTGGACCAGTCCAGTCATGTCAGTAATCGTGTAGCTCAACTCAGGACTTAAGGAGCTCAACAGCTCGACTAACAATACCAATGAAAGGAGGAAGCTCCGTGCAGACCAGCGCGACGCGACTCAAACAATACAATTTCTAAGAAAACTTGACGGTATAACAATAACCGGTACCGCGTCGCGCTGTCGCGTCGCACTGGTCTGCACAAAGCTTTACATATTTGGATAATTTTCAGCTGAAAAACATGAAAAAACCCAAAAAAAGAATGGGGTATCGTAGTCTGGACACCACGCTCAACAGTCGCACTAGCACAAGACTTGCGACATACCTAACCAACAATTCAGTTGTTTATTCCTACAAAAAAATCGGACGTTATAATTTTACTACCTCTAAATAATTTATTGTGTACTTTGTAACTTTCAACGTCTGCTTTTTATGATTATGCCCAATGTGTTTTTTCAACAAAATAATAATATATTTGTCAATAAATTCTCCAATACATTAGTAAACTTTTTAGCTTAACAATCGTTGTTGGCTAACATGCGTTGGCAGTCTTTTAAAACGATAAAATGTGAACGAAATGGGTATTGTATACCGCATTAAAATTTAGGATACAATTCAACTTGTGTATTTGCTACAAAAGTCAGTTTTTAATGGAAGGTGTATATTAACAGTACTATAAGCGGACCTCTCATTGTAAGTACACAATGCTAGGTAACATGGCGGGTAGATACCAGTTGGGGGTGCGGCGAATATACATACAAGTATCAAATTCAAAAGTCTGAGAATCAGCACTTTTCGAACGTCAAAATTACATAAGACAGTCCCCCAAAACGCCCACCCTTCACCACTTCGTAGTGCGTTAGCTGGGAAGAAGAAGTGGCGCAACAAACTCCCCAGCAGCACAGCTGTCAGTTCAATTAGAAAGGAAAAAAAAATGATTCTATATAATAATAGTATTCAACATAATTAACCAAATTTAAATTATTATCCATATGTTAGCTAGCACACGCCAATATACCAAACAAAATCATCGAGAACTATACTGGGCCAGAAATAAAAACTAAACGAAAACAAAACTTAACATCTTAATAAAAGCCTCCAGGCATAAAGGGCGTGCCCGCTTACATAAAGCTGTAACTGGAAGTTATAAATGATAAACTAGGACCATCGAGGTAAAATAAATAAACAGTTAGTTACTAATAACAATAAATATCCTGGGCCCCATACACATGGTAGTAGTAGGAAAAGTGATGTTTTAGTCCCGTTCAGTGCGGAGTGACTCCGTTCTCCTGAGACAAGGAGTATCCATGAGGATTTACACAGGAAAAGACCAAAAAAAAATGTAAGCTTACTCGTCTACTGGACAATAAAGCTTGATTTATTTTAACTGCCATTTTTTTTTACAAATATTTTATACTACCTCAACACTAGATCAACTGGTACAGCCTATATTTCTAATCAGATTAGGGTCCCAAATAGGATAATTAGAATATTATCGTAATGTCATTAGTAAACCAATATTGTCGAATGAGCGTGAACTGAATGGCAGTGTAAACTGCACTCATCATATTTAATACTAATTTGACTAATTATGAAACATAGCTATTTTCGGTTTTGTTTGATTGAGATTAGTAAAATGTATTAATGAGTAAGTTGCTATTTGTTAAAGTAGGTACGATGGGATTGACATCGTCTCATTAAGTAGATATAAAAAAGAGACGAGAGAGACGCCTGGTCGGAACGAAGTTTTGCGACCGAAAAATGTAACATTTTGACCGTCATAACACATTGTCAAAATGTTACACTTTTTTCGGTCTAGCTTGTAACCCGGCTACTTAGTAGTTTACAGAAATTAATTGGAAACATAAGATGTTAACTGTTTATCATGCTATACTAGTTCCAACCGTGCTAAAGTAAATTTATAGGATATATCTTGTTAGGGAAAGAACCAATTAAACAAATACCTCATTAGACATTACAAAGTTTATTGTAATTAAACAAATATTAAAGGTACACTCAACACACAATCATAGAATGTGGCAAGCCACTAAACATATAGAACTTTTCGACAATCTTTTAACAAACTGCCCTAACACACATCGTCTCCGTAACGAGGTGTGTTGGGGAAATACCCGTATGAAATCAAATACATCAAGCTCAGAGTCGCTTGTGAGGGTTCGTGAAATGATCGCTTAAGAGGCTTACAACAGCTAAAGCGCGGTCACTGTCGGACTGCATAGAAATGAAAGAGAAGCGCGATGACACGACGCAGGTAATTTATTGCAAAATATGAAGCAGTTAGCGATTTACAAAAAATCTATTGATTGGACTGGAAAATTAAAACACTGTTATGCTAATATGTAGCTTGTAAAATAATCTGACAAAAAATCAGAATGATTGCATGTAAATTAATATGATTTTTAATCGTTAAAAGAAATTTTTAGAGGTATCTTCATGATTTTTTTCTATCGTATCAAATTAGTTGTATTATGTTTTCAACACACTGTCATACTAGCATATATCCTGAAGAATATCATATATTTTTCTGATTTTGTTTACTGCAGTGGATCATATTCTTTTAGGCATTATAAAACTTGCGTTTAGGCACGTTTAGGTCCTGTAGTCCCCTTAATAACTTCTAGCTCAATCGAATAAGAACTGACCTATTATGGTTTTGCTCATAAAGGGAATATAACGTTTAGGCAAAGCATCCAGAGACGCAACCAACCACATTAAACCTATAACAACTCGTCTTAAAATCTAGTTCTCAACAAAAGGCCTAACTCTCTGAAATGACCCTATCAAATTGTTCAGTAGAACTGTGGTCACATAGTATCAATCTCTCAAAGGATATACTACACTTAAAATGGTTATAACTCAGTTGTCTCAGTTGGTGGAATCAAGTCCCTTGGCATGGAACACAGGAGAAACCCTGTGTTGCCACGAACAAACACGGCAAACGGGAAAAGTCCGTAAGAGAAACGATGACGCCATCGTTACCTGGAGCGACGACACTTCGTCGCACGAGGATCCGGATGGATAGGTAAGGCCTTCCAATAAAAGGGATGGCCACTCTGCCAGCACTCGTCGGGTCAAATCTATAAACCGCCAAAGCCCGTGTCAACCAACACACTGCCCGCACGCTTGTCGGATCTAACCTCCAATCGGCCTACTTCGGGACAGACACTGCCCGCTACTTGTCGGGACTAACTTCTATTGCGCCAGACCACGGAACGACACCAGTGCGTCACGTCTTTACACGTTCATAGCTAGTATAAACCGCCAGACAGGTTCAGCTTCAACTGAAACAACATTACTTATATAAATCCCATCAGGTTATCGGTCGGACACAGCCTGACCGTCACAGAAGAGGTGCCTCTCAAATAGCATATACCTGTTAAGCCCCATCATCGCGTCGCTTCACCAGGATCGGGAAGAACCTCCCTTTCTATCACGCACGCAGGACCAAAGACTTGAATCCTGGTAACGACCTTCGAAAAAGATCTTACCACAGACTAAATAGAATTCTCAAGTGACAGTCCACTTCTGAAATTCTGTGATCATATAAATTTTTAATTTATGAGACATTGTATAACTATTAAATGTGGGAGATTTACACCCGAATACTGAAACGCCACTCAAAACTTAAGCGTTACTTATGACTCGTTTAAAGCCTTTTGATTGGTTGAAACTAGTTTTAAGTAACGCTTAAGTTTTGAGTGGCGTTTCAGTATTCGGGTGTAAATCTGTTTGCTAATTAATTTCGAATACTTAATTAACATCAAAAATATTTATCAAAACCCATTTCTACAGTATTGTGAAACTGGCTGCAACAACAAAGAAGCTGGCTGCTGGCTGAGCTGCAACATTCTCACGGTAGATGTCGCTTGAGATGTCATTTTGCAACGTCACAAGCTCTCATTCGCCAAGTGTGCAAAAATGAAAGGATCTTCGTTCCAACCGGGTGTCCCACATCACATATTGAGTATAACGTGCAATAACGAACTTTCTTCCAAAATCCCACAAATTAAATAAAAATTTAAAAAAATGCTGACGTGACGGGAAAACGCCACCATAGGCCCTTTACAAACGTTAGATCTTATAACACCTTAAACGCCTAGTTATCACGAACCAGACGGAGCCATAATCTAAAACATAAATATTTTTCCGACAAGGGCACCCGCGCTATTAAAATGTTAAATGCTAAAATAAGTTATTAGCTTTATAACGTTAAAAATACGCTACCTACCGATTCGCGTTAAAATTAATATTTAAGAAAAGTTATTTGTGATTTTCTTTAGATGTTTTTTAGGGTTCCGTAGTACACAAGGAAGCCTTATAGTTTCGCCATGGCCGTCTGTCTGTCTGTCTGACTGTCTGTCTGTCTGTCCGCGGCTTAGCTCAGAGACGGTTACTACCAGAAAGCTGTAATTTGGCATGGGTATACATATTAATCACGCCGACAAAGAAGTAAAAAAAAAAAAAATTTTTTTTTAGAGTACCTCCCCCACACGTAAAGTGGGGGTGTTTTCTTTTTTTTTGTTTTTCCCATAGTGTGGGGTATCGTTGGAAAGGTCGTTCATTCGTTTGCAAAATATTAAGCTTTAAAATGCTAATTATTGCTAGAGTCTACTGTCCCCCCCCCTGCCAGCTAAATGGTTGTACTTGGATTTGTGAAAAAATTCACAGCTAAGTAGGCTTTACAGGTTATGTTGGTCGATTATTACTCGTTAAATTTGCAGTTTGAAAAACGTGATCTCCCATATATTCCGTGTGGGAGAACATGTTTTTCACTTACAATGTTAAGTTTGTTCTTGGGATAAATTCATCCCAATTGGCCGGTTTTTTGTTTTCCTTTAGCACACAGCCTTAACATGCATTCGTTTTCATACTCCGATATCATTTCGTGGACAATAGTGTGGGTTATACGTTTTTTCGACTGTAATATAACCATTTTTTGTAAATGCTGTAATGTATAACTGTTTTTTGTACCAAATAAAAATAAATAAAAAAATTTGGGTGCGAAGATTACGAAAATTCTTTATCGATCTTAATCAGTCTAATGAGTTGTTAACACGCTAGGTAACTTTAACATTTCATGCGTTTTATTAAAGCAACTTTATTATTAAGATTAATTTAATGTACGTACTGGTGATAACATTTTTTGTAATGTAAGTCCTTTTTTCTCTTAGATTTTGTTGACCATGTTATATATTTTCTTAATAATTATTATTGTTAGTTAGCGTTCATATAATCTTTTATATGCGCCTGGTTGTTATCAATAGGCTCGCCTCCTTTTTCATAAAATGATTTACGAAATAATTGGTGAAATATTGCTGCACTTTAAGTAGTGATATATTATCTGTGACTATACACAGTATAGGTAAACCTCTAGTTTCCTTCTGGAAAAATCAAATCAGAATTCAAAATACCTCTAATTATCTACAAAAATGTATGAAGGTTTCAGTCTGAGACATATCTTGCAACTGATAATTATGTTTTAGAGGTAAGAGGAACAGTAAAGTGTAAAGTTCACTCATCCTCTATAGAAAAGGGAGGATACTCCGAACAGACGGGTGTTGTGTCTGGTGGGTCAGGTCCGATGATTGATGTCGGAGAGTCTTATACAACCTTAGTTTTTGTTTACCCTAAACCTCACAACCTAAAAAAAATCAGCTGTTCCCTACATTTCGACGAGATATTCGAACATCTTCAATATCTCGTCGATAACAGCTGATCTTTGAGCTGTAGGGAACAGCTAATTTTTTTTTCGCGATTTCTGAGTCGGTCCCATAGTGAAAGTTGTTCATAATAATGAGTACAATGACCCCTTAAGAGGTTTTAGGGTAAACAAAAACTAAGGTTGTATATGTCGTTCGCGCGGTAAACTCTAATTGCGCGATGCAGGATTTGTGTGACGTCATGTCCTTGATGCTTAGTTCATAAATGTGGCGGAGTAGCCGCTACAATATATTGCCCTATGTTGTGATTAGTTTTAATCGACTTAAAAACGGGAGGTTATGCATTCGGCGAGTTATAATTTCTATGTATTTACACCATTTCTCCGGGTTTACTGGGCCTATGATTTTCATTTTGAAGAGGAAACTCGCAGGGTGGTCCCATATAAAGTGGGTAGTTTTGAGTTACCTTCAATAGTAAGTATTATTTTAATCCACTTTGTGTATATTGATGATATTATAACTTCCTGTCACTGTTGTTTATGAAGCAAGTAGTGGGATACGAATTAGTGTGCGGTAGGTATCACAAGCATTTTATTTTTTAACCCAAATCCCACTGCCTTAAAAAAAAAACACCACGAGTATTTCGAAAATCAATACTTTCCAAATAAACTTATTTTTCACTAATGTAGTGTTTTTCGTTTGGAAGTCTTAAATTATTTTCTATTCATTTGTTGATAAAGACCTTGGCCGATCGATTTTGTAAAAATATCACCGTGAAACTTAGGTGAAGTGAGCTGTCAAAAGTGTTAATCCCTAGCATCCTGCCGGTCGATTTGTGACAATGACAGCTCACTTGACGCTCACTTCACCTAAGTTTCACGTTGATCTTTTTACAGAATCGACCGAACACTGCCACTGCTTTCGATCCACTCCAGTGATGTCAGGTAAATTTGAACAATAACGAATTGGCGTGAAATATTGTAAAAAACATTATTTGATTATAGTAATATTGCTTTAATACATGCCATGTAGGTAATAATAACTGGAAATATCAACCAACTTTCGCAAAAAGGGTTCCATACTTCTCTTATATCTTTAATATACAAATCCAGCGCTTCGCCGTTTACACATATGACAAAATAATTCACAAATGGGAAGCTTATGAGCCAAACAATGTCGATAATGACGAGGATTGTCTCACCATAAATAATGAGGGACTTTTCTCTGATGTCAGTTGTAACAGGACACTGCCTTACTACTGCTTCAAGGCGGAAAACTCGACAGAAGAAATGGGTGATTGTGGGTCTTTAGAACCAGGTAAACCCTTATTCATTCAATCATTTAAAAAAGATCCACCTGCTTTATTGATCTAGTGGTGATTAATATACCGATTTGGCGGCCACGCCAAATGCGAAATACGCATCACACTGACTGTATAACGTCCCGACATCAATCGTCAGGCAGTTGCCCACCAGTCACAACACTCGTATGGTCGAAGGATCCTCCCTTTTCTATAGAGGATGAGTGTACTTTACACCCTGTTCCGCATACCTCTATACCCATTTCCCTTGCCCAATTGACACGGTGCAAGTTTCTGGAACGTTCAAGAGCAATAATTCACTGCCATAAATCACGCTCAATTATTACTATGCAAGAATCGCATGCAAGTGCTTACACGCGTGCAATTTCCATAAAATAGCATGCATTTCCATAAAACGCAAAACTTGCATTCCATAAATGAATGCAAGTTTTGCCATTAAATAAAGTCAGGCAAAGGGTTATTCTATATTATATATTTTTTAATGAGTAACTTTTCAGTTGTACTTCGGAGTTTGATATAAGTAACTTATTATTGTAAAAACTTGCTAAAAAACCATAGAGTTATTCGTTGTTTCTTCTCCATAAGAGTTAACGCTTTAGAACGGGCATCTTAGTTACAGGTTTTCTAAATACGTTTATGAAAAATTAAATATTGCTTTAAAATGATTTTTTTTTGTCACCGCTTTCATTCCAGAATACAAATATGATAATCGAACAAACAGCTGCTACAAGTTTCACACGGTACCTCGAACGTTTTCGCGCGCATTCTTCGCATGTTCAGCGGAAGGCGGCCATCTTGCCATCATTAACAATGACACTGAAGCTTTCGTCATCAAGGAACTGTTCTCCAAGTATCCGGCAAGCACTATGATTGGAAACTTCTCGAAGGACGTGTTAGAGAATTAAGATTGTATTTTATCACTTTTCCACATTTAGTTTACTACATTTTGAATTTTGTTAGAATCGTATTGGCTGAATGACATTTCCTTTGCCTACGACGTGACAACGTTCGTTTGTAATTTTTGTCTGTGGATTCAACGCTCAAAAAAGAGGTTGAGAAAATCAGGGCTCTCGGGGATTCGAGCACGGACCACCGAGAGAACAAGTCGTATAGTACCTATCAAGTCAAGGACCTACTGTAAGTCAATCTGATTCAATAACTATTCTTTAAATATCATGCTTAGTTATAAACTGTGGCCGTTATTTTGTTTTAAATGTTGGATTCCACTGTGTAACTATTACTAGTTGTGGAATTTATGTAGCAAGTACTATACACAATGCTTTATATTTCAATACTAAGTGTTATGTGTAAAATATATGATAATAAATAATTACCTCTGTGATTTGAACGTTAGCCTACCTACAATACGTTTTATTTACTTTGCTCCCACAAACATATAGTACCTTTTCTAAATAGATAAATACAATAAATATCTAGTTGATGCCTAACTTCTGATTTGTCTAATAAATCAGAAGTGGGATTATTCAGCGCCCATATTTAATACGAATATAATTTTAGAGCTAAAAAAAAAAAAAAAAAAAAAAAACTACCTGCTATTTGAATAAAATAACGGTCACATATTGGGTAAAGGAAATTAAGAATGAAATCATGTTTCACTGTGTGCTTTATTCATGTTCAATATTATTATGGGGATGTAGGCATGGATTGTGAAAGCATCGTGTATCTTGCCGGGGCTACTCTCCGGGATACACATGTTTTCCGGAGCGGTATAATGATGTTCCAACATGCATGCATGCGTCTTGCCATGGCTACTCTATGGAGACGTAGGCATAGTTTGTGAAGACCTTGCGTGTATCTTGCCGGGGCTACACTCCGGGATACACGCGGGTTTACTGGGATAGTATTATAGTGTTCCACCATGCATGCATCTTTCTATGTTCAGTCTACGGAAATGCAGATGTGAGTCATTGAACAAACACATATCTTTCATTGCGGGTTGTTCCTGCAAATACTTTGCCATGGCTACTCTATGGAGGTACAAGTAGGAACACCGCGGTGACCAGATATCCATTCTCGCCTTGCCGAGGCTACTCTCCGGGGTGAGTGTGGATATTTTCTTTGTTTGAATATGTGTTTGTTCTGGTGTTTTCCGACAAAGATTATGCCTTACTGGGCATGGGTTTTCTGCTGTATCTTGCTGTTTGTACCTATGCACAGCACACAGTGAAACGTAAGGTACCTTTAAAAAAATAAAGGAATTTAATAAAATGATACAAATGATTACATACTCTAATGATATTTAACAGAATAACTATGTTTATGAATTTGCTGAAAATGTTATTTGTTTTTCTTTTTTTTTGTGTATGATGTTCTCTAGTCCTTATATAATTTGTCGTGAATATTTCACAAATACCCACTAAGGTAAATGAGAATACTATTCTAATCATATCAATATTTTCCTATTATCCTGATTCCGATTTAACCTTGACTTGACAATAATAATTAAAGATTGTGACAATGTCGGATAGGACGTCTGCTAGAGAGGCCTTTACACCTCCACGTGTATTCAAGCGTAGGAGTAGATCTAAGGGGAGGGACACGCGGGTTCGATCTCGCGGAGCCAAACCTCCCCGAACACGCTCGCGATCAACCACACGTAGGGACATCTCTACGAGCTCAACATTGACCTCTTCCGATGCTAAATATTCAAGGAATAGATCGTTGAAGCGAAAGCACCGTACCCGACTCTCTCGTTCTATAAGGCAGTCGCGTAGTACAGATACACAAAGACGTTCGCGCTCACGTGTGCATAAAAGCAAAAAACGCTCGCGCCGTGAACACACCTATGTACAAAAGAGACGACATGCTAGCAGAAGTTCGGTAACGAGTACAATAAAATCGACTTCTTCTGAATCGAATAGTAACAGGCATAGACGGTCCCCAGCGAAATCAAAGCGCACTAAACGCCGAAAACAAAGCGTTACCTCTAAATCAAAAGAAGGTAGTGTAGTGGAGAAGTTAATAGATGCGCTAAATAAACGTAATGAAAGTAGCTTCATAGGCGCCAAAGACGTTATTCCAAACTTTGACCCGAGTCAAAAAAATCAAACGATGACATCATGGTTAAAGAAAGTAAACGAAACTGCTCAAATATATTATTGGAATGATAAGGAAATTATTTATAACGCATTACCTAAGCTCGCCGGTCTTTCACGCAGATGGTATGAAGGCTTACCGTCGGTCAAGCTTAACTGGAAGGAATGGCAGGCCAAGTTATTAAAAAGTTTTCCAGACGATCAAAATTATGCGGACAAACTCATCGAAATGTTAGATAGGAAGAGTAAGAGGGATGAAACTCTAGAAGAATACTTTTATGATAAAGCAAAGCTTGTAAATCATTGTGGGATCGAGGGGAAAAACGCAGTTGACTGTATAGTACAGGGCATATATGATAATAATATCCGTCTGAATGCGTTAGGCTCAGATTTTAGGCGACCAAGTAGGTTGCTCAAATATTTACGCAATATTTCTAGCAAAAGTATAAGAGAAATAAAGAAAAATCATCCCATGCAACCTAAAGAAAGCCTACGGAACAATAAACATCCTTCGTTTAAACTCCGTTGTTACAATTGTTCGGAGCTTGGACATACTGTTCCGAAATGTCCAAAGGCTCTCCAAAAATGTCCAAAATGCAACAGAATGGGCCATTTAGCCGAACATTGCAAGCGTGATGTAGATAAAGATAAAAATATTTTGAATTCCGTCAATAAGGTACAGTTGATCGAAGCCAGTAAAACTACTCGCAATATTTATACAAAAAATATAACAGTAAACGGCATACCTAAAACTGCTTTTGTCGATTTCGGTAGTGAGTGCACGCTTATCAAACAGAGCACGGCGGACGAATTAAAATTAGATATCTCGATAGAGGGAATGCCTGTATTAAAAGGCTTTGCAACTGGTGTTGTATTACCGTTAGGTAAGGCGTCCGTCGAAATAAGCGTGGACTTTGTTACTGCCGTAATAGAAGTGTTTATTGTACATAATGAGTTCCTTAATACAGATGTACTTGTTGGTCAGACTCTAACTGAATTATCTGAGGTTAGAGTTTACAAAACAAATAGTAGTTTGGTGTTGTACTCAGCGGTGGCCGAAGCGGAGAAATCGGAAGTTTACATTAAATCTGATGTAGAGATTAATGGACTAGTCGGTGTAGATATATGTTTAGGAAAAAATCACACGGGGCTAATATACTTACCAGGAAACACTTGTTTTAAGACAGGGGAAGAAATTATAATTCCGCAAGGTTTATATACAGTTAAGAATGGCTTAGGTAAAATATTAGTTATAAAGTTATCTGGGGATAAACATGTGTTGCATAAGGGAAAGCTTATTGCAAGGACTAACTTATTACCGATTTCGCTTAACATTTATAGTGATTTCCAAGAGACTAACAAATTAGGGGTCTACAAACTGAC
This sequence comes from Agrochola circellaris, assembly GCA_914767755.1. NCBI lineage: Eukaryota > Metazoa > Arthropoda > Insecta > Lepidoptera > Noctuidae > Agrochola > Agrochola circellaris. The sequence continues at coordinate 14,232,635 of OU611863.1, read as the reverse complement.
AGTTGACAAACCTATCGACAACAATCCTGATCCCCTGACAATGGATATGCTTAAAATAGGTTCTGAGACTACTTACGAACAGAAACAACAACTTTTAAAGTTGGTAAATGAATATCGTGATTGTTTTGCTTTAAACGTGAGCGAGCTGGGAACATCGACTATTTCAGAAATGCATATTACGCTTACTGATAACTCTCCAGTCTCTTACAAACCGTACAGATTACCATATAGCGAACGCATAGTAGTTCAAAAACTTGTAAATGAGCTTCTTGATAACAATATCATTAAAGAATCTAATTCTTCCTACGCAAGCCCAATAGTTTTAGTTAAAAAGAAGAATAATGATTATCGTTTATGCGTAGATTATAGAGCACTTAACAAAAAGACCGTCAAAGATTCGTACCCCATGCCAGTCATAGATGACCAACTAGACAGACTTAACGGCAAACGTTTCTTTACGAGTTTAGACCTAAAATCGGGCTACTATCAGATTCCGATGGCGCAAGACTCTACTCATGTAACAGGGTTCGTAACTCCTGACGGACATTTCGAATATACACGAATGCCATTCGGTTTGATTAACGCACCAGCGGTATTTCAACATATGATAAACAAAACCCTAGGGAAAGATAGATTTGACCTAGCCCTGCCCTATATGGATGACATTTTGTCACCCTCTACTGACGTAGACGAAGGTATTGAAAAATTAAGGAAAATTTTTAATTGCCTTCGGAAAGCCGGGTTGACCTTAAATATTGAAAAATGTTTCTTCTTTGAAACGAAGCTAGATTACCTAGGATATGAAATCTCTAAAGGTGGCCTTAGGCCAGGTAGTAGAAAAACCGAGGCAGTAGCTTTATTCCCGACACCAAGCAGCGTTCATCAGGTCCGCCAATTCGTTGGTCTCGCGAGTTTTTTTAGACGATTTGTTCCCAACTTTGCGAGCATAGCTAAACCTTTGACTTTACTAACAAAGGCAAATATCCCTTGGGTTTGGAGTAGTCTCCAAGAAGAAGCATTTAATACAATTAAAGCTAAGTTAATCGAACGTCCCATATTGGCTTTCTATGATACAACTTACATAACGGAGGTTCATTGCGATGCCAGCAAATTAGGAGTAGGCGGAATTCTGCTTCAAAAGCCTGACGAAAAATCTCCCCCTAGGCCGGTGGCATACTTTAGCAAACAAACTACTAAAGATGAAGAATACCTACATTCCTATGAATTAGAGACTCTTGCGGTTGTCTTGTCACTAAAGAAGTTTCGTATATATTTAATTGGTATACCGTTCAAAGTGTTCACGGACTGTAACGCATTGAGGACTACCCTGACAAAGCGTGACCTGATGCCGCGAATAGCACGGTGGTGGTTATTATTACAAGAATACGATTTCAGCATTGAATACAGGCCAGGCGACAACATGAAACATGTTGACGCGTTAAGCCGAAATCCTATTGCATATCAAGACTCGCAGGAACTGTTAGATGCTAGGGAGTATGATATCATGAATATTAGTGCCACCGATTGGCTTCAAACAGTTCAAATGACTGACCCTAAATTACAACACATCAAATTAATCTTACAAAGTAATAAAAAGGAAGTTAAAGATATTTACACCAACTTCGTCCTCCAGGATGAGAAGATCTACAGAATAGTGGGGGATCAAAAAAAATGGGTTGTACCTAATGGGGCACGATGGCGTATTTGTCAGTTGTGTCATGACGAGATGGGGCACTTTGCGGTCGAAAAGACTTTTGATAAAATAAAACAAGACTATTGGTTTCCAAAAATGAAACGTTTTGTTCGCAAGTACGTGGAAGCATGTCTTAATTGTGCATACAATAAAGCATCTACTAGTAAACCCACTGGTTACTTACATCCAATCCCCAAAGGTAACATCCCATTTCACACTCTTCACATGGACCATCTAGGACCATTCGTTAGGAGCAAAAAGGGAAATTCTTACATACTGGGTGTAATTGACGGTTTCAGTAAATTTATTTTTATAAGAGCAGTAAGAGACGTAAAATCCAAAACCACTATCAAAACTCTGCAGGAAATATTTGACGTAATAGGTAGCCCAAACGTAATAATCACCGATCGCGGTACTAGTTTTACATCAGCGGCATTCACGAGCTTTGTAAAAATAATAGGTGCTAGGCATGTACTGAACGCTGGTTGCTACAGCGTTCAGTACATGCCTAGCACCACGAGCAAATGGGCAGATTGAACGATATAATCGTACAATTCTCGATTCTTTAGCCGCGACCAATTACGATCAGGCGGAGCGCGATTGGGATGTCAGAGTAGGTAAATTGCAATGGAGTTTAAATAACATAATCAATAAAACCACGGGCAAATCTCCATCTGAAATAGTATTCGGACGTCGCACAATCTGTCCCGGAGAGGGTCCTATTTTAAACAAGCTAGCTGATTTAATAGATACCTCTGAATCGGGTCCGTCTAGAGAAGCAATACGGTTGGCTGCTCTTGAGAACACCGAAAAGAGTCAACAATATATGAAGAAGAAATTTGATAGCGGTAGGGCTCCAACAAAACTCTTTCAAATAGATGATTTAGTAATGATTCCCAATCATCACAATCCAGCAGATGGAAAAAGTAAAAAGTTATGTCCAAAGTATAGGGGCCCCTTTAAAATAACTGCTATTCTAGAAAACGATCGGTATGAAATCTCTAGTATTAAAGGACACTCAAAACGTAAATATAAAAGTATTTATCCAGCAGACCAATTAAAACGTTGGATAACTTTTGCACCTAGTAATGACACTGACGGCGAAGACAATGGCAATATAAGTAACGACGTTATTGACGGAGTTAATTCCTGTTCCGATTCAAATTAAGATATACAATGCCTACGCCATGACTATACTTCCTTACCGACTCAAACTCTCTGCTAGACTCATGACAAATGCTGACTTTCCTTCCCAAATCCTTCCTAGTTACATGATTACAGATGAAATAATGGGCTGCATCTGGCTATTCTAGAGCTGCTTGCCTGTAAGTATTAGTAGTGGACCGAGGCCGAAGTACAAGCGGTAGTCAGTAACAATGACGGATGCCGAAGTACAAGCGGTGTTCACGCCCCCCAAAATAGTGGACCGAGGCCGAAGTACAAGCGGTAGTCAGTAACAATGACGGATGCCGAAGTACAAGCGGTGTTCACGCCCCCCCAAAATAGTGGACCGAGGCCGAAGTACAAGCGGTAGTCAGTAACAATGACGGATGCCGAAGTACAAGCGGTGTTCACGCCCCCCTAAAAGTGGACCGAGGCCGAAGTACAAGCGGTAGTCAGTAACAATGACGGATGCCGAAGTACAAGCGGTGTTCACCTCCTCTGTTTAGTTTATTTTTCATTAGTAATTAATTGAACTATGAATCATTGTGTTTTGTATGTCCCGATAGAACTCTACTAATATATTTTTGTTTTCCAGGTTTCTACAATATCTACATAATCACGTTAGGGTTCATTGCACACATACGCGTAGCCCAGCCTCCGCCGATCGCGACACACGCAACGTGTTGTCGCGATCACCTCGCCGTCGCCGCGTCGACATCTCGGGTGTCGCTGAGAGCCGTTCCGGTTACGTGCTGCTACGTTTGATTGACGCCTGGTTAACAAGGAGCAGATGAGGCGAGGCGATGATGACCCGATGCTAGGCTGATGTGTGCGTGACCTTTAACGTGATTGCTTTTATTTGTGTACCGATTACTTTAAGAATACAGTTTATTAAGAGTTGATTGTACAATGTACTAGTTACGTTATTAAATGTTCACGATATCTGTTACTAAGTTGAAGTTATTATATTAGTTGGTCTTTTTTATAATTTTTTATCAACTTTAACGGGATCACCCTGATTTATGTACCTATTACTTCAAGAATTATGCGTATTAGGAATTGATTGTACAATGTATTACTTATGTTATTATATTTTCATGATCTTTGTCATTAAGTTAGATGTTCATGATATCTGTTACTAAGCTAGAAGTTATTGTATTAGTTGGTCTTTTTTATCAACTTTAACGGGATCACCCTGATTTATGTACCTATTACTTCAAGAATTATGCGTATTAGGAATTGATTGTACAATGTATTACTTATGTTATTATATTTTCATGATCTTTGTTATTAAGTAATTAGCTGATTTATGTAGGTACCTATTACTTCAAGAATTATTCTTATTTGAAATTGATTATACAATGTACTTGTTAAATTATTATATATTTCAGATCTTAGAGTTAAGTTATTGTATTAGTTGTTTCGTTTTTTTTTGTTATTCCGTACTAGTTACTTTTAGTATTACTTTTAAAACGTACACATTTATTAAACTGCTTTGTATAGAGACACACAAATATACTCGAATGGCCGAAAAGCAATGGGGTCATTCCTTTCTCAGGACGGCCGTCTGTTAGAGAATTAAGATTGTATTTTATCACTTTTCCACATTTAGTTTACTACATTTTGAATTTTGTTAGAATCGTATTGGCTGAATGACATTTCCTTTGCCTACGACGTGACAACGTTCGTTTGTAATTTTTGTCTGTGGATTCAACGCTCAAAAAAGAGGTTGAGAAAATCAGGGCTCTCGGGGATTCGAGCACGGACCACCGAGAGAACAAGTCGTATAGTACCTATCAAGTCAAGGACCTACTGTAAGTCAATCTGATTCAATAACTATTCTTTAAATATCATGCTTAGTTATAAACTGTGGCCGTTATTTTGTTTTAAATGTTGGATTCCACTGTGTAACTATTACTAGTTGTGGAATTTATGTAGCAAGTACTATACACAATGCTTTATATTTCAATACTAAGTGTTATGTGTAAAATATATGATAATAAATAATTACCTCTGTGATTTGAACGTTAGCCTACCTACAATACGTTTTATTTACTTTGCTCCCACAAACATATAGTACCTTTTCTAAATAGATAAATACAATAAATATCTAGTTGATGCCTAACTTCTGATTTGTCTAATAGACGTGGCTTTTGTTAGCTTCAGTGATTGGGGAGAACATGAACATTGAACATGGATTGGCGAACTATTCGTGGTTTGTGAAATAATTGTTGAATTGTCATTATACATAAATATGTTTAACATATTTTAACTTATTTTGGTGCGTGCTAATAGGACAGAGGTTAGTCGTAACATGTTCATATGACCAATGACATTGCTAAATCTATAAAACTTACACGATTTATCTTGATCTTAATAATGAATATAAGTTAGACATAATATAATGTAAGTTGGACATAATCTTACGGACTTAAAAAAAACATATTTTTTTTTTGCAAGATCAACATAATTTATTATAAATATATTTAATTTGCTATTTAATTAGTAGGTACTACATTAGGTTCATCTTATGATAATTTTAGTTTGTTTTTTACTTTTTTTAAAGGTATTTTTTTATTTTTTATTAATGGGTACCTTTATCGACTCTGAACTCACTCTGAAGCTATGGCACGCAATTTCTTTAACACCCTGTATGAAGGGCAGTCAAAGAATCATTGATTTTGATAGGATTTGACAACCAACCGTAGACTAATTTAGCTAAGGATCGTCCCTCAACTTTGTTTTCAGGTCAAACTCTAGAAGAAACTGGTTACACAACGTTCGCCTATGGAGAACCTAACAAAAGTCCATCAGGCGGAGAATATTGTGGTTCCGTAAACCGTAACGCAGAACTCAACGATGCAGGTTGTGATGGACCACACGTCTTTATTTGTGAAAAGGCCCCTGAATACCCCGCTGTCTGTTCAAATTCTGATGACGTATGATAATTCTTTTAATGAACTTCTAGTTTAATTTTGAATAGAAAGATTTATAAATTGAAATAAAAAGATATTATTTTTCGACCTAGGGTCTTTTATCCATTGAATTATTCAGAAAAAGACTTTTGTTTAATTTATTGTCATTGAGTAAATTTTTGTTCTTGACATTTTTTTTTAGAATACAATAAGCTCCATTGGTTTTGTTATCCTCTTAATATATTTTTGCTGATTCCTAATGTTTAACATTCTGTAGCATTTCCAATTAGATAACTCATCTTTATGTTTTTGCATTAATAAAAAAATACAGTTGTTTTTTACTTAAAACCATTTTCACGGTTTGTCTGTGGTAACTGACCATACAAAAAAGACTTAAACAAAGTATCAAATAAGAGAAAAAAAAAGAAAAATACTAGTTCTTTTATGCAATGATCCTTTTATGAATGAACACTCTCTCAGCTATATGTTCATCTTTCGTTAAAATGCAAGTATTTCTATGCCTGTATTTCTGGAAGGGCAAAGGTGAATATCTAAATTTTATTTAAAAAACATTATTATTTTATTTTTCGAAGTCAATAGAGATAGCACAGTCCACTGATTACGCAGAATATCGAAGACAAAATAAATCATAATGATATTCAATACTGACATTGTTATTTACTTATAAAGATTTTTTTTTTATTAAACGTTAAAAGTTTTTATGTACCCGTTTGAATGCCAAAGTCAAATATAAATGTTTTTTCTTAATTATTTGCTTTCACATAATTTAAAAAAAAAATGTTTTTATTTCAGACACATTTGGCCCATAATATTATTAGTAGAAAGACTATTTTTATTTATTATTATTTTAAGTATTTGCCGGTCACTGGAGCCCCGAGCACTCGCACTTGTGCTTGAACCCAGTGCCCCAGAAGGGGGCTGTACTATGACTTCTTAAAGCAATCATCGTTCCAGTGTGAGAAAGAGGTAAAGCTATACAGGACGAATAGCACTATCCTTATTTCAAAACGGAAAGGTGATGATTTTAACACGTCATAGTAACGCCCCAGGATTGTGTTGGCGCTCGGAACGCGTGCGGACCATCAGCGAAGCGATGCGATTTTGTATTTTCTTTTTAGCTCCGAAAAGAAAACGAGTCGTTGAAAACACAATTGTATTTAGACTTTTATTTTTATTTTTTTAAAGCATATTTATACTGTAGGTATAAAAGGATATTTCCTAAATCATTCACTGGCCGGCTGACTCACCAACGCGTAGCCTAACCTACAAAGGTGTTTTGATGTAGACAAGGAGCTAGGTTTATAGACACGGGACGAACTCGCTGGCAAAGTGCTAAGTAGTATTCTGTAATCTTCCACATTGTGCACTCCTCAATAACGATGGTTCATCAACACGACAAACGGCAGGAAAATGTGGACTCTTCTCACAGATAAATGAGAAGTTCTTGTCACACCAGACATCGTTTAGATAACCATTGCGCCATAAGGAACCGCAGAATTCACCTTCTGTTGCTGTTGGCTCCCCTGTATTCCATTTGTCGTACCCTGCTTCTGTCAGCGTTTGGCCTGAAAAGGAAAACATTGTTACAATGTTGTTATGACTGCCTCGTTGCTCTAGTGGTTGCAAGCGTGTGCTGTGCATGAAGTTCTGAGTTCTATTCCCAAGTCCGGCAAAAGATCGGTTGTCTGTTATTGGGTTTTTTCCTACAGGAATTTCGCAGTAGCAGCCCGGAGGTCTGGATTTGTACCCAATTGATGGCAATAGGGTTGCCACTTATCAAGACTAAAAAATAACGTAGTTAAAAGGTGCAAGAGAATGATTACCATGGACTGTTCTCCACTCCCCATGTTCACCCCAATCGTAGTACCCGATAAGAGCTGCATCTTTCCAACTTTCTATCATTCCCAACATATTTCTTTTAGGAATTGTAGCGAAGAGTTCTTTTAGTACTGTGGCTTCGGTGTCACTGTTTATAACAGCAAGATGGCCACCTTCAGCTGAACATGCGAACGAGGCTCGGGAGAAATTTCGTGGTTCTAGGTGGAACTTGTAACATTTGTTAGTTCTTGTATCCAAGTGGTACTCTGAAAAGGAAATGATGATTATGCAATTATATAAAATAACCGACGTTGTGACTTTTGTAAAAGGATTCTATGCGTAAACCAGCTTCAAAAAATTCAATCCGTTCCATCTCTCTAAGTATGTATATTTACCTGGATCTACAGTTCCGCATTCATTGACTTCTATGTTAGGATTCTCAGGGCGGTAACAGATGTAAGGACGAGTCTCTTCACATGGATGATCAGCTAATTCTCCATTGCCATTAAAAGTGATACAACTTTCTTTATTGTCCTTATTATCTGGCTCATTTTCAGCCCAAGTTAATGGAATTGTTGAAAGTGGTGTACCTGTAATTTGTAACTCTATATTAGTCTCAATTTAGTACAAACTGACGTTATACCATTATAACCTTTCTAATAGTTTCTGTGGAATGAGTAAAATTCCGGAGTTACTGTCATGGCATGCAGAGTAAGCAAACTGAAATGGCAGTGGGCTAGGAATGTTTGACGAAGTAACGATGGCCGGTGGAGCAGAAGAGTCCTGGAGTGGATACTGCGTATCGGCAAGCGTTGCGTGGGACGCTCACCAACTAGATGGACCGACAACCTTATGAAAGTGGCTGGGACAGACTGGATGCGGAAGCCGGAGGACAAGGTGTCCGGCAGTGGACTGCGATAGGCTTAGTTGACTGAGTAAAATTCTTATCATTCCATACCCTAATTGAATCTCTTGTAACTGCTGCACACCTAGAATCGATACCAATTCTTAACTCACAAAATGTTGGTTGAAGGAAATATAAAGCTGGTCTAAACAGTATTAAATAAAAGCTATCAATACTGACTGACTGAGGAATAAACAAAAATAGTCAAGTGTCAAGGTCAAGGTCGAGGACAAAACAGGACATATTAATAACCAGTCTTATCAAGGGTTGTTGTGTTACCCAGTAACTGGGTTACGGACAGTCGCTCCATGGACATTATTCCTATACAGCAGCATCCGGTTAGAAGTCGACCCCAACATAATTGAGGAAAGGTTAAACAGGGAAACACGGACTAGGGCAACTCGAAATAGATAAAAGTGGAAATACGCTTTTCCTCAAACTAGGCAAACAGATCAGAGGGCCTAGAAAAAGTAACATTATATCAGCGATAATGAAGATGGAAAAGTAAAAAATGTATTGGATTGACATAAGCTACAGAAAAGTTGATGTCAATCCTGTAGAAGGTAGACGTAGAAATACTAAACGCTTTGAAAGCGATTTCCACTTATCAATGCCCTCAGATTATTGACATCGACAACCTGAGGACGAGGTTCCTTTATAACCCTAAACCGAGTCACAAATGTGCATAATGTTATATCTATGTGTTTGAATAAAGGGGCTTATAATTATGTAACATTGAAATATTAATGAAACTGATTGACTAACCATCAACTGTGTGATAATCTCCTTGAGAGAGAGTGGCATGAATCCCAGTAAAGATTTCTTGTTTTGAAGAGGAGTTCTTTATGATGTGCACCATATCCGATTTTATTTCTAGTGTGGTTGGGGAAGCTAGAACAGCACCTGTAGACAGAATAAATTCAAATAATAAACGACATGATATCCCGGTGATCGTAAATACGGGGTGGTCAAACTTGAAGATTTTACGAGTGGCAAGAAAAAACTAACTGTACACTTTTGTATCTAGGGGCATTGCATAGTTGAATTTTAGCAGATAAATTTCCTGGGCCAAATAAATTTATTTTCTTTCGAAATGACACATATTTTCAGAAAAAAAATATATATTAATTCATATATTTTTAAGTGATAAACCCTATTTCAGTTAGTTAGGCTAAGCACGCACTATGAATTGTTAGTAAGCGCGCACTGCGAAATAAAATCACAAACGAATATAATTCCGACGCGCACTACAATAATCGCCCACGAAATAGCGGCGGCCAAAGACAGTCAGTACTGTATCACCACGAAAGACGCAGTGAAAATTGAAACATGCATTTACAAAACTAAATAACCAATAAAATGATATACTTAATTTTATGTAAAAGAATTTTGTAACGTTGCCGGGTAAACTGAACGCTGCGCTTGCGCGCGCCTTGGTACAACTTCATAGGGTACAAAACATACCAAAAATAGCGCATCTGCTATTTTAAATCGCAAACGATTTCTTTTCGCTGTGCGCAGACTCTTAGTATATTGGATTGTTCACAGATTAACGATTATTATCCGCAACGATTAAAATTCGTAGTGCGCGCTTAGTCTAAGATCAACTACTAAAATTTTCTCCAAAAAATTTCAGACTCATAAAAAATAAAAAAAATGAAAGATTTTCAGAATTTAACGAATTTGTCAAAAATTTATGCTGAAGTTACTCTGAGTTCCTCCATTACTCTGATTCAGTCGATCCACCTTCCAAAGCACATACCTACATTTTTGTATAAAAAGCTTACCTTCAAGTGTGCATCGCAGTCGAGCATCGAACCAAGTCGCTGGTACAACAAAGTGTTTGAACCATCCTTTGGCCATAAAACTATACTTGTAGTCACATCTGAAGGCTCCCTCTAAACAAACAATTTTTTTTTTATTTTAAAATTAAAATGTCACAGAAATAAAACCTAAAAAAATAAAAACATTTAAAAAAATTAAGAAAAAAGCTCTAATATTAGAACATAAAATATATACACTGGATAAACTTCCACTTAATGAACTAACAAACTATTAAAATAAAAATATATTACATACACCACCCTAAGACTTTTAGACATAATCTCGTAATTATTGCTTAGCGGCCAAACCGTTAAGCAATAATTACTCTTTACTGCTCCCAGGAAAAAAATTGGTAGTCATGGGGCCTGCCGATAGAAGTAAAAACTTAGAACTGGTATTAACGCCATCTAAATTCTAAAGTACAGCACTACGGCGCGAGCATGTCGGTGACGCGAATCCATAAGTTCTAAGTAAGATTTTTGGTAGGGGATACCTACCAAAAATCGAATAATCTATTTTTTGTTAACCTACCAGTTAACAAAGCTAGTTAAGTCAAAATCACTTTATAAATTGAAAACATAAAATTACCAATAAAATTCAGGCAGAATAGTAACACAAGATGTTTTAAACAAGACTTCATTTTGTGATGACTGATACGAAATTGTATGGTGTTACATTGTTCTAACGAGTATATATACCTGATTCCAATTTTTTTTCCCGCGGATATATCCTGTCAAGTCAGTGGTTCCCAAATGTACGACACATATTTAAAACCAGATCATAACTATAGGAGACAAAATGTTGGTTAACTGTTAAAAAATAAGAAGAAATAATTGAACTGAAGAAATAATGAACAGTTAGCTTCGATGTCCTTATTTGAAAAATAAAACATCAAGCAAAATAAATAATACAAGTAAAAGAAAAGAAAATAGAAAGAGTATAGAATGGAATAGAAATAATTTATTTTGCTTATAATGTAGGTATACAGATGAGATGCAACTGAGACTATGAGACTCCCTCATGGTCTAGGTTATATCTTATCTGTAACTCTGTATTTATCTGTGGGGGCTTGTAATTAGCAATTTAGTTAAATATTATTGTTTCTATAATGTAAGTCTGTAAGCCTTCCGAAAACAAATAAATATATAAAATAATCAGGTATTTAGAAAAGCGATGTATTTGAGAACCACTGACACAGGAAAATAATATAAGATATTGAAGTAAAATCTATATTTATAACACAAAAGCTTAGCTCTCTTATTGTTTTGAAATAAATTAATGACATCAATCATTGTTATGAAAAACCTTAGCATTGTGTAAAACTTGAAGCTAATAGAGGAAACTAAGAATTAATGTTTTTATTATATTTCATATAAACAATGCAGCCCTTTATTGGGCATGTGACCTTTATTGTGTATTTTATTCTTAATTTTCTCATCTTTTATATCTCTCAATCTCTAATCTCTCAATATCGGGGTGTGATTTTATGGACTTAACTACACTTGTGTTTTTTAAATAAATACTGTTTTTTTTTAGAAAAACTGTTTACATCTCCGTTATTTTCAAAGTCGTAACTTTTTTATAATAAATTATAGTTATTCCGATAAAATTACCCATAAGCTTATAGAAATAATAAACAGAATCCAAATCAAGCCAATAACATCGGAGAAAAAGCAAACGCTACTCAAAAAAATAAGAATTACATGAAAAATATTATTATAAATAAAAATTATATACTACATTTTCCACAAATTACCTCAGATCCTCAGATCATATTTTTATTTCAAACATATTTCACTCTCAAACTAGGAACTTACTAGAAGATCACCTGCAGATTTTTGACTACAGCATTGTTATTATGTATTTAAATAAACAGATGGACAGACAGACAGCCATCCAGCCAGACAGATAAACACACGAGTGATCCTGTAAGGGTGCCGTTTTTTTCCTTTTGAGGGTACGGAACCCTAAAAATTAAACTAGCAGTAAATTGTAATCAGGAATAATCATTAATCTAAAATGGAAAATAGTTTTGCAAATGGAAATAATATGGCATTTCTAAATATTGGAAAATTAAGACCCAATTTATTATAAACTTTTAATAAGTATGTTGCTACTTACTCTAAAACTTTTAAAAATATCTGCAAAGCAGCTAAAGCTTCTTTCATTAGCAACAAGGTTAAATCAGCAGACAATAAAATAAAGACAGTTTGGAAAATTATTAACAATGAAACGAACAAGAACAAAAGACATAATACTGATTATACACTTGACACTGCCCGCGGTTTCATTAGCGATAACATCGATGTTGCTCAGGAATTTGCAACTTTCTTTACCAATATTCCAATTAAAACTACAGAAACTTTAAATTCCTCCCCCTTACTTGCTATTGATTTATTAAGAGCGAATGTTTCAGCCTTTCCCGTGGAATTTAAATTTAAACATATAAACCCTGTGGTCGTTGTAAAGACTTTTAAGCAACTTAAGATCAAAATTACCGAAGATCTGTGGGGTATGTCTACTAAAGTTTGTCAATCAATTATTGAGACAATTGCACCCTATTTAGCTTTAGTATTTAATTTGTGTGTAGATCAAGGGGTATTCCCGGATTTAATGAAGTACAGTAAAGTTATTCCACTATTCAAATCCGGGGACAGCAAAGACCTAAATAATTATAGACCCGTATCGGTTTTGCCGGTTTTCAGCAAGGTGTTTGAAAAAGTAATGTTAAATCAAATGCTCCATCATTTTAATCGTAATAATATCCTACACGATATCAACAGTATGGTTTCACCAAAGGACGTTGCACAACCGACGCCGGTGTCACCTTATTAAAACACATCTTTAATGCATGGGAAGAGGCACAAGATGCAATAGGCATCTTTTGCGACCTATCCAAGGCGTGTTTTGATTGCGTGAATCACGAAACACTGCTCTTGAAACTTGAGCATTACGGACTGGGTAAACTTGCGCTTAGCTTAGTAAAATCATATTTGAATGATAGACTGCAGCAAGTTCAAATAAACGGTGTAAATTCATTGGGTTTACAAGTCAAAATGGGTGTACCACAGGGCTCGATTTTGGGTCCATTCCTCTTTTTAGTATATATAAATGATTTACCGCATTTGCTGAAAAACCGACCACAAATGGTGTTATTTGCTGATGACACATCACTGATTTTTAAGGTAAACAGACATGCACAAGAGCTTGACGAAGTAAATAACGCTATGCTTAAGGTCCATAATTGGTTTAATGTAAATAATTTGGTATTAAATGAGAAGAAAACTAAATGCATAAGATTCGCGTTACCAAATGTTAGAAGTAGTGAATGTCATGTTGTACTGAATAGGGAGACACTAGAATTCGTCGAAAAAACGGTTTTCCTGGGGATCACGCTTGACTCAAAACTACAGTGGGGTCCTCACTTAACATCACTTGCAGGGCGGCTAAGTTCAGCCGCTTACGCTGTTTGGAAAATCCGCCAACTAACAGACGTGGATACCGCGAGACTGGTCTATTTTAGTTACTTTCATAGCATCATGTCTTACGGTATTTTGCTGTGGGGACGGGCTGCAGATATTAATTCTATCTTTATTCTGCAAAAGAGGGCTGTCAGAGCCATATATAACCTCCGCAGACGCGAATCTCTAAGGGAACTGTTTAAGAAAATTAACATCATGACGGTACCTTGTCAGTATATATATGAAAACATTATGTATGTTCGAAAAAATCGACATCTTTTTAGTAAGATAAGTGACAGGCATAATTTTAACACTAGAAATAGGAACAAATTAGATCAACCACGTTTCAGATTGTCTAAAGTGCACACTTCTTTTATGGGGTACTGTGTAAAATGTTATAATAAAATACCACTCGATATTCTTCAACTGAATGATAAGAAATTTAAAACATGCATTAAACGCACACTATGTAGACAATCATATTATAAGTTGGATGATTATTAAATATCGATGATAAAAATGCTTGGCTTAATGCTGGTCCTGCTCCACAGCCACTTGGGCTCACTAGTTAAAAAATTTAATGTTTGGAGGAGTTGCTTCCCCTTTTTATTTTTCTGACATTACGAACTTAATGTTTATTTTTTATTTAAACAAGTTTAATTGTTGAATGTGTTTTCTTTCTTTTTGGTAGTATCATTCTATTAATCTCTCAAATACATTGCATACTATAGTTTTGTATAATTTAGAAGCATTTTTTCAATTTTTGTGAATGTGAGTAGTACCATGGAGCCGTATTTTATGTTATTAAGATGTTTGTTGACTTGAAAGAGCACGGCAGTTGAGAGTTTGTCATGCCCACTTAAATGTCTCGCTGATGGTGGCGAGTGTGTTGGATCATTCGGTTCCCTAAAAAATGGTTGAGCTGGATGATGCTGATCCACGCGTCATGTTCGTGAACGGGCGCGTCAGTTGTGACTGGTCATCTCTTATCTGCCAGGGCTTATTTTTAATGTTATATTTTGAATTGTTTTAATTTTTTTATTGTACATTGTTCTCACATATAGAAGCAACAAGAATAATGTACCCAGGATTGTGTAATTTTCTATATTTAAAAGAGTGTCCTTGGAGTTTCTTGCCCGTTCTTCTCCATGAAGATCTACGTTTTGGAACTGGGCAACTAGCTTCAACTTTCTGACTAACTGACCCGACTATTTGACAATTCAAAAGTGCCTGTAAATGGTTTAATTGAAATAAATGCTTTGAGTTTGAGTTTGAGTTTATTCACTTCCCATTTTGAACTACATACGAGTGCCTTCATTCTAGCTTTAAGCGCAGGCCACACTGAGAATGAAGCGAAACAAAACTAAGTTCGTTTAGCTGCGCTTATGTACCTACCGCGTTTTTTCATAGTTCGAAGTGTGAACCGAACCTAGAATCCTGAGCGCAGCGAGGGATTCAAAGTACCTACGTCACTCGAGCTTAAAATAGTGTTGCTCCCGAGGTCAACACTACTTTTTATCATCTACTCTATAAGAAAAAAAAAAACGTGTGCGGTCCGACCCCCGTCACGAACGAAGTTCCTTCTCACGTATGATTTAAAACAAAAACAAACTTTTCCTTCATCGTTTTTGAAGCAAGTGATAAATTTACAATACGCACATGAATCCGAAAACTCAGAGGTGCGTGCCTTGGGTTCGAACCCGAGACCAATGACTGGGTAGTCTGACGGTCACACCACTAGGCTATCAATGCCCGGCCTCATTTTGAAAAAGTTCTGAAAATAGTTTTATACACATAGATTACAGAAACACTTATATGAAGTCTATGGTTTTTAAATAACATGGCAAATCTCTCAATATTGTGCGTACAAACTTACATTTGCAGCTAAAATCTATGGGAGATCATGTTTTTCAACTACACTGTTAAAGCTTCGTTTAGACCAGCGCGACGCGACAGCGCGACGCGACACCGGCTATTGTTATAATAAATAATAATAATAAACTTTTATTTCGGACCAAGGAATCCATATAGTGTTAGTAACATACAAAAGCTTACTATCTAGTGTTAGTACCTATCACCCTCCCCACAAACTGCTTCATTATCTGAGAGCTGAAGCTCTCTCCTACAGTCCTCAGGATGCTGTTGTGACTGCCCCGCACCCTCCTCAGAAGTGAAGCTGTTTTTTTGCGTAGAACGGCATGGAATCCGTCCGTACGAGCTTGCGCAAACATTCCCGAGGCACTACAGTAGCGAGGCAGTCCCAACAACATCCTGAAAGCATGTTATACCGTCAAGTTTTCTTAGAAATTGTATTGTTCGAGTCGCGTCGCGCTGGTCTGCACAAAGCTTAATTTTGTTCTTGGGTTGAATAAATTCATCCCAACTACGGAATCCTTCATTGTATGTCCGCCGGTTTCTATGTCAATTGTGGACCGATTATGAAAATTCTTTTTCGTATGAAAAAGGGTTGAAAAGGGTTGAAAAACTCCCAAGTTGGTTCCATATAAATTTTATCAACCTCGCTTGGATAGTTTTTGAGTTAGCTTCAATAATACGTATATTTCCTAGTTAGTTTATAATAATAATAATAATAACCCCACCGCCGTATCTCTACGTTGACGTCGTGGTGGGGCTTGCGCGCTCCAAACTCTAGGTCTGTGCCGGTAGAGTTTACTTTGCCGGAACAGGTCTAGGATGAGGAGCCAGACCAAGAGAGATACAGAAACCCGCAGGGCAGCATGTGGCGAGCTGTTGGGCAGTAGCGACCCCACGGACCCTATCTCCCGGGAGAAATCTTGTTCCTCATCTCTGGCTTGCCTTTATTGGCCGGCTGGAGTGAACACTGACGGGGAACAGAGCTCCCACCTCATTCTTGCCTTAATTGGCCGGCTTGAGTGGAGATTCGCAAGAGCAAACGTGCTCGGAGGAAGGAAGTATTTCAGTAAGTGCTCGTAGGGATCTTGACCATCTTCCGGGCTCTGGGATTGTTCTGAAAGCCGTGGAATACCTCTCCACTCCTCAAGCACCTCAGGACGTGTTGCCCCCTTGTCGCTACGTCACTATGTGCTAGCGACAGTTTCCGGGGGCCCATTATTGAGTGTGCAAGTCACCCCCTGCCATTTTATCCGTGTACATATAAGACATTGATCAGGCAGGGGCCATAGTCCTTCCATAGTTCCAGGTCACCAGTCAACTTTAGCCACCCAAACCCATAGTCCAATATCTTTGTTTCCATTTCCTGCAATAGTCCTACGCCAACCGGGGGTTGTCCTTGGGTGCTCTTGCATAGTGCACACAGGGATAATCGTCGGTTGGTGCCTCATTTCATTAAAACGCCTAACGGGCCTCTGCGAGTTGGCTTCGGCCCCTCGTACGCCTTCCAAAGGTCCGGGACCCCAGGGTCCCGAGAAATGTCAAAGACGAAAATAATAATAATATTTTATTCAAAAAATTACAAGGTATAAAAAGTAGTACAGTTTTGCTTAAATGTAAATTATATTGCTAAGACTTACGTGCCTGAACTAGGTAATCCTGTGTTTCAGGCGAGAAGAGCTAAAAATAGACTTACAAAATAAATAAATAAATAAATAACAGGTTGACAATATTATAGATCACTAATTATATGTTGAGTAGCTTAACTCTTAGTTTCTAAATTTGATAAATACTTAACGTAGGTGAAATTTGTACATAGTATTATAATATTTATGTGGATGATTTATGATGATAACTTCCTGTCACTGTTATTTACACAGGAGGTAGTGGTATTCAAATTTGTGTGGGGTAGGTGCCACAACTAAAAAGTGAAAAATAAAAGCGTTTTCAAAAAAAAAACAACCGATTAAAAAAAAACACTACAAAGTAAAAAATTACTTTAATTTCGGAAGTCGGGGGCAATAAACGAATTTTTCAAAACCAAAGACATCGACTTCCGAAATCAAAGTAATTTTTCATTTTGTAGTGTTTCTTTTATGAAGTCGATTGTTTTTTTTTTTTTTTGTAAAAAGTTTTTTTTAGTGGGCAGTGTTGATTTTGTTGTTGTGAGTAAGGTCTGTTAATTTGAAGCTTAGATCACTGCGCTCCAACGCACGTTGGCAAACCTTGGGTTTGGACTTTTGTGGCGGCATCTACACCGCCACATGCGAACTACGCATCAAAGACCTGACGTCACACAACATCCTGACGTCACTCAAATCCTGCATCGCGCAATTAGAGTTTACCGCGCGTTGGACATATATACAAGCTCACGACTTCAACCTCTGGGCAATTGCCCGCCAGACATGACACCCGTCTGGTCGGAGGATCCTTCCTTTTCTATGGTGGATGAGTGAACTTTACACCCTGTTCCTCATACCCCTAAAGAATGTTCGTCCGATCAAGTCTGGGATCCATAGATCAAACAATGCGGATAGAAGAATGCACGTCCAAGATATTTCGCTTGAATGAAAAGGTTTCCTATCATCAGCTCTCTTCAAAAGTTAAATTAAGTGAAGGTTTTCTTTTAAAAATGTCAGTGTAACATCAATATTACTGATTTCATCATTGGTACTCAGTAGAAGGTTGATTAGGTAATATACATTAAAAATTCAAGCCAATAATAAAAAATCCAAATTATAATTTAAAACACAAATAATTGACATTTATAATAATATTATAAATATATATTCATTTTCATATCATTATATAATTTTAACTAATTGTATTGTACTTTTCAGGTAAAGCACGACAGCCGACAGGATAACCTGGACTCTTCTCACAGATAAATGGGGCTGATCTGTCACACCACAAGTCATCCAAGAGCCCTGAACGAAATATTGCTCCACAGGATTCACCTGGTGCTGCATTGTCTGGCTGACCTGGAGAAAATTTGCTGTATCCTGCTTCCGTTAACGTTTGGCCTGAAATAGAGATATATGGTAAGTTATTCAGCAAAGGGATGAAGCAGTCTTATGTCACAGATGCTATATTTAATCCCGAGAGAAATGACGGATGCTAGGGGTGATTCCGGAGCATAGAGAGTTTAGAGTTGATAATGTTTTTATACTTTGACATCCTGAATAAATTGTGTGTGTTTATGATATTATTAATAACCGCCATAATTAAAATTGAAATTTTAATTCGTAATTATGCAATCAATCATGTTAATACTAAACTAATAATCTCTATCCTGTAATAAATGTATGTACCTAATATTTGCACGCCACACTTGGCAGAATGTGATGATACCATTGACTAATCTTAAGACCGTATAATGTACGATATTCTGACAAATAAATGATTATGATTATGAATATTATGATAGAGTTAACACTGAGCAAAGCGAGTGAATGATTAAGATTAGAATCCTGAGTGCAGCGACGGAAGCAAATTGTTTATTTTTATTTTCGTCCTTGATAACCGTCACTTTATCTTTTAATACATTTTCATTCATAATTATCACACCTTACACTCCGACTAAAATCTTAACTTGAATCTCCTCCCTCCATTTAGATGATAATTATAATGATTTAGTTATATAATCAAATCTAACAGTCGTTCAAGGTTATCCATTTTTATGTACTGAGATTCATGTGTTTATTATTTATAATTTATTAAACACTAATGTACAGAGGCGGACTTAATGCCATAGGCATTTTCTACCAGTCAACCGTGTTTCTGTCCGTTTAATCAACCTGCTAACAATGTAATAGAGTAGATAAAGAAGTGTATGAAACTGCTGTATTAAAATACTCGTGTGATACTATTACAAATCTCGTCTTCACGTGTTTAAATACCTCTCATTATGCAACAGTTTCATAAACTACTATTATTGAATTATAAACTATAATATTGTGGCGGCATCTACACCGCCACATGCGAACTACGCATCAAAGACCTGACGTCACACAACATCCTGACGTCACTCAAATCCTGCATCGCGCAATTAGAGTTTACCGCGCGTTGGACATATATACAAGCTCACGACTTCAACCTCTGGGCAATTGCCCGCCAGACATGACACCCGTCTGGTCGGAGGATCCTCCCTTTTCTATGGGGGATGAGTGAACTTTACACCCTGTTCCTCATACCCCTAAATTGGTGATCCCGAGTATGAACGTCAACGCAGCCTTCGTGCAACTACTTCAGCGTGACGTCATCATCATCGTCACTCCCGCAAGCTTTCGTGAGGCGAGTCACACAGCCAGCCAGCACCCACGGCTTCAACGGGTATCCTGACCACCAGCATGCAGCGAACGCGCATTCCTGGTCATCACCCTCAGCCTCATCAGCAACCTTGGCACAGCACCTGCACTTTCGGCCGGTCTCACAAGCAGAGCCCATTCTACCCTCTCCTGGTCGACGCCAGCAGCCAGCCACAACTCAGCGCTGTACTACATCCGACCCACTGGATCAAGACGCAGCGCCACCCCGACTCACTGGGGAATCACCGCAAGCACCGTAGACAGTTCCGACTCACCGCGAACTATGCGGCAGACAGTTCCGACTCACCGCGAACTATGCGGCACCCGGTTCCGACTCACTGGAACCACAGCTGGTACTGTGAAGCATCGCAAGATACAAGACTCAGCCCACTATCCACCTCCGGTCTCCGGAGGGGAGTGATGTGGCGGCATCTACACCGCCACATGCGAACTACGCATCAAAGACCTGACGTCACACAACATCCTGACGTCACTCAAATCCTGCATCGCGCAATAAGAGTTTACCGCGCGTTGGACATATATACAAGCTCACGACTTCAACCTCTGGACAATTGCCCGCCAGACATGACACCCGTCTGGTCGGAGGATCCTCCCTTTTCTATGGGGGATGAGTGAACTTTACACCCTGTTCCTCATACCCCTAAAATATTATTTTTAACTCATGATATAAAGAAGAGAATATAAATTACCATGAATAGTCCTCCAATCGAAATTTTCGCCCCAATTGTGAAAACCAATAAAAGCTATATCTTTCAAGAAATTTCCCAGCATATGTCCTCCAGGATATTTGGCGAAGAGGTCCTTTAACACTGTGGCTTCGGTTTCACTGTTTATAATAGCAAGATGGCCGCCTTCTGCTGAACATGCGAGGAAGGCTCGGGAGAAATTTCGTGGAGTGGTATGAAACTTGTAGCATTTGTCAGTTCTTTTATCCAAGTTGTATTCTGAAAAGAAAATGTTATATAAATTATTATTTTCTTTGCGTCATTGCAGAAGGCAAAGGTCGAACGCTATAAAAACAGACTTTGGATTACATATAATATTCTACACTAGTTATTATTAGATGAAAGCCTACTTCGGCAAGTTCAAAAGACTGTCAGCCCATCCCTCGGAATATATTTACCTGGATCGACAGTGGCGCAGTCACTGACTTCTACTTGAATGCTCTCGGAGCGATAACAGATGTAAGGGCGAGCCTCATCACAGCGATCATCTGCTAATTCTCCAATACCATTAAAAGTGATACAGCTTTCTTTATTGTCCTTATTATCTGGCTCATTTTTAGCCCAAGACACTGGAATTTTCGAGAGCGGTGTGCCTGTAATTGCATTGCCATAATTAGTATGTTATTTTTAACTTTTAAATTTCAGTCAAATTATAGTATGAATTATTTCGTAGTAGTAATAGGTATATACTCAATCCTTATTATATCTTTTTTTTTTCCTCAAAACATAATGTGGATTGAAACAAAAAGACACTTCACCTTATGCTCTTGATTTAATCTCTTTACTTAAATATCTTTTATATTCTTTTGTTTTAGGAGATTTCATTGCATAGTCAGAGAGATTTATGCATTTCAATTTGGAATTTCTTTTCATTCTTAGTAATATAATAATTGACTAACCTTCAATCGTATAATAATCTCCTTGAGAGACAGTCGCATGAATCCCGGTAAAAAATATATATTCCGGGTTGGAGTTATTTATGATGTTTCTCATTTCAGCTTGTATTTCTGGTGTGGTTGGGGACGCTAGAACAGCACCTGATGACAACGAAAAAACATCACGCCTATAATTCTCGAAGGGGTAGGCAGTTGTGTATACTTGGCACTAGTTAAAGACAAATGTAATTGGAGGTGGGACTGCTATTGAATAATTACTGATTACAAACCTAAAAACACTTTATCCCAACTTAGGAATGTACTCAAGACCACCGTCTGCAATCACGCTTGCGATCACTCGACCTGCCTTTTTTCCACTTTTCATTTCTCTTGGCATAAGATATTACAAAATAAGTAACTTACCTTCCAGTGAGCATCTCAGCCGGGCATCGAACCAAGTCGCTGGTACAACAAACGGTTTGAACCATGCTTGCGCTTTTGACACCTGACTGATCCCTCTAAAATCGAGCAAAATAATTTAATAAAGTAAAATATAAAAAACAGCATTCTGATGATCGAATTGTTAAAATCAAACGGTATGATTGAACCTCTCAACCACAAATTAAAACAGCTTACCAATAAACTGCAAGCAATATAGTAACACAAAATATTTAAAACAAGACTTCATTTTGTAAGCACTGAAATGCAAATTATGACGAAACAATTATAACAACAATTATTTATAGGCAATTCTAATTTTGTTAATTGAGTCATTATGTCTGCGAATATGATTATTGGCAGACATGACTCTTTGAGTCAGTGTTTCCCAATTATTTATAGAATGAGATGATGACTAATAGAAGCATGGTAGAAGAACATGTTGCGCCGACCGCAAATGAATTGAGATAAGGGCTGGAGAATGTTGATGATGATATCATACTCTAACTCTAGCGATATCTCACGGGGTCGTACTATCGGGATGAAATTTCTTAGTAAATTAAATTTATTTATTTTCATAAACAACAATCATTCATTTATGGTTATTCATTTAAGGTAATAAGTTATATAAAAAAAAAAACTTTAAAACTATGTGTTATTAGTGGGAACACCCAAATATTCCAAAATATTTTATTCCGAATTTCGATGTTCCGATTTTCAAAAGTCCGAATTTCATAATACCTAAGAATTATAATGTGTATTAATAAAAATCACGAAATTTATTTTACCGAAAGTCGTAAATGGGAATTGTTAGTTTTCTGATTTTCATACGTTCGAAGAATCAATTGCTCGAAGGGTTCTCGGTCCGAAAAACGACATTCCGATTTTTAATACTTCGATTAAACTAAAAGTCAACATGTTGTGCTACAAAATTTAGTGATAGAAACGAATCGCTGCAAAACAGACTTCACGCAGTCTTGTCTGCCCCACCCCTAGAGTGTAATTTAAGCCCGCTTAGGCGTGGTGGGGTGGGGCGGCCTGCGAGCTGAGGAGCAGGTGGTTTGAAGGTCCGTCGCTGCGGCTGAGGGTGGCCGGCGAAGCCGGCCAGCAAGCCGAGGCTGCGGTGGAGAGCGTTAAAACCATCTGCAACGATAAGCTCGCGTGGGGCCGCCCAAACCCCGCAGCGCTGGAGCCGTGACAGAAACAATGCTTGCTGCATGTTGCATGCCAAAATAAAAATAATAATAAGAATAATTTAAAACACAAATAATTGACATTTATTGCTTTAATTCGATATTTATAATAATATTATAAATATATAATATTTTTCATATATAATATTTTTCATATATAATATTTTTCATATAATTATATAATTTTAACTAATTGTATTGTGCATTTTCAGGTAAAGCACGACAGCCAACAGGATAACCTGGACTCTTCTCACAGATAAATGCGGCTGGTCTGTCACACCATAAGTCATTCAAGAGCCCCGAATGGAATATCGCTCCACAGGATTCACCTGGTGCTGCATTGTCTGGCTGACCTGGACAAAATTTGCTGTATCCTGCTTCCGTTAACGTTTGGCCTGAAATGGGAATATGTGGTAGGTTATTCAGCAAAAGGTTAAAGCAGTCTTATGTCACGGGTGCTACATTGAATCCTGAGCGAAATGAAGGATTCTAGGGATGAGTCCGGAGCGCAAAGAGTTTATAGTTAATTCCTGAGCGAAGCGATCGAGATATTAAGACTAGATCATGAGTGCTGTGAGGGAAGCAATTTTTTTTTTCTGATTTTTTTCCTCGACAATCGCCACAAACGTTAATCAATTTTCATTCATAATTATCACACCTTACACTCCGACTGAAATCTTAACTTTAAGCTCCTCCCTCCATTTAGATGATAAAGATTTAGATATATAATCAAATCTAACAGTCTTTAAAGGTTATCCATTTCTACGTACTGAGATTCTTGTGCTCCTGTCCATATATCAAGCTGCTAACAGTTTAAAATATAATGTAATCGGTTGGTAAACAAGCTTCCATCATTTTTTTTTTGTTCTTAATGGAACGCATTTACGGGGCGCGCCATTTTATATACCATTAGAAAAAAGTTCTGATACAAAGGGGAACGCCCGAAAAATGCCTGAAATGAACAAAAACTACTAATAGTCCTTAATTGTATTTAGAATAAAATATTTATAATGAAATAATTCTCAAGTTTGTTTAGGTAGGGTAAAAATATAAAGATCTTTAAAATATTCAACTTGATATCCGTATAATTCATTCTTATTTTTTATAATGGAGGTCAATGTTTATTTGACATGAGTAAGTTACATTCAGCCAAACAGGAATCGTCAAATAATCCCTAACGAACTATTTTATAGAATTTGTGCACAGTTATCATTAATTTAATATAATTCGGCCAATATGTACTGTAAAACGAATTAAAATAATTTATGCATATCAAAATCAAAGCATTTTCAAAATAGAAAACATATCGCAGGCTGTATGAATTACATGTCCTTTGCCTTACTGACAGTTTGACATTTACTGCATTTCATTTTTCTCTATGTAGTCTGTGGTTTGTTTACTTGATTCATGGTTTTGCGTTTGCGACTTGAGTTACACAATTACAGATTGCTTTTTATGATATTTAACGACGACTGTGGCCATTTTTAAGGATTTTGATTTTACTTCTGCACACGACACCCATTTTTGAACACGGACTTAGATTGAACCCGCCTAAACGACGACTCGGCTTTTTGACGACGGATTTGAACCTACTTTATATACGACGCTGCTGTTTTTTTGGACATTTGCCCCGTTTATATTTAAAAATTGATAGAAGACTACACTGCGTTAATTGCTATCTCGATATTGCAAAGATGAGACGTAACGTCTTATCAGTGCAAAATGATGAAGTACGTTGTTTAATACCCTCATGGATAACACCTCAAGCTGTAAGTATTGAGATTCCATAGTTTTCTTACCTATTTACATATATTGAATGCACTGACATACAACAATTAATATATATTATATTCCTTAACCTTGACTTACCTATATTACAGAAAAAATGTTTGAAACTGGCTTCTACCTAGTTTTTTTTATATTATTGAAATTGTAATGGGTTTCCTACGACTTATAGTACAATTTGGCGTATATTTCATTGTTGTCCATTTCAGGCATTTTTTTGTATAGTCGATGGGCATTCCCCTTTACTATTTCATAATTGCAGTTCAAGTTTAAAGTTAATTCAAAGAGTAAGAAATAGTTTTTTTGCATAAATGCAATAAACTATTTATTACTCTTTTTACTTTGGACTCTTATTTAGTAGTTTTAATTCCAATTTAATGGAGTAGATAATGGAGTTTATGAAACTGCTGTATTAAAACACTGGTGTAATACTATTAAAAACCTCGCCTACACGTATTTTAATACCGCTCATTATGCAACAGTTTCATAAACTACTATTATTGCATTAAAAACTATAATAATTATTTTTACTCATGATATAATAAAGAGAATATAAATTACCATGAATAGTCCTCCAATCGAAATTTTCGCCCCAATTGTGAAAACCAATAAAAGCCATTTCTTTCCAGAAATTTCCCAGCATATGGTCTTTATATTTGGCGAAGAGTTCTTTCAGCACTGTGGCTTCGGTGTCACTGTTTATAATAGCAAGATGGCCGCCTTCAGCTGAACATGCGAGGAAGGCTCGCGAGAAATTTCGTGGAGTTGTATGAAACTTGTAGCATTTGTTAGTTCTTTTATCCAAGTTGTATTCTGAAAACAAAACGTTATATATATTATTATTTTGTTTGCGTCATTGCAGAAGGCAAAGGTATCCGCAATAAAAACAGACTTTGTTTTACATATAATATTCTGCACTGGTTATTATTAGATAAAAGCCTACTTCGGCAAGTTCAAAAGACTGTCAGCCCATCCCCCGGAATATATTTACCTGGATCGACAGTGGCGCACTCACTGACTTCTACTTGAAAGCTCTTGGAGCGATAACAGATGTAAGGGCGAGGCTTATCACAGCGATCATCTGCTAATTCTCCAATACCATTAAAAGTGATACAGCTTTCTTTATTGTCCTTATTATCTGGCTCATTTTTAGCCCAAGATACTGGGATTTTCGAGAGCGGTGTACCTGTAATTGCATTGCCATAATTAGTATGTTATTTTTTACTTTTCAATTTCAGTAAAATTATAGTATGAATTATTTCGTAATAGTAATATATACTCAATCCTTATTATATCTTTTTGTTTCCTCAAAACATAATGTGGATTGAAACAAAAAGACACTTCACCTTATGCTCTTGATTTAACCTCTTTACCTAAATATCTTTTATATTCTTCTTTTTTTTATTCATTTCAATTTGGAATTTCTAGGAGGTACAAAAATCACCTTTATGTTGTCTGTGTTTAAGAAACGAAAATCATATAACGTTCTTTTCAAGTTCTATAAATCAACTGTGATCGTTTCATTCTTAGTAAGTAATCTAATAATTGACTAACCTTCAATCGTATAATAATCTCCTTGAGAGAATGAGGCATGAATCCCGGTAAAAAATATATATTCCGGGTTGGAATTATTTATGATGTTTCTCATTTCAGCTTGTATTTCTGGTGTGGTTGGGGACGCTAGAACAGCACCTGATGACAACGAAAAACATCACGCCTATAATTCTCGAAGGGATACGCAGTTATGTATACTTGGCAGTTGTTAAAGTCAAATGTAATTGGAGGTGGGACTGCTATTAGATAATTACTGATATACAAACCTAAAAACACTTTATCCCAACTTAGGAATGTACTCAAGACCACCGTCTGCAATCACGCTTGCGATCACTCGACCTGCCTTTTTTCCACTTTTCATTTCTCTTGGCATAAGATATTACAAAATAAGTAACTTACCTTCCAGTGAGCATCTCAGCCGGGCATCGAACCAAGTCGCTGGTACAACAAAGGGTTTGAACCATGCTTGCGCTTTTGCACTGTATTTGTAGTCACACCTGACTGATCCCTCTAAAATCGAGCAAAATAATTTAATAAAGTAAAATATAAAAAACAGCATGCTGATGATCGAATTGTTAAAATCAAACGGTTTGATTGAACCTCTCAAGCAGAAATTAAAACAGCTTACCAATAAACTGCAAGCAACATAGTAACACAAAATATTTAAAACAAGACTTCATTTTGTATGCACTAAAATGCAAATTATGAGGAATCAATTTTAACAACAATTATTTATAGGCAATTCTAATTGTGTTAATTGAGTCATTATGTCTGCGAATATGATTATTGGCAGACATGACTCTTTGAGTCAGTGTTTCCCAATTATTAATAGAATGAGATGACGACTACTAGAAGTATGGTAGAAGAACATGTTGCGCCGACCGCAAATGAATTGAGATAAGGGCTGGAGAATGTTGATGATGATATCATACTCTAACTCTAGCGATATCTCACGGGGTCGTACTATCGGGATGAAATTTCTTAGTAAATTAAATTTATTTATTTTCATAAACAACAATCATTCATTTATGGTTATTCATTTAAGGTAATAAGTTATATAAAAAAAAAAACTTTAAAACTATGTGTTATTAGTGGGAACACCCAAATATTCCAAAATATTTTATTCCGAATTTCGATGTTCCGATTTTCAAAAGTCCGAATTTCATAATACCTAAGAATTATAATGTGTATTAATAAAAATCACGAAATTTATTTTACCGAAAGTCGTAAATGGGAATTGTTAGTTTTCTGATTTTCATACGTTCGAAGAATCAATTGCTCGAAGGGTTCTCGGTCCGAAAAACGACATTCCGATTTTTAATACTTCGATTAAACTAAAAGTCAACATGTTGTGCTACAAAATTTAGTGATAGAAACGAATCGCTGCAAAACAGACTTCACGCAGTCTTGTCTGCCCCACCCCTAGAGTGTAATTTAAGCCCGCTTAGGCGTGGTGGGGTGGGGCGGCCTGCGAGCTGAGGAGCAGGTGGTTTGAAGGTCCGTCGCTGCGGCTGAGGGTGGCCGGCGAAGCCGGCCAGCAAGCCGAGGCTGCGGTGGAGAGCGTTAAAACCATCTGCAACGATAAGCTCGCGTGGGGCCGCCCAAACCCCGCAGCGCTGGAGCCGTGACAGAAACAATGCTTGCTGCATGTTGCATGCCAAAATAAAAATAATAATAAGAATAATTTAAAACACAAATAATTGACATTTATTGCTTTAATTCGATATTTATAATAATATTATAAATATATAATATTTTTCATATAATTATATAATTTTAACTAATTGTATTGTGCATTTTCAGGTAAAGCACGACAGCCGACAGGATAACCTGGACTCTTCTCACAGATAAATGCGGCTGGTCTGTCACACCATAAGTCATTCAAGAGCCCCGAATGGAATATCGCTCCACAGGATTCACCTGGTGCTGCATTGTCTGGCTGACCTGGACAAAATTTGCTGTATCCTGCTTCCGTTAACGTTTGGCCTGAAATGGGAATATGTGGTAGGTTATTCAGCAAAAGGTTAAAGCAGTCTTATGTCACGGGTGCTACATTGAATCCTGAGCGAAATGAAGGATTCTAGGGATGAGTCCGGAGCGCATAGAGTTTATGGTTAATTCCTGAGCGAAGCGATCGAGATATTAAGACTAGATCATGAGTGCTGTGAGGGAAGCAATTTTTTTTTTTCTGATTTTTTTCCTCGACAGTCGCCACAAACGTTAATCAATTTTCATTCATAATTATCACACCTTCCACTCCGACTGAAATCTTAACTTTAAGCTCCTCCCTCCATTTAGATGATAAAGATTTAGATATATAATCAAATCTAACAGTCTTTAAAGGTTATCCATTTCTACGTACTGAGATTCTTGTGCTCCTGTCCATATATCAAGCTGCTAACAGTTTAAAATATAATGTAATCGGTTGGTAAACAAGGGGCTAAGAGTGTTATATATGATGTCATCTACTCTCATATCGTAAAGTTCAAATTATAAACTTCAAAACGAGTTTATAATGACATACTTTATAAACACAATACCGATATTAAACATACAATCATTTTATAAAGCTTTTTATCTAACTAAATAATGTTATAAAACATTTTTTTTACCAAAACAATACAGGGGAAATCCAAGAAATTAATATCACCAACGAGTTTCCATAATTTTTTTTTGTTCTTAATGGAACGCATTTACGGGGCGCGCCATTTTATATACCATTAGAAAAAAGTTTTGATACAAATTTACTATTTCATAATTGCAGTTCAAGTTTAAAGTTAATTCAAAGAGTATGAAATAGTTTTTTGCATAAATGCAATAAACTATTTATTACTCTTTTAACTTTGGACTCTCATTTAGTAGTTTTAATTCCAATTTAATGGAGTAGATAATGGAGTTTATGAAACTGCTGTATTAAAACACTGGTGTAATACTATTAAAAACCACGCCTACACGTGTTTTAATACCGCTCATTATGCATAAGTTTCATAAACTACTATTATTGCATTAATAACTATAATAATTATTTTTTACTCATGATAAAATAAAGAGAATATAAATTACCATGAATAGTCCTCCAATCGAAATTTTCGCCCCAATTGTGAAAACCAATAAAAGCCATTTCTTTCCAGAAATTTCCCAGCATATGGTCTTTATATTTGGCGAAGAGTTCTTTCAGCACTGTGGCTTCGGTATCACTGTTTATAATAGCAAGATGGCCGCCGTCAGCTGAACATGCGAGGAAGGCTCGAGAGTAATTTCGTGGAGTTGTATGAAACTTGTAGCATTTGTTAGTTCTTTTATCCAAGTTGTATTCTGAAAAGAAAACGTTATATATATTATTATTATTTTGTTTGCGTCATTGCAGAAGGCAAAGTTATACGCAATAAAAACAGACTTTGTTTTACATAATTATAATATTCTGCACTGGTTATTATTAGATGAAAGCCTACTTCGGCAAGTTCAAAAGACTGTCCGCCCATCCCCCGGAATATATTTACCTGAATCGACAGTGGCGCACTCACTGATTTCTACTTGAAAGCTCTTGGAGCGATAACAGATGTAAGGGCGAGGCTCATCACAGCGATCATCTGCTAACTCTCCAATACCATTAAAAGTGATACAGCTTTCTTTATTGTCCTTATTATCTGGCTCATTTTTAGCCCAAGGTACTGGAATTTTCGAGAGCGGTGTGCCTGTAATTGCATTGCCATAATTAGTATGTTATTTTTAACTTTTCAATTTCAGTAAAATTATAGTATGAATTATTTCGTAATAGTAATATATACTCAATCCTTTTTGTTTCCTCAAAACATAATGTGGATTGAAACAAAAAGACACTCCACCTCATGCTCTTGATTTAATCTCTTTACCTAAATATCTTTTATATTCTCCTTTTTTTTATTCATTTCAATTTTTCATTTCTATGAGGTACAAAAATCACCTTTATGTTGTCTGTGTTTAAGAAACGAAAATCATATAACGTTCTTTTCAAGTTCTTTATCAACTGTGATCGTTTCATTCTTAGTAAGTAATCTAATAATTGACTAACCTTCAACAGTATAATAATCTCCTTGAGAGAATGTGGCATGAATCCCGGTAAAAAATATATATTCCGGGTTGGAGTTATTTATGATGTTTCTCATTTCAGCTTGTATTTCTGTTGTGGTTGGGGACGCTAGAACAGCACCTGATGACAACGAAAAAACATCACGCCTATAATTCTCAAAGGGGTAGGCAGTTGTGTATACTTGGCACTAGTTAAAGACAAATGTAATTGGAGGTGGGACTGCTATTGAATAATTACTGATTACAAACCTAAAAACACTTTATCCCAACTTAGGAATGTACTCAAGACCACCGTCTGCAATCACGCTTGCGATCACTCGACCTGCCTTTTTTCCACTTTTCATTTCTCTTGGCATAAGATATTACAAAATAAGTAACTTACCTTCCAGTGAGCATCTCAGCCGGGCATCGAACCAAGTCGCTGGTACAACAAACGGTTTGAACCATGCTTGCGCTTTTGCACTGTATTTGTAGTCACACCTGACTGATCCCTCTAAAATCGAGCAAAATAATTTAATAAAGTAAAATATAAAAAACAGCATTCTGATGATCGAATTGTTAAAATCAAACGGTATGATTGAACCTCTCAACCACAAATTAAAACAGCTTACCAATAAACTGCAAGCAATATAGTAACACAAAATATTTAAAACAAGACTTCATTTTGTATGCACTAAAATGCAAATTATGAGGAATCAATTTTAACAACAATTATTTATAGGCAATTCTAATTGTGTTAATTGAGCCATTATGTCTGCGAATATGATTATTGGCAGACATGACTCTTTGAGTCAGTGTTTCCCAATTATTAATAGAATGAGATGACGACTACTAGAAGTATGGTAGAAGAACATGTTGCGCCGACCGCAAATGAATTGAGATAAGGGCTGGAGAATGTTGATGATGATTATGATATAATACTAGCTCTTTTAGATAGATATATAAGTCGTTTATTTGGTGCACACAAAAGACAGCACAAAATGCAAAAACATGATTAAATAATAGCTAAATACATGAATATAGCTATAAGGTGCCAATATAAAAACACATAAAATAAAGACATTGTGATGACTATGGGCTAAGACACTTTAAAATAGTGAAACATACAAAGTGCGGTGTGCGTCTCAAGGTTGCACCAAATGGGAGTCCAACTCAGCATGTGTCAGGCAAATATACCTGACGCTGATATTCTCCTGGATCCCTGCAGTGACATACGGACGTCGAGCAGATAAGATAATAAACGGTCGGTCGGACGGCGTTTCGGTTTACCCCGCGTTGAAGTCAAAAATTTAAAAATCCCTCGGGGTCGTACTATCGGGATGAAGTTTCTTAGTAAATTAAATTAAATTATTTTCATTATTTTTATATAAAAAAAAACTTTAAAGCTATGTAAGTGTGTTATTATAAGTGGGTATTAAGCTCACAGAAAAACAAAACTTACCGCCGGTCGTAATGAATCACTCCTGCCTAACCAAGACCTGCATGAAGTGATTCATTTATATCCGCATGTCCTAACCCAGGTGATGGTCTATCTGTGCGCCAAATTTCGTCTCAATCGGTGTAAAAAAGAATATAAATCTATAATTTTATTATTCTAAACACAGCGACATTCGTAGCTTAAATACTAGAAATAAAGATTTATTTATTGTGCCTAATTTTTTGGAGCCTAGTCTTGACTAGGCTCTAAAAAATTTGTAATTCATTTAAGTAACAAACTCCCAAGCCATGTCAAAGAACTGAGCCTCAATAAATTTAAATCATTTATTGAACAGAAACTATGTCAAAATGGTTTCTATAAAGTTAAAGATTACTTAGACGACAAAAAGGCTTGGGACTAATTAAGCTACTACAATGTACCCCCCCTACATTGCAGTAGCTTAATTAGTCCCCCCCCAAGCAACAAGACACAACAAATTATTTTTGCATCAGCTGTGCTGCTGGGGAGTTTGTTGCGCAACTTCTTCTTTCCAGCTTAAGCACTAGGAAGTGGTGAAGGGTGGGCGTTTTTGGGGGAATGTCTTATGTTATTTTGACGTTCGAAAAGTGCTGATTCTCAGCCTAGTTTGAATAAATGACTTGTGAATTTGAATTTGCAACCGGTAAACCGAGTTGAAGCTCTCGAGAGATCCGAGGTCAGAACAAGCTCATCAACAAACACTGCAGCTCATCAATCAGACTACACGATTTTTGACAAATGCATGCACTGACTGGAATGATCCACTCTCAAATCTGTGCGGTTCTTTCCTCAAAAGACTATTTCTGACACTAATCTATATGGGTCGCCTATGATCTGACCAAGATTAAATCTGGACTTTAAAAGACTCTGATATTGTATAAGTGGTTATCCTTAGATTCGGATAGAAAACACCGACCTCATCTAGAATTTAGGGTTCCGAACCTCAAAAGGAAGAAACAGAACCCTTATAGGATCAATCGTGTGTCTGTCCGTCTGTCACAGCCAATTTGCTCCGAATCTAATGGACAAATTAAGTTGAAATTTGGTACACATATAAATTTCTGTGACTGAAACAAGGACGTGTAACGAAAATAAATGGATTTTTAATATGGCGGTCACTTTTCGGGGTCAAATTGAAAATATATATATATAATTTTTTTTTTTTTTTTTCTTTGTTTTATCACTTAGTGATAATGTCACCCCCGTTGAGGAAAACAATCAATAACTTAAATCTAACACAATGAGTAATACACAGTTATTATCATTAAAATCATTATCATTATTTAAATCATCAATCGAGTGACATGTGTGACATATGAAAGGACTATACCTATTAAAATTTTAAAATAAATACTTTTAAAATTATTTAAGAAAATAGATGCAAATTAACCATCCGGGGAATGCTCAATTAGCATGGGAGAACATGTTTTTCAACAACAATGTTTAGTTTGTCTTTGGGAATAAATTCATCCCAACCACGCAACCCTTCATTGTGCGTGGTCCGACACGCACTTGGCCGTTTTTTAAAATAAAATTGACGTTTAAGAGTGTTTGTGTAATTATAATTGTTTATCTACATATAAAAATTAAATACATTCATCATGTTGCATTGGGCTGATTATGAAACCTTGATGCACCCTGCCTTCAATTTCAAACATTTCACCTCTGCTTATAGGACTTGAAGAAACTACTCTTTAAGTTCTGCAGGCACAGGCGAAATGTTATGGGACATATATTATAACTTCAGTATTTGAGAATCACTGGCATAAGAAATAACATTATATGTATTATACTGAAATAAACGGATTTATATTAATTTTTCCTTATTATTATTGTTTTTATGACTTGCTTAGATAACACATGAATACCAATTGTATTTATGATACATGATGAAACGTGAAGTTAATTTATTTTAAATATGAGGAAAATCAACTAGAAATACACTACATACAATTTAGATTTAATATTTCTTTTGAGTTACCTACTACTTGGAACAAATTTATATTTACAATATATTTATAACTAATTAATTAATAAAAGTAGCAAAATTATATACTAACTTAACTAAAACTATTTACAAACTAAAATATAGCATCGAAAAATTGTACAATTGTATTCTAAATTACAAAATATGAATTTGCACTGTTTAAAAAATCCCGACATGTTGAAACAGCAAAGGTCCTAGGTGCCCTGTCGTGACCCAGAGGACGCATCCTATTTCTACGGCCAAGCAAACCTAAATATGTTGAAGTTGTATTGAAGGGCACGTATGTACGTACGTATGGGTCCCACCTTTTCGTTACCAGCCCCAAAAATTAAGAAAACACAAAATGTTTTAAATAAGCATTTATTTTAAAAAACATTATTCACGTCACTGTTCATTCCTCACTATTGTTCGTCAGTTTCCGCACGACAGACATCAGGATAATCTGGGTTCTTCTCACAGATAAATGGTGCTTGCCGGTCACACCACAAGTCATCAATGAGAGCCGAGCGGTATATAGCACCGCAAGATTCACCTGGAGCAAAATTGTTTGGCTCCCCACCTGAAAATTTGCTGTACCCTGCTTCCGCAAGCGTTTCGCCTGAAAAGAGAACATTATTGTTATATACAGAACGACAAAATTTCCGAATGAAACTGTTACCTACACTTTAGTCTAGGCAAAATGTACTATTTCCAATAAGTTCATGATTATAATTATTTCTCCACTATTGCAATAAATAAAAATTATTTTAGGATACCAAGTTAGTTAGTTATAGTGAATAATTACCATGAATTGTCCTAAACTCCCAACGCTCGCCCCAATCGTGAATTCCAATAAAAGCTACATCTTTCCAGAAATTTCCCAGCATACTTCCTCCAGGATATTTGGCAAAGAGTTCTTTTAGTACTGTGGCCTCGATGTCACTGTTTATAATAGCAAGATGGCCGCCTTCAGCGGAACATGCGAGGAACGCTCGAGAGAAATTTCTTGGCACCGTGTGAAACTTGTAGCAACTGTTTGTTCTTGCATCCAAACGGTATTCTGAAAAGAATGTTTTGAATATTTGTGTCATTGCTATAATAAAGGAAATATAAACTCTGCCTGGTTATAATAAATAAGAACTCTGTTCCAAGAATCAAACGAGTCATATTTGATAAACACCAACAACTAACTGTAGACTAGTTCCTTAACAGTCTGACATGCAGATTATTTCATGTGTAATAAGATTATATGAAACATGTTGATGTTTAGAATGTACATAATTATAGCAGAAACCCTATTTTAGCAAATTGTAAATACCAGCCTGTCAGGCTGGTCTTTACCATTTATCCCTTGTAGTAAATTTACCTGAATCAGTAGTGCCACACTCGTTGACTCTTTTTTTAGAGTCTACGGAACGGTAACATACATAAGGCCGAGGTTCTTCACAAGAAAGATCTGCTAAGTCTCCATTACTATTCATGGTGAGACACCTTTCTTTATTGTCCTTATTATCTGGCTCATTTGGCGCCCAAGTTTGTCGAATTTTGGAAAGCGGAATACCTGTAATTTATATATATGTATTAGTCTTAATTTTGTCTATAAATAAAATGTTAATATTAACCTTCTCAGCATTGGCATTACGTAGCACAATTGAATCTTCTGCAACCGTCACAATTATTCATGCCTCTGATTAAAAAATGATGTTTTTTTTTAAACAGGAGGATGCTTAGTCTCATAATTTTATACTCTATACTGATTGACTAACCTTCAACAGTATGATAATCTCCTTGAGAAAAAGTAGCATGAATCCCAGTAAAGATTTCATGCATCTCCTCATTTTCAGTGGAGTTTATGATTATTGCCATTTCAGTTTTCATATTTCGTGTGGTTGGAGAAGCTAGGACAGCACCTGATGACAAAAGACAGTGAAAAAACATAGCGCTGATAGGCAAAAGCCGGGGCAAGGCTGCCTTCGTAAAATTTCAAAAATCTATAGGATCATTATTACATTTTTAACCGCCTTCAAAAAGGAGGAGGTTCTCGAGTCGACTGTGTTTTTTATTTTATTTTCTTGTATATTTGTTACGCGATTTCTCCGCCAATTATGAAATGATTTTGATGATTCTGTTTTTGTTTGGTAGGTCATACTTTAGAGCAAGGTCCCATATAAATTTTATTAACGTTGCATGGGTAGTTTTTGAGTTAGCTTATAATACGTATTTTTCCCACTTTAATCTATATGGATGATGTTATAAGTTCCTGTCACTGTTATTTACATATCAGGTGGTGGTATTCGAATTTGTGTGGGGTAGGTACCACGAATAAAAAGTGAAATATATATTTTTTTTAGTTTAAGTCGGGGTCTTTGGTTCTGGATTTTCGTTTTTTGCCACAGACTTCCGAAATTAAAGTTATTTTGCTTTTTTTTTGAAGACGGTACAATTTTTTTTGTTTTTTGCGGCACCTACTTTTCTCAACCAAAGTTTGACTTTTTTTTTGCCCTAGATTTTAATAACAATAATATTATAAATTTCTTACCTTCTAGTGCACATCGCAGCCGAGCATCGATCCAAGTCGCTGGTACAACATTGTATTTGAACCATCCTTTGGCTGCTGAATTGTATTTGTAGTCACATCTGAATGACTGCGATCCCTCTAAAAAAAGAAGCAATATAAATCATAAAGAATAACTCAAATCTAACGAATCAATCTAAAAAACCTAATATCTATGTAGAACCTTGATAGGTCGAAAACTGAGGAGAAACCGATGGTTGCTGAATGGACAGTATGAGGACATGCGATGCGGTAGAATGTAGAAAGTCGTAATTGTGAATGTGGATGGAAATAAGAAAAGAGGAATAGATTTTGTGAAAAATGAAAATTATGGCTAAGAAGGAAGTTAATTTTGTGATGACAGCTAATCGAGGTAATATTACCTAATTATGAATAACTTAATCTAAATGTAATAATAGTATTTTAAGAAAATAGCTACTTACTTACCAATAATAGAATTATTTATATTATTGTTAAGTATTGACTTTTTATGTGAATGTGATTACTTATTTTTCATGTATAATTTTAAATATATTTTTTTTTTAGCTTTCTACCTATTTTTTGCTGTGCCTTGACAGGGTCTACAACGGCTCTTAGCTCTAAGCCTTTTGTTAACATCTTGTTTTACCTTGTGGAACGCAAATAAATGAATATGAATATGAATATGAGGTTAATGGAAGAAAATTCCAATAAAATAAAATAAGGTCCGGAAAATGCAGGATTTGATAGCAAATTATAAAGCAATATAATTATGGTAGCTTCGAACACTTCTTAAAACTAATTTATTTAAAAAATCTTACCAATAAAATTCAGGCAGAAAAGTAACACCAAATATTTTAACCAAGACTTCATTTTGAGAGGAATGAGGTGTACATGTGGCGATAGAATTGTTGTAACAATTATTTATAGGTGATTTCAATATTTTATCGGGAGAGATAAGGCCATGAGTCAGTGGTTCCCAAATTATGAAGAAATAATTTTCAGTTGTTTTTTTCGTCATGGTGCCAAGTTATTTTCTACAAAAATAGCATTGGAATACAACAGTGAGATAATCATCTTAAGGGGTCTATAATAGGCAAAAGCGCATTTTAAATTTTACCTTATAAGTACGACTCGCTTTAAAGTGTTTATAAGTCAAATATTTGGATAATTTTTTATACGTATTTTAACTAATGTTAAGGGAAAATGCGGTACCGTAAGCGCACACGTTTAACGTAATCATTCAAAAATCGTAAAATTTGAAAACCACTGACACAGGAAATAAAAATTATTATCTAAGTACAGAAGGAAATACTTATCTTAGTAACTAATTAAAAAGCTTTACTAATTGTTTTGTTTTAATAAACTAGGTATTAATTATATAAGTACTAATGAGGTCTAGTTTTGATAACACCTGAATGCTAAGCCAACCACACATCAAAACATCCTTAACGTGGTACATAATTAGTAAAAATAAATCAAATTATTACACCAAAATGTATGCACCTACCGGTCAAACGATAAACTGCAAATCATAGGACTATTATTAATAATAACTGTTATTCAAAGACACTTAACAAAACCGAGAGTTACTTGCAAAAAAGCAAGTTGCAGGTAATGAATTGTTTTTTTTTAATAAAATGAAGTTCACCTACTATAACCTAGCCTAAGATTTTATGAGGCTTAGGAACACGTATTAATTTTCCTAAATAATTTCACCAAAGCTTCTGATTATGTTGACAACAATCATCATATCAACAAATTAATACAAAGCCTATAAACCTAATCGACCAATTGGAAACCTATTTATCAAAAAGATTTTTAAAGCACGTATACATAAAATTAGATGAATAAAATGGTATTTTTTGTTAATTTTGATAAGAATGCCCCAAGTATGACTTTTTGGTCCTTAATTTTTTTTGACAACAAGCTTTTACAAATGAAGCCTGACTATATTATTTAATTTAGACATAACATTTCAAATAACTTTAAAAGATGTCGTTATACTCAGTATTTATAACGTCTTTGTAATATACTAGCTTCTGCTCGCGACTTAATCCGCGTGAAATTTCGGACCCAGACCCGCCGCGTCGCATCCCATCGCCAGCCTGCACTATTACTTCGTTTTCGCTTAGCTTCTTTTTTGTTTCTGCTCAGTTCCTAAGGGTCGTAGCGTGATTTTACATATCCTATAACTTTCCTCAAGAAATTGGGCTATCCAAAGCAAAAATATTTTTTTAAATCTCGACCGATCGAGATTACCCCCTACATAAAAACAAACAAGTTTTTACCCTTTTTTATATTATTATATAATATAGAAGTAAATAAAAGACGTTGTAATGCGCTGGTGATTTACATATCTAGTTTAAATGCAAAGTTTTAAATATAAATAATAATATTTTCTTGAAGAGATAATTATTCATATTCATTTTCAACTAAACCCACTTAGGGCAATTGAAAAAGCAATTTCTAATTCAACATTTATTTATTGAAACATTTATATTCCTTGAAATAATTATATGATTTTCAACATTTATTTATTTACTTCACAGGATCTGCTGGTTTTCCCATATCTGAGGCTTCAGGTTCAGCTTTACAAACGGGTGGAAAGTCTGGTTTCTTCTCACAGATAAATGCCGCTGGCCTGTCACACCACAAGTCATTTAATTGACCCGAGCGGTATATAGCACCACAGTTTTCACCTGGTGATGCATTGTTTGGCTCTTTTTCAGAAAATATGCTGTACCCTACTTCCCAAAGAGTCTGACCTGAAACATGAGACATTATAGTGATGATATTTTAAACTTTGTGTGTTCACATGACTACAGTTATTTGGTATTAAAGTATCAAGCTAACAGCCGTGATTTACAAGTAAAGTCGTAGGTTTGAAACCAGACAGACGCTTTACTTTGTGTAAATTATTTCATCACCACTGCTCTCAAAACGGAGAAGGAAAACATCGTGAGGGAACCGGCATGTCTTAGTCCCAGCAGTGGGAAAATAGGCTTATGCTAAAGTATCACCAATATTTGAATCAACGCAATAGCCCAAAATGTAACGTTGTGAAATTAAACAATATAAATAAATTATGTTAATTTTAAGTGACTAACCTTATACAATAATAATAATAATCAGTCATTTATAATCTACAGCCTTACAGTCTCCAACAGTCTGTCAGTCAACTGTCAGCCAACAGTTTATTTTCTTCCGTTCGCCTCTGTCATTCGTCACCATTCGCTCCATTGTCATTCACATCATCCCTCACACTTACACATCCATATTTTTATTAAGCCCCAATCGAAAACTTAAGCAATGAGATATTTTAGTTCATCAAATCCTTCACGCAGCACTGAGGGTACCTTAACAAAGATTAAAAACTACCAATTGGATTCTCATTACTCTAAACTACCAATTGGATTCTCGGCACTCTAAAAGTACTTTGTAACTAGAATATATATAATTTTTTCCCATCATTCAAAAGGTGCAAGACAGCGTTAACTAGGTACCATGAATAGTCCTCCATTCCATTTTTTCGCCCCAGTCGTGAAAACCGACGAAAGCTACATCTTTCCAGAAATTTCCCAGCATACTTCCTCCAGGATATTTGGCAAAGAGTTCTTTTAGTACAGTGGCCTCGATGTCACTGTTTATAATAGCAAGATGGCCGCCTTCAGCTGAACATGCGAAGAAGGCTCGCGAGAAATTTCTTGGCACCGTGTGAAACTTGTAACAACTGTTTGTTCTTGTATCCAAGCGGTATTCTGAAAACGTTACATATTTTATTATGTGATGATTTAAGATATGATAAAAGAGGCAGATGTTTTAATTTATTATTGTACGCATTTAAATGCGCGAGGTCGGAGTTGTAAGCCTAATATAATCGGTAAAAAAGTACAAGGTTTTTTTTTTATATTCACTAAACAAGGTTCTATAAAGCTAAGCTTATTTATAAATTTATATTTAATAGTCTTAAGAAAATTTTGTAAGAAACTTACTTAAGGAAAAGATGGGGCTGACATGACCTGTTAATGGTAAAAGTCCCTAATAAATAAAGAAAAAAAAAAAAGAAAAAAAATAAGGTTCTATGGTTGCCAGCCGTTTTCAGAAAATAAAGTAATAGAGAGATCAATAATTTATCATAGGTACACGGAGCTACTCAAAAGTTACCAGTTACAAAAACAACTGATCATGTACGTGAAAGATAATGTAAACGACGCGACCCAATAACGCGTTATGAGTTTGGTATTGGATACGTCGTCATGCGTGCAATATTAGTGCTGTGACATTCTGGCTACTCATTGGTGATTTCAGTTTGTAACACGTTCCTATTGAGTAGCGTCATGAACGTGGTTTAGGCTTCGGATAAAACCAAAGTAAAAAAAAAAACCCAAAGTTCCGTAACAATTTTTGCCGTAATACCGTAAAAGCTTGTTCACTCTGAAATGACGCGCTCCACTACCGTATTTTACGCACACAGAATACGGTAGTCGGGTGCGTCAGCTGAACTCATCTAGCAAATTTTTAATATTTTTTATAGGACGTGTAAAAGTGATTCCAATATCGTATGTACAGTTCTTCCCCATAAAGATCTAAGTTTTGGAATGGGCAACTTTCTGACTAACTGACCGACTATTTGACATTTCAAAAGTGCCTGTAAATGGTTTAATTGAAATAAATGCTTTGAGTTTGAGTTTGTATCAATTCAATTTTTTTGTAAATTTTGACGTCAAAGGTGCCTTAAAGGAGCCTATTTGAAATAAATTATTTGACTTTGACTTTGACAGAATAAACAATTTCATTTGGTTATTTCAGAGATCAAGCTATACCAAGCACTCGGAAATACTCTATCCATTTTTAATAAAAATCGCGGTTTTATCAATTTCTAAAGACAAGCCTAACCTGTACTTACCAGGATCAACAGTCCCACACTCATTGGCTTTTATTTCAGAGTAAGCACGGTAACAAATATAAGGCCGAGTATTTTCACAGGAATGATCTGATAAGTCACCATTACTATTAAAAGTGATACAACTTTCATTATTGCCTTTATTATCTGGTTCATTTTCGGCCCAAGCTAGTGGGATTTCCGAGAGCGGTATACCTGTAATTTATAAATTTTTATTAGTCTTATTATTATAGCCCATAGACGTATTTACATTTGAATATCTGCTGTCTTTGAAAGACGTGATACCTTATTACCACTACAGCTATTCAAGTACAAGAATTTGGAAGAAATTTGCAATCCATTGCTTCATCATTATATTTGCGATTCAAAACGCAATGAATATTGTTATATATATGAATACAGATGGTTTACTTCGATTTTTTTATATAAAGCTACAAGTACGCGGCGGGTCGTCTTGTTGGGCCAATTCAGTGAATGTTATGTAGTCAGAAGATCTGAGAGTGACGCAATAGAAAGACGCAACTTTTAGGTGAATATAACTGTAATTAGCGCTGTGCGACCTAAATTTCACTTTATTGTGTCGTAGCAAGAGTCGCTTTTTAATTAAATGATTTTGCGGAGTGAACCAATTTTATTTATCTGTGCTGCTGGTATCTTGTTTGCCTCGTCTCGTTTTGATACATTTTCTATACCAACTCTGAACATATTTCATACTTTATCAAAATCATATTTTAAACTAATATTGACTAACCTTCAATTGTATAATAATCTCCTTGAGAAACAGTGGCATGAATCCCAGTGAAGATTTCAGATCCAGAAGTAAAGAAGTAATTTATGATGTGTGTCATCTCAGTTTCTATCTCGGGTGTGGATGGAGAAGCTAGTGTAGCACCTGAGAACCAAAGAAACTGATAAGAAAAGAACGAGCGAGCCTTGCAGTAGTCGCATATGATATGTAACATCTCACATCTCATCTTGGTAATAAAACATGAAAGGGGCGGGTCCTCGTCAGGGTGGTTTCCAACTGCCAACTCTAGCACCACGCGCGCTCATTGGTCAAATCAAATAGCGCGCGCTTTCCCGGCTTCCTGTTACACACTTCCGTCGCTTTTCACGAAATCACTCCCACATATTGCAGAAAAGCGAGCGGAACGATGTTACACATAAAAGATCGGCCTCTAATGTTCTCACTGCTGGAACACGTTACCTCTGTATAAGTGGGTAATGGGCTTATTATTATAGTTATAAGCTGTATATCTACAATCCTTAAGAACTCTTATGCATTCATGCTTCTAGACCCAACGGTTTCACTTGTGCGTTGTCTGTCAGTTAGTGAATGAATTTAATTAAGAATTTTTGTTAAGAGCGTTTATCCAAAAGTTGGCAACGTCGCAAATAGCTGTCAAATATTTAACTGTTTTGATTAATTTCGCAGTATTATTGTACGGAAATATGAAATGTGGCTAACTAGCGAACTTAGAATATTAATAATTAATTGCAATTATTACAACACGGAATTTGATGTTGTAACCGCTTTAGGTGTAAAAAAGCCATTTGAAAAGTTCCAAATACTTTTTCTACATCTAAAACTAAATATTTGACAGCTATTTGCGACGTTGCCAACTTTTGATAAAAACTCTTAAAGCGTTGCAAATAGCTGTCAAATATTTCGCTCTTTTGATTAATTTGGCAATATTACTGAATGGAAATATCGCTAACTAATGAACTAAAATATTGATTAGCAAGATTGTCTTCATGGCAATTTGTACTTTTTGTATTTTTAAATACAAGAGAGCTCGTGAGCTCGTGGCTAAGTAATAACTGCTGCACGGGTCGATCTGTCAGATTAAGCTACGGTTGCCGGGATTGGTCTGTGGATGGGTGACCATCTTTACATACCGAGACTCCTCCATGCCTCGGAAAGCACGTTAAGCCGTTGGTCCCGGCGGTCATTAATGGATCTTTGACAGTCGTTACGGGTCGTCAGAAGCCCGAAAGTCTGACAACCAGTCTTACCAAGGGGTATCGTATTAC
Organism: Agrochola circellaris; assembly: GCA_914767755.1. Classification (NCBI taxonomy): domain Eukaryota; kingdom Metazoa; phylum Arthropoda; class Insecta; order Lepidoptera; family Noctuidae; genus Agrochola; species Agrochola circellaris. Next base: position 14,189,102 of record OU611863.1, on the reverse strand, counting down.
CAGGTTACTGGGTTGTGGAGGTCAGATAGGCAGTCGCTCCATGTAAAATACTGGTATTCGGCTGAATCCGGTTAGACTGGAAGCCGACCCCAATAAAGTTGGGAAAAGGCTAGGCAGACTGACTGTCACTGTCAATCTATCTATCTATATTTTTTATTTTATCTAAATAAATAGGAGCTTACCTTCCAGTGCGCATCGCAGCCGAGCATCAAACCAAGTCGCTGGTAACACAAAGTGCTTGAACCATCCTTTGGCCAAGACGCTATATTTGTAGTCACATCTGAACGATCCCTCTAAAAATATAAGCAAAATATAGATAAGTTTATAGACTGCCTCGTTGGTCAGGTCACAAGAACGATCGCTGAGCGTGAGGTCCTTGGTTCGATTCCCAGGGCGGGCAAAGTGTTGTTGGGTTTTTCCATCAAGAACTTTCCCAGTAGCCCGGAGTCTGGATTTGTGCCCGTTTGATGGCCCGAACCCTAGTAGGTACATATTAGTATTACATTATACACCACTGTCAAACTCTTCAGGGTAAACAGGCGTAATGTTATTATAGAAATGTAAACGTATCTAGGGGAATCACACTTATGTATCCCGAAGGACTAGACTAAGGTCTTCACACATACCCACATTTTGACAGATGAATAGTATAGGGGGCGGGAGTCTCCCGGAATTCAGCAATGAAAATTTAAATCTCCCGGCTCCCGGAAGGAATTTCAAATAAACAAAATTCTCCCGGAATTTCAAATTCACGCGCGCTGTCGGAATGATTGACACTGCCGGAAATCATACTACTGGCCAATGCAGTCACTCGCGACAAGCAGCAGAACTCCAAACGGGTTTTAATCTAAAAATGGACTGCATAGAGTCTTTTAAATTTGTTAGTTCAAGACTAGATATTTTGAAGTCTGTACGTTCAAATGGAAAATATATGTAAGTTCAAAATAAAATATTTTTTTTAAAAAACGCAGTTTTTTTTTCTCCCGGATTTTCTCCCAATAACCGGCGAACCTATTATCAATTATCAAACAGGTCACAAATCGAATTGACGAAAACTCTCATTAAGTTACTTGTAATTACTTACCAATAAACTTCAGGCTGAACAGTAACACTAGAAATTTTGAAATATACTTCATTTTGTGAAGACAAATGAAAATGTGCCAATGCAATCGTTTAAGCAAACACATAATTTTATAACATCGCCTGAGACATAAACCTGCGCAGTCAGTGGTTTTCAAATTTAGTTTCAGAATCAGAATTTATGTATTTGTGAGAATTTGGTTTTATTTATTAGTTTGTAGTTAGACGACAAGTTTCAAAAATAATAAACGATCATTTCTTAATCGGTCCATTAAATTAGGAGCAAATCACGTGTGACAGACAGTTTTTTTTCTTTTGAGGTACGGAACCCCAAAAAAGGGTATCGTTAAACACAGCAACTGGGTTGTGGAGGTCAGATAGGCAGTCGCTCCATCTAAAATACTGGTATTCTGCTCCATCCGGTTAGACTGGAAGCCGACCCCAACATAGGAAAAGGCTAGGCAAATGATGAGATACCAGCTGAAAGGATGACGATGAGACTTGGCTGGCTGCCATTTATAGCCCGATCCCTCTACACTGTTATTATTAACAAGAAAGTTACTCTATTTGTCTATTTGTTGCCTTTTCACGCTTTAAGACGCAGATATATGCCAATGGCCTTGAATGGTTAGCTTGCGTGTTCTGTGCTGAGCTCAGACAAAGCATCGTACGTCCAGCCAGTAATATTATAGGACTCGTCTATCAAGGAGCGCTATCCCAAATAAGACAATACAAAAAACAAAAGCTATTTTAATAAAACACAATATACTAAAAAATAAATAGTTAAATTATCTATAAAATGTCGAAGGTTTCAGAAAAATACACTCGATAGTTTTTGTGTGATTCTCATTTTATCCGCATCAGACATACATTTACAAATTAGTTACACTATGTTATATAAATATAATCTTAAATATTCACAGAATAAATTATTAATAAAATGCTCTGATTTAATATATTTTTTTTCCAAATCATTAACAGTTCTCGTTTAGACTTGATCTTCAGAATAAAATCATTAAAAGTCGGTTATCGTCGCCTTAACATCTGAACGAATTTCGATTAAATTGACCTGGGTTAGGACATAGTATACTTTTTATACCAGTAGAACGATCCCGTGCGACAATTTCTGACCACGCAAGCGAAGCTACCGACAAAGGCCAGAAGATGTATAGATGTCATAAACACGTGACCATGGGCAAAAAGAACCGTTAGGTTACAAGGAAAATAATATTAGGTGTTGAAGTAAAATTAAATAGGTACCATTATTTAAATAATGCAAAAGTTAATCTTTTCGCTTTGTGTATTAATATAAACTAATGAGGTTTAGCTTGGTTATCACTTGGAGGCAAGCAAAAACATCATAACATCCTTGTTATTATTAAGTACTAGGTATATTAATTGTATACCAACAGATTCATAATAGGCGGATAATGGACTATAACAGGAAAATATAAAGAAAGAAAGAAAAATAAGTTTATTTGTCACAGAAACACGTGCATAAAAAAAAAAGATGATAAACTCGAGTAAAAATAAGCAAAAGAAACAGAATAGATTTAAATACAATAACGAGCACCAAACAGAAATAGTCGGCAGCTGCTGGCACGTCATGACTGTGACAAGAAGGCTTCCACTCAGCATGATGCTGTGCTATGGAGACCCACAGCACAGCGCTGATTTTCAGTGGTCATCCGAAAGAGACGTACGGAGACCAAGTCAGGTTTAAAGAATTTTCAATAAATATTCAATAAAACAAATAGAACATATAAATAATTATCCGCAGGCATCACCGTGCGTGCATAAAACATAAAACATAATACACCTAAAACACCATTATACCAATACCCACAAAAATATTAAGTGTTTAATATAAACTAACTAGCTTCTGTCCGCGAGTTCGTCTGCGTGAAATTTCTTGTTCCCCCGTCCAACTCCTACGCATCGCATTGCCCGCTTGCGCCTTTATTTTGTTTTTGCTTAGCGTTCTTTCAGACTTTTTTATTTTTGCTCAAGAATTGGGCTATGAATTGCAAAAACATTTTTTGAAATACGACTGGTTGTTTCAGAGATTCGTGCGTTCAAACCAACAAACAAAAATACAAACTCTGCAACTTTATTAGTCTTCTCTTGTATCATTTAAAACAGTATTAAAATGTTACAATAAAATTCCTCGCCACATACTTCAACTGAATGAGACGAAATTCAAATCTTGTGTAAAACGCACACTATGCAAGCATATTATAAGTTGGGAGATTACATCGTTGATAAAAATGATTGGCTCTATGCTGGTCCTGCTCCACAACCACAACTAATTGATTAACATTTAAAAATACTGTTGGAGCTGCTAAAGATTGTAAGACCATCTTTGTATTGTGTAAACTCAATCTCCTTTGTAATATATAATTGCATAGCTAAGGTGTGAGTACTATGTACTAAAGAGCTATTATTTACCGGGTAATACGTCTTTTATTGACTTAAATGTGCCTTGGCTGCTGTGAGTATGTCATGCTCACTCAGATGTCTCGCTGATGGTGGCGCGTCTGTTAGATTATTTAGCTCCATTCAAAATGGTTGAGCTGAATGGTGCTGATCCACGCGTCATGTTCGTGAACGGGCGCCGTCAGTTGGGATTGATCATCTCTTAGCTGCCGTGGCTTATTTTATTTTTTTGAATTGTTGTTTGTTTTTATTTTTTTATTACAGACGCTTTTACAGTGCACGTCTTTCTACAGTGTTCTCACATGTATAATTTCATCATGAATGACGTAACCGATATTTTTTAACATTTTTTTTTATTTAAAAGAGTGTCCGTGGAGCTTCTTGCCCGTTCTTTTCCATAGGTATCTACTACGCTTTCGAATAAGCAACTAGCTTCATATTTCTGACTGACCGAATCCTTGACAATTCAAAAGTGCCTGTAAATGGTTTAATTGAAATAAATGCTTTGAGTTTGTGTTTGACAGGCGGGTTATAATATGTTATTATTTGAGAACCCCTGACACATGGAAATGAGTTGTATTCAACATAACAACTGAAGCAAAGATTCAATAAACACCCATTTTAAAGACTGACGATAAACAAGTTATTAAAGAATACACTTAATGCACGTTTGTTTGCTTACAATTTAATTGTACACTATAGCTAGAATTGATTATTATTTTGATAACACTATGATTATGTAACATTTTTAGATTAATTCATGAAACTACATACAGAGTGGCATCACTGACGCGAAAACTGTTACCATGGATTCAGTATATGATTCTGAACCCCTACATTTTATCATAGTATTAACTTACATAATATAATTATATACACTAACTACATATTGTACATGTATATGAAAAAAGGTAAAGTGTCGTAATGGCCCAGTGGTTAAGGCCTCGCCTCTCATGCACGAGGTTATGGGTCCAAATCCGAGCAATTACCAATGTGACTTTTTCAATTCATATGTACTTTCTGAGTTTATCTTGGACATTACTGACATCGGTGAAGGAAGACACCGTGAAGAAACCTGGACTTATAGTTAATATAAGTCTGAAATCACCAACCCGTCTTGAGCAAGCGTGGTGATCAATGCTCGTGCCTTCTCTGTATGGGAAGGGAGGGGGCTTTGCCCTGCAGTGGGACAGTAATAGGCTGGCATTATTATTGTTACATGAAAAAAGGAAGGAAAAGTATCATAGGGCATCAAAAAATTCTTCCGTATCGCTGAGGTGCCCAAAAAGCTGGCAACATTGCCACGTTGTATGGCGATGCTGATGCTTTGGTAAAAAAATAAGCCAGCCCTCTGGCCACGTGAAGAATCGACCGTTTGGCGATGTCTTGAAAAACCAAGTGGGCACTCGGACCCCACAGTCCAAGGGTTTCAACCCCAAACAACTAGAATAAATAAAAAAAATTAAACTACAAGGTTTTCATGTGACTCTATGCATTTCCCGCCTATCCACATGAGAAAAATGCTTGGGTTCAGGACAGTGTAACCATTTGAGGATTACCAATGTGACGACGAGTACATCGTGACATAATTATGATTTTCTAAACGAAATATTGTAAAACGAGTTACAGAGGTTTGAGTACTAGAAAAGTCAGAAATCGCAAAAAACTTTTGCCTTACATTTCGTAGGACATGAGACTCCAACCTAATTTTTACGGTCGATAGACTTGCCGAAAATAAAGGGGAAAATGTAATTTCAAACACATGAAGATGCGTTTTTTTTTTTTTTTTTTTCAGAACATTGTTTAGGTAGTTTGTTGCTTTTGAATAAACTTATTCAAAAGGTACATTTCCTTACTGCCCCATCTCAAAAATCCAACCTGTACCAATCTGTACCTGTACCTACGTACATAAAACATGGTGTTAGGTTAAACGAAGGAGATACCTACTTTAAGAGAAAAGAGATTTAAGATACTTTATGTGACGATCAGATTTTTTTTTCTGTGGGTAATTTTACCGGATTTATGACATGTGGTGCGGGCGGCCGTCATTTAGCGGGTTAGTTATTCACATTTTTAGTACTAAAATTACCCCAAATTTTTTAACAGAGGTCGTAAAGTTATGACTTGTCAACAAGTCATAACTTTATGACCTCTGTTAAAAATTTGTACATTTTTAATGAATTTGGGGTAATTATGGTACTAAAAATGTGATCTTTAAATAGTTTTCAATAATAATTGGATTTTTAAATATTTTTAGCTAATGTTTTTGCAGTACTTATGTGACCCTTTCGGATCAGACCGGTTTTTTTTACATATTGTATAATGCTTTTACTAATTCCAACCTTTGATTATCAACCGTCTTAAAGGACACGGCCGGATTTTGTAGAGAGCTATGCCCTAAAAAAAATATTCATGTACATTGACATTCAGTACGTCATATTAAAGCTTACAGGTATGTCTTTACAATAGTTTCAGTTTTATGACTCTGAGGGCAGGATCCGGCCATGTCGCTTATCTTATAATAATACAATCCTATTATTGTCACAATGCCGGGTAAAGATCTCTTCTCATACAGAGAAAGCACGAGGATTGATCAGTACTAGCTTCTGCCCGCTTCTTTCGCGTGTTTCATGTTCTCCACAACACCAATGATTCGCTTATTTATCTCGTCTGCACGATGTGTGTAGGTATGTCACTCCTGGGATCCAGCAGAATATCAGCGTCGCGTTTATTTGCGTGACACATGCTAAGCTGAATTTCCATTTGGTGCTTTGAGATGCACACCGCACTTTATACGGTCGCCGGTTATTATTTAATTTAAAGTGTGTCATAGTGAAAAGATGTGCATCCCTGATGTCACGTGTTCGCGGCGGCACCAACAGTATTCTCAGTTTGTTCGCAGATCGGTGTGATTGCTCGATGTTACGGAGGTGGATGCAGCTCCACGCTGAATTTTAATTTTATGTTTATCCGTGTCTGTACCTACTAACACTAGATGTTAAGTAAAATTGTTACTAACCTATGGACTCTGTAAGAAATAACATTATTCTATTCTATAGTCATTCAGTCACATTTTTTTGTATATTTGTCACCTACTATTTTCTTTATATTCATAATATATCTAATTTGTTATCCTTTCATTGTGTTTTTGTGTGTTGTGCTATTTAAAAAAAAGAAACTTTGTTCTATTGTTACAGATGCAGATAAGATGATTGATGTCATTGATTTAATTAAATAACAAAGTGATGAGGAAGGCTTATGTAATTTAATTATAGTTTTTACTTCAGTATTTAATATTATTTTCCTGGGTCAGTGGTTTTCAAATAAATTGTTTTTTTTAAATATCTGCTTATTTTATTTCTATCTACTACCAGCTGACAGCTAGGGTAGGGTGCATAAATTATTCAAGTTGCCAGACCATGATAGAAACTAGCTAAGAAAAAAACAGTATTTTGTGTCATGTCATAACATACCTTAAAGGAGAAAGGTGTCTGTCACACAGTTAATACTAGCAAAGACATCGTTATTAATCTTTAAAAACTCTGTTTTTTGTGTTTTTTTTAGGATAGATGAGCTGTACCAACATTTTGTTAATTTGTTTGTTTTTTTTTATAATATTTGAGAACCACTGACTAAGCAGATCAATGATATCTGTCGCTAAAAATAATACTGAAATCGAGTATAAATATGTTCACAAAATATTATATATCGCCATAATAATTATACATGTTCATTTCAGTTGTAACAAAATGAAGTCTTGTTTAAAATATCTTGTGTTACTATTCTGCTTAAATTTTATTGGTAAGAGGGTTGTTTTCAATGTATAACTGTGACTTTGCTTTACTAATATTGTTAACTGGTACGACAAGATTATAAACAAAATATCAGTCCATCATCACCGGCCTAATCTAACCTTTTCCGAAATGTTGGGGTCGGCTTCCAGTATAACAGAACTTTGGCCGACCGACAGACCGAAACTTTCATCGAAATCGTTAGAGCCGTTTTCGAGAACGTGATTACAAATATATATATCGTATATACGAGTATATATACAAATATTGCTCGTTTAATAGTATAGGATAATTTATATAGATTCGATTTAGTTTGAGCTATTCTTCGATCAGAGTATGGATCAGAGTCACATATTAGTTTTTTATTATTAACCTGTATTTTACCACTGCTGGGTAAAGTTCTCCCTCATACTTTCACAATTTTCTTTGTGTTTTACCTTCTACGGCCAATCGGTCAGGACGGAGTCCAAATCGTCACGCCAGGCGTTTCCTAGTCCTGCCTCGGTAACTTCGCGCGTTTTAAGACACCCACTGTGTGATGATCCTGATGCATCCCATAAATATAACCCATCCAGCCCCAGCCTAGCAGGCTTATCGCCAACATTGTCGGCGATGCCCGTCTTGGAGCATATTTTTTCAAAATATTATTTTGCTTGTATTTTTAGAGGGATCGTTCAGATGTGACTACAAATACAGTTCATCAGCCAAAGGATGGTTCAAACACTTTGTTGTACCAGCGACTTGGTTCGATGCCCGGCTGCGATGCACACTGGAAGGTAAGGAATTCATATACAGTCGAACAAACTATTTAGTATACTCGCAAAAATTATCATCTTTCCCGCCCTCTACACCATTAGTATTCGTTTTTATTATGGGTATGATATTTTTTTAAGCTAATGGTATAAACACGTCCTAAGCTAAGGGTATATATATGTCCCTGCGTTAGTATTTTTTATTGTAAATTACAACAACGTTTTGTGTGCATGCACAGTTTACCTATTGATTGTTAATCTTTATTCTGATTTGTTGCTTCTATTTCATTTGCTTATACCAGTGTATACAATCGTTGGTGAACCAAATAAATAAATAAACTGAAAAGAGTGATCTAAAAGAATTGACTACACAGTACATTCACAATACTCCTAAAAGTAGTTTCAGCTTGTACATCAAATAGCTAACACGACTGTACCTAAATTGAAAGAGGGATCAACGTAATCAGAGCGACGGAGGAACATAATAAATAAGATTAAATCCTTATAGGTATGCTCACCGATTTAACCCTGTAATAGTCAACTAGTGTCAAAGTAACACGTCGCCCTATCCACTGAGCCATCACCATAGATTTAAATCACTAAAATTGCCCAACCCCATCAAAAGATTGTCACGTTTCCGTTAAATTGACAATGACATTTGAAGAACTAAATATACTATTGTCTCACTCACTCAAACTGACCATCATATCTATCGTTGCATGTGGGATGTTTGAGCACATTCTTCGTAATATGGACTCTTCGTAGTTTCTCGCAATCTATGTACGGTCAAATCTAATGATTTAAAACTTAGGCCATCAATTAGATATTATTTTATTTTGTTCTATGTACAGGTGCTGCCCTAGTGTCCCCAACCACACTAGAACTAAAATCTGAAATGATGCATATCGTAAAGGACTCCACTTTGAAACAAGAAATATTTACGGGGATCCATGCTACTCTCTCTCAAGGAGATTATCATACAGTTGAAGGTTAGTCAAGGACTATAATTATTACAATTATTATAAGCTTTGATTCAGACAGAAAATCACAATTTTGACTCACTCAGAACATAGTGAGTAGACATCTACAACTCGAGGGCCTACACAAGTGACAATCGCTTTCAGTATTACGATTTTCTACAACGACTTTTGACTTCTTCATCATGTTGCTACTTTGTCTGGGCCTACTGGTCTGTTTGCCCAGCTCTGGCGGTACTCCATGTTTTTTTCCACTTTTTTCTTCAAATGCTCTTAATACCATTTATGTGACGTATTATAGAGACTAATATTGATTAACAAATTACAGGTACACCGCTCTCGAAAATTCCCGTATCTTGGGCTGAAAATGAGCCAGATAATAAGGACAATAAAGAAAGCTGTATCACTTTTAATGGCAATGGAGAATTAGCAGATCGTCCGTGTGACGAGACTCGCCCTTACATCTGTTACCGTTCCGAGGACCCTCAAGTAGAAGTCAATGAATGCGGCACTGTAGATCCAGGTAAATAGCAATTATAAAATATTTATTTTAAGTAAACCAACTACACACACTATTGAATTGTCAAGAAGTCGGTCAGTCAGAAAGATGAAACTAGTTGCCCATTCCAAAGCGTTGTAGGTTCCCATGGAGAAGAACGGGCAAGAAACTCCATGGACTCACGTAGGCATAGACTAAAAGGCTATTCTTTTGAATTTCTTTTCTTTTTTTTTTTTGAATTTGCTACAGGTTTTTGTTAAGTGTATAGTCGATCACAAAATTGGTTTACCGCTTTCGACACCAAGTCCCTGTAAATTATAATTTTACTTAGGTTGAAACTAAGGTGTCAACAGTATCAAACCGTCACAATTGGAAAATCAAAATTGGAACGTAGCCATCTTATTTCTTAAATAAATATCAAGTACGAAACAATTACACAAATGTTTACGAACAGCGCCCCCTTTCACAACGTCATTTGAGCGCCAAAAGTACAGCGTACTTATTTTTTTTTATTTGCATGTGTGGACATTCAAGTTTGATGATATGGCAATTCTGTGGTCCCCTAAACATTATCACTTAACTTTTGTTTATACAGGATCATACTGACTAAAAAAAATACTCCTGGAGCAGGGTGCTAAAACTGCTGCCAACCACTGGTACTTGTTCATAGGGTCTTCGGAAACTATTATTATGTTTCCAGATACGTAACATGCAGCCCCGTTTGGAGACCTTTACGAAAACTTGCATGATCTGTTATTTTATGAGTATTTTCATCATCATCATTTCCTTTTCAGAATACCACTTGGATAACAGAACTAACAAATGCTACAAGTTCCACATAGTACCACGAAACTTCTCCCGAGCCTCCTTGGCATGTACAGCTGAAGGCGGCCATCTTGCTATTATCAACAGTGCAATCGAAGCTAAAATACTCAGTGAGATTTTTTCTGAAATTCCTAGAAGTGACATGCTGGGAATGGCACCAACTTGGAAAGAAGTAGCTTTCATCGGCTTTTTCGATTGGGGTGAACGTGGGGATTGGAGGACAATTCACGGTAATTTATACTTCGTTGCACCTTTTTAATTCTGAGTTAAGATGCTAATATAGTTTAAGGGCCGATTTATGGAACATCAGCCGTGCTATTCTGCAAACATCTCGCCGTGATAACTTGAGTGAAGTGAGCTTGATGGGAGCGGTCATTGCACCTAAAACTAGGGATTGACACTATGGACAGCTCACTTTATGCTCACTTCACCTCACTCTTCACGGTGAGATGTTTACAGAATGGATCGACAGATATCTTTTATCCCGAAAGGTTGGGCCGAGGTATACCTATCGTAATACCCACATTTCGCCAGTTATCTTTAAGTCCCATGTAATGGGGAGCGAGTCTATTGCCATCAATTGGGCACAATTCAGTCTCCGTACTGCAACTGAGAAAAAAAATATTGGAAAAAATCGTATAATTTTGTCTGTGGTATAAAAATTAAATTTGATTTTGTTGTTCTTTGGAAATCTGTCAACAATTTAATATTATTCCTGGGATAAAAATAACTGGCATTGTAAAACTCAGCACTCAATCACACTCTTGTGGTAATACCTATCCAAGTGATTGAGTGAGTAGCCAGAACGTCACAGCACTATAGTTTGACAGAGATCGCTGTACCGCGCCTTAAGAACGCGCAGCGAAGCGGGGGGCACCATTGACGAATGAGCGGCAAGACAGCGTGAGTGTTGACGAATGAGCGGCCTGCACTCCCTTGACTCGCCGCGCACATACCTAACGCGCGATAAAGTGTTCTCGGTCAAACTATAGTATTCCAATGGTGTTCCGTACTCTACGCGAGTTACTATCGTGTTATTAACTAGTTTGTAATTGGTTGCGTTGTGTACGGCCCGCCATTGAAATTCCAGTGCTGTGACATTCTGGCTGCTCATTAGTGATTTGAGTTTTGTAACTGGTTACTTTTGAGTACCTAGCGTCGTGGACGATCGAACTTATAGTAAAGTATTGAAGCAAGCGGAGCCTTGTAATCTTTTGTCACACAAACTTCACAACAGCAACATTTTTTCCCTTTCAGGCCAAACTCTGTCAGAAGCAGGCTTCAGCAAATTTGATCCATCGGAGCCAAACAATTTAACTCCAGGTGAATACTGTGGTTCCATTTATCGCTCGGGGCTCCTGAACGACTTGTGGTGTGACAAAGCCTTCACATTTATCTGTGAGAAGAGTCCAGATTATCCTGCTGTTTGTCACGTTGATGAAACATATTAAATTCACAGTGTTGTTAGAATAAATGTTTAAAATTTAAATAGTGTTTAATTATTCCCTGATTTTTGTAGCTGAAAACGAAAAGACGAAATTGACAACATAGAAAATACTTACCTATCGAAAGACAGCTACGTTAAAAATAGCATGCATGGATAATCACTAATATAGAAAAGCCTCACTAAGTGACAGACAGAAAGAACACAGTAATAATGACGTTACAGTGAAATTTTATCATTACTGGAATTCACTTGACGACGTTCCCTTATTATTATTTTCGAAAACTTTAATTTAACTAGCTATAAAACATTGAAGATAGTGATGTGCGTCAACATACCTATCGATATTGTTGTTGACAATTCTATGCAAGTTACTTTTACCAAATAGATGAAGAAAACAAATTAATTGATTTTAATTTAGTCAACATTCGTATATAAAGCTTGTTTGCGAAAAGTCTGAAAAGAAAGGCCACAAGATGGGATATTGTGCTCATAAAATATTATTTCTAGAATATATTAAGATTTTCTTATAATATTTCTCTTTTTCATTTCATTTCAATATTTATCGGAAAGCGGCACAAATTGAGTGCTTGCTTAGCACTCAAATTCCTAATAGTCGCAACCAATTCATAATGAGATATTTGATAAAATGTTATTTTTTTTATTATTTATGTACACACAGTAAAATACATAGAGATACGACATAGGTAATTATAATTTTGAGTACAAAGGTACTGCTTAGGTAAATGTATTACTTAAGTTTTTTTTTTTATGTTGGTAGAACAACTTTATTAAGGCTCCGCAGCTAAACAAGCACGACGCGAAATCGGTAGAACAATTTCCGAAAAAGTTTTCATAGAAATTTATCGAGCAGAGTCGCGTCGCGCCTGTCTTTAGACTGACGGAGCCTTCTGACAGGGGAGAATTGAAGGACAAAACGTGTTTCGCCGACACCAAATAACATGAGACCATGGCAGGAAGATAATGAAAACAACGTTATTAACCTATGTCAGAACAGTTCTAACACCTGTTACAAAAGTTGTATTAAAAGTTTGATCGAAAATAATGTTATCAAAACAAAAAGTGAACGATAAATAAAATAAATCCCAGTCAGTCTTCAAGGAGGTCAATTTAAATCGAATTGAAGGACTTAAAAGGTATTTGAGAGAACATTTAAATCTAAGAACCCTTCCCAAGTATCTCTGAGTGGCTTTAGTGCAATTCGTCAAATAAAAGGTACCTTAGATCAATTAACCGATATTGACGCAAACAAAGTTTGTTTAAAATCGAGAACTGAATAACAATGTGCTATGCCTTTCAATTTACCAATATTTAAAAGTGGAGAGTTGGATTATTTTTTACCCGACTACGGCGAAGCAAAAAGGAGGTTATAGGATATAATTATAAATAAGGATGCTATGTTGGGTATCAAAAGGAAGGACTTAATTAGCATATTTCAAAAATATATATATTATTATAACCCCAAAATAATTTAAATAAAAATAAAACTTATAAAAATTAAAATCCAACTAGGACAAAAACGCCAACTAAAAGATTACAGACAGACAAATTAAAAATCCGGAGTCACGCGTAATCTGTTCGATTTATAACATGACGTGTGACTCTGGATTTTAAATTTGTCTGTCTGTGATGTCTTGTTTATAAGGTACCTTTTTTAGTTGGCATTTTGTCGTAGTTAGGTTTTAGTTTTTTTACTAGGATGCTTCGCCTGCGTGATATCTTTATAAATTATAGCCTATGTTATTTAGTGATAATATAGCATTTTACTGATGAAGGATTTTTTTTAAAATTGGTCTATCAGTTTTTGAGTTTATTTATTACAAACAAAAATATAAATGTTTTCTCTTTTTATTATTAGTGTATATTGTTAAAGTTATTAGGGATACTTTTCGTAGAATTATTGACCTGATCAGCACCATTATAATTAAAACAAAATGCTATATGTGCAAACTAAAACATGACCTGACGAAAAAACATTTTCCTTCGGTTTTTTCTAACACCAATATTTAATTATCGATAAATTTTACTAAGAAAATCCCATCTCTATTATCATACGTCGTATAACAGGGTAATGATAAGTGACGTCCACAATTTCGACGTCGAATTGACGAACCGTATCGACAGTGGAACGCACTGTTTTTCGATATTTCGCGCGAGTAACCGCCGCGAGTTTTGTGTCCAAACGTTTGTCGATAGTTAAAATAGTATCGTGTTTCGATAGATATGAGAGTGCACTTCACTTAATTGGTAAGTGATCTTGTTTTTGGTCATCAAATAATGAGTTACTATTTTTATGTTACGTAAATGGAATTTCTTTAAGCTACTGAAATCTTAAACAATATTACATTCAACGTAAATTCGACACTTCACGCGAGGGTGGCTCGTTCTTTGGCCAAAGAAATTAGCATTGCCATTCAACGTGGCAATGCTTCCAGTCTTCTGGGTACATTTCCGGACGACAGCGATGCAGACGAATACTTCGACGCCTAAGTGTCCGTTTGTTTTTTGTATTGATTTGTATGTAGTTAAATATGGAAGCCATTTTTTCCATTTTTAGCACGAGTTTCTAATAAACCTTCATAATAATAACATGACAAGTTGTGACAAGGTGTCATATTTTTTTTAGAAAGAAGCGGTTTTTCGTATTCAACGTAAAGTTATTACATTATAATGAGTGGGCTAGTTATTAAGTTTTCTATATATAGACCAAGCCCAGGTACGCACGGGCGATTTTTTGCCGCCGCGATATTTTTACGTCCGTACGTAAGTGGGCTTACTGCAATATTAGGTTTATTTAAATTGCATTTCTACCCCAGTTATGGGAGTTATGGTTTCGGGAGGTTCCGTTCAGGATAAAGCGGGAGGAAACACCCGGGTGTCACCACTGTGTGGATCGCCCGGAGGACACGGTGGAGTCTCGGTCTGCCCAGCTTGGGCGGAGCACCGCCGTGTCCTCACGGAGGCGGTCGGCGGCGGCGATCCCTCGCGTCCGGCCCTGGTTCAGGACATGGTCCGGAGCGAGAGTGCATGGGAGGCCGTCACCTCCTTCTGCGAAGCAGTAATGCTCGCGAAGGAGGAGGCGGAGCGCGCGAGGGAGAGGCAAGTTTCGCGCCCTCGCGCCCCTAGTCGCCGCAGGAGACGCCCCGGGCGTCGGGAGTCGCGAGCCGACTTCCGGCCACCGTAAGCGCGGGCTTGCGGACGGTGAGCAATGGGTAGCTCGCCGTCCGATACAGGATCCGGGACCAGGCCCGGGTCGACGGCGCGTTGTGTTCCACGCGCACCTCAAAGAGATGTCAGCACCAACTGACGGGGTCCGGAAGGGTCAATGCCTGCCGGGTTTGCGGGTTTGTCCGAAAGGGATATCGCGACCCCGGCACACAGGCAATGGAAGGAACACGGGTGAGTTTTAGTCAGTAAAAGTTTGACACGCCCTCCCGCTCCGCCCAGAGCGGGCGTAGTTATTTGAAAATTTCAAAAAAAAAAAAAAACATTTATGTAACTATTGCCCAATCTAAAAAAGGCAGGATCGAAGCCGGATCGTTAAATTAAACATTGGTCCATTCGATGTAAATATCACAATTACAGGCATTGAAAAATTCAGCCATACAAAGATGCAATACTAACACGATGGAAATGTATGAAACAGCTGTTCTTTTTATCATATTTCAGAGTTGGTCCTAAAGTAAATGTTGATCATTTTCATGAGTACACACTCGCTTTAAGAACGTCCCTCGTTTAACTTAACAGACCGTAATATTCATTTCATTTTCTAATATTTTTTGTTTTAATAGTACTGCTCATCTTCAAAATATAAAAAAAACTATTTCAATAAACTTTAATAAGTTATGAAGACGTTGTTAGCAGCTCTCATTTCATGTCCCCCGGTTTCACTCGCATCCCTCGTTGAATTTTAATAAACCTCTATTCAAAACTATACCAAAAATATTTCCATTAGAATATGAGATTTCATTGAAATGGAAAATCCAGATGACTTGTGAAATTCCTGGATATTCTAGATTCTAGAACTATTGTATTGTAGGTACTCGTAGATTTCAATAGGGTCATGTGGTTTATACCAAACTACCATTTAACCGCGGCTACGCCCGTGTGGAGGTCGGAAATTATCGCACGGGAACGTACTATTGGGATAAAAAGTTCAGAAGGGAAAAAAGACCTATGTCCTAACCCAGATCATGGTCTACCCATGTGCCAAATTTCATCCGAATCCGTTCAGCCGTTTTAGCGTAAAAGCGTAACCAACAAATAAACAAACTCACCTTCGCATTTACAATAATAGTTTGAATTAATGTTATGCATATTGTACGAGTAGACTATGGTCCAGTGGTAACGACCCGGCTTAAGGCTCGTGCAGACCAACGCGACGGGACGGCGCGACGCGACTCGAACAATACAATTTCCAAGAAAACTTCACTGAATAACAATAACCGGTGTCGCGTCGCGCTGTCGCGTTGCGCTAGTCTGCACGAAGCTTAAAAAAGCGTTCTAACATTCACAAAATAGAAATATAGGTGTAAATTCTATAAAATATCGACAATGGTTTCCCGACGAAAAAGTTCTATGCAGTCTAGAATCATGTACCTACTGAATTTATGGTATCTCGCAGTTTACGCGTGGATGTCCCACCGTGTACATATAAACATATAAAACTTGTGTTACTTGTTTTGTTAACCTGCATATTCTTAGTATTGTCGGCTCGGTCTACTGGACCGTATAATGTTCGCATAAGACACTAGTACGGTAAGCGGCCGTGACGGCATTGTCTGTTATTACGAATTTTTTGTTCGTTTCTGGAGTATGGACGGTATAGAGTTTGTATAGATAGGTACAGTCACACAAGCTTTATTTTGGTAAACAGGCAAAAATATTCTTCTTTTCATTATACCTTCATTTTTGGGGTTTCCTACCCGAAGTGTGCCAAACGGAACTCTAATACTAAGCCTCTGCTGTCCGTCCGTCTACAGTCAGCAAGCTGTAGTAATAGTCAATATTATGCATAAATATATCATAGGATACAATCTGGTAGGCAAATTGACAAGTTTCGCGTTCTCACATTCACAAAATAGAAAAGAATCTATAAAAAAGATATATAAATTAATGAAAATTAAATCCTATTTTAAAGGAAATGACATGATTGCTATTACATCGGCCTATTGCCACCACCTGTGCACACATCCAGTCATCAAAATGTAACTAAGTGTTCTAGTTTTAAGCTCGCCTTTATTGTCAGGGAAATTACAAGCTAATTGACTACCAACTTAAATTGTCCGTATATTTAAATCACAATTGTCATTATTTGACAGTTGTAAGAAAAGTTTGTTTATCAAATTATTTTTTCTGACTGTACATAGCTGTCCCTAAATGGTTAATATTAGGTTCCCCACCTATAAAATTAGCGTTTTGTATGGAGAATTTTAAAGAAGTTGCTTTTTTCATACTAACATTTTCTTAATTTATATAACAACCATGAACACTAATGTTTTAAAAGTTTTATGCACTAATGCATATAAACTAAGATAACTTAATATGCTACTTACATTAAGCGACAAAAATAAGTTTTGCCTAAGTTAAAACAAATAGTGGTCATTTCTGCTAACAAAATGAGAAGTCATTTTTAAGGTATTTTTTATGTTTAGAAAACTATAAGTGATAAGGTTTTTTTACTATTGGTAGTTGACTATGATGGTCATTATTCGATATAATACCAAGCAATTGATGAATATTTTAAATCATAGAAGTTACGAGGTTCTCTATTTGTGAGAAAAATAACATCAATTTCCCCAATACATTGTTTTTTGTATCAAAGAATAAGAACAGCACGTTCCCAACTTAGGAATCAAACCCAGGATCCCATGCTCAGCAGTCAAGCAACCACTAGACTAATAGAGGACTCTTTATTTAAGCAACAAAGCATTTTCAACTTTATTGCTATAAAAATAAGTACAAGTCGAGTAAAAAGGGCCTTCCCAGACAAACTCATTATTTTTAAAATAGAAGCCAACACATTTCTCAGTATTCGTTCCATATATGTCGCTGTCAAAGGTTTAAAGCGAGATAGACTACAATAAAAATAATGGTGAACAAACATTGAACAATGAGAGCGAAAAGTGAACAGACAATGAATTGGTTTGCTCTAACCAGCGGTATTTCAGCGGTTTACTGTGAGGTACAAACTGTTTGGAGTCCCCACAGAATTGGGATGGATAAAAAATAAGTTGGAATGGAATTTTTTATTCTGTAATTACGATAATGTAATCACTTTTACAAGTCATATAAAAAAAAAGAAGCTAATAGAGTCGAAATTTCCCATCTGAGAAGAAATGGCGAAAAAACTCAGGGGTCAAAGTATCTTTTAAAGTCCAGACATTATCTTGGTCCGATCATGACAGGAACATAGTGTCTTAAAAATTGTCATTGGAGAAAAGAACCACGCAGATTTGATTGGACCAGTTCAGTTAGTGCAAGCATTTGTCAGTAGTCGTGTGGCTCAACTCAGAACTTAAGGCGCTTAACAACGAAAACAACCACAACAACCACTCGACGAAAATTACCTACCTGCAGTGCTATTCTGTAACCATCTCACCGTGAAAACTTAGGTGAAGTGAGCGTGGAGTGAGCTGTCATTCCACAGGAATAGACACTATTGACAGCTCACTCCACCCAAGTTTTCACGGTGAGATGTATACAGAATAGCATGACTGTTTGTATGTGGTCACCGCCGTCGCTGCCTAAGGACATCTGCTATACCAATGGTATTTATTTATTTTATTTATTATATTGCAGTCTCACAGACAAAGCTGTACCAAAGAAAGGACATAGGCCCTAGGCCGATTAATAGTACTCAAACTGCCAGACCATAATTAAAATTGAGAAAAATAAAAGTAAAAAAAATACCCACATAGCCCTCACATTCACAATAATTAAATCGTTTTATGGGCGAGTTTCGAATGTCAAAAGGAAGTATTTCTTTTTCAATTTTTTTATTTTTTATTTCACTTAAACCTACACGGGCACTTCTGAAACGTCAGCTAAGTGCACGGTTCCAATTGGTCGTTTCAAAATAACAAGCCCTTCGGGGGATACAGTATAATTTTATGCTATGTTATCGTAATGGCAGTAAAGCGCGCCTGTTTTCTCCAAAAAGATAGGCAGAGGTTAAAATCATAGGTACACAAAAGTAGCTAACTATATTTAAGTTCCATGTAATAAACTGAAAAAAATTAGAAAAATTGTTTATTCTTAAACAACGCAAATTAAAAAGAAAGAACATACGTTTATTTGCGCAAAATGACGCAAGGCAAGAACAAAACACGAAAATAAACAATTTAGGGGAAAATATGCGTCACATTCACGCAAAACGGCCTTTGCTCAGCTTAATGCTGCGACCCTATGCGAGACAGATCAGGTGAGATGAAGGCTAAGGTGTCCGATAACTACAACTAGCATAACCCTTCGAGGATGTGATTGTTGTTTGTTTGTGTAGTGTGTTTACCTTATTTGAGGTAATAACAATAATTATGAAATCACAATCAGTTAGTAGCTCCACGTCACGATAGATGCTCCTTCAGTTCAAACAAACTGCGGTTCCACGATTGAGTAGCTATTTCAGAGAAAATGCGCTGGAAAATTGTGCTAGCTTTGATTTCAGACGGAATGTGGGTGTTTCCGATGCTATTCGGGCTCTAAAAGGGTTGATTACGTCACTGCAGTTTACGGCGTAATATTTGCGGTGCGGCGCCGCAACGCATCGTGTGAACCGGCTCTTAATTAGCCAAACTGATTAATTGGTCATTTTGAATATTAAGAACGTGGAATTTTAAATATCGAAGCACTGTTTTTGAGGTGTTTTGACTGGAGTTTGTCTGTTCAATGTTAGATAGCTTGACACGTTGCCATTCTGAATACATGGTTTTAGTTGGAAGAACTTCTTATCGGGCATTAAATTTCTGCTGACAGGTCTGTGCTATTTTCTGACGAGGGGTGCAAGGGCTTCCAAAAATGTGTGATTTCCTTATGGCATAGGAAAGCGTTCGTAGGTAATTAAAAGTGATACTTCATTCAAACATTAGAGTTCCATAACATTTCGTTTGATTTCACTTGAAAACTTCGCGAGACAAAATATTTTGCGAAACATGAAACACATGGCTCGCATGTTACTTAGATCTTGGAATTCTAAGTTATTTGGTATGAAAATAAAACATTATAGAATTGTTTTACCTTCCAAGTTACCTTGAAAGCGAGTTGACACGTACTTGTGATTGCAGTACGCGGGCGTAAACATACAGCTAATCGACAAAGATATTATGAGTGAAAAGAGATATACCCGAGTCACTTTAGCATGGCATTATAGGTCATTGACCCACCTACATATTCTAGCATTCCTTGTTCCTTAAGAATAAATAGAACACAGTTCATATGGAACAAATCTAATTTAGAGAGATGTATTAATGATTCTAATGAATATAATTTTGTAAATACCTATCTGTTATAGTTTAAAATCATATTTAGATCAAGGTACAACCTGACACTGACCTGTAATCAATCTGCCTAGCCTTTTCCGAACTTTATTGGGGTCTAACCGGATTCAGCTGAATACCAGTATTTTACATGGTCCGACTGCCTATCTAACCTCCACAACCCAGTAACTGGATAATACGATACCCCTTGGTAAGACTGGTTGTTAGACTTTCGGGCTTCTGACGACCCGTAATGACTGTCAAAGATCCATGAATTACAGCCGAGACCAACGGCTTAACGTGCTTTCCGAGGCACGCAGGAGTCTCAGTATGTAAACGTCAGCCATCCACAGACCAACCCCGGCAAGCGTAGCTTAACCTGCAGCAGTTATTACTTAGCCACGAGCTCCTCCACACACCGCCCCGCTCCGCTCCTCGACACTGACCTGCAAATAGCAAAAAACATAAGAAAATTTGAATTTCGCGGGCTACAACTGCGTATCCACCTCAAGGCTAGCTGTTCATTCAATATTTTATTGGAAACTTCCGCCTCGAACAAACTTTTGTAACAAAACCCTAATGACAAACTCCTGTTCCTTTGAAATCAACTACTGGCAAAAATATCTTTGGGTAACATTAAAAGTCCGTTGAAATTATTCTGGCTGTCATGAAATTACGGCGTCTGAGAATTGGAGTTACAAGTTACACAAAGGGTTACCGATCTGATGCGGAAGCTGCTATTATAGAAATGAAATGGATCGTGCATTCACAAATCACAATGGCAGAAACATTAATCTTCATCATTTTCGGGATCCGTCTGATTTTTGAGACGGGGCCGTAAGGGTACCTACCATAACCGTTGTAGCTATAGGAAAACGGTCTTAGGGGACTATCCTTAACTTTTTGAGAAATTTCAATTTCAGCAAGAAAATTGATAATTTTCGCAAAAACTGTTTTTGATGCCAACCGATCCTGTTTCAAGTAGGAATTTCATTTTCTACGAAATGTATAGGAAAAGCTTTTTGCGAATTCTGACTTTTCTAGTGCTCAAACCTCAGTTGGTCCTAAGAGTGTTTGGATCCTTATAAGAACTAGAATCGATGGGCACCAAAATATTTTTTTTGTATAAACTGCCTATTTATTGCCCTTGCTGACTGTAATTTTTTTCAAAATCTATAAATGCAGATTCAAATGTCTCAGAAATTTAAAGACAGTCTTGGACAGTCAAATCCGTCACCAGTTAGGTTGTCATTATTATTATTCACTTCAATTTTCTTCATGTTCTTAATACACCTAATTTTAAAAGTCAGATAAATGTATTGATTATAATTAAATTGACTACCTACCAATTTAATTTGTTTTCATACTCAAATGATTACTGTCATTCCTTGACAGTTATAACACGGCAAATTGATGTAGTGTGCCAATTTAATAAACAATTAACTTCCCTTTCTGTACTTACAGCGAAAGTGTCTGCGGTCTCGTCCGATGCGCTGTCCTCTAAGTACACACCTACTCGTTAATTTATCCTTGTCTGCAAACTTCGGATAACTAGCGGTCAAGTTGAGGCGAAAGTATCTCCACTTTGTTAAGTACAGACGGAGCTATCAGTTATTTATTTATTCCTTCATTCTGTCCGGGAGTAGATCGTGGTACTCAAACTTAGGCAGGCACTTACTTTGTGTAATTTATTTAATTACCACTGCTCTCGGTGAAGGAAAACATCGTGAGGAAGGCGGCATGTCCTAGAACCAATAAACGGAAGAAATGTACCCCCAAGCAACAAACAAGTGTTTTTAGAATCAAAGACTACATGATACTATATGAGCTCATATAATTGTTTGGATTATTTTATTTGACAGTAAGTCAATTTATTTTAAATTTTGTTTTCATTTATTGTTGACATAATCTACTCATTAAAATGTTTTTATTTTATGAGTTGATTGCAATTTGTGCTAATGTAAATTATTTTTGCATTAAAGCATTATTATATAGAATCAAGTTTTTCCAACTGAACAGACAGCTGTGCTGCTGGGGAGTTTGTTGCGCCACTTCTGCTTCCCAGCTTAAGCACTAGGAAGTGGTGAAGGGTGGGCGTTTTTGGGGGACTGTCTTATGTAATTTTGACATTCGAAAAGTGCTGATTCTCAGCCTAGTTTGAATAAATGACTTTTGAATTTGAATCTACCAACCTGCATAGGGCCCACATGGTATGACCATCCAAGCAGTGGAAACGGTATGAGCTGATTATTATGCTTCACTTCGAGCAAGCGTATTTATATCGTTGATTGCTAATAGTTTACATTTTAGTCTGACTTATTGAACCAGCACGCGTAGCATGACAACCATAGAAACCGGTTTTCTATTGTGGTCATGCTAAGCATGTTGTTGTTCCCAAAAGCAGCTTGGAGTATGAACTTGTGCCCAGTTGATGGCAATAGGCTCGCCTTCTATTACGTGGGAATTAAACATAACTGTTAAAAACATCATTTCAACCAAAAGACGTCCACTGCTGGACATAGGCCTCAAGCACCGCCAACTTTGACCGGTTCTGTGCTTCCCACATCCAGTGGATTCCTGTGGCCTTTACATGGTCATCAGTCCATCTTGTGGGAGGCCTTCCAACGTTGCGTCTTCCGATACGCGGTCGCCACTCCAGAACTTTTCGGCCCCATCGGCCATCTGTCGAAATGTAGGTGTCCTTTCGACGTATAGGCATGATGTTAGTTACCTGGAGCTAGATACGTCCTATCAGCGATACATAATCAGCCTATAATGTTCCCACTCCTGGGACACAGGCCTCCTCTCAGTGACATAGAGAGGGCCGTAATCTACCACGCGGACCCAGTGCGGGTTGATAGATGTCACATGTCTTTGAGTTTTTGGTTCTTGAACATGCCGGTTTCCTCACGATGTTTTCCTCCACCGTTTTGAGAGCAGTTGTGATGAAATAATTTACACAAAGTAAAGCGCATAGCTAGGTTCGAACCTAGGATCTACAACTAATAAGCCGCAGCCGTTACTACTGGGCCACTACGGCTCGAAGTATCAGCGATAACAATGATGGAAAAGTCAATAATGTATTATACATTATTGACTTTCCTGTACTTATTAAATTTACATAAGCTACCGAAAACAATCCTGTTGAAATTCGTTGTAGAAATACGAAACGCATTAAAAGCGAAAGAGAAAGAAAATACGTTTATTTGCCGTAAACATGACGCAAAGCAAGAACACACGTTGGGGGGAAATATGCGTCACAAGCAAAACGGCTATCGCTCAGCATAATGCTGCGACCCTATGCGAGACAGAGCCCCAGTGCTGTTTTTCAGCGACAGCCGGAATTGACGTGATGACGTCAACCGGTGCAGCAGATAATGAGATAAAAATAACAAAACTAGGTTCTCTGGTATCAAACCTCTGAAACGACATTTTGTTTGATTCTGCTAAAACATTTGGTCTATGTTAACCGAAACTTCGTTAATTTGCTCAACTTCTTGTTTTTAACTTAGATCGAAATGTCCCTCACTTATATTGGGCTAATGGATCTCGTTACTTAAAGTTAGGTTGTTATTTTAGTTTTTCCGTGGGCTGCAAAGAAAACTTCGTGTTAATTGAAATGTGGCGAGTACCCAAAAACTATAATAGAAACAATCTTTTAGACCAGGAGGCACTAAGTGGTGGACCGCGGTCCGGATCCGGACTGCCGAGCTATGTTGGGTGGACCTTAAGTAAACAGTAAAATGTACTATATCTAAAACATAATATAAAAATATTTAAATAAAAAATGTCGCTTTTAGTTTGCCCTTACTTTACTACCAGATAGTTTGTTCAAAGTACTCGTAACAAAAAAAATCTCATTCATATTAATTGCTTAGTTTTTGTTCATTACCTACTTACGTAATATTTGTTTATCAGTTTAAAAAAAAAGTCTTGGACCGCAACAGAACTATTTTTTTTTTTAAACGGACCCCTAATGAATCTAATTGGTGATCCCTGTTTCGAACCAGTGTCCCTGTTTAAAAGATTGATTCTACTATAATTTTTGCGTTTTAGCATAATAATACTTAAATTCAAATATTTCATTTAAATCCTAATATTTAAACCAAAATTAAAAAAAAATCTTTCACATAAACCTAGATGGGCACTTATGAAACGTCAGAAGCTAGGTGCACGGTTCCAATTGGTCGTTTCCTATGAAGAAGAGCCGACAAGAAACTCCACGGTTACTCTTTTGAAAATAATTGGCCTTTACAATATTTTCAAATAACAGTATTAATAGGTATGGGAGGACAGTGTAGGTCTTTCAACAAGTACCAGGTACTTAACAGAATAGAAGATGGTCAATAAATATACAGTCTATTAAGCGTTCTAACATTCACAAAATGGAAAAGAATCTATATGATATGAAAAAAAAAAAAAAACTTTTTTAAGCGAAATGACATGATTGCTATTACAACTGTAACAAATCTGAATAGTTATCATGTACACAAAAGCCACTAATAAAGTGTTGAAATTAAATTTCAGGTTATGTCAAATATTAGGATGATTATGTCAAGGAAGAATGTAAAAAAAAAACATGGTAATTTGGGAGCAGTCAATAGACTTACATAATATATGCCGTTAATGATGTACTAGGGAAGCCACATGTGCAGAAGGAATTATTGCCAAACTTCCTTGTCTTCAACGTAGTCTTTAATCTTATAATATGCTTTCTTGATAAGGACACGTTTGATGTGGGTTTTGAACTTCCCATCGCTAAGTTCTGTTTTGTGACCGACTTTGGCAACTTGTTATAAAAGCGGATACTGTTTATAAGAAATTACTTGCTTGTTTTAATATAAATTTGGGCCCCACAATTTCATGTCTACTACGTGTATTTATATTATGGAAATCGCTTCTTATTTTGAAATGTCCTAAGTTTTTGCGAACATACATAATAATTTCGAAGATTATAAAGAGAAGGCAGAGTCAGTATATCAATTTCTTTGAATTTGTTTCTAACGGACTCACTAAGGGAATCATTTTTAAGGTCCCAAAATATTAACAAAAATTTAATGATTTCAACCTTGGTTATTATTTTTATTCTTGGCTATTATCACTGTATTAATTTTGACATCATTCTGTCCACTTTTTTTGATGAATATCTAACAAAAATAACAATTTTTTGTTGGTAAATAGAAACCAATATTTTCCTATTGTTTTCTCCGGCTGTATGAATATCGGTCATTGTCTATCCGTCATTTTGACGGACATGACATCTGTCACATAGATGTCACAATAGGTACGTCAACTGGCCGTAACCTACAGTTTCTAGAGAAAGCTATTGTTTATTATTTTCGTCTTTTAGGTTTAAGAACAGCAGGCAAATAAGTTCGTCAGTCACAAATTGCCTGACATAATAATAACCAAGATATTTTGTCTATTTAAAACAAGACTGAAACCAAATTGAATCTTAATGCTTCCCCTATAACGATTTACAACTTTCGCAAATGTTCAATTAATTTGTGGAGTGTGAGCTGTGACAGAATTTAAATAACAGCTAACAAAATGAATGTAAAGCCTTTATTACGGCGTGATAAAGTTCAATTTCGATTAAACAAAGGCAACACTAACGGTAAAGAGAAACTTGTAAAATTTGTAATCAGCAATGCTTTAGTATGAGAAATATGTGAAAGTGAAAACGACCGATTTCGAAGACATTAAGAAACGGGTCACGAATTTACGATCCCATAACTGTCGAGGTTATGAAATGAAAGTGAAAATAAAATATTAACATATAATTTCCCTTTTATCCCGTTAAGGGATAGGAAATTTCATATACGTCATGTAGTATATTTATTGAATATGTTTGGAAAGAGTTGTTATCATATGGACAGAATTTCAATGTGAATTTGTCGGTAAGACTTCATCACCGTCCTACCATTATCCAATTCGTTTGGGGTCAGCAGCAGCTCGTTTTGTATTTCCATTCATCTTTATTAACCGTCATAGTAAATTCAAAATTCAAAAGTCATTTATTCAAACTAGGCTGAGAATCGGCACTTTTCGAACGTCAAAATTACATAATACAGTCCCCCAAAATGCCCACCCTTCCTAGTGCGTTAGCTGGGAAGAAGAAGTGGCGCAACAAACTCCCCAGCAGCACAGCTGTCTGTTCTTGTTAGTACTCGGGCGACCGAGCTCTGCTGGGGTGAAAATAGTTAAAACTATTTTTTCTTGATATGAGACCTAGCTAGATCGATTTTCCGCCCACGGAAACCCCTATATTGCAACTTTCATCGATATCGTTAGAGCCGTTTTCGAGAACGTGATTACAAAATATATGGTTATTGGTTATATGTCGGTAATCCGTTAAGGGGACTTAGGAGAGGTCATTTACAATCAAATGACTCCTTTTGACTCCTATGCAAATGTCAACAATTTTCGAGCAATTTGTCATAAAAATGATAAATTGCTCGAAAATTGTTGACATTGACATTGGCGGATTACCAACATAAATGTCGTGTTGTTTATACAAATATGAACACACAATACACTTGTGTGTTCATATTTGTATAAACAACGTTATTGGTTATAACCAATAACTTTGTTGGTTTTAACCAATAACCCTGTATGTACAAATATTGTCCATAATATAATAGTATAGGATTAGATTACTTCCTTCTTAGCCATGTGATCCTACAAATAAATATCTTTGTTTTACTTCAAATTCTCATCCTTTCGATTTTTTCGATTTTCTACAACTCTTAATTTTAATGCTTACTAATCAGATTGACTGTCATTATTGCAAGTTTCTGTCTGTCTGTAATAAAATCGTTATCATCATCATTTTCCTGGTCTTGTCCCATGTTACTTGGGGTCAGTGCAACACGTTTTCTTCCTCCATTCTCTCTGTAACAAAATCATCACAATTAGCTATTATTATGATAATTGCAACCGACTTATTTCCATGAAATACCGAAAAGTCTAATGAATGTGAAGAACTGACTGCGACCGATTCTGGCAATGGTATCAAAATCGCAGAGCAGAGTTATTATAATAATTTTAATTATTATTTCTTATAAATTTCTCAGTAGCAGGCCGGAGTCTGAATTTGTACCCGCTATCTAATTACGTAACACATTTTCGTAAACGATTAAGACTAATCTGTTCCATTTGACAGCTCAACAACATTCGTTGCGTTATTTACGTTGTTGAGCAGATTTTATTTTCCAACTTATAAAGCAATGGGTTAGCAATCTGTTTCAAAATGATTCAGATTCTGATTGATCGTGTATTACGCAATTAGGGTACTGGTTGATGGCAATAGGGAATAGGGGGAGTCTATTATATGGGACTTGAACATAACTGGAAAATGTGGGGGTACTATGGATACATCTCTGCCTACACCTTCGGGAAATACAGGCGTTATGTTATGTTTATGTGTCATAATTATAATAAGTAATAGCGTTAAAATATCTAACTACATGCCAGTGACACGTTTTATCAAAGTCATCAATAGTAACGAAATTCAAACAAATCGATGCTTTGAAATATTATCGTTCACTAGAAACTGATGGATACAAATAGTCGCTCTGTCGGTCACAAATGAATGAATGAGTAATTGAACGATGTTAGATTTATCTGAAGCCTTCTTTGGGTGTCAGCGAGGAAACTAGGTAAAGTTAAAGATTATTGTAAAACTCTATCTATGAATTTATTTAACATGTAATGTCCCACTGCTCTCTGGGCAAAGTGGCAAATTAAAATTCAACTTCAAAAGTCATTTATTCGAACTAGGCTGAGAAACAGCACTTTTTGATCGTCAAAATTACATAATACAGTCCTTGGGGGACAATGATATTTATATATTATTATCATAACACACACAGTAACAACACAACAGACACACAGTAACATTAACATTACAGTAACATTTAGATGCAGACATACATAGTTAGGCTCTTCAGTACAGCCTAGATCGAGGTCTCAATTGGATATTCTATTGGAACCTTTTGAGACCTAACGGTGTTAGTAACGCTCTATATACAATAGAAATAAGTTAAAATATGCTGTCAGTGGATCTACAAAGAAGGTCGCTATTATTGAAGGCAAGGCCCTAGGGCTTTGCTTCGAATACCGATCTATTGTGGTCATACCTGAATAAGGCAGTTACTGAGTTAAATATACGGGAAGTGTCAGAAGTAACTGTAATAAGTTAGTGGTGAATAAGTTAGGGGATCGGTGCATTTCATTCATTCATTCATTCAGTTAAGATAGTATTAGTTTTGATACGGTTGATAGCTGTAACTACTGGCGCAACAAACTCCCCAGCAGCACAGCTGTCTATTCAGTTGGAAAAACTTGATTCTATATAATAATGCTTTAATGCAAAAATCATTTACATTAGCACAAATTGCAATCAACTCATAAAATAAAAACATTTGAATGAGTAGATTATGTCAACAATAAATGAAAACAACATTTAAAATAAATTTACTTACAGTCAAATAAAATAATCCAAACAATTATATGAGCTCATATAGTATCATGTAGTCTTTGATTCTAAAAAAACTTGTTTGTTGCTTGGGGGGTACATTGGAGTAGCTTAATTAGTCCCAAGCCTTTTTGTCGTCTAAGTAATCTTTAACTTTATAGAAACCTTTTTGACATAGTCTTCGGACTCTCCTACATAGAACCTCAACCTCAACCTCAGAATTGTTCGTCGAGTTGAGCTCCTTCAGTTTTGAGTTGAGCTCCACGATTACAGACAAATGCTTGCACTGACTGGACAGGTCCACTCAAATCTGTGTGGTTCTTTCCTCAAAAGACCATTTCAGACACTAATCCACATGGTCCTCATATGACTTGACCAAGATTATGTCAGGACTTTAAAAGAGACTACGACCTCTGAGTTTGTTTCGGCCTTTCTTCTCAGAGTAGTCAGATAGGAAACACCGACCTCATCTAGCTTATTATTAATATTTTTTTATATGACGTGTAAAAGTGATTCCGATATCCTATTTACAGAATAAACAATTTCATTTCATTTCATTTCATTTTAACCACAGATGAAAAGGATGGGTCACTCCGCATTTTAGGTATGAAACTATAAGTAGGTACGCGGCGGCCTCGACTTGTCGAATTCAGCGGGCATAACGTAGTCAGAAGATATAAGAGGTACGCGATAGAAAGAGTTAACTTCTAGGTGAATATAACTGTAGGTAATTAGCGCTGTGCGACCTGAATTGCACTGTATTGTGTCGTTGCAAGAATCGCTTTTTATTCAAATGATTTTGAAGAGTGACTCATCTGTACTAATTTGTGACAGATCAAACAATTTTATTAAATTGTGCCGTCTGTTGGTCTACTGGGTGTTTGGAAGTTGGGTGCAAAGCCTTGTAAAACGTACTTTTTCTAAGACATGTATGGCTCAAAATGGTCCAAATATCCTGTAGACCAACGGACGGCACATTTTAATTGCTTATTTTCTGTAGGAGAGCCCGAAAAACTGAAGCATTGAGCGTGGATGTGACGCATATGTTCCCCTTACTTGTTCTTTTTAGGGTTCCGTACCTCAATAGGAAAAAACGGAACCCTTGTGTGGAGGAGGAGGATCACTCGTGTGTCTGCCACAGCCAATCTGCTCCGAATCTAATGGACCGACTAGGTTGAAATTTAGTATAAATATGTAGTTTTGTAACCAAAACACGGACCGTTACATAAATAAATGAATTTTGAATTTACTTTTGGGGGGCAAATAAGAAAATAAAAATAAAAAGTTTTGCAAACTGAGCCGTGTGACATATCAAATGAAAGGGCGTGAATGTTGCGAGGATCTCAAATGTATTTTTTTATAATTTTAAACTAAATATTTTTAAAGATATTTAAGAAAATTTATGATAATTGACCATTCCCCCCCCTTATCTCCGAAACTATTGAGCCAAAAATGTTGAAAAAAATGCAGAGAATGGTTCTTTACTCATAAATTACAGGAAAACCTATAAGAAGTCTATGGTCTTAAAATAACAGTTAATCTCTCAATATTGTTGTTGTAATGTTAAGTTTGTTCTTGGGATGAATTCATCTCAACTACGGAACCTTTCATTGTGCGTGGTCCGACACGCACTTGGCCAGTTTTTTGTTTTGTGTTCTTCCTTTGCGCCATGTTTACCGCAAATAAACGTCTTTTCTTTATTTCTTTTTAAGAAAGAAACTTACTTTCAGTTTATACAGTCCCTAGGGCTTTCCTTTGAATACCGATCCATCGCGGTCATGTCTGAATAAGTCAGCTAGTGAGTTAAATATATGGGAACTTTGGATATGGTTAGAAGTAACAGTAACAATTTTACTGGTGTATAAGTTGTTAGATTGGCGTGTCATATTCTGATAATGATTTTGATGGCTTTTAGGGCCAGTTTCTCGAAAGAAAATTATCGCAAAATTAATGTAACAAATTAACGGTGACTGAAAAGTTGTGCGGAAATCGGTTGTATGGAAATCTGATGCGCAGGAGTGAGGAAAATGTTGTGAAGAAAGTTTTGAGTATGAATTTCGGTGGCTATAAGAGTAGGGGAGGATTAAAGAAGCGATGAATGGACTGTGTGGAAGATGATATGGCTAGAAAGGGGGTGACTACTGAGATGACAACTAATAGAGAAGTATGGAAGAAAAATATATGTTGTGCCGACCTCAGATAAATTGTGATAAGGATAAGAGAATAAATTAATGAATGAATGAATAATGTAACAAATTGTCAAGCGCGCCTAAACTTCTGCAGTTGGCTGTTGATAAATCATGCAACCAATTACAGCAGTTTACGAGCACTGAACAATTTTTTTCATTAATTTTGCGAAAATGCTGTGTTGTAGTATTTCACTTTTGTTAATTTCACCTAGGCTTACTTGGTCTTTGAAATTTTTTTTTTTTTTTTTTCTAAAGCATTCAAATAATATAAAACTAAAAATGAAGTGGCTGTCGTTTGTCATTGAAAACCTTCACTTCAAAATTACCATACTATTAAAACTGATCAAGAGTCATCTTGTCATTAAACTAAATGCAAATTAGAAGTTCAAACTAAATTGTGTTTGACTTTTAGTGCATAAAACGAATTTAAAATGACTAAGGACGCTCAAAAACTTTTTGTTTTGTATGCTTCACTGAATACAAATGGGTAACGAGCTGGAAAAAACTAAATTAAGTCAAACTCGATGTCTGAACGAATTATTTTCTTGCGCTTACGGATTATTAAATGGATAAGTGCATTCTAGGTACACATAGAATATGAGCCAGAAGGTCTTTCACCTTTGCGGTCGACAGCAAAAATGTAATAATGCGAAAATCACAATAACACATTACCCCAATCGGGGCTTGAACCTAGGACCCCATGCTCCGTAGTCACGCTTGTGACCACTAGACAAATAGTGCAGGTAGGTATAAAGGAACGCTATCAAAACAATGTTTCATGACTATCAAGGATGCTCTTCTTGCCACCGAGGCGCCGACCATATGTATGATGCGTTAAACTGCATTCATTTTGGAGAGAAAGTCTCGTTTAACCAGTTTCGTTGGTACCTAGGTGACTCTGATACTCGAGAAAGTACAAAATTTTATTTGGCAATTAAAGTTTTGTTAGGTGTCATTTTTAGCGAAGTTTTTGTTTTGGAATTTCTCAATACCATTTTTAAAAAACTGGCGATTTGTTGGTGTTCTTTATGGGTTTGAATTAAATTGGCTAGCGAAGTGATGGGTAACGATCTAAACATGATAAAATCAAAACTAAAAAGATGATGTTTTGGTGTCAATGACCACCGTTATTTTTGTGTCGACTTCACAGACTGGATGGGTATTAATATCTAAACACTATAAAACAAACTAAAAAACTGATTTTGTAAACTCATACTTCAAGTCTTCAAAATCACCAAATCATTTTTTTTTTCATCTATCACGTCTTCGGAGTTTCGCTAGCAGAAATCGCACAGCGAAATTTAAAAAAAAAATCTTTTGTGGAATAAAGGCTGATTTCCGATTTGACAATGACTGTCTGTCTGTCTGTTACCATTGACGCCTTAAAGGCTGAAAGCATTTCGATGTGTGGCACACAGGTAGACCATCAGGATTTCATCATCATCATCATTTCAGCCGAAAGACGTCCACGATGACCTGGGTTACGATATAAGATACTTTTTTATCCCGAAACATGGTGTACATACATTGCATGCAAGATATTAAATACAGAAATTTTAATGTTCTATCATGTTCAGCCGTGTATCGTGGCGTACAACTTGATAAGAAGAGATGGTGCACAAACCGCGACTATATTTATCAAGATTACATTATAAAATTACTTAATAAATCATAATTATTTAATAGACGTTATTATTACAATTCAATGTCCATACTTATTATTAATTAAGTCATTGCAAATTTGAATTCCATTAACAATAACAACAATATAATATGGGGTGATCTTTTAGGGGTATGAGGAACAGGGTGTAAAGTTCACTCATCCCCCATAGAAAAGGGAGGATCCTCCGACCAGACGGGTGTTGTGTCTGGCGGGCAACTGCCTAGAGCTTGAAATCGGGAGCTTGTATATATGTCCATCGCGCGGTAAACTCTAATTGCGCGATGCAGGATTTGTGTGACGTCAGAATGTTGTATGACGTCAGGTCTTTGATGCGTAGTTCGCATGTGGCGATGTAGATGCCGCCACAATCTTATTACATAGTGGAAAACAACATTAAATAAAAGACAACATCATCATTTCAAAAACGAAGAAAATTGTCCTCTTTCATAAACTTTGAAATACTATAATAAAGCTTCGTGCAGACAAGCGCAACGCGACACCGGCTATTGTTATAGCGTGAAGTTTTCTTAGAAATTGTATTGTTGGAGTCGCGTCGCGCCGTCGCGTTGCACTGGTCTGCATGAGCCTTAATTTGTATTCCTCGAAAAGATAGGTAGAGATTTATGTCCTCGTAAACTGAACCGATTGCTATTAACTGGGCGCAAAACCAAACTCCAGGTAGGGCTACTGCGAATTTGAGCTATACAGGGTGGCATCATCGACGAGCAACCTGTTACCATGGATTTAGTACGTAATTCTGGATCCGCCCGCGTCGAAATTTATCGTTGGTTATTTTAAAAAAAATCTGCTCTTCCATACATTTTGAACGCGTGGGATTTGCACTTTTGTATGAAACAGCAGTATTTTTTATTTTTAATACCTTATGATGAATAAATGGAATCCCATTATGTATAATCCCAAAAAGTCTTTACCCTACCTACTCGATAATCGAGCCCAAGACTTACGACCCGTAGACCAACGTCATTTATTATCTTTTGCGTTTTTTGGATCATAAACATTTGAACTCACTTTTCACATAAAATAACAATAGGTATCTAAAAGTTAAACGTAATTGTGTTTCAGCTGTCCCTTAAGAAAAAGAACAAAACACTACTTGAACACAATATAACTTCAGTAGACAGAAACATTCCTTACTTTGCGGATTACACGGCTTTTCTGAACCTAGGGCTGGCAAACTTTCGTGAACACTTAAATTTTTCAAAACAGTAAACTGACATGTTTCTTTAAACTGTCTATATGTTAGAAGTAGGGTCCTAAATAGTCCCTTAATTCATAATTTGCCTGGGCTTCTCACAACTAGTTGGGGTCGGCTTCCAGTCTACCCGGATGCAGCTGCTTACCAGTATTTTACATGTGGCCTATAAAAATGTGTATATATTATTATTTGATTGAGTAGTACTAAATTATTGAAATTATTAATGTAAAATCGTGTCAAAACCATAGTTATGTGTTTTTTTTTTATCATAATAAATTTGCGATGCTTGTAAAAGGCCGCTAAGTTGTAAGTACCTACATTATAGAATAACACCAAAATGTACACTTAGTTTGCAAATAAATCTCTGAATTTGGCTTTGACTTATCTGACCACCACAACCCAGTTACTATGTAATACGATACCCCTTGGTAAGACTCGTCGTCAGACTTTCGGGCTTCTGACGAACCGTAACGGCTGTCAAAGATCTACGAATGACAACAGGGAACAAACGGCTTAACGTGCTTTCCGAAGCCCGGTTGTTATGTCAAATATACCCTTAATATTAATACATATTGAGCCATACAGTTGGATCAAGATGTAAGCGCTACATCCAAGTTGGTCGCAGTTACTTCGCGTTACTTGTTGATTCGCTGAAATCGCGAAAAAAAAATATCAGCTGTTCCCTACATTTCGACGAGATATACGAACATAAATGTAGGGAACAGCAGATTTATTTTCCGCGATTTCAGCGTTGGTCCCATAGTGAAAGTTGTTCATAATAATGAGTACAATGACCCCTTAAGAGGTTGTATATTATTATTAGATATTATATTTCTTGGGAATTATTAGAGGATCAATTAAATACATACCAATTTTTACTCAGTATTTCCTTGTTTCCAACAACAAATGTATCAGCCATACGATATCCCGAAATATTACGAACTTGTAATGAGAAATGGAAGGTTAGATGTGATGTCTATCAACAAAGTTATCGGGGTTTTATTTCCCTTAAATGAGTCGTAAAATGAAGCCCAATAATTATGGTAGAATCATAGACAAGATAGTAAGATAAATGTATTTATGGTTATGGGATATCCCGAACGGAAAGAAAACTGATTTAGGTATTAAAAGTGGGACTAGTTTTAGTTAAGAGGAAAATTCAAGACCACCACTAGACAATTAATTTCTATAGCAGCACACACGTAGCATGATAACCATAGAAACGGGTTCTCTATCATATGGTTTACAAACTTTCATAGAATAATAATAATAATACCAGCCTGTTACTATCCCACTGCATGGCAAAGGCCTCTTCTCATACAGAGAAGGCACGAGCATTGATCACCACGCTTGCTCAAGATGGGTTGGCGATTTCATCTGGACTTATATTAACTATAAGTCCAGGTTTCCTCACGGTATTTTCCTTCACCGATGTCAGTAATGTCCAAGATAAACTCAGAAAGTACATATGAATTGAAAAAGTCACATTGGTACTTGCCCGGATAATGATTCCTAATAAATAATTTGTTTGGGTTCAACCAAACAATTTTTTTATTAGGAATCATTATGAGTGAGCCGAATCATTGGGATTATTTTTATAGAGCATATTCATTTGTTTTTCTTGGAAGCTATTATGTTCAATTGTTTCGAAGAAAAACGAATGAATATTCTTTTTCATAGCCACTAGAAAAATCTTGTAGCTATGAAACAGCGTTTTTTTTACTTCATTTACTACTTTACTTTATTAGAATAAAAATTTAAAAGAACTTATGATTATTTTTTGGGAGGTTAACAACCGCTGTTAGTGTTGTTACTTGAAGTATGAGTTGGGTAGAACTGTTTTCTTTAGTTTTATCATGATTAGATATCTCTACCGTAAAGTTTACACAAAAAAAGCAGATTTTTTAAACAGATATTTCAAGTGACTACAATAAATTGCGGTCGAAGACTCAACAAAAAAAATCATCGAATTAATTTATTTTATATAATTATCTATTTATCATGTTTAGATGATATACCTATCGCATCTGCGGAGTTTAGCTAGCCAATGTAAAATAACCCAACTAATGGTTGAGCTGAATGGTGCTAATCCATGCGTCAAGTTCCTGAACGGGCGCCGTCAGTAGGGACTGGTCATCTCTTTGATGCCACGGCTTATTTAAATTTTTTGAATTGCTTTTTATTTTTTATTACGGTCGCTTTTAACGTTCTGGATGGTTCTAACATGTATAACTTTAACATGAATGATGTAACCAATATTTTGTAACCATATTTTGATTTAAAAGAGTGTCCGTGGAGTTTCTTGCTCGTTTTTCTCCATAGTGGTAACTATTGTTAGAATTTAGTAAATATAATGATATCTAGGTCATTGATTTTAGAAATGTAATACTATTAATTATTGTTGTGTTGGTATGATGACAGTCATTGTTACGTTGGATGTGACTGTCATCTTATACCACTAGATGGCGTTACTTGTGGTGTGTTAATATCCATTTTTGCCAAACATTAATTTCATATTTAAAGTTATGTATCAATTAATTCCTGTATGCTATGTAATATTTTAAAGAATTGCAGAATTGTTGTTAATGATATTTAAGATAATAATTAATAATACTGTTTTACCAAACGAGGTGGCGCGCTACATCCGGTCCCCACTCTTGTTGGCTGCCGGCGTAGCGCGTTAGCTCGTTTGAGTCAGTCTGTAACGAGCCGTGTTTCGATTAACTTGATTAAAAGTGATATGTAAGTGCTATTAAAAGTGAGTTTTATTCAAGGAGTCCAACATTTCAGAAGTGGGATCTAGTTGGTTGGTCATACCAGCCGATTATATTCAGGCCTACATAAGTAAAAGTTTGGTCGTTCTGAATAAAAACCGTTGAAGATGGATGTATACGATGAACGCTGCTTGCGGACACCGTCCGCTGAAAAACAACGACATCTTGAAATCATAGAGCGGCAAATACTAAACCATAAGGTACGTGAGAGTCATGAAGAAAGTTGCAGCAACGGGCCTGGCTCTCCATTGCTGCCAAGTGGGCGTGTATATACACGCGGTCGCAGCCGACGCAGTCGCAGCCGACACAGTCGCAGCCGACACAGTCGCAACCGACACAGTCGCAGCCGATGCAGTCGCAACCGACACAGTCGCAGCCGACGCAGTCGCAGCCGACACAGTCGCAACAGACGCAATGGCAGCCG
The DNA here is from genome assembly GCA_914767755.1 of Agrochola circellaris. Taxonomy (NCBI): domain Eukaryota; kingdom Metazoa; phylum Arthropoda; class Insecta; order Lepidoptera; family Noctuidae; genus Agrochola; species Agrochola circellaris. Next base: position 14,152,058 of record OU611863.1, on the reverse strand, counting down.
ACGCAGTCGCAGCCAATGCAGTCGCCGATACAGTCGCAGCCGACGCAGTCGCAGTCTCAGCCGACGCAGTCCCAGTCGCAGCCGACGCAGTCGCAGCCAACGCAGTCGCAGTCGATGCAGTCGCAGCCGACGCAGTCGCAGTGTCAACCGAAGCGATCGCAGTCAACGCTGTCGCAACCGACGCATTCGTAACCAGTGCAGTCGCAAACGCAGCCACCGATCGCCGAAATGGAATCTTGGAGAACGCGGTGAGCTAAAGCCAACTTATTCTGTTTCTTTCCCTAATGACGCGGTTTCAGTTTCACAGCTTGTCCAGGCATTGCAAGCCGTAAACAGTAAAAATAACAGCTTAGAAAAACTATCTAATCATAACGCCATTCCTGAATTTGATCCGGAACGTAAACAACAGACGATTGACATATGGGTGCATAAAGTCAAAGAATGTGCCTTAATATATAATTGGTTAGACCAACAAACTGCTCATTTTGCTCTCCAAAAACTGAAGGGAATGGCCCAAAAATGGTATGAGGGTTTGCCAACTGTTTTATTTAGTTGGGACGAATGGCAAGAGAAACTGAAGTTGGCGTTCCCTAGCAATGAAAATTATGGTTGCCTTCTGCAAACAATGTTATCCAAACGCGCTAAATTTAACGATTCTCTAGAAGAATATTTTTATGAGAAAGTTGTGTTACTAAACCGATGTAGTATCGAAGGCAAACGCGCGGTGGATTGCATTGTTCACGGGATTGATGACCGTAGTGTTAGACTAGGAGCTGAAGCCGCTCGTTTTGACACTACGGATCAGCTTTTACCTTATTTAAACGCGGTTAAAACTAACTTTCATCCGAGTGATAAAAAGAAAACCAGGACTTTTAATAATAAAACGGATGGCACAGACAAAGAGGACAATAAAAGTCGTGTAATTAAATGCTATAATTGTTTACAAGAAGGACACTATAAGTCTCAATGCACTAAACCCCCGGTAAAGTGCACACGTTGTCTTAAGTTTGGTCATACCGTAGAAAGATGCAATCTACCCGCAACGTCCACTTCAATCGACAGTAAACCAGTCAAAACCGTAATGTGTGTAGTCAGTTCAGACAGTGACTCCACTAAGTATTATAAACAGGGGTTCGTTAACAAGCATCCTATTAATTGTTTTATCGACTTTGGCAGTGCTGCTACTCTGATGAGTTTAGCTTGCGCCAAAAATATATGTGTTGATTGGGTTCCTAGTAAGAATTTGCCCGTGCTTAAGGGCTTTGGAGAGGCCATAGTTAGACCCTTAGGGAAATGTATCGCATCTGTTGCCCTCGATGGGGTAGTTGCAACAGTTGAAATTCTTGTTGTCCCAAACGAGGTTATGCGGGTACCCCTTATTGTAGGACAGACGTATACCGAACAACCTCACATATTTGTAGAGAAAGATAGTGCCAACTTGCGTTTCTCTAGTAACGATAATGAATCTGTTTTCAATAAAATTAAACTTTTTTGTACAATGGATACTATGGTAGATGGATTGACTCCTATACACAGTCACACTGAACCGGTTTATAATGGGGATGTGTACATTCCCGGAAATAATCGCTATCAATTAGGGCGCGAACACTATCTAGTGCAAGGGTTATTCTCTTTTGTAGATGGAATAGGGGTTGTGTTAATTAAAGGCAAGTCCGGCCAACCCTTTCTATTAAAAAAGGATGTCGTAATAGCTAGGGGTTTAAAAGCGGAAGAGGAAGTTTTAAGAAATAATATAGCTGGTGTGTCTAGAGTAGAACTTGGTGAACCTTTACGATCGATAAAAGAAGACGATGTTATTAGCGATACGAACCTCGACAAAGATAAACTTAAAAAACTTGTAGAATTATTAAATAAATATAGAGAATGTTTCGCGTTTAGTTTAAAAGAGTTAGGGAAAACCGAGCTTACAGAAATGTCAATAAACTTGAAAGATGATGAACCTGTAGTGTACAGACCCTATCGACTTCCGATAACTGAACGAACTAAAGTACGAGAAATGATACAAGAGTTACTGGAGTGCGATATTGTTCGTCCATCAACTTCTTGCTATGCGAGTCCTATAGTACTAGTTAAAAAGAAGAGCGGTGAAATTCGATTATGCATTGACTTTAGAGCGTTGAACCGTAAGACCATTAAAGAGAATTACCCATTGCCTAGAATAGATGACCAACTCGATGACCTTGCGGGATATAACTTTTACACTACTCTGGACCTCGCGTCCGGGTATTATCAGATTTCGATTACTGAAACTGATCGTCATAAAACTTCATTTGTTACCCCGGAAGGGCAATACGAGTTTAATAGAATGCCCTTTGGGTTGGCAAATGCACCATCTACCTTTATGCGTACAATGCATTTGGTTCTAAATAATAACCGAGGTTTCCCATCGCGTGAACAACAAAATGTCAGTGCTAAGAGAATTGCATCTGCTTATATGGATGATATAATTGTGCCTTCAGTAACGCTTGACGAGGGATTTGACCGTTTAGAAAAAGTATTGAGTTTGATCAAACAAGCTAATTTAACTCTTAAATTGTCGAAGTGTTGTTTCTTTAAGAAAACAGTAGATTATTTAGGTTTTGAATTAAGTGCAGAGGGTATTCGACCGGGAACACGAAAAATTGAATCGGTTAGAGATTTTCCCCAACCCATTAACCAGCACTCTGTTAGGCAGTTTATAGGATTATGTAGTTTCTTTCGTCGTTTTGTTAAAAAATTCGCAATGATAGCTAAACCGCTTACCATTCTTTTAAAGAAAACAGCCGTATGGGTTTGGGGCCCAGAACAAAGCAAAGCCTTTCATGACCTAAAATCTGAATTAATAAAGAAACCCATTTTAGCGTTGTATGACCCTAATGCGTTAACGGAGTTGCATACAGACGCGTGTAAAGTAGGTATAGCCGGTATGCTTATGCAACGTGTTGACAAAAACATATTGAAACCCGTTGCATATTTTAGCCGCCAAACAACGTCCGAGGAACAGCATATGACGGCATACGAACTCGAAACTCTCGCTGTTGTTGCATCGCTTCAACGGTTCCGTGTATATCTTATTGGCATAGAGTTTAAAATAATTACCGACTGTAATTCATTAAGAGCAACCTTTCTCAAACGTGATTTAATACCGCGCGTCGCTAGGTGGTGGATTGCTATGCAAGAATTTAATTTTAGTGTTGATTATAAACCTGGGGCCTCAATGGCCCACGTAGACGCGTTGAGTCGGAATCCACCATCTAACAACATCCAAGCTGATAGTGACTGTAGTGACCGTTTTGTGATGGCAATTGGTGAGTCAGACTGGTTGAGTACCGTTCAACTGGCTGACTCAGAGGTCCAAAGAAAAATTTCGATTCTAAATGACCCCCAAGCAGATGATGTTGTTGAGGTTAAAAATAATTATATTATTCGTAATAATAAATTATTTAGGAAAACTTCTGAGGGGGATAGGTGGGTAGTGCCTAAGGGTGTACGCTGGCAAATACTCAAACAATGCCATGATGATTTGGGCCATTTTGCATTTGATAAGACTTTGAGTAAAGTCAGAGAAACTTATTGGTTTGCTAAAATGAGGCGTTTTGTGAAAAAGTATGTAGAATCATGCTTAGAATGTTCTTACTCAAAGTCTTCATCAAAGAAAAGGCCGCCATTACATCCCATACCGAAAGATGAGAAACCATTTGTTACTGTTCACATCGATCACGTTGGACCTTTTGTCAAAAGTTCAAAGGGGAACACTCATTTGCTAGTCATTATAGATGCATACACAAAGTTCATCGTCTTAAAACCGGTTCGCAGTACTAAATCCTCAATAGTTGTCGAGAGAATGCAAGATTATTTTAGTATATTTGGACTACCAAAAAGAATTATATCTGACCGTGGTTCTTGTTTCACGAGTAGTAAATTTACCGGTTTTCTGGAAAAGCTAGGCGTAAAGCACGTTTTAAACGCGGTAGCAACCCCACGCGCCAACGGTCAAGTCGAACGGTACAATCGTACCTTACTAGAGGCGCTGACCGCGAAGTGTGTGGGTTTGGACGAAAGAAAATGGGATGTTAAAGTGCCCGAGATTCAGTTGGGCCTAAATAACACATTTAACAAAGGCATAGGCAAGACACCAGCCCAAGTTCTTTTTGGTACTAACTTAATCGGAATGACTGAAGGTAGGGTTAAAGCTTCTATTGATAACAGTGAACCGTATTCAGAAGATAAAGTTAAAGAAATACGAGAAGAGACTAATGAATATATCACCGCTTATCAAGAGAAGCAGAAAACATATTATGACAAAAAGTCTGCTAAGCCTGTTAATTTTCGCGTAGCTGACTTAGTCAGTGTTGAGCGTGAAATTGGTGCTACGGGGCAGAGTAAAAAACTAATTCCAAAATACCGGGGTCCCTACAAAATAGTTGAGGTTTTAGGTAATGACAGGTATCGAATTGAGGACACCCCGATCACCCAAAAGGGCAATCGGAAATATTCCGCCGTCATTACCGTAGATAAAATGAAAGCTTGGGCCCACTATAACAGAACTGATTCAAGTTCCTCGTCGGCCAATGAAGAGGATGATTTGATTAATTAAATAAAGCCCCAATGTTAGTGGCAAGATTCTGAGATTGTGATTAATGTTTTGGGGAATTATCGTTCGGGGTAGAGGTACATTGGCAGCCTCAACCTTTGAATAAATTAGTCGTGGCGATTTCAAGGTAGTAGCGACTTGTACCGCCCTAGTGGTTTCGAGGTAGTAGCGACTTGTACCACTAGTAAAACAATCATGAAGGCGGTTTCAAGGTAGTAGCGACTTGTACCGCCCTAGTGGTTTCGAGGTAGTAGCGACTTGTACCACTAGTAAAACAAACATGAAGGTGGTTTCAAGGTAGTAGCGACTTGTACCACTTGTAAATATATTTCGTTTAAATTACAGTTGTAATTGTTATAAGTAGTTGATTTAGGTGTTAAAATACTGCCAGTATGGTTGTTATTGTTTTGTACATAAAACCATCCATATACATACGCGAGGACGCGTAATTTATGCGGATGGCCGAATGTTAGAATTTAGTAAATATAATGATATCTAGGTCATTGATTTTAGAAATGTAATACTATTAATTATTGTGTTGGTATGATGACAGTCATTGTTACGTTGGATGTGACTGTCATCTTATACCACTAGATGGCGTTACTTGTGGTGTGTTAATATCCATTTTTGCCAAACATTAATTTCATATTTAAAGTTATGTATCAATTAATTCCTGTATGCTATGTAATATTTTAAAGAATTGCAGAATTGTTGTTGATGATATTTAAGATAATAATTAATAATACTGTTTTACCAAACGAGGTGGCGCGCTACATCCGGTCCCCACTCTTGTTGGCTGCCGGCGTAGCGCGTTAGCTCGTTTGAGTCAGTCTGTAACGAGCCGTGTTTCGATTAACTTGATTAAAAGTGATATGTAAGTGCTATTAAAAGTGAGTTTTATTCAAGGAGTCCAACACTATAAAAAATAATTGTCAGAAAAATGAAGCTACTTGCCTATTCCACAGCGTAGTAGGTATACTACGCTGTGGAATAGGCAAGTAGCTTCATTTTTCTGACTGACCAACCCTTTGACAATTCGAAAGTGCCTGTAATTGGTTTATCTGAAATAGGTAAATGGTTTGATTTTGAGTTTCAAATGTAAAATTTTATTTTATTTCTCATAGTCTTCTACCTTATTTTAGTTTGTGACTAATAATACCGTAGTTACTACTCTTGAAAATTAGGTTATAAAATTCGATATTAAGGTTTTCTGGAAGTAAAAATATATGAAAAAGCCATTGAACACAATGACTTCCAAGAAAAACAAATGAATATGCTCTATAAAAATAAACCCAATGCTTCACCTCTTTCTTTTAAATAATGATTCTTTATAAAGAATTCGTTTTATGAAAGGTCGGTAAAACAATATTTCCTTGAATAAATTCCCTTATAAAGAATTGCTTCGACATTTTTGCACAAAACCGAAATTGTATTATTGTTTTTCTCTGCAAAGCAATTAGGTACGTTTTCTTTTGTCAACAGCGTCCTAATTAAATTCAAAACTATAAATTAATAAAGGGAAGGTTGAAAACAAACCTATTTAGGAGTAAAAGGTCAGAATTTATTGTTTTAGTAAACAATTCAAATAATTCAATATAATAGTGTAGGGAGAATTTGGTTTGATATTTCCTTTGTTGCAGTTTTTAATTGGTTGGTTCTCGTGTCGTCTCAGATTAGTAAAAAAAAAAAACACAAACCTATGGGCACTTATGAAACGTTAGAAGCTAGATGCACGGTTCCAATTCGTCGTTTCCTATGGAGAAGAGCCAGCAAGAAACGTGGAGTTTCTTGCCGGCTCTTCTCCATAGGAAACGACTCATTTAATAATAATAGCTTTTACAATATTTTCAAATAACAGTATTCATAGTTATGGGAGAATAGTGTAGGCGTTTCAACAAGTACCAGGTACTTAACAAAAAAGAAAATGGTCAACAAATCTACAGTCCACTAAGCCTACAACGTTCTCACATTCACAAAATAGAAAAGAGTATACAGTAATAAAAAAGATGAACAAATTAATAAAAATACAAAACCTATTCTAACCGCGAAAAAATAAAACTGCTGTTCCCTACATTTATGTTCGCATAGTTCGTCATAATGTAGTGAGCAGCTGGTTTTTCGCGATTTCATTGTTGGTCTCCTATTGGAAGTTGTTCATAATGACGAGTACAATGACCCCTTAGGAAGATGCCCATGAATTCAATTTCACCCTGTATTTATATAAGATATTAGTTGAAAACATTTCTTGAGACAATACTGAAGAGCTTTTAAAAGGGTAAAAAGCTACTGACTGAAACAATTATTTTCTCTAATAACTAAAGAAACGTCGCGTCCCAGTGTTTATTGAATTCTTTCATGTTGATTTTCGTAATGAATGAAAAACCGTAGAGAAAGCTTTTTCTGCAAGCAAAGAATACTGTTAATAACTTTATTGCTTTTGTTCTTTTAAAGTAGAAGTTTTTAGCTTTATTTACTTTGCCATTTTCATTGAACTAATCATGAGTAGACATTCCTGCGTTAGTGGATGATTCAATTAATATAAGTTTAGATTCACTGCATGCACTTAGATTCACTGACAAGATAAAGAACGCACAGCCAAAACCGGTCTTGAACCATGTACACAAGTGTTGCATGTAACTAGGGTGAGCACCAAGTATATTTTTTGCAAATTCATTTCCTAAATAAGCGGTTAAATAAGCGAGAAATCTTTGTATGAAAGTTTGTAATTTTTGCCGATGCGAAATTTCATCGGGCACACGGCTTGTCTACTTAATCATTTTCTATTTCTGTTTTTTTTTAATATTGGGTCCCCACCTATGAAATTGGCGTTTTTTTCTCACAAATAGAGAACCTTGTCACTTCTATGATTTAAAATTTTCATCAATTGCTTGGTATTATATCGAATAATGACCATCAAAGACAACTACTAATTGTAAAAAAAACCTTATTACTTATAGTTTTCTAAACATAAAAAATACCTTAAAAATGACTCCTCATTTTGTTAGCAGAAATGACCACAATTTGTTTAGCCTAGCCAAAACTTATTTTTGTCGCTTAACCTAAGTGACATATTTCGTTATCTTAGTTTTTAAACATTAGTGCATAAAAGTTTTAAAACATTAGTGTTCATGGTTGTTATATAAATTAAGATAATGTTAGTATGAAAAAAGTAACTTCTTTAAAATTCTCCATACAAAACGCTGATTTCATAGGTGGGGACCTAATATAATGGCAAACATTAACTAACTAGCTAGTAGCTATTAAGGATCAATGCATAATCAGGCTATAATATTCCCACTGCTGGGCCACAGGCCTCCCCTCTGTGAGAGGGAGTGGGCCGTAATCCACCACGCCCAGTGCGGGTTGGTCATATTGTCTTCAACTTTTTAGTTTTAGGACATAGCGGTTTCCTCACGATGATTTCCTTCACTATTTTAGATGAAGGATCAATGCGTGTACCTTTAATAATTATTAAACAGTCGTATTTTACTATTATCCGGGTAATGAAGTATATACCTAGTTCTCCTATGATGCGAGTGAAATCACATATTGACATTGTTGAAAATTATATTCAAACTGCACACGATTACTTTGTAAAGTATTATATTATTTTAATTATTGTGAATGTGAGGACTATGTGGATATTTTATTTTTATTTTTTCTCTTTCATAATTTTTTTTCTTTCTCAGTTAGTTTTAATGATAGTCTGGCAGTTTGAGTAGTTGATGCGGCCAAAAATATCCTTTCTTTGGTATTGTTCGTCGAGTTGAGCTCCTACAGTTTTGAGTTAAGCTCCACGATTACTGACAAATGCTTGCACTGACTGGACAGGTCCACTCAAATCTGTGTGGTTCTTTCCTCAAAAGACCATTTCAGACACTAATCGATATGGTCCTCATATGACTTGACCAAGATTATGTCTGGACTTTAAAAGAGACTACGACCTCTGAGTTTCTTTCGGCCTTTCTTCTCAGAGTAGTCAGATAGGAAACACCGACCTCATGTAGCTTATTTTTAATATTTTTTTATATGACGTGTAAAAGTGATTCCGATATCCTATTTACAGAATAAACAATTTCATTTCACAGCCAAAACCTAGTAAACAAAAATAAGTTCATCAAAACAAAAATCTTGAATATATTAGTTTTACTACCTAAACACCAGCTCGTTGAAATTCACACACGCATCGCCTCTGTCCGGTCTAATAGCTTTCTCGGACACAAATCAGTTTTACTTTCTTGCTCGCTAAATTCTTCACAAACTAGTTTCTAATATTGAAGTCTGTGTTTACGTTAGATCTTGAGTTTAGAGATCTGTGGAGTGGAGTTACAATAGGTCAAGGTGTCTAGGTCTGATGAAGGTCGTGAGTTTGAAAGGATGTAAATGGAATGTGATATACTATTATGGCGGCATCTACATCGCCACATGTGAACTACGCATCACAGTGACGTCACGCAAAAATCCTGCATCGCGCAAGCAGTGTTTACCGCGTGACTAGCATATATACAACGTCCCGACATCAATCGCTGAGCTCACTAAACACAAAATACGTCTAGTCGGAAGATCCTCCCTTTTCTATAGAGGATGACTGAACTTTACACCCACGCCTCATTCCTCTATACTATCTTCTACTTTTACATTGTAATATTACGCCTGTGTTCCCCGAAGAGGTAGGCAAAGGTGTATTCCATCAGCTGATGGTGGTCACCAGGCTGGTTTTAGTGAAGTAAGAATCCCACACGCCCCGGTCTTATCAACAAAGTCCGGGCGCCTTTAAAAGGTTTTGAAAATAACAATGAAAAAAAGTGTCGGTATAGTAATTTACTATAGTACAACTATTTTTCGTTAATTATGTTTCATGTAATGAGGGCGAGGCTATTGTCATCAAACGGACACCAAAACAGTTTTACATTTATCTCTCCGCCATTTTTAACGTATTTTGATTCTATTGCTGATTTACCAAATGTTACGCAATACTTAATTGAAGCTTCTAAACACTTCTAAATTTTCACGTTACCTAAATTTTTAGAGACGTGATCAATTTCCTGATAGAAATGAAAATCTTACTTTGGCTTAAAAGCTTTAGCTGCGATGATACTGAAAAGCTTATCAGTAATCGAAGTAAGGAAGTTTTGGAAATAAATTACTATTACTATTTTTGACGAGTTTCTGACAATCTTTGTCGCTGAGATGAGATCGCGACTATTCTACTAGAATTGGCCTCATAAAACCAGCAGCAAGTATGATCGATTCCCACAATATTGGCGGATCACCTGTCGTCTCACCTACTTTTAAATCCCTCCGTAACACTTGTGGTCACGCTCAACATACCTTACTGTTAACTTTGTTTGCGGTTTTGTGGTTTTTTATAGAGCACGATGTCATAAACCTTATTATATCATGAGCTTTGTATAGTATACAACTGTCTGTTCCATTAATAACCAACTGACCTTTATGATAAGAAATTTGTAGTCATAACAGATCATTGGTCATTGTAGATCTATGGACCATTTAATATTTTGCTAAGTACCTGGTACTTGTTGGTGGGCCTACACTGTCCTCTCATACCTTTTAACACTGTAATTTGGAAACATTTGTAAAAACCATTTACTTTTAAAAGAGTAACCGTGGAGTTTCTTGCCGGCTCTTCTCCATAGGAAACGACCAATTGGAACCGTGCACCTAGCTTCTGACGTTTCATAAGTGCCCTTGTAGGTTTATGTGAAATAAAATATTTTGAATTTTTGATTTCTTTGTTTTTGGACCAAAGTTCTATAACGCAGTAGGAGTAAACTGGCAGAAATCGTCACGTAACTATAAGCGTAATGCCCGAAAATTTCACTTTTAAGTGTCAAAAATTTTTGTTTTATTATTACAGAACCTTGTAATATAAGTGTTTAGATTCTCAACACTTATACTAGATGGCTCTATATATGTTCATTATATGTATACAGCGACAGGAACGTGTTTCTCATCGGGTGTCCCACGACACCCACAGCCATTTTTTAATTTAGTTTTTTAAAGTTTGGATACAAATAGTTAATTAAATAAGTACTACAATAAGAATTAGTTTACAGAATTACAATATTATTATTTTACATAAAAAAACAACTTAACGTCTGTTTTCCTGAAAGGGTTAGGTATACTCGTAACTTTTGAACTTTGAACTGAAGCGGCGTTTATCATAGTTTTTTACGACGACTCGCCATTTTAAATTACATCTTCTTTTAAAAATCAAAAGAAAATAAAAGAAAGTTACAAAAACGTTGTATCATTGTTTGAATGAAAATTGTCACCCGCGCCACTCATTAGAGTGTAGTCACTAATATATCAAATTGTGCCTACCAGCGGAGTTTTCACTTCAATAATAAATAACGAAGACAAGGAAAAATTACGCTGTGCTTTAGCGACTTTCAAGATCATATCGTGTTCTTGGAACATCGTTAGGAAACCATGGCCTAGAACAAAAACTTCGAAAACATTTCTGACATCACATATAAACGACCATTTGGGCCCAATGAAGATTGGTACCTTCATTGGGCCCAAATGGTCGATTACGGTCCACGCCGTATTAATGAGAGGAGGCCTAAGCATCAAACTCAAACTCAACTCAAACTCAAAGCATTTATTTCAAATAAACCAATTACCTACAGGTACTTTTGAATTGTCAAGGGGGTCGGTCAGTCAGAAAGATGAAGCTAGATCCCCATTCCAAAGCGTAGTAGGTACCTATGGAGAAGAACGGGCAAGAAACTCCACGGACACTCTTTTCAATCATATATCAGTCTGATTACGTATATCCGGCTAAAACCACATTGTTCCTTCTACTAGGTACAATGAGTTGGGCGCCCGGGAGATAATGTACATTCGCCGCAAACAATCAATCTGCTTAGCCTTTTCCCAACTATGCTGGGGATTGGCTTCCTGTCTAACCAGATGAAGCTGAATACCAGTATTTTACATGGAGTGACTGCCTATCTAACCTCCACAACCCAGTAACTGGGTAATACGATACCCCTTGGTAAGACTGTTTGTCAAACTTCTAGCTTCTGACGACCCGTAACACCTGTCAAAATGTAGGAATGAGAGCCGGGACCAACGACTTAACGTGGTTTCCGAGGCACGGAGGAGTCTCATCAGGTGAAGTGTAGCTTAACCTGATGGATCAACCGGTGCGGCTGTTATTACTTAGCCACGAGCTCCTCATACATCTCCTCCTTCATCCTGATACATTCGCCGAAACCCCGACTGGTAATTATATCTTCGAAATAGATCAAGTCATACACTTCTTGGATATCATACTGAAGATCCATGTTTATGAAACAATGGTAATGCATTAAAATTAAGATTGGTACACCCTTAACAATAAATTCAACATCAGCCCATTGCAATAGACATAGGCATTTCCAATGGCAACCCATTAAACTCGATCCTCAGCCACTTTCATCCAACTTCCAGCGACCATATAGAATAGAATAGAATATGTGTATTTGCATATGGTCTTAATAATAGGGTCATGAATCTATACATGTCTCGCCGTGGACTGGCATACAAATATTAAAAAAAAATACAACATGCGACGTATATTTAGTAACTTAATCCGCGTAATACGCAGTTACGTCACGTGCGGCTGCGTTATTTACGCGGATTAAGTTACTAAATATACGTCGTTTATTGTATTTTATAATGGATTTCCGCAAAGTCACGCCTGAATCAATTAACTAAATATTTTAAAGGAAAAAAGTTCCTTATTATGCACCTAGCATCAATAATAACAGTGTAGGTAAACAGCCAGGTAACAGTAGGTGAACTTAGCTGGTTGACAGCCAATTATTTTTATTGTGTACTTAACTAGCCTTCATAAATAGTCTTATAAATCTAACTCAACCATAATCATTGTCACGCAATCTATGTCGTCAGCTTATCATTCCAGAGCAGTTTACCGTAATGATAATTCGAATTTCGTCTGACTTATACAATCAGAAGAAAGTGAAGAAAGTTGATAAAACTTGTATAATATTGTGTGAATTGAGCTATTGTTGGACAGAGACAGTACTATGGTAGAATATACAGAAGTCTTATTATTTGTCCATAAAACTGGCTTTTAAAACGCTTTGATCGAGTGCAGCATGATTGTGTCCTCATAGGATTCATGCTCCGACAATATCAATAATTTTGGGGAAAATCTATTATTTATGACTCACCGAGAATTTTAATGACTTTTGGGCTGCATAGCGCAGATTTTTTGTATAGACACTGACATGATCGCTCTGACCAAATCACGTCAAAATCTGTTAAGGCTCCATGCACGAATAAAGCCCTTTTTCGTCAATATCTTATCTAATTGCAAGGAAGCTTGAAATAATTAAAACATTGAAATCTGTATAACCATGAAAGTACAGTCTTAGTAGTGCTAAACCATTTTCAGTCAGCACCTGTTAATAGTTGCATCACTTTTACGCACTCGAAAATATGGGTTATTTCGCCTTTGATTTACTTAATGAAGATGTTGAATAATCATAAAATAAAAGTAGGTTTTATCTCAAGGATATCTGAACACTAATGTGTGATTTAAAATTTCTTGATATGGTTTGCTAAGTAATAGGATAAAAATAATTACTGACAGGGTTTAAAAAATAATGTTTTTTTCAACATTATTTTTGGTATAGCTTGTATCGAAGTTGAGAAAAGTGAATCAGTCACATGCAAGTAGACTATAATTATAACGATGTTGATGATATTTTTAAATGTTCAAAATCAAAAGTAGTTTCTTGTAAAAGAGTCATCAAACGTCAGTCGCGCGTAATTTTTCGGAAAACTTGTAGCAAATACACTCGAGAGCAATGAATCCGGGTCACTTAAAGAATCCTAAAAATCTCGGAAACTAAAAATGCTAGGTTAATGCAATAAATTGTATTTAATAGACAATGTAATACTCCTTAAATGAAGGTATTAAAACTTCTTAGTTATTGTAAAGTTATATCATAAAAAAATCAAATTTGAAAAAGGGCCACTTTCGAAGATGGAACTACGAAATTACAGCATTTGGTTTTGCTTTTGTTTGTAATCTGTCATTTATGTGGGTACATAAACCATGTTGATAGTGCTCTATATTCATTATTCAAGCTGAAATTATGTCGCTTACGCCTGAAGAATGCACCAGAATACTTACAATGCTGGAAACCGGCCGGAGTCAGCGCGATACAGCCAGGACTGTCGGTGTGTCGCTGTCAACAGTACAAAGAGTTCTCCGACGTTACGAAGAAACTGGTTCTAACCTACGCAGACCAGGAACGGGCAGAACCAGGTGTACCACAGCACGAGAAGACCGATACTTGGTGAACACCATGCTTCGAAATCGCTTTCTCACAGGAACTGAACTCACAAATCAGTTTCGACGCCTCGGAGGAAGTAACCCAAGTGCATGGACAGTAAGACGTCGGCTTGCTGAATCTAACTTAAAACCCCTTAGACCTGCAAACGGCCCTAAACTGGAGCGTGGGCATCGTATTTCAAGACTAAGATATGCCCAGAGCCACGTAAATTGGAGTATTGAAGATTGGTCAAAAATTATGTTCTCCGACGAATCAAAATTTATGCTCTACAAGCACGATGGAAGACACAGAGTGTATCGAAGACCAGGGGAAAGATTCAAGCAAGCATGCATCGAAGAAAAAGTAGCCTACGGTGGTGGGTCTGTACTTGTGTGGGCCGGAATTTCTTCTGAAAGTCGCACAGAGCTGGTGATCATAGAAAACGGCTCTTTAACTAGCGTAAGATATGTGGAAGAAATCCTCAATGATCACGTTGGTCCATTTATGGTCAATTTAGGTGAGGATGCTATATTTATGCATGACAATGCCCGACCTCATACAGGTAGGATTGTGAATGACTACCTTCAAGAGATGAACATTACTCGTATGGAGTGGCCAGCGCGCAGCCCGGATATCAACCCGATCGAGCATGCTTGGGACGAGCTAGGCAGATGCGTAAAACAACGAAACCCTCCCCCAATCACGCTTCGTGAGCTCAAAATTGCTCTCACAGAGGAATGGGAGAATATTCCCCAAAATCGTATAAGGAACTTGGTGTACAGCATGCCAAACCGCGTAAACGCAGTAATGGAAGCACGAGGAGGCAATACGAAGTATTAAAATTCAAGAAAATCGTAATAAAGTTCAAAAATTTCATGTTTCCTATTTTTGTTTTAAGGAGAGATCAGCAGTTTTTTTCTTTATGTAATTTTGTGTTAATAAAATGTATGGTGACTCATATTTTTTTTACCTTCATTTAAGGAGTATTACATTGTCTATTAAATACAATTTATTGCATTAACCTATCATTTTTAGTTTCCGAGATTTTTAACATTCTTTAAGTGACCCGGATTCATTGCTCTCGAGTGTATTAGTGATTTTCCATGAATACTCAATTTATAAGAAAAATCCCTTTTAGCCACATGCAAAACAATGAACTAGACTTTCCAAATCACAAAT
This sequence comes from Agrochola circellaris, assembly GCA_914767755.1. Taxonomy (NCBI): domain Eukaryota; kingdom Metazoa; phylum Arthropoda; class Insecta; order Lepidoptera; family Noctuidae; genus Agrochola; species Agrochola circellaris. Next base: position 14,136,971 of record OU611863.1, on the reverse strand, counting down.
AGTTTTGTATAAATTATTTTTCCCTTTCTCTCAACTAATGAACAAAATTGGCCTCTTAGTGTAACGTAAAGTTGTCTGAGGACCTAATTAGTAGATACGTCCTCGAGATATGCTGGGGCTCTACTAATTTTCTGCATTTACTGAAAACTTCTCTCGAAGGAAGCTTTCAGTGGTAAAAGATCTTATATATTCCACGTCAGACCCTTGGCTAAGAAGTAATGTAGACTTCAAGTATCCTTTAAAAAAAAGTCACATTCCATTAAAAGTTTTCTTTGATTACGTTGATAGTACAAGACACTTTAGCTAATAGTATTTCGTCTTTGAGGAGTATTTTAGTATTTTAATTAACAATGTTTTCCCTGTATGGTCACAGACTAGACTTGCACTTCTGCAGCTTTCTACTAGATGTTGTCACGGTGACCAGTTTTGCGCCAATCGGTCAAGAGCGTTCACCTGCTCTGACCTAGCGGGGCTACTAATGATAGTCGATTAGTACTCGTGCGCGTTTATCGCGAATAGAGAATCAGATGACTGCTATACGCAACATAAACTATATATTTGTATCTAGTAATTTTCTATCGTTTTTGATAGACTATTAGAAATGGTAGAAAATCGCAAGTGTATTAGTTTTCTAATTTAGATTAAGAAAAAGAAAAGAATATAGTTTAGTTGATTATTTAATTTATTATACAGTCAGTCTACTCAATTTTTAGAAACAAGTCATGGAGTCCACTTTAATATTTAATTAAGTATATCCAGTCCCCAAATCAATCTCGAACTAACTAAAATCATACAGTTAATAATAACCAAAATGCACTGTAATACAATCCGATAGCTTTATTTTTTTCGAAATCTAAAAGCGGAAAAAAACGACAACATATCTACTTGCTTGAAAACGAAAATGACATAATTAAACCACAAAATAACATATCATATCCCAAAATCATCTGCTTAAATTGAGCGTATCTCATATGTCATCGAAGAACTTTCAAATAAATCTCGAAAGTCTCTCACTTAGAAAACCAATGGTACCGCATCGGCGTCCGCGCAAGAAAGGGACAAAACATGCGAGAAAGATCCATTCACCATCGCAAACCCGAACGGAAAACTCGTTTCTGCTTCGGAATATCGCAAAATAATAAAAAACACCGACTTTATGTGTATCGAAAGTTGACAGTAACATTGACCTACGATTTTGACCAGGTGCGCGAGAGTAGGGAGAGGTTCTGTGTTTCCAGTGGCCGGTGGCGATTCGGACGGATTACGCGTCGTCACGCACCGAAAACCAACGAAGTGCAATTTGTGATATAGTGGAACTCTGTGTATATGTGTTAAAATTAACAGGTTTTTGTGAAATACGCGTGCTAAAAGAACTGTTCGCGAAATTTCACTTTTACACGATTGGATTTTTTCCGGTGATAGTTCCGACATGTTTCTGCGGAGTTTCTTTATTGTGAGTACTCTTTTTTTTGTTTTTTAGAATGTATTGTTATTTAGTTCTCCTTTTACTGTCGGTTTTTTAGAAATTGTTGCTGAATTTATAATCAAGCGAACATTTGCGAATTTAACTAAATTTTATTTACTCCTATAGAACCATTTTCGTCAACCAGTACAGTAACTTATTTTTTATAAGCCTCAACTACAACTATGTAGTTAACCATTAAAACTAGGCCAAATCATCATCGTCATCCCCAACCTCAATACTGACAACATCCTATTCACCAGTTATAACCAGTTTTCTAGTCCACAAAAAATATGACACTTGCCTGCATTGACAGGTTAATCAACACCAAGAATCACAATCACCTGTTTTCCTCCAGCTTTCAACTAGAGAATCCACTTTTTACTAGAAATATTTCACAATAAGTAAACCTATCGCCTATTGGTTAAGAAAGTTCGCATGTATTGTGATACTTTCCCTTACTCGATATGTAAAGCAAATAAAAAGCGTGTCAATGGTACGTAATAAAGTTAATTTGAAAAGGAATTTCATATCCTTGATGACGTCAGTGATGTTAAAATTGGGGTCAATGCACTGATTGAGTGGTTTGATGTAGGACAAGGAAGTAAAGTGTAACTACTAATAAATATTCCCTTTTTGCTTATAATGGACTGTGCATACATCCAGAAAGAGAAATATAGCATAAATTGAAGCACATATAGTAATCTCCGAAGTGGTAGGAACTAGGCTAGACAGTGGTGTATCTGTATAATACACCCTCATGTCACCTGTTATGTTAGAGCCCCAAGTAACAGGAGGCGAGCCTATTGAAAATGAAGTATGGTACCCTTGAATAAAATTGCAAAGATAATTGCATCCAAAGGTTGTCTGTAAAAGATCGCTTTAAACGATAAGACCGCCCATTTTGTCGCCCTATGTAAAATTTCTAAATCTATGTCTGTAATTTTTATAGTGTACATAATAAAGAGTATTATAATTATCTATCTATTGCACAGTATCAATGTTACTCTTATGGTGTAATAAATCATATTCAATATATCTATGATTCTAAGAACTGGTAGAGATGTAAAGTCATTTAGATACGTCATATAGATAAGGAAAAGGGAAATTACAGCCTCATCTACATGCAATAACTCTTTCTCTTAGTTACCTTCTCGGAATAGCACGGTATAATGATCAGTTAATACTTTCTACGTAGTTTTTGCGCTCACACTAGAGTTAAAACTGTTTCATTTATAATTTTCTTCACCATTCTTGAGACGGTTTAATGGCATTGTAGTCACTTATCTTCTACTTTGTCTTCTTCAGTTTAACTTCGTTTAAGATTCTGTTGAATATTGTTAATATTTTATTTTTATATCAAGTCTTTATCGTTACACATCAATGTAAGCCTTTAGTGATCCCACTGTTGGGACTTAAGTCTACTGTCTGAGAGATAGTAGGTCATGCTGCACAATGCGGGCCCAGTAGGTGAATGTCATGTGATCATCTTCGAGTTTCTGTTTTCTGAATTTTTGGTCTATACAATAATCATTATTTTAAATTTTGCTATGTTATCATTTAGGTCTTTATTGGAACTAGTATAACGCAATCTTATTCATTATGATCTTCTAGAATATGGCTTACAAATGTTGAGCTGTCTGAACCAATCTCGGAATTTATAATTCTGTCCATTCACTAGGAGAAAACGACTAAAAACAAAACGCAACGTCAATTTCATCAACAACATTCCTACACAGAATTATGAACTTTATATCAGGAGCATTATAATGACTTGCACGCTACCGTATATTTCCATTACCGTTATTATTTACATCATTGTCATAACTTCGTACCAAAGCAGGCAATGTATCCCTTTCAAGTCTACATTATTGGTGCTAATGAGATCTTATTATGTAGATATTTACCTGCATGCAATAATGTTCATGGTGATATGGCAATGAAAGAGAAACTATCAGCTGTTTATCAATCCATTAATGCAAAAGGGGTCAGCTGAGTAACTGGTTGTGTTGAAGCCAAAGATTAAGAACAAGTTAATATTTAAAGGCTTTTATTAAATTAAACCGTTATGGAGGCTATGTTTATTAATTTGTTGTTAGCCATGTTAGTAAAGAATTTGGCGAGAATTTTTGTTAGGTTAATATTTACGTAAGAAGAAAAACATTGATGATTGAGGAGCGTTAATTTATGCTCTTCTTCATCTTTAGTTCTTTTCAACTAGTTTTAGGCTCAATTCTTACCGACGCGGTACTGGTCTTGAGTAAAAACCACGAAGAAGAAACACGATACTAAGAAAATGGAAGATGACCAGTTTCTTCATTAATTACTTGATGGGCTTTTGTTTTCATACGAAGTTATGGCTTATCAGTGTCAACAGTCCTTTTCAAAACATTCAATTCAACTGTACATATACTAACTGTATGAAATATCAACCGCCTAATGTTTAGCCATACTTCTTTCTTCTACTTGGAGTTTCTTGCCCGTTCTTCTCCATAGGAACCTACTACGCTTTGGAATGGGCAACTAGCTTCATCTTTCTAACTGACTGATCCCTTGACAATTCAAAAGTGCCTGTAATTGGTTTACTTAAAATAAATGCTTTGAGTTTGAGTTTAAGTTTGAGTTTGACTTAGTTATTAGCCTCAAAAACATTTGTTTTAACAGAAGCGTGGATGATTAAGACTAATCAGTCGATTTCGATTCTGTACGAGTTTCCCCCATTTCTCATTTGTCTGCTCATTGCTTTCCTCTTGGGTAAATAGAGATTTATGTACCTACTATTTAATCTAATTTGTATTAATGGTGTAAAGGAAAGCCGATAAAAAATTTCAAAGCTGAAAATAGGCTTAAATTCTTTCGTCAATAATAATATGTATACTGTGGTTTAGTTACAATGATAAACTAAGCAGACTTCAAGGCTTAGAAATTGTTGGAGAAAATTGAAGGTCAATGATGATAAATGGGCGACTTCTTTCATCGGTAGTGTTCAACAAATTACTCATTGCTCTTGCAGCTTTAGAGGTCAAGAGTCAGTCTATAGTTTTTGACTATAATCTTCCTAAATAAAAACTCGATGAATGTTAGTAACTAATCCAGTAGCGTCATTCAATGTTTTTTAATGTGTTTCGTTTCTCAAAATTCAGGCTACGATGACATGGTCAACACACATAATGAAACCAAAATTATAATTGAATGTCTTTTTTTTGTTTTAGAAAGCAGATTTTGATTACGCTTCGTATAAAAACTTTTATATATTAGCGTTTCGTTAGTCTGTATTCGGTAGGAAATGGCTCTTGAATTGAGATGATTTATTGATAGTACTTACTTATCCTACTTTTATTTTATTTTTATTTTTAAAACTCAGTCACTTTTTACTGTCCAACCTCAATCCGTCCCAGCTTGATGATAAATGTTGCATATTTAGTGCTTTTATTCAAGTTTCAACTTACAAAAAACGTAATAATAGTAAATTTTTGGAAATTAATGCACATTTTGTATTTTAATTTAATTTTTGAAGTCTGCGCCGACCATGACCGGCATGACTTTCAAAATGTTGAGTCTGTTTAAATATAATAGGTTGACTGTTCTTTTGCATATTTTCTCGCCATTAAAACCCCCTTTTGATAAGAGATTAGCATTTTATCTCTTAAAGAATAGAGAGGAGCGATAATCTTCTTTTTCGTGTGGTTTAGTGACTAACCTGATGTCAGAGTTTTTATGCCACCCATGGGCCTCTGACTTGGCTTCACACGCCGTCGAGAAATTTTCCTTCACTGTTTTTGAAGTGATAATTATACAATACGCACATGAATCTAAAAAGTCAGAGGTCTCGGTTTGATCTCGAAACCTAGTGAAAATAGGAACCCTTAATTTAAAATTAATCACTAGTGTGATTAATTTTGAAGTGAAACACCACTGTTATTATTATTAATAGCATAATTAATCAGCAAATAATGTTCCCACTGCTGGGACACAGGACTGATCTCTGTAATAGGGAGTGGGCCATAATCCACCAAGTGGCCCCAGTATGGCTTAAATTAAGTGACGCTTAAGAACCATCATCGTATAATAATCGGTCAAGAACTATTCGTCTCGTGTCCCCTAAATCACCTATGTATAACTTAATTAAAAATACAGTTTATCCAAAACTATTCTAAACAAATAACACATCGGCCAACATAAATGCTATGTAAATATGTTAAGTAATTAACACACTTATTAATGAGAAATTTCGAGGGAACAGTTCTAAAGTGGTTCAAAAATGATTTTGATTTACATAATTAGTCATAAAAATGGCTCCTCATTTGACTTTTAGTAATACGTCGACATTTCCCAAAGAATTAGGCAAAGGTGCTATTAGGTACGCCGACATTGAACCAGTCTGCCGTCGTACGAGAGAAGGGCACATCTATCATTTTGGTCAAACTGAGATAATTGGGATTAAAGTTTTTACCATATTCTGCTTCATAGTGTGGAAATCTATTGCTTAAAAGAAAAAAAAATACTGATGATAGATGCGTGAAGGTTAGTACTATTTATATTTTTTACTTTTTAGTTTTTATATATATTAATTATTAAATAAATTCAAATTATTCCTTTCAACTTAAAAAAAAAATATTTTAAAAATACTACTTACTACAAAGAAAAGGCATAGTTAACCAAATGTGACCTTTCTTTTTAATATTTCAAGCAAATTGGTCATTGAATCTAAAAGAAAGGGCACATTTGTCTAATTGTGCCTTTTTAATGTAAATTGACTTAATGTTTTCTATAAAAAAAAACAACTAATCATGTGAAGAAAGTTTAATAAACTATAAAACACATTTATTTGTCATGCCATTTCTGGTTAGCTTATCCAAATAACTGAAACAAAACTTAACAAATCTTCTTCTAGGACACCAACATTTAAACAAAAAAAAAACGTTCTTAATATTCAATAGTTATTTACAAATTAAGGGATAAGCAATACCTACAAATTTTGGTTAACAAATAGAACTTATGAATTAGAAACAAAAAATGCTAATACTTAAACTCAATTACACTTTTAGTTAGTTAGATACTTAAGGAAAGTAAAAATTAAATATTGTTATTCTTTTTACTAATTATAATATAGGTCGGACCCCTAACTTAAAAAAATATAAAAAAATTGTAAAAAAAAAAAAATTTTGGTTTTGAACCTTTCTTAAGCTACTATATTAGAGCTTATTTTAATTATTTAATAGTTCATTTACAGGAAATAGCTTACACCCGTAATTATTAAAGGCACTCGTAGTTGAATATTTAAAAAAATACTATTATTATTATTATAAAAATTAAATGTAACTATAACAAACATAACATGGCACTTGGTTGAATTATCACAATGCAATATATTGTTAATAACTATTAATAATATTAAATATATATTAAATAATCAGTTATGCTTAAAATATTAATTAAAAAAATAGTCTTTAATTTCCGTCTTCTTAAATTTCTGTGAGATAAGCTGAACTGTCGCTAACGGGTAGGGTTTCCCAAAAACCTCTTCTGTTGTCAGGCATGAGTGTCACAAGCTTGGAAAGTATCTTTGCGATACTCTTCTGAAAAGTGCGCTGAACATTTTTTTTTGCAGACATCCTCGCGGCAACCTGGTTTTACAAAATATTTGTTTCTTATTTTTTCCTCCGCCTTCAGTCTCTTCCGATCCATTATGCTAACGTTATAAGTTTTGCGCTTTCTAATAGTTCCTTTCTTAGTCAGCTGAACATGGTTGGTTTCTTCATCTGATTCTGCCGATGATTCTAAAATTGTTTTTGCTGGAACTGGCTGCGAGCATGGTATAAAGTCTTCTGAGTCAGACCCATCTGTATCGCTGTTTTTTCCCGTACTTTTGGTAATTCATAATTTTTATCCAATACTGAGTCATCAGAATCAAAATCAGATTCTGTATCTAACACAGATAGCGGTGCCATAACATGCTCCGAGCTTGATGCTTGCACCGAGTGTTGAACGCCACTGGTTGACGGCTCGGGAGACCATTCGCCTACACCATTATCGTTGCGTAAAGCAGCACTAACTAATCTTGCGCTTCGTGATTGCATATTGCTGAAAAAAGAATTAAGTCTTTGATAAAAATGACCTGGTAGTATAAATCCAGTAACAATTATTATTGCGCGTATTCTAAATTATTTACGATTAGGTAGATACCTACTAAAAATTTCGTTATATTTTTTAACTAAATTGCAGTTAATCACTCAAAAATGTAGCCAATAAATACTAATACATTATTATATTAAGTTTAATATAATAAAAACACGCAAATGTAACAAAAACTTAATCTTACCAGCGCAGCACAGACAAGCGTGGGTGGACTCGACGAGACACGTCGGGCACAACTGGCGCGTTTCAATCAAACCCTGCCCTCCTTTCCTATTCCTATAATCGTAAATAATTTAAAGAAAAGGCACAACTGGTTATTTGTGCCTTTTATACGTAAATTAATTGAGCCATGCATGGATCATTAATTAAGTAGACAGGGCACATCTGACATTTGAGCCTTTTCTTTATGTTATGTTGTAAGTGTGCCTTTTCAAAGTAGTTTTTAGTAAAAATCTGTATGAAGTAATAGTCACATCTACGTATTTGTGCCTTTTCAATATAATGGTAAATAAATGTGCCTTTTCATTCTATAAAACATGAATATTAGTCTCATTTGTGCCTTTTGAGCCTACTGTATCTCCGAATTCCTTGAAGATAAAATTCTATAAAAAATTGAGTAGATGTGCCTTTTTTTTCTGATTCTAAATATGTATATAACTCAATTTTGACAAAAATGTTAGTTGTGCCCTTTTTTCTTACGACGGCTATGTTGAAGTCCCATGTAATAGGGGGCGAGCCTATTGCCGTCAACCGGGCACGAACCTGGACTCCAAGCTGCTACTGAGAAATTACAGATGAAAAACACTCAATAACACTTTGCCGGACCCGGGAATTTTAATCATAACAATTGTTACCTTGCAGACCATACCGAGACTATTATACATGTATTTTTGGACTTATGACTTCGAAGATATCTACAAATCTATTACATATTCTATCTTACGTTTAATGTTTTCTAATCTATTCACTGATTTCACTTCTTTTTTCTAGACAGACGTATTTAAATTAAATTTCTAGCAATTATTAAATGCAACTATTTAAAAATAAAATTTATTATCGATATTGTTAATATTTTTACAGAAAATTGGTATGAATAATTAATTTCAGAACATTTCACTTTACAAGGCATTACATAACTCTCAGTAAAAACTTATCAACATAGTGTTTATAAAAATAGAAATAATTAGCATTTCTTAAAATAAATACAAAAACTAAAATTTACTAGCTGCGTCCCGCGGTTTCACCCGCATAAGTCTCGATCCCATAAGTATATCGAGATAAAAACTATCCTATGTCCTAACCCAAGTCATGGTCTACTCATGTGCCAAATTTCACCTAAATCCGTTCAGCCATTTTTGCGTGAAACCGTAACAAACAAACAAACTCACTTTCGCATTTATAATATTAATTAAGGATTGTTTGATTTCTAATAGATAGGTAAGTGTCTCGTCTTCTTTTTCAATCAAACGCTATCGATAAGTCCTTTCAAAATCACATCCGTTCACCAACATTTCCATCCAAAACTCCGTCCCATAGTTTAGAAACTAGGCAATACTAACAAAAAGTCATCCATATCAGTTCCGTAACACTCTGCCACCGACGCGGCGGCCCACCGATCATCCAATACTCGGATATGTTCGTTACTGGTGACTGCGGTGCCATCAATCTACGATGGTACTTATAAACAACATTGATAGAACGGTGTACATAGACAGTTTGTGTTCATTGTACTATTTGGCTCTTAAAGAACAAGGTTTTTCTTTTACAATGATATAAAGTTGTAAAACGTTTTTTCCATAGGACGACGACCAATTGGAACCGTGCACCTAGCTTCTGACGTTTTATAAGTGCCCATAAGTGAAAATACATATATTGATTTTTAAAACATCGAGCCAGTTTTTTTGTAAAAAGAACGTCACTATAAATTGAAATACAGTTCTTTATACAAAACTGACAACTAATAGTTCGGTACTAAGTTGTCGTTATAAGAACTTTACCATAGCCAAAATAGCGTTCGAAATTTGAAAATGGCTCCATGGTTTTTAAACCTGGTCTGAAGAAACCTTGTTTTTTAATAAGATAGTTTGGGAGTTTGTTAAAACCACTCATCCATTCATTCATGTATAATTAAAGTCAACTAACCCGTGACTTTGTCCGCGTGAAATTTCTCGTTTTAACATAAAATATATCATACAGCTGTGCCTATGTTACTTCGTTGTCTTCTTTCTGACTTTTTCATTTTTCTCGGTCCTAAGGATCGTAGCGTGATGTTACTAACCTTATAATCTTCCTCAAGAACTGGGCTTATCAAATGCAAAAATATTTTTTCAAATTCGACTCTTAGTTCGAGAGCTAAACGCGTTCAAACAAAAAATACTCTTCTTGTATTAATATTGATATTGATAAGTATGAATTTAAAAATAACAAAAATATAAAATAATAATACAGGCAGGTTCATTGTCAATAGCAAAAACTAGTAATGAAGCAGGAACACTCGATCTACTCGGTTGAGTCTTTTGATAAGCGTCGCATAATCCACAGTTGTCACTCTATACTTTTATAACAATTATATCATTCTTGGAAATTCTCAGGCAGTGTCGAGCTGGTCATTAACCCGCTGACCTGGTGCTGAGAGAATAGTTACTTACTTTTGGTGTGAAGTGACTGTAGTGTTTTACTTAAGGGTATCCGCAGTGGTAGTGGTGGTTTTTTTGCAAATTTGCAGGTCTGGGTCAGGTTTTATCTTGATCAAATTATGACTCGCGACTATAACATATATTTATTTACAGAATTATAATCATCGGAATCATTAAAAAAGCTCTAAGTTAGATTTTTTCCATAAGAACAAATTTCTTTTGCAAATTGCAAAAATCTTAAGAAAAAAATCATTTTGCGGGCTGCAAATGCGGATCCTCTTTAAGCAAGATTATATGAGCAGTGGTCTCAGTAGGCTGCACGTCTTTGGGAACAAAACCGGTGACAGCTGGCCTATTATTCTGTAGAAACTCAGTACTACGCTAGTCCAGTTCAAGGCCAAAGTACTTGCATCGTGTTTAAGATGACATAACGATAATATTCCACTGCAGGGAAAAGGCCTCTTTTCGTACAGAGAAGACACGAGCATTGATTACCAGCGAGCTTGCTCAAGCCATATTGGTGATTTCAGACTATATAGTCTTCAGACCATATTTCGGCCATGTCGACCAATCTCAACGGAGACTAGCCTTCGGCGCGGGAAATTAGTACACAAGTATGTGCGCAGACACAAGTGCACGCTCTCTTCTCTCACTCTCATAGTCCGATGGCACGGCAATCTGACTTGACCGGAGAGAGATGCGGACCAACGTCCCTGAGTTCCAAGGAGTTCGCGTTAGATATTGACGTTTATGTATTGGCTATAAATCCAAGTTTACTCATGATGAAAGTCCCACCGGTATTTAATCTTTCAAGTTGAAGTGTATTTCATAAAAATGTTGTCTAAAATATCGTTGTGCTATGAAAACGCGCACTACCTACAAACACAGTGGCCTCCACGTGCATCCCTATCCACGCACTAAGGACACCTATAATTAATACTAGATAGTAGATACCTAGAGACCTGTTGCGAGACAGGTCATATTTCTTGTTAGACTCGTCGCAGTTTGTAATTATAAAGTTTTATAGACACATATAGCGGATACTATCAATTTGAGGTGTATTTGAGGAATATTTCTGTAAAACTCTTGAACTAAGATGACAATGCGTATGTAAAATTGCACGTATGGTTTGGACTGTTATAGCTGATTTGGTAAAGTTTTTGATACAGAAATCGCACTGTTAATATTTGAATAATTTATGCCGATGATTTTATTTTTGGATCAATGGTTTCAAATTATTAACATATTTAAACAAAAGTATCTAAGTAATATATCGTAAATTAAAGTGAGTGTTTACATCTAATGATATTTTTCTCCTAATCTCTACAATGTTAATAAAAAAATATTTATAACCTCTTCATAACCTCGGTTACGTATTTATAATCTCGAGCATCAAAATAAAAAAAACCTTGGCGTTGTAATGACTATACAATCAGATAACATTATCTATCATCATTATATTGTTTCTCCAAAACAGATGTTTTTTTCGACCACGCCTCATACTTTCACCGGAACTATTTCACATTTTGGTCACATACTTTTGTCAGCGGTAAATAAATTATACATCAGACGAATGTGACAAGAATGAGAAAATTTGTATAATCTCGCACTTATGAATACGAAAGTGTCTGTCTGTAACATCATTAGATAATAAATAATAATCATAATCAAGTATTTAAACATAGTACATACAAATTACTAGTAGTATAAAGCTAATTAGGAACGGTTTATTCAGTAATAACTTAAGCATAAACATTGTTAAGCCCTGTTTTCCATCGACCGGCAAACTTATAATTTAAAAATGTTACAGACTTTGGTAGAAGTTGTAACACAAGCAATTCAAGTACTAATATTTGGTATAAATAGTACACATTCAGATAAGAGAAGAACATCAACATAAAAGGTGAATCGCCCAAAAATGCAAAACAACAGAATTTGGCAAAACCCATTGGTGAGATCGAGAGAAATGCCAAAAAGTTCCGATAAGGATTGAACAACAAAATACTTGATCAAAAGTGTGCCAGCTCGAGTATTCAAAACAAGTAAGATGTTTTCATCCGAATTAGTAAGGTTTGGGGGATACAGCAAGACGATAAAAAATACCTACTTTATTTTGACTGCTTCCAGTTAATTGAAACTACGATATATTTATGTAATTATATGCACATGAGACGTATAACGTTATATCTGTTTTTTTACTATCAAATAACATAAAGGCATAGAGGCTATGAAAAAGGAAAGGGTTATCAGGCACATTTACTTTTGTTCGGAAATCTCCAAGTTCAATCATAAGTTTCAGAAAATAATAATCAGGCTTTATTTGCTAAGGTAATTTCCAAAATTCTTTAGATACATATTTGTGCGTGGTTTACCTACTGACCTCAGAAAAGTTGATGATTAAACATCTCTCAGCAGAATTAATGACTAAGTCATGACCATGCTGGAAGAGCCTACTTTAGTTTAGTCATACTACTTTCTTTGTGAGCTTGACTGTTCAAAGAAATTTCACTCCATGTTTTCTCTGTCTCAAATATCAAATGAAATCGATTCGGTTTTTGTGACTAAACAGGTTGCTATTTAGCACATTAACACAGTTTTTAGATGAGTAGAATTTGAAGCTGGTGGGAAGCTGAGATCTATGGAAATGGTATACAAAATGGTTGATTAGTCTATAGGGTGTGCAAAAGGTAATGTGTGTATGAGTGTTCATGTAGGAAACTTCTTAAGTCCCTCTTCTTCTTAGTTTCCGTAGAACAGCCTGCTAATTAAATATTAGTGGCATACTAATTAGTGTATGATTTTTCTACTTCTGGGACTCAGTCCTTTTTTAACCGATTAAAAAAGGGGAAGGTTTTATGTTCGTCTGTATTTTTTTCAATGTATTCTTTGAATGTATTTTCATCGATATTGTCGTCAATTGTAAACCGATTATGAAAATTATTTTTCATTTGGTTGAGGAAGCTTGCTCGGTGGTCCCATATAAATTTATTCAACTTTGCTTGGGTAATTTTTGAGTCAGCTTCGATAATACGTATTTACTTTGTGTATCTTGATGATGTTATAATACGACCTATCTCTTTTGTTAATATACCAAATAATGGTAGCATTTTTCACTTTGTGGTGTTTTTTTTGGAAGTCCGTTTTTGTTTTGTCTTTATGACGGCCGAAATCAACCTATCCATTGGTGTACCTATATATACCTTGATCACCAATAATAATATACACTAATATATTATATACAGAACTCAATGTCTTCAAACTGAAATGATAAAATCCTTTATATTTTCTTAACAAATAACTCATACAAAACCAAGCAACGACTTCTAGATCTCCCTCTAAAAATACAACTGCGATATATTCCAAACCTAACTTATTCGCATTACTCTCGCTTCGCGAATCTGTCAGTGTAGCCACCGAAGTATTTGTACTGCGTCCCACTTGGCACCGGTTTTGTTACGATACTACCGTTTCGTCCTTCCTCTGTAACTTTCTATTATCAACATTCATTTGTTATTACGTTTTTTCTTAGTAAATTTGGATGAGGTGTATTTTTTACACAGTTTACTTTTGGTAGGTACCCTGTTAGAATATTTTCACTATTTTCTTATGCTAATATCTTTCAGGAATAGGTTTGTAAGGAAGATTCTGCAAACTCTTTGAGATAAGGAAAATAGGTTTATATTTTCGTTGAGTTATCAACTTTATGATTCTTGGAGTAAGCTCACTTGAAAAAGGCAGTGGGTGGATTTATGGGTGTATGTAACAATTCAAGATATTACATATACACCACGCCGGGCCTCGGCTGGGCTCATGATTTCTATTGGTGATTCGTCCATGATGTTATCGACATACATAAAAGCATTGCTGCCCATTCTGTACACATACTTCCTAAGACTTATTTTATGTTTACCTACCACAGCTTTAACTCCTACCCAAAGGATGGCCTGCAATGGCAATGGAGAGACTTCTGTGGACAAGAGAAAGGGAGGCCTTTTTCCAGCAGTGGGACTTTTTGGGCCGAATAGATAGACAGCTTTATCTGTTTAGTTATCGTCATTTAATGTAGAGGTAATGGCATCCTTATAATATGTACCTACTTATTAGAATTCCTAGTAAGATCTTCCCATTTTATTTTATCAGATGTTAAACTAGATGAGCAGTGGTAGCCCATTGGTAACGACACCAACTTACGAGTTGTGGGTTCAAACCCATGCAGGCGCTTTACTTTGTTTAATAATTTAATTACCACTGTTATCTGTGAAGAAACCGGCATGTCCTAGAATCAAAAAATTCGAAGAAGTGACATCTACCAACCCGGACTGGGTTCGTGCAGTAGACTACAGCCCACTCCCTCTCGAAGAGAGAAGGCCTGTATCCCAGCAGTGGGAACATAATAGGCTGATGCAAACTAGGAAACAATTCAACATCCCACTCACATTATTCCGTTCATTGATGGGATCGTCAATTTTATCTAATTATAAATTGAATAACCGATTATGAATTAGACATAATACATATTATGTCTTGATTGTAACATTGATGTAAACGTCGTGTGGGTGTTAATAATGTAATTAATGCTTAGTGGGTTCTTGATTATTACACATCACTGAAGGGTATTTAGTTTTGTTATCAATCCCTCTTGATTTAACCCTCTTGATTAATTTAATTTGTTTCTCATTTAATTACAAAATAGCCTGTCTTCGTAGATTTTTACATTATACATACGTAGGGCAGCGATCATTGAGGCGTCTTTCGGCTGTAATTGTGATGGAACACTTTTTAAATTTGTTTTTTGATTGTTAATATGACATAGTCGTATATTATGTACATCATATATTTACATTTTTTAAGCTATTGCATAGCTTTTATCGGAGACTCTGAGCGCGGCGACCGAATGTAGAAATTCCGTAACGAAAAAAAAACCTGACGCGAAAGTTTGTGAGGATGGATGGATGGATGTTTGTTACTCTTTCACGCAAAAACTACCGAACGGATTTTAATGAAACTTTACAGTAATGTGGCTTATATATCAGAATAACACATAGGCTACAATTTATAAAGATTTTATGTGATTTAGCCATAATATAACGATAAGTATCCAGTAAGTCGGAAAAAATCCTGCCCTCTGAGATCTATCTTTGCGTGCGCTGCCTAAACCGCTGGAGTTACATGAAAAGAATGTATTGTGGGGTTGTTTGTCTTAAAGAGTTCTAAATAAAAGTCCGCGACAGCATATATCTACCTTTTATGTGGAAGCCATTATAGCCAAAATAGTGAGCTATAAATACATTTAAATTGAATACTTTTTTTAAGTTGCATATTTTAGAGTATTTAGTTAATTCGTATCAAAATAAATACCTTCATCGCTTTCGGTATTTAATGTAGATAAAATTTGTCTTTTACACTAAGTAATTTGGACTAATATTTTAAAAGTTAGAACGATAAGAATGACCTGCGATGAGTCGACGGCGGGCGCGCAGAACGAGGGTGGAGGGGCGGGATAGGCAATGACGCGCGATCGCCGAGTGCGCGACCCGAACGCGGGCAGACGCGTGAGGGCAGACGTCATTGACGGTTGTGTAAATTCTGCGATTTAGGGGGGGGGGTATAGGGGTATTTTTTTTTTTAAATATTTTAAATCAACAATATTATCTTCTTATTTTTGAATATATGCTATGCAATAGCTTTACCGCGGCAGTCCTCGAGTGCCACACGTATTTTTTTTTTTTCGTCTTTGTCTCTTCTAAGCTTTTAAATACTTAAAGGCATTTTTTATTTGTAATTAGCAGAGACTAAGCTACTCATTCGTCAATCCTACTAATGACAGCAGTACGTCCATATTACCTACAATTAACAACAGATAACGTTATTAACTAAGACCCAACTTTAGACTAGGTCTTAAGTTGTAAACTAGTGTGTAACCTACAACTTTAGACCTAGTTTTATCTATAGTTTAATGCCCCATGTCCTTACCCAAAGCCAACGTCATACAATAATCTAGAAATCCAAGTCTAAGATAATAGTTACGGACTAATCACGTTATGTCCTCAAGCTAGACTAACATGGGTCCAACAGATTGGATAGAATTAGGACAGATGTGGGGGACCATATTGATGTTAGTAGTTTAGGGTACCTATGTAAATGAGAAGATGTGAGAGTCTAAATGGTTTGGGTCAAATGGAGAATCTGTGTTTCTAAGATTTCAAATGTTTTTATTTTATGATTAAGTAAGTCATTGTGTTTTTCATATTATCAATGGTTTTAAAGGAAAAGTATTTTTTAACTGGCTTAAGCTTTGACGTAAAACCATTTTTTGTACGATTTCTCCTAGAAAGCTTGCTAAACGAAAACAATGCTATTTGAACTACTTAGTTAAAGGCAGCATTGTACTGATAACATGACTGTTCCAGAAATCATTATTAAAAATCTATAAGACAAAATAAACTCTTTTTTTCTCTGTTACTAAAATCAAATCACACTTACAACACACAGTAAAACATTATTTGTTTATTTATTTATTTTACATATAACATGTTTCCTTTGCCATTACATATTATAATAGTAAATCTAATGCGACAAAGTAACTTAAAATATACTTAACTATACCTTACATGCTACACAGTACGTGGCCTTTGTGAACTCACCCAGTGTACAGCAGTGCTATTCTGTAACCATCTCCCCGTGAAAACTTAGGTGAAGTGAGCGTGGAGTGAGCTGTCATTCCACAGGGATTGACACTATTGACAGCTCACTTCACCCAAGTTTTCACGGTGAGATGTTTACAGAATAGCATGGCGGTGAATATGTCTATGGCATCCGCCACCGTGTTGGCACCAATATAAACATCAACAATTCTAAATACACCAACCACACAATCTCTGTCATTACATGCGATCCAGTTTTTAAACCTCAATTCTTCGGCGCTCTTACTAGAAAGTGCAATGCTATTTAAAACAGTATCATTTTCTGGTGCTCTTTTATTTTATTTTCTGCTTTCGTTTACGAATAGATTAAAATGATATTGTCTTCGTTGGAATAATATTTTTGGTTAATCGTGGAGATAAGCTTTGATATTATGAGTTGCTGTTTGCAAGCTGTGTCGGTTGTACAAAAGGCATTTGACATTACTGATACAAACATGGATTTGGCTTGCACTTTGAATGCAGACGGGATGCCATTTAATCTGCAAGCCAAATATTGTCAAGAGCAGTTTACATGTAGTTGATTTACCGATCGTTAATGCCTTAAAGACAACCGAACACTGTGTTCTAAACAAGGATTTTTCGAAAAAAATTACCTAGACGTATCAAAATGATGAGTTGAATGTATGCAAAGAAAATCACGGGCCCAGTGCAAGTTCATTATAATTCACACTATTTTATGATGCATTCACATTAATTGTAACAAGTGAAGACGGTTGGTACAAAAAAAGAAGGCAAAAAATCGGGAAGCTTATTACTCCTGAAGGATTTACAAATAATGATAATGATTATATTCATGATTGCCCTGTAAAAGTGGTTATAAAAGTGTGCAAGCGGACACTGTCATATACCCACCCTGATTGATTCAAATCAATCCCTGCTTATCATACGACTGATCAGAGCAATCTCTCTATCACTCTCAATAGCTGTGTATCATTTGACTATACCCTCGGTAATGTACTAACTAATCTATTATTAAACCGTGTTATCACTTGACCTTTACTGAATTGACACCTGATAAGAGGTTAATTATATTATTTGACCTGCTGGTACATTAGCTCAAGTTTTGGTTGTTACCTGAATTTGACAAGGGTTATTCAATTATGTATAGAAAATGTTCATAGTTCATTTGAACCTCTTTGCGGTCTTTGTCAGAATCATGTTTTTCGCAGAAAAACTAAATTATTTGTAAGCCGAGTCACTTTAAATAATATTTTATTTTTTACACTAATGTTTTAAAAACGTCCTTGCTGTGGTGTTTTTAATTTTTTAAGGTCACCAGAATATTTTAAGGAGTTTGTGTGTGTGTGTGTATTTTGTGTGTATGTGTATGTTATTTCTTTTTTGCTCTAGTTGTCGCAAGCACGACTGCTGAGAGTGAGGTTCGATCCTAAGGCCGGGCAAAGAGTAATTTATTGGTTTTAATAGTAGGAAAAATGTATTCTTAGTAGCAACCCTCTGGATTGGACAATAGACTCGCCCTAAGTTACTTAAAACTGAAACACATTAATATCTGTAACTAGCTTCCGCCCGCAGCTTTGCCTACATGTTATTGCGATAAAACGTAGAATATGTCCTTCCCCAGGGTTCAAAGTACCCCCATACCAAATTTCATTAAAATCGGTTCAGCCATTTAGCCGCGAAAACGTAACAAACAAACAATAAAACTCACTTTCGCGTTTATAATATTATTAAGTTAGGATTCGTTTAGATTTGTATGATGTACATAATAAAGAATATTCTATTCTAGTTAGCTAAATATGGGTGAACAGAAGAGAGAGGCTCTTCAGATACAGCCATAAATGTGTTTCTTGAATGAAAATCTCCACACCATGTCTGCTACCCACGTCTTATGTATTGTGCCTTAGAGGCGTAGACTCCTCATCGTGTAAAGGCACGTGCGACCCGTTCTAGCTGATATGAATCACGTTCGTTCGACGTAGTTCACCAGATTCCAATACGTCTGTATCACACACGGATAGGCTTTGGGCTGCTTCGCTACGTTTCGTATGGGTTAAGATTTATTAATTTCGGTACTATTTTTATTATATTTTCGACTATATCAATAAGAGAGGCGGTGTTAGTTCTTTTGTTAGCCGTTTCTAAATATATGTTTTGTTTTATTAGTTGGGTACAATTTGTGTTATTCTCATGTAGGTACCTAATCTTTAGTATCATCGTTAAAAAATCAAGTAACCATGTTTTACTTTTGGACTTCTGCAGCTATTATCTTCTTCATACCTTATATTTGACAGTTGATATTAAAGATTTTCTAGTATTACTAGATCCTTTATAATATTATATTATATATTATATTATTTTATTTTAATTATTGTGAATGTGAGGACTATATAGTTTTTTTTTTTTTTGTTTTTTTTCGCTTTTATTTATATTTTCTTTCTCAGTTCGTTTTAATGATGCTCTGGCAGTTTAAGTAGTTGATGCGGCCTACCCAAATATCTTTTCTTTGGTATTGTTCGTCGAGTTGAGCTCCTTCAGTTCTGAGTTGAGCTCCACGATTACCGACAAATGCTTGTTGACTGATTGCTTGACTGGACAAATCCACTTAAATCGGTGTGGTTCTTTCCTCAAAATGGTCATGGTCCTCATATGACTTGACCAAGATTATGTCTGGACTTAAGAAGAGACTCTGAGAAGAAAGGCCGAAACAAACTCAGAGGTCGTCTCTGAGTTTGTTTCGGCCTTTCTTCTCAGAGTAGTCAGATAGGAAACACCGACCTCATCTAGCTTATTTTTAATATTTTTTTATATGACGTGTTAAAGTGATTCCGATATCCTATTTACAGAATAAAAAAAATCATTTCATTTCTTTAAAACCTTCATTGCTCTGAGCACGTACTTTGCCACTCGATCTCCTGCTCTTAATCTCGCGCCATTTCAACAATTGTTCGCGATCTATCAAGACGTCTTGTCTCACGCTCGGATTGACTTAATGTTGTGACCAACGACAGACACTTTATATATGAGAAGTTTTTTTCTTTAAGCTATTTGTATTTTCTATTTATCAACTGAGGCTCGTGGATAAATAATAACAGATGCACGGGTCGATCTTCAAGGTTAAGGCAACGCTTGCCGATGTCGGTCTGTGGACGGGTGGCCATTCATTACCTACCGAGACCCGGTGATTCCAGCTGTCATTCGAGACAGTCGTTGCCGGTAGTCAGAAGCCCAAAAGTCTGGAAATCAGTTTTACCAAAGAGTATCGTGTTACCCAGTAACTGGGTTGTAAAGGTCCGATAGGCAGTCGCTCCATGTTGAACAGTGGTATTCAGTTGCATCCGCTTAGTCTGGAAGCCGACCCCAATATAGTTGGGAAAAGGCTAGGCAGATGATAATTCATCAACTTCATAAATGGTGGCGGTTCTGTCCATTTCCATACAGATCTAATTAAACCTTGAGGTTTCGCAGAATCTCGTCATGGTTGTTCTAAATTCTATTTAGAAAAAAAAATGGACATAATATACGCTTACAAATCGTTTCTTAGAATACCATTTCTTCTATCAAATATATCTAATAATTCAAAACCTTTAGTACCCTCGTTGTTCTAGGCACGTACTATTCCAGTCGATCTCCCGTCCGTTCAATAATAGCTCAGCTTTGATCAAGACGTCTTGTCTCATGCTCGGATTGACTTTGACTTCTGATTGAACGCGTTCAACACATTGGAGTAATTTGTCTTCTAGTTCTTTGTTTGTTGGTGGAGAGATTTTACGTCTGAAAATATTGATGTTGCTCTTTTTAAACTTTTTAGACTCGATTCCCTAGACTTTTACTCATCAATCGGGGCCTTTGAAAACGAGATTTTACTTAACCTTCCAAAAAATTAAAGGCAATGCTTTGAAATATATATTACTACTACTTACTATTACTTTTTTTGTGTATTTCGAAATACACAAAAAGTAAGATTTTTTTATTACTGTTTTCACATTTTGCTATGTGTTCGCAAAACGATTCGATTTTTCCAAGTATTCTGCGACTAATATACCTAACTACAACACTTTACTTACAAAATTAAATGAGTATGAGTAAAATTAACGTCTGCAATTTCTTAAACTTGGCTGGTCATCGGTTATACTTACTTTGGACAAGATTTATCGATGTCGTGGGAACATGGTCGCCAAGTGTCGATCGTTTATCAGGGTGAGTGACACTCGAGTAACACGGCTTGCACTTCAGTGAGAAAATGAAAGTTACACGGCACTTATTTTGAATGCTTATCAAGGGCCAATTCCTGAAAGTCTTTAGAAAGGGGATACCCAGTAACTGGACTGTGGAGGTCACATAGGCAGTCGCTCCATATATGTAAAATAATGGTGCCTTCAGTCTAACCAGAGGCAGCTGGATACTCCAGCTGCCTCTGGTTAGACTAAAAGCCGATCCCAACAAAGTAGGGACAAGGCTACGCAGTTGATGATGAGACGCGATTGTATACAACCTTAGTTTTTGTTTACCCTAAACCTCTTAAGGGGTCATTATACTCATTATTATGAACAACTTTCACTATGGGACCATCGCTGAAATTTTTCGTCGGTTATTTTTTACGCAGAGTCGTGTACTGAATCCTTCCTGAATGAGTTTTGTGAAAGTTATTCATAATGATGAGTACAATGACTCCTTAACAGGTTTAGGGTAAACAAGAACTAAGGTAGTATACAGGGTGTCAGGGACATCGACGCGAAAAAAATAACCGACGAACAATTTCAATGCAGGGGGATTCAGATTCATGTACTGTAACAGTTTTCGCGTCGATGTCCCTGCCACCCTTTATATATTTTTTGTTTATTCTAAGAAGTTCCTAAAAAGAAAACAAAAGTTTATTTAGAATAAAGAAGAACGTTGTTTAAAAAACGTGTTTTGAGTCGTTATAAGCCTTTCCTTTGCCTACTGTTTATTTAGGTAACTGCTCGAGGCCCTTGTTAAGGTAAATAATAAGAAAAGCAACAAGTTTCCATCCTTTTGTTGCGTAAAATATTTCGCTGTTTTTATTTATAAAAGGGTTTCTTAACTTACTACTTGTAAATATTTATTGCGTAAAATGTCAAAGAAAATAGGTACAAATATTTAAATCGTTAGATTCGCGAAGTGTCCATACCTACTGAGAAAAGTTACCATACCTACACATCCCGCAACGATAGATCTATATGTTTTTTTTGTATAAGTGAGCGAGACAATACTTTTCAAAACAAACGAGCACATTTTTGACGGGTGATACTTATCTACGATTTAAATCTGAGAGATATATCTCGACGCTATGTGAAGCCAAGTCAGAGGCATGGCCATGGACGGCTTTTAAAACTCTGAAACTAGGTGAGTCACTAACCACACGAAAAGAAGAAGAATATCTTTGCGAAAATACGTAATGTTAATTCGCTATTTTAAATATTTACCAAGATCAAGGCAATGATCGTGAAACCAGACAGCCTGCATGTCTTAAGTTTTGACAGCTGATTCTAGTTCGGCATACCGTGCAAAGGTTACACCAGTTCAGCCAAACTTATCTTTGATTTACCAAAGAAAATGTATGCCTAAATCATTTTACTTCCTACGGCTCTCGGTTTGTAGCTTAACTTACTCGTACATACGGATATGACATATCCGTCAAGTATCCAAATTGATCTACACATTGTGTAGATCAATTTGGAAACTTGAATTAAGAATTGAAGTAATAACTACAGGGCTGTTAAAGAAATTGCGTGCCATAGCTTCCTGGGTGAGTTCAGAGTTGATAAAGGAACCCGTAAAAAATACCTTTAAAAAAAGTATAAAAAGAAACTAAAATGATCATAACATGAACCTAATATAGTACCTACTTATTAAATAGCAATCGTTTAGAATTAAAATAAATAAATAAAATATTTTTTTTTTTTCACCAAAAGCCATCACAATACAATATCTTAAAACCTAGAGCATATAAGGCTTATAACTAGGTCACAAAAATTATAATACTCTGACTCCTAAACTAGGTGTAAGTGCCTGTGTCTTAGGAGTCAGTGATTCTTCGTTACAAACAAAATTGATTAAAAAAATTGCTTAAAATAAGTTTTTATTTTGTTTAAATGCTAATTAATAATTTCCTAGAGTTACCTACCTACTATCGAACGCAATGCAATACCTACGCCCGAACACTTCGATATCGCCGGGTGAAGGATAGGTAACTAGGTATGTAAATTACAATTCCGAGTATTTCTTCTTCCTACTTTAGCGTGCTTATCTCCTTCAAATTAAAACCTACAAATTAAAAAAACGCGTTCGATAGTAGGTAAGTAATTAAAGCATTTAAACAAATAAAATAATTTTAATCCTAAACGATTGCTATTTTATGTTAGTAGGTACTAAATTAGGTTGACCTTGCACTTTTTTTTTTTTCCTGGTTGCCTTTAACGATACTGAACCTACCCCTAAGCTATAGCACGCAGTTTCTGTAACACCCTGTATATTTTGTATTAAGCTTATGTTATAGTTGTGCTGTTTAACGCTTTTTTACCTCGAGGGTAGACAGGAACTACAGAAGGCCAGCTGCGGTAGATACTTACGTACTCCTTTTGGTTCATTGGTTTAAAGAATTTATTTTCAAATAACAGACACAGTTCACTTACTGTTTCAAGCTTCTTAAAATATCCTACACGTCATTTGTCTTTAATATCATAGGAACTCGACGATTTCAGTCTCTTAGCAACTAATGCAATACAATTGGATCGAGCGACGCGTGCCATGCTCCACGCTAACCGAGATTTTCATAAAATTGTTGCCATTAAGGAAAAGACATAATAGTTTTACTAACTTAGTGTGGGATGGCGATTTTTTTTTTTTTTTAGGTTTACCAACAATTCTTCAAACTGGATACAGTGACATAACATAATTATTCTTAAAAATTGTTCAAACTAGATACAGTGACATAACACATTCTTAAAAATTGTTCAAACTGAATACCGTGACATAACACATTCTTAAAAATTGTTTAAACTGGATACAGTGACATAACACATTCTTAAAAATTGTTCAAACTGGATACAGTGACATAACACATTCTTAAAAATTGTTTAAACTGGATGCAGTGACATAACACATTCTTAAAAATTGTTCAAACTGGATACAGTGACATAACATATTCTTAAAAATTAAATTACTGTGCAACAATTACATAAAGGTAAACACCACAATACAATAAATTAGATAAATAAGCTGACTTAGTAAAAGCGCTAAAAATAAGATGAAAAACTATAAAATTGATAAAAAGTAAAATTAATAAAATTGACATGACGACATTGGTAAATTGATAAATTAATAACAGCAAAAAGTACGTATATAATAAAGAACATTATCCAAATTCCCTCGCGAAGTTTTCCTTCAAAATACATTAATTAGTGACTTCTAAGATGAACTAAGAAAGTATCCATAACATAATATGCCTTAAAAGGCGCGGTTATATCCTACACCCATATTTCGCCAGTCATGATGCTGTAAGCTATCGGGCACTATTTAAGACTTCAGGTAGCTTTTGAGAAAATTCTAGGTAAAAAAAAACAATTTTGCTCGACCTCACACACAACAAAGGTGCTGACCACAAGGCAACAATTTGAAAACGTCTAATAAGTCCTACTTATTTATTTATTAAAACTTTTCACACTCAAAAAAGTACAAAGGCGGACTTAATGCCTTAGGCATTCTCTACCAGTCAACCAAGGGTGGTGAAGAGATTAGATGGCAGGTGATCTATTTGAGAGGAACAAAGAAAAAAAATTAAGAAATATATTCTAATGACTTATAACTAAAATAGATACAACAATACATAAATAGATTACAAACTACTTGCCCGTTTGAAAGCCGAAATAACCATCGAGTTCCACAAAGAAATTCGACATTAGGCAAACACAATAACGTATGTAAAATAAACCTTCTTTCATCAGATAACTCATTCCACAAACGTCTTTCATTGACGAGACCTTTCAAATTTCCGGATGATACGTTTTTCTCGGTTTTCCTTAGTAATAGAACCCCACATGTGTAACAAGCTGATATGTGTAGATAATATAATATAAAATAGCAATCATAATTGAATATTGTCAGGCACAAAACAAAAACGGCAATGACAGAAAACAATCTTAAATTGCATACGATGCTCTACAAGTAAAACAGTTATTGAGGACAAAAAGCTTTTAAAATATGATAAAAAAGCCATTTTGAAGATTGAAATCAATCCTATAACCATCAGTATTATTTTAGTTAGTCATTGTATTAATAGCTGAGTAGCTTTCACAATTCACATTCATATTAAAAATGACATGTATTGTATAAAAGTTGCAAGCTCACTGCAAAATTATTGATAGAGTAAACAATGAAACTGCGTAAATAGAACTTGATTATAGTGCTGAAGGTCAAATTCAAATTCTACCAATAAATATTTCTTTTCGGTTTTAACAATGAGTAAATATTTTTATTGTAGGGTTAGTAACATCAAATGCCAATGGCATTAAGTCCACTGCTGCGCAATATTTTTGTGTATCAAGCATCAATAAACGAATAAGATGCACTTGGCATAGTATAAACACAAGTTTCTAAACATAACATGTTTGTTAAATCTTAGTTTAATTATTTCTCTGTATTTTGTAGCATGTAGGTAATTATTTTTGTCCCTAATAAATAAATAACAAAACATTACCATGAATTCAAGCAAAAAGTTAATAATAGGGTCCATATTGCTCTCTTACTTATTATACCATCTATGTAATACATATGGAATGCAATAAAAAATTGAGTATTGAGTATTAATAATATGAAAAAGTCTCACAGTAATCACAGTGTTTAACAATCGTTCACAATATTATATTATTCTTATAACTCCTGGTCACAACGACAGCCCAATGCATTATTACTTAAAGTTATATTACAACGCCAGCTGGCCAAAGAACGTAATCATAATCAAGACTGTGAGAACCACAATAATTAATACATTCATTATCATCATTCATCATAAAGACATCGAACTCGACTCCTCAGTCGCCATCTTCTATTTCAGCTACCGCAGTGAAAGTATCAATTTCACGTCACATGCATCGAACAGCTTAAGCCGCGTACAGACAGTGTGAAGCTTGCGCCGACACATGTTCGCCAATCAAAACTGGAGTTTATATAGCTGGCAGAATTAGCAAGCTGAAGTGGCGGTGGACTGGCCATGTTTGTCGAAGGACCGATCGCTAGAGGAGCAAACGAACCTTGGACCGTGCATCGGCAAGGGAAACCTAGGATGTCACCGAGCTAGATGGACCGACGATCTTAAAAAGGTGGCTGGGACAGACTTAATGCGGAAGGCGGACCGTGTGTGGTGGCGCAGCTTGGGAGACGCTTATGTTCAGCAGTGGCTGAGTTGAGCATCCCGACCATACATTCTGAGGCGCATGTGACAACCCATTCGCGGTGCATTGCATGCCTCATGCTGTCTGTACGCGGCATAAACTCACGACTGATGATCATCACGAAGGTTTTTTATTTATTTTGTAGTACATTGCACTTTCGCGTTCAAGTAATTGTGTTTCAACTGTTTTTTTCTGCGTTGGATGTCGTTTGTGTTTTGTTTTACGTTTTTTGCTTTAATGGGATACGAATCGTTCATTCATTATGAATGGATTTTCAATCATTTGTTAATGTTGAATAACATCATCATTACCCAACTGTTTACGTCTTCGTTCATTGCCCATGATTTGCCTTCTAAATTACGAATTTCAAATATCTCTAAGTGTATTTTTCTGTTGCATATCTACCTGTTATTTATTTATTTATGAAGCAGTTGCTTACTGTTACAGTTACCCTACAGGTAAAGTTAAACTAAGACATACAAAAACACTTACCTAAAGGTATGCTTCGCGTGTATTTACGATACCGTTGAGTGTGTGTGATAATGATGCGAGGACTAAGTGTATTTTTTTCTTTTATATATATTTTTGCCTTTCTCAGTTAGTTTTAATGATGGTCTGGTAGTTTCAGTAGGTACTTTATGCGGCCTACCCAAATGTCCTTTCTTTGGTATTGTTCGTCGAGTCGTTGAGCTCCTTAAGTTCCGAGTTGAGTTACACGATTACTGACAAACGCTTGCACTGACTGGACAGGTCCACTCAAATCTGTATAGTTCTTTCCTCAAAAGACCATTTTAGACACTAATCTACATGGTCCTCATATGGCCTGACCAAGATTATGTCTGGACTTTAAAAGAGAATTTGACCACTAAGTTTGTTTCACCATTTCTTCTCAGGGGTACAGATATGAAATGTCGACTCCATCTAGCAATATATTTTTTTTATGTGATTTGTTACAGTGATTCTGATATCCTGTATATGTACAGCACAAATATTGTAACACTTTTTAAAAGAGTAACGGTGGAGTTTCTTGCCCTTGCAAAAAATTGAATTGATTCTAGTCGCCCCTTCCAAAAGGTTGTTTTCGTATGGAGAAGCCATACGAAAACTACCTTTTGGAAGGTGCGACTAGAATCAATTCAATTTTTTGTAAACTTTGACGTTCAAAAGTGCCTTACAAGGGCCTATTTGAAATAAATGATTTGACTTTGACTTTGACAAACAATTTCGTTTCATTTCATTTCAGAGCTAGATATTAAATAAAAGTTCTTTATCATGATAAGTCCCAGTATGATTTTCGCCTTTTTCTTTTTTCCAAACAGCTTCCGCATTAACATAAAAAATCAAGACCAATATAACTTACACGAAAATAGCGGTGCTATACGAAAATAGCACCATAAGGGTGCGTTTCCACTGAAGCGGAGACGAGCGAAGCTGAGCGTAGACGTGCAATCACAATGGTTGAAATCTTCATCGCGTCTCTCGTCTCGTCTGTGATTGGACGATTCCTGCACGTCTGCGCTCAGCTCCGTACGTCTCCGCTTCAGTCGAAACGCACCCTAAGGATATAATATCTATCAGGTTAACCCTATGTTACCCTGTATCCTATATAGTCAACGATATACTTATCTATATAATGTTAGGATTTTGGAGCACTTTGTCACGGAAACAGATCGTCAAGATAGGTTATATTACGGTCCCATCCTGTAGATAATGACTTAGGGACAGATATTAGTCATTTACATTTGTCTTCATAAAAGCATATCAGTAATAATAATGTCTACAATATTTAAATCACATTTTCAAGAAAAAATTAATGAAATGGTGATGATGGTGGTGGTGATGAATGGAAGGGAACCTGTATTATGTAATGCATCATGCATATTTCTTCTGCAAAAACAAGACGCACATAAGAAAAAAAGCGGCAAAGTGCATTTCAGACCACGCAAAATGAAAGGTTCCGTTGTTGGGATTAATTTATCCCAAGAACAAACTTAACTTAGTAGTTGAGAAACATGTTCTCCCATACATCGATGTACGTCACGGTCAATTTTCTAACTGCAAATGTAAGTTTGTAATCGCATTTTTTGTTGTTTGGTTAACCTACAAATTAACGATTGTTTTTACATGTGCTGTGAGACCTTGCTTTCCATCAACTATCATAATTCTAGGTCAACGGGAAGTACCCTGTAGGTTTTGATTTATTTGCGAGCATCAAAATATATCGTTTAATGGCCGTATTTTTTTATTGCGTCGATTTAAAAGCTTGATTTTTTATAGCTCCAGGGGAACATAGACCTACGTATTTGATATTTATTTCAACTTGATACCTCCACGCGTTCCTGAGAACAAGGGTCTTGATAGACTGACCGACAGACATACAGACGGACAACGAAGTGATCCTATAAGGGTTCCGTTTTTTCCTTTTGAGGTACGGTATACTAAAAATAGACAAAATACAGACACTAATTCAAAATGGTTATTTTGAATTAGTGTCTGTATTTAAAAGCCTCGTATTCAGAACCTTAAAAGTTCAGAGTTCAACAACGTTGTCCATTGCTAGATATTAGGGCAGGTCACAATTTAATGGTCTACACCAAGACCAAAGGCAATACACGTTTCGTCCGTAATTACTATGCGTTGTGACCGGTTGTGATACTGGCAAATGACAGCAAACAAACAAAACAAAATGCCGATTGCAGAGTTGAAATGATGATCGTATACCTCTTCATGTACCTACGTATATTTCTTCTATAGGTACGTATTTATCAACCAGTTTACCTCCTTCCTAGTTATCTTTCACAAAATCTACCCATCTTTTCTTTGGTTTTTTTCTTTTCTTGTAGCCAATGTTCCAAACTATGTTATATATAAAACTATTGTAACATAATTCATCCAAGTTAACCACACAATACAATCAAGTACAAAACCACAACAGCGATTAAGTTTAAGCGCTTTTAGCGCTTTTATCTTTTGATGTACAATTCAAGCATTTTAACAGCCGCTATAAAATATTATTGTTCGCTGTAAAACTGATTTGTTGAAATGGTGACATGAGCTCGATATGTTGAATAGGGTGAATGTTACATACATAAAATCACACCTATCTATGGGGGTAGGCTGAGACTACAGAACGCCACCAGCTACGATCCTGACATACCTTCTCATTTTGCTTCGTTTTCGTTCATACATTTAGAAATCAGAGGGTCTAGTGTGAGTTTCGTTTAACCATCTCAATTTTACGCATCGACCGCGTTCGGCGCTCCGATTGGCCCATCACCAGTGAAGGCCAGTGAAGGGCCAATCAAAGCGCCGAACGCGGTCGATGCGTAAAATCGAGATGGTTAAACAAAACTCACACTAGACCCTCTGGTCATACACGCACGCCGGTTGAGTACTACGAACCTGACCTTTTTGAAGAATATTTGTCAATATCATTTATAAGGCATTTTTATCACTTTCTTACCAAATTTAAAAAAGTTCAAGTTTAAGATTTCTTACATCCAAATTTTTGTCACAGTAACACAAACATCTCTGACTAACCCTTCGGGAATCACAAGCGTTATATTATATTATTATTTCGTTTTCATTATATATTAAATTTGGAACAAGTGAATGTAGCGCTAATCCAATAAAGGCGGGCAGTACAAGACCAATAATTGCGGCAATCCTTTTGTGATGACCTATGGCCAACATTGGACGTCTTTCAGCTGAAATGGTATAACAAACTTTGTATATTTAAGTTCAAATTTGAGTTCCCACTAAAAGAGTGATAAATATAAATGTTGATGGAAAGAGAGGAAGAGAAAAGGCCAAAGAAAAAAAGGATAGATTGTGTGAGGAACGACATATTTTAGAAGGGAGTGAATGATAGCGTGATGGTTGACAGGGGAGGATGAATGAAGAAAAGGTGTTGCGCCAACCCCAAGTAACATGGTACAAGGGCAGGAAGATGTTGATTGAGTCCATGTACATAATGAAAGTCCAAGTAGGGACTAAAATGTAGTTCCACTAATGCATTACGACATGTCTTTCACAGTAACTCAACAAACTGAATAATACCAACGAGCGATCGATATTAGTATTCAGAATTGAACTCACAATTTCCCGATGGTACCCAAAATATTCAATAGAAATGAACTAGTAAATAACGATGCTAGTGATCCACCATTTTGATACAAAATAACGAAATTGATCAACCACAAACTTGCTTTTGATATTCCTAATAATTATTTGTAAATGTATTTCTGCAGTACCATTAAATCTGGCAACATTTTCGTTTGTATTTCTGAATTATTATTCTGAATAACCAATTTCCTTATATTAGACTGGATCTTCTGTTGGGAGTGCTAAATAGGTTTGTGAGACCTTGGAACAGGCTTTGTGAATTAAACGCAGCTGTAAGCCGACTACAAAGTAGAGATATCACAGACATTGTCCGAGTTCAAATCGATTGGATACGGGTAGAATGGTCAACAAAACAGGCTCGAATCAGTAATGTCGAAAATGCTTTCCATTCATAGTTTGTGAGTATACAATTTTAATCAATTCTGAATGTTTTATTTTACAAAGCTGACTAGACTAAATGCATCAGTTTACATCCTAAAACTTTTATAATATGGTAGGTATATCAAACAAGTGTACAATTTGCAAGCTAGTGATATATTAAAAGTTTTTTACATATGTACAAACACCATCCCTAATAACTTTTGCTTATTTTTTTTTTTAAGAAAGATTCCTTTTAAAATCTTCTTACATTCGCAGACATTGCAGTTATAGAGAATGAAAACAATCGTTTCCAAGATACTTGGAAACGGATAGATTGAACACACAACAGCTACAATTTAAAGCCTGACGAATCACTCGTTCCATGATCTATAAGCCCGAGCCTCGTTATTAATACGTCTGACAATACAACTACAGCAAACGGATAAGGAGACAAAGAGTGCTCTCAACAACTTTTCTCTCCAGTCAAGCAAACGAACTTTTAAAGTAAGGATTGGAAATTGAAAATGATTTTCGACTTAGCTACGATCCTTTAAAGAAGTGAAGTTCCTTTGTTTTACTTTGGTAGGTATTGAAAGTAAGATTAAATAGACGCAAAAGTTGTATAATTATTGAGATGTCTGCAGTTTTAGATGTCACTTGCATTTTTTAGACAAAGAAAGGAATAACATCAAGCGTGTATTTCCCAAAGGGTTGGGCAGAGATGCACATTAAGTACCTACACTCACATTTCGCTAGAAGAATATTATGAATATAAAAGCAGCAGGTTAAGGTACTACAGTAAATTCATCATCAACATAGTTTTTATAAGCCAGTGATCACTAGCAAGTATGTATTTACATTATATTTGCAAAGAAAGTTGTCAACATAAACACACTAAACAAACTATAATCATTGCCTGGGATATTAGTACTAAAGACATTAGTGATATCACTAAGCATATTAGATATAATATATTAAATTTAAAATCATGAAGCGTCAGTCCTGTATAATACAGAGTGCTTACTTTTAAATGGGACCATAACATTTGCTGGGCCAATACTGTTTTCATGAGATTCCTAAGACAGTTCCATCGTATCTCTTATGGATATGGATTTCCCATACTGTCCCATAAAAAAAAACACTGGTCACGAAGACAAAGAGAAACAGCGTTACAGATTGACGCTGACTTAGTCACACATGAAAACACAAACGCCGGATCAAAACAGCAAAGCGATGACAAGCCCAAATTACCCGTGTTTAAATTCAGACAGCTAATAACGGACTCACCATGTCTAGTGCAAATATAAATGCAGATAGCAGTAGTTGGACGATAGGCTAACGACATACAACTGGTCGTTACTTGAGTATACACCAAGAAGTCACGGTCGACCAAAACTATGCGTGACATGGTTTTGTCAACCATGACTGTGCCGAATGGCGCCGTGAAGACCCGCCTACTGCCAGGGTCTAGTTTTTCCATTAAAACTTGTCGTTTGCTTATTAGAAAGTTTGTTTCTAGATAGGTATTCAATTTATGGGTAGGTATGGATACAGTTATTTCAACAGGCATAAATAAATAACCTTTACGGTCGACAATACTTTATTATATACAGGTAAGGAGACATCGATGTGCACGCTGTTGTCAATGAATTCAGGACATGTCAACCCCCAGCGTAGAAGCCTTAGTAAAAAAATCAGCAATACTAACACATGGATGGACCAGCTGCTTTTTTTTAAGTAACCGTTGAAATTTTCAACGGTGGTGGTTTTAAAATCATGTTCTGAATTCATGGTAACAGTTTTTGCGTCGATATCGATCCCTTATACCTTGTATATATGTTCTGTTGTATTCAATTCTATTCTATTCGTACTCTAGTTAACCCCGCTACCACCTTTCTGACTGGCTTATGCTTATAATTGTCAATCTGTTTTGGTGGAATTATTCCTGGTTTATTTGCGTAGCTTTAGCATAAACATAATCAGTCTATAATATTTCCACTACTGAGACATAGACCTCCTCTCTTTGAGAGGGAGTGGGCTGTAATCTACCACACGGGCCCAGTGTGGGTTGGTAGATGTCACATGTCTTTAATTTTTCGGGGCCCGGGTCATTACCACTAGGCCACCACTGTTCTTCGCGTAACTATTCTACGCCTTAATCATCGTTATCATTTCCTATGATTTTAGTCTGAATTGTGACAATAGCAGTATACCTACCTTAACATGCATACCAGGTATCAGTTCCCATATTAGTGAATCACCCGACCCCTCGTTTCTAACCTCTTGTATTTATTATTTAGTTAAATAGCCATGTCACTGATGGCAGTTATTTATTATACAACTCTTTCGAAACCTTTTTCTAACACTTAAGTAGGTAAACGTTTATCTGAAGTAGCCTGGTGGTTCATTCCAGAAATATTGTTTGTTTAGATTAACTCTTTTTTTAATAAAATTTCTACCAATAGTTCGTAAGCCATTCCGTCTGTATCGCTCTAACCGAGCACACCTCCTAATTACTGTAAGAATTATAATTAAAGTTTCTTTTAAAACTAAATCACTGCCGTTAATATTTTACTACCTAATAAACGCTCCGTGAACATGGGCTCTAAAGATGACTATCATTGGATACTCGTGACTAATTAATCTATTATCCAATCGTGATGATTGGATAATAGATTAATTAGTCTATTATCCAATCGTGATATATCTCAGTGTTTTGTCAGGAAGACACTGCAAGCCATAGTATAACTATTCTCTTGATATATGTATAAAATGTTTCTTTTTTATATAACATAACACCCCGGGAATTACAAATACTCCTGTGAGGTAGGCACTTGCCTATTATATGGGGCTTAAATATAACTGGCGGAATGAGCCATCAACTGGACGCAAATCCAGACTCAGGGCTGCTACTGGGTAGCTCGCCGTCCGATAGGGACCAGGCCCGGGTCGACGGCGCGTTGTGTTCCACGCGCGCCTCAAAGAGATGTCAGCACCAACTGACGGGGTCCGGAAGGGCCAATGCCTGCCGGATTGCGGGTTTTTCTGAAAGGGATATCGCGACCTCGGCACACAGGCAACGGAAGGAACACGGGTGGGCTTTAGAAATTTCCATCCTCAAAAAAAAAAAAAAAAAAGGGCTGCTACTGAGAAAGTCCCTAAAAATACTAAGAAAAATAAATTACAAGACTCAATTACTAGTTATTTCTATCCAGAATTTATTGGCCACAATTAATCCGACTCCGTAGCGTCAAATTGTGGGTTTGTCAAGGGTCATTTGCTGACGGCCGCCACGAGCGGGTGTAATGGCAGGTGAAATGGACAGAATTGAGTTATGGTCTTATTAAGTACGTTAATTGCGTTAGCGCCTTCCACGGTCATGTCAGCCTGGTACATGATATGCGATAGACATGGCATCAGAGATTATAGCATTGGATTTTAGTATGATTTTACTTAGGTTTCTATGGAATTTCACTACCAATTCTTTGATCATCGTTTTACTAAAACTAACCGCGACAAAACTGCAGAAAGTTTTTTTAAGAAACGGGATAAGATTCTTGATAATTGTACTAGGGACTAGGCTCATGGATTTGCTAAATCTCCATGCTTGGTAGTTATATTGGGAAACCCAATACCTAATAATGAGTAGAAAGGGTTCCTGTCTATGTTTTTTTTTCGTCCATTTCTTCGACTGACTGATCCAAAAACCAAGGAATGGTTCCGTCTTTTTGAAAATCTACCATAAACACTATACATTATTTTCACTATATCTTCGACACAACATCTTTCTAACCACCTACTTATCACTACATCTAAGCATACCTCTATTACACCATGAACGCTCATCTCAAAGCGTGGCGAAAACTGATGGCTTTGCAATCGCAGCTTAATGTTGCGGAAAATAATGCCGAGTTCCGTACGTGAGCAATTATGAACAATCGCTGGATGGCGGGAAAATAGTTTTCTTATTATTGTTATGTGTGTTTGATGGGTCTAAATACGTTTGTGGTAGCACGAGTCACAACAGTAGCTCGTTTTGTGGTGAAAAGTTTGTTAGTAAGGTTGGTAGCACTGAGTATGGTTACTCGTGGAGACTGTTTTATCAACTTGTTACCAACTTTTACTTAATATACTCACAAATAAAATATATATTACATTCAATGAAAAATGTGGGCGTACTTTGGGTAGGAACATCTCTGCCGTACTTTTCGGGAAATACAAGCGTTGTTTAAATGTGTTATTGTTTACATTTACTGTGACTCTTTCATAAATTCTTTAAATATTTCTGCAACTCTGTAAATATTTCAGTATTATAAAAAAAATAACAGTCTATTTTTTGTGGCTGGAAATGTTATAAAGGAATGTTGTATATAAAACCCCGCAATAGCTCTCCAAAAAGCAAACAAAGTCAATTCCACAGGCCACGCAAAAGAATTTAAAGAACTGACTCTGTGAAACAATCCACATCTGTATTTGACGTATCATCGAACAATAACGAAACAAGAGAAAAATGTTCTGAACAATTAAAAAGAAACAACAGCCTATCGTGTCACTGTCACCCTAGACTGCCAAGAGAATATTTATGACACGTCCCGCGTCGGTCACTCGGGATGATCGAAACTCCAGAATTTTGACAAATGGATTGAAACCGGTGAAAATACATTGAAAATTCGGATCAGCAACGAAATTCGATTACCAACGGTTTTTACAACTGTGTTTGGATCAGCTTGGTAGCGCGTGTTATTGATTGAATACTGGTTTGTTACTTGACGTCTATTTTGAGCTAATAATAAAATTATGTAGGTTATCAGCCAGTATCTGTAAAAATCTAATCGTGATAACATACGTGAAGTGAGATTTAAGTGAGCTGTCTTTTGAGCCAATGCTAGGAATTGACACTATTGACAATGAACTACACCGTTCTATTCTTAGTGCTGTTTTTCAAATACATATTTTCAAGTTTCTAGCTAATATAGTTTCTGCTATAAAAATTACTGTAGATACGTAATATATAGGTAGTAATTTTCATGATAGTAGTTGGGATACTAGATATTTATGGCTTTAGCAATAGCTCAAAAGGTCTATCGTCTGTCAGTAAATTAATTAGGTACTATCGAAGAACTTCATATCTAAGCAGTTTGAAAACAAAATTGCGTGAACACGATGACCACATCTGTTACCGCCCCGCGTTCCATAGCCGCCGACCGCTGCAAGCAGAAATAGTCCTTACGATGTATAGATATGAAGTTCTTCGATGGTACATGCTTGTCTATTACTGCCCCCCCTCCGCCCCCGCTGCTTGCCCCATATTATATGGGGCTTAAATATAACTGGCGAAATATGGGTGTACTGTAGGGACACGACTGCCCATCCTTTCTCGAAATACAGGCGTGATGATAAGTTATGTGTTGTCTATTACTGATATACTAAGAAAAGGAATATATTTGGTAGCAGCCTGGAGTCAAGATTTGTGCCCAGAGTTGATGGCAATAGGCTCGCCCCCTATTACAAGGAACTTAAACATAACTGGGTATACTATACGTACAACTCTCCTTAACCCTTCAGAAAAAACAGAAGTAATTTTATGTTATGTTATAAATATATTATCTTCAAAACCAATAACGGAAAACCGTCTCAAACTGGGGAGAAACAAATCGCGTGCTAACAAGCTCATACAGCATCAAGATTGTAATCTTTCACGCTAAATCTGCGCAGAAATTACGAGCAATGAGGGAAATTCCAATCTGTCTCACGTTACGCTAATGTTGTAAAAAGAAAAGTTTTTTTTGCATTTCATGTCGGGAATAGACGTTGTATTTTTCCTGATCTTTAAAGACACGTGTCTTTTCACGTCAGTGCGTGCTAGGCTTGCAACATGACACATGACACATATTATCTTCAGAACTATGGATAAGAGAATAATGAGCCTTTTAACAAAAAATATAAAACAATTTTACAAAAGATCAAATCTCACCTACGCAGAACAAATAGCCTGTGGGATGTTTCGGTATCGAAGTTTAGCTATTTGAGCACCCCTCATATTGGTTTGATATTGAAGCTATTTGCGTTTCTGAGAACTTCAGTTATATAGAACTTTCACTAATTTATAGTGAATTGAGACCTTTTCTTACGACACTCTCCTGAGTGTCGTAAGAAAAGGTCTCAATTCACTATAAATTAGTGAAAGTTCTATATCCGTTAGGGATGTCTGTTTCCTGGGTAAGTCGTTAAAAATACTTACATCTTTACGGAATCCCATAACTAAATGAATTAAACATTTCCAAAAACAATAAAATCGCATCTATCATCAGCATCCCCCCCTTCCCGGTACTGTTCATCCCTCATCAAGTTATTTTCCGCGACTTAGAGACTATAATACCAATTTTATTTTAAATCAGATATCAGAATCTGTACACGAAAAGATTACAAAAATTACAAAACTAAATGGAAATTAAGATAATATGACTGACTTAACAAAGGACCTCCAAAGCGGGGATGATATCCTATCTGCTACAGTCTACAAGATTTCGTTGTGACTGCCACGCATTCTGCAGATCCCGTTGAACCCAACGCACTTTGGTTAAAAATAAAATCGCATCCAGATCTTCTAAATCACACCCACTAACATTGAAAGACAACGCTATTAAACAATACCGCTCGACTTTCATACGATCACCCGGCACTCACTTTCACTGGTGCTTCGTGATCGATGTTCACAGCTAACAGACTGGTATTCCGCGTCTTACCTAAACTAATTATGTTATTAACGGAAGGAAGGAATGTTGAGTTGTTGGGTAATGTTCTGATGAAACTGATTTTGAAAACAAGACAGGGTATGGTCATTAAGTAGGACTCTATAATACCGTAATCCCAAAGCTTCTGCCCGCGTCTTCGTGCGCGAGCCTATAATGTTCCTCAAAAATTGGGCTATCCAATACAAAATAAATTTTTCCAATCCGACTAGTAGTTTAGGAAATTACCCCCTACATACAAACTTACAAACCCCTTTATAATATTAGTATAGATTTTACAATGATTAAGGAAAATATCGTAAGGAAACCGGTGAGTCCTAGGACCAAAATTTATAAAACGTGACATGCACCGTCCATAACTGGACCCGCGTGGTGAATTACGGTCCACTCCCTTTCACAAAGAGAAAGCCTGTGTCCCATTTGGGAGCATTATATAGCCTGATTACGTAATAACAACATTTTGATCATGAAACGTGCACTTATTGGTAGTTATTGAGAATTCCACGATCAACAGCTAAAACAGTCATTAATTTCATGTGAATAACAAATCTCTTTGGCTTTTACAAATAAATCAAATAAAGCTTCTAAACCAATAATGGGCCCAAAATCGTGCCTTGTGGAAACCTGTGGACTATTATTTAGACTAGCGGTCGTTTCACGCCGAAAATAACAATGAATAATAACGTAATCAATTGTTTTAAACCTCACAATTTGAACTTGTGAAATAGTCATGGAATGACCAGCAGATTCATAGACCCTTTGAAGGAAATAAATCAATGTGGTCGTTTGAATTCTCAGGCAGACATTAATCAAATGGCTGGCTCATCCTCACGAATCATTTGATTGCTTAACTTAGTTATATTGACTTTAGAAATAGATGGGCCTAAAAATTGCCAATTTATTCGTAACATGGGCAATAAAGTTGGTGATCTCCTCATGATCTGGACTATGTTATCAGGTTAAGTTAGATAGGTAGGTAGAATTCCTATAAAAGAGTTTGTCAAATTAAGTGTAAGTTGTGTTACTACCGTCAACAGATTTGTCGTAATCTTATTAGAAGGATTAAGTGTCTGGAGCAAATGACTTAACACCCTTATATCTCAGGTTTTGGTTTCTCGGGGAAAATGTTAAGGCTCTCGCGACGAGACGGCGCGACGTGACTCTGGTGGAAATTGTTCTACTGGTGTCGCGTCGCGCCCGTCTGTGGACTATATTGGGTTTTTCCATCAGGAATTTCTCAGTAGCAGCCTACCCACAGCCATCCCAATCGCACGGATCAGGGAAGCATGGTACAAAAGGGACGAAGCCTATACTCAGCAGTTGGTGGAACGAGGCTACCAATAATGATGATGACTCCGACGTCTGGATTTGTGCCCGGTTGATGACAATTTAATAGGTTCATCCCGTGTTACATGGGCTTTTAAAATAATTGGCAAAATGAGGGTGTACTATAGGTACACCTCTGCTAACTCTTCAGGGTAAACAGGCGTCATGTTATGTTATCTCAAGTCTGCATGCATTAGAAATCCTTAACTGATGAGCGCTGTTGACAATAGGTTCGTCCGAAGTCACTACATTCAGCTGAGCAATGACCTATTCTTGCACAGATACGACGCACAGCTTAATTGTTCTTGTTATTGTTGTTACTTGTTACACAAACTGTTATTTTTTCTCAAACTCAACTCAAAACTCAAAGCATTTATTTCAATTAAACCATTTACAGGCACTTTTGAATTGTCAAATAATCGGTCAGTTAGTCAGAAAGTTGAAGCTAGTTGCCCAGTTCCAAAACGTAGATCTTCATGGAGAAGAACGGGCAAGAAACTCCAAGGACACTCTTTTAAATATAGAAAATTACACAATCCTGGGTACATTATTCTTGTTGCTTCTATATGTGAGAACAATGTACAATAAAAAAATTAAAACAATTCAAAATATAAAATTAAAAATAAGCCCTGGCAGATAAGAGATGACCAGTCACAACTGACGGCGCCCGTTCACGAACATGACGCGTGGATCAGCACCATCCAGCTCAACCATTTTGTAGGGAACCGAATGATCCAACACACTCGCCACCATCAGCGAGACGTTTAAGTGGGCATGACAAACTCTCAACTGCCGTGCTCTTTCAAGTCAACAAACATCTTAATAACATAAAATACCACTTTGCAATCAAAATTTTGTAGGTTTGATTGTTTGTTTTCATTTTGTAAATGTCGCAACACATTATGTAATTGAAACTGAGACTGAGACTGGGACTGAGACTGTATTGTATTTTTGTTTGGATTGTCAAACTTTTCTGTGTCAATAATGGATACGAGGCTTTTGGCTCATCTGTAAAGTGGTATTGTTTTGTTTTTGGAACGAAGTTCCTTATCGCGCGTTGTGGAAGGGGGCTAGACGGAAAAAATTCGCACGAAAAGTTGTAACGACACTTTTTGCTATAGTAAGCTATTGTAAGCTGTGCGGCGTGCGCATGTTTCTCTGTCTGTCTCTCTCTCTCTCTTCGAACTTCGTTCCATCCGGGTGTCCCTTGACACCTCTCAATTTTTTTTTTTGTAATGTTTGTTTGGTTTGTGCAGAATAAACACTTTTTCTTTCTTTTTATGATATTTTTTTATCCTTAGACAATAGTAACCACTTTCTAGTTCCTCAGCTGATCATCAGCCTCTTTACTTAAGTCACAAAAAGAGACTGCCAATTCTCATTGAAACACCGATTTAATCACTTCTGAAGTCGAGAACCACAAGTAACAAAAACTCTGCGGTCACAGAGACTGCAAGTCATTGCGTATAAGCACCTAGACCAATGATCGTGCTCCCAATTGCGTATGACCCTGACATTGGTCAGCTGGTAATGAGTTCGAAAGTGAAAATGTTGTTAAAAGAGACTAGACGAAGTCGCAAGCGCTGTTATTGGTTAATTGTTTTTTGGAGCTGGAAATTTTTGATTCTCGCTAGGAATGTGAATGTGAATATATAATTTGTGGTGGCCGTGCATGCAAGATTTAAGGTGGATAGATAGCCCGTGAAGTTTAAGTTTTCTTTCGTTTTTTGCAATTTGGAGGTCAGTGTCAGATTATATCTTGAACAAAATATGATTCGCGACTTTAACAAATATGTTATATATCATGTATGAATTATAATATGTATGTATTATAATCATTAGAATAATTAATACATAAAATGTCTTTTTTTTTTAGGGTGGGAATTTATAATACCTTCTCCCGCTCTGGGCGGAGCGGGAGGGCGTGTCAGACTTTTGTTGACTAAAACCCACCCGTGTTCCTTCCGTTGCCTGTGTGCTGGGGTCCCGATATCCCTTTCGGACAAAGTTGCAACCCTGGCAGGAATACATCTGTCTAAGTTAGATTTGTTCAATTTAAGTAATGTTTCATGTAGGTACTCATGACATTTGAGAACGTTTTTCTTCGTGGAAATTTCATAATTATTTTAAGTACCTACTTAAATAAAGTTATAACATGTTTTAAATATAATTCATAATATCCTTTTATATAACCATAAAACGAAACGATATCTAGAGCTTAGAATAAAGCTAACGCTGAATTAAACGGTTGTTTTCATGCAATGCATTTTTGTTTTTACTCAAAACAGTTGGGCAAAGCCTTTTAGCAGGAAGTCATAGCATGATTGTGTAGATTTTAATTTGAAAACAAAATAAGGAAAATAAATTGTGACTCCATTTCGTGGAATTTTAAGCGAATACATGGCATTTTTAATTACTTTTTCTGTATTTGAACTTTCAAATCCATATATAAATAAAATACTAGCTGCACCCCGCGGCTTCAGCCGCATAAGTCTCGATCCCGTGGTAATATCGGGATAAAAAGTACTTTACGTCGTAACCCAGGTCATGGTCTACCCTTGCGCCAAATTTGATCAAAATCCGTTTAGCCGTTTTAGCGTGAAAGCGTAACAAACAAACACTCAAACATACAGAAAATCTTTCCTCTTTATAATTTTATAAGTTTAGAAATAATACCTACCTGAAAATGAATTCGCAATTAACGAACGTAGATCCATGCGAGACTCAATGGATTTTAAATTGTTTCTGTAGTTAAGGCATACGGAAGGTTAATTAACTGAAACCGATTATAGTTACCGAAACACTGTTTCAGTAACTTTAATAATGAAGGAATAAGAAGAAAGTGATAGAATAGTAAATTGAGAATCCAAAAAAAATTGAACTAATAATATACATATTTGTACCCCTTAAATAATAATAATACCAGCTTGTTACTGTCCCACTGCAGGGCAAAGGCCTCTTCTCATACAGAAAAGGCACGAGCATTGATCACCACGCTTGCTCAAGACGAGCTGGCGATTGCAGACTTATCTTCAGTATAAGTTCAGATTTCCCCACGTGGTTTTCTCTTACGGATGTCAGTAAAGTCCAAGATAACCTTAGGAAACTCATATGAAATAAAAAATTCACATTGGTCCTTACCCAGATTTGAACCTGACCTGCTCAAGCTTGAGAGGCGAGGCCTTAACCACATAGCCATCACATAATTTGACCATTAACACAGCATAATCAGCCTATAATTTTTCTACTGCTGAGACACCGGCCTGCTCTCGGTGAGAGGTAGTGGGCCGTAATCCACTACGCGGGCCCAGTGCAGGTTGATAGATGTCACACGTCTTCGAATTTTTGATCCTTGGACATGCCGAAAACTGTTTACTTTCACCGTTTTGAGAGCAGTATCGATGAAGTAATTTACACAAAGTAGCGCCTGTCTGGGCTCAGACGTACGACCTACACCCACCACTGCTCCATAAATACACCATAATAGGTCTAGTCAAGCATAATATCAGA
Organism: Agrochola circellaris; assembly: GCA_914767755.1. Taxonomy (NCBI): domain Eukaryota; kingdom Metazoa; phylum Arthropoda; class Insecta; order Lepidoptera; family Noctuidae; genus Agrochola; species Agrochola circellaris. The sequence continues at coordinate 14,094,587 of OU611863.1, read as the reverse complement.
TTAATTTGTTCAAACACTAGTTTTCAACTAAACATTGAATAAATCACGCATAAAGGCAAGACAAATTGCATCAAAGTTAGTGTTCGTGCTAAATATACCAATGGGACCTATTTAGTGCCATACCACCCAATAGTTTCGCGTAACCCCAAGTTACTTCCAACTAGTTGCCAACATAATGGCTTCCAAGATTGCATTGTAACTGAGAAGGGTTGAACAAATAGCTCTAGGGCATTGAACAAAGAGTATGAATAGTCGAAGTCGATCGAGCGCGTCTGAAGGAGAAAAAATCACGTCGAAAAATTTCCACGTAATTAAAATAAACTTCACGTGTCGCGTTTGTCAATGTTCGTCCTGTGCACTCTAGACAATCAGCGACAAGAAATAATCTGATATATTCCGCTCGATAAAAGATATGACAAATTGAAAACATTATAGGTATACATTCACTCAAGTAGTCTCGGCGTTCTGCCATGCTATTCTGTAAACATCTCAAGCTGTCAATAGTGTCAATCTCTGTGGAATGACAGCTCACTCCACGCTCACTTCACCTAAGTTTTCACGGTGAGATGGTTACAGAATAGCACTGCAGATGTCCCACAAAGCACTTATGATTATGACGCACCAAGTTGATTTGAGCTTTCTGAAATAACAACAATACTTTCATTCACTCCCTTTTATTTAATATCATTATCTTTCCTTCCTTTTCTTTTATATAACACTCACAATCCATCGATCTTTTGTTCGTCCAAACAGTCTAACAAATAAAAATAGGTGTTTTTTAAAGGTTCTGTAATAGGCGCTCTATAGCTTATTCCTGCCCTGTGCTACGACCGCATTTGGAAGCAACCCTTTCCTCTGACTTCCTCATTATGTTGCCTTCTTACCTCACACTGAGGGATGTCAGTAACGAGATTTGGTTTAGTCCAATATTTGCTTTTTCCCTCCTTATCTATAATGGAACGGTTGAAAGAGTTGATCTTGCAAGAGAGTAATAAACCTACGAATATACTTTTCTTTGAGTTTAAATCCCGGATTTTGATTCTGCGACCTAATTTATATATTAGGGTGAAACGGTACCCCTCGGCAAGTCTTTAAATATATCCTGCAGAACTTAAACCCTTAGCAGTAGGTAACAACGATTGAAAACTTCAAGTTATTTGACATAGTTTATTCTGTGAATTATTTTGAGTACCTAATAACTGAACTCTGAAATATATATCTTGATGATCCAATTAGTGTCCCTGAAAATAAACATAAATATTTACTGAGTTTTAATACCAACCCTAACGATCATGTCAAAAATAATAAAAATGGACGACATCTGGCTACTGTTATATTTATTCTGATTGTTTTCTTTATTAGTATGAACATGAGGATGTCAAACTTCAGGTGTTTGTAATCTGGTATATTCACTTCGAGATAGGAAACATCATTAGCAGGCCTTTTCTAAATGAGGGGTATGTGCTATGTGGCTGTCCACAACGACAGATCCTGTGACTCCTAAATTCACCTTAATTCCGAAACCAGGGACGGACTTCTTCGGTCTACCTTGTTGGTCTACCAAAATCCATGATTCGCTTTATTGTTCGTGTTCACTTCCCAGATCTTGGCCTACTGCCACTTAAGTTTACCAACTCTTCGGGCTAATACATATATTCAATACCGTACTTCTCCTACTGAAATGTATTAACAATTTCGCACTACCTCGGTATCGTTGCACTAAGTGCCGCCTACAATTTGTGACGTGTGTGGAATAACTGCGGGCCTAACATGAACAGCGTAAACGTAACGTAATTTCGTACAATTTTAAAATACAAATGACACGGACTGGCTCATTATTCCAGTGGTCGCAAGCGGTACTGCTGATCATGAGGTCCTGGTTTCGATTTACAGGTCGGACAAAGTGTTAATTACGTTTATCCATCAGGAATTTCTCTCCCGGAGTTTGGATTTGTGCCCGGTTGATGGTAATTGGCTCTCTCCCTTTACATGGGACTTAAACATAACTGGCGAAATGTGGGTGTTCTATACTCTGTCTAACCCTTCGGAGATTACTCAGGCGTGATGTAATTTCTATCTTTATATTTAAAATACTATTTATACTACGCAATATAAACCGAAAAGCTTAAATTGTTGCATTTTCGATTCAAAACTTGTCCGAATTTACGTTACGATTACGTCGCGTGTTTGTGCTAGGGACTCTGAAGCTCCTAACCTAATTGCTATGTAAGACGTGACTGAGCTAGCTCTTTGCTATTGAGATGTTTGCTTATACGACTCTAGAGGGAATAATACTTAGTTGGTAAATCGATGCATTTAAAAGAGATTACAAAATTTTGATGTCGAAATATGTAACTTGGGAGTTATTATGTCAAACAAAAATAGATAAAGTGGCATTTTATTACCAATAACGATGATGAAACAATCAAAAATATATGGGACCAGTTTGACACAAACTGACAAAAAGCTTTTGTCAATCCCGTTGAAAGTCATTGTAGAAATGCTACTTGTCTAGAACCTCTGTTTACATTGAGGTTATCGTTATCCTAAGTAATACTAATAAATGCGAAAGTGAGTTTATTTGTTTGTTACGCTTTCACGCTAAAACAGCTGGACGGAGTTGGATGAAATTTGGCACACGGATAGACCATGCCATGGATTATGACATAGGATAATTTTTATTGCGATATTCCTACGTAATCGATCCTTATGCGGGTGAAACCGGGGGGAGTAGCTAGTACTCTAATATTTTTGACTACGTACTTCAGCAATATCAGAAAGTTTATAATATTGTTACCAAATCTTCACTAGAGGTTGCAAATATATAATTTTATTATGATAAGTAATATCACCCATTCCAAACACGATGATATAGCCACCGCCGAATACATAAAATGAAATAATTCAAATCTACAAAACCAGTTTTAATACCCCCCAAGTGACTCCACAAAAGGTTTAGGTTTCGCTACACGAATAACTTTGAGTTTCCCGATACAATCTAAGAAACAGGCAAACAAAGGTGAAAATCATGCAAATAAAAGCCCGGGCATAAAAGGTGAACGGACGTAAATGTTTTAGGGCAAACCTTCTTTATCAGATCGAATACGGGTCCATGGCACAGATTAATATAGACAGGACACTCCGCAAAATCTTTTAAATAAAAAGCTACTCTTGCTACGACACAATAAAGTGCAATTCAGGTCACAAAGCGGTAATCACCTATAGTTATATTCACCTGGACGTTGCCTCTCTTTTTATCGCGTAACTCTTAGATCTTCTGACTACGTTACACTCACCGCGCACTTGTAGCTTCATACCTAAACTGCGGAGTGTCCCATCTGTATACATGTGTGTCCATGGCAAGTGTTCCCAGGAAATTGCTTGTCATGGTTTTACTTTAACAAAACTACAGTTTTGGGTGGTAAAGTTTTCTATGGTTACAAAAAAGCCTGATTGAAAGTCGTAACCTAACTAACTAGCATAGTAGAGGTGTACCTGTAATACATGTATTACATCCACATTTCAGCAGCTATGTTTAAGTCCCATGCAATAGGGGGCGAGCCACTAACCGGGCTCAAATTCAAACTTCAGGTACCGTTTTGAGAGCAGCGGTGATGAAATAATTTACATTATAGTAAAGCGCCAGTCAGGGATAAAAAAAAATATATACCTATATATTTTATTTCACATAAAGCTTTGTACAGACAAGCGCGACGCGACAGCGCGGCGCGACACCGGCTATTGTTATACCGTGAAGTTTTCTTAGAAATTGTATTGTTCGAGTCGTGTCGCGCCGTCGCGCCGTCGCGTCGCGCTGGTCTGCACGAAGCTTAAACCTACAAGGGCACTTATGAAACGTCAGAAGCTAGGTCCACGGTTCCAATTGGTCGTTTCCTATGGAGAAGAGCCGGCAAGAAACTCCACGGTTACTCTTTTAAAAGTAAATGGTTTTTACAATTTTTCCAAATTACAGTGTTAAAAGCTTCGATCAACTATACAGGTATGCGAGGACAGTGTAGGCCCATCAATATGTACCAGGTACTTAGCAAAAAATAAAATGGTCTTCAGATGTAGATCTGAGGACCATTTTGACATTTTGAACGTATTTACAACGTTCTCACATTCACAAAATTTAAAAGAAAATAATCTATATAAAAGATAAATAAAATAATAAAACCCTATTTAAACCAAGACAATGGTTGACACTAAAGCTGTAACAAATCAAATTTAATAACAAATATAGAATATTGTAAGTATACAATGTCAAATCCACGACACGGTTCGAATCTACGACCTCGTATATCGCGGATATTACCAATGGGCCACCACTGCTCTCCCTGATTAGAAAAAAAAAAAAAAAACGTGGATGAACGTAATTGTTCATAATATTCTTAGTGTTATGTTCTCTAAGATTATATCAGTACTATTCCATCAACCAATCTGCCTAGCCTTATCCCAACTATATTGGAGTCGGCTTCCAGTCTAACCGGAGGCAGCTGAATACCAGTATTTTACACGAAGTGACTGCCTAACTGACCTCCACAACCCGGGGCTTCTGACGACCCGTAACGACTGTCAAAGATCCACGAATGACAGCCGTGACCAACGGCTTAACGTACTTTCCGAGGCATGGAGGAATCTCGGTATGTAAAGATGGTCACCCATCCACAGACCAACCCCGACAAGCGTAGCTTAACCTGATGGATCGACCCGTGCGGCAGTTATTACTTAGCCAAGAACTCCTCATCAGTAACGTTACATATTATCTAAATAAAACTGCGTGTTTTAATACAATTTTATATCAAATGACATCCTTTTAGTCGCTACATTATTATTCTAGTAACTGCTTAGTTTAGTATTCTTATTACCCATTTACCTACGTCAAATTTCAGTAGTTACTTACCTACCGAAATGAGGGTCTTTTATCTTTAAGCTTTTTACCTGTTAAACCTGAAAGTAGTCTGAGAAAAATAGTATAGACTTCTAATATTAACGAAAGAAAAAGGATATGTCTAGAAATGTCAAGTACCTATACGTAAAATGGTTCTAGTAGGTAGATAAAGATTCAGTTATGCTTTGGACTTTTGAATAAAATTAATAACTTGAAAATCACTGTATGTATTGATAACGATAATCCAATGGTTGTCCCAACCCTATTTTTATCAGGCCAGGCAGCACTAGCGATCGGCACGGACTGGTCGATAGACAATACCCATATTCGGTGCGCGTGAGAGTAACATGTTCCTTGTAAAGAAAGAAAAGAAAGAAAAATAAGTTTATTTGTCATAGAAACACGTGCATAAAAAAAAAAGATGATAAACTCGAGTAAAAAATAAGAAAAAGAAACAGAATAGATTTAAATACAATAACGAGCACAAAACAGAAATAGTCGGCAGCTGCTGGCACGTCATGACTGTGACAAGAAGGCTTCCACTCAGCATGATGCTGTGCTGTGGAGACCCACAGCACAGCGCTGATTTTCAGTGGTCACCCGAAACAATACCACACAATATAATTATTATGAAGTACTCACAGTTTAAATTCAAGACCTAACAGTAACAAAATCACTGCATGTTTTCCTAGGATTTAAACCCTGCACTAACAAAACTTTAAAATAGTAATTATCGGTATTATTTAACTAGAATTCAAATAGAATAATAAATAAAATACATCATGCATCTGGATTAATTAAATTCTTGAACATTTATTTCCATAATATCCAGCCCGTATTTAAGAAGGTTCAGATATACGCCAAATCGTATCAAGAAAAGGTATTTCAGAGCCACGCTCATTTGGCACGACTATTGTGCCCCAGATACTTGTATTAAAATATCTTACATGACAATAACGTCATAACGTATCGTTGGAAGGCCTCCCACAAGGTGAACCAATTGGCCTGTGAAGGCCGCAGGATACGGGAAGCACAGTACCGGTCAAAGTGGCGGTGCTTGAGGGAGGCCTATGTCCAGCAGTGGACGTCTGTCGGCTGAAATGATGATGATGTTGATGATGACTTGACATTCAACATTGCCATGATTTACTTTGAATAATAAATTTTCCCCACCGCCGGCGAGGAAGCGACTAACTATAAACTATTATCTCGCTCAAGAAACCTACAAAAGATTGTGAGTCCCGTGTAAGTAAAAGAGATACATATATTAATAGTTGATCGCTGACTGTTCACACCACCGGCGAGTACTCGTTTGTCGCAGAAACAAGAGCTATCAAAGAGAATACTCGCTCAGCGACGCTCTCTCGGCAGACAGAACACGCTGAGAGACTCACGCTTGGTATATACGCATACAAGCGATTAATCGCTCGTAGCCGACGCGCACTCGCGGCTCAATACTCGCTCTCTCGTTTTTAGTTACTACCTCTACTCGCTACAAGTGCTTCACTTTTATAATCCGGGACATAAATAAAGTCCAAACGTTTACTAAGACATACAATGATTAGTTAATTAGGTCCCCGAAACAGTGATAACATGGCCAGTAAGGTCCTTTTTAATAATTTATGAGGACCAGAATTAGGGTAGGTACCAGCTATTAGTTTGTTGTAATTTACATACATTCAAATAAAAGTTTAATGAAATTTCTTGTATTTTACTGCTCCTTGTGAATGAGCTCATCTGGGAAGATACTAACACCGTAACTGCTGCCAAGAAGCTGTGTATTCTGGTTTACAGGTGTTGGAAGTATTATGTGACATGAGGGCATCGGCAATATTTTTGATACAGTAGCAGACTAATTGACTGAAATCTGATGATGCCAGTAATTACTTTTTGTGTGGCAGGCTGATGGCCTAGCAGCCTACAATATTTTTTGTGGCATCTGCAAGCCAGTTTCATTATAACCTCGCATCGCAGTCTGACTGGGACATAGGCCTGTTCAATCGCACGTCATTTTACGAGTACTCTCCCCGCGGGTACACAAATCCAGCTGCTCCCAGCCGACTTGAAAAAAATAAAAATAGTAGTAGTAGTGGTAGTTGCCGTTTTTTTCTGTGGGGTCTTCCTCGTGGATACCCTTTGTCTGGGGAGAATGGAGGATTATGTTGGACTCGCAATGTCTTTGCGTTATTTACGTTGTTGAGTAAATTAATTTTTCAAACATACAGGGTGGCTGGGACACCGACGTGAAAACTGTTACCATGGATTCAGTATATGATTCTGAAACCCCCTGCGTTGAAATTTTTCGTCGGTAATTTTATCAGCTGTTCCATACATTTTGACCGCGTAGGTATTGCACTTTTCTATGAAACTGCTGTTTTTTTTTTAATAACCGACAAAAAAAATTGACAACCTGTATAAAACAATGGATTTACGAATTTCCTTGAAAATCCTTCGGATTGTGATTCAAAAAGTGTTACGCAATTGGGTTGCTGGCTCGTTTCAAGTACCTATAACAGTTATTCAATTTAGTTATACTACATAAACCGATGGTTTGCAGTCCATTAGCTCTAAAGAACATCTATTCGGAATATTGAGCCTAAGTAGTTTACGATTGTGCTCAATGGCGCTTGACGAATATTTAGAGCGATACAAAATGTCTAACGTTTGAGGAGTTATTTATCTTTTCTGAGCTTCTCCTATACATAGGTTCTTTTATTCGGAGAATAGTAGGCAGATGTCCTGAATAAATATGAACTAATTTGAGATAAACTGGGGTAATTGCGTAACACACAAAAATGGGTATTAATCTAATGCCTTTCATTATGACATCATTCATTGCGTTATTTACGTTGTCGAGCAGACGAATTTTTCGAACCAATGAAACAATGGATAGGAATTTCCTTCAAAGCCCTCGGATTGTGAGTGTGTCATACAATTGGGGCACAGAGTGCTTAGAAAAGTGGCAATCTCTTTCAAAGTGTTTCGTATTTCTGCAACGACTTTCAACAGAATTGACCACATTGACTTAAGTTATATGCTAGCATATAGTATACTAAGGTAACGGTAGCTTATATTAATCCAATACATTTTTGACTTTTCCATCATCAGTATTGCTGATAGAATGTCAATTTGTCTAGGCCCTCAGGTTTCGAATCGGCTTCGCAACTCGCAAGTGCTCAGGGACATGTCGCCGCGCCGCCATCGCGCCCTCACCGCACCGCCGCCACTGCGGATTGTAAAGTATTAAGACAAAATCAAGCGGCGACCGCGGGGCGGCGGCGCACTGTGGATCGAAAAAAGGCTCTCGAAGACATTGGAGCATTAATTATAAAGTGTCGATTTTTTGCTTGAAATGGCTTCTAATAGTCAATATTATGCATAAATATTATCATAGGATACAATCTGGTAGGCAAATTGGCAATTTTTTTGACAACGTCGTTCCATCGTCTTCCACCACCTTGTAAAGAAACACAAACTGAAAAGTAAATTAAATGTAATAAGTAAACAGCTGATGTTACTTGGGTAGGTACTCAGTTATTTCTACAGCTGATGTTGTTTTGTTTTTAGGGTTCGTCCCCGAAGGGTGCCAAACGGAATCCTATAACTAAGCCTCCACTGTCCGTCTGTCTGTCAGCGGGCTGTATCTCATGAACTGTGTATTTTTATTGCCGCTATAACAAAATATAATAAAAATAAAATAAAGTTTAAAATTAAAGAGTTTCCCTATAAAAGAAACGTGTATTTTTTACGAAAGTATTTAAAAATACAACCTTAGTTTTTGTTTACCCTAAACCGCTTAGGGGGTCATTGTACATTTCGACGAAATATACGAACATAAATGTAGGGAAAAGCAGATTTTTTTTTCGTGATTTCAGCGTTGGTTCCATAGTGAAAGCTGTTCATAATAATGAGTACCCCTTAAGAGGTTTAGGGTAAACAAAATCTAAGGTTGTATATGTAGTGTTAAATAGTCTACGGTACGAAAACACACGAAGTGTACCTTTCAAGTGCGAGTCCAGTTTTTCACACTTGACTGGTTTTTTTCTTTACCACGGATCAGTAAAAAGGACCAACCTACGTAGGGTATTGACCGCTAAATCTAAGTGCAAATGGTTCACATCACATTAATCCCTAGTTGGGGTAACCATGAAAAGTGGAAACAGACTTTCCCTTTTTTTAGAAAAGCTTCACATTATCTTAGGATTCTGCAAAACACAAATTAATGTATTTCGTTTTAAACGAGTTGTATTTATTGAAGAAAAAAAAAACAACTTTCTATCGTTACGGGCAGTCAGAAGCCCAATAATCTGACAACCAGTCTTCAAATAGACAATAGAAATTTAGAAAAAATAATTATCAGCTGTCCCTTATAACACTTCCATACCCACTCGACCCAAATTTATGGGACAGTTGATTATTTTTTCGCCATTACGATGTTTATAAAATAGAGGACCTTGTGGCTAAGTAATAACAGCCGCACGGGTTGATCCATCAGGTTAAACTGCGCTTGCCGGGGTTGGTCCGTGGATGGGTGACCATCTTTACATACCGAGACTCCCTCCGTGCCTCGGAAAACATGTTAAGCCGTTGGTCCCGGCTGTCATTCGTGGGTCTTTGACAGTCGTTACGGGTCGTCAGACGCTCGATAATCTGACAACCAGTCTTGCCAAGGCGTATCGAGTTACCCAGTAACTGGGTTCTGGAGATCAGATAGGCAGACACTCCGTATAAAATACTGGTATTTAGCTGCATTCGGTTGGACTGGAAACTGACCCCAACATGGTTGAAAAGGCGGCAGGGATGATGCTGAGCATTTTGTTTAATACATTTTGATACGTCGTGTTTTACTGTAATAATATGTTATTTGAACAAATATAATAAAGAATTATGCCTATTTAAATAAGCTTTGTATATTTTTATTGATAATACAAACATCGTTTTATCAAATCGAAACATAAAAGGGTTTACATAGGATTTCATAATTTCATATGCGCTCTCGTATATTTTGAGTTGGATTGAATATAAACGTATTTTGTAATGTTGTTGCTTTATTTTTATTAAAGTTAAATGTTAATCTAAGAATAAAATTTTAACTATGACGTAGGTTGATTTAAAATCTTGGAGTTTCTTGCACGTTCTCCATAGGAACTATGGCTTTCTTTGGAGTGGGCTTTTGAATAATGTAGTTTTACATAGTTTTTCAATTTCCTAAGTCATCATCTGCCTAGCCTTTTCCCAACTAACCATGTTGGGGTCGGCTTTCAATCTAACCGGATGCAGCTGAATACCAGTATTTTACATGGAGCGACTGCCGATATGACCTCCACAATCCAGTAACTGGGTAATACGATACCCCTTGGTAAGACTGGTTGTCAGACTTTCGGGCTACTGACTTCCCGTAACGACTGTCAAAGATACAAGAATGACAGTCGGGACCAACGGTTTAGCGAGCTTTTTGAAGAACGGAGGAATCTCGATATGTAAAGATGGTCACCCATCCACGGACCAACCCCGGCCAGCGTAACTTAACCTAATGGATCGACCCGTGCGGTTGTTTTTACTTAGCCAAGAGCTCCTCAATTTCCTAATCGTGACAGAGAATATCGCAACGAAACCAATCATTAACATAATTTTGTTTAAAACTCAATACGTCAGCAATGACACTGTTTGTAAACCTTCCATCTTGTTTTCTGTTGTTGGTAACATTTTGTTTTTGTTGTCGCACTTTTTGTCCTTTTATTTTCTACTCTTCTCTCTTGTTATCTAAACAAGAACAAAATGGTGGTTATCCTAACTACCCTAATACCATGAATATTAAATAAACGGTGTTAAAGAAGGACGAATACGTACAAAACTTGTTGCTGTTACAGAAACTGTTACACTGCTTTAAATATTTATACAAACGTTACACAGTTTTCGCTCTGCAGACAGGAATTTTATAAGTTTTGCTTTGCAACTTACGTGGGACGCAATTCTACACCTTTACTCTTGCGCATCGTAGAATAACATAATTTCGTAAAATTGGATGGGGAGGTAATTTTTTTTTATAGGTATTTCTTATTTGGCCCCGAGTCCGGATTTGTGCCCGGTCGGTGGCAATATGCTGGCCCCGTATTACATGGGACTTAAACGTAACTGGCGAAATGTGGGTTTACTATAGGTACACCTCTACCCATCCCTTGGGGAAACAAGGCGTGATATTATGTGTTATGTGACCCATACGAAAAAACTTTTTGAAGCCCATTTCATTGTTCTTTTATGTAAGTAACTAGTTCAAGTAAATTAGGGCCTGCGCCGTCTCCCACCGCGGTATCGTCGAGCATGCTCTTGAATGCTCCAGAGAGAAAAATGCGCTGCGATGCTTTAAGGTCGATTACCGAGCATTGAAATATATACCTTATTTCGATTGGATAAGTATTAAATTCAATTGATAAATATAAAATTCCTTGCCGTCCCGTCCGCCAGTGTGCGCAGGCCCTTAGTCGAGTCGAGCTTTCATCGTTCTAGACAAATTAATCAACACACACATTACAAAGACAATAAACACTAAAATAACTTATGTAATCAGCTAACACAGCTGTCCTTTCCGTAGCACATTTAACTGAGCCATACCTAAATGTCTCCCTGCACGGTCGTAACGCGGATCTAGTGTGCCAAGTCACAGTGTAACTACTTACCGTAGTTCATCGCCGATACATTAAACAGAACTTGAGAAATGTAAAAATGTCATTACGTAAAGGCAAACAAGATCAATTCGAAAATCAAAAGGTATTTATTCAAATTAGGCTGAGAATCAGCACTTTTCGAACGTCCTAATTACATAAGACAGTCCCCTAAAACGCCCGCCCTTTACCACTTCCTAGTGCTTTAGCTGGGAAGAAGTGGCGCAACAAACTCTCCCAACAGACTAGCAACAGGCAAGCTATTTGGTATAATCATCATCATTTCAGCTAAAAGACGTCCACTGCTGGTAATAGGCCTCCCCCAAGCACCGCCTCTTCGAACGATTCTGTGCTTCCCGCATCCAGCGGATTCCTGCGGCCTTCACAAGGTCATCGGTCTTATTAGGTAGCTATTTGGTATACAGGCAACTAACTTACAACTACTTTTATACATTGTTGAATATAAAAAAAATTACATCACTATCTGAACCGTATGCCGTAAGCTTAAAAAATTATTACACAAAAAAAATAAAACTTAAAAGAGTATGCTTAGTTGATTTGGTCGCGTTGCGAGGATTAATGAAAGGCAACAACAAAAGGTATTTCCAAGGCACATGTAAGTGGAAATGTCGGAAGACGCCCTAAACATATACATATAATATACTGACCTTATTGATGATGTTCTTCAAAAAGGTCAGTTGCGAAGTACTTACTCGCACTCCACCCACTTAGCCCTGCCCTCCGCACGAATGCTTTGCGAAAACTCTGTCGTTGAAACACTGTAAGTAGCTATACTGTGGCCAAGGGAACTGAGATGAGCACGCGGTATGGGCACTATGTGTTAAGTGACATAACAACGTTAGGACCACAAAATGTTTTGAAGATTTGGTCGTGGTTACGTTAATTAAAGGCATAACGTGGCTTGTGGAAGGAACCTACCATCTAGTGGATGTAGTCTAGAGGTTTGGCAAAATTATACCTTATTGCCACGTAATAGCAACAAACTGTAATTGCAAATAATAAATAATAATAATAATTATACATTGTGTTAGGGGGCAAATTCACCTTACTATGTAATTAAGAGACTGTTTAATATGAACAGATACCTGTCGGTCGATTCTGTAAAAATATCAACGTGAAACTTAGGTGGAGTGAACGTGAAATGAGCTGTCACTGTCACAAATCGACCGGCAGGTTGCTAGGGATTAACACTATTCAGACAGCTCACTTCACGCTCACTTCACCTAAGTTTCACGGTTATATTTTTACAGAATCGACCGGCTGGTGTGCTACTGTCTCATCTTTTTTACCTCTAACAATAGCCATTTCTGAATCTACCGCCAATTATAGCTCCAAAGATTTTTGTGACAAGACGGGCTGACGTGCCGTTATGTAATTAAAAACTTATTGTAGCGCGTTTGCTTCCTGGATGTACCTTTTTTTTTTTTTTTTTTTTTGAGGATGGGAAATTATCAAATAACTTCTCCCGCTCTGGGTGGAGCGGGAGGGCGTGTCAGACTTTTACTGACTAAAACCCACCCGTGTTCCTTCCGTTGCCTGTGTGCCGAGGTCGCGATATCCCTTTCAGACAAACCCGCGACCCCGGCAGGCATTGGCCCTTCCGGACCCCGTCAGTTGGTGCTGACATCTCTTTGAGGCGCGCGTGGAACACAACGCGCCGTCGACCCGGGCCTGGTCCCTATCGGACGGCGAGCTACCCATTGCTCACCGTCCGCAAGCCCGCGCCTACGGTGGCCGGAAGTCGGCTCGCGACTCCCGACGCCCGGGGCGTCTCCTGCGGCGACTAGGGGCGCGAGGGGGCGCATTTTGCCTCTCCCTCGCGCGCTCCGCCTCCTCCTTCGCGAGCATTACTGCTTCGCAGAAGGAGGTGACGGCCTCCCATGCACTCTCGCTCCGGACCATGGCCTGAACCAGGGCCGGACGCGAGAGATCGCCGCCGCCGATCGCCTCCGTGAGGACACGGCGGTGCTCCGCCCAAGCTGGGCAGACCTCCACCGTATGCTCCACCGTGTCCTCCGGGCGATCCACACAGTGGTGACACCCGGGCGTTTCCTCCCGCTTTATCCTGAACAGGAACCTCCCGAAACAACCATGTCCGGTGAGGACCTGTGTCAGGCGGAAGGTGAGGACGCCGTGGCGCCTCTCTAGCCACTCCTCAAAGAGGGGACTTATCGCCAGAATTGTGGCGTGCCCAGCGCTGGGTTGCGACAATCGCACTCTCCATGCCGCCATGAGATCCCGCCGGAGCTCTGTCCGCTGTGCCGCGATTTCTCGCGGCAGCGGAGTTACGCCCCGGCGTTTCGCCTCCTCGCGCAACTCCCACATGTGCGCGAGGACTTTTGCCTCCAGATCCCATGGCGGTATTCCGGCAAGGAGGCTCGCCGCCTCACGGGAGACCGTGCGGTAACCTCGGACCATCCTAATGGCCATGACCCTTTGGGACGCGTTCAACCGCTGGGCCGGTCGCAGCCTCAACGAACGCGCCCACACCGGTGCCCCGTAAAGGGCCATGGACCGCACGATCCCTGCGTAGAGCCTCCGGCAGGAGGCGTTTGGACCCCCTAGATTGGGCAGGAGCCGCTTCAAAGCAGCCCCAGCCCTCTGCAGTTTGGGAGCCAAACGTCGGAAGTGCTCCACGAAGTTCCACCGGCTGTCGAGGACGAGTCCCAGGTACTTCATCGTCGACTCGACACCGATGTGAACCCCTCCTGCCGTTATCCGGGAACCCGATAGTGGCGCGTTCCGAGGACCATAAAAACACATGGCCTCGGACTTGTGCAAGGCCACCTCGAGTCCCAATTGCCGGATCCTATCGACGATTGTCGCAACCCCGCGTGTCGCCAGTTCGGCCGCCGCCTCATGCGACCTCCCCTGCGCCAGGACCAGCGTGTCGTCAGCGTAGCAGACTACACTGACGCCGCTAGGGAGGTCGGCGCGCAGCACCCAGTCGTAGCCGATGTCCCACAGATGCGGCCCCAGGACCGATCCCTGTGGGACACCGCACGACATCTCTCGCCGGTTCCACTCTCCGTGGTGACCGGGGTAGATGACGGCCCTGTCCGTCAAATAGGCCTCGACCACTCGACAGAGGTAGGTCGGCATCCGGTGATACCGGAGTGCCTCCCTAATGCAACTCCAGGGCAGGGTATTGAAGGCATTGGCGATGTCTAGAGACACCGCCAAGACGACCCCACCCCGGGCAACAGCATCCCCCGTCGTGAGGGCTCGAACGCGCATGATGGCATCCACCGTAGAGCGCCCCTTGCGGAAACCAAACTGGCTCTCCGCCAAGTCCGGTCCCACTCGCACCAGCCGCCCGACAAGGCGGTCTGCAATCACTCTTTCAAAGAGCTTGCCCACCTCGTCGAGCAGCACAATGGGCCGGTAAGCGGACGGAGAGTCCGCCGGGCGCCCCGGCTTTTTGATGAGGACCAGTTTCCCCGTCTTCCAACGAAGCGGGAACTGGCCCCTTTCCAAGCATGCGCTTAGGAGCCCCCTTAGTCGAGGCCCGAGAGCCTCCAAGGCCAGAACCCAGGCTTTTCCAGGTAAGCCGTCGGGTCCTGGGGCGGTATTCTTGGCATTCAGCCTACGTACCGCCACTCTCAAATCTACCTCGGTCACCTCCGGAGTATCGTCGTCGTCGTCACTATAGTGGTCCGCATTGGGCACCGCAGAAGGCGGAGCCATGGGCGGGGGAGTATATTCCCCCCGCGAAGGGAACAGAGCGCTCACCACGTCCTCCACGAGCTGGGGCCGGAGACTCTGCGTCAGCGGGGGAGCCCATGGGCGGAGTTTGTCTCTCGCCCATTTGTATGGGCGTCCCCACGGATCTCTGTTCAGAGTCTCCAGCGACTCCTCGCGGGCCAGTCCTCTGGCCCGCTCGATCTCCGCTCGGAGGGCGGTCTTCGCCGCTCTGTACCCGTCGTACAGCTCCGCCTCAATGGCTTCCGTATCCGGAGGGCGGATACGGAGCCTGCGGTGCCTGGAGTACCGGTGGCGCGCAGCAACGCATGCCGCGCGTAAAGCGGTCAGCTCACGCGACCACCAGCACACCTGGCGCCGAGCACGTCCGGGCTGGACCCGGGGCATTGCCACGTCACATATCTCGGACATGGCCTCCCGGAACCACTCCGCCTCGCCATTGATGTCGGCAGGCCTGTCCGGTGATGACACCCAGGCCTGCACGATCGAGGCTTCCAGGAGGAGCTCCCGGTCCAGCTGCTTCAGCGCCCACCGCGGACCACTCGGGGTCTGTCGGACCGGCACGCCCGAGGTCTGGGCGGAGACGTCAAACCGGATGTACCGATGATCGGAATAGGTCTCCACCCCCTCCATGACGCGCCAGTCAATGACACGTGGTGACAGAGCGGGGCTGGCGAACGAGATGTCCACCACTGATTCACCCCGCATCCGCACACACGTGGGGACAGAACCCCGGTTTAGGACGACCAGGCCTGTCTCCAGAGCCCAGTCCTCCACCATCCTGCCCCGTGTATCCGTACACCGGGAACCCCAAGCCACGTTCTTGGCATTGAAGTCCCCGAGGACGACCACGGGGAGGGGATGATACCCGACGACGACGACTCTCAACTCCCCAAGGGAGTTGTGGAACTCGGCGAGAGTTCGGTTCGGGGAGAAGTACGCTCCCACCACGACGATCTCCCCGAACCGTGCTGCTACGCAACCCCGTCCCCTTTTGACGGCCTCGAGGGACGGGGTACCGGCGGCGGCCGACGATATAATGGTCACTGAGCCGCTCAGGTCCTCCACCCAGTCATCCCTGGGCGGGACAAAGTACGGCTCAGCGACCACGGCGATGTTAATCGACCACTGCGCCATGCTCTGGAGCAACAAATCCTGAGCTGCGGCGCAGTGGTTGATGTTCGCCTGGAGGAGGCGTAATGGGGCCACTATTGGCAGTCCATTCTAGCCTCCCCCCGAGCCCCGCGTGAGGGCCCCGCCACAGCGGCAACGGCGGCGGCGGCAACGACGGTGGAGGCGGCAGCGGCGGCGGCAGTAGAAGCGGCGGCGGCTGCGGCGGTGACGGCGGTGGTGGTGGGCTTGCCCCTGGCTTTCGCTTTGGCGGGCTGGGCGCAGGCCTTGCTCCCAATCCGGTGCTCGGCCGGCTTGCCAGCTGCCGCACATACGGCACAGTGCGGCGTGGCTTCACACGAGCCGGCCTTGTGACCGGGCTGACCACAGCGATAGCAGTGATCGCTGCGGTCCACCTCCGAGGTGCATTTCGCTCCAACGTGGTTACCCACAAGGCAGCGGAAGCACCTCAGAGGTTTGGGTTCCAGCAGTTTGACCTGCGCGGATACCCAGCCCACCAATAACCTATGGCCCTCCCCGGCGATTTTTCTGGCCGCCGACACGGGGCAGCTCACCGTTACGGCTCGCATCCCCTTGAAGTCAGGACGGATGGTGCCTACCCTAACCTGCTCAGCAGAGCACCCCCCAGTCCTGACGACGGCGGCCACCACCTGAGCCTCCACCACGGAGTCGTCCAGGCCCGAAATGCGCATGTCCACGCACTTGGTGGGCCTGGACACTCGGGCCTCGTCCGCATTTAGGGACGCCCTAAGCTTTTCAGCCAGGGCGTCAGCGGCCGGGCCACTGGCCGTTCCGGGGACCTCCAGCATCCGGGCCCCTGTCGCTGTGACCCTGACCCGGATGCCCTGAGCGGCGCCGATCTCATTGAGGTCCACCGCCGCCCCAACCTTGGTAAGCAAGTCGCGGTAGGACACGCCCTTCTTCTCCGCTTCCGGCTGTAGCGTTATCACTACAGCTGCGGACTTCGGGGCGCGGAGCCTAGCCGCGACGCTTTGCTCCTTGCGCCGCTGCCGCCTCGCCTTCTTTTTGGCCGCCCTCTTCGCCTTGCCCGCCTTCTGCCTCTCCCCGGCTATTTGCCACTCGGCGTCAGCTTGAGGAGATTTAGGCAGGGGCGGCCGTTTCGCCACCGGGGTCGGGGTCGGAGCTCCCGCTGCCAGGGCCGTGGCCGGGGCCCTCACCACCTTTGCAGGGGCTCTCGCTGCCTGTGTCGCAGCCCCACCCTTGCTCTGCCCTGACGGGCCTGGTTTGGCCGTGGCAGCTGCGGTGGTGGCATACGATGCCGCCTTCCGCTGGCCCGAGGCCGGCTGGCTCGCCGCTAAAGGAGGGCGAAGGACCATGCCCTCCAGTACGGAGAACCGGCTGTTGAAGGCAGCCAGCTCCTTCCGCACCAGGGTCAGAACCCGGTCCTCCGCCTGCAAGGGCGGGCCTTGCCCTTGCACCGCTCCACGTTGTAAGACAACGCGGGCGCCGGCTCCACGGAGCCCTGCCAGGTCTGCTCGGAGCTCCTTATTCTCCTTTCGGAGATGCTCCATGGCGGCTGTCAAGCGGGCGACCTCCGCCCGCATCTCGGACATACCGTCCGACGGAGGCTCGAGAAAGGCCTCCGCTGCCGCCATAATGGAGGCCGTGGCCGCGGATATGGCCTTGTCCTTGGAGGACTGGAGCCTCTTCAAGGCCACTCTCCTGATCGCGGCCACTACTACCTCCGCAAACCCGGCCGCTCGCTCCGAATTGGAGCCCACAGCGGCGGCTGGCCCACCACCAGCAGGGTGGCGCCCCTCCATCGGCCGCTCCCGGTCCTGGACGGGGGTCCTCCTTTGTGGGACGGTGACGGCGACCCCCTCCGACTCCTCGGTCGAGGCCTCTGACGAGACCTCAGCGTCACTCTCCCCGCCGATTCCTGGGGGGGCATCAGGCCGCTTGATGCGACCCCGATTGCCCCGCCCTGGTTTGGAGGTCACCGCGCGACCTCGGCCTCTCCTCACTGTCGGCACCTTAGCGAGCGGTAGGCTATCCTCGCTCGAGGATAGCCCTGCCGATCCTGCGCGGTCCGATTTTTGGTCGCGCGAGCGTTTTCCCCAGAATTTAGAACGCAAGCGTCCCGTGTCCTGGTCGGACTTCGCTTTGTCCCCTGAGGGACAGGAGTCTCCTCGACTCTTGTTGCCGTCGCCGGCAAGCGGTTCCTCCGCCAATATTATTGGCACGTCATCATGTTTGGGGTTTTGTTTCGAATTTAATTCCATATTTGATCCCACGAGTAAAAATATTTCCAACCAACCAACCAAAAAAAAATAGTGGTTCGCACTAGTGACTAATTAAGCTACCCATTAGTCAAGCTATCAACCTCGATCACGGTGCGCCGCCGCTTGGAGGTTTGGGGTGATTTTTTATAGAGGTTTTCTACCTCGCGGCCCGGGCGGTTAAGCCAAGACCCTCGACCCCCGTCAAATGCCAGAGACATGACCTTGACACTCTTCGGGGCTACGAGACCAACGGTGGCAGGAGAAAAGACTTCCTCCTGCCTGCCCGACGGCAGGGTTAGTGCACGTCGAGCCCGCTCCCACTCGAACGCTGCTCAACGTGTACTCTCAACGAGTACACGTTAGAGCGCTCGGTCCTCCGACAGGATATTGGCATACGGGCAACGAGACCCCTTAGGCACGCAGTACCTAATGGGGAGCCATTGCCCGCACCCCAGGGTGCACCGTCCCGGAGACTGGCCTTCCCCCCGGACGCATCCATAAGGGAACTCCAGCCCCCAGGCACACGGGGAGGTTTCCTGTCCAAGCACCCCGAACCTGGATGTACCTACCGTTACAATAAGAAATTCTCAGGAGCTTTTTCACATATTTTGTATAAAGAAATTACATAATTCGTTTTTTTTTTCCTTATGAATAAATATACGAGTATAAATTTAATGCTCCGCCCTATTTAATGATCATAATTTTAATTATGTATATTGTTACGATGCCTCCGGGATCTCCTAATTATATCTCATTAGTCACCGCTGATAATGGTATGTATAGAAAAAAAATCTCCCGTCTTTAAAAAGATAATAATCCCCTTATACACGTAGAAAAAGGAATTTCAGTTAATTAATTAGGCTAAATTTGTCTCACTGCCGCATAGAAGAGACATTTTCCCTTGGGAAAAACGTGCACAAAATCTGGTGTCATTATAATAATATTCTCCTATAAGATACAAGCCGACGACGTTGATGTCTTGACTCAAACTTCGTCTTTAATCTTTGTGTATATTACCACAAAATAGATAGGGACAGAAGTTCAGCTTTATACAACAATTAAAATAAAAACGCCCGCACACAATTGGCGTGCGTGTAATTATGACCAGCAACCTAATTGCGTAACACACGATCAATCATAATCTGAATCATTTTGAAGGCTATTGCTCTATATGTTCGAAATTTGTGTGCTCAACAATATAAATAACGCAATGAATGTTGTTGAACTGTCAAAATGAAAGTCATTTTTGACCAACTTCAAAAAGGAGGAGGTTCTCAATTCGACTGTTTTTAATTTTCTGTATGTTTGTTACGCGATTGTTCCGACAATTATGAAATAATTTTGATGATTCGTTTTTTGTTTGGTAAGTCATACTTCAGAAGTAGTCCCATATAAATTTTATTAACTTGGCTTGGGTAGCTTTTGAGTTAGCTTCAATAATACGTATTTTTCCCACTAAGTCTATACGGATGATGTTATAAGTTCCTGTCACTGTTATTTACATAGCAGGTAGTGGTATTCCAATTTGTGTGGGGTAGGTACCTACCAGTGGCGAAGGGTGAGTTTATGAGAAAGGTAAGCCGGAGCAAAAACAAAAAAAAAAAAAAAAAAAGCTTACCTAGCCCGGACGTGGCGCACGTAGTCCAGTTACCTAAAATCTGTGACTGACTTCCTGGCTTCAGTCTTCTATAAGCAGATGTCTTCAGTCCACCTTTACCATACGTATAAGCACTGATAGGATTGAAACAGTGTCTTGCAAGTAGGTATAATAAAAGTGGCTTTCAAAAAAGCCGTTTGTGGTGTGATCAGTGTGATGACGTTGACGTATGATGTCTACTAGACAAAACTACTTAACTAAAATACTACTGACTTATTCTACTTATAATACTACTTATACTCTAAAGCTATTCATCTATTCTTTCGTACAAAGTAAGTACGCTAAGACATTATCATAAAAACCGGGATGATTCTTAATTTTTAGCAATAAATGTTTTTCTATAGAAAAAATGGCTAGATCAGATAATCGTTCTTGTTTTTGAGAATTACGCAAGTACGTATGAATTCGCTTCAAAGCCGAAACCGACAAAAATAACAATCTAAAACTATTAATGCCGCCATCCTACTAATAACTTTTCAAATCTACTCTAAAAAAGTAATTTCAACTTGCTAATCTATCGACTTACCACAAATTCCTAATTACAACGACGGCGAACGCACAATTTCACAACAAACTCACGATTATCCAATTCCAATTGTTACACTAATACTACACTAATAACTTATATGAATACAACGAACAAAATGCTAATTAACTACAAGTATCAACAAAATTAAAGGTTATAAATTCTATTATCTATTTACGTCAAACGTCGACTAACAAATTATTGCGAGCGTGGAGCGATGTTTGTCCCTCCTCCATTCCCGAACCAAACCGAACGCTTACGAAATTCAGCGAATGGATTCCTACACTCAATCATAACTCGACTTTTTACGGCTTACTATTGCCTCAAAAAACAGCGTGTCACGTGACCTGAAGTGACGTCATGACGAGATTATTTTGTATAGAAATTTAAGTTTTCATAACCCGGGCGGACAACGAGTTATACTGGAGGCACTAGAGCAAAATTGGCGCGCACTTTAAATGTTTTGTTTTCGTTGGAATATAAAGACAATTTTTTTAATGTAGGTTAGGGTTTTGTAATACTTTAATTTTATGGTGTAAGTATTAAATAATACATTCAGTGTGATTATTAAACACTGCTGAGAACTACTGACTGTCATAATTTCCTAAGGGAAGCCGACAGGAATCGGGTTATTGGTTAGCTGCGCCCCTGGTACCTACCACAAATAAAAAGCGAAAAATACGAAACTTATTACAAAAAAAAAAAAACCGTCTTCAAAAAAAAAAAATGCAGTACCAAAGACACCGAATTCCGAATTTAAAGTAATTTTGACCTTTTTAGTGTTTTTTTTTTTTTTTAAGTCAGTTCAATCATTTTTGTAAAAAGTTTTTGCAATTATTTTTACATTTGATAACCCAATTCTTAAGGAAGGCTATTTGACATCACGCTACGACCATAAGAAGAAAAAAAAAAAAAGTCAGAAAGCAAAAACTAAGTTATAGCATAGCGCAAGCGGGCCATAGGATGCGACGTGGTGGGGCGGAGGCATAAATTTCACGGATGAAGTTGCGGGCAGAAGATAGTACACAATATGTTGTGCTGTAGGCTGTAGGTTTGGCTGTACTACGATTAACTGGGCTGCCAACATGTGCTATAATGTTAATTGTCTCGACGCCATATTGTGTGACAACGCCAAGTTATGCGCACATAAATGTTTGTTATGTAATAAGTAAATAGGGAGGGTTCGTAATGGAAGATAATTGGAATTTAGTTGGGTGCGGTGCGATTGCTGAGCTGTAGATAGAATAGAATATAATTATTTATTTGCATTAAATGTAGGTTCACAAATCTGCTGTTTCAGTTTGTATGGAATCCATGTATCATTCTACCTACGAGTACATTTAAATCTTCTATCTTCTATATGAAAATCAATTAGCGTGCGTAAGTCTCGCAATAACTGGAAAATGGCTCAACCGATTGTAAAGAAAACTTTGGTAAGTTGTTTAGTGCGCGCCACTACCGGAGAAACTTCCTAACAAAAAAAGACATTGCAACGCATAGCAAATAAAAAAACTAAATTAGTTATTCGGCTAATGAGCCCATAACCCTCATCCAGGAGAGCAATAGGGCCAGCAGTACAATACACAAAAACAGACCTCGTCTCCGAGGTCCCCCGCGACCCCGAGTTAACACTCCTCGAGACTTGCTCGATGATGCGCCAGCCCGCGCCATAGCTGAGCACAGAGCTTTAAATTCCCCTAATAATAATAATTATCCACATTTGATCCAGCCTTTCCCATCTTACTGTCCTCCCCCCAGCGTCGCCCTAAGCCGAGGTTCGTACCCCACAGCGGGTGCCCTTAGCGAGCAGTCGACTAGTATATAATTAGTATTACGCCCCGGCTGTAGGCTTTAAGTTAGTAGCTTATGTCAACCACAGGGTAGTCACGATCTCAGAGGACAACTACAAGATGCCACAGTAAAAAAATACAAATCTGCTAAGAAATCTTGTACGGAATAATAACATTATTCTATTAATAATGTTGTTAGATGTTTTATATAATTATTGCAACTAGTTACGTATTTTATGTGGTGTGCCGTGTGGTGCCGGACATACAGCCCATCCCATTCATTTTTATCCCATTTCTTCCCGTGGGTGTCGTAAAAGGCGACTAAGGGACTCACTAGAGAATGGGCAGCAGCGTTCTCTACGCATTTAACGCCATACTGCGATCGCCAACCCGCCTGCCAAGCGTTAGTGGAGGAGGCCTATGTCCAGCAGTGGACGTCTTTCGGCTGAAATGATGATGATGATGAGGTATTTTATAAACATCGTTATCGCGAAAATATATTCAACTGTCCCATAAATTTGGGTCGAGTGGGTTTATAAGTGTTGTATGGGACAGCTGATATTTTTTTTTTTATTTCGATTTTGGTGAAATGGAGAAAGTTGTTCAGTTTAATGGTTTGTATCACATCCTTAACTATAACTACACATTTCTGATACAAACTGTATAATTATAACACTGAATTTGATGTTGTAACCGTTTTTGTTGTAAAAAAGGCATTCGGAAAGTTTCCTAATACTTTTTTTACATCTAAAACTATACATTCGGTGTTACGATATTAATTATTGCATTTCATAATCAATATTCTAGTTTTCTAGTTCACATATTTCATATTTCCATACAATATTATAGCCAAATTTATAAAAACAGGTAAATATTTGACAGCTATTTGCGCCGTTGCCAACCTTTAGGAATCCGTCTTATTGATGTAACTAATATTTTGTGTAACAATATAATTTAAAAGAGTGTCCGTGGAGTTTCTTCTCCATAGGTACTTACTACGCTTTGGGATGGACAACTAGCTTCATATTTCTGACTGACCGACTCCTTGACAATTTATTCAAAACTGCCTGTCAACAGTTTTAATTGAAATAAATCCTTTGATTTTGAATTGACTTTTAAAAATTCTCATCAGATAAATTATTTTTTCAGTCCCATATTATAGTGCTATTCTGTAAAGTTCAAATCGAACCTTTCGCAAGCGAATTAATTTATATTTTGGACCTTAGTGGAACTAGGTTAGAACGAGCGGTGAAATTATCTAGAAAAGAAAATTGGAGTAGTCTGAAAAAACCTGGAAATAATTTCAAGTATAATATTAATTATTAAGCGGGTGACATAATTATCGAGACCCCTCCGTGCCTGGGCAAGCACGTTAAGCCATTGGTCCCGCTGTCATTCGTAGATCTTTGACAGTCATTACGGGTAGTAAAAAGCCCAGAAGTCTGACAACCACTCTCATCAAGGGGTATCGTACTACCCAGTAACTGGGTTGTGGAGATCAGCACGCTTAGCATGAGGCACGGGTTTTATCGACGGAAGAATAGACAAAATGACAGATAAACAATCACAATCTGTCATTTTGTCTATTCTTCCGTCGATAAAACCCGTAGAAAACCCGTTTATATGGTTGTCATGCTACGCGTGCTAATAGGCAGTCGCTCCATGTAAAATACTGGTACTTAGCTGCATCCGGTGAGGCTGGAAGCCGACCCCAACATAGTTGGGAAAAGGCTAGGCAGATTGATTGAGGTGACACAATTTAGCTAAGATTGATTTATCTCATCAAATACTTATTTACCTCATAACTTATTTATTTAGGTCATCCTCCAAATGGCAACGTTTAAGTGCCTTAACAAGAGCTTATAAGGTCAATATTACACTTAACTAATTCTTGACCCGTCGCGCAACTAACTTACTTTACGCGTGACTTTCGCCCCGCAAATACTTTTTTGATATCCCCAAAAGTTTTTCTTCATAGTAGTGTATTACTGGCTTATTGTTTTAGAAGTTCGTAAAGCTCTTACTTATTAAATGTTGAGGCTCGAAGGACTAAGTTTTTAGGGACCAGTATCTTAATTGCATAAACACGATCAATCAGAATCTGAATCGTTTTGAAACAGATTGTTAATGTTTTTTTTACTACTTATTTATTGTTTTTTGTATATGGGTATTTTGCCTGAAATAAAACACTATTTTTTTTTTTTTTTTTTTTAATCCATTGCTTTATAAATTCGAAAAAAAAATCTGCTCAACAACGTAAATAACACAGTGAATATTGTTGAACTGTCAAAATGAAACTGATTAGTTGTAATCGTTTACGAAAATGTGTTGCGTAATTAGATAGCAGGTTCTGAACTTGACGTCTGCTATTTTGCGTAGGTAAGCTTTAAATATTATTTATTTCTGAAGGTTCTTAGGAAGCGCCTATTAAGAACGAAGTTTCAGGTATAAAGGCTGTAAGTGTGATATTTATAAGGCTGATGTTAGTGGAAACGTGAAGAGGGGATGCCCTGGTAGGAAATACAGTGACCTTATTGGTGATATTTTTCAGAAATGTCAGATGCGTAGTACTCGCAAGCGGCGTGCGTGTATGACCAGATTTATGAAAGTAAACGAAGCAAAATGAATATGTTGGTATTCTGTAGTGATTATTGGTTATTCCTATTGTATAAGACATTGAGTCACACAGCTGGTTTCTAGGGTTATGTACCCAAAGGGTACCAACGGGACCCTATTACTAAGGCTTCACCGTCCGTCCATCTGTCTGTCACAGAGCTGTATCTTTTGAACCGTAATAGTTCGACACTTGAAATTTTCACAGAGTATGGCCGTTATAACACTTAATTATAAAAATAAAAAAAATAAAATATAAATAATTAAAAAAATGTTTTGTGTTAAAAATTGTACGATGGTACGGAACTCTTCGTGTGCGAATCCAACTCGCACTTGGCCGATTTTTTCTGTCTATAGGTAAAATCTAGGTAGACTGAAAGCCGACCCCAATGTCGATGATTATACGGAATCATCAATGATGTATTAAAAGAGCATCATTGTTTAATGATTACGTTCCGTCTAAAGAAAAATACTTTGTTACCGTGGGATCTTAAACACGTACTTTCTAATGAAACTACTCTATTATGTGATGTAAGTTTTTTAACGTTTGTTATTGCTATTACATTTGTGAGATTTATACTATACTATTAAACGAGTAATATTTGTATATATACATATATACAGGGTGTCAGGGACATCGATGCGAAAACTGTTACCATGAATTCAGTACATGATTCTGAACGCCCCTGCGTTGGATTTTTTTTTCAGTTTGTTGGAATTTCAAATAAAAAATCTGCTGTTCCATAGAAAAGTCAAAATGTTTGGAACAGCTGTTTTTTTTTTAAATAACCGACGAAAATTTTTAACACATGGGGGTTCAGACTCATGTACTGAATCCATGGTATCAGGCTTCGCGTCGATATCCCCGCCACCCTTACTATTTGTAATCACGTTCTCGAAAAGGGCTCTAACGATTTCGATGAAAGTTGCGATATAGGGATTTACGGGGGCCAAAAATCGATCTAGCTAGGTCTCACATCTGGGAAAATTCGTTTTCTCCGTATTTCGCCCCAACCAAAGCTCGGTCGCTCAAAGTTTAGAACAAGATGGCTACCTTAGAATAATGATGACATGGCAGCATGGAATTAGTAAGTACCTACTATCATGGCAGCATGTAATTAGTATGGAACATGGAATTAGTATTAACTATCCTTTATTAAATGAGCACTCTCTCTCTCTCTCTCTCTTTTCACACGAGCAGAGCTCGGTCGACACGATGCTATACGGATTATGGTAATTGGGTCCAAAATAAAAATTATTAATTCAACTGTAGTTAGAATTATGTTTGTATTTTGCGTCTCCATTCAAGATCAAAACCAGTCACTCAAATCCGAATCGAAATCGTGAGTAAAACCGTAAATAAACAGCAATAAATAACTTTATGAAAGCACGTGAACCAAAGATTATTTACTTAAAATATTAAACGACGCGACGATTCCTTTACCATTCCATTTCGTTGACAGCAAACAAAAAAAAAGAACCGTTTAAGACTGGCCATGACCTCGATCAACCTCAAACAACAAACATCTAAGCTTCCAAGTGAAAGTCCATTACTTACCAGAAAAACATATGAATCATGTCAACAGAACAACTTAAGAAGTCGAGAACTCTTTAGGAAACCATTCTTATTTAGTAGAGTAATACAAGTATTAGGTACTAGTTTTAAAAGGAAAACAAATCAGTAAACCAGATGATAAGGTAAAACAAAAAACAGGCCTACGAGTATAGCAGGCCAGTATGATCTTAACTTAAATAGGTTTATATCATACATGATCAGCCTATAATGTTCCCACTGCTGGGACTCAGGCTTCCTCTCTGTGAGAGGGAAATCCATCTGCCAAGCCTTTTCCTTTTCGGATATCGTGGCCCCGGCACACAGGCAACGGAAGGAACACGGGTGGGTTTTAGTCAGTAAAAGTCTGACACGCCCTCCCGCTCCGCCCAGAGCGGGAGAAGTTATTTGATAATTTCACACCCTCAAAAAAAAAAAAAAGCCTTTCCCCAACTATGTTGGGACCGGCTTCCAGTCTTACCGGATGCAGCTGAATACCAGTATTTTACTTACAGCGACTGCCTATCTGACCTCCACTACCCCGTAACAGGATAATACGATACCCCTTGATAAGACTGGTTGTCAGACTTACGAGTCGTAACGTCTGTCAAAGATCCACGAGGGACAGCCGGGACCAGCATGCCTTCCGAGAGGGAATGGGCTATGGATCCATCACGCGGGCCCAGTACGGTTTGGTATGATCTTTAAGACAATTCGTCAATTCATTAAGGGGACTACAGGACCTAAACGTGCCTCAACGCAAGTTTTATAATGCCTAAAAGAATATGATCCACTGCAGTAAACAAAATCAGAAAAATATATGATATTCTTCAGGATATATGCTAGTATGATAGTGTGTTGAAAACATAATACAACTAATTTGATACGATAGAAAAAAATCATGAAGATACCTCTAAAAATTTCTTTTAACGATTAAAATCATATTAATTTACATGCAATCATTCTGATTTTTTGTCAGATTATTCTACAAGCTACATATTAGCATAATAGTGTTTTAATTTTCCAGTCCAATCAATAGATTTTCTGTAAATCGCTAACTGCTTCATATTTTGCAATAAATTACCTGCGTCGTGTCATCGCGCTTCTCTTTCATTTCTATGCAGTCCGACAGTGACCGCGCTTTAGCTGTTGTAAGCCTCTTAAGACACTATCAAAGTATTAGTACTCATAAGGTAAAGCAATATGCGTATAATCTGTCTAATAATAAATTATAATTTCCGGCACATAAATAATATCTACTGAGGCATGTAGTGGACCTCCTACACATGCTATGTCTATAATATTCCGTGTCTATATTATTTTATTTATAGTTTCAGTCATGTCTAAAATAAAGACAAAGATAATGTATCAGGCTTTTAGAGGAGGTACCTAATTAAGTACCTATACAACGTGCAATACAATGGCGACAGTGGCAACTTAAAATAGTTTTTTATTTTTATTAATTTATTCATATTTTATATAGATTCTTTTCCATTTTGTGAATGTGAGAACGCTGTAGGCTTAGTGGACTGTAGATTTATTGACCATCTTCTATTTTGTTAAGTACCTGGTACTTGTTGAAAGACCTACACTGCCCTCCCATGCCTATTAATACTGTTATTTGAAAATATTGTAAAGGCCAATTATTTTCAAAAGAGTAACCGTGGAGTTTCTGGCCGGCTCTTCTCCATAAGAAACGACCAATTGGAACCGTGCACCTAGCTTCTGACGTTTCATAAGGCACTTATGAAACGTCAGAAGCTAGGTGCACGGTTGTAGGTTTATGTGAAATAAAATATTTTGAACGTTGAATGTTGACATTAATTTAACACACGGGTATGGCCAGTAATCATAAGAATAAAATATAATAAGAAAAAATAATTCGTTAATTGAAAAATTTAAATTTTCAAACGCTCATCGACATAAGGCTCTCCCTTTCCTTCATTTCGCCTTCTCTTTGCATGTTATGTGTTTTATTTTCATTGATGCGATGTTATGATCCGTGACCCCGGTAAATGACCTCTGCGCTACAGTTGTTTCAGTACAGGTTGCCCCAAGATTTAGAAAATAGTAAATAATTTAAAAAAAAAAACCGTTTAATGAAATTAAAATATCTTCATAAAAAGAAAATGCTTATCCGTACGCGTATTAAATTATTGTAAATAAAGCGGCACGCTGTATTATCTTATTATTTCTGTTTTGAATATAATTTTGGATGGCTATAAGAGTAGGGGAAGACCAAACGATGAATGGACTGTGTGAAAGATGATATGGCTAGAAAGGGGGTGACTTCCAAGATGACGACTAATAGAGAAGTGTGGAAGAAAAAGACAAGTTTCATCGAACTCAAATAAATGGAGATAAGTATAGGAGACTTATGATAATGATCTTACTATTATAGAATTAAATGATGCCATAAATAATAAATGATTTTTTCCAACAGTACCCAACACTGCCTACTCACTAGAAATGTTACTTTCGATAATCGACATCAATAAAAATCTTCATAATTTCTTTTTTCTGATGCCTATGGTTACATCAATATTAAACAATTTACAAGTGGATATAAATAACTTACAACTAATTAATTAATAAAAAGTAGCTGAATTATATACTAACTTAACTAAAACTATTTACAAACTAAAATATAGAATCGATGCCTATGGTATTTGATATGTCAATCCGTATACCATAGGCGTCCAACCAAACCTCTTTTGGAGGAATCAATGAAAAGAGCTGTTGAGGTTGAATATCTTAACAAAGTCTGTAATTAATTTGATGTGTCAATAATGAATAATTATTATGTTTACGTGGGCAAACCCGCAGGTACAGATAGTTTGCAAATAAAACGAGTTTGTCACCACTCTCTTGTTTAACAACTAAAAACAACCATTTTGCACATAATAAAAGATGTACCAGGAATGCATAGCAGTAAAGGCGACGAAAAATTTCACCTCAAGTTTTTGAATTTGACCACACCTACCAACATACTCGTGCATAGTTTCCATCACTCTCATAATTAACAGCTTAAAAACAATCACTTTACACACCATAAACTTTGCAGAAGTACCAGGAATGCATAGCAGTAAAGCGGATAAACCAAGGCCACTATGTTAAATCAACAGAAAGTCTCTATGCAAATGTTACCGTCTATTAGCATTACACTTGGACCAACTTAGGTGAAACTTAGAAAGGATTTTAGCTCAAAACTTAGCTAAATATATGATAATTTAAGTTAAGATATTGTTATGGAGGAAGAAAGTTTACGTATAAGATAAGTACATATCTAGGTAACTGCTTTTACGAATGATGAAGGTTTGGTCTTAATGCGATGGAAAGAGGTCCTGTTGCTAATGGACAATTGAACATGCCTGACATAGAAGGGACTCTTGACTTTAAACAGCCATGTGGATGATTGAAATTGTAATGAAGAGTGTAACGTGTATGATACGTGGCGCTTACGTGACCAAAGCGATTTTATGATTGTTGAAGTAAATGCCAGATCCGCCATCAAACTTGAGTAAAAACTAAATTTTTCTTCCAATCGATTAAAGTGTATTAAAATTACAAATGCAGCTTTAAAGTCAATTTTATGATAAAATCATAGCAGGAAACAACTGCCGGAAACCAACGTTACAGCACACACAACATAGTGCATTCTCTGGATATTGTTTGATATTCGAGCATTGTGGTCTCTTCAAGAGACATGTGGTCACAGCCTGTCTCTTGATGATATAACTATGTTGGCACTGTATATTGTATTCGTAGTAAATCATTTATGTCGCTTCCCACAAATAGACTCGAGTAACCCAAGATAAATATTCAAATATAAATGTATGTATGCAATAAGCCATAATTTATAAAAGCGTCATTATATGAAGAGATTTTTTGAATGCGTTTTATATTTCAACAAGTCGTGTGCCTGATGATATTATACATTCAATTTAAACAACTATAAAATAATCAACACACTCACGCCATGGCCGCTGACAACATCACAAATAGAATATATAAAAAATCACAGAACGAGAAACAGAAGATTTAGATACATTCAATAGTTCATGATGAAGCGTAGCTATAACTAAAATACTTAAGGGGGACGCGCCAGGGCAGCACGTGAAATTAAAATGTTCTTTCGTTTTTGCAATTTGCAGATCATTGTCAGAATGTATGTTGATCAAAATAGTTATGATTCGCGACTGTTAAAAATAAGTATTTACAGAATTATAATCATTGGAATTATCAATACAACTAAGTTAGAACTGACTCAATTAATGTCATGATTTCATGAAATAGTCATTCAATACGGTATTATTAGACGGTTCTGTTGATCATATTAATATTATAATTATGTAAAAAGATACTTGTTTTGTCGCGAATCATATTTTGATTAACATACAACCTAATAATATAACCTGCAAATTGCAAAAATCTTTAAAAAAAAACAATTCAGAGGCTACCCTGATGCTTTCGCCTTAAGAACATAAATTCAAATTCTAGTTCACTAGTTAGCCATGTTTCTTATTTCCATACAGTAACATTGCCTAATTAATCAAAACAGGTAATTATTTGACAGCTATTTGCGACGTTGCCGACTTTTTTGATGAACGCTCTTAAGTTCTGTATCACTGCAGGATAAATACCGATGCTAACTGTAAAGGGTTAAGTATACATAATAAAGTTTATTCAATTTAATTACTTAACTCTGATTTTGACTACTTTCCTATCGCAGGTATGCTGGAAGAGATTTCTTTAGAAATAAGCATCACCTTTGTACGTATTTTTCTGTTCCTTTTTTTCTTGTCTGTTTATATGTGTGTACATAAACCGTTAAATAAATAAATAAACATTGACAAATCTTACACTTCACCTCACAAGAAGATTCACTTACAATAAAATCAAGAGTAACATACACTGACATGTCAAACGGACACGTCAGACATCTCGTAGATACTAGTAACGTAGAAAGCAATGACCAACGCCGCCGCACGCACCGACCGAATCATTTGCATTTGTTGGCGACGCTTGCTCACGGGCCATTCATTTCACTGTGGCGTCCAAGTTATTGACTTACAGTGATTGGTGTTTCTTTTTTTAAAGTTTGGGTCGGCGCGGGGGAAGTTCTGGGGTTTTATCGGAAAAAAATTGTTGTTGTCATTATTGGACAAAAATATAATTATTAATATTCAAGTTGATAAGATCGCTGTTAGAAATAAGACCTTTACAAGTAAACGCTCGAATTGAAATCAGATTGTAAAGTTAGGGAAATTAAATGTTTAATTTACCTATAAATTTAAACCCTATAAATGTAAAATTGACTGTAAATTTTAATTGTCATATTCAAATCATAATGACAGTTATGATTTTTTATTGATTTTTTCTTTAACAGTCTTAGGCAATGGCTACACCAATGCAGTAATTTTATAAACAATACATTAATGTATCTGACTGTCTTCCTCTTGATTTAAAGATTACAGATTTCAGATAATATTTTTTTTTTTATAATTTAGAGAGCGTGACTCCTTCAAAATGTCATTATTTAGAAACAATAAGTTCAGTCTCTATAAAAAAACAATCTTTACAACACATTGTAAATAAATAGTAACGTCAATTTAACAATTAACACTAAACCAAATGAAAATCTGTAAACAGAAATCCCCTAGAAATTCTTCACACCTTACTAAACTTTCAAACCCAAGTATTCCAAGCATTGTACAGATTGCAAAACAAACAGTTTCACTTAGTTTACCTAGTAATGCCAACTCTTAACTGTGTTCTGACGAGTTACACAGTTAAAGGACTTTGGGCTGCAACAGTTGGCAACTTTTTATTAGTCTCTCTTGCAAGGTTAATTAATAAAGACAGTTGCTTGTTGTTATTTGTTATTTTAGCAGAAAGTGTCGTTTGTTCTGTTTTTCTTTTCGTTGTTTTTAGGGTTCCGTACCCGAAGAGTGCCAAACGAAACCCTATTACTAAGCCTCCGCTGTCCATCCGTCCGACCGTCAGCGGGCTGTATCTCATGTATTATAAAAAATCCATACAAAAAACGTGTTTTTTTCGGCGATTTTGCTCGGTCTTAATACGGTAGGTTTTTTTTGGGTGGGATATTATCAAATAACTTCTCCCGCTCTGGGTGGAGCGGGAGGGCGTGTCAGACTCTTACTGACTAAAACCCACCCGTGTTCCTATAGTGTTGCCTGTACGTTGCCAGGGGCCACGGTATCCCTTTCGGACTTTCCCGCGACCCCGGCAGGCATCGGTCCTAGCGGACCCCGTCAGTTGTGCTGATATCTCTTTGAGGTGCGCGTGGAATAGAACGCGCCGTCGAGCCGGGCCTGGTCCTTATAGGACGGCGAGCTACCCATTGCTCTCCGCCCGCAAGCTCGCGCCTACTGTAACCGGAAATCGGCTCGGGATTCCCGAAGCCCAGGGCTTCTTCTGCGACGGCTAGGGGCGTGAGAGCGCGAAATTTGCCTCTCCCTCACGCGCTCCGCCTCCTCCTTCGCGAGCATTACTGCTTCGCAGAAGGAGGTGACAGCTTCCCATGCCCTCTCGCTCCGAACCATGGCCTGGACCAGGTTACCGTTCCTTAAAAATTGTTAAAATATAACAACCATTTTGAAAAAAATATAATTAACATTTTGATTTTTAGTTCAGCCGCGTCGGCCACGTGCCCAAAATAATATTCAATCATTAATGCCATAAAATTATCTGTCAAATAAAGCCAATTTCATGGATATTAAATACATTATTCTCAGTTTTATTTCAATTTCAAAGTTCTCCGTCGTTAAAAAACCACGCGGTAATACCAAAAACCATAAAAAATAACGTTTTTTATAGTTTTTGGTATTACCATATTTTTTCTCACTTTTGTACTTAAACATGCTAATAATAGTTATTATTTTGTTTACAGGTAAGTTCATTTGAAGATTCTTGGATGAAAATAAACACATCGT
Organism: Agrochola circellaris; assembly: GCA_914767755.1. Lineage (NCBI taxonomy): Eukaryota > Metazoa > Arthropoda > Insecta > Lepidoptera > Noctuidae > Agrochola > Agrochola circellaris. The sequence goes on along the minus strand of OU611863.1, from coordinate 14,060,843 downwards.
CGAGATTCCTGATACTGGTAACTAATAACAACCCCTAAACATAATAAATTAATCATGAACCCGTCTTCTATCTTTCGTTATAGAAGAAGTTTATTCAATTTCGGAGAGATGTGCTTCGAAATCAAAACAATCCGTGTTACAGGAACAACAACATCACTTGTTGTTATGGCTTTCCAAAACTTGTTGTTCGAATAATATGAGCTCATAACTTCTCATAAACGCTGTCGCTACCTCTCATATCTTTTCTTTTCTTCTAACCTTTTCTGTCCCCAAGCAACACCGAGCGAAAGTAGCGATCCGTCGCTTGACGAAGCATCCTTGAAATTTATGTATTAATAATAAATTATTTAAGAGAAATAAGTGTTTCGTTATGTAGTCGCATATTTCTGAGAAGATTTATCTGATATTTTAGCGAGAAAGTTTAAAAAAAGTTCGTCAAGGTCACACAAAGAATATTGATGTGAATTCAATTTTAAATAATGCTTTGCGTCATTACTTTCTACACGAAGATTTTTTTCTGTCTTCATATTTTTACTTCAAGACGTCATTACTCTTATCAGTTATACCAGGCCCTGAATTTCTTATCTCCCACACTTAATCTAATAACCCAAGTATGTCATCAAAAATATAACCTCAAAAGTTCTTACTGCTGTCGTTATCTCTTAACGAGAGACATTCTTTAAGGGAGTGTAGTACCTACCTACTCATAAAAATAAACTACTTTTATTATAAGTCTAACCCAGAATTATGAAGAAAAAATCTACCGTTCCTTAAAAATTGCAATACCCTAAGCGATCAAAATGTAGGGAACTAAGCGGTTCCTTTCATATCTCAGGGCCGGTTCGATTGGACACGCCACAATTGTGGCGATAAGTCCCCTCTTTGAGGAGTGGCTAGAGAAGCGCCACGGCGTCCTCACCTTCCGCCTGACGCAGGTCCTCACCGGACATGGTTGTTTCGGGAGGTTCCTGTTCAGGATAAAGCGGGAGGAAACGCCCGGGTGTCACCACTGTGTGGATCGCCCGGAGGACACGGTGGAGGTCTGCCCGGCTTGGGCGGGGCATCGCCGCGTCCTCACGGAGGTTATGGCGATCTCTCGCGTCCGGCCCTGGTTCAGGCCATAGTTCGGAGCGAGAGTGCATAGGAGGCCGTCACTTCCTTCCGCGAAGCAGTAATGCTCGCGAAGGAGGCGGTGGAACGCCTGAGAGAGAGGCAAGATTCGCGCCCTCGCGCCCGGCGTCGGGAGTCGCAAGCCGATTTCCGGCTACCGTAGGCAAGGGCTTGCGGACGGTGAGCGATGGGTAGCTCACCGTTCGATAAGGACCAGGCCCGGGTCGACGGCGCGTTGTGTTCCACGCGCGTCTCTTAGTTCCTCCTTCGTGTCATAAAATTTCTATTAAAGAACGGAATGAATCAATGGAAAAGGGGTTTCTTTAAAATGCCTTCCGTAGCTAGCGACACGTCGTCGGTTTCATAGAAATATATAGAAATCTGTTGTGTGGCGACGTCACGTCACCTGCTGCTGTCGCCTGCGGCCGGCTACGGAATTGTAAGTCATCATCTCCGTAGTCACCCCCTTCCTAGCTAACATCTTTATCAATATTCCAACCGTATTTTATTTAAAATCTTACATTACCTTTTATCAGAGACAAAGGAACAGAAAATAAGTCCCTATAAAACAAATGACCGCCGAGAAGACACATTTCTTACCCCTTTCAAAAAGTTCGGAACAGCCTCACCAGTATCGTTTAAAGAGATTTAGTAATACTTAAGAATCATTTACGAGTGTTATAAAAAGCGTTAATATTTCAACAACAAAGGAGAAATTGGATATGTATAATATTATAGGATTTTTCGTTTTTCTTAGAATTTAGTTCAAGTTTTCATTGAATTTATACTGTATACTGCATCTACACTATTAGATTGGCTCGTATGGACTAGATTTTATAATTCCAGATAGTTATGGGATCATTCAAATGCCAATACAACTGCCTGGTTAGTCTAGCGGTCATAAGCATTACTGCTGAGCATGAGGTTCTGGGTTTGATACGCGGGTCGGTCAAAGACCTATTATTGAGTTTTGCCATCAGGAATTTCTCAGTAGCGGCCCGGATTCTGGATTTGTGTCCGGTTGATGGCAATAGGAACATTGCCATCAACTGGAACTATTTTCTGATTAATGTATACTTTAAAACCTGCGTCGCGGGCCGTTGTCTGGACAGCCCTGCTTTAGAGTAATGAATCTGAGGATGTTGAATAGAGCTGTACTTTGTGGAAATGTGGGAGTATTGTTTAGGGATGTGATTTTTGCACTGTACTTTGATATTTGGTTTGTTTTCGGCGTAGATTCAAGATGTGAAGAATATTATGATTCTGGAGGAATTATACTACTGTTGTAAGAAAGTTATGCTGTGGGAGGTATGACAAATTTTGGTGACATAATTATATAAATCACTAGAAAATACATATATGGGACTTAAAACGTAACTGGCGAAATGTGGGTACATCTCTGCCTAACCCAGATGTAATATTAATATTCTCGATCTGACATATACTTTGATGGACAGCGTTTCAAAATTAAACAAGAAGTGTCTACAAAAGTAAGTATACTGTTGACATGACAACATTACAAGGCCGCCAGTAACAGTCACAATACCCCCCGTACTAGTAGATACTGTTTGTATTACGGTGGATTATGAATCCTCATTGATGTGACCCGTAGAGTAACAGACGAGTAAGAACTTAAGTTATGAAGGCTCCTTAGGAAGGCGCTACACTTAACACTATTTTTAATCGACTTCTAAAAAGGAGAAGGTTCTATGTTCATAGCGTATGTATTTTTTTTTATGTATGTCCACCGATTTCTCCGTCAATTCTGGACCGATTTTGAAAATTATTTTTTTGTATGAAAGGACATGGTCTCAAGTTGGTCCCATATAAATTTTATTAACTTTTCTTGGATTTTTTTTGAGTAAGCTTCAATAATACGTATTTTTCCCACTTAGTACATGCAGATGATAATTATGACGATAACATCCTATCACTGTTATTTACATAACAAGTAGTGGTATAACGATTTATTATGGGGTAAGTACCACAACTAAAAACTGAAAAAAAAAACTGTATGCATGTTTGGAGCTTGCTATTTCAGAATCTTAAATTTGTCTTCAGTACTATTATAATTTAAAAAGATTTTACGAAAACACTTACTCTCCGTAAGTGTTTTCGTAAAATCTTTTTAACCGGTAAAGCCCTGATAAACAACTAATTAACGTGCTAATTGACGTGCTTGAGGGTCACCCAGGGCTTTACCGGATAGGTGTGAATTATATTTCCGAAAGTAAAGAAAGCAATGAATGATTCATGATTTTTGAGTGACCTCTTTGAGTAACAAGTTTCGCCTTCTACCAAGCGAAAAGTCTGTAGTTTTGACACTAAGCAGCCTGTCTTCAAGAACGTAATTATACCTTTTATTTTACGTGTGGATTTCCTCATGGACACCCTCCGTCTTGGGAGAACGGAAGGTTATGTCGGACTCCTACCGACTAGAACCTCACTGTTCCTTCTAGTTCCATTGTCATCCTACCGACTAAAACCTCACGGTTCCTACTACTACCAAGAATCGGGGGCCCGGGAGATACTTGTACAAACACCGCGCCCCGACTGGTATCAGCCCGCCATGCCCAGCGAGCCCCATTACCAAGTGCGGCCGATCCCACGACGTGCTCGAGCACGTGCTTATAAAAAGGCACATAAATACTGCGTGCCACCTCCTTGGACCTGAATGTTCGGTAGATGACACAGCCCCCAATTTCACCGCTCCGCTCGCAGGACCCTCCTTATGCTGGCCGGGGACCGTATTCAAACCGACACTTAGCTTTAAGCGTTGTTCATCATAATAAGGAAATACCGGCCAAACATTATTGCAAAGAGCAAAACTTTCTCCTTCCAAAAAACGTAGCATTCATTTGTTTACAAAACATTACCGTCTGGCTTTTTTGTATACATTATAATAAAATATTAAACTAGAATTAATATTTACATAATCTTGACATTGACCACGATTGTGACATACTTCAGAAGTGAAACGCGACAGTCAGAAGAATAATAAATGTGAACTTGGGTAAACTTTGCATTCACTTAATTATTTCATTCTGAAGCTCATTTGCTAACTCAGCCCACGCTTCAAAGATCTCATCAAGAAGTTATTAAAACAAACGGAGGAGATAAAAAGAAAAAGAATATTGTTTAATATTAATAGTCTGAAATCGCGAACCCGTCTTGAGTAAGCGTGGTGATCAATGCTCGTGCCTTCTCTGTATGAGAAGAGGCCTTTACCATTAAGTGGTAGGTTAAACTCTGACCATTCGACCACACAGGAACTTCATTATTTATATTATATTCGGTTACGGTCTGGCGACTGATAGCAAAACCAATTTGAATTATAAAAACACCGAGCTCGCTCTGCTGTAAAAATATATGATAGGTACTCTTTTGTTTATGTACTTATTATTACAATAAGGCTGTTTTCACAGCTGTCCGGGAGACCCGGAGGAGTCTCGGAACGGAGTCTCACGTGAGGCGCTAGAACATTATTTCACAGCGACGCGGATTGGTCCGTACGCTACCCGCTCCGGGTAGAGCCCGTACAACGTATCGTACTACGTTTTAGAGCACTGCGGGCGCTATCCGTACGGGTCTCCCGCGTACGAACGTCCCATACGGGTCTCCCGGAGAGCTGTGAAACCAGCCCATTTAAACTTGTAGCTTCTTTATGCCTTTTCTCCATGGGGAAGAGTACCTATACGCTTAAAGGGAAAGCATGCTTATCCATATTCATTTTAACTTTTAATAAGGGCTAAATTATTTTCTAGTGATTCATATAATTATGTCCCCAAAATTTGTCATACCACAGCATAACTTTCTTACAACAGAATCATAATATTCTTCACATCTTGAATCTACGCCGCAAACAAACCAAATTTGGTTTGTTTTCGGCGTAGATTTGAGTTTGATATTTATATCAAACTACAGTACAAAAATCACATCCCTAAACAATACTCCCACATTTCCACAAAGTTCAGATTCAACATCCTCAGATTAATTACTCTAAAGCAGGGCTGTCCCGCGGGCCGGACTAATCAGAAAATAGTTTGGATAATAGAATTCTTTGTCAAATACTTTATAAAATCTAAGTATAGATCTTCACTGTCAGATAAGTCACTTCTTGATGCAATGCGTCTGGCAACAACGAATGTTGACGTTGATATCGATATGATTGTTAAAGATAAATTTACGAAGAACCAATAAACGTTTATAGAAATGATTACCCTGTATTTCTTTTTATTAAAAACTGAAAATATTGGTTTCAACGGATCTCCAGCTTTTGTGTAATTTAATTAGCCCGCAAAGGTATGTAGTTTGGACAGCCCTGCTCTAAAGGACAAAACACAAGGAACTACAGGGTCTTCACAGCGGAACACAACTAACTCCACATTTTAATTTGACTCTTAAAAGATTAAAACTTCTGCACAATACCAGGGCTTTTGCAGTGGTATGGAAATTAAATTATTCTACTCTTGTATGCGGGTAGATTTAAGTTTGTGCAATTTCATATTGTCAGTTGTCTGTCATCCCAGAGAAGTTGGAATGTTTTGATCGTAGAATAACAAAACAGTACAGAAGTGACACTCGTGTTGTATAGTTTCCTTTGTACGAAACAATCAATTACAATCAATTGCAATTGTAGTAATATTGTCAATTGCATTTGGTAGACGATCAATTTGTATCAATCAATCACGTAAAAACTTACAATTACAATTGATCGTTTCGGGGACCCCAGAGTTGAAGCTGCCGAAATAATCAAGTCAAAAGTAGCGACAGCGAATAAAATATTCATTAATTCCAAGTGACATTGACACACTTACAAATGTACCAAAAGTCCAAAATAGTTATCATTTTTTTTCAGCCTTGTAGTTACTTTTTAGGAGTCCATAATCAAACGGAATCCTATTACTAAGTCTCCGCTTTCCTTCCGTCCGTCTGTCAGTGGGTTGTATCTCATGAACCGTAACAGGTAGACAGTTGAAATTTTCACAGATTTTGTATTTCTATTTCCGCTTTATCAGCAAATAATAAAAACAAAATAAAATTCATAATTTAATAATTTTCCCCCATACAAGAGATATGTTAATATTGTACGGTGGTACGGAAACCCTTCGGAAGCGAATCCGACGCGCAATTGGCCGGTTATTTAGAAAGAAAAAGTGTTTATTCTGCACAAACTAAACGCAGATTACAAAAAAAAAACAAAACAATACCACTTTACAGATTAGCCAAAAGCCTCGTATCCATTATTGACACAGAAAAGTTTGACAAATTTTATCTATTGCTAGCTGGAAATGGAAAATGGATTTGGAAATGTGTTGTGACTTTTAATATTTTATTATTTTGTAGGTTCATATTTCTGTAACGTCTGAGTACCTAACTACCCCTAGAACTACCTAACTGGCCCTGTAGAAAGCATTCAGTGCGCGGATACCGCATCTCTATGAAGTCTTATTTCTTAATCTTTGTCTTGTTTGTATGCGGAGATTTCACATTAAGTTTCGTGCAGACTAGCGCGACGCGACAGCGCGACGCGACACCGGTTATTGTTATACCGTGAAGTTTTCTTAGAAATTGTATCGTTCGAGTCGCGTCGCGTCGGTCTGCACAAACCTTTACAGTTTCGTTGACATTTTAATCTGTCAGTTGCATTAAGTGAAAAGTAACTAAATAATGGAAATGTTTTGACTTTACGACGGTCTTTTTGTTAATTAACTGAGGTGTTGAAATGCTTATTATAAAGGTACTTATTTCAGTTTAAAATCCAATAGACGACGTATATTTAGTAACCTAATCCGCTTAACTGCTATTGTATTTTATAATGGATTTCCGCAAAGTTACGCCTGAGTCAATTAACTATCATATTTCAGTTTGTAAATTAAGAGCGTTTATTCTGAAAGTTGGCAACGTCGCAAATAGATGTCAAATATTTTGCTGTTTTGATTACATTGGCAATATTAGTGTATGAAAATATGAAATGTGGCTAACTAGCGAACTAGAATATTAATAATGAATTGCAATTATAACACAACGCTTTTAACGTGCACGTCTTTCTACATTGTTCTCACATGTATAATTTCAACATGAATGATGTAACCAATACTTTGTAACAATTTATTTTATTTAAAAGAGTGTCCGTGGAGTTTCTTGCCCGTTCTTCTCCATAGGTACCTACTACGCTTTGGAATGGGCAACTAGCTTCATATTTTGGACTAGCCGATTCCTTGACAATTCAAAAGTGCCTGTAATGGTTTAATTGAAATAAATGCTTTGAGTTTGAGTTTTGAGTTTGAACAATGAATTTGATGTGGTACCCGTTTTAGGTGTAAAAACGCATTTGGAAAGTTACCAAATACTATTTTTACATCTAAAACTACATATTCAGTGTTACGATATTAATTATTGCATTTCATAATCAATATTTTAGTTCAGTCCATCAACCGGGCACGGGCACAGACCCAGACTCCGTGCTACTACTGAGAAGTTCCAGATTTTAAAACCCAATAACACTTTGCCCGACCCAGGACTCGAACCCAGGACCTCATGGTCAGCAGTAGCACTTGCAACCACTATACCAACGAGGCAGTTAAATATTTGCAGCAAAACTAGATGAGGTATTAGAAAGTAGAATTAAAATTTTATACCAAAATATGTACAATTATTTATTATACTCGTACTTAATACAAATGGTAGAATGTACGTATAACAACTCGCCTATATACAAACATTCTGTGCAAATAAAAAAAATCTATTCTATTCTATTCCTGCCCTTTTTTTAGTTAGCCTAAACTGTCCCACTGCTCACCTTTAACTATTTTGCATTAATTATTTATTTTGCTTTAGTTATTAATTATTTTGCATGCAATTGATACAATATTCTGTATAGCTAAACATGTGGACATTATGTATATCAAAACCAGACCGTAACAACTTTATACCATGTTTAAAGCAAATAAAGACTTATCTTATCTTATCTTATCTCTGCTTAGCAAACATCTCCCAAGTCGTTCCTGGAACTCTTTTCCCGCGTCACCTCGAACCAGCCTGGTACATGTCCAGATCATCTCGCTACCTCTTTCTAGGCCGGCCTCGGCGGAGGCGTCCATCTTCAGGCACCTATTTTGTAAAGACTTTACTTTAAAAAGCTTACAAATTATTATTTAAAGTTATTCCAACAGTTAATTTGCCAAAAAAGGGGTTAGTTTTGCCTAGTTATTGGAAAACATAATTGAACAAATATTTTAATGACGAGAGTCATAATGAGAGAGATCTCATCTTAAAAGGAATCATAAAACCCAATTTCATACAAAGTTCAATGTTTTGTCATCTGCATATTAATCGATGTTCGGCGACAGAAATACTTAAGCGTGCTGCGAACAAGTTTGCGTCAGAACTTTCTTTTAATACACGTTTTCGTGTGTGTCGCCGCTCACGTTCGCAACTCTTGGATCATTTGGGTCAACTAAGTATAATGAATGGAATCTGGGTTTTAGACCTTTTGGAAATTGTTGGATATTGTCATATTTTGTTTTTTTATGTTAACTATCTTGTTATTTATCATCTGCCTAGCCTTTTACAATTAGTTGGGGGCGGCTTTTAGTCTGACCGAATGTTCAACTGCAATCGGTACCAGTATTTCACATGAAGCATCTTCCTATTTTAGTATCAGTATTGTTATAGTTATTAAATATTCTTCTCCGTTGTCTTATTCGTTCTTAATTTGTCTATTTTCTACTTCGTCTTACTTTTCTATCAGTTTATTACTTACTGTAGATTAAAAATAATTGACCTTAACTAATTCCAACAACAAATAACGCAAAAGTGAATACAGGTATCTAGCCTCCCTTTTGTCCGATTCCTTCGTGAACGTATAAAAAATCACCTATCGAATCACACCTTTTTACGCGCAGTGGAACTTTAAGATCAACAACAAACATCAATAACAGCACAACTACAATAATTGACGCTCAATTAACACAACTATCTAGCCTAATCCTGTACGACTACTTCGTGAACGTTTAAAATCTCACCTATCGAATCACATCTTTTTACGCGCAATGGAACTGTAAGATCAACAAATAGCACAACAACAATAATTGACGCTCGATTAACATAACTATCTAGCCTAACCATGTTGGACTCCTTCGAGACGTATAAAAAATCATCTACCAAATCGCATCGTTTTATGTGCAGTGGAACTTTAAGATCAACAACAAACATCAACAATAGTACAACAGCAGCATTCGTTACGAACGAATGCCGCTGTTCTAGCACTCACAACAATAAAATTTACGCTCGATTAAGAGTCCCCATTTATCATGCAGAGAATAAGCATGAAATTACATCTTCAAACAGATATGTACCAACTGGGTCTATTGTTGTTTTGTGTAAGTGCCTCACGTCATCTTATTTAAATAGCTTTATCGTTTATGTGTGGTGTATTGTCTAGTTTGTTTTATTCTAGAGGAGCTAAAGCGAATAAATTAAAACAATTTGATCGTTCTTTAAAAAAAATATCAACTGTCTCGTACAAAACTTCAATACCTACTCGACCCAAATGTATAGAACAGCTGATTATTTTTCTCGATCTCGATAAATACTCTCTCATAAATACACTCGTCAATAATATATTTTTTCTTATTAATTTATTTGTAGGCGAATCGTTTTCTGGAGTGGTCGATTCGCCCGTCGTGACCATCCGACGGTAAACGAACTTATTCGGTATATTCGTAATCCATATCAATATGTGACCAAAAACCGACAACCGGCGGATACGAGTGTTCGTGTATTTGCGTATTTGTCGTATTCGTGAAAATTAGACAAATATAGGGGAATAGAGTATTTTCACATCGTCGTATTTGGGCAAATAAGACGAAATACACGAACACGCATAGCGATGTGAAGTGCCACCATAAAAACTATCTACGTTAAAGATGAAATCCTTTTGCACAGTAAGTTCCTGATTTTGAATAGCACTGAAATCTGGCCAAAGGTTAACATTACGTAGTAACCTAGGATCTACCCACTACATTTAAATTTACACTGCATTTCTTACCACGGAAATTCTAAGTCACTTCAGTAAATTGGTTCGCTACTTAAACTACATATAATATGTATATTAAAAAGTGCATGTCTGAGTGAAAGCGGGTCAAGGCGTAATTTCTTAATAAATCTATTAATCATTATCAGGTTCAGTACATCAAAAAATATTTAAACCTACCTGACATTTCTTTAATTTCATTGAATTTGCTTCCAGCCAGACACAATAAAATAAAAGAATACAGATAAAAAAGGTCCCACTCTGTGCCCCGGAAAGCACGTTAAGCCGTTGGTCCCGGCTATCATTCGTGCAACTTTGACAGTCGTTACGGGTCGTCAGAAGTCTGACAACCAGTCTTACCAAGGGATATCGTATTGCCCAGTAACTGGGTTGAGGACGTCAGATAGGCAGTCGCTCCAAGTAAAATACTGGTATTCAGCTGCATCCGATTAGACTGGAAGGCGACCCCAACATAAACGGCTACGCAGATGATGACTGTATGTGTGTGTTGCTAGTCAGGAATTGAAATTGGGAACTGTCACCGTCTTTGAGAGAAAGTGACAAAAACAAAATATTCTCTATCCCATTTTCGTCCACTGCTTTATTTTATACTAGCTTTTACCCGCAGCGGAAATGATCCCAAGGGAACGTACCTACTACGGGGATAAAAGTAGTATTTTGTCACCTAGCCCAGGTCATGGTCTACCCATGTGCCAAAATGAATCCAAATCCGTTCAACCGTTTTAGTGTGAAAGCGTTACAAACAAATAAACAAACAAACTCACTCACTTTCGCATTTATAATACCTACTAGTTATTAGGCTTATAAAGTAATAGTTTCCGCCCGCGACTTCAACTGCGTGAAATTTCGGCACCCCACCCATCGCGTCGCATCGCATCACCCGCTCGCGCTTTTACTTCGTTTTCGTTCTTTCTACATAGCCTTCTTCTTCCTCGAGAATTGGGCTATCCAAAACAAAAAGATTTTTTCAAATCCGACGGGTAGGTCCGGATATTACAAAGGTTTGGGCTCCGCTTGCCTCTTTGATCTTGCCCCTAATTGCCTGAGTGTATCCACTTGAATATTAAATACCCCAAATTGCCCCCGATTGTTTGTAAGTAATGTACTGTCAGCACTCAAAGTTGTAAATATTTAAATAAATATTTTTTCTGTCTTCTAGCAATTTAATGGTGAAGATTGATATTATCGATTGATAAAACTGCACATGGAGTTAAAAAAAGTGTAATTTGGAATCTAATCACGTTATAATATTTTCAATGTTTAATAATTCAATTTTGTTACACTTTTTGGTTCATAGATAATTACGAAAACAAACAAATTTTACCTGTTTATAACATTAGTATATTATATGTAATTAAGGATGTAGTTCTCGCGAGACAAGACTCGATCATTATCTTGGTACCTTCCATGGTTTTGTTTACGTCGTATGTACTATCGAAGAACTTCATATCTAAGCAGTTTGAAAACAAAATCCCGTAAACACGATGACCGTATCTGTTACCGCCCCGGTGCTATAGCCGCCGAGCGCTGCAAGCAAGAATAGTCCTTACAGTGGTTAGCCTCGCTAAAAGCCCCCCAAAACACGCTTTTGTATAGCAATTCGCTCCCGCTCCGCCTTCTATTCGACCTCGTATCCTAAAGTTAACGTCTGTACGTGACTACGTAACACGCCAAATACAATTAGTGGTTGAAAATTTGCCTGTAAATAAACTAATTTAATAGCTTATGGTAAACTTCCTTAAATGCAGTGTTTGCAAAACATCGCTGTTTCTGAAATGGAAATTAGCTGTGCTCGGGTTTCATATGTGTTGTATATAGGTACCTACATACTTCGTAGTTTTTATGTTCTGTGTTTATTAGTTCTAAGTCTACCCTCTATCATATTATTGTTCCTACCCTACTCATAAGTTTTATTCACTTGTATTTCGAGGCTACTTAGCTCAATACACAAATTACGATATTTGGTGTTTTATTAAGTACATAATATTGGCGACGAGTAGAAAACATGACGGAGTGTAAATCTGTGACATTTCATGAGTTCAATGTGAAATGTGATAATTGGGACAATTACATCGACAGACTTAAATATTGTTTTGAGGCGAATGGCGTCGCCTCAGATCCAGCAAAAAGGGCAAATTTCTATACAGTGTGCGGCGTACAAGTGTTCGAGACTCTTCTAGCGTTGATTACACCTAAAAAGTCCAGTGAAGTAACATTCAGTGAAATTGAAGCGATCCTAACTAAACATTACAGCCCAAAACCTAATGAGATTTCTGTGTCGTTCAAATTTTATAAGCGCGATCAACTACACAGCGAATCCGCCGCGGAATACATAGCGCAACTCAGAAAAATCAGTGCCGGTTGTAACTTTACGGATTTGGAAAGGATGCTTCGTGACAGATTAGTATGCGGTATGAACAATCACAATTTGCAATACGAACTGCTAAAGAAAGATAATTTGAGATACCATGACGTAGTGGATGCTATGCTATCGGCCGAAAGTGCAGGGCGGGACGCTCGTATGATGCAGAGCGCGTCCGTCACCCGCGCCGCCTTCAGCTATGACATGACGGCAGTGGACGCTGCGGTGACCTCACCGCCGTCATGTGAACCTATGGACGTCAACGCTATGCAATCCAAAGCAAATGTTCGACTGTGTTATCGATGTGGGGACCGGCACGCGGGCGAATGTCGCTTCGTAAACGCCGTGTGCCACTTTTGTAAGAAGAAAGGTCACATCGAGAGAATATGCACTGCTAAAAAGAAAAGTCGTTCTGAAAAAATCAACTTAGCAGAAAACGAGACTGACGGGCTGAATGGCATTTATAACATGGAGAGCACGACGAGCTCTCGCGTTCCGGCATACGAGGTGAAGCTGCTACTAGACGGCGCGCAGGTAGCGATGGAGGTGGACTCCGGCGCCGCTTTCTCCTTGGTGAACCAGCAGACGTGGGCGCGCGTGCGCTCGCGCAGCGGATTGCGTGCGGTACCCAACCGCCTGTGCACGTGGAATAGCTCGCCGGTCACAGTGATGGGCCAAGCTCAAGTGCAAGTACAATATAAAGACATTAAGTGTGTGTTGAATGTAATTGTAGCTAAGGGCTCGGGACCGAATCTGTTGGGACGTAACTGGTTCGAGGTACTAGGTATTACTCTAAATGTTAATATTATATCTGAACTTGACATGTCTGCGAACGATCAGGTTATAAGTAAGCACAGCGAGGTTTTCAGGGACGGACTCGGTACTTACAGGGGGGACCCTGTGGCTATACATTTGAAACCAGGTGCGACTCCTAGGTTTTTGAAGGCACGTCCCGTACCCTATGCTATTAAAAACAACGTTGAAAAAGAGATAGATCGTCTAGTGGGAGAAGGGGTACTTCGCCCTGTGACTTTTTCAGAATGGGCGACTCCAGTTGTTCCAATACCCAAACGAAACGGGGACATTCGTCTTTGCGGTGACTACCGTAGTACGGTTAATCAGGCTACCGAGTCTGATACCTACCCTATGCCGACTGCAAGTGAAGTGTTTGCTGCTGTTGCTGGTGGCAAATGTTACACGACACTCGACCTTGACCGTGCATATACACAGGTGGTCGTCACAGACGCCACAGCACAGCTGTTAACCTTAAACACATGCAAAGGTTTGTTTTCAGTACACAGATTGGCTTTTGGTGTTAAAGCCTGCCCGGGAATTTTTCAGCGCTTGATGACGGCATTGCTAGCGGGCATTCCCGGCGTCGCGGTACTGATTGATGACGTCATCGTCAGTGGCCGGACGATGACGGAGATGACGCAGCGCCTCGATACTGTACTGGAACGTATCGGTAAGGCAGGTTTGCGGCTCAATCGGAACAAATGTAAGTTTGGCAAAGAACGTGTCGAGTTTCTAGGTTTTGTCATAGACGCTGAGGGTATTCATCCTGCACCTAGCAAAGTTGAGTCTATCGTCAACACTCCTGAACCAAAGAACGTCCAACAGCTACAAGCGTTTTTGGGATTATATAATTTTTATGAGAGGTTTGTACCTCGCAAAGCCACCATGCTCGAGCCCCTACATAGGTTACTCGACAAAGCACAATCTTGGCAATGGACAGAGAGGGAGCAAAGAAGCTTTGACACGGCTAAAAGGTTGCTGTCATCTGACTTGACGCTCGTCCATTACGATTTAAATAAGCCGTTGGTACTCACCTGCGACAGCTCAGAATACGGCGTCGGCGCTGTATTATCCCACGTTATGGAAGACGGACAGGAGCGCCCCGTAGCTATGAGTTCCAGAACTCTACATATTCACGAACGCCGTTACTCACAATTCGATAAAGAAGCCACTGCCATTTCATTTGGAGTTAGCAAGTTTCATAACTATGTAAGCGGAAGACCCTTCACTATAATTACGGACCATAAACCGTTGTTGGGAATATTCGATCCGAAGCGACCTATGCCCACAGTCTTGTCGCCGCGCCTAACGAGGATCGCAATTATGTTGACGTCACACAATTACGAAATTGTGTACAAACCGGGACAACAGATTGGTCACGCTGATGGATTGAGCCGATGGCCACAGCCAGTTCCCGACCAACCTGAACAGCAATTATATGACGTGTTGCTGATGGCAGAGACACCTACCGACTTCCCTGTGGATGCTGACCAAATAGCATTAGCAACGAAGCGAGATAGGCTATTATCTCGTGTTAGTCATCATGTACTAAGCGGTTGGCCAGCTAGAGTTACCGATGATGAACTGCGTCCATACTGGTTACATCGTTCGGAACTCTCTATGCATGAAGATTGTATCTTACTGGGTTGTCGAGTGGTGGTACCATCATCATTGCGTGAAATGATACTACGTGCTTTACATAAAACACATAACGGCATCGTCCAAACGAAATCACTGGCCAGGAGTTATGTTTGGTGGCCAAAACTGAACGAAGATGTCGAGGCATTAGTAGGTGGATGTAACAAATGTCTTGAAAATCGGCACATGCCTCCGAAAACTAAATCTGAGTGGATCACGCCTACAAAACCGTGGTCTCGAATAAATGTGGACTTTGCGGGACCTTTCCAAGGTAAATATATTTTAATCGTTGTAGACGCATATTCCAGATGGCCTGAGGTAATCTTGGTAAATAATATGACAGCGGGAACGGTAATTAGACACCTCAGAAATTTATTTGCAATCCATGGTTTGTGTGAGACATTGGTTTCCGACAACGGAACGTCCTTTGTGTCAGCTGAAGTTAAACAATTTTTGGACGCGAATAAAATAAAACATATCAAGACAGCGCCTTATCATCCTGCAACAAACGGGTTGGCCGAAAGAATGGTGCAAACTGTTAAAGACAAATTGCGCAAGATGGATGGCATCTCTTGGGATGTTAAGATTCCTCGAATGCTACTAGGATTGCGGGTAACTCCTTGCACAATAACTAACAAGAGTCCCTCTGAACTCTTGATGAACAGGCGCCTACGTACCTTGTTAGATGTTATACATCCGGATAATCGTGTTAAAAATAAAACTGATCAACAGATTACCAATAATGCTCATAATGTAACTCGAGAAACTAATGTGGGCCAAAGTGTTATGTATAGAAATTATAGTGGTGGCCCTCGTTGGTTGCCTGGAACGGTGGTAAAAAGGCAAGGGCCATCCAATTATGAAATTGCTACTGGTGATGGTAATGTTGTCAACCGACACATTGACCAACTGGTTAAAAAAAAAATCACAGAAGATACATACCGAGGAGAGAGGGAAGAAGTAAATAATGAAGAGGCTAGTTTGGAAACACAAAATCGAGATGAAGAAATGGGAGGCACAGGTTCGAGTGAGGAAATAATCGAAATACCGAGTTCGGACAAATGGTCGGAGATGTTAGGTATACCCAGTGATTATGAGTCTGGCTATTCTGGGGGTAAGATTAAAAGTAAAGTTTTATCTCATACAAAAGGCCCTTATGAAAGGCCTGATTCAATGTATATCGAATAGACTGTTAATGAAGAATGTTATTGTTAGATATTTAAATAGATACAAAATTGTTGACTTTAAGTATAAGTTAAAGTTTAAATATATTTTGTATACTTGGGGGAAAGGTATGTTGTATATAGGTACCTACATACTTCGTAGTTTTTATGTTCTGTGTTTATTAGTTCTAAGTCTACCCTCTATCATATTATTGTTCCTACCCTACTCATAAGTTTTATTCACTTGTATTTCGAGGCTACTTAGCTCAATACACAAATTACGATATTTGGTGTTTTATTAAGTACATAATAATATGTTTGTTAGGTTTTCACAGAACTAATTTCAGACTAGCTCGATTGTTATAATTTCTGTATTTCTCTCATATGCTTCTTTACCTATACGTGGCTAGATTAATAATTGCGTTCGGATGTTTTGTGAATCGGACTCTTTTTTTTAAACTGACTTTTTGCGAATCGGACGTTCTGCATCTTGACCGAAATGTTGTAAGTTACATTCCTTCACTGTTATGGTACTCTAATTTGAGTTTTCAATCTGTAATTTGACAATAATTGTTTTATTATTTACACCACCTTTAACATACCTACATATTTAAGTTTAGCTGTGATTTACTATGACATTTATTTAATTATTGACTACTAGGTACTTCTTGGCATTGAAAAATTAAATGGTTAAAATGATTTTCCAATTTAATAACAACATGCTGGCCCGCAGATTTGCAAAGTGTGACAACAACGTCAAGATAACATTGTTTAGGGCATATTGCCGGGCTTTTTATGCTTGCAGTCAGACCAGGGACACGCCAAAAACGTATAATGCCCTGCGTGTGCAGTAAAACAACGCTTTTAGGATACTGTAGCGCGTCAGAGATGTTCGCAGCAGCGCGTATAGATAACTTCTTTGCGATCATGCGTTTTTACGCATGATCGCAAAGAAGTTATCTCGAACCGCGTCACTATTGTGTCGGATGCGAGGCAGTGACAGCAGTCTCCTGAGCATTATTGCTAGCAAGACTGAAGGCCGCCTGATGGGGCACCTGTGCGCAGTGCGTGTATTGTTGCCAGGTGTCTCCAGAAGATGGCTTAATAGATATAGGGTTCTTTAAGTTGTGTAGTATTATTGTTATTGTTTTTTTTAATTGTTTATGTTTTTCTTAATTAATTATACTAACATAGTTTAAGTAATACTAACAAATTATGGGTATTGTACCTGAATTAAAGATGAATAAATAAATAAATAATATTTATTGTTATTCAGGATGGTATTTTCATAGTAGATGTTGTAATTTATGTGTAAAATTTTGCATGCCCAAGTGACGTTAGAGCATGGAGAACATTATCAAAACATGTAAAACATATATACCTACCCCAACCCATGTTGGCAAAAAAATTATGATTTGATTTGATTCCTGAAACATTTAATGTTATTGCAAATACAGTATCGTATAAACTTGAGTCAATACCTTCACGATTGCTTTGATTCAAACATATGCTCAGAGAAACTTCGTATGTATGTACATTGTACAACAAAAGAAGTTCATATCTAACCAGTAATAATCTTTTTATTATTTGACATTATATACTTACAACATTCTATATTTTTTATTAAATTTGATTTTTTACAGCTGTAGTGGTAACCATTGTCATTTGGTTTAAATAGGTTTTTATTTTTATTATTTTATTTATCTTTTATATAGATTATTTTCTTTAAAATTTTGTGAATTTGAGAACGTTGTAGACATAACAGACTGTAGATCTGTGGACCATTTTATATTTTGCTAAGTACCTGGTACTTGTTGGTGGGCCTACACTGTCCTCTCATACCTTTTAACACTGTAATTTGGAAACATTGTAAAAACCATTTACTTTTAAAAGAGTAACCGTAGAGTCTCTTGCCGGCTCTTCACCATAGGAAACGACCAATTGGAACCGTGCACCTAGCTTCTGACATTTCATAAGTGCCCTTGTAGTTTTAAGTGAGTTTTTTTTATTTTTATTATTTTGATTTTCAAAACAAAATCCCGTGAATACGATGACCACATCTGTTACCGGCCCGGTGCTATAGCCACCGAGCGCTGCAAGCAAGAATAGTCCTTACGGTGGTTAGATATGAACTTCTTTGATAGTACATACACACATACACATATATGTGCATTGTGCATACATACAGCCAAATCTTATTATACGGGACAATTTAATATTGCTGAATACAGCTTCGAGAAATGCTGTTAGATTTCGCGTTGATGAAATGCTACGTACTCACTAGAAGTGCATTTACACCTGAGTATTACAACATATACAAACCTCACGCCTTTTTCTATAAGAGTAGGTAAGCAGAAAGTACTGAAACCTACGAAAGAAACCGTAAACGATGAAAATAAAACACATACATAAAATGTTGTCCAAAATATATGAACACGTACGGAATCGAAAAAGTTCTTTGTTATAGATACTTTAATGAAAACTAACATCATTAAAAGAAACTTTGTTTCCAATTTTTTTACCCATTACACGTTACCAATCTAATTACAATCGAACCAAGTCATTACAGGACAAATTCAAACACAATCTAACTTAGTAAATAGAGAAACAACTCGAATTAACACAACGCATTCAGTAAATACGTTGGACCGAAAATGGAACCTTGTGATACGCCATCGAATTGAATTCAATACAAACTTAATTACATTCAGTGGATTTTACTTCACATGTTTTGCTTTGAAAACAAGCAGTACGAAAACTATTAATTGAACAGTTTACGTTAAATACAGACATCTCGATTATTGTAACAAAAACACACACAGTTTGAATTACATAGTATTAAAATGTTTCAAATTAAAACATAAGCCAAGTCTATTTTTCAATTGAGATGTCAGTGTGCCGTCTGATAAGGACCAGGCCCGAGTGCGTTGTATTCCACGCGCGCCCCAAAGAAATGTCAGCACAACTGACGGGGTCCACTAGGACCAATGCCTGCCGGGGTCGCGGGAAAGTCCGAAAGGGATACCGTGGCCACTGGCAACGTACAGGCAATTGAAGGAACACGGGTGGGTTTTAGTTAGTAAGAGTCTAACACGCCCTCCCGCTCCGCCCAGAGCGGGAGAAGTAATTTAATAATTTCCAACCCAAAAAAAAATGTATACCTTAATAGGTTTAGGAAATAAAACAAAGCAAAGAATGGAAAATCTTTATATTCATCACGACGCAAGTTTCTAGCGAGAACCAAGGTAACCGACATCGAAGAATTGGTAAACTGAAGTAATAGTGGGCAGGGCACGTTGCTCGTAGAACAGATGGCCGATGGGGCCGAAAGTTTTTGGAGTGGCGACCGCGTACCGGAAGACTTAGCGTTAGACGGCCTCCCACAAGGTGGACTGATGACCTTGTGAAGACTGCAGGAATCCGCTGGATGCGGGAAGCACAGAACCAGTCGAAGTGGCGGTTCTTGAAGGAGGCCTATATCCAGCAGTTAACGTCTTTCGGCTGAAATAATGATAATGATGCAGTTTCTTGCTTGTGGCATACAAAATTGAAGCAACAAATGATTTGCATCGTCTAAGCACTGTTTAGACGGTGCATTTTTTTAAATTTTTACTTCAACGAATGGTATGCCACAAGCAATAATTCAAACGCATCGTGTAAATCTGTCTTTATTTAGTGATCGGAATCAAATTGTATCATATGTATCGCGTGTAGAAACAGTATTGTAAATGTTTCTCAAATATTGTAGGTTCGATTCAATTTTGTGTTTCGATATTTCGAAGCAATATTTGAATGGATTTTAGGTACATATTTGTTTTGTTATTGTGATTTCAACATTGTATCTATTGTGATGAATTTTGATCTTTCAAGATGTTCAAAATTTAAATGTAACACAATATAATATCACGCATGTAATCCCCGAAGAGTTAGGCAGAGGAGGACCTATAGACACCCATATTTCGCTAGTTATGTGTAAGTACCATAGATTAGGGAGCGAGCCTATTGCCATCAACCGGGCACAAATTCAGAAAATTAATATATTATAATAATAATAATAAATAATAATATATCTTTATTTCCAGTTTACAATTTTACATATACCATTTTTAAATCACATGATTAATTTGTCATATAAATTGTAGGTTATTGCAGAGTTATACACCTCTGACACCCAAGCTAAGATTAAACTTGTGTTATGGGTGTCAGGGCTCTCAAATTATCACCGGTAATTGTCTTCTATTTTTAAGGTTCATAAAAAATTACTACTAAGGTTGCTCAAATGTTATTATTGTAAATCCCCGGGGCGAGGACCCGTACGAAAATAGCCACTGTTGGAGGGATTATAATTTATTTGCGTTTGAATATTCCATAAGTGCCATTATTTTTTCGTTGGAATGTACTTAAATATAAACACGCAATTAATGTTATTGTTTTTTTTTTGTTTTAGGTAAGTTGGATTTGAAGATCTTTGGTGAAAATAAAACTATTATCGTGGAAATCGCCTATTGAAGCTGGCAGGTTCGTTAAGATTTATTTACTAAGAACGGATGATTAATGATCAACCTATAAATTAATTAGATAATAGTATCTGATCGACTGTTCAGTAAAAATAGTTATTATCTTAACCTGTAGCAGTATCATTACCTACATTATTTTAACGACCACCATTATTATCTGCTTTGAAATGTTAACCATCGCATTTAACACGCATACTTACCTAGAATAAATTATTAAAATATTGTCTACAAAGAGTCCACAACAATTATTAATTACATACTTAATATGTTTTATAGGTAGTACTAGCATTTTTCCGCGGTTTCACCCTCATAAGCTTCGATCTCGTGCAAATATCGGAAAATATCAAAAATATATAATATTTAATAAATGTGCACATTTAGTACATTTGGCATTTAAATGTTAAAAATTCAAAATTTTTGACACATTTGTCTTCTAGACCATCGATATATCAATATAAATTAATGGTAATATTTAATAATAATAAAAAATATTCCAAGTAAATCCCACATAATTATATGAAGAAATTCGCCATAGTAAAGAAGTATCTAACCCACCAGAAGCTTCGAATGACATTAGTTTCAAACTCGTTGGAGGGTGGGGATGTTTCTTCCCAAAGTCCTTTCATCCAATTCCATTCAGCCAACAAACAAACGCAAGTCACTTCAGCATATCCTCGCCATCAAACGTAAAAGTTTGGTGAGTTTAGAATTAAGTAACACCTCTATATTATAATATCATTAAATAAATAATAAAAAAATATATATATATATATAAAATATGAATTAGGATACTTAGTAAATATTAAGTTCAAACGTATTCTAAAGAGATCACAAGGTTCAAAAGTATGTTTTTAGTTTTCATTTAATTTACCTTTATCAAATTCAGTATAAAGGGCAAAATTAGTCTTGAAAGTGTAAATTAAAATATTGAAGTTTATAATGAAAATGACATACAACTTGCCTCTGTTATTAGTAGCATTAGAAATTAAAACCTTTGGACAGCTATTAGTTCTAGACTTTTAGGTTTTACCTTCGTTAAAGGCAAAGTAATTAGGACCCATATTCAAATATACTTAACCACTAATGAGACTTTTTACCTCTTTTATTTTTAAGTGGAAAATTTAATTTGAAAAAAGCCGTTAGCCGTTAGCAAACATAACCTGACAGATTTAAGACTAAGTTATGAAAAGGCACAGGGCTTCTCTTGGTAAGAGGGAGTCACCTCGCGGGCCCAGTGTGGGTTGGTAGATGTCACATGTCTTTGAATTTTTAGTTCCAGGACATGCTGGTTTTCTCACGGAGTTTTCCTTTACCGTTTTGAGAACAGTGGTGATAAAATTTATTTATTTATTTATTTAGTATCTCCCACAAAAGATGTACATAATACATGACACATAATTAAAAGGTAACATCGGATATTAAGTATGTGCACTCTTTTACTTATAGGAGACCACAGCATACACAATAAAGTTAAAAACTAAGCTAACAAACTTAAAACATTAATAAATAGATAAAATTTGGAAAGAAAAAATATTTATTAAACAACATAAAAAAATTAAGAAAATATAATATTTAGATTTACTTAAATCATTTACACAAAGAAAAAAAAAATAGATATTTTTTTCTAGGTTCAATGACCATTGGTTGTGTAACTTTAGTTGAAGTAGTTGAGAAAATCTTCTTTTATTTTGTTTCTTCGTGTTTAGATATCGGTATCCATCACGTCTGTGAATTAAACGTAGAAAAATAAAATGATTTTGAAACTGATATTTCAAGTAACTACAGTCGGTGACTCCAAAAAAAAACAACGAATCATTTTTTTCTATCTGCGAAGTTTCGCTATTTACTTTAATTTAACCCCGTATACTCTCGTATTGACCTTACGTTGAAAGTAATGATCGATTATAAAGAATGCTTGTTAATAGTTGCCCACATTCCACTCAACATGCTTAACATAACGGTATATAAGTAGGTAGGGTATATTCATCATGTATACTAAACTTTTTGTTAATTTGCTTTAAATTGACCTTCTGAAGCTATTTTGAATGGACGGCCACGGCTCCAAATAGGGATGATGACTGAGTAAAAAAAAAAAAAATCCATTAAGTCCGTCAGTCAGTCAGATAATAAAAAAAATTAGACACGTATTTTTTGCTTTATCATAGAAAATTACTTAGGTAAAACGCATTAAAGTTGGGGAATGTAGGCTCGCTTCCTCACATTCCGTATAAAATCTAGCACGGCGAGACGTCATGCCAAACTTTAACTCAATGTATCGCCGTAATCTTTTGATTAGGTACGTAAAAAAAGAAAAAATAGTTTTCTAAACTTTTTTAATAACCTACATGACGGACAAAAAAATACTTAATTATCATCCCTATTGGATTAGAGAAAAACTAAAGAGAAGCTACATAGATACAAAATTGTGTAGGTCTTCAACTTTAAGATTACTTACCTACCTAAAGATTTTTACTTTTACACACTTGAAATTTTTTCAATACACACGTAGTTGAAATATTTGTTTCCAGAGACGGTTGTTGCTAACTTGAGATTATTAATAAAAAAGGAATGCTCTCATCACCTGCCAAGCCTTTTCCCAACTGTCGGGTCGGCTGTGTCGGCTTCCAGTCTAACCGGATGCAGCTGAATTCCAGTATTTTACATGGAGCGACTGCCTATCTGACCTCCACAACCTAGTTACTTTGTAACATAATACCCCTTGGTGAGACTGGTTAACAGACTTTCGGGCTTCTGACGACCCGTAACAACTGTCAAAGATCTACTAATGATAACTGGGACCAACGGCTTAACTTTTCCGAGGCACTTGGTATGTAAAGATGGTCACCCATCCACGGAAAAACCGTGGCAACCATTGCTTAACCTGATCGATCGACCCATGCGAGTGTTATTACTTAGCCACAAGCCCCTAAAAGGCTCTATTATTTTTAAATTAAATACTTGAAATAAACTAGCAAAAAAAGAAAAACTTATGAAAACAATACTCAGACATTTCTAAAGAAATTACTTTAATAATCACCTAGCTTCAACTTTCCATGTTTACTCCCAACTTCATAACTTCTCAAATACTTATTCTTAAGACTTTCCTTGCACATCAAGTAACAGAACAGAACTTTTCATTACAAGGGTATAATATTTTACAGACAATGTTACGATAATATTAACTCTCAAAACTACGAATAATAAAAATATTATTCGTAGTCTCAAACTTAATTAGCATAATCAGCCTACAATATTCTCACTGCTGAGACACAGGCCCATTCTCACAAAAAAAAAAAAAAAAAACAGAACAATGTAAAAAAATATCTTTACGGAAGTCAATGTAAGGTTTAGTTATTAACGAAATTACTTGCCACCGACTTTTTATTTTTCACTTTTTAGTTGTGGTACCTATCTCACACCAATAAGCATGACTTTTTTTTGTAAAACAAAAACTAAAATATGTACAGTCTAAAGACACCGACTTTCGATATTAAAGTAATTTTCCACGTTGTAGTTTTTTCTTAGAAGTCGTTTTTTTTTTGTAAATAAGTTTTCGATACTTAGTAAGGTAACCATCCAATAGGAATCGTACATTATCATCATCGATATCTTGATAATCACTTGTTTTAGATTTGAATATAATATTCTCAGTAACTGATAGCTTTGCTATAGGTGCTAACCTTGCGAGGAATGTAATTGTGCGTGTTGATAATCAATAGTTCTGATTAATACCATTAAATTACATCTCGGCGATTGTTACTGCATACATGTGTTAACGTAAGCATTCCATTTGATTACCGTGCACTGAAGGAAGCAGAATCTAATAGGGTTCATCGTTTTGCCTGATTAATTACAACTATTCGCTCCAAAGTAAAATGATTTAACTTTACTCTTTTTATAAAAGTGCTTGCCCAATAAAATAGACAATAACTTCATAATATTTCTAACACCAAACAACATTGTTGTGGCCGTTAGAAGGCACATGAGGCTTCTTATCAGCATCTCTAAAATTGTCCATGTCTATCAAATTTGCATGACTGCTCCTAGTGTCTGTAGGCACTTCCCTTCAGGTGGACCGCCACAGCCTATATGAACCTATAAACTAAATATTATACTTTGGGATAATCGTACCACGATACGACACATGACAGAAAGAAAAGAAAAGAAAGAAAATACGTTTATTTGCGGTACACATGACGCAAAGAAAGAACAAAACACAAAAATAAACAATTTGGGGGAAAATATGCGTCACATCCACGCAAAACGGCCATCGCTCAGCTTAATGCTGCGACCCTATGCGAGACAGAGCCCCAACGCAGGTTTTCAGCGACAGCCGGCGTTGACGTGATGACGTCAACCGGTGCAGCATATAGTGAAATAAGACAAAAATAAAATGAATGACACATATTTATCACCTACCTACTGGTTATCCTATACCATTTTATCACCACAAGATTACTGGCATCTAAGGTGGAATCTCATAAATCTAGTTTATTAAAAAAGGGTACATGGATTGGTGCTATATGCTTGCCGATGTTTATAGAGCGGGTTAGAGTAAGTTAATAATGTACCGGTTCATACCCCTCACTGTGAGGAAAGTCTTAAAATATGAAATATTACACTCGTTACTGATATAAAACTTGGATGCAGGTTTTTCATTGGCAGTAAAATTTTAGATACAAATACTCCTAGTACATTAATATTTTGTTCAGACGATTTGGTACTTATTTTTTCTTTTGGATACGGTTGCTGGTGCATTTACAGGCAATCGAGACAGTTCAGCTTTATCTTTGGGATAACTACACATCGGTATTGCCTCTGGTATTGATGTCCATGGGCGGTGACCACTTGCTATCAAATGGACCATTGGCTTGTTTATCATCAATTAATTTGCCTATCGTTTTCCCAAGTATGTTGGGATCGGCTCCCAGTTTAACCGGATGCAGCTGAATACCAGTATTTTACATGGAGCGACTGCCTATCTGACCTCCACAACCCAGAAACTTGGTTACATGATACCCCTTGGTAAGACTAGTTGTCAGATTTTCGGGCTTCTGAAGACTCGTAACGACTGTCAAAGATCCACGAATGACAGCACAATAAGATATAAAATAAAATATACAATACTTAAATCGAAATGGTTATACAATGTAAAATTTAATTCGTTTTCATCCTCTTAAGGGGTACTCATCATTATGAACAACTTTCACTATGCGGCAAACCCTAAAATCGCGAAAAAAAAATCAGCTGTTCCATACATTTATGTTCGCATAGCTCGTTATAATGTAGGGAACAGCTGATTTTTTTTTTATGCAAACAAATTACATTTCACATTGTATAATTAATATGTAATGTGTAGGTATGTAATGTTAAGTAATTACAGACACATGAGACCATTCAGTTTATCCCTGGGATGGCAACGCATCTGCAGTGCCCCTGATATTGCAGATGTCCATACTTTACTTTGTGTAAATTATTTCAAAACGGTGCTTTCAAACGGTGCAATTGCTCTCAAAACGGTGAAGGAAAATACCGTGAAGAAACCGGCATGTCCTAGAACCAAACATCGAAGACATTTATGACATCTACCAACCCGCACTGGGCCCGCGTGGTGGCCTCTGTCCCAGCAGTGGGAACATACCAAATAGTCTAATTATACATCAGGTGGTCGGCTTGTTTGCCTTCTAATAAAATGGAAAATTGTATTTTAAATTGATTGGCTGTTAGGGATATCATTTTAATACCTATTATGAACTTTTATACATATTCTAGGGAAACTCAACTGAATGCGCCCCTAGTAATCTAAGCAATCAGCCCCGCTTCCTCTTTACTGACTGTCATGAACTATTCTCATAATAGTTTATATACGAGAGTTGAAGAATTCCAACTCAACGAGAAATCCGTTTGCATTGTAAGCAACTTCACGATTCCCGATCAATATGAGTCTGTAAGGCGTGCGACTCACACATGTTGAGTTCCGCATGATTCGGTACAGTCTGGCGGCAAAATTGTTTATAACGTTAATACGAACATAGACTGATACGTTCGGGAAAATGCGAATTGTACTGAGCCCTCCCGAAGATGATTAAGCGAGGGTAGATGTCGAACGAAGTTTGCCGATCGAAAGCCGACTAATTATTTATAGTAATTGCTTCGCGTAGGTTTCTTTGTTCAATAAATACTGCCGAATTGAATGTGCCGACCCGTATATGTGAGCAGCAAACACTCCGAATGTTCACCGAAGCGTAGACTTAGTACCTATACTGCTGTGTTCATCTTTGTTTAATATTCTTTTACGAGTAAACAGATATATAACCTATTTAATTATATCCAGGATTGATTCCATCAGGCTACAATTTGCCTTTGATTTATAGAGCTAATTGACGAAACATATCAACAATTACAATACAGTTAACTCGAAGTGATATTAACATTCCTAAATCGGCATAATAATACTATAAAGCGTCGTGCAGACTAGCGCGACGCGACAACGCGACGCGACACCGGTTATTGTTATACCGTGAAGTTTTCTTAGAAATTGTAATTGTTCAAGTCGCGTCGCGCCGTCGCGTCGCGCTGGTCTGCACGAGCCTTTACTGGCTTCTGCCCGAGAGTTCACGTGAAAGTAGTAAGATACAGAATATACAAAAATAACAGCCACATTTATATAAAACTCCCTCGGGCATCGCATCGCCCGCCCGCGCTATTAGTCCATGTTCACTTAGTGTTCTTTCTGAGTTTTTCTTATAAAGCTTTGTGCAGACTAGCGCGACGCGACAGCGGGACGCGACAACGGTTATTGTTATACTGTGAAGGTTTCCTAGAAATTGTATTGTGCGAGTCGCGTCGCGCTAGTCTGAACAAGCCTTTAGACTTTTACAGCGTTTATCCTCAAAGTTGGCAACGTCGCAAAAATAGCTGTCAAATATCAACCTGTTCGTCTAATTTGGCAATAATACTGTATGGAAATATGAAATGTGGCTAACTAGTGAACTCAAATATTGTTTATGAAATGCAAATTATTAATATCGTAACACCAAATATTTCATTTTAGATGTAAAAAAAGAAAAAACGCTTTCCAACATAAAAATTCAATGTTATAACATTGAATTTTTATGTTGGAAAGCGTTTTTTAACAATTCATTATTAATATTCTAGTTTTCTAGTTAGCCACATTTCTTATTTCTATACAGTAATATTGCCAAATTAGACGAAATGTTTGACATCTAGTTGCGACGTTGCCTACTTTCAGAATAAACGCTCTTAAGCTTACAACAGCTAAAGCGCGGTCACTGTCGGACTGCATAAAAAAGAAAGAGAAGCGCGATGATACAACGCAGATAATTTATTGCAAAATATGAAGCAATTCTCTATTTACATAAAATCTATTGATTGGACTAAAAAATTTAAACACTATTCCGCTAATATGTCGCTTGTACAATACTCTGACAAAAAATCAGAATTCATGTATATTAATATAATTTTTAATCGTTAAAAGAAATCTTTAGAGGTATATTCGTGACTCTTCAGCTTTATTTTAGTGCCTACCTATAGTTGTGTGGCGGCATCTACATCGCCACATGCAAACTACGCATCAAAGACCTGACGTCACACAACATCCTGACGTCACTCAAATCCTGAATCGCGCAATTAGAGTTTACCGCGCGTTGGACATATATACAACTCCCGACTTCAACCTCTGGGCAGTTGCCCGCCAGACATGACACCCGTCTGGTCGGAGGATCCTCCCTTTTCTATGGTGGATGAGTGAACTTTACACCCTGTTCCTCATACCCCTAAAGTTGTATGTAGACGCTACTCACGATCCCCATGTTAGCAATGCATCTGAGCTTAGATAATTATTAACATTCACCGTCTATTTACTTTACGTGCTTATTACGATGTACCTTTATAGTAGTTCAGCAGCTTCTATCTTGTATGCAGTTCATAATACTATGGAAATTGTGATTATGTATATGCTAGTTATTATCATAGAAAATATTGATTTCCAACTACGTACTTACTTAGAAGATTTTAAAAGAGTATGCTCGGATGGTTTGGTCATGTTGAGAGGATGAATGAAAGGCGACTAACAAAAGGTGCTAACAAGGCAAATGTGACTGGAAACGTCGGGAGCGACGCCGATGCCGAGAAGGACGTATGTGACCTTCTATGTTCTATGTTATGGGGTTTGGTTTCCGCACTTAGTCCTACAGTGGACCATTGTGCGTGGGCTATAGCGGCCGTTGGTGGTTATTCCAACCAGCCCACCTCCCTCCAGAAGTTGATTAAATCTCCTGGTCTGTTCAGAACATCTGTGAAAGATCTGGGTGTCCTGAGGGTCTGTGTTCTAATCTGGGTGACGCCTGTGCATTCAAAAAGCACATGCGTGACGGTTTCCTCAGCCTCCATGCACGCCCTGCACAGAGGACTGTCCGTTATGCCTATTGTGTGAAAGTGTTTGTTCAGCGAGCAGTGGCCCGTGATGGTACCCGTCACCAGGCGCAGGCCGTTCCTATCCAGGAGGTTCAGGATTCCGGTTGAAGCTTACTTCCACCTTCGGCCTGAGCATCACTTAACATCACGTGAGATGCAGGCCAAGAGCTTACCCGTTGTGGTTAAAGAAAAATACACGAAAAAAATTTTCTATCATAGCAATTTGCCATCTTTGTTTTAGCCAGCCAACCCGCAGCAAAACGGTTTACTTATTTACGAGTACGTTGATCTTAAAAATGCAAGGTGCATTTTGCTCTTGAGCAGTTCGAAACTTTTAACGAGAATCTTTCGTGGTAAATATGATAATTTTCAAAACTTTTGATATCTTAAGTTGAAGGTCTGGACCTAAGATTAAGATGACCTTTTTTGAAATGAAGATTTATGACTTTGATAGCAGTTTTTTTTTTTTGCGCGAGACGACGGGTTACCTGCAGTATTAAGATAGTTAATAACATATCATTATATACAATGTGAAATTTAATTCGTTTGCATCCTCTTAAGGGGTCATTGTACTCATCATTATGAACAACTTTCACTATGGGACCAACCCTGAAAATCGCGATAAAAAAATCTGCTGTTCCATACATTTATGTTCACATACATAGCTCGTTATAATGAAGGGAACAGCTGATTTTTTTTTCAATACAATGACCCCTTAAGATGATGCAAACCAATTAAATTTCACATTGTATATATTGTTTTGAAATTTCACAGTAGTAGCTCGGAGTCTGGATTTGTGCCCGGTTGATGGCAATAGGCTCCCTCCCTATTGCATGGAACTTAAACATGACTGACGTTTTTCCTTTTGAGGTACGGAACCCTAAAAACACCCCAAAGCGCAAATAACTTTACTTTGGGAAGCCGTTAGCAAGAAATTACCGAAACTCTTTGTCCTTTGCACTTTGAAGTGTTTTGTTTTTTACGTTGGCAAGAAAGTTTTTTATTTTTTAATAATTGTGGTACCTACTCCTCACAAGTTCGTATTGATACTTAGCAATTATTTTTAGTTAGCCTGTTCTGTCCCACTGCCATGCAAAGGCCTTCCCGTGCTTCCAGCGCCACCTCAAACCAACCAATTCATAATATGTATAAATAAATAGATAGGTATATATAATTTTATTAATCTATTACATGTTTGTCTTATGTTAAAATACTTTTAATATTTGCACGACTGAATATTGTGACGTTGAAAAATAAAGCGATCATTCGCTTAACGGCGTAGGATAGCCTATAGCAGATGTGGTCATCGTACTATTGCTTCAGCAGCTTCAATATCATCAGTATTGGGCCGGAATATAGCAGCACATCGTGGACCTGGTGCGACGGTGGCTTCCCTGACATCAGAAGACCGCCGCCACGCAACCATCAATGCGATGCTCTTATCACTCTTTTCGTATGACTCTTATCCGGCCTTTTTGGTGATTCCAGTAACTTCATAACAAATCAAAGCGGCGCCACTTGCTGCGCCATCACACTCATAAAAAAAACAAATGAATCAAACCTCAAAATTATAAACGTAACTAGTGTGAGGATTTGGTCATCTCAAACGCCATAGTGAATTCAAATTCAAATTCAAAAGTCATTTAATCAAAATAGTCTGAGAATCAGCACTTTTTGAACGTCAAAATTTCATAAGACAGTCCCCCAAAAACGCCCGTCCTTCACCACTTCCTAGTGCTGAGCTGGGAGGAAGAAAAACGCCCGCCCTTCACCACTTCCTAGTGCTTCACTGGGAAGAAGAGTAGCTCAACAAACTCCCTCCCCAGCAGCACTCCTGTCTGTTCAGTTAGAAAAATTTGGTTCTAAACAATAGTACATAATGCAAAATAATGTACATTATGCAAACATAAAACATTAAATTAAATTATTTGCTATATATGGAGTACTGCAATGTTATAAGTTATGATTGAAATGACCTCAGACTGCCGTATATTCCACAAATCAAGTTACACGCACGTCGGTACAATTATATAGAGATTCATATTACCAAAGTTATAAATAGTTCTACCAACAGAGATTTCGGCAACGAATTTGGTTTCATTTATGAGACTTCTCGTCCTAAAAGTTGGGTTACATTCTTAGAATTTTTTCCGATATCGAAATGTTTGCCGTATCGTTTCAAAGAAACGAGATTTTATATGGGATTTTGTATTTTCCTTCTTCACGATTGATGTTCACAGATCGCTCAAAGCTCGTCACCATTATTAAATTGCTTTTTTTTATAGGAAAACAAAAATTATGCTTTTTGGTCCGAAATTATAGATTTGGACATCCAATTTCAAAATTTTTGTTAAATATTCATGCAGCAAACAGCACATAGGGTCTCTTCATACAAAAATATGGAATAGAAAACTCTTTAATATGTTTATCATAGGAACTACTGATATAAATATTGCCTTTTCCTGAATCTACCTACTTATACAAGAAAAAAAATTCAAACTAGTGAATTTATTGGATTTTATAAGCAGTTTTCGTATCGTGGCCGGTAAAACCAAGTATTGTGATGCAACTTTTGTCTAAAACAGCTGCATCGACTCAATAACTATAGTAATTTTCATTATATTGACGGCGACGAGAGATGAATATAAGAGTAAAATGCCAATGCAGTGGTCATGTTCTCGCATTATCGTAAAGTTTTAGATCCCCATTCGATTTTAACGGTCCGGTCATATTTGATGTTTTCTTCTTGAAATCCTTCTTTTTATTGCGCATAACTTTTAGAATGTCAGTTACGTGATTACTGCAAATTCGTTTATTAAGTTGTCTCATTTTTATTACCTACTCCAGTTAACTTATATTGCCGAAAGAGATAGACCAGAGAGTTTACCAATATCTGTTTGATCCCTTGTTCTAGTCATCACAAGTTCCCTTGGTAACTTTCCAATTGTATTTTTCTAAATCTTATTCATTTCGGCATCAAATAAATTGTCAACAATCAGCTTATTCTATACAAATGATTGTCTTTAGACAATACTATAGACGTAGATATATTTAGTAACCTATTCCGACTAACTATTCCTACAGAGTCATAAAAACCCCTGTAAGAAATCGACACGTGTTTCACCTCTCAACGAGGTATCCCGAGCACAGTGTGATGCCACGCCAAGCGCCGGACGCAGAGCTCTGCGCCCGGCGCTTGATTTTTTTGGTGCTTGGTTATATATGACTCTTTAGGAATGGTTAAGCAGAATAGGTTACTAAATATATCTACGTCTATAGTATTTTTTAATGGATTTCCGCAAGGTCCCGCCTGAATCAATTAATTATCTGTATTTAGACAATATTGATTTTCTTCCTGTCATTATCATTATCTACCACTGTCACTCAATCTTCAGCAAGATGGCACTCTGACCAATACCCAGTCAAAACAAAAAGTTATCAGTTGTCAGTTAGTGTTGTTATTGATAACTTTTATTTTAATTTTTTTTTAATATCACCGTGAAACTTAGGTGAAGTGAGCTGTCAATAGTGTTAATCCCTAGCATCCTGCCGGTCGATTTGTGACAGTGATAGCAGAAACGATCGGCTGATCTAACGATCGTCGGCATGCTATTTGGGCTCACGACCTTTGCTCAAAACCTACAAAAATATTAGAGTAGGTATAGGCAAGTGTTTATAACGCCTATCTTCAAAGGTAGTAATTTTAACAGTCGTAACAAATTGCCACGCGATGTTTCCACGTTCAATTAATAAATTGATAATTTTATTGTCATGTTATTATGGTGGCACCAATAAATATTTTGATTTCTGAATTGTTGTTTACGTTAGAAATCTGTGTGTAAGTGGAAAGTGGAACTGCTGACCGAAAAGTTCTGTGGAAATAGGCTTGTGATGCGGAATAATGAGGAAAATGTCGTGAGGAAATTTTGAGTATGAATTTGGATGGTTTAAGAGTACCTAGGGGAAGACCAAAGAAACGATGATGTGTGTGTGAAAGATGATATGGCTAAATAGGGCGCGAGTACCGACCGAGTTGACGACTAAAGCTTCGTGCAGACCAGCGCGACGCGACAACGCGACGCGACACCGGTTATTGTTATACCGTCAAGTTTTCTTAGAAATTGTATTGTTCGAGTCGCGTCGCGGCGTCGCGTCGCGCTGGTCTGCGCGAAGCTTAATAGAGAAGTATGGAAGAAAAAGATGTGTTGTTCCGAATAAGACAATTATAAATGTTTACTTTAGAAGTTACAAGCATAAACATAAAGCATAATCAGCCTATATAATTCCCACTGCTGGGAAACAGGCCTCCTCGCTGCGTGAGGGAGTGGGCCAAAATCTACCACGCGGGCCCAGTGCGGGTTGGTGGATGACACATGTCTTCGTATTTTTGGTTTGGACTTTTTCTTTTCTCACCATGTTTTCCTTCTCTTTTTAAAGATTTAAAAATATTAACTGTTCCCGATATGTACATATTTGAATGCTGTTAATTTTTTTAAATGCACTTCGAATTATTTGAACGTCTTGGAGACACTGTTACGTTTAACACAAGATATCCTGATAGACTAATTATTTCTCCAATGAAAAGTCACTTATATCACAGAAGTTGCTTTCCAATGGTTATAATGTTATATAATAAATTACCAAAATTATAGAGGGAACTGCCAATCAACCGTTTTAAAACAATATTATGGCTCGTGCAGACCAGCGCGACGCGACTCGAACAATACAATTTCTAAGAAAACTTCACGGTATAACAATAACCGGTGTCGCGCCGCGCTGTCGCGTCGCGCCGCGCTAGTCTGCACGAAGCTTTATTCAAATGGCTTATAGAAAAATCATTCTATTCTGTGAATGCGTACCTAAACTTTAAAGACTCACTCTGGCATTTTACTATTAAAAATTGACAAATGATTGATATTCATAATCTTAAATTTTATAACTTAACGTATGTTCTAATTTTATTAACATAATTTAATTTATCTAATTAATGTAATGCGGACGAATTTTTAGATTATGATTGTTCCCCCCCCCACCCCCTTCTTATATTTGTATAGTTAGTTAGTTCATTTAATTAGTACCTAGTGTATAAAATTAAATGTAATCAATATTATTATTTAAAATAAAAAAGTTAACAATTAATGAAATTATGCATGCTAGTTTTAGCGAATTGTTTTAGAAACTGTTAAATAACCCCACCACTGTAATGTACTACAATTCCTGCAAATATAAATTTCATTTCATTTAATTCACCGTTCTAAAGATACAACTAATACTAATTTACCTTTCTGCCATATTGCAGGTAGCTTCGTTTACTTACAAGTTTCACCCCCTGTCTCACGAAGTTGTGGCGCATTTCCGAGAAATTATTTCTGAGCGATCACCTAACTAGCAATAACATAACAAGTCGTCAAGTTAGTTCGCTTTGTAGTTCCGTAAAGTTTGTAATAATTAAGTCAAGTTAGTTCAATACTACACACACACACACACGTTCACACGTTCTATACTTATTTTTCATTCTTTTCAATATGTTACTACGTAGGTAACAGTTCCAGCACCATCAATCTGCCTAGCCTTTTCCCCAACTATGTTAGGGTCGGCTTCCAGTCTAACCGGTATTTAGGTAATACCAGTATTTTACATGGAGCGACTGTCTATCTGACATTTTTTTTTTTTTTTTTAGGGTGGGTATTTATCAAATAACTTCTCCCGCTCTGGGCGGAGCGGAGAGCGTGTCAGACTCTTACTGACTAAAACCCACCCGTGTTCCTTCGACCCCGGCAGACCTTGGATTCGAACTCGATACCTATGACTTTGCAGTCCGACAGTCACAACACTAAGCTATCACTGCTCTAATAATTAACCTTCAAGGTATGCAAACCATTAGCTAAGGCGTAAATTAAAATTAATGACCTGAAAAAAGGCTGTATCAGATACCAGAATTGGTTTTGCTGTTACGTGCCTAACGACCAATAGTCGACCGTGTCTGGAGCCGAATTAATATGCAAAATGCTTTGCTTTGCTTATTATATAGTTAATGGTTTTTAACCGACTTCAAAAAGGAGGATGTTTGTTATATGATTATTTCGCCAATTATTAAATTATTTTGATGATTTTTTTTTTGTTTGGTATGTCATACTTCTGAGGTAGTCCCATATAAATTTTATTAACTTTGCTTGTGTAGTTTTTGAGTTAGCTTCAATAATACGATTTTTTCCCACTTATATAGTTTATATGGATGATGTTATAAGTTCCTGTCACTGGTATTTACATATCAGGTAGTGGTATTCGAATTTGTGTGGGGTAGGTACCACAACTAAAAAGTGAAAAATATTTTTTTTTTATAAAAAAAATGGAACCGACTTCAAAAACTCACTAAAAAGCGCAAAGTAAATTTAATTTCGGAAGTCGGTGGCAAAAAACGAAAAAACAAAACCAAAGACACCGACTTCCGAAATTAAAGTTATTATGCACGTTTTGTGTATTTTTTTAAAAGTCGGTTCTATTTTTTATTGTAAATGTCTTTTTCTGGCCACGATTACTTAAATGTTTAAATACTTGACAATTATCATTTAGTCTCATAATTGATGTTATAGTAGAATTATGTACATATTTGAATTACGTTCATGCCCTTCATTAATTTGTATTCTGTTGTATTTTATTTTATTGACTTTAATTGATTTTGATTAAATTTTACTTTTAGCATATAAGCAGCTTCTGTCCAATGTCGTTTATCTTTGAATGTTTTTGTATATCGTCATGCC
This sequence comes from Agrochola circellaris, assembly GCA_914767755.1. Classification (NCBI taxonomy): domain Eukaryota; kingdom Metazoa; phylum Arthropoda; class Insecta; order Lepidoptera; family Noctuidae; genus Agrochola; species Agrochola circellaris. The sequence continues at coordinate 14,025,003 of OU611863.1, read as the reverse complement.
TTTCCTACTTTTTTAAACCCATGTTCAATGTATATATGCTGTTGGTATTCTTTAATAAATAAATAAGGACTTACCGGTGGAAGTTTAAAGTTTCTTGTGGCGCCATCTACATCACCACACACGAACTACGCATCAAAGTTGTTATTATTATGGTTAGTTTATCTGTAACAATAACTAATTACATTACCTACCACCAAGGGATTTTGTACATCCTTTTTTTCTCACTTTTTATATTTTCATCAGATTTCGCCATTTTCTTGCTAAAATCAATTTCCATTTCGGAATTCTCATACGAAAATACTAAATTTATTCACACGAGTAACTCCCAAATCAATGGAAGCCAACTATTTCTCAAAATATTCGTCAAATGTCTCTGAGGCTTTTACTATTCAATTCATATCAAATTCATAGAACATGTTACATATATTCTGTTGAGCCGTATCATATGACATATTCCTGGAAATATTCTAGCTATAAAGTTATGAGCTTTGGAAAAAAAAAACTGTTTATGATGAAATATACGGTTGTGCAATGCGGGCGGAAAAGCTGTTAGTTGCTTTTAGGAAGTCAATTCAAAGACTCTTTGCAATGTCTTTTTTTATGTACGGCATCTAGCCTGGTTAACTTGTCATGACCTCAGAGGTCATGACAACTTAACCAGGCTATCCTGTGGCTACCTTAAGCTACTAACTAACTAACACTGAAATCGCGAAAAAAAATCAGCTGTTCCCTACATTATAACAAGCTATGCGAATGTAAATGTATGGAACAGCTGTTTTTTTTTTCGCAATTTCAGTGTTGGTCCCATAGTGAAAGTTGCTTGTAATGATGAGTACAATAACCCCTTAAGAGGATGCAAACGAATTAAATTTCACATTGCCATTTCAAGCCTGGAGCTTGATACTCAACATTATAAACCTATACCATAATATAGGATTTTATGTGAATATTATCTATTGCAATTCATAATTAGTATGTTAATGCACTATAAGGCGATATTTCATATTTTTATGCAAGTAAGTATTTGACATATATTTGCAACGTTGCCAACTTTTAGAATGCACGCTCCAGGCCTCGTTGTTTTAAATTTCTGAAAATTTAAAAAGTAACAAGTATCGCGGAAATAAAGTATTTTTATGGGGAACATTATTTGGTATGCGGGTTTGATAATGGGCCCCGGAGGACACGGTGGAGCATACGGTGGAGGTCTGCCCAGCTTGGGCGGAGCACCGCCGTGTCCTCACGGAGGCGATCGGCGGCGGCGATCTCTCGCGTCCGGCCCTGGTTCAGGCCATGGTCCGGAGCGAGAGTGCATGGGAGGCCGTCACCTCCTTCTGCGAAACAGTAATGCTCGCGAAGGAGGAGTCGGAGCGCGCGAGGGAGAGGCAAAATGCGCCCCCTCGCGCCCCTAGTCGCCGCAGGAGACGCCCCGGGCGTCGGGAGTCGCGAGCCGACTTCCGGCCACCGTAGGCGCGGGCTTGCGGACGGTGAGCAATGGGTAGCTCGCCGTCCGATAGGGACCACGCCCGGGTCGACGGCGCGTTGTGTTCCACGCGCGCCTCAAAGAGATGTCAGCACCAACTGACGGGGTTCGGAAGGGCCAATGCCTGCCGGGGTCGCGGGTTTGTCTGAAAGGGATATCGCGACCTCGGCACACAGGCAACGGAAGGAACACGGGTGGGTTTTAGTCAGTAAAAGTCTGACACGCCCTCCCGCTCCACCCAGAGCGGGAGAAGTTATTTGATAATTTCCCATGCTCAAAAAAAAAAAAAAAAAAAGGGTTTGATAATGGGCCGTTTCTTTATCAAAACGATTCGTTGGGGACCGTTCCTCAACCTCCATTGCATTACGGTACATAACCAACTCACTTCATGGGTGTTATTCTAATGTCTGATACAAGGCTTTTTATGTTTCTTCTTTCTTTCATTAGTTGATTTAAAAATTGATTGAGTTCTTAAATTTAGGTTAGAAAATAATCCACGAGTAAAAAAATTAAAGGGATTTTAGTTTTTCATGCTTCATTCTAGCCCCAAACTTACCTACTAAATGAACAACTACTTAGTACGCGTCAAACTTTATGGCGGCTCTGAAGTGCGATACTCGCTGCGCAGTACCGCAGTCCTCAACCCCGATGCCACAGAAATTCGTTACTGCGCAGCGACTCGCCTCATGTTCCGAGCCGCCGTATAGTTTGAATCGGGCTGTACCTACTTACTATATTGTTTATTTTTTGTTCCTAATTTTATCTATTTTAACCACCTTTGATTATTTATATTTCTAGATAGAGTATCGCACTGCAAAAGAACTAAAACAAACAGGCCAATTTTGCTATGCTGGTTTTCGCGACAGCTAACGTCTGACACTCGCGCCACGTCATTGTCCTGTGTTTTTCTAGTATGCAAGGGCGTTGCCAGGCAAGGGGCAGGGGGGGGGGGGGGGGGGGCTGCCCCATCCCCCAGAGATCCAAAAATTTTTTTTCAAATAAAAGGCATTTTAACGTAAAGAAGACGACCCTTCATTGGTTTTTGGTTCTCCTAACGGGGTCTTATCCGGAGTCCGAGGACGTAATTCGTATCTATGTGTTGGTGGTATGCCCAGTCATAATAACTATTAGGTTTCAGCTCTATAGTTCAAAAACGACCCGAAAGGCCCGTTTCCAATCTATACAAAAATATTGAAAGTGGAAATTATTATTTTTCTCAGTTCCTATCGGGACTACCGAGTTGAAAATGATTTGCCCCATTGCGCCGTAGAGGTAGGACTCGCACTACAAGTGTAAAGCTTCATGTGCTCTTGACTCTTGACTGTACCTACAAATCATACTTTTCCCATCCTCCGTATATCAACTTGCCCCACCCTGGGCCATCGGCTGGCGACGCACTTGCTAGTGTGCGTGCATTTAGCAGCCAACAGTAATGGACGCAATTTTTTCGGCAAGTTCACTGCTTTGACTGTCTAATCTAGACATATTTATTATATTTGTATGCCACTTATTTACTGTGGCAGAACTCAATGATATCTACTTGACAATGTTGTAGGTAACACCTTTTAGCCTGTGTGCACAAATAAACACATTTGAAAGAAAGAAAGAAAGAAAGAAAAATAAGTTTATTTGTCACAGAAACACGTGCTTAAAAAAAAAGATAATAAACTCGAGTAGAAAATAAAACACAATATTTCAATACAATAACGAGCACAAAACAGAAATAGTCGGCAGCTGCTGGCACGTCATGACTGTGACAAGAAGGCTTCCACTCAGCATGATGCTGTGCTATGGAGACCCACAGCACGGCGCGGATTTTCAGTGGCTTCTTCTTCTCTTCGTGTGGTTAGTGACTTGGTGTCAGAATTTTTATGCCACCCATGGGCCTCTGACTTGGCATGCCGGTTTCCTGACGATGTTTTCCGTCACCATTATTAAGTGACCGGCAAGTGATTTGATCTACATATTCCTTATCATCAATATCGAGCCTGAACAGACTTTTCACCCTTGAATCCCCACAAAATCAAAGGATTCTTTTCTTTAGTAATATTAGTGTCACCACGATAGGTATATGCCTATTCCTCTTTGTTTTCAATACGCTCAGTAAAATGTGACATATTCGGTAAATATCGGAATGCCACGAGAATTCCGAATAAGATGTTCAATGATTTGACGAATTCGAGTTTTGGTAAAATAGAATCTATATTTTTTTGTATTTTATTATTTTACTGTGAAGGCATTTTTATCGAAGAAATTGTTCACTCTAACGGTTTTATTTGGTTACGTATTTATTACATTACTATAAAAAAAAACACGTTTTAGGTTATTAATAAAGAAGGCACTTGCTTGTATTTTTATTTTACTTTGCCGTTTGCTCTAGTAAAATAAAAATAATAAATCGATGTAAGCCGAACTTTTTTTTAATGTATAAAAAACATCGAAACCTGCCTTGACGTCATTGTACGAAATAGACGTCTCTATTATAAACTTATTTTCAGTATTTCTCTATACTACACTCGGTACATTGACTTCTAAATAATTGATGAAACTTTTTGCGGTTTTTACGCAGAATTTTTTCCTTTCTTATTTATTTTCTACTTCAATGAATTTCTGAGCATTTGTTGGTCTTGATAAGTTTCAAGTTTGTGAGATAACAACATTATACTTGAGTTCAATGACTGTGAAAGTAACTTAGTGTAACTAACGATATTGAACGTTTTTTGAATTCTTAAAGTTATTAGGTATGAACATACTTTTATTTACTTATTTCAAGATAATATTATTTACATCATTTAAAAACTTAAAATAATAATACGTTAATAGTTATACTTAGGTAAGGATAATATTTTCTTAATAAAATAAAATAAAAAAGTACAAATACATAAAAACAGAGGCGAAATAATCAAAATTATGTTCTATGAAAATGATTTTAAAGTAAATACAGACAACAAAGGAGATTTTAAAAATTAACTGATGAGTAGGACCTATTTGCGATACCCATAAAAGAAAACAGTTTAAAAAATCGTTTAAAAATCATTCAATCGAAATATCGCATTTATTGTTAAACCAAATAACATTTCTATGAATCAAACATTTTCGCCATAATTAATTCACCTGCCCGAAATGCGAGCCATATTCATAGATCTAGAAAAAAAAAGTGTTAAAATCTTGCCGAAATTCAACGTTGTTAATATTTTAGTAGATATTCTACTAAAAGATTAACAACATTGAATTTATTTTTCTTTTATTTTGAAATACTAATGAATCTGTCTATAACAGTAATACCTATATACAATTTAAAGCTTATGTTATATGCATATGCTGTTGGTTTACTTATCAAATATATAACTCTTCATAGGTACTATCAAGGACACAGGTGCCAGACTACTTTTCGACCTTATTGCTTGGGTAATACGGTCAAAAAGTGGTCAGGTGCCTGTGTCCTCGATAGTACCAACCTCGCATTAAATTAGCTGCTAAGCTATAGTTTAACTAATAATTATGTCGAAAAGGAACTACCTAGCAACCAACGCTGCACGGTTCGATCTACGCTACTCACCAAGTGAAGCTCATACCAGTGTGGTATCGGCCGTAGTATTCACTTTGACAAATTACGTATTTCGTATTCAGTAGGCTCATCGGACGTTGGAGCATGACTTACAAACTATTCTGCATCTGTTTCAGTAAAACTAATAGATGTATCTCTAAATACGTGTATTAGAGACTTTAACACTAAATTCAAAACTGGTGCTGTATCAATAATTCGAAGTTGGTTTTAGCTATGAGTACAATTTCTAAACTGTAACATGCTGTTCAGTTCATAAAGTAATTAATTTATAGTGCCATATTAATTATAATATTTGACATTATCAATATATTGCAGCAAATAAAAACAGTGTGGAATTAGAAATACAAATACAATACAATGCCAAAATTAATAATTCGAGCATAACAATACAGTAATATTCTCCAACACACATAACAAACTTTCATAATTATGACGCAGACTTAATTAAAATACCTCACGAAACAGTCGTGTGAATATGTCTGCTGATATAATAACATAATCATTTATGAGATTTTCTCTCAACATTGTCTACATACATATATTGAAATAATAAAAACATTCACTGCTTTCCATCCTGATCAAAACGTGAGAATCAATTACAGGGAAGGGATTTTAGATCGATAGACTTTCTATCAAACTTTTTAATCCCGCAAGCGTAAGGTTGGACATACATCGATCGATATTTTATGCGTGCATGTGCGTCTGAGTAGGTGCGCGGGGGGTGGTCAACAAGTGCCGATGGTCACGGCTCCGTCGACCGCCACCCGGCGAAGTGTTTAGATGAGGTCAAAGGTGGCAGCGGGTTTGTTACACCCACCTCACACTCCGTGTTACATATTTTAATTGATCAATTCGTAGATATTAACGAATGTCTTTTGTTTCAGATATCCCGATAAATGAACACAAGAAAAACCAAAACGTGGACGTAAGTGATGAAGTTTGAGAGAACCAACAAACATGGACACTATAGAAGGTTTAAGAAATAGCAGAACAAAATGGAGGTGCACCAACCTCCTGAGTCTGTACATACTTCTTCTTGCTGCACCCTGCCAAGGAGACACCAGTCATAAGGATATAACCAAAACAGATGTAAAATTAGATAATAAATTAGATTCTATTCACTGCCATAACTGTTTTAGTAGTAGTAACAAAGAATCTTATAATGTAGACAAATATGTAGATGTCGTAGATGATATTGTTGGACAACTAAACAGTTTTACTACTCAACACTTGAATTTAAATAAAACAGTTAATTACTTAGAAAAAGCTGTCGAAGATATGTTAGATAAAGCCTTAAAAAAAGATAGATTTAAGATTTTTGAAGGAGTTGAAATAGAACCTGCGGGTGCTGCAAATAATACAAAGATCGGAAAGAAAAGCGATGAAGAAGGAAGAGCACTATTTAGTAAATATACGTATGAATACAGAATGTATCAGAAGATTAAGAATTTCGTCAACACCCATATACTATCAATAAATTTGCCGATGGCCGCAAAATGTGAGTATGATTTTATTTAATTATTTAGATTCGTTTAAACTGTTACGACTATACTGAATATTAGTAGCGTAAACATTTTTGATATTTCCACGAAAATATTTGATTCTGCTTTGAATGAATCCTACACAATGTAGGTAGCGCAAACTACAAAATGAATAATGGAAATTGTTATAATATACAGAAAGCTGCTATCCTTAACTAACTGTACTTCGAGCGTTATGTCGTAGACTCTGTCGAGCGCCACAAGGCGGCGCTGGCGTTTCGATTAGTCAATTCAGTGTCGTATTTTCGACATTATATGTTATCAAATTATCATCTGTCACTTAGGTTAGAACTTGGTTTCGGCCCGTGTTATCCTATTAAACCGACACATTAGTGCCGAGATACAAAAATGTATACAAACAAATAATAATAATAAAACATTTATTTCAGGCCACGATGGCCCATAGACATATCACACCTTACAAACAAACATATATAAAGTAAAAATAAACTTGTATTAATGAATATAGCTTATAACTATGTTAGTAGCTCTGCACTTCACTAGCTTGTTATAAGATACCACATTTCCCGTTGAGTAGTGTGTGGTCACACCTGAGAGTGACACCTGATGACCCATTTCTACCTTGACATCCTTCGGTAACCAGTAACCACATTGAAGATATAGCTAATTTAATATCAATTGTGACATGTTGAAGTGATTGAAATCGACTATATGCCTATTACTGTAAGTAGACCGCTGGTTGGTGAATTTCAAATTGTTAGCAAAAGATAAAAAAAATAATTAAAGCTTCATCCGTGCTTCCCCGTTTCTGTGTTCAAATTAAAATAAGGACCAGACAAAAATGTGTACTTTAAAATATTAATACAGGTTGGCAAGGACAAAAAAAAATTGCTATTCCATACATTTTTACTGCGTAGGTATTGCACTGTTCTACGAAACAGCAGATTTTTTTAAATGCTGGGGCTACATTGTCTCGTTATCGCGGTCTCTGTTGCTCAGCGAGACGTCGAGCGGCGTGCGAGAAAGCACGCGAAGTTTAGTTAGTTCAGAATCATGTACTGAATCCATGGTAACAGTTTTTGTGTCGATGTCCCTGGCTAGCCTGTATAAACCGGAGTCACACGTAATCTTTTCGATTTATACCGTAATTACGTAACGTTTGACTCCGGATTTTTAACTTATCTGTCTGTGGTGTCTTGTTTGTACCTTTTTAGTTGGCGTGTTTGTCGTTGTTGGGTTTTAGTTGTTATCTTTTATTTTATTTAAATAATTTTGGGATTTGGGATCATTGAGATCTTCTTTGGTTTGGGAAAATTCAACAGTAACATTTGAGGTTTATTTTGTTTCAATAAATATCTTAGATAACCAATATACTCGTATTTTCAGAAAGTGCTCTTTAAGACTTTTCATTTTTTGTTAGTAAACATGATAATATATATACAGAGATAAGAAACACTGTAATTTATACAATTTTTGTTATCTTTTTATCCGGTATAATCCGCCATGTTGCATTTTATGTGACGTCATATAACCCGCGCAATAATATGTCGCTTTTAAAGAAGCCTCGTTTATCAAAATACGACGAGTAGTTTAGGAGTTATGAGGGAATAGATGAAACATACATTCATAAATGCATACATTATCCTGTTAAAAAATCATATTCCTTCTTTGGCTTTGCAAAAACTCCTAAAATAGGTTTCCCCATGAAAATCAGTACATAATGTTTATCCATAATCATGTATTATCTAAAGATTACCTTAAAAATATGTAATCCAAATCTTTTTTTTCCAGCTTTTGGCCTCAACAAATTCTTCATACCAATTCTAATAGGAGGACAAGTATTAATAAAAACGATACTATTCGCGATGTTCTTGCCAAGCATACTGGGAAGTTTCGGGAAGATACTCAGCAAAGGTAAGCTGGCGGAAAACTTCTAATGATGTCGTAACTTAAAAGATAACATTAAGCTTAAGTGAGAACGTGTTATACGGAGGACTATCAGAGATAAGTAATGCGTAAAATTATTCAAATTCCCAAAGTTTTGGAGCAAAATTTTCAAATCTGTTGAGGCAAACTAATTTGTAAGTCAAAGCGTTTTGTTTTGTTTTGTTATTTTTAAGTTATTAAATGCTCTAGGGTCGTCGAAAATCAATCAAGCTAAATGAATGAAAGTGAGCCAAAACTCAACGGTTTTTTTTTTTTGTAAAGTAATATATTGATAATTGAAAAGTCAACAATAGGTAACAAAATGCAATTGGGTCGTACTATTTAAGGGCTGAACAAAACCTTTCAAATGAAAAGCAATCTTGTTAAAACGACCCATTTCTGTAGAATCGTCCATTGTAATCTGAATACCCTTCACGCCATACGTATGTACGTAATAATAATATGCGACCCGGATTTCCGTAGGCAAGATTTGGTGGTTTTGTATCGACACCTGTGCAAAATTAATTCCAGCTTAGGGATTTTATTGTCTCCTGAATTTCTGAATTTTCTCAGTCTAAATATGTTGCGAACAATGCCGTCATCAGTACAAAAAGGAGATATATATAGATAAATTATTACCTTTGCTTCTTCGAAAGACACCTGTGTCCCAGCAGTTATGGTTTCTTTGTCTACATTGTTATTTAATGGTTTTAATTAAGCTTTGTTTTTCTAGAGACCTTCGGCTGGTATCAATCATTTAGAATGCTTAATTTATCTGGATTTATCTACACTTATTATAAAGTGTAAAAATTATAAAGTAACGGTGGAGTTTCTTGCCCATTCTTCTCCATACGAAAACTACGTTTTGGAAGGGGCGACTAGAATCAATTCTATTTTGTGTAAAATTGACGTTCAAAAGTGCCTCTTGTGCCTAATTGAATTAAATTGTTTGACTTTGACTTTGGCTTTTAAAGAGAAAAGATTTATATTTTCGTTTGTAATGAATAAACTCAAAAACCACTGGACCGATTTAAAAAATTCTTTCACCGGTGAATGCCATATTATCACTGAGTAACATAGGCTATAATTTGTAAAGACATCACGCGGACGAAGCCATTGACAGAAGCTAGTTTTCAATATTTTTTGTACATAATATTATCACTTTGAAAAAAATGTTCTATAATAACTCTTTTGCACTCAGTATCACCTAATTCATCGTTCCCATTTACAAAGAGATTTAAATTTGATCTTCAATCATCGGCATCGGGGTAATTGCGTTACACACTTTAAATGGCAATACAATTAATTTTGAGAATTTAACAACATTCATTGCGTTATTTACGTTGTCGAGCAGATGATTTTTTCAAACATGAAACAATTGATTACGGATTTACTTCAAAATCCTTCAGATTGTAATTGAAAGTGTGTTAGCCTAGGTCCGTACGGGCGATTCTTTTACGCACACTGGTTTATCAACTCTTTGTGTTGAGCCGAGCATCTGAAAGTGGGCAACGTCGCAAATAGATGTCAAATATTTCGCTTTTTTGATTAATTTGGCAATATTACTGTATCGAAATATGAAATATCGAATTGCAGTTATAACACTGAATTTGATGTTGTCTATATTTTCTTTAGTCGTGACTGAATGTTGAACGAATGATGACCGTCATCATATATTTTATAATCATTGTCGAAATGGAAGACCTCTTGTCAAAATGGCGGTAAATGCTGCCGTGAATTTTCATTAAACCCTCATTGGGGTGCAAGCCTTTCTTCAAATGGATGTCATCCTTAAAGGCATCTGTGCTTTTACTGAAGCTACATAAGTTAAGATTAAGGGCTAATTTCACAAATGAAACAGAACGCGATCAGCATTTCTAAAACGCGTTCAAGTTCTGTCAATGTCAAAATTGTTATGGAATATTATACACTGACAGCTCTTGAACACGTTTAGATATGCTGAACGCGTTCAATTTCATTGGTGAAATCCGCACTAAGGGTTTATCGTTCATTGTTGCTTGAAAACGTTACTGCATTCGCTTTTCATTGTCGGCAATGAAGCATGAGTACCCGTTAACTTTTAACAGGCTGTTAAGCTCTAGAAGTTATAAACTCAGTTTAACAGGCATATAAGAACACGTAGTAAATGTCTTGTTTATGTTTGTATGAGTTAACGAGGTTGTGTCAGCTGATATTTTATGTAGAGGCACAAAATTTGTAGTATCCATATTGCATTTTTGTTTTTAGAAGACACAATATTCGTAGTAGGTATTATTGGATTCTTCTTCTTGTTTAGAGAGTAAATTATTTGATTTTGAAAATACCAGAATAATAGAAATGGTTGTTTAGAAACGTTAGACATGATTATTGTATGAACTGCTGAAATTAATTGGAAAACTAAATATTTTCCTCCTTTGCCTTATTGATCTTTTCAATTCCAAGCCTAAATCTATTTGTTTTGTCAATTTGTGTTATTTAATGTATTTCCACCGAATACACTATATCGTACGGTCAGCCCCAAAAAGATGTACACATGGACGTGAAATCGAATATAAATCGTATAAAGTTGTCAGTCTTGTTTACCTTGTTCTGGAATTATCGCTGTGAACATAGGGTGTATAGATGTTTTGGGACAAAATGTTTACATTGTTTTGGTAAAATAAATTGTATACTATGTTTTGTACCTATACGGTGGATACAATGTTATGAAACAAAGGTTGTTGAAATTAAATTGGTTCTTTGACACTTATCGCTTTGAGTAAACTGAATGATATTCAATAGGTAATATACTATTTCTAATGCAATTTTTCAAAATGTTCCAGGTCTATCCACCATATCAGCGTCATCCTCCCAAGCCAGCTATCCCCCTATGAACGCGGATGACCCGGTGGGATACAACTCTGACAACAAAGATGTTATGGGGTATGAGACAAGTCAAACTGGAACGTTTGCCTACCCACAAGATGGCATGTATGCAGCTGATGCTAACGATGTCAATGAGCTGGGAAATGTGGATATGTCACGGTAAGGAAACACGATTTTTATTTTTCTACGCTTACCGATTTCTCCCCAGTGTATCCAAATGCATACAGCAAATGAAACTTCCTTCAAATCCCACTGTATCCATTTGGTAACGGCATGAATGTACACGCGACTTAAACCACTATTTTTACTGCTAAATAATGGCTAATATCGTCTGTGGGCTGTTTCACTCTATGGCCTGACGGATATTCTCGTCAACTAGACGTAAAATAATCAAAACATTACAGGTAACACCAAAATATTCTGAAAAATTTCGAAAGTGACGTAAAGCGCACGTCAATGTCAAACCGCGGGGCTTGAACTATAAAACGTTTCTTTTTTTGGAGGGAAGACAGGTTAAGTGATCTCTTAGGCCGCACGCCGACGTCGATAAAAATAGCGTGAAATTTTTATCGCAATAGGGATGTTGACAATTTTTTTTTCCCGTCAGTTAGATTATTAAAAAATATTGCCAATGCGTTAAAATGTGGCGTGACGTCACTGACCGGTAGATTTTATACTGACTTGTGACGTAGCGAGTCCCCACTCCCAGACTTTAATGCATTTTATCTTAACCATTTCTTATTAATATGATAAAGTAAAAAATACGTGGCTAATATTTTTTTAATTATCTGACTGACGGACTAAAGCTTCGTGCAGACTAGCGCGACGCGACAGCGCGGCGCGACACCGGCTATTGTTATACCGTGAAGTTTTCTTAGAAATTGTATTGTTCGAGTCGCGTCGCGCTGTCGCGTCGCGCTGGTCTGCACGAGCATTTAAAAGTTTTTTTTTTCCCCTGTCAACATCCCTATTCTGTAACACATGGTATCTTATGTATCTACTATATAATAATATTGTCGGTAATCGTAAAACTTAAATTTTACAGGAGAAATGTTTTTCTGTTTTTGTTGAATAGCTTTTACACTTTTGTATTGATACGTAAAGGTACTTTTCTCGACATAATTTCGTTTTTAAATTTCCCTACATTAAAAGTGTTTTCATGATATCTCCGCAAATATCACTACGAAAAATGTGAAATAAATTACTAAGATGTATCCCAACCCATAGGTTCCGAATTTGACATAACAATAAAAAGTCCATAATAGCGCATTACCGACTTATTGCTTGGGGGCATCGATATGCATTACTAATAAATGAAATAATTTCATTTAAAAATACTTTACACGCACTACCATGCGCTTGACACACAAGATGGCTACCTAAGAATATTGAAATGGCAGCATGGAATTAGTATGTACTATCATGGCAACATGGAATTAGTATGTACTATCATGGCAACATGGAATTAGTATGTACTATCATGGCAACATGGAATTGTATGTAATATACAACTTAAAATTTAAATTAATTATGGTCGAGTCTCGACCACTGGGCGACCACTAAATAAATAATAGGTTTAATATCGACGCCTCTCTAGGTATTTTTGCACGGATACAACGTTAAAATATTACTGTATCCATGCCCAAAATTCTCTAATATATACCTTCATCGTTCATAAATCCATTGTCGTGTAGTAATAAGGAAATTCAACACTCAATAAGGAACAGACACAATTACGCAATTTGATTGCATAGGAAATTACGACGCCATATTTATTTTGTCAAAAGAAATCCTATAGAAAAGTCTGTGCCATTGAATTTAGACATCATTTCCAAAAAAAGATGTTCTCAATATTAAATTATTGGTCTGCCGTCCATCAAGTAACTTTATTGAGGGGAGATTAAGCGTAATTCAATCATATTCCCCAATTTACATACTGCCAATAAGGGAGAAATTTTCACAAACACTGTTTTGTGAAATTCCGAGGCAATTTAATAATGTTTATCAAGTTTGTCATACCGATGTGGTAGATAAAATTAATATAAATCTCGTCGCTAAAATTTAATTTGTTTAGGAGTGGATGGCAGAAACTGGCTGAAGATTAAATTGTGGGATTATTTGAAAACTGAACGCCTTCAAATTAATCTATATCTGGTCATATTGTAAAATAAAGTCCTTTCGTGACGTATCGTTGTCGTGTATGTGTGTCACCACGTTTTTTTTCAAAACTGCGCAATTGATTGTGATGCGATTTTCACCATTATTTAGAGAATTTATGCCGGAAGGTTTGTGTAGGTACAATACTTTAATATCAAACTTACTTAAAGAAATCTCGACGAAAACCGTGCGAAGGAGTTTCGTGTCGCAGTAGTTTTTAATATTTCTAAAAAAAAATATTCTAATTATTGTTTAGTTTAGTAAAATGGTCAAAAAAATATCGCTTGAAACATCTTTCAATAACTACTATGTTCTTTTCATGTTTTTCAGGTTTGGCGATGGTCAGAAAACAGGGTTTATGCCTACAAAGAATAGCTATTACAAGAATCAGATGACAACGGCCAATAACTACAAGGTATGCTTCCTGTCTTAACACTACTTCAAAAGCATTGTTCTAAATTACCCAAACTTTTTGCAGGACACTGATTCTTTTTAAACATTACGCCTTTTAACAGTAGGAATGATTGCTCTTCAGTATTTCGACATCTTCAGTTTAAAGAATTTATTCTCATAAAGAACACAAGACAGTTCACTTAATATATGAGATATACAAGTAAATCATGCAGTTGTAAAGGTGAAAAAGACTCCGTGAGTCGATAAGAGGAAAACAAAAATAATATCTTTAAAACTAGGCTTCTAAAAATTCCATCCAATAGGTTAATTTAATTATTTATCATGCGATCTTCCTGCCCTTTTACCATGTTACTTGGGGTCTGTGGGTTCTTCCATTCTCCCATGTCAACCATTTTTTGTTTTAAATAACTTCTCCCGCTCTGGGCGGAGCGGGAGGGCGTGTCAGACTTTTACTGACTAAAACCCACCCGTGTTCCTTCCGTTGCCTGTGTGCCGGGGTCGCGATATCCCTTTCAGACAAACCCGCAACCCCGGCAGGCATTGGCCCTTCCGGACCCCGTCAGTTGGTGCTGACATCTCTTTGAGGCGCGCGTGGAACACAACGCGCCGTCGACCCGGGCCTGGTCCCTATCGGACGGCGAGCTACCCATTGCTCACCGTCCGCAAGCCCGCGCCTACGGTGGCCGGAAGTCGGCTCTCGACTCCCGACGCCCGGGGCGTCTCCTGCGGCGACTAGGGGCGCGAGGGCGCGCATTTTGCCTGTCCCAATGTCCCATGTCAACCATCACGCTATCATTCACTCACTCCCTTCTCTTTCATATCATTCCTCACACAATCCATCCATCCTTCTTTTTGCTCTTCAGTATTTAATAAGCAAACATCACTTATTTACATTAAAAAAAATAACTCTAACGTGTCAATAATGAGAGCAGTGGTGGACCATTGGTATCGGCCGTGACTTACTAGTTGCATGTGTTCGAATCCAGGCTTTACTTTGTGTATTTTTTAATCACCACTGCTCTCAAAACGATGAAGAAAAACATCGTGAGGAAACCGGCATGTCTTAAAACCAAAAATTCGAAGGCATGACATCTACCAACTCGCATTGGGTCCTCGTGGGGATTACGACCCACTCCCTCTCACCGAGAGGAGGCCTGTGTCCCAGCAGTGGGAATATTATAGGCTGATTATGTGTCAATAATGTTTACGAAGAAATAAATAGGTCACATAAATGAAGCATATTCTCATAAATTCCGAACTACGATTAATTCCGAAACTAATTCCTGCGGTCGTGACGTGTTACTGATAATATTTGACATGCGTTCCGGCAATAATTTAGATCGATGAAATAGATTAGAACTATCAGATATGTTTTGATGGATTTAGCAAACATTGGGTAGCCCTTGAAGACTGGCAAATATTTAATTGATCGCCTAAAAACTTTTTGATATCCAAATGATGTACCTTTTTTAAAATAAATTAGCCCCTTTTTAACTTTTTGGTCGCAGTATCTCTATAAGATTTATACAAGCGACAAGACACTTAGTTTGTGGCTCACCGAATTTGACTAAATTATATTGTTATACTCTTTGATCAATAAATTTTATTACTATTACCTAAACAAGGGCACTTCGACGAAATAGGTTACGTTAGGTTAATTTAATTCCTTACATTTGGAATCAAATGAATTCCCTAAAAACTAATAATAAAGCAAGAGCCAAATATAGGGTAGAATGCCCTCTTAGCAGGGTGGCTGATAGTTGCTGGATAAAAGTAGGCTAAGGCTAGGGTCTCATTAAAACGTCAGACGCTACCGCCAGTTGCCAAAACGTTCGTTGCCGACGTCGTAACTGCCCGTCGTCAGCGGCGTGTGAGCAAGACCGCGCCCATGTGTTTACGAACATAGCATTCGGCCGTCGTCGGTGACGGACGGCTACACGTCGCCAGTCGTGGTCGGCGTGTGGTCTGATACACCGCAGACTTAGTAGGATCGAGTAAAATACAATTGGACAGGCCTATGTCCAGCACAAAAAAAACGCAAAAGGGAGGAAGCCTATACTCAGCAGTGGGTGGAACAAGGCTGCTAACGATGAAGATGAAGCTGAGAGGCATTTCTAATATACAAATTAACAATACTTTCAACATTTTTACAGGTGTTCCAAAAGATACCAGCCTCCTCAATGATCCTTAGTAATTACGATCCGTTCTACTCACCGTTGTTATCTCGACTGGACGGTATATTTGCACGGCTGGGTAAGTTTAACTTGCTAATTATACAATATTATATTTCAACGGCTTATTGTTGAAAATTAATTTTCAGTAATGGTTCTTTAGAGGCTTTAGTTGTTAAATATTTTTAGAACTAATGTTCACTTTTGTATTATATTTTTAATAGATTAAACGTTCCATTATATATAGTTTTCAGAGCTAGATATAGGAGGTACAGTAGAGAACGTAAGAGGAATAGAGGATATATAACCCGATTTTTATAACTATGCGCCGTCAACGTCAAAATATTACAGATTATTTGGTTGAAGAGCGTTTATCCTAAAAGTTGGCAACGTCGCAAATAGCTGTCAAAAATGTACCTGTTTTGATTAATTTAGCAATATTACTATATGGAAATAAGAAATGTGGCTAACTAGCGAACTAGAATATTGATTATGAAATGCAATAATTAATATCGTAACGCCGAATATTTAGTTTTAGATTTTAAAAAAGTATTTGGAAACTTTCAAATGCCTTTTTTACACCTAAAACGGTTACAACATCAAATTCAATGTTGTAATTGCAATTCATTATTAATATTCTAGTTCGCTAGTTAACCACATTTCTTATTTCTATATAGTAATATTGTCAAATTAATCCAAACAGGTACCTACATATTTAACAGCTATTTGCAACGTTGCCAACTTTAAGGATAAACGCTCTTAAACAATAACAAATTAACGAATAATAAGACAGAACTGTGGAGACGACACGAGATGTGTAGACCGTATTAAGAGGCGTCGGGGCACTGAGGAGGTAACCGGGCGGGTGAATTCAATACTAACAACCTACGATTTTGACAGCTTCTGCGCACAGTTATAAAAATCGAGTTATTTTATTTTAATTTATTTTATTTTATTTTATTTTATTTTATTTTATTTTATTTTATTTTATTTTATTTTATTTTATTTTATTTTATTTTATTAGGATCTCCAACAAAGATTATAAATACCTAAGGTACTCCGTATACAGGGTGTCAGGGATACAGACGCGAAAACTGTTACCATGGATTCAATACATGCTTCTGAACACCCCTATGCGTTGAAATTTTTCGTATCTTATTAAAAAAAATCTGCTATCCCATACATTTTGACCGCGTAGGTATTACACTTTTCTATGAAACAGCAGATTTTTTTTTTATAACCTACACCGACCGGTATGTTAAGATAGTCACCCATCCACGGACCAGCTCCGGCAAGCGTAGCTTAACCTGATGGATCGAACCATGCGGCTGTTATTACTTAGCCACGAGCTCCTCCTATTATTGTCTTAAAGTGTCACTATGTAATTTAATAATTATTATTAACTCTTCACTAAGTAGCAAAAATACAAAACCGATCCCAATAATTTTTTATCGAATTCAAAAAATGATAATGCGCGTGCGACGATGTTTTATAAATCAGCATAGCAGATCCTAACTTTGATCCGTTTTGTTCCCAGGTCTAGCGCCTGCGGAGAACTCAGTGGACGAGAACATTGAGTCGTGCAGGGAACAGCTGATCTGTCTCATGTACGCCAGCCCTGCCAAGTTCGCGCCCTACAGTAACCTGGTGTCTGCCCAGTTGAGCAGGTGTGTATTATTTATTATAAATAAAATTGAAGTGTCTGATCGTAATGTCAAAATAACAGCGTTTTACTATGAAAGTATAGGTAAGGTAGGTACTTATAACAAAAAAACTGTTATGAAATGTTCACATGTCTTCGAACTTTTTGGTTCTAGGACATGCCGGTTTCCTCAAGATGTTTTCCTTCACCCTTTTTAGAGCAGTGGTGATGAAGTTATTCACACAAGTAAAGTCAAATCATTTATTTCAAATAGGCCCTTGCCCTTATAAGGCACTTTTGAACGTCAAAGTTTACAAAAAATTGAATTGATTCTAGTCGCCCCTTCCAAAAGGTAGTTTTCGTATGGCGAAGAATGGGCAAGACACTCTACCGTTACTCTTTTAAAAAGTGTTACAATATTTTGTATATGTAGGTACGTTAGTTACATAATTATAATATGTGAAGACGATGCACCTAAAAAAAAGAATAGGTATATGTAGGTAAAAAGAAGAATTAATAAAAATGAAGCTACGAAAGATAAATTAATTACTTATGTGATAGATACATAAAAAAATACACTTGATCAGTAAAACGCCTGAGTTCGAACCAACGACCTACAACTCGTAAGTCGGGGCCGTTACCATGGGGTAGCCTACTGTTCTGCCTGTCACCAAATACCATCATGGCCCAAATCCGTCTTCTTCTTTGAAAAGATAAAAGATTTTAATCTCAGAAGTGCATCAACTTCTGAATACACACTGATTTTCTAAGGAGACTTGCTTCTTGGAAATTGTTAGAGCTGAACGAAGTTTGGACCTAAACTTAAACTAACTTGCTCTTACCACCACGACATCCAATTAAGGGATTATACAGACCAAATTTTGCATGTAATAGATAGTTTTCTCCAACATGGTTGGAAATTCGAACACTATTTTGACAACCTTCTCGAGATAAATCGAAATTGTACTTGTACTGTACTGGATAAAAACAAGCGAGTACTGGCCGGCAATGTTCTTATGAAAATCTATATCTGTCGTGTTTAGCGGCCGAATAAATTACTATGAAAACTCATATCTGTCGTGTTATTTAAAAATGGAACTAACTTTTTACTTCAACACATGGCAACCAGGAAGGTAACTTATCAAAGATTTTATTTAAATTTTCTTTGTTCGTCATGGATTCTGAAATTTATAATTAATTTACTTAGTTGAATTTGAATTGAATTTTGAAATTTTTGTTTGAATTTCCGCGCATTATTTGAGAAAAGTACTATACAAGGCTTGGCCGCAACCAGGCATTAGACTCACGTATGTGTACCTCGGCTTCGCCTCAGCCCACATTTTCATGATCGTCCACCAATGCTCTAATTGCTGGCCGCGACAGTAATGTACTATTTGTAATATACATATTCTGGTGGGTAGTGTGTAATAAATGCAATGTAATTAATAGTAGTGTGTTCGGATTAATTTCATTTTTGACTTGCGGCTGCCCGCGGCTTCGCCCGCGTGGACCCTAATTATTTTTCTAAAATAAAAGTAGCTTAACTTACTCCTTATAACACCAACTATCTGCCAGTGAAAATCCCGTCATAAACAGTCTGGCCGTTTCGGAGATTAGCCGGAACAAACAGACACAAGCAAAAAATACCTTTCTTTTATATGCATTTAGTGAAAAGCCGTTATTTTGACATTACAAACAGACACATCAATTTTGTCATTACAAACAGATACATCAATTTTGACATTACAAATAGACACTTCAATTTTATTTATTTGTATTGTTTGTAGAGAGCATTGACTTAAACTATCACACTGAAACTCGAAGCATTTATTTTAATTAAACCAATTACAGGCGCTTTTAAATTTTCAAGTGGTCGGTCAGTCAGAAAGATAAAGCTAGTGGCCCATTCTAAAGCGTAGTAGGTACCTATGGAGAAGAACGGGCAAGAAACACTACACTCTTTTTAATCTCCTCTTTTCTCTATTCTTTTTTAATAAGAGGTTCATTAATTTAAAAAAGTGGCCATCATTTGAATTTGGAAGATCAGTTAAATATTTGAACCATGAAAAATTACCTCATTAAAAATCTAATAACGTTTTGTCTGATCTCATTTGGGGATCAAACCTAGGGACCAATTACTCAGCAGTCGCGTTTGCGACCTCTTTACCTACGAAACAGTCAATATTCATTGACTTACGTTAATAATTGAAAGGCTCGCGCTTGACCTTTATCTCACCTTTGAAAAGAGATCTAATTCTACCAAGAAATATCCATCTAACATTTAATTTTCCCTTCCCACAGAGAACTGAACGAGCTCCGACGGCCAGTCTCCGACAACCCCGAAATCCTGAGGTTCTTCAAATACATGAAAGCAGCAAGGCGTGGGCAAGAAGCTGCTGACTGCATGTACTCCTACCCTACTTGTACTGCCAACGCGTCTAAAACCCACACCATGGTAGCAGCATACCATGACATCAATAAACTGGTTACTGCTAGGAAACTGCACTAGGTAGGTGCAGAAATATAGAAGATCGCAGGCACAGTGAAAGTGAGACCAATTTCGAAAATAGAAGTCTTAAAGTGCAACTACATTGGATCGATGTCGACACGTTGAAATTGATCACTTCTAAAACCGATGGTCGATGGTTGACAGTGTGTGGCTATAGCCAGAACAGAATCGAGATGGTTACTGTCTCCAGATTACAGTGGCAGGTCTATTAATTGATGGTACAATTAATAGACCTGCCACACAAAGTTTCGTCTGCAGCACCATAATTAATACTGAACTATAAAGTGTATTATCAAAGGATTTTTTTTTGTGCGTGTTAATCTACCGTCGTGGAATTCCACAAATACCATGTAATGTTGTTGTATTATTAAGATTTGTTTTAATGATTTGAATTTTTGGAGCGTCTGTTGGCAAATCGACGCGAAAGCATCTGACAAATTCTTACTCTTAAGATTGTGAATGTAACTTCGAAACTTTGAGTCATGTATCTTTGTTTGCAAACTGTGAACAACTGTGTATTCTCGACGAAGAATAAATTTAATTAACTGGAGTAGCTCCTACACAGGTGGCTTTTGAGAATGCCTTTAATTTTGAGATGACATAAGTCTGTTCTTCGTCAATCAATGCCAGAATTCGAACTAACTCTTCTGAGCTAGAATAGCTTAAAATCTTGGAATATAAATGTGCGAAATTGTTTTTTTTTTGGCCCAGTACAGTTCTCGCAAAACTTTATGGGCCCTCTGAACGTAGGCCCGAGTACCAAACCGCGCATGTAACAGTTTTTTTTTTTTTTTTGACGTTGGGAAATTATCAAATAACTTCTCCAGCTCTGGGCGGAGCGGGAGGGCGTGTCAGACTCTTACTGACTAAAAACCCACCCGTGTTCCTTCAGTTGCCTGTTAATATGAGAGCACAATCTTTATTTTGTTCAATTACATATGGTATGCTTACTGCGCACTGCGCAGCCACTCGCGAGCAACTTCCGAGAGCATAAAGTTCAGCGCGTACAGTATCGAGCGCGTATTTGCATTACTTCTTTTGACAAAAAATTCTAGTAAGTTAAAACTTCACTAAGATTGAAATTTTTTAACTGTCCTGTTTTATTTACACCTTTTCATTTTATGACTTGTAAGTGACATGTAACCTTAGGGTATAAAGCAACTATGAGATCGACTATACTTATAAGCATAATCAGCCTATAATGTTCCCACTGCTGGGAAACAGGGCTCCTCTCTGTGAGAGGGGGTGGGCCGAAATCTACCACGCAGGCCCAGTGCGAGTTGGCGGATGTCACATGTCTTCGAATTTTTGGTTCTAGGACATGCCGGTTTCCTCACGATGTTTTCTTTCACCGTTTTGAGAGCAGTGGTGATGAAATAATTTACACAAAGTAAAGTGCCTGCTTGGGTTCGAACCCACGAGCTACAGCTTGTAAGTCGCGGCCGGTGCCACTGGGCGACCACTGCTCTTACCAGAGTAGCAATGGCTGAGAAAGAAATACGACTTCTATTTACTCTTATTAAGTAATTATTTATTAATTTGAAGTGTGAAAGTAATTTATTGAATGATTGTTTAAAGTGAGTTTCATATTTATTTATTTGTAATCTAATTTAATAACTTATAACCCCAAAAGTTTTATTTTATTTTTTATTTTTTTATTTATTGAGCTTTGGAATAAGTCTTATTATAGTACATAGTTGAGCTGTTATACCACCGTAGTCTGTTCAGAAAACTTTTTAGTTAACTGGGAAAAAGATTCGGAAAATAATTTATGCCAAGTAAATTAATCCGAATTTGAATTAAAATTAATTCTACTTACCACTTTTCATATTTATTACTATTTTGAGGCGAAAAAATAAAATAATAATTAGTAATCCATTTTTTTATTTAATAACTTTTGTATAAATCAAAATCTGTTTTTGTAAAATTAAGTTCATTTATACTATGTCTAATTTTATTGTATGAAATTTAAAGTTTTACTAACAAAAAATCTAGGTACTCTAATATGCGCATACACATCGAACATTTCAAATCTAGCCAATGACGACGCTAGATTTTCCAAAATGGCCGCTCGGCAACGATGATGCACATATTACAGAATGATTTAAATGTGTAGCCTATCACTGTGTGATTGATCAATGAATTATGGCGACTGACTTCATTAATAAAAATAATAATTAGCACCTACTTGCATAGCCACTGTTTCAAAATGCAAGAATGTTGAACTCAAGCTGTTAGTTATTTATAAACACCACAAAAGTGGATTGCAAAAAAAAAAAACACACTACAAAACATGCAATGAGCGGCCTTATCGCTTTCTGCGATCCCTTCCAGGAAAACTTGGAAGGAGTTACCGACTTGCATTATGAAAAAATCATGATTCACGGTTCTAACTTCGAGGAAGTTTTGGCTCGCTCTAATGACGTTGAGAAGGAGACTTTGTTAGAAAAAAATGGCGGCGTTAGTTCCGCCACGCGCCAAAAGATCCTCCTGGTCCTGTAAGTGTTACGTCATGGCTGTGTGCAAGCTTCTTGCATTTTGAAAACCCAGTTCTTTGAATTTGTTTTTTTTTTTTTGGAATTTGGTTAGTATATTTTTATAAATGAAGTCAATGAGAGGGACTAAAACCATGGTGTTATGTTTATTATTTATTGTTGTAGTCATAATCACGTAAAATGTAGATTGAAATAAAAATTGTTGATCAAAATATTATACCAATTTTCATTTTTCTGTTCGATATATACAGGGTGTAAAAAGACACATCACAAAGCCGTAAACTACGCATACTGTACGTATAGCTAAGTAGCTTTGCGCAAAAATTATTGCTAGGAACCGTATTTTTTTTTTTTTTAATAAAAAAAAACAAGTTTTTATTGCGCGCAATGTAACGCGAACCCACGCTTGAATGAACGGATTCAGTGTTAGTTAAGCTCCGCCCCTACGCTACGTAGGTAGGTACTTGTTGTTCATTGCGTTTTTGTAACTTCAAATGCGTAATCTGTTAAGATAAATCTAAAATTCAGGTAATGTTTGTTTGCAAAAAAGTTTCGTATTATCGCATAGAATTCATTTTCGTGAAAAAGTAAAAAAAAAAAATGCGACTTTGACCTTCAATATCTCCAGAACCAGTGGATTCCCAGGTATGGTCTAGTGGAAAAAAAAGATGCAAATAATGGGTAGAATATGTGGCTTTCGGCTTCGGAAAGTGTCTTTTTACACCCGACATTTACTCGATGTTTTTAGGGTTGCGTAGACAACAAGGAACCCATGAAGTTTCGCCACGTCCGTCTGTCTGTCCATCTGTCCGTGGCTTAGCTCTGAGACTGTTATTACTAGTAAGCTGTAATTTGGCATGGGTATACATATTAATCACGCCGACAAAGTGGTAAATATCCAGTCTCGATAAGTTTAGAATATACAATTCACGTTTATTATTCAAACAAGATACATTTACATAATAGGTATATAAGCTAACAGACTTAAAATAAAAATAATAATATTTATTTATTTATAGTTAATTAAAACGGCACAGGTCCAATTACATTAATTAACATAGAATTATAAAAATTAAAATAAAATAAGCATTCAAATAACATACAATACAAAAAATTAAATTCAAAGATATACAATTCGTGGATAAAATTATTAATAATTATTTGAGTAAATGGTTCAATAAATTAGATACATCAATAAACTAACATGCAACAGTGGACACCCTCGCATATTGTCCCTCACAAAACAACAGACAAGCACGCATTATTTTCTTCCATTCATCGGCAAACACATCACATTCAGGGTCGGCAGTCAGGAGGGCGTTTAGCATCCTTAGGGTTCGACAAACTGGGGATTCGGCTCTAGCAACAGATCTAGACAGCGGTAGTGCGAACAGGTTATGACGGCGGCTTTGACGGTGCCCAAGGTATTTGTCGGGCACAAATAGGCGGCAGAAAAGTCCGTGGAGTTCAGGGCAGTCAATACGACCGCTTAGGGTTTTACAGGCAATCGTGAGCTGATCAAAGCCCCTTCTTACCTCCAACGAATTTAAACCCAACACCCCTAGAAGATAATTCGTTGGGTACATGAATGGGAAGTAATGATACAGCCTTTGATACAAAAATCTCAGGAAGGTCTTCTGAACTTTCTCAAGCATCAGTGTCTGAGACGCAGACGCAGTATGCGGATGCCAGACACAGGCGCTGGACTCGAGTTTACTCCGAACCAAAGTGGTGTAAAGAAGTTTAATAATACTGGGATTGCGAAAGTCACGAGCGTTCCTCAAGACAAATCCCAGACGCCTGAAGGATTCCTTTGCAAGGGCAGACACGTGGTCTCTAAATGTCAGACTGCGGTCGAAAGTCACTCCTAAGTCCTTAACGCTGGTGACACGAGTGATAACTAAACCCCCCAAACTATAATCATATTTTATTGGTCTCAACCCACGACCATAAGTCATAACGCTGCATTTACTAATATTAAACAACAACTTGTTCGCCATGCTCCACTCATAGACGGTATCGATATCTTTTTGTAGGAGTTCGCAATCCACCTCTGTTCTGATTTGCGCAGCTAGTTTTAGATCGTCGGCATATAGTAGACATTTTGCGAATCGAATCTTACAAATTAGGTCGTTGATCATGATCAGAAACAGAGGCGGCCCCAACACGGATCCCTGGCTCACGCCCGAGCGAGTGTAATAAGACTTCGACTCAAAGCAGCCATGGCGGACGAACTGTTTGCGATCCCGTAGGTAGTCGGCGAAGAAGTTAAGAAGGCCGGATGAGAAGCCCGTAGCCCCTAACTTTGCCAAAAGCACATCGTTGTCCACTTTGTCAAACGCCTTCCGGAAATCAAAATACAGAGTGTCGACCTGCCTACCGGATTACAGGCTACTGGATATGAAGTCAACATGAATCAGCAGATTTGAGTTCACAGAGCGACCAGGTCGAAAACCATGTTGAGCATCAGAAAGATACATATTGGTTTGTTTACAGATAACAGTGTGGAGTATATGTTCAAAGACCTTTGCAATGGTTGATAAAATAGCGATGGGTCTGTGTTCCTCGACATATGTCTTGTTACTTGTTTTAGGGATGGGAGTAACACGTGAAGTCTTCCACGGCTCCGGATACACGCCCGACTTAAGAGCTAGATTAAAAACATGACATAAAGGGGCTGCTAATATACTGCTACATCCTTTAACGATATATGCAGGGATGTTATCTGGGCCAATCGAACAGCAGGGTTTGAGTTTGGAAATACCCCTAACCACGTCCGGAGGGACTAAAACGGGTAGGGGAAAATTACCTCCCTCACTATTCACCGTGATTGATTTCGGGTCCAATTCTGGTGTGTCCGGCAGAAATACGCTGGAAAAATACTCAGCAAATGCCTCAGCAGCTTTGACACCTGAATAGACCTTGCCATCAAGCACAACGTCTGGCTCAAACCCACCCTTAGATCGCAGGCTTGAAATGTGCTGCCAGAACATTTTTGGATTTTTGCCTAGGCTGTTTTCCACATTAGAACAATGCAGTCTATATGCCTCCTCGGTTCTCACTTTTAATTCCGACCGCAGTGCGCTAAACTGAGCATATGCAGCATCACATCTGGATTGTTTCCATTTAATATGGAGTTTTGATTTACGTCGAGTGTCGCTTACGATATCTCTAGTAAACCAGACTGGGTACCGCTTATTACCAGCGGTCCTTCTCGTCTTTTTTGGAATAGAGGAATCAAAAATATCGTACATTAAATTATAAAACTTACAAGCAGCGGTGGACGCGTCATTGCAGCGAAACACGTCTTGCCATGGAGCAGAGCGAACAAGATCGAACAATGATGTGTAGTCACCTTTACAAAAGTTCCAATCCTTACTACGGTCAATATTGCTAGGGTCAAGTTTTTCATGTACCTTATGCCTTAGGATGGTAACAGCAATATCTAACGGAGGGTGATACAGATCAATCGGAACCAGTTCCGTACCCTGGATATACTCACAGTTTACAGCAGCGCCCTCCCGAGCCAACACTACATCTAACTTACTGCCACGCATATTCATCACCTCATTCATCTCTACCAGACTACAAAAGCTTAGAAAATAACAGTAGTAGTTATTAACATTTACTGACGCACTTTTTAGATTAAGGTCGCCTAAAATAATAATAGTTCCCTTCAAACTGTGAAAAACGTCCTCGACCTTGCAAAACCACGCCAGGTAATCCTCGTCAGTTGCACTAGGTTTGACGTAAACAACACACACATATATATTTAGGCCATAAATTGTGATCTTGGCCCACAAATCTTCGCCGCAGGCCGTCTCAAGTACATGTAGCCTATTCACGGTGACCCCAGGCCGCGCAGCAAGCAGCACACCACCACCCGTGGTCACTCTGTCTCGTCGAAGAGTACGCCAATCTCCAGCCGATATTTCTGAGTCCTCCACTGAATTATCCAGGTTTGTCTCGGTAACGGCTATCAAATCATGCTCAGACAATAATAAGCTTGACCTCCAAATGGGTAGCTTGGTTTTGAGCCCACGCACATTCTGGTACAGTAAGCGCAGATTGACGTTGCGATCAGTACAGCCACGAGAGGCGGGAGCGGCAACAACGCAATAGGGCTTATTGGGTCTCATCGCTTCGGCCACGATTAAACGCGCACGCGAAAAAACGATAGGGTATCAAATTCATCCGCATCGCTGTCAACAGGAAAAGTGCCCAAAAGGCTGGCAGCATTGCCACGTTTTATGGCAATGCTGATACTTTCACGAAAAAAAATAGATCAGCTCTCTGTCCCTAGGTCACGTGAAGAGTCGACCAAGAGTCACAATTAGGTCGTAGGTATTTCATTTGAACTCTGCTAAATATTTCTCATGTCATCTACTAAATGAAACATTTTATTTGTCATTGACCTTTGTAAAATGAGAATAAACATAACTCAGTTTGACCAATACCCCAGCTTTTTATGATACCCAAGAGTAAAGATACATCGGGCTTATCTGAACATTCGCCAGCCAAAATGAGGATATAAAAGCTTTACAAAGTAATTTAAACTTTAACCGGTAGTAAAAAGAATAATTATTTGAATAATTCACAGGTTTCATGTATGTAGGTCATAAAAGTAATATGTTCCGGATTAAATTAGCTCACTTTAGGATAAAAGGCTTTTTAATTATGAACCCTTTGACATAAACTTCGTGGTATTAAAATTAAATTATTAAACGCGGTATTTTGCCAGCTTGTTATTGATTGGAGACTTTTCAACGCAGAGACCTTTAACACAATTCTGTGTGTCTGCTGCGTGGTCAATCAAGTCTTCGACATCAGTCGTCTGAGCAAGTCTTGTGCTTTTAATAAATATTTCTTGCAAAGTGTTTTTTTCTGGTGCATACTAGTATTACGACTCGAATACACCTAATCCGCCATTGGCCGAACTATGCTCGTACGTTGTCTGCCGAACTTGGCCGATCGAGCCAAGCAATACAAGAAAGTGAGTGTATTTACGGGAGATAATAATATTATATCACTGGCGTACACCTAGTTATCGGACCTCATCAGAAGATCTCGGTTGGAGTGGTGTACGCACTCAAACAAAGTATTTGAATACGACGTACATTTCGCGTTACTGCCTCATTTCCTCATCAATTGAGAATAACCTTTTGAATTTTGAATTTTGAATAGGTTCTATTCAAAATTCAAAAGGTTATTCTCAATTTCGACCCCAGACCTAGTGGTTTGCAAAATAAACGTGTCCCTTTGGGCAACCACATTTCATTTCAAAACAAACATCGCTAAATTAATATCTTTATCAAATACTATCTCCATACAATATCACACATACCTAATTTAATAAACAGACCGGGTTTACACTCACTTGTTATAATTTAATATGGAAGACTCACAATGAAATTAACATAGTAAGATTAAATTGTCGAATTGATCCGTCGAGGGATCAGAATTAAACAGATTATTATGTTCTGTTATTAAAAATATGGGAATTGTTTAGTTTGGTTTTGGAATTATTTTGTTACACCTAGTTAATTGATTCAGGCGTCACTTTGCGGAAATCCATTATAAAATACAATTGACGACGTATATTTAGTAACTTAATCCGCTTAACTGTTCTTAAAGAGTCATAAAGAACCCTGTAAGAAATCGACACGTGTTTCACCTCTCAACGAGGCATCCTCAGGAAGGCGATTGACTTGTTGTGAATTCGGACCCGTGTGGACACGTCAAGCGTCGAGCGCAGTCACGCTTGACGTTACGCGGATTAAGTTACTAAATATACGTCGTCTATTGTATTTTATCATGGATTTCCGCAAAGTCACATTTTTTTGTTACATCTATGAAAGATGGAATTGAATAATCAAGACTGGATGCGGAAGCGGTGTGATGCAAGAGAGACCTTGGTTGAACACTGAAATGTTATCCTGAAACATGAAATGCACATATGTACAATGTACTATGTGTGTTGTATGTGTGTGGGAGTGTAGTACCGACTCATGAAAAACTAACAACTTTAACCAGCATTGAAATTGCGAAAAAATCAGCTGTTCCATATGTAAACATATGTAAACATATGGAACAGCTGATTTTTTCGCAATTTGTACGCATTAATCGACAAAATACATGGCACAGCAGATTTTTTTAATATTATGGAGTTGGTCCCTTAGCAAAAAGCTGTACATTTGTAAAGTATGTCCCTCGTTTAACCAAACATGCTCTATACAGGGTTTTATCGTCGCTCAAACTGTTACGTCAGTTATTTAACAAAAAACAGGAGCTGTGCGACGACAGCTCCTGTTTTTTGTTAAATTTAAATTTAAATTTTATGTTAATGTTGCACCTGGTATAGATAGAAGTGGATAGAAGTGCTGTATATTACGGTTATTACGGTTACGCTTACGGTTTATTAAGGTTACACTAGTCGACGGCTCGAACTCGTTGGTAACTAATATGCATGCTAATTAGTCTAATTATTTAGTTTTTTATTTAGTATTTATTTCTCCATTTTTTTTCGATTTATTTATTAATTTATTTAGTGAAATAAACAATGATTTATAACGATAACGAGCGCGTAAAGTTTCATGAACAGACCTTTGGGCGTATAGATATTATGAAAAAACTATTGAATGTATTCAATGAAAATAAAATTATTTGAAGTATTGAATAAATTATCTACCCCTGTACGGTTTCTATTTTGCCATTTTCTTACTACATAAGTTATTTATTTACATCCAAACACGAGTTAAAATTAGTTTTGAAATTATTGAAATATGGAAGTTTCGACCCTCATTACTTCCCAACTATTTTTTTTTCCAATTTTGCTTTCATGCGTAGACAATGACAAGACAAATTGATATAATTTTTCGTTTTGAACATACACCGTCAAACGGACGAGTAATCACTATACTACGTTTGTTTGGAAGAATTAACGATTAGCGTACCCTTAATACAGAGCTATCTAGTATAAGTTTTTACCGAGCCAATCGCTGCTGTTTATGCGCACTTGACAATTTTTGTCACATTTATTTTGCGATCATTTTCGTCCGTGACACTGGCCCTGAATTAATTATTAACAGTTAATCGCATCACTCGACTCATTAAATTTTGACGCGTCGATAATTTCCGTTTCACAAACCGTGTATTCACGGTTTTCACGTTATTGTTTTTATTTTTTAATACAGAGCCATCTGTTATAAGTTTTTAACGTCTCTAAAGTCAAAGTCAAATCATTTATTTCAAATAGGCCCTTGTAAGGCACTTTTGAACGTCAAAGTTTACAAAAAAAAATAATTGATTCTAGTCGCCCCTTCCAAAAGGTAGTTTTCATATGGAGAAGAATGGGCAAGAAACTCCACTGTTACTCTTTTAAAAAGTGTTACAATATTTTGTATATGTACGTACATTAGTTACATAATTATATGTGAAGACGATGCAACTAAAAAAAATAAAAAATACTTTACCACAATAGGTAAAAAGATAGATAAATAGATAGGTAAACTTATACCTAATAGCATCGTACTGTATTAAAAAACAAAAACAATAACTTTTGACACTTGAAACTTGAGACTTTGAAACTGACTTTTTCGGCTTTTTCGTTTCGTGTCAATTTCTACCAGTCAACTCCTACCGCAAGCCTCGTTAAAGAACTTCGTTCCAAAAAATAGCTAATCTATACATTTTGACCGTGTAGGTATTGCACTTTTGGGGCTCTAGAATCATGTGCTGAATTCATTGAACATTCATGTCCTTACGCCGTGTAATATAACATTTTCATTGGTTTCATTGCTTGTTATTTATAAACTGAGAGTACGACATTTACATACAAAACTTTCTTTTTTACGCTATTCATTTGCTTCGTCACTTACCTCATGATCCGCATTTATCCCCGCGAGAGTCGAGGCCAAAGATTTAAATCGTAGATTTGCCCTCACCGTACTAAATGTCGCAGAGGCTTGACCAAATAAGTCAAGCCTCTGCGACATTGTGTGTATCACAGGTGTTAAAACGAAACAGAAATACGATATCTTTTGTCGCGGCAGGGCCAATCTACGATTGAAATCTTTGGTCGAGGCAAATTAACGCCCAGGACCCACCCGGTTTCTGGAATGAAAATCAACACAAAAAGCTAACAAATTGTCAAGCGCACGTAAATTGTTTGAATGATTTATCAACAGCCAATCGCTGCTGTTTTACGCGAGCTTGACAATTTGTCACAAAAATTTTGCGATAATTTTCGTTCGCGTAAATTAATTATCAACTGTTACTCACACCACTTGACTATATTAAATTTTGACGCGTCAATAATTTTCGTTACACAAACCGTGTATTATGTTTTCACATTCTAATATTTGCACGAAAGTTTTGTCAAACGTGTAAAATCGTTGTCATTGTGGCATTATTCCACTAACATGTCCTGTTCATCCCGTCACCTAAAATGATAGCAATAATATTTATTACGGCGTCTTAACTAAAGCTGGCTGTCAGTTCAAGGATTGTAACCATTCACAATAAGGGCTTTTCCAGTTACCAGGACCCATTTACTGCCTGCCAAACAGGGAAATAATAAATATAATTTGGAAGGAAAATGCTTGATATAATCATTATTGTTGTTACTATCATGTTTATATATCCCTCCAATGATATTATAGTTTTTTTTTTTGCAATCTGGCTTCTGCGTAGAAGTGTCATTGTTTTTTTATTAAATAATAATTCGGTAATAACGATAATCTTGAACCTGAAGGAAACATTTTTTTCCACCTCACAACCTCGGAAAGATTCTGTTTATCATTCGTAATCTGAGTGCAAAAGTCCATTTTATCCGCTAGCGTGGAAAGAGGTTTTAAATTCGAATATTTCTGTTTAGTAATTTTCTAAATCGCCCGTCCACTGAAAATGCATTGGTACTTATTTCATGTCAGTGCGCCAATCTCATTTTTAAAATAATGGCAATGGCCAAAACGAAGACTACGTGAAAAAAAAAACACTTTTCCAAATTTTCTTCTCTTTATTCAATAGGGATGTCAATTTTTTTTTTGTCTGTCATTTATATTCATCGTCACTGACCGGTTCTGACTTGTGACGTAGCGAGCCCCCACTCACCAACCTTAAAGCTTTGTGCAGACTAGCGCGACGCGACAGCGCGACGCGACATCGGGTATTGTTATACCGTGAAGTTTTTTTAGAAATCGTATTGTTTGAGTCGCGTCGCGCCGTCGCGTCGCGCTGGTTTGCACGGGCCTTAATGCGTTTGATCTAAACCATTTTTTATTAATTTGATAATGCAAAAAATGCGTATCTAATATTTTTTTATTATCTGACTGACGGACTAAATAATATATTTTTTTCCCAGTCAACATCCCTATTCACTTTCCCTCATTTTGGATAATTTTTTGGTAAAAAGAAATCATTAAATATGAGCGAGTCCAGGAGCGACGAAGATATAAATTTAACCCCTGCAGATATGCAAGCGCTACATAATGCCGAATTGAGGTTTCTATATAATAATATTTAAGCTGTTTTTCTTGCACCTAACATTTTCCTCGCTGTAGTGAGGTGAAAAGTTGTATGTTTCACTCGGCAGCATAGTTATTTTGCGTCTCGTAACTTTGAAACCCTCGCTACACTTAGGATTCTATATTTGAACCACACTTCACTCGTGGTTCAATCCTAGAATCCTTCGCTTGCTTAGGTTTCAAACTTTCAATACAAGTACTCACGCCTAAAAAACAACTTTGCAGCCTTACATAACAAATAAGTATTGTTTAAGTATTCAATAATGTGTTCTTTAGTGATTTAGCAGATTAACAAACTACACACTACAACTACGAGTACTACGCTCACAAGATAAGTCTGCACGCGGCTGCAATCGGAACTAATAAGTATGCCCTTTTTTCGTTTAAGAAAGGTCAAATTAAGTATAGAATTATTTAATAAATTAATATTAATATAAGATTTATTTATTAATATAGATTTAATATTATAATATTTTAAAAGTAACAGTACTTATAGAATTATGAAGCACGGCAACTTTGCCATGCTGTTGCTACTTCATACAACTGTCAATGTATAACAGTAATTGTAATTTGACTATACGGCCAATTAAAGTAAGTAGTCAATTTGATAAACAATTAATTTCCCTGATTTTACATACCTACAGTCAGGCGAATTTATTATTTAGCAGATTGTCACATTACGTCAACTTTGCTGTGATATAAGTGCCATTTCATATAGTCCTCTAGACCGAATTTCGGCCAATCTCTCAATCTCAAAGGAGACTAGCCATCTACATATAACACATAACATCACGCTTGTAGTCCCTAAAGGGGTAGGCAGAGGTGTACCTTTAGTACACCCACATTTCGCCAGTTATGATTAATCCCCATGTAATCCATCCAAGCGCCATGCCATCGCGTGTAGCTCTAAGCGGGAGATATTATAGTGCACAAATGTCTGCGCAAACACAGGTGCTCTTCCGTCACTCTCATAGTCCGATGGGTTGGTAATCCGATACGACCGGAGAGAGATCAGGCGCAGGACCAACGGCTTTTTTTTTGAGGGTGGGAAATTATCAAATAACTTCTCCCGCTCTGGGCGGAGCGGGAGGGCGTGTCAGACTCTTCCTGAATAAAACCCACCCGTGTTCCTTTAGTTGCCTGTACATTGCCAGGGGCCACGGTATCCCTTTCGGACTTTCCCGCGATTTCGGACTTTCCCGCGATTTCGGACTTTCCAACGGCTTAACATGCTTTCCGAGGGGTATCACACCGCCAACTTCCAAATCTGGGCTGTTACTTAGAAATTCGTAATGGATACATCCCAAACTTTTACAGTTCACGACGCACTTACAAGTTTAGTATTTTGTCTCGGCGCCCTTTCTAGTCGAAATAGGGTAGAGATAGGCACAAAAATTCAAACATTCACGATATGAATCTGAGTTTTTATATTTATATTGACACAAGAATACATGTATTATTTAAGAAAAATAGAAAATAAAATAAAATGGCAACTTAGTCAATGTCAGCCGTTCAAATTTTTTCAAGGCTTGGACTAAGTCTTGACACCGCTGCTCTCATTTCTTGGTCCACATTAAACTTTGAACGATATTTGCTCTTTATTAAAGCTGCAGCTGAAAATCCGGCTTCACATAAATACGATGTTGCAATGGGGATGAGAATTCTACGCGCGAATATACATATAAGCTTTGTTTACGAAGAACGGTAAACAGGATCGCCTCCCGGCTCACCTCTTTACTCTCTACGGCGCACCAGGGCGCCGCGGCGTTTGGGAACCCCTGTATAAACCCAATAACACTTTGTCCGACCTGGGCATCGAACCTAGGACCCCACGCTCAGCAGTCACGCTTGCGACCACGAGACCAACGGGGAGTCAACTTATGCCATTTTATACAACTGTCACAACATGACATTGTGATCTGAATCGGAAAATTTAAATTGATAGTCAATTTACATTTTTTTTTTCCTGGCTTAACAATAATCTTAGTTCAGATAGCTTCTACCCGCGACTTAGTTTCTCACCGGCCCGCACTATTAATTCGTTCTCGCTTCGCGTTCTTTCAGAAAGAAGAAAGTAAATACGTTTATTTGCGGTACACATGACACAAGGAAAGAATAAAACACGAAAACAACAATTTGGGGGAAAATATGCGTCACATCCACGCAAAACGGCCATCACTGAACGTAATGCTGCGACCCTATGCGAGACAGAGCCCCAGACTTTTCAGACTTTTTCTTTTTGCTCGGCTCCTAAGGGCTGTAGCATGATTGAAAATAGCCTTAATAATACCTTCCTCAAGAATTAGTCTAACAAATGCAAAAATATTTTTCCAAATCCGACTGGCAGTTCCTGAGATTAGCTCGTTCTAACAAACAATAAAACCAACTCTTCAGCTCTATTATTAGTAATAGGTAAGAATAAGAACAAGAATAATTTATTGGTTCATTGTTACAAAATAAATTTCAATAAAAATAATGATATTGTATGCTTACTGTAACTAGAATATTTAATATAGTATTAAAACTGTGGTCCCCAAACTAGGCAGTGCCTGTATCTTGGGGGCCTGATTAGGTACTTACATAACATACATAAACTGGGGGATAGACAGTAACTACAGAATGCCACCTGCTACGATCATACGAGTATTCTATTTGGCTCGTTTTCGTTCATAAATCTGGTCACACGCACGCCGGTTGCGAGTACTACGCGCTTACATAAATCCATCTATGTATAACAAACAATCCATTACCCAATAAGATTAGAATTTTAATCCTGATTAATTTGGTTCATGAGCAGAATCTTAATCAAGGTTTATAAAGGTTTATCTCGGATCTTCCCTGTGTATTTCAGTGTTCAAAGCCTTTACATGCTTGCTAATGAAAAGCAACGCAACGCATAATGAAATATATTAAGACGAGTATTTGATTACCGCCAATGATAATGGTGATAGTTTCTTCGGCTTAAAGGGGTAATTTGAGCACGATATCAAAGCTACTGCGGGGGCTCGTGATTAAATAATAACGGGTCGATCTTCAAGGTAAAGCAACTCTTGCCGATGTCGGTCCGTGAACCCCCATTCATGCAGTCCATCCATTGCATACCGAGACTCCTCCATACCTCGGAAAGCACGTTAAGCAGTTGGTCACGGCTGTCATTTATAGATCTTTAACAGTCGTTACGGGGCCCGCAAGTTTCACAACCAGTCTTGCCAAGGGGTATCGTGTTGCTCAGTTACTGGGTTGTGGAGGTCAGATAGGCAGTCGCTCCAATTTAAATACTGGTATTCAGTTGCATCCGCCCGCGCCGATGGCCGATGAGGCTGAAAGGTTCTAGAGTGGCGACCGCGTACCGGAAGACAGAGTCTTCGAAGACCTCCCACAAGGTAGGCCGATGTCCTGGTGAAGGCCGCAGGAATCCGCTGAATGCAAGCAGCACAGAACCAGTCGAAGTGGCGGTCCTTGGGGAGGCCTATGTTCAGCAGTGGACGTCTTTCGGCTGAAATGATGATCATAATGATGAGTTGCACAGAAAGCCGACC
The DNA here is from genome assembly GCA_914767755.1 of Agrochola circellaris. Classification (NCBI taxonomy): domain Eukaryota; kingdom Metazoa; phylum Arthropoda; class Insecta; order Lepidoptera; family Noctuidae; genus Agrochola; species Agrochola circellaris. Next base: position 13,989,208 of record OU611863.1, on the reverse strand, counting down.
CTGACATAGTTGGGAAAAGGCTAGGTTGATGATGATCATCAAAGCTTTTAAGGTTGAAAATAAAACAACAACTTTCATTGAAGTTAAAAAAATATATATATCCAAAACATTAGGATTACATACATAGCACCTCCTTCACACACACTAATACACACCTCACAACTCAACATCGTGAGGAAACGCCGATGCCTGAGAGATATTTCTCGACGGCATGTGAAGCCAAGTCAGAGGCCCATAGGCGGCATAAAAACTCTGATACCAGTTTAATAACTAACCACCAAAAAAAGAAAGAAGACTAAATGCTGTATAAGGTAAATACATTAGGGGTATTTAACAACTTCAGATATCGTTATCCTATTATTGATGAGATTGGCGTCTAACAGTTTTTGTATGGAAAATCTTTATTCCGCGGATAAAAGATATCTGCTACTGTCTATTTTCTGTAAAAGTTAAAACTTTGGTGAAGTGAGCTGCCATTCCACCTAATGATAGGGATGGAGACTATTAACAGCTCACTTCAAGCGCACTTCACCTAAGTTTAGAAAAATAATAATAATTTATCTATTTCAGAGATAGTTCTAGTCCATAGTTTTACACTCATAAATTTAAATTATAAACTATTTCAAATTCTAAGCAGATAAAAACCCAAAATAATATTGTGGTTGGTTAAATTTAAATATTCAACTAATTATTTTATTCTTTTTGTATTATATTATAAAAAGTCAAATATAAAATTGTATTGTTATAAAAAAGAAATCAGCCAATAGCTAGTCTACACCAGCGGTTGGCAAACCACGGCTCTTTGGCCTATATAGTGCGGCTCTGTACTAATGTCGATGAGTACAAACTTAAATACGCGCGGGCGTCGAGGTTTCGGTCATTAAGCAAGATATCAAGGTTTATTCAAAATAACTATGTATATTTGCGTATTTTTTATGGATATTTTTTATAGTAACTTGTGCAGTTGCTCTTGAAACGCACCATTTGGTGAAGTGGAACTGATGACGAAGACCACAGATGGGCACCGGAACTACTCAATAATAAGTATTTCATGGGTTGCGATTATGGTTGCCAAGCAATTTATGCTCTTCACAATGCATATGGAGAAGTGGAGCTGATGGTGAAGTACCAGGAGAACTCCTCAACGATTAACGTCCCTGCATCGGGAAAAGCAATATTTTGTAAAAGTTGATGCGCAGTTGACATTAGGCTAATTGTAACTTAGATAAATTACAAACTGAGTGACTAAAAAGCGAGAAATAAAAACTTTTTTAAAGATATATCACGAGTGAGAAGCCGCTGGCGGAACCTTGTATTTTTAATACTATTATTATACCTAATATTCAACGACTAACTTAAACAAATTTTTAAGTAGTAAAGTTATTTCAAAAGCTATTTTCATCTTTAACTTCATCGTATTACGTCTTTCGTAACATAGAATTTACTTCAAGTATATTTTCTTTTTTAGAACAAAAGTATTACCGTTTTTTTTGTTCTTTACGTAACAAAATAGAACAGGAAAATAAAATAAAGAACAAAGTTATGAGTAGAGTTACTTACTTTAGTAAGTTACTTAGTCTCAAAGAAAAGCGGAGGTATTTGTTTGTATAACTATTTCTTTTTAAGGCTTGTATTACTATTTCTTATTACGTAACCTGAACCGCGTCTGTGGTCTAATAGTTAGACCACCCGTCTCAGACCCAGAGGACAGCATCTCACCTGATGGTAAGTGATGATCAGGCCAAAGGTGGAAGCGAGCTTCACCCGGAATCGTCAACCACAGAGGAACTGGCTATCGTACCTCGTAACTGCTGAATCACAACAATGCTGGTAACATAGTTGTTATGACGACAGACTTAGATAAGATGGTGGTAGCTAGACAGGCGGACTTAGAACAAGCTCTACCACCAACCAAAGCGAGCAGAAAATTTTGCTCCCACTGCGAATCGAACCCGGTACCTCTGGGTCTAAGACAGGTGGTCGAACCACTAGGCCACAAGGAGTCTGGCGTTCCAGCAGATATCTTGTATTTATAATATTAGTTTGGAAATAAGCATGTTGCGCATTCTGAATTATTTGAGCGCTTTGACTTAAAAATGATCTGAAATTAAATTGAATCCTTTAATTTTTCACACATCATTTACTTTGCTACTTATTTGCCTTTTCAGCGAGAATATCGCTCAGTTTAAGTGTAGGACAAGGTATGGTATTACAGGTAATTTAATTTTAGCAAAAATGATCGGTTTGTTGCCCAGTTAAACTGACTAAAAAGCCTATTACATAAAAACATGAACACAATTTTCTTTTTCACTCGAATCGAGCACATGAGTCTTTTTACCATTTCAGCTCAAAAACTCACACTGTATACTTAGCAGCGATCGTTCAAAGCTTTTAGATGTTTACCTACCTATAATTTCTCACAGCCCATGCAAATTCACGCGTCCTCTTCCCATTCAAAGTTCAAAAGTCATTTATTCAAACTTTTCGAACGTCAAAATTACATAAGACAGTCCTCCAAAACGCCCACCCTTCACCACTTCCTAGTGCGTTAGCTGGGAAGAAGAAGTGGCGCAACAAACTCCCCAGCAGCACAGCTGTATGATCAGTTAGAAAAAAAAAATACTTGATTCTATCAACACCGTTCATTTGTGGTAATAAATCATGTTTAAATAATTATTTGGCCGAACACTGCCTCTTCGAATACAGGCTATCCTAGTCTAAGAGACAGAGTTATATACTTTTTGTACACATCTTGCAACTTGTAAGGAATTGTAATGTACATTATTTTTTTGTGAATAAACCTTTATATTTTATATTTATTTCATTGAATGATTTAAGACGCGTGCCCTACTTCAACAATAACCCCAATCCTTCCACGTAAACTTAAAGCTACCTGTGTCCACTATTTCTGATTCATTCTGCAGATATAGTCCGCCCACTGTCTTTTGGTTTGTGAACTTAGGCCCGGACTCCACCAAGGCGGAGACGAGACGAGAGGAGAGGAGATGTGTTTTAAACAACCAATAGAATTTCGTTATTCACACATCTCGTCTCCACTCAGCTTCAGTGGATACCACTGAGCGAAGATGTATTATATTTGTATGGCGCGATCGAAGTGGAGATGTGAGCAGTGCCTTGCAAGATGGCGACGGCGCGCAGCGGAGAAGAGAAGAGATGTGAGCGGCGGTGTGAGGTCAACATCCAACGCTCGTCGTATCCGCTCAGTTCTGCCCTAGCCAGTAGCTCAAGCCAGCAACATCTCCGCTCCAGTCTAGCCAGTATGCATCTCCGCACAGCTTCGGTGGACACCCTAGCTGAAAAATATCTCTTATCGTCTCCGCTTCGGACATCTCCACACGTTTCCGTTTTATGTGGAGTCCGGGTCTTATCTTGACCAACCGCGTGGGTGGGTACTTGTGGGTAGAAGTGGAGTCTTGTTTCGGCCTTGTGCTGTTTCGGTTATGTAAAAGGAGGTTTCATATGTGTTTATTTACCTTTAATTGTCCACTGCTGTATGAGCTGACCACAGCCACTGGTAGAGTTGGTAAGTAGATTGACGATCGCGAATTTTTTAGGAGTAGAATCTATAGGAGGCTTCAGGAACTATCTCCTATAACTTATAAATTATTGATATCAGTCGGTCGATTCTGTAAAAATATCAACGTGAAACTTAGGTGAAGTGAGTGTGAAGTGAGCTGTCACTGTCACAAGTCGACCGGCAGGATGGTAGGGATTAACTCACTCTTGTCAATAATGACAAATCAAACTCAAACTCAAACTCAACTCAACTCAAACTCAAACTCAAAGCATTTATTTCAAATAAACCAATTACAGGCACTTTTGAATTGTCAAGGGGGTCGGTCAGTCAGAAAGATGAAGCTAGATGCCCATTCCAAAGCGTAGTAGGTACCTATGGAGAAGAACGGGCAAGAAACTCCACGGACACTCTTTTAAAACATGATATGGTTACAAAATATTGGTTACATCATTCATGTTGAAGTTATACATGTGAGAACGATGCAAAACATGAAAAGCGTCCGTAACAGAAATAAAAAAATAAACAATCCAAAAAATTAAATTAAATTAAAATAAGCCGTGGCAGCTAAGAGATGACCAGTCCCTACTGACGGCGCCCGTTCACGAACATGACGCATGGATTAGCACCATTCAGCTCAACCATTTTGAAGGGAGCTAAATGATCCAACACACGCGCCACCGTCAGCGAGACATTAGAGTGAGCATGACATACTCTCAGCCGCCATGACACATTCAAGTCAATGAAAGACATACCCTGCACCTAAATGAACATGTGTGAGTGCTATGTACCAACTATAAAGCTAATAGTCGGTACATAGCACTCACACATGTTCTATGCAATTATACAATGCTAAGAGATTGAATTTATACAATGCAAAGATAGTTTTTTAAATCTTCAGCAGCTCCAATTGTATTTTCAAATGCTAATCAATTAGTCTGTGCGCCCGTGTGGAGCAGGACCAGCGTTGGGCCAAGCATTTTTATCAGCAATATAATCTGCCAATTTATAATATGCTTGGCTGCATAGTGTGCGTTTAATATAAGATTTAAATTTCGTTTCATTCAGTTGAAATATGTGGGTAGGTATTTTATTGTAACACTTTAAACAGTACCCCATGAAAGATGAGTCCACTTTAGCCAGCCTGAAACCCGGTTGAACTAATTGGTCCCTATTCCTAGTAATATAATTGTGTCTTGCACCTCTTTTACTAAAAAGATGTAGATTTTTCCTTACGTACATAATGTTTTCATAGATATATTGACAAGGTACCGTCATGATGTTAATATCTTTAAACAGTTCCCTTAAAGAGTCGCGCCTGCGGAGGCCATATATGGCTCTGATGGCTCTTTTCTGCAGAATAAAAATAGACTCGATGTCTGCAGCCCGTCCCCATAGTAGAATACCGTACGACATAATACTATGAAAGTAGCTAAAATAGACTAGCCTCGCGGTACCTACATCTGTAAATTGACGGATTTTTCTCACAGCATATGCTGCTGAACTTAATCGTCCTGAAAGGGATGTTAAATGAGGACCCCATTGAAGCCTTGAGTCAAGCGTGATCCCTAGGAAAACAGTTTTATTAAATTAAATTAAATTGTATTATAGTTTATTAGTATATTATCCTATCCTAAACTATTAAACGAGCAATATTTGTATATATAAATATATATCTGTAATCACGTTCTCGAAAACGGCTCTAACGATTTCGATGGAAGTTGCAATACATGGGTTTACGGGGGCAAAACATCGATCTAGCTAGGCCTCATATCTGGGAAAATTCGTTTTCCCTATTTTCACAGCCTCGGAAAAGTGATACAACGTTGGTATACCTGGACATTATAATATAATTATCTATTTTCACACGAGCAGAGTTCGGTACACAAAATAAACCCAAGTATAACCAAGTACCCAATATATTTAGTACCCTGGTACTAAATATTGGTGTCTCTTTTCAGAATTAAGGTCAGTGATGATGGGGTCGAAGACGGTGAATTCTGGTCTAGAAGTAATATTACGCACTGCAGACTTGAAGATTCCCAGGTCATCATTTTGGAAAGCATAGTGGGTACTACAGAAATTGAAAGATTCCAGTAATTATTCTACATTGAAAGTCACCACCAATACGCTGCAATGGCTACAATGCAACAGTAACCAAAATCAAACTGGTTGCTAAGTTAATTATATAGTTTGTTATTTTATTTTATTTTTATAACACTGATTTTACATTCTGTGATTACTTGGATTCACACACTGACTTATTAGTATTACTTGTTAAAATGTTAAGAATATCGTATAATTTTGCAATGTTTGTAAGTATGTGAGCACCATGTATCTATCACATAATTAATTTATCTGTATTGCTTCATTTTCCATTCTTTTTACCTATCGTGTTATAGTAATCTTATTCTAGATGCATCGTCTTCACATATAATTATATAATTAATATTGTAAAAACATTTTTAAAAAGTAACGGTGAAGTTTCTTGCCCATTCTTCTCCATACGAGAACTACCTTTTGGAAGGGGCGACTAGAATCAATTCTATTTTGTGTAAAATTGACGTTCAAAAGTGCCTCTTATGTGCCTAATTGGAATAAATTGTTTGACTTTGACTTTACCTACTTACTTGTAACTTCTTAAAAACGACGTCTTCAGTAAAACCATTCCATCCGCATGAAAGTAACAAAACTATCAATGACTCACTCTGAACATTTTTCGCAAAGAACAATTGTTGACAAATATCAAGTTTAATGAGTCACGCTATACAGACGGATCCGGTTTGAGAATATCCCTTCTACTTTCTTGGTAGAAAGTTGACCTGTCTCGCCTTCACCAATCAACTTTTAACTCTGTTTTTTCTACAGCAAAGACGAAATTCCTTTGATACGAAAAGAAAAGTGACGTACCACCATCAACATCCACACCACCAACATCCACAAGTGATTTTGGACTTTGTGTATAAAAAAATAAAGTTGGAATTTCCTTGGTGTTGACAAGGATCAGTATTAATCATCAGTGTGTAATATTTTGTAATTCGAATGTATGTTTTTCGGTTAGTAGTGTGATTGCTCCGGGCAGTAGGTTCGATAAAGGTTATTGACAGCGGTGTTATGGTTTAATAGATTTGCAATGCTGGGAAAAATACCGAGGATTGTAATGCTTTATTTTTGTAGAGAACAGGGAAGAATGGGTACTATCTTCTACTTAAAAAATCACTGATAGCCAATACAATAGTTTAAATCGTTGAGTCTAGAAGCAGGAAATTTTGCATAAGAATTCCATATTAGGGGTCCGTACCCGAAGCGTGCTAAACGGAATCCTATTACTAAGCCTCCACTGTCCGTCCATCCGTCTGTCTGTCTGCAGGCTGTATCTCATGAACCATAATAGATGAACAGTTGGAATTTTCACACAATGTGTATTTCTATGGCTGCTATAACAGCAAATAATAAAAATAAAAATAGAGTAAAATATAAAATTCTAACTCCTCATACAAGAAACGCGTTTCTTTTCGGCGTTTTTTGCTAAGGTGGTCCGGAACACTTCGTGTGCGAGTCGGACTTGGATTTGGGCAGTTTTATAACGTGGATGACCACAAACGATTTTTTGAAAATTCATCCCCTGAAAGGGTTAAATAGGGGTTAAAAGGTTGTATGCAATTTCGTTACTCTTGCTGATAGGAATTCCTTATCGGAGCACCCCGCTCGTTAGATAGAAAAGGATATACCTCTGTTATAGTTTGGGAATCAGGTCATGGGATGGTAAGGCAATTGTTGACTGATGCGTTCTTTGAAAGAACAAGTTCTGCAGTGCTATTCTGTAACCATCTCACCGTGAAAACTTAGGTTAAGTGAGCGTGGAGTGAACTGTCATTCCACAGGGATTGACATTATTGACAGCTCACTTCACCCAAGTTTTCACGGTGAGATGTTTACAGAATAGCATGGCTGTTCAAGTTATGTCTTACAAGTCGCCTATAAGTCGGATGGTCTTGTCATCCGCTTCCATCCATTCGTCGGTATTAGTGTTTTTTTTTATTTGTTTTTTTCTCTAAATATGTTCCTCTTTATTTATTTTTTGTTTTCCTTTAACATGCGTTCGTTGTCTTACTCCCATATCATTTCGTGGACAATAGTGTGGGTTATACGTTTTTTCGACTGTAATACAACTACTTTTTGTAAATGCTGTAATGTATAACTGTTTTTTGTCCCAAATAAAATAAATAAATAAATAAGTTAAATATCTCCTGCGCATGTATTTTTACGGGCGCCTCTACTTGTCACACCGGGACACCAACCAACACCAACCACTATAGAATTAAATATCATTAACAAACGAAGTCATCATCAGCCTTTCCCCAACTATGTTGGGGTCGGCTTCCTGTCTAACCGAATCCAGCTGAATACCAGTATTTTACATGGAGCGACTGCCTATCTGACCTCCACAACCCAGTTACTAGTTAACAAGATACACCTTGGTAAGACTGGTTGTTAGACTTGTGGGATTCTGACTACCCGTAACAACTGTCAAAGATCTAGGAATGACAGCCGGGACCAACAACTTCATGTGCTTTCTGAGGCACGGAGGGGTCTTGATATGTAATGGATGTTCACTAATCCACGATCTGCCCACGTCAAGCAAGCAAGCTTAACCATCAATCGACCTGTGAGGCTGTTATTATTTACCCACAAAAAAAATGTATAGGTAAAAGTATGATTGAAATCTAATTACTGACTGTCTTTAGTCATCACAGACATCTGACCTCCACAACTGGGAAATACGATACCCCTTGGTAAGACTGGTTGTCAGATTTTCGGACTTCTGACAACCGTAACAACTTTTAACGGTCTAAAAAAGTATTAACAGCCGGGACCAACGGCTTAACATGCTTGCCGAGGAACGGAGGAATCTTGATATTTAAAGATGGTCACCCATCCACGGACCAACCGCGGCAAGCGTAACTAATCCTAATCGATCGACCCGTGCGGCTGTTATGGCTAACTAAGTCACAAGCCCCTACTCAGCCAAAAGAATAAGCAAGTAATAAATACAGTACGGAAGCAATAAAATCGACAACAATTATTAATAAAATCAATCGTTGTAGTTGAAGATATTATAATAAACAAAGTACGGTAGGAAATAATTTGACTGCCTATAGAATTGAGAGTTATAAACAGTAAAAGAGGAAGTATTTAGCATTAGTTTATACATTTCCTTATTCCCCAGTCCTAACGGAATAAACCTCAGGCAAAGTTACGTAGTTGGCCATTGGTCGTACATTCACCTCGACACTTGTTATATAACGCCTAGTTTATACGATGACAGTGACTGGACCCAGTGACTCGGAATTTCGATCCAACTCCGGTTCATGTAGCCGAGATCGGCAGTAAGTCAGTAAGGCCGTTTATACACCACACCAGCGCTGAATTGCAACTGGGCTCGTGTAGACACTAATTTCAACCCAGTCCAGTACTGGACAAGGGATACGGGACGTCAACAAGAAACGAGATTACGCGGCCATAGTAAATTTGCTGTCGCTACTTCGGCGTCGTCATTTCGTTCTCATTGACGTCCCGTTCACAGTGCGATGGACAAACAGTGTAAATCAGGCGGGGAAGCAATTTGCCCCGAAAATAGACTGATAAGTTAGTCAAATGGACTGACTTGAGGACGCGAAATCAGCACTGGACTGGGTTGAAACTAGTGTCTACACGAGCCCAGTTGCAAGTCAGCGCTGTACTGACACATGACTGGGCTCCTATTAACCTGCCTATATGTATGTAGTACGTAGTAGTGGTATTGGTAGTTATATAAGTGGTTGAAGTTCCACTGGGTTAGACATGATGACATAATTTAAATATTTTATGGTTTCCCTGTTACAGATGTAGGTGAAGTTATTTATAAAGAAAGTATTAAATACCTAGATGTGAAACTTATGAAAGGTAATAAAAGGTATAAGGTTTTTAGTACCTGGGCGACCGAGCCCTGCTCAGGTGATAATAGAAAAAAAGAATTATTCCACACATGAGACCTAGCTAGGTCGATTTTTCGGTTTAAAGACATTTATTTCTCAAAAAAAACAACGTTCGATCGGTTTTTCGCCCCCGTAAACCCCTATATTGCAACTTTCATCGAAATCGTTTGAGCCGTTTTCGAGAACGTGATTACAAATTATTACAATTATATAGTGTCTGACCGAAACAATACTTTCTACCGAAACCGAATTTTGGGTATCTGTCTCAGTTTCGGCCGAAATCGAAACCTTTTTAGATATGTTAAAACTATTGTTTACTGAAATTTGGCTTATTTTTTACACTTAGACAGTTAGCACGTGTTAAAAGAAATAAAAACAATAATTGAAAAACGTGTTTTTTTTTGGAATACACCAAAATTATAAAAATTACAAAACATGTTAACTACTTCTAGGAACAAAAATTTGAGTAACAAAAAGCTGATGATGGCGGATGACACACGAGCCAGGAAATCACCCGAAGTCAGCCGAAAGACCCGCGATAATTCACGAACGCGGTGTTTCGGTACGGCCAAAGGTTCAGCAGATTTTCTGCCGAAACCGAAACTAGGTTTTTTTCCTGACACTAACCGAAACCGAAACCGAACCTTCGGTCGGTCAATAATATACAAAATATTGTTCATTTAATAGTATAGGATAGGATGTAGTCTGATTTTCAAATCGTCGATGGCCAACAGGACATGAGCAATGAGCAAGGCGGTTACTTTAAAAGAAAAGGCAATTTATTAATTGTCTATGTCGTAAAACGCAGCTAAGATCTTATGTCAATAGGATGTGCAGCAGCATCCTCTTGACCTAGCAATGAAGAATGACAGATCAGAATCCGTTTCCAATAGCCCCTTAAGACTTACGCAAAATATTTTTTTGATATTTGGATAGCTCATGACCTAAAGAGGTGCCATAAAAAACAAAAATTTAAAAACAAAATTATATATTATATATGAATCCATGAAAGTCATAACACAAGGTTAATATAAATAACACAAGACAAGTCATCTACAGGATAGAAGAAGACGATTTATGGCTGATAATAGAAACGAATACAACTGCAGTGCTATTCTGTAACCATCTCACCGTGAAAACTTGTGGTGAAGTGAGCGTGGAGTGAGCTGTCATTCCACAGGGATTGACACTATTGACAGCTCACTTCACCCAAGTTTTCACGGTGAGATGTTTACAGAATAGCATGGCTGTACAAGGATTGTATGGCGCGTGGCAATTCAACAAATCGGAATTTTCGCCGCCATTTTGCAATGCATAATTTATCATTCTTCTGCCCCTAACCCAATTAATTTGTGGTCGCTACAACATGTTCCATCAGGTTAAACTACGCTTTCCGGGGTTGGGTGACCATCTTAACATACCGAGACTCCTCCGTGCCTCGGCAAGCACTTTAAGCCGTTGGTTTTGGGTGTCATTCGTGGATCTTTGACAGTCGTTACGGGTCGTCAGAAGCCCGAAAATCTGTCAACCAGTCTGACTAAGGGGTATCGTATTACCCAGTTACTGGGTTGTGGAGGTCCGATAGACAGTCACTATATGTAAAATACGGTATTCATCTGCATCCGGTCAGACTGAAAGCCGACCCCGACATAGTTGGAAAAAGGCTAGGCATATAGATTGACTTAAGTAGAAATGGCTTTCATTTTGACAGTTCAACAACATTCATTGCGTTATTTACGTTATTGAGCAAACAAATTTTTCGAATATATGAAACAATGGATTAGCAAAATCCGTCAAAATCATTCAGGTTGTGATTGTGTGTTGTGTAGGGTGCCGGTACCATCGGAAACGGAAAGTACGCAGTATTATACTGCATCAAACGAGGTCTCGGTAACTGTACACTGCTTCCTAAAAGTTACAATTACATAACTGAAAGTAGTACTTTATGTAATTGTAACTTTTTTCGCTACGTTAAAATTTTACGGATGTTCAAGATTATTCATTCTTCGGGGAAAAGAGAATTGTCATACACTTTGTAAATATGGCAAAGCGACACGAGTACCTACTTTCTGATGCTGGATGTTCACGGATAATGCTTCTTAGCATCTGGTTGTGAGACATTTAATTATATTAAGCCAATTAATATTTCTGTAAACAGACAAATCTTATAATAATTATATAAAATTTCGGTGCTGAAAAAGTGAATTTACCTGTCGATTTAGTATTTAAATACTTAAATAGAAACAATCTTTATTGCAGAACAAGTTTATTGCATTCTATTTCATTTAAAGTAATAATATTTATTACAATTTTTCATAAAAATAAATAAATGAATTCTATCAATGAACTTTTTTTTAAACTCAATATTTTAAGGGGTAGATACTTTTCATGCCGACAGTACACACTACTTTTTAAGGGTTTCTGACGACGTAGTAACTGGTATTATTATTCGGGTTGAGCTGACTCGGGCCGAGCTGTCACTAGACCCGATCTATCAACAATAACATTGATAATTGGACCTAGTTCCGGAGAATCAAGACCACAACGTGCGGTTGCCTCCAGATTCCAGATATCAGTCGATCGACGTAGATCGTTGTCGTTACAAAATATCGCACACCCAGAACAACACTGTATTATGTCGAAAAATCTCAAAATTGACTTTTTTATTTACATATTTATTGACATAACACGAGATAACGGTTTTTCGTTGATTCTGAAAAATGAGCTATTTTGACTTAGTGCAGTGTTGTTCTGGGTGTGCGATATGTCTCGAAGACATCTGCCAACCCGCACAGTGCCCGCTAGGTGGAATACAGCCCCCTCCCTCTCACAGAGAGGAGGCCTGTGTCCCAGCAGCGGGGACATTATAGGCTGATTATGTTGCCTAAGCTAGAGGTACCAAAATCTCGGAAGGAAAACCCATATCAACATAAATTGGCACACAACCATAACACTGTTTGAGTACCAAGGTCGCGACTGACAAATGTTCATTACAAAACGATCAGGCAATACTGAAGGGAATTCCTGATGCTATCCATGAACTGAATGTTGAAAGCGCACTAGGATACAACAACTGGAGTGTACGGGGAAAGTAGTGTGGAGAAGGCTTCTTAAGAAAACAATACGGTCTTTATCTAGTATTTATTATTCTTACTTAATGATTTCATCTACACTAATGTATAGAGAAAAGATTTGTAGTTTTGTTTATTCGTAGTATATCTTTTACAATATTTGACACACTAGGTACTAATTAAATGAACTATTAACTAACTATACAAATATAAGAAGGGGGTGGGGGGGGTCAATCATAGAGCATCAAAAAATTCTTTCGCATCGCTGTCAACAGGAAAAGTGCCCAAAAGGCTGGCAGCATTGCCACGTTGTATGGCAATGCTGATTCTCTGGCCGAAGAATAGGCCAGCCTTCTGGTCACATGAAGAGTCGACCAACCGCTTTGCGATGTCTTTGTTTTGTTAGTAATGAATAAACTTATAAACTACTGGACGAATTTACCAGTATAATGCTATATTATCACTAAGTTGATCACCGAGGCTATAATTAATAAAGATATCACACTTGCGAAACCGTTAGTGGATGCCAGTGGTAACATAAAGTTATATTTGAGGTGCTAGAGTTTTGTAAAAGTATCCAAATCTGTTATTAGAATTAACTAGGTTATTGTGGTTAATTGGTAAACGAACTGTTAAAGATCATATCTTTAACAGTTCGTTTGTCAAAACATAGAAATGGTAGGTACTTATATATATTTAATTACTGGCTCATTATTGAGGTTTGTAGTTTATTGCTAGTAAAAAGTGAGGGATCCAATGTAGTGGAAAAACATTAGTGAAGTTTAATTTCGTAACTTATCGATCTGGAAGTTAAGAATTTAGTCAGCCCTGCAAATAAACCGGACAAATAATAATGTATGAAACTATTTTCTTTAAGCTTTCTTGTCGATCATTCAACAGATATTAACTTTTTTTTGCAATATTCCTCAGCATGACATAAAAAAATAAAACATCTTGACAAAAAGCGCACTCCATACTTATCAACTCTCGACAGTACTCGCTGGGATATCCCACGTTGCGCTAACTTCATTCAAACTCCGGTTTGCAAGTTCGTTACGTGCATAACTTACCAAAAATCAACCTTAACACCATCAATTATGGCTCAACATCGTTTGACGTTCAAATTTTGTTCGGTGTTCAACTTAAGTTTACTAAAACCTACGAAAGTTTTTGCAAAATAGACTTTATGTTCACTATGTTAAGGTTTAAAATTTATTATGTAAGTGAGTTAATCGACCGAAAAATAAAGTTGTGTTCAGACCCGATAAGTTTCAGTTGTTGGCAGCAGCTGACTTCATATAAATTACTATACGAGTGCGCGTTTTTGTAAATATACTAAAACTTTCTCTTGGAATATGGACAAACAAACCTCTACAGGAGAATATTCTGTAAAAAAAGCAAAAAACTTCTAACAGATCTCGATCTCTAGTAATACATTGACAACAGACACCCCTTTTCTACTTGTACGATATATTAGAGCTAAAGAATAAGTGAACACTTAAAATACTCATAAAAACAAAACACATAAATTCGTACAGATTGATAAATCACAGTTTTTACACAAACATTAATCAATAAAACAAAGCATTCGTAGCTCAAATAAGGTCCGTAGTATTTTAATTGGTCTAAGAGGGTTGCCCTACGAAGACAACGGCTCAAATATTTTATTAAATCAGAAGGGTCAGAATCTTTGCAATTTGTCTGTTGATTCTTAACAAAAGATGCGTCAACATCGTCGTAGGCAACTAAAAGTGGCTCGGTCTGAACAAAACCTCTCCGAGGTTTATGCAATTCTTATGTTTTGTTATTATATAAGGTTGCTTGGCGTTAACCAAGCCACTCTCGTCTGCATCGCTCAGTGCATTGAACGCTATCTAGATATTTGGATCACTAAGTTCTGTGTTAATTAGTTTGCAGGTAAGTCTTCGATTTTTAGTTTTATTATCTAATTCTAGTGATTAATTATCATCATTATTCATTAAGGAATTAAATTCATTCATATTATTCTAGGAGTCTTCAATAAGTTTTATAAAAAGATTGTTATAATTGTACGCTGTCCGTTATATAAAATTCACAAGAATTCATCCATCGCTTTTCACCAGGAAAGATCGAGGTCTAGCACGTGACTGGCCTATTAACAAAAAAAAACATGTTTTTTTTTTTTGACTTGACAACTTCTTAAATTAGGTTGCGGCTCGGAGTCACTCATGAAAAAGTGTAACGCCCGCTCACGTCTGTTACGATGAGTCACCGCCGATAAAAAGACGTTGTCACGTAAAATCTTCGCCCGTAAAACCGACTTTACAGGCAACCATTTTTTTTTTTTTTTCAATAAAATTCTAAATAAATTTAAAGTAGACGTAACATTTAAAAATATTGACACAAACATACATAATATTATCAGATGTATGAACGTAAACGAAACAAAAGGAGTATCGTATCATATCGTAGCAGGTGTGGTTCTGTAGTTTCAGCCTACCCCCCTCCCCCCATGGAAAGAATGCGAGTTTATTTATGTATGTATATTACAGTATTATCATCACTATAATAATATAATCCTTATTTTAACAGTACAAGTCAGTGAACTATCTCTGTAAGGATAGTGAAAGTAGTTCATGTAACCATTGTTATTGAGACGAGATTGCTCACAGTATTCTTACTTTTAAGAGAAATAATCTATTGTTTCAAAGCGGTAACTGAATGGTCTTGTATAACTTAATTAAGCTAGAATAATAATAAGATCTTCATCAGTATCTTAATTGAGAGCACTGCCCACCCAGTGGTAACGGCCGCGACTTACGAGTGGGTCTGGTACTATCCTGTAGGTTTTGGTTCGAATCCTGATAGGCGCTTTACTTTGTGTAAATTATTTCATCACCACTGCTCCCAAAATGGTGAAGGAAAACATCGTGAGGAAACCGACATGTTCCTGAACCAAAAATTTGAAGACATGTGACATATACCAACCCGCACTCTTTATAATATTAGTGTAGATCTAAGAGAAATTGCTAAAGTGAAACAAAGCATTAAAAAAATAGTGATTTTTCCAATCAACCTACTTCGATTTCTGCTAACCCCAAAAGATGAGTCAGACTATGATGACAGGATACTGGCCCACTTGATGACCAGTAGAAAGTTATCCTGCGTCACTCGTATTGTGGGTCAAGAACATGGATGTATAATGCAACATGTTTGTGTGACATAACCATGTCATCATTACTTGAATTTGAATTTTTAGGTTTATTTGGTCATTTGAATACAATCACGAATAACAGTAGCCATTGGTAGTTAGTGTTTGGGGTACAGGCCAAACAACAGTTTTGGCAATGATTGAAAATCTACGTGTAGACGATTAATGTTTCATTTGGCATCGGAACGGAAATAATAGTTAACTGTACTGTCTGTTTTTGCATCATCGTCAGCTTTTAGTCAGCCAATTATTCTTTTTATTATGGTACACACGGCTACATATTTGCTATACATTTCCAGTATAAGCTGGTCTATCTCCTATACAATGCGACATGCATTGGCATTTCCCGTCGCCAAATTATCCAAATCCCATAACATACAAACATACAGCAGACAGATCGACAGTCAGACATACCGACTGACAGACAGAGTTACTTTCGCATTTATAATATTAGTACGGATGTCAGTGTCTATCCTTGGCTACTGTTCATATTAAAGATCAACATTGTAGATACACAAAAGATCTCAAGTAAATCTAATCATATCTAAACATTCCAAGAATTTTCCTTTGACCTTTTGGATGTTTTTACCCGACAACAGTAATTGTAAATAAGCTTTATATTTGTGAATTTTATTAAAAGCTCGTGTTTCTAATATCGGAATGTTTTTTTAGTGGATTAGTCTTGGTCTTAACAACAGTAACTGTTTATAGAATTTCCTTTTCACGAATTGTATTATCTTCAAGATTTGTTTTGTCTATAAAAGTAACGTCTTTTATTTTTTTTGTCTTTATTAAAGATATTTTAACTTTAGCTTCTCCAATAACGGTTTATAGAATTTCCTTTTCACGAATTTATTATCTTTTAGATTCGTTTTGTCTACTAGTAACATTATCCAATGCTTTATTATTATTAAAGCTATCTTCGAGTACCTCTCCAGTATTCTCATTTAATAATTATGTTCAGATTCTCAAAGATTCAACATTTTAATGCGGGAAATTCTTCAAAAATTCTAAAGTATTATACCGTATCTATTCCACACGTGTTACCAACATCTCTGACCATGCAACTTTAACATGCGGGTCACATAGTTACATTGGAGTACGCACTATAAGTTTTTGTTTCGCATCGAGTTCAAATGATTAAGTTCCTTACTTACACTTCGAGACCCGAATTAGGGTCAACGTGACCGGAATTGAGATGTATCTAAATGATAGAAGAAATATAAGGTGATGGCGAATTCTAAATTGTGCATTTGTTCTACTTTCGTTATGATGAGGCAAGTTTTGATGTGCCTTATTTGTACATCATTTGATGTTGTTATCTACCAGATTTTATTCTACTTCTTGAATATTGGCATTAGCGATGTTGATCTCATATTGATCTGTGCATATTCATTTGTCATTTATTGTTGTTTTTTTTGTCCATATTTCATTACCAATTATTTGCGATCCCTTTTTAAGTCATTAGGTAGGTGCTTATTCTCGGTATATTTTTACACTGTTAGGTCATTCTCTTATATAACTTTTATGTGACACCTTTAGGGGGGTTGAGTATACATTGAGCCTTGGTTTGCAACTATAAGTACTATATTATCTTGAAGAAACATTGCGTGTCTTGTATTATATAATCATTTATTCAATATAAACGGAGTAGGAATAAAGAACGAAACAGTCAATTAATATTATGTAGTAGACCGTACCAAAATAAATAAGTAAGCTACTTTTACCACTTATATGATTTTACCAGCTTTCCTTTTGATTATTAAGTCGGTCTAAAATGTTTAACTACACATCCTAAAACGGTAGCAACTACAAATTATGTAGGTAGGTAATTTCTCCTTCATTGCTAATATCTTGTCTAGTTCAGAGACTAAACCCTCTGTACTTAATGTAAGCCTCTTAATTAATACATTACTCTATTCTACATCTACTGTAGAGAATTCCTACAAAATTAAATCCACTTGACATGCTAATAAGCTTGTCATTAGGCACGCGATGAAAACATCAAGACATCTGTCAACAGTAGACATTTTGATATAATTTTGTTTGACAGTAACTAATCTATTATTATGTGCTTTCAAATCATCAAGACCATAAAATGACAGCCTAATTTTCCAAAGAAATATACCATGATTACTTTATAACTTTTTTTTTAACTTAAATGTGGCGACCGTTATTTCCCGCCAGCGCGGGCGCAGTGTACCGTCGCACTTCGTGTATCTCGCTCGCTCTTACCATGCGTTTTGAACTTGACGTGTTCCATTTACAAACTGTGTCTATACCGTGTTGAGTTTCGCTATGTGAAAATTGTTTTGTGTTTTGAAAAGTAAGCACTGTGTTCTTGTGTTGATCATTTTTGTTGGTTTTGGTTATTGGAGTGTGAAAAGTCTAAATAAATATTCTTGTATGTGATACTTCTTCGGCGGATTAGAATAAGGTTCATTTCTCACTTACTGCGCATTGGTTTATTCTCAAAACATACATTGGTACTTACTTTGCTCAATAGCTATCCAGAATAATCTTCCGGTTTACCAGAATTTTCATACTCTAATAAGTAATCATCATTTATGCTAGTAAAAATCGCTAGCACTATTGCCACTTACAATTCATCAATACAAAGCAATTTGAAACAAATTTATTGCATGACTTGATCAAAATAAGCAAGTTTCTTAAAATCTGCTTCGGTCATTGTCCAGTGCTTAACAGTTTACTTACATATTGATTATTTACTGATTTACTTATTGTATTGCTTACTTGGATATTCTCTTTCCCGATAACTTTTACTTCTTACCATTATGGTGTTGTACTTTTTTCAAGATCATTTTCAACTATTCCTAATTTCAAGAACAATTTATTTACCTACCTTAGCCTTTCGCATCAGTGTTAAGCATGCATTCTGAAAGGGGGGAACATCGCAAATACACGTCAAATATTTAGCTTTTCTGATTAATTTGGCAATATTACTGTATGGAAATATGAACTATAACTACCTACAATAATGATTATGAAATGCAATAATTAATATCGTAACACCGAATATTTAGTTTTAGATGTAAAAAGAGTATTTCGAAACTTTCCAAATGCTTTGCACCTAAAACGGTTACAGCGTCAAATTCAGTGTTATAATTGCAATTCATTATTAATATTCTAGTTCACTAGTTAGCGACATTTCATATTTCCATACAGTAATATTGCCAAATCAATCAAAACAGGTTAATATTTGACAGCTATTTGTGACGTTGCCAACTTTTAGAATAAACGCTCTTAAAGATCATTAGTTCTATAACATTTTACAATAGGTACTTACCGTTGTATGTACTTAATTCTGCATCCATGTACGTCCTGCCAGTCAAAAGTGCCTGTAATTGATTTATTTGAAATACATGCTTTGAGTTTGAGTCCAATTGAGTGTCCAAAAACCAAGCAATCTATACCTACCTTGCTATCACAAACAAAAAAGATAATGTAACACAGTCTCGCATGACTTGATCTAAATAAGCCACTTTCTTCAAATTCAGTACAGCCGCTATGTCACGTACACCATTGCAATTGACTTCGAGTCCTCATAACTGGACAAAGAAATTTAATTAACATAGGTAGAGGAGCTCGTGGCTAAGTAATAACCGTCGCAAGGGTCGATCGATCAGGTTAACCTACGCTTACCGTGGTTGGTCCGTGGATGGGTGACCTACCGAGATATTGATGTTGGTATACCGAGACTCCTCCGTGCCTCGGAAAACACGTTCAGCCGTTGGTCCCGGCTGTCATTCATGGATCTTGGACAGTCGTTACGGGTCGTCAGAAGCCTGAAAGTCTGACAACCAGTCTTTCCAAGAGGTGTCTTACCTAGTTACTGGGTTGTAGAGGTCAGATAGACAGTCGCTCCATGTAAAATACTGGTATTCATCAGCGCATATTATAAATATCAGGAACCCATAACAAAATATTTTAAAATTTCTTAGCCAAAACAAACGAAGTTGAACAAACAATCATCACCCCCCTAATTCCTTCAATAGAAGAATCCCTACCTCCAACTAATAACTCTCGGTGAAGTTCCCACTAGTTCGACCACGAACACGAGTTAGAACAAGTTCTTAACTATGTAGTAAGTGTACTGTCGGGCTATACTTAACTAATACAGAGTAGAAAGTACTGCGAAGTACGACGACTCTATAAAAGTAGAAAACCAATATATGTGTTCCGAGGTTTCGATATTAACTAGTAGTAATTAGTTTATAACTTCAGTCCGGCCGTCGAGAGAATGCGTTCTTGCCACATGTCAGTTTCATACTAACTAATATTTGTTTTGCGAATTTGATCCTTATTAAAACTGGAAATTGTCCAACTGACAGTTGTCAGGAACGCATTCTCTCAATAGCCGGACTGTAAAGCTGGACTTGTGCCGTCTCATTACAAAATCTTTTGCTTCGTTCTAACTTTGGTCCACCTTTCAAGCTATTTTCGTATTTCGAATTTTATTCCGACTGACGGTAAAGTTTAAAATGACGGTAAAAAAAATACAAAATTTACTATTTAAAAATCAATCAGGCTATTCATATCAGGCCTTAAAATCAGTTTTTGTATTCAGAACTAAACCGCTGTCGGAATAAAGTTCATAATTCAAAAATGCAAACGGTTTACACACCTACTCCAACCCGCACTAGACCTGCGTGGTGGATGTGGCCCACTCAATCTCACAGAGAGGAGGCCTATAGTCAAAAATTCAAAAGTCATTTATTCAAACTAGGCTGAGAATCAGCACTTTTCGAACGTCAAAATTACATAAGACAGTCCCCCAAATACGCCCACCCACGCACACAAAGCGTGGCCCAACAGTTGGAACGTTATGCCTATAACGTTCCATAATTATATTTTTAATATTTTTTAATAATATATATTTTTTTACACTTGTTTTGTTACAATAAAACCAGCCTGCTGCTACAAAATAAAGACATCTTCTCATGATAAGAATAATGATACCATGCTTGCGTATTGCTCGTTCACAATTTTCTATAAATTGCTATGTAATTTTCAGCCAATAAAATAAAAATAAAAAGAAAGTTGCATAGCATACCACTATCGGGCTCCACATTGTTCCCACTGCATTGAGGTAGGCCTCCACTCTGTGAGAAGTTTATTAAAAAAACAAATAATTAATGAGTTCAAACATCTAAAATGTTTACGTTATATTTTCCTAATTACCACACACCCGTGTTCTGCAAAACAAATTCAGACAATTTTCCTAGAAAAAGTACTGAACGGGTATTTTGTTATATTCCATTAATCACTTGTGTTTTTTTTGAAAAATATTATTATTATTACTATTTCATGGTTGGGAAAGTAATCAGTAAAATTACCTTCTAACTTCCTATCTGGTTAATTGAACTTTCTCCTTCGTGAATACATGACGCCATCTTTTCATTTATTACTTCCTCATAAATACCTATGGGAACATGAAAGGACATAATATCCGTTAATGTTATGGGTAATGAGAAGACATTTTGTTAGTGGAAGTAATTGACGAAACATTTTGGCTTTAAGAAAAACATACCTATTTAGGTGAGGTAAATCTGTAAAAATATGCCGATTTATAACCCTCTTCAGTAAGTACTTATCATCCAGATTCAAAAGTATAATGTATATCATAATTCCAGCAACAATTCGTGAATAGCTGCCGACATAAAATCAGCGTGTACAATACTAATGGATTTGAACATTTTCATCAGGACAACCTTTCATGTAGAAATGTATGCCTCTTGAGATCAAACGGAACACGCAAACTGGCTAACCCCTTAGGTAATAAGTGGAAAAACAGAGACCTAATTCAACCTTCAGTAGATTGGAGGACTCCTAAATACCCCAATACGATTTAAAAAAAACACGACTTCATTCCTGAGAGCCCTACGAAATCAGAACAAAAATACGAAGCCTTTGTCACAAGTACCTACGTGAAAATGGAATATTAGAACCTCTCTTGAGACATAGATTTGTATACCTTGAATCTTGCTGTACTGAGATTTTTCCTAAAATACCAACTCATATAAACAGATCCAAAAAGAATAAAGGACCAAGTAATGCTGACCTATGATATCATAGCAAATGTATGGCGAGAAGGTTCAAGAATCTGTTTGAATTAACTCTCTAGTTTAAACAAAATAGTGACCCAACGCGCACTAATATGTAGCACGGCTGATTTGAATACTTTAGCAGTCTTACAGTCAGTTCTCTTATCAATATTAACCTCATTAATAATAATTGAAAGTTTTCCTACGAAATTATACTTTCTGACGACAAACTTTAGTATGTGATCCTACTTTAACATAATTAATAATATTAATAATTAATAATAATATTATAAACGCGAAAGTTTGTGAGGATAGATAGATGGATGTTTGTTACTCTTTCACGCAAAAAGTACTGAACGGATTTGAATGAAATTTGGCACAAATATAGTTTAAAACCTGGATTATCACATAGGATACTTTTTATCTCGATATCCCACGGGATTAAGACTATGCGGGTGAAACCGCGGGGCGCTGGTAGTATGCTATATCATTACACTCTGCATACATCACTAGCTTCTACATACCTATAACTAAATCGTAACTTTTTCTTCACCAGATCAAAGTTCAAAATGCTGAGTCAGGCTCGATGGCTGATGCTGGTGATAGCAGCGGTGCTGACGCTGCAGTCGAGAGGTGAGGGTGGCATCAGACTGCCTGACCAGCCACCGAAGCAGGAAGGTGAAGGAAGGAATTTGAACTTCGGAGGAGGTGGTGATCATGGGAGATCGGTAAGCTATTACACATAATATAACACCACTTCACGCCTGTAATTGTTAGAAGCGTCTTGATCGTCCGCTGGTTATAAGGCTATGTGACATTCATTGCGGCGGCGTCTAGAGGACATCAAAAAATGAACTAAAAAAAAAAAAAAAAAGTCCTTGTTGGGTATGAAATGAAAGGGCTTGAAGAGCACATAAAAAAAACCCCAAAATAATTTAAATAAAAACAATAGTTATAGTAAAAACTAAAAACCAACTATGACAGAAAAGTCAACTAAACATGTATAAACAAGACATGACAGACAGACAAATTAAAAATCCGGAGTCACACGTAATGTATTCGATTTATCCCTTACATGTTCGTAGTTGGGTTTTAGTTTTGTTTTTGCTCCATAGTGAGCGAGTGGCAAACTACTTTGCAACTCATAATCGTATGTGCTTTAAGATTGTGTTCAAAAGCTCCTGTATTTACAAGGTGTAAAAAGATTAGCTCATGTTAAAAACATTAGTGACCGCTTAAAAAGTCACCCAATAAATAATAGTAGATTATACACTAAGGGGATAAAGTAGTGTCTTACGTAGCGGGTGCCGTATTGAATTCCGAGCAAAACGAAGGATTCTAGCGTTAACTCCCAAGCAAAGCGAGAGAGTTATGACAAGAATCCTGAGTGCAGCGTGGGATTCAAGTTCGCCCAAAACGAAGGCACCTTTATCCCTGAGGAGAATACTCTACTTTTCACACCATCTACGGGACAATAAAAAGCAATCGTTTTTAGTTGATGTTGTCACCAATGCGGCAGCTTATTTGTGTTCTATTTTTCTTTTATTTATGTTCTACTCGTGGTGGCCAGTTCCATTTTCGAACAATATTTTTTTTAGTGCAGATCTTAATGGTGAATGCATGGAATTAGTATGTACCTACTACCTATCGTAAATGTTCGTATACGATTTCTACTTTATGTTCCAAATTCAAATCACATTAATGACCAGCGGGTCATAATGAAATTCAGTACAATATTAATTCCCTGCTAGACCTCAGGTCTTAAATGACTTACTTTAGGTTAAGTTTGCATGACATATAACTTGACATTGTTGGGCAGGTGGTGTGATAAATGATTTATAATCTCTTACAAAACGACAAGTAAGAAAATGGTCTTCATTTGGAAAGGTCCTTTGACAGGTCCGTGCTATATCTTCAACATAAACACCTCCGTAATTGCTTTGTCCCAATTTGCCAGCCTCAAGCCCAAGGCCGTGGTCTCCTGGACTGGCTTGGTTTCGGAGAGGACCAGGACCCTTACATCCAGCAGTCTACCCAGCAATGCCTCAACGGAGACCTAGCAGACTGCTTCAAGGCCCAAGCTCTGCGGTCATTTGATGACTTCTTTGATAAGCAGGCTTACCAGTAAGTTGATTCTTGTTTCTGCTAGTTTTTATCTTTTTCTAAGATTTTGACACAATCTTTTCAAATCAAATCAATTTATTTGTGAAACATAGGTTTTATGATAGATGGATCTTAAGAACTAAATAGTGCGCTATGTCTTGTCAATTTTGACATACAAATATTTTTAGAGGAACCATGCGTAGTCTATTATCAAAATTATAAAAGAAAAAAAAAGAAAAAAAATTAACTTATTGAATTAAACAGTTGGTTTACACTAAATTTCAATATTAATTAACATTATCATTTAAAAAGTCTTCAATTTTATAATAACATTTGTCAATTAGCAATAATGTGAGAGCTTTTTTAGACTTAACTTGAGGCATATTTTTAATATTGTCTGGTATTTTATTATAGATCTTTGGCGCAATGCCAAAAAAACTCTTTTGCATTAAAGATGTCTTGCATTTTATATTACATAACTGTGACAAATATTGAGCACATAAGGATCCTTAAGGATCTATGCTTTGGAACGGTAGCTTCAACTTTTTTAATGATTGACCGACTCCTTAGGAATCCAACCCTTTCGTCGTTGCGCGTGCAAAAGTCGCTATGTGTTATTTCGTGATTTTCGGTTTTATTATGCAGTTTGAATCGTTATTTCAATACACACATACTGTAAAAACAGCTATGTGATAAATGCAATATTTAAAGAGTTACGGAATGTAGCTATGTGACATTCATACATCGAAAGTTCCATATAAACACGCGAAATATGTATTAAAGTAAAAGTAAATTATTTGAATACTCTGGGTATTTTTTGAGAAAATAAGTTTTTTGTGTGTCCTGTAAAGTGTGTAAAAAACACATAGCGATTATGGAAAGCGCAGCGACGTTTTATGGTTTAGTTATATACAGATAAATGGGCCCGGGATATGTGAGAAACCTCTACTACTGACAATTACAAAGAGGTCCCGACACTTTGGCATTGAACTACTTCTGTTACTGGGAATAATTAAACCTTTATAACTGAGAATGCATTTGTTAGATTTTTTGAGTTTTATCTCTATAATTGGGACTCTGTAGTTCGATAGCCTGTATATGTAAGGCAATTAATAATAATTCACTTTCATCATTTTGAGGTGTACGTGACCTACTACAGTTCAATGTCTGACAGGTCACGTACACCTGTATAAACAAAATACGTTACATTTCGACCTGTCTTAGCAGGGGCCTCTGTAAATAAGACAACTGTCATTTTTAATCTGACTATTACTGGAACTAGGCAAATGAAAAGCCTCTTTAAGTGATAAATAATCCTAGGTCCCTTAAGATCCCACTTATCCAGGTTACACTATATAATATATGGTTTAATTGAGATAAAAATGTTTCGAGTTCGAGTTTGTAGATATTAAAGAGGATATTTTTGAGAATTAATTAAATAGGCGCCTAATTTCAAATAGGTGCGCAATTTAAGGCTCTTGAAAGATCTCATAGGTGCGTAATTTAAGTCTCTTGAAATCTCGGCTCTTGCATCAGCAGCAACAACAACGTAACTAGATTTATTCTAATATACTTGAATTATAAAACCCTAATCAATACAGTACCTTTTACAATATTCGCTCTTCACTTATAGCGAATTTCAATCAAATTAAATTTAACGATTATGCAATGAATAAAACGAAGACATAAATATGTAATTCGTGAATTTAATTAACTAGAGAATAGTTCGAAGGAAGAACAAAAAACATTTATTTTATAGAAGTATGAGAGAAAGGGTGTAAAATTCAGTCATCCTCTATAGAAAAGAGAGGATCTTCCGACCAGACGGGTGTCGTGTCTGGCGGGCAACTGCCCAACGATTGATGTCGGTATAATTATGCTGATCGCGCGGTAAACTGCTTGCGCGATGCAGGATTTGTGTGATGTCTCGTCTTTGATGCGTAGTTTGCATGTGGCGTTGTATTTGCCGCCACAATTTAGCACAGTCTAAAAGCCACACAACACCTATAAGTCATTTTGATGTCCAACAAAAATAATAATTACCTAAACTTATAATTTCCAGGCTATCAGAAAATGCAGTTCTAGTGAAAGTGGACTCCCAAGCTCGTGCGCTATCTCGAGAACCACCTCAGCTTGAATCACAGCCACGCAGCGAAGATTCGGACTGGGAAGCACTCGTCAAATACGGAATGAGGAAGATTGAAAGGTAAATATTGTATTAAGTCTGATTAAACGGCCAGAATGGATTTTGTAATTAAATTCTTAAATTAGAATTTCCAATAGAGCTACACCAAAAAGGAAATATTGATTTAAGATAATAACAAGCAAAGAAATATTAGTTCTTATGTCAGGTAATTTGACAGTACCTAATAATGAACCAAAAAAAAAAAGATGGTCTTAACGTCAACATGCAAGAGAATGTTTTTTGAGATATTAAGCTTCTTATGATTCTGAACTTTTCATCGTGATTTTCCACCTACATTTGATTTTATCGTCAAAGATGGCACGACACGAATAGATTCTTGTCATCTCGAAATATAGACTAAGTACCTACACTAATAACCACTAATAAATCGAATAGTAAAAATATTCCTATTACCAATATCTAAAAATATCATATGTTATTCAGAATTAGGCACCTACTATTCCGAATAAGCTCTTAGCAAATACTGTTCGTCTCATTGCCAAAATACTATTGTATACCTAACAAACTAAAACTTAAAGCATGTAACAAGCTCCAAAATGTGATTTAAATAATAAAAATACGCTTCATAAAATCAAAGTATCGGAAAATTCTGGTCGTTTTGAAAACTAAAACGTTCTAGGATTTTTATTTAGGGCATATTTTGTTTGAGTAATTGGCTAAACAACAGCAAATTCAATTTGAATTTCGAAATCAGTTGTTTGTTTTTCTTTATTGTGGTTTTTAATTAGTCTCATCAAACTAATTAAATGTAAGGAAGTGTATAAAGTGCCGCCATTTGCGGTATAATAGTGGCGCTGCCTCAGCCCGGCTAAAGTGCCGTAAGCATTACATTGTCATAGTCACTGTCACTTGATATTTTGTTTGATTGTTAAGGTAAGTTCGCCGCCCTTTGTATTGATTGATCGTATTTGTTTTAGATAATCATATAAAAAGTCACAACAAACAACAAAGCCAAATAATTAATTATTTCAAGTGGGCCATTAAAATGCACTTTTGAACGTCAACATGACAACTAGTATCAATTTTATTTTCTTGTTATTCTTGACGTTCAAAAGTGCCTTTTTTACTTTAACAATTCTTTTAGCAAATTGAACCCGTTAAACTTTGTCACCAGGTTTTTGAGGTCTACTGCCCTGGAGATGCAACTGGACGAAGAGGTGACCTCCCGTGGTGTTATCGCTCCTCGCTTCATTGAACAGATAGCTGATGAAGATGACATCATCGAGGATAAGAAGGCACCTTTCCGTGAGTACAAAATTTGTTATTACAGTATTAACCTTTTAAAATCACTTTTTAGTAGATTTTAATTGAGCCTGGAAAAATACTGTGTACGTTGCAGTTGAAAAGATAATCACATTATAAGTCTGCACAGTGAAAAAACGTAACGTTCAATGATTGTACAGTACAAAAAAAAATTGAAATGTCCTTCGGCAAACTTCGTGTTTCGTCGGTCGTCGGATTTCTTTCTGTTGCTCTTTGCACTTGGTGCTTGTACGTATTGACTCGTATCACTGAGCCCTCGTTGCCGTGAACCATAATTACCAAGTGCAAAGGACAACTGATAGAAATCCGACGACTGACGAAACACGAAGAAAACATACACATACAACAAACGTACTTTACGTTCATTTTAAGAGAAAAAGCAGGTAAAATTAAATACACTGACCACCAATTTTGAATTCTGCGAAGGGTCAAAAAGCCTTTCAAAGATTACAAGTATGGATTACACACTTTATCACAGTCCTCGATCAAAGATCTCTTAAATACACTTTCGTCTCGTAAAGGTATTTAATTCGAGTAAACACAAGGCCTTTCGTAAATGACTAGAATTTATAATAATTAAAAACCACGACTTTAATTTAGAAGCCAGATTAATTAAAGAGTATCACTTAAAACGCTTTCAGTGTTAAAATAAAAGCCAAGCCTTTTCAGTCATCATCTGCGGTTCTTTGTAGCTCAAGTCAACTCAAGTATTATTAAATTCTGTTAATTAATGTATTAAGAGTCTTCATTTTGTGAATTAATAAAAAAAGAATTGCTGAACGATGTAATTTTTTTTTTTTTAAATACGATGCATATTACGAACTAAGAAAAATGAAAGAGCATTTTTTTAGTTCGTTTTAGTTTTCGGTTTTTCGGCCTTTCTTGAGTCCTTCTTATAATATCTTCCTGACCGAATTTTGATCAGGAGTGCTGCTACTGAAGTTTATCTTACGAAAAAAACCCAATAACTCCGCCCAACCTGGGAATCGAAAATCAAGTAATTTTTGTACCTTGGCTGGCAAATGTATCTCCTTAGGTAAATCTATGGTAAATCTAGTCTTAGATAAATTACACGACGTGTTGGTGTTGAGAATCGTGGATGCAAGATTCTTCATAATTGAACATTGAACTTAACCTTCACACGTTCATGTTCATGTATGCGATTAATGAACTTAAACATGAGTTTAAGTTCCTACTTCAATATGTCAAGGTATTATGTGGGCCGATCCGTCCCTCAGTGAGGTAACTTTCAGATATTAAGCTGAAAAGAACAGATACTACACTTTGATCTTAGCCAAAAGGCCGAGAAGCGATACTATAAAACTAAAAAATCGGGGTCGTCATTCACTCACGGAGAATCTTAACACCGCGATTCAGTAGTTAGTACAAACGTACAACGCCATCTATTGGCACTTTTTGGAACTAACATCCGTGACTGGTTTCAATAAAACTTCAGTAGTTATCTATCCGAGACAAACTGTTAGATTCAGACCTATCTATTAAGTACTGATGTCCAAGCGCGGATCCAGGATTTATTTCTGGGGCACACGGGACAGACAGATAAGAAGTGTCTCCCATTTCTTGAATTGCACTATGCTGTTTTTTGGGATTCGTTTTTTTTTTCAATTGATATATAGTAGTCACTTCTTCAGCGTTCATCATTGAAGCAATGTCTTGATAGATATGCATTCAGGCCAGTCCATTCAGACGATTCGATTTTATTTTACTTAAACCGTTTGGACGTGCCCCCGCGCCCCCCTGAATCCACCCTTGCTGATGTCGCAATAAAAAACTTTCATCTGGGATAAGAAAGTATTGAAGATATTATACCCTTCACAGATAGATCAAAAGAGTTATTGAGAAAAAAAAACGTAACAAAAAATCAACATTTCATCTGAGTTTTACTTCTACCTATGTTATTAATATATATAGCGCGGGTTTTCTACGGTGGTAGTAAGTACGATACGTATATGTTGTTGCTACGCCGTGCCATACCGCGGGCGCCCCTCCTCCGCCGCCCGCGCGCTAGCTGCTACCGCAGCAAGAGCGACGCGGGCGGGAGAAGAGAGAGAACCCCGATCGCGAGCGGAGACGGACGCGTGTAACGGCGATCCTCCGCGACTCTCAGTCGCGATGATAATTGTTTTCCCAGTTCTTGAAAAATGTTATATGTTGTGTTCTTCGTGCCTACTGAGCAATAAATTGAAAGACCATTAAACCTTTTTTGTATTTAAAGAATTGACATTAAACTGGCGCCCTAACTAGCGGCTCGAACCGTTACATTACGAACTGTGATCCAGTGCCTACGTGACCGAACGTGTAGGTACCTATAACAACTCACCTTGTTAGGAACAAGCACGGACGTTCGACCTTACCGTTGTCATCACTAAGCGTGAAGATGCCGACAACGAGGAGAGGAGAAGCGCTCCGTCAACAACGAGGAGAGGATGAGGATAACGTTACGCTCACTGAAGAGGAGGAGAGCGTCGTGGAGCGCGGCCGCGCGGATGAAACCGCGAGCGCCGGCTCAAGGTCGACACAGCAACCAGCTCCCCAGTTCCCTTCAGACTTTCTATCCACGCTGATCGAGACAATCACGCGTGCGCAAGTGGAAGCCAACAGAAGCCTCATTAACTCGCTGATGAATCCCAACGGCGAATTCAGGGCCTCCACCCCAGTCGGGGTCGCTCCAACGACCAACGCGAGCAGCGGAAATGCCGCTGCTGTTGCTGCGTCGCGTGCCGACGCCAACTTCACACGATGCACGGCGAGATTCGACGGGACCTCCCAGGACGCTGAGGTCCTGGAAGCATTCCTGGACGCCGTCGAAGTATACAAGGAGTGCGCTGCCGTAAGTGACGAGCATGCCCTCCGAGGATTGCCGATGCTGCTGGAAGGTGAAGCGGCAATATGGTGGCGCGGCGTCAAAGCGTCTGCGACCACGTGGTCGGAAGCGATCGCACGCCTCCGCGCGACCTACGGCGTGGCGCAGCCCGCGTATCAAACCCTACGGCAGATTTTCGCTACGGAACAACAAGAGGAAGAACGTGCGGAAGTGTTTTTGTGTAAAGTGCGAGCATTAATTGCTAAATTACCGTACGAACTCGACGAAGTGGTGCAGGTGGACTTTTGTTACGGATTACTGCACCGTCGCGTAATAAAACGAGTGTCGCGTGATTGTATACGTAATTTAGATGATCTATTGTATAAGGTGAGGATCGCGGAGGATACATACAAGGCGCTTAAGGTAACAAATTCTGTCATAAGTAACAGTAATACGACCCCGCAAACCAAAACATCGGCATCGAATTCGAGTTCGACTTCCACGAATTCGCAGTCGTCTGCACCACGTAGCAACAACAAAAGACCCCGCTGTAAACATTGCAAATTATTCGGGCATGTTAGTGATGAGTGTCGTAATCGCGATAAAGCGACTAAAAATAAGAATAACAACGACTCTACGCCTAAGGAGTTACGTTGTTATGGTTGTGGTAAACAGGGCGTCGTGAGATCGAAATGTGATGTTTGCGTGAAAACATTGTCGAAACCAGACGAGAAAACATCTTTCAACACTGTTGATGTAGATTTTTGTTGTCGTAATGATAGTAGTACCGATAATAACATTAGTACGAGTGATACCGCTTCGTGCGTCCAAATTACGAATATGAGTGCGCGCGAACATCACCCGATGGTAAATATTAGTGTTATGGGTCGTAACGGCGTGGCGATTGTAGATACCGGCGCTACACATAGTATTGCAAGCCCTCTATTACACCGACTTTTGTTCGATTCAGGAGTTCAGTTTAGCGAAACTAAAGGTTTCGTACGCCTGGCTGATGGTACACAAGGGTGGAGAGACCTGTTGTCAGCCGAGGTAGATATTATTATTCAAGGTCGTAAGGTACTATGTCAGTTCTTAGTATTGCCTGGTAATAATATTAGGACGCTTTTAGGTATAGATTTTTTGGCGCGGGCTGGCATGGTAATAGACGCCGCCCGACGCAATTGGTCATTCTCGGACAGTCCGGGACATTGTTATGATTTTGTTTACACATATACGCTTGACCCTACTGATGCGGAACTCTTGTGCACCGCATCCACTGAGTTATCGTTGCGCTCAGACGAAGGTTCTAAGTTGACCCCCGAGCAACGGCGTACACTCAACGCTTTCATTGAAAACCGTGCGCCGCAGTTCGCACGTGACGGACCAGCGACGGAGTTCGCCACACATCGCATAAAGGTGAGTTCACACCAAGAACCTATTGCTTGTCCACCGTACAGGATGTCGCAGAATAAGAAAGATGCCTTGCAGAAGGAGCTTGATAAGCTGCTGCGAGATGACGTCATCGAAGAGTGCGAGTCACCTTGGGCCTCCAATGTCGTGCTTGTGGCTAAGAGGGACGGAAGTTTAAGGCTCGGTATAGATTACCGGAAGCTTAACGCGGCGACCGAGCCAGACCGGTACCCCCTCCCACGCATTGAGGACATACTGCACGCGGCCAAGTCCAGTGAGTATATGACCACTCTTGACCTTCGGTCAGGCTATTATCAGGTGAGCGTCTGCCCAGACGATCAAGATAAGACTGCGTTTACGTCGCCACTTGGTACCTTTAGATTTAAGCGGATGCCGATGGGACTACGCAATTCAGGAGCCACTTTTCAGAGGATGATGGACCGGTTCCTTTCTAACCTGAAGGAAGTGGAACTCCTCGCATACCTTGACGATCTGATTTTGCTGTCACCAGGGCCTTTCGGGAAGCACCTGGCTGACCTTGAGGCGGTCTTCGAACGACTGGCCATGTTCAAGTTAAGAGTCAATAGGGACAAGAGTTTCTTTGCGAGGGAATCTGTCAAGTTCCTAGGCCACGTTATCGTGCCAGGCGGGATCCAGGTGGATCCAGACAAGACAGCAGCCATTGACAACATGGCCGCCCCCCAGAACGTAAAGCACTTAAAGTGTTTTTTACAGACGTCGAGTTGGTACCGACGCTTTATTAACAATTACGCGGAGATCGCGAGGCCCCTAACTAACCTCCTGAAAAAGTCGAGTGCTTGGCGATGGGACGCTGAGCAACAGGAGGCGTTTGAACGCATCAAGTCTCTCCTCGTGTCCGCACCCATTCTCTGTCAGGCGGATGAGTCAAAACCCTTCGTCCTCTGCACTGACAGCAGCGCTTATTGCCTAGGGGCTGTTCTGATGCAGGGGGAGGGACACGACGAGAGGCCAATTGAGTACGCGAGTCGACTCCTCACTAGCGCCGAGAAGAACTACTCCACGACCGAGCGAGAGGCCCTCGCCGTCGTGTGGGCACTCGGTAAGTTCCGCGGTTATGTAGAAACCGCGAAGATCACGGTTAGGACAGACCACCAACCCTTGCGATGGCTGATGAGTCAAAGGTCACCTAGCGGCAGACTGGCCAGGTGGGCCCTCACCTTGCAAGAGTTCGACCTTAACATTGTTTACACGCCCGGTCGCGTGAACGTGGTTGCAGATACGCTGTCGCGACCCGTTTGTTCTGAGGGCCAGAACGAGTGTGACCTATGCATGACGGTCATAGATATGCCTAAGAGGAACGGCGGTGATATCCGCAGCAACCAGGTATTGGACCCAGAAGTCCGGAAAATTATTGAGGACATGGAGTCCGACGAACCCTCTAGGGGGAGACCGTGGTCTGACCGCGGGTACACCATTTCCGACGGTATTCTATACAGGTACAGTTTGGAGTCGGATGATGGAGAGGACTGCTGCTTAGTCGTGCCCGAGCATGAACGCAGGCAGGTCATGGCCGACTTCCACGATGCGCCAACAGCTGGCCATTTCGGCGTAGAGCGCACGTTGAGCCGCGTTCGCGCAAGATATTATTGGCCTGGTATGCGCACGTTCATCGCAAACTATATAAAAGAGTGCGTGCCTTGCCAGAGGTATAAAGCCGCCAACCGCAAACCAGCAGGACTGCTGCAGACGCCCGCTGTGTCACGACGATTCGAGGTAGTTTCCGTGGACCTGTTTGGTCCGCTCGTAGAGACGCCTAGGAAGAACAGGTGGGTACTAATCGTTGAAGATGTCTGCTCGCGCTGGGTGGAACTGTTTCCGTTAGAGAATGCCACCAGCGTAGAATGTGCTCAGACTCTCGCGAATGAGGTGTTCCTCAGGTATGGAGTGCCACGTCGCCTTATCAGTGACAACGGCGTGCAGTTCGTGAGCGAGGTTATGCAGCAGGTTTGCCACGTTCTTGGAATAACCCAGTCGCTCACGCCCTTTTATCATCCCGAGGCCAATCCCATAGAAAGAAAGAACCGGGACCTCAAACCTCAACTGGCTATGCTCGTTGGCCATGACCATACCACTTGGGACGTGCATCTTGCAGCAATCAGGTTTGCTATGAACTCTGCAACTACCAGCAGTACAGGGTATTCGCCGGCGTTCCTCACCTTCGGCAGAGAGTTACGAGCTCCTTCCGACTCTGCGATAGACATGAGGGCTATCGTAGAACACGACAACTTCGTGCCCAGCATTACGCCTTATCTGAAGAAGATGGCTGCAACCCTAGACGAGGCCAGGGATACTCACGAGAAAGCACAGGCCGTCCAGAAGGAAAATGCTGACCAAAAGAGAAGGCCGTCACCAGGGTACAAGGTAGGCGACCTAGTTTTATTGAAAACGCAGGGACCTAACGACGCTGGCCGCGGACAGACCGCGAAGTTTATCCCACGTCGTGACGGCCCATACAAAATCGGGAAGGTTATCAGCCCGACAACTTACGGTCTGGAGAACGTACAGACCGGTAGGAACGTGGGGAAATATCACGTTTCGCACCTCACGCCTTTCGCTGGTCAGATAGAACCGCCCATTCGAGAGAAACGTAGACGTGGTAGGCCGCGTCGGTACCTAGACTAGCCTAACCGCGAGGGCACTTACTTAGGCTAGAGGGGGAGGATATAGCGCGGGTTTTCTACGGTGGTAGTAAGTACGATACGTATATGTTGTTGCTACGCCGTGCCATACCGCGGGCGCCCCTCCTCCGCCGCCCGCGCGCTAGCTGCTACCGCAGCAAGAGCGACGCGGGCGGGAGAAGAGAGAGAACCCCGATCGCGAGCGGAGACGGACGCGTGTAACGGCGATCCTCCGCGACTCTCAGTCGCGATGATAATTGTTTTCCCAGTTCTTGAAAAATGTTATATGTTGTGTTCTTCGTGCCTACTGAGCAATAAATTGAAAGACCATTAAACCTTTTTTGTATTTAAAGAATTGACTTTAAATATATAGATTCATCCAGTAACTTACATAATGTACTACATATTTAAAGCATATTCTATCTCTGTTTACAGGCCAACACAAGCTAAAGAAGCTGATCATCCCCATGCTGTTGATCCTCAAGCTGTTCAAGCTGAAGCTGCTTCTGTTCCTGCCCCTCATCCTTGGCCTCGCCAGCTTCAAGAAGTTCCTCGGATTCATGGCTCTTATCATTCCTGGTAAGTTCTTAATCCTCAACTACCCGTCACTTGAAAAGCCTCAACGAATGAGGCACAATTATGAAAAAGCCTATTGTGCTTGGCTTGGCTGTTTTTAAATCAAATCAAAAATATTTGTTTGCTAGAAAATGGCACAATAGATGTTACAGTAATTTTGGTTTCAGCTTCTGCCATGATATGGCGTGCAAATACATTTTATGTCAATTACAAGGTCATTATGATTATTTAGATTTAGACTCGCAAGAACATGATTTCATGCTAGGAACCCGTTTCTATCAAGAAATATTTGTAAACGACTCTATTAACACAAAATGGTTATCAGCTTGGCCACCCAAATGCAATGCTATCTGTAGTAAAATACATAGATTTATGCTCAGAATTATAAAATGCTTAGTTGTTTTCTTGATCAACTAGAGGGGAATATTCTAGCATATTCTCAGTTGGTCTAATTATTCTGCCCTGCTAAGCAGAAAGGCGCTATCTCTGAGATACGGCCTTTTAGTTTTTTTATACCATTCAATAGTTAAAACAATTTCGCATCTAATGGTATCAGCCAAATAGCGCTATATAACTTAAAACATGAAAAAAAAACCACTAAGAAGATTTTTTTATCCTTATGTTTCTTTAAATTACAATTTACAAAAAGTCAATTTTCTCAAAACTTACTCCGCTTGACATAGCGCCTTTCGGCTTAGCAGGGCAGTATTGCTTGTAAAAATGATCATTACTTAATCTTCAATACTATTGTCTCCTTTACATGAAGGGGCACACCTACTTAATTCCTGATGATAACCATTAAGTACGTATATCTTTTGTTGGAGAGCTATAACAAATAAATAAGCCATTTTATTTTTCAATATGTCTTCTAATCATCATCCATTTCGATATTCCAGGTGTTATCGGCTACTTCAAGTTCTGCAAGCCCAACTCCTCGCCGTTCTCGTCCAGCCACTTCTCCGGTCCTCAGTACAGCCCAGCTGGTATTGGTCTTGGACCCTACAGGGAGTCGCCACCGCAGTCACATTATGCTCCGTCACACTATTCTGAGACCTATCCCGTAAGTCAGAAATGGTTTTTGTATATTTTGATTCAGAATATGATATAATTATCCTTGTATTGAAATAACAAATTCATTACCATACATGACAAAGTTCAAATCACGGTGCAACCAAAACTTTATTACAATTGCTCACCCAATAATCAAATAATAATCAAAACACCAACGTAGATAATGTGAATTATCCTCTTGTTGTCATGATAACGGCCATATTTTGAAAATGTTAAATTATCTTTAAGTTGCATACTCTCTGATACTTTAAAGTACAATAGAAACGATAAAAAGACTTGAGAACTCCAGGGGAAAGAATTCTTCTAACTTAGAGGCCATAGTTTATTGCTTTCTCACTTTGTCAGATTACAAGTGAAAGGGACAGGTAGTATTTACAAAGTGGTCCTTATTTACTCGTGATGACATTACGATGAACTTTGAGCTCATCTACAAATAATAAATTCGCGAGAATAAAACGGTGTTATTTTAATCTTCAAAGACTCCAACTTTTCATATAAAACTGTCTTCGCAAAAGCTAACTGAAACATATGACAGGTTATTAAAAGTTCAGCATTATTATTGACATGCTTGGTATCATAAATCAGAGTACCTAAATCGATTCTTCCCTTGGGTGGATATTACTAGGAGAATGTCAAGGAAAAGTTTGACGAAAGTAGCCTACATTTTTAGAAAGAAAAGCCCCTTTGATTTTCATCATAATTACATTATACTTTATAACGGTTGTCACATCTTAGGAACTACATAGGATTTCGGCCACGACAAGTTATAAAATAATTGAACTTGGCTTTGTAGGGTGTTATTTCGGTCACTCGTATCGATGTAGCATACGAGTATCAATGCCTTCTATACTGTATTATCTCTCAGTCATTTTATCATTTATCATCTTTTTGTTTTAAGTTTTCAGTTGATATTTTGTTATTCTCCACCCAATCTAAACTAGACTATGTCATTATAATCTTTGAAAACACTGTACCTATCTAATGCTTCACACCATAATTTCAGGGTGGCCACAAGTATGGATCCGGCGGCGGTATTTCCTTCAGGGAGCATGATGTAAATCCTCAAGACCTGGCCTACCAGGGTTGGGAGTACAGGAGCAAGCAGGGAGCAGAAGAAATCAAGGCTGAGCAGGCTTAAGACTGAATTTATGTTATTGTTAGCACGATCATCATCTACCTAGTCTTTTCCCTACTATATTAGGGTTGGCTTCTTAGCTGACCTCCACAAACCGGGTACTCTAAGCACGATATTAGTTAAAAATGGTTAGTCAATACTTTTAAAGGCAAGGAATTGAGTCTTGAGGACATTTTGTGCCTTAAAATACGATTTTTGAGATTGGTATCGATAAAAACTGTCACAAAAAGAACACTACAATTGGCAGCCTATAAAATTATATATCACGTTATTTTTTAATAATCGAGAAGGAAAAAACTAATCAAGTATTGAGATAGGAATGAAAATAATTAAAGGTTAGAGTATTTTCAATAGCTAAAAGTCATATTTTAAGAGAGATTAGATTCCATTCCGTGCGTAGGATTACAAATGAAAGAGAATTTTGAGAACTCCTCGCCACGTATCTATTTGTGTAAAACTTGATAGGCTATTAAATTTAATAAAGCTTTCTTAATTAACTATACTGCTAAAAAGCTTTTCTTGGAAAGGTATTTCGCAAAGGTTTGGTGGTTTCTCTTTCACTGATGAACAAACTTCTTGCGGAACAAAATACTGTTATGCCCACGTTATATATACAAACAGAATCCAGTTATGTTTTAGTACTCTGTGGTGTTACTAATGCAATTTAGGTTTCCAACAAGCTATAAATTGCCTACAGAATTGCAGTTACAGTAGTAATACATGTAAGGCTTAGAATGTCCATTAATCGCGTACAATTTATTACCTCCATACATGACGCCCCGAATTTGCGATTTGGGGTTACTCTTTATCAGAAGGTTTAGTAGTAACCTCAGATTTGAAAGTGTGTGTGTTTAAATGCATAATAAATTAAGCTAATGCATGCTAATGCATTAAGCTATTAGCTTAATGCATTAAGCCAAACCTGATCATCACATTATTGTCATCTGCCTAGCCTTTTCTCAACTACATTGGGGTCGGCTTGGCTTCCAGTCTGACCAGATGCAGCTGAATACCAGTATTTCATATGGAGCTACAGCCTATCTGATCTCCACATCTCCAGTTACTGATCATCACAATTATCATCATTATTTAGATTATGTCATTATCTTTTATATTATCGTACAGTTTCTTACCATCAACCATCTTTGTTCTATTTATATCGTGGCATTACTTAAAAATAAGTGCTAAATCACTTCTGACATTTATTTTCATTTCCATGTGTTTGTATTTTATTGTTTTTGACTCAGTTTGTACCAATCTTGCTTAGTATAAAATCGAAGCGTTTCACTTTGAATTATTGTAATTTCAAGCCAAATTGATGATCGCGCTTTTAGATTCAATACAGTTTGAATTGTAAGGCTGTCGGAATCTAAGTGCTGTCGAGGCTGGATTCTGAAATATGAACCGAAATCGGGTTTTCAAAAGATTTGTTATTGATTTTAACTACAACAAATCAAAAGGTTTTACAACCAAACAGCCAGTCAGTCGGGGTTTCATCAGCCTATAAATTTCCCACTGCTGGTACTCAAGCCTCCTTTTTGTGTGAGCGAGCGGGCCGTAATCCACACACGGGCCCATTGCGGGTTGGTGGGTTTCCATGTCTTTGAATTTTTGGTTCTAGCATTTCGAGCTCATAGCCGTAATATCAATTTAAATTGTATCACCTATATTGATAAGTTTAGCTCCGTTTCTTTTATTTTTTGTTTTTTTTTTAACTTTATTTCATTGGAGTGAGATTTATGAATATAGGTAATATTTTATAAACATAGCTAATTATTGATTCTTAGTCCCCACACAAGTATGTCGTGGTTCTTATGTAAAAGTTTATTATAAAAGATAGTATCTATCTTAATGTGTGTCAAGTTTGACATTATTGTAATAATTATTATTAAAATATTAATTTAATATTTGAACTGTTTACATTTATAGTCAGTAAGCGATGTAAATTATTCTTTTGTTTATTATGTGAATAAACAGTTTTTTTTTTTAAATAAACCCTTTTTTTATTGTGTAAGTGGACGTCAGCTGATGTCTCTCTTGATAGCATTTTTGGTTTTTGTTCATTACAAAGTTTTAAAAGACAGTATCCTTCATGAATTACAACAAACTTTAACTTGTGATTTATAGTTACTCGTACTTATAAATAAAACTAGCTGCTACCCGCGGTTCCGCCTGCGTGAGCCCTAATCATGTTTTTTAAATAAACGTAGCCTAAGTTACTCCTAATAACATCAACTATCTGCAAGTGAAAGTCCCGTCAAAAGCCAAAGATTAGCCGAAACAAACAGACACAGACAAACAAATAAAAAATTGTTTTCTTTTTGTTAACAGTACCGTATATACTTTCATATGCATTTAGTAAATAGCTTATATTTCGATATTACAAACAGACATTTCAATTGTATAATTTATTTGTCTAGAATGGTCAAGCGTGTGTAGCAGCAATTATTTCTCTATTAGAAATATTAAGATAACCCAAACACGCGAATGATGTATTAAGAAACTTTTTTCTTATTTCCAAATAACGCTTACTTTATAAATATAACAACATATTTAATTAAGAAACTACACGCAAGACATTTTAAGGTCAATGTGATTTGAGATAAACTCCAATATCAGTTACTAAAACCACAGCTAGTAGAGCCCGATTCAATTTTTATGGCGGCTCGGAAAATGAGGCGAGTCGCTGCGCAGTATCAAATTCATGTGTCAGCGGGGGTGAGGGGTGCGGTACTGCGCAGCGACTAGTTCACTTCATAGCCGCCATAAAGTTTGACGCGTATGTACCTACCAAAATATTTTCTAAACCTTTCGAGCTCTGCATTTATTATGTCTTTTACGAAATTACTATTTGATTTCCAAGAGTTCTATAGATCTCACGGTATCATTCAAATTTATACTTTTTTACATTGGTATTACATAGCATTGAGCCTGACTTAAGAACGTTAATTTTAAAAGTTGGCAACGTCGCAAATAGCTGTCAAATATTTACCTGTTTTGATTAATTTGGCAATATTACTAACTGCATGGAAATGTTGCTATGAATTGCAACTATAACACTGAATTTGATGTTGTAGACCAACCGTTTGAGGTGTAAAAAAGGCATTTAGAAAGGTTCCAATTACCTTTTTTTTACATCTAAAACTATATATTTGGTGTTACGATATTATATATGCGGTATTGGGTATCATGGCAACACCGGTATTTTATCGGTTTTAAAAATCTCAAAGCCGGGATACCGTTACTTCGGTATTTTTTTTATTGGAGTAACACATCTATTAGATCTTTCTCTTAATTCATAATTTTCATTTGTTTTATTGAAATACAAACACGTTACATGCAAAAAAAAAACAAATTTCAATATACTTCACTTTTAATGAACACGAAGTCTTACAATAAAATATGTAAATGATCAACATTTTTTTATAAAAAAGTAAGTAGAATAGAAGTTTATACCGGAGGTGGAACAGGAGTCGATGTTGATTTTCATTTGTTGTTGACAAAAAATACAATGGTGTATTTGTTTCCAATTTTTTGTCAACAACATTGAAATAGCACTCCTTGTATAATGAAGTATTAAAATTTTGGATTGTAACAGAAAGTTTTTTTCTTATTTGAACAGTCCTTCATTCATATAGTTAAGCTCCTTTTTTCTCCATGACAGCTAAGTGATGAGTCCCGAATTTTGAAGTTTTTGTTAGTTGTCTCGCGGTCCAGTCAACTTTGGGAACCACTGCCAAAAGTATTCGAGCTTAATCGTAGCGTTGTGGTATGAATATGGTAACCGAGCGAGAGCGCGCTATTCATTATAATACGCGTGCGATAAACTAAGTCCATTGCACCGTTCCACGGTGTGACAACGTTGCGCACACATATGACACAGCAACAGCAACTATGATGCAATACGTTCCTACACTACAAGTACAAATAAAGGATGAGCATGCGTGTGGAAAAAAAAAAATCGGTCCTATTTTTAAACACAAGTCTAAATACCGATATACCGGTTTTACAGATTTCAATACCGGTATTAAAAAACGGTAAACAATTACCGGTATCCTGGTTTTTCGGTAATACCGAATACCGGTATCCACACCCTAATTATTTACATATTTCCATACAGTAATATTGCCAAATTATTCAAAACAGCGAAAATATTTGACAGCTATTTTGACGTTACCCACTTTCAGAACGCACGCTCTTAATAATGGCTGAAGGGAAAAAAAAACATGAATGTGTTCCTTAATAGTTTTACCAGCCAGCTCCAGTTTAGGAAAAGCTAGCTTAGGCAGGCTTTCACCTACATACGTACGGTATTACTAGCTCTATGGCTTAAATGGGAAGAGTTTAACTATTGAACTAGCCAAGTCAACGTTTCGCATACCATTGACATTCTCGACCTACATGAAAGTCCTCATAGGTCTTTATTACGTATTACTTAATCCTTCATCATCTGCCAACTATGTTGGGCTTCCAATCTAGATAACCGGACGCTGATGCAGCTTAGTACCTGTATTTTACATGGAGTGACTGCCTATCTGACCTCCACAACCCAGTTATTAATACGATATCCCTTTGTAAGACTGGTTCTATTCTATTTTTAATAAATGGCAAGCAAAGCCAATGTCGTCTATTCTGCCAATGTCTAAAGTGCGTTGGAAAAAGTAAGTGTTTGTTATAAAAAAGTTAAAAACAAATAAAAATTATTCAATTGATACAGTTGAATCAACACAGTTCAATGTAGATCTTGTGTAAGACTGGTTGTCAGACTTTCGGACTTCTGACTACCCGTATCATCTGTCAAAAATCTATAAATGACAGCCGGCACCAACAGTTCAACGTGCTTTCCGATGGATGGTCACCCATCTATGGACCAACCTCGGCAAGTGTAACTTAACGTTCGATCGACCGTCGTGGCTGTTATTATTTAGTCACGACCCCTCTATGTACCTATTTCTTCTCAATTTAAAATACTATGCTCTTTCTTCTCAAATCTCATATTTCAGAAGTTATATCGAAATAATTAATCACCAGTTTTTTTTTTTTTTTTTTACATTTTCATAAAGTCACTCGTATTCAAAAATTATTTAAAAGGGCACAAATTCTCAGTATCTTCCCAGTAAATCTGTCACGACGCACAATTCCAATTAATTTGTATAAACATACATACTTAATTAACAATTTGCGAAATTATTTCCCCGTTTCGTTGAAATTTCTAATTTAACTGAAACGATTCATTAAATAATATCAATGAAGTATGTACGTAGAAGCTGCGACGCTCTCCCATTTTACGAGAATACCGGGAACACAGAAGTGATTCACGAAAGTAAAATTCTGAGTTATGAAGTTACCATATTTGTACATCGTTATTTAGGTGAACTTCATACATTAATATACATTGTAATAGCGAATTAATTTTCACGTCACCCCCTTAAGACCTACGTTAAATATTTATTTTATTCGGATAGGATAATATGATATTCGGATAGCTCGTGACCTAACGAGATAAATAATAGATAGATAACGATGCCTAATTAAAAAGTTATGCAACAACATGACAATTCGCGGTTAGTGTATTGATACCAGAATGGTTTCAATAGGTTTCAATACACTAACCCTAGCAAATTGGTAATAGTAGTTTATAAAACTGTTGCATAAAGAGCCCCCCTCTTTATGCAACAGTTTGAACACACTTCAAACTTCACACTTCGTGTCTTTATAAACACACACTCGTATTCTAATAAAAATACGAGTGTGTGTTTATAGTTATATGTAGTATCACACGAGTGTTTTAATACCTAGTTATGTGCAGTTTCATACACTACTTTATCTGCTCTCATACATTGGGATTGAACCTACTAAATAAAACATCAAGATTAAAAAAATCCTACGGAATTCAGTTCAACAAAACGTATGAATGGCGCCTGCACCCAGCACATCACCGCGCATGCGCTAGAGCGGTGCTGCTTTCCCCCGCTTTTTTTTTTTTTTTTTTGGATGGGAAATTATCAAATAACTTCTCCCGCTCTGGGTGGAGCGGGAGGGCGTGTCAGACTTTTACTGACTAAAACCCACCCGTGTTCCTTCCGTTGCCTGTGTGCCGAGGTCGCGATATCCCTTTCAGACAAACCCGCAACCCCGGCAGGCATTGGCCCTTCCGGACCCCGTCAGTTGGTGCTGACATCTCTTTGAGGCGCGCGTGGAACACAACGCGCCGTCGACCCGGGCCTGGTCCCTATCGGACGGCGAGCTACCCATTGCTCACCGTCCGCAAGCCCGCGCCTACGGTGGCCGGAAGTCGGCTCGCGACTCCCGACGCCCGGGGCGTCTCCTGCGGCGACTAGGGGCGCGAGGGGGCGCATTTTGCCTCTCCCTCGCGCGCTCCGCCTCCTCCTTCGCGAGCATTACTGCTTCTGCTTTCCCCCGCTAACGTTCCATTACAAAAATTGATGGAAACTCCTTGGTGGTATTAACTTTTTGGATTCGCCCTGTATCGTTTTAAAATCATTATTTTGTTAGAGAAAAAGTGTTATAATATGATTCTATTTTTAAATTTCGGTATTGTATTTATAATGTACGTGAATATAAACTAGTTTTGAAGTTTATAATTCGAATATTACGATATGAGAGTAGACAAAGTTTTAGGGGTATGCGGAACAGTGTGTAAAGTTCACTCATCCCCCATAGAAAAGGTAGGATCCTCCGACCAGACGGGTGTCATGTCTGGCGGGCAATTGCCCAGAGGTTCTCGAGATGTCGCTCAAGATGTCGATGATGTTGCACGAGATGTGGCGTGCGGGGTCAGGGCTTCGCCCTTCGCCCGCGGAGGCCATACGTTGGCCCGCTAAGACGGGCCCCTCAATATGTTCGCCTTATTTCGGCCTTGTAAAAGTGACGCAGCAAAGTGCGTCTGTGTAAATGGTTGCTATGAATATTTCTGTAGGCGCGCCACGACGCTATTTCCTATAGCGTCGCTTCTTCACGACATCTCGGCGGTCTGTCCCCGCCAGGTGAGACCCCCAGTTGCCTGGGGGAGGCCCGACGAAGACGACCAGCGACGGAGATGCCGACTCGACGCTCCTACAGGTAGATATGTAGCTTTCCCTCGCCCCGCTCACAGATCTATGCCCAGAGGTTGAAGTCGGGAGCTTGTATATATGTCCATCGCGCGGTAAACTCTAATTGCGCGATGCAGGATTTGAGTGACGTCAGGATGTTGTGTGACGTCAGGATGTTGTGTGA
Organism: Agrochola circellaris; assembly: GCA_914767755.1. NCBI lineage: Eukaryota > Metazoa > Arthropoda > Insecta > Lepidoptera > Noctuidae > Agrochola > Agrochola circellaris. The sequence continues at coordinate 13,944,882 of OU611863.1, read as the reverse complement.
TGTCAGGTCTTTGATGCGTAGTTTGCATGTTGCGGTGTAGATGCCGCCACGAAGTCATTTCCCGCACCGTACCTATTGGGCGTTTTATAATTTCTAACGCGACAATAATTTGACGTCCACCTCCATGTCCATAAAATGTATGGAAATACGTGCACGTTATAATGTTATCGTGAACGGAAATTTAAAAGCGAATATATTACCCAGTTACTGGGTTATGGAGAGGTCTGCTATGCAGTCGCTCCATGTGAAATACTGGTATTCATCTGCATTCGATTAGACTGGAAGCTTACCCTAACATGGTTGGGAAAAGGCTAGGCAGATTTATTGATATATTATTATTTCCATAGATTTTACTTCCGTGTGTTATCGTGATGCCTAATGCCTAATAATAAATAGTAACGTTAGAAATTATAAAAGCGCACGAAAATATATAAATAATATATTCAAAAATCAACCACGTTCGTAACTACCAATAGTTTTTTACATGAGCATTCACTATATTATAATCATCGTTTTTCTTTCCTTTCACAAACTGCATACAATCAAAGTCTTTGAATATAAAGATGTCTCGTGCCTCCCTTTTTGGTCTCTTGTAGTTGTTCTTTCTCGTCTGCATATGTCGGTAAGGCATTGGATACCGAGGTAGCTTCGCCTGTTTTACGCTGTACTTCTTTATTTTCTTCTGTTGATTCGAGCGCGTTGTCATCTCTGATTTTCGGGCAGAATAGTCGTCTTGATCATTAACGACGTCAAACTTCGGTGCCACAGTCGGGTGGCTCGACGTCATCTTGACCACATACAACTTCTTTATCTTCGACCTGCTGTTCTTCTTTATTATCTTCTGTATTGTTCTTCTTGGTGACTTTTTGAATAAGTTCTTCTTGACTTTCTTCTCTACGTAGTATTTGTTCATCGCTGGTAACCTGATCAGGTTTTCTGCTTTATCGATGTATGTAAGGTTGTATGGAGTCTGTAAATAAAATGTCAAAAATAAATACTTGCCCACTCTTAATATTCTAAATAGAACAAGTATTACAAAGTTTCCGACGTCTTGGAACACAATCTTAGGTTTCAAAACTTAACATTGAAATTGAACCTCTTAAGTGTTATAACAGCTAGTCAGGAACTGTCCATAACAAAACTCTGTCATTGCAAAGGCCTCCAGTTACGTAATTAATTTACATAAATATTATTTTCTCGAAAACACGACTAATTGGACGATAATTACGGAAGGATCAGACACAGCCCAGCCACAGTTTTACGATTTAAATTAGTGTTAAAAACTTAGTGCCGTTTTGACGATCAACTGGCTTATTCTAGGAAGTCTATGTTTTAAAACCTGTGAAAATAAAGCTAAAGTTAAACAGGTTTTTTCTAAGACAGATTGGAATTCTATCAAGAACTTGACTTCTGAATATAAGCATTTTAGAAATTTCCATTTAAATCTCGTAATACGCTAGAAGCATCACCAAGTCTGACAACTGAAAACTTATGATGTAGACAAGAACACAAAATAATTAAACACATGTTTGTGTAACAACAAAACATGTTTGTGTAACAACAAAAAAACGTGAATACCTTAACTTGCAAGTACGGGCGCCCTAAGGCTTTTTTTTCAGTCTGCACCTGGAACCGTTACCTGTTTATGTCTAAACAAAACCTACGCAAAACCACATGCAACAACAAACCACCACCCACAGCCAGTGAAATATGTTTTGAAACAAGTGCCAATGAAAACCATCCCGTAGAAACAAAACAAAAAACAGTGAGAACAGCCGATGTCAATAAAAATTTAAACGTGAAAACTTAGGTGAAGTGACCGTGAAGTGGGCTGTCAATAGTGTCAATCGCATTAGGTGGAATGACAGCTCACTTCACCTAAGTATTACAGAATAGACTTATATTTTTTATAGAGGTGTTAGAACAAACAATAAAAATATCATTAATTACTCCTTTACGCGGCTTCCAGTTGTGTTGATTCCAAGGGTGGTAACCGGTTGATTTGATCCTCCCCTAAGAGAAAAAGAGTGTGAAAGACAAGGTTAATAACAGCCATGAACTAAACATAAAAAGCGATTTTTTGGCAGCGCAACTGTGGCCAAACTAAATAGTGTCCAGTCTGCAAAATTTCTTAAGAAAATAAACGTTTTACCGTATTTGGTTTTCCGCTGGAGCCCATGAGCGCCGTGTTTTCTTTGCCATGTTTTGATGCGAACTGAAAAAAATTAGAAGATTCCGTTAATGTTTTGCATAGATTAATTAATTAGTCCTTTAGTCCACTTTTTGAAGAATTAAAATATGTATCATGCTAAAATAAGCTATAATGCTACTAATTATACTTTTATCTAACTTTTTGACATCTGTTACAACAGACAGCATTTTATCTTCACATGGTAACAGGGGTATAAGGAACAGGTTGTAAAGTTCACTCATCCACCATAGAAAAGGGAGGATCCTCCGACCAGACGGGTGTCACGTCTGTCGGGCAATTGCCCAGAGGTTGAAGTCGTGAACTTGTATATATGTCCACCGCGCGGTAAACTCTAATTGCGCGATGCAGGATTTGAGTGACGTCAGGATATTGTGTGACGATATCGTGGTCTTTGATGCGTAGTTTGCATGTGGCGATGTAGATGCCGCCACACCATCACTCTTTTATATAACATCACGCCAGTAATCCCCGAGGGGTTAGGCTGTACCTGTATAAGTAACACCCACATTTCGCTAGTTATGTTCAAGTCCCACGTAATAGGGAGCGAGCCTATTGCCATCAACCTGAAAAAAATTCAGAATCCGGGCTGCTACTGATAAATTCCTTATGAAAAATCCCCAATAACACTTTCCCCGAACTGGGAATGGCACCCAGGAACTCATGCTCATTAGTAGCGCGTGTGACCACTAGACCGGTGAGGCACCTCACTCTATTCTTTCTGAGTTTTCAACACTACTAGTTTAACAGATATATACATAAATTAGACTTTTGGATAACAAGCTTTTCACTACATTTACTACCACAAACAAAAGCACTTCACAAATCACTCGTTGCATAGCATTACGTCAGTATTTAATGAAACGTTCATGTTTGAGTATTACATAATATGATAACATTATTGTGTTGAATTTGCGTGCTTAAACATGGTTCACACGGTTGCTTATACAACATACATTGGATGTGTAATACTGCGAAAATGTTCTCTAACCTCGAAGTAGGTACATATATTTGTTACTATTTAGCGTCGTAATATTTTAAGCCCATGGATTCTGTGGGTATGTATGGAACGTTCAAACTACATATAGACCAGCGTTTCCCAAACTATGGGTCGCGACCCACTGGTGAGTCGCGAGTGACTATTGGGCGGGCCTTGAAAAATTTTTTTTGAAATACTCAAATAAATTGGACGTAGGTATCAAACATAAGGCGATTAAAAGTAACTAAAATTGTAGTTGATGCTAAAGCTCTAGTGAAAAAAAATAGGAAACAAATACATCCTTCTCATTGAAATAGCACTCCTTGTATTTAATTAAGTATTACAATTATCGATAGTAACTGAATGTATTTCTTATGTGTACAGTTCTTCATTCATAAATAAATTAGCCTCTTTTTTTTCTCCATGACGGTGAGGTGAGTCCCGAATTTATTAGTTTTTGTAAGGTGGGTCTCGGTTCAGGCAACTTTGGGAACCACTGATATAGACTGTATGCATGGCAAGCATGTGATGCGGAGGAATGAGGAAAATGTCGTGAAAAAGTTTTGAGTATGAATTTAGGAGTAGGGGAAGACCAAAGAAACAATGGATGGACTGTTTGAATAACGATATGGCTAGAAAGGGGGTTACTACCTGGATGACGACTAATAAAGAAATATGAAAGGAAAAGATACGTTGCGCCGACCACGAACAAATAAGAATAACGGCAGGAGAATGATGAAGAACCAACTTATAATCTGTAATAGAAAATAATCCTACTCGTAGATATATGTTTCAATAAGCGATGGTTGAACGCCCAATGAGCTGTGGTTAAAAATAACCACAATGTGGAGCCCTGACACAGCCAGAAAGCGTCGCGACAGACCACGTAGAAGATGGCGACACAAACTGGACAAAATCATCAAACAAAGATCCATTTTCAACGCTTTTATGCTCACGATGCTAACCATAAAAATAATTAATAACTCCGTTTATTATCAATCAGCGAACCAGGATGACTGTTTGATTCAAATATTATTTATATGTAATTTATCACGGAAATTATTACCGAGCATTTTGAAGTACCATTAGTCAATGTCTTGTACAGTACTTCCTAGAAAGGTTTTTGAGTCTTTTGTGTCAGTTTTGTTCAAAAGATTGTTTTTCTTGGTTACTTTAGGTTTCAGAAATGCGCTCTTATGTTTTGGGCTAGAGTAAGACTTACGTCTGATTGGTCCATTTAAAAACTCTAATAGGTTAGGTAGGTAATGGGTATGTGACGGCATAATATCTACATCGCCACATATGAGCTACGTATCAAAGACCTGAAGTCACACAAAATCCTGACGTCACACAAATCCTGCATTGCGCAATTAGAGTTCACCGCACGAACGACATATACAAGACTATCCGACATCAATGGTTGGGCAGTTGCCCGCCAGACACAACACCCGTCTGATCAATCCTCTGTTTTCTAATGAGGATGAGTGAACTTTACACCCTGTTCCTCATGCCCTTAATTTGCTGACCCCGACGTGAATCTAATTAATCTAAGACTGCCTTTATATGCAGGAGAAAATAAGGGAAACTTTATTTTTACCATTAACACTCTGTAATATACAAAACGATGGGCCAGATTTAACCCATTTACTTGATTCAAAGCAGCCTGTCCCTTGCTGCCCTCCCCAAGCGACGCCTTGAGCTGAGGTCAGTAGCCCCCAGGAGGCTCTTAAGGTGCGTTTCCACTGAAGCGGAGACGAGCGGAGCTGAGCCGAGACGTCCAATCACAGACGAGACGAGAGACGCGGTGAGGATTTTAACCATTGTGATTGGTCGATTCTTGCGGTTCCTGGTCGGCTCCGCTCCTCTCCGCTTCAGTGGAAACGCACCCTTAGCGTGTAGTTTCTTAGTTTATAAGTTGTATGCCCTGGTTGGAGGCATTAATTTATTAAGGCATCCATAGGATAGCCCGATAACCGAAAAACTCCTACGTTGACTAAAGAGATGTCAGACCCAAAAAAAAATTACTGAGGAGTTTCGAAGTCCTGAAGTTAGATCAAAACAGGAGAAGATTGGTACAGATAATGAAGATCGACTGTCGGATTTCTAAATACCCCATAAACTTTCACAGGTATGCCTATTTACACTATACAATCGTAAGTAATAAGAAGTAAAAGGTTAGCAACCTTACGGACACAAAAAGACCCCAGTCCAAATTACTACGTTACACGCAAAAAAACTATAGTAAAAACAAAACGGTAAATATATGGTTTCGTATACAAAGTTAATACAAACGAATACTAGACTACAATCTGTATTTTTTTGTAAGATATGATTTGTTAACTGGCTCGTTTGTCTTGTGGTCACTCAACTATTATGGTTGAGCATGGAGTCCTACGGCGTAATTACGTAGCACACATAAATGGCAATCGATCGCAATGCCTTTTATTTTGACAGTTCAGCCAAGTTCATTACGTGCCTTATTTATGTTGTTTATCAAACGATTTTTTTTAATCTATGAAGCAAAGAAAATTTACTCAATTATTAACTATCGTGTCCACATACCGGTCAGTAAGATTTTAGAGGATCAGTTAAATGGCTTATTGGTCGTTCGCCCGATTCGCACGAACTTAATTTATTTGTAGGCGAATCGACAACCCCAGAAATTGATTCGCCTACAAATAAGTTAAGTTCCTGCGAATTTCTTTAAGATAAAATAATATGGGATGTATTTAATAGTACATTAAATTTGATGAATACAGCTTTAAAATTGTATATCAGCACTTTAAAATAATAATTTAAAGTGCTGATATACAAGACTTATATATTTAATTTGGAAGTAGCGCTCGCCGGCCGCTACCGCCGCACCGCTCGCTTCGCTCGCACGGCTCGCGCGCGGTTTGTCACAGTTCTAACTTAACCTAACCTATATCACCCAGTTCAAAATGGCGAATCATACAATCTGCATGCGACTAGATAATTAGACAATCCTACGACATCGTAATAAGCTAAGCATATTTATAGTGGAAACCATTATTTTTGTAGTCAATTCAATTAATTTTAAGCTAAACATTTTAAAGTGTGAAACATTATTTTTAAAGTGTGAAACATTATTTTTAAAGTGTGTATACACTTTTAAATAATATTAATTGAGGAATTTATATATTCCTCAATTAATATGATTTAAAAGTATCGATTCGCCCGTTTCAGACGAGTAAATTCGGGCGAATCACCAATAAGCCAGTTAAATATTTTCCTCTGCTAAATAGCCTCGGCAACACTACTTAAGATTTCAGAATTGCGAATAGCCAACCTAAAGAGAATAAAAAACAAAAAATAATACCAACTCACATGTATTTCACCAGCAGATATAAAATTGATTAAAACTGAAGAAAAAATTAATTGGAAGTACATTATAAAGACATCTGAACTTTCTAATGAATGCTGAACTACTAACGAGAAACTTTTATAAACTATCCTAGTCGATAACTACTAAAGAAAATGTAAACATCATTGTTAAAACCTCCATGTTGTAAAAAAGAAAGTTGGTGTTTGAAAATGGCGGTTATGACCTTAGTACGTTTTCTGCGCTCCTTTGCTGCTTTTGTTGTTATGTTAGACTAAAAATAATGTATTGCTCCGAAACATACATTCTAAATTGTTTATAGTTTAAGCAACGAAACGGTGACAAAAAATATTTAGAAGAGCTATTGTGACTTTTTTTAATATTCGATTTCATGGAAAGTGAGAAAATGTTTGTTCGATATTGTGTTTAAGACAAGTTTTTTTTTAAAGTTTTACTTGTATTATAATATTTTCAAGTGAGCTGTTGTTTGAAGTTCCTATTAAATTTATACAAAAACAACATGCAGAGAAAACATTACTTTTAAAAATCAGTGAAGGAGTAGTCTATAATTTATGAAACCAAGTGCAGAGTGAAATACCAAATTCTCGGAAAATAAAAGTGCGTTCAAGAAAGTAAAATATAATAAATTTTTTAAAGAAATAACTGGAAAAACTAAACATTTTGGTAGTGCACACAAACAAAAGAAAATTGTGTTTCATTGTGAAAAGTGTTCCAAATTCGTGAAAGGTTTTACTTTCGCTTTTAATGGTGTGCATATCTCGAACAAATAGTCGATTACTGCTCAATGAGTATTTATAAGTTGAAAAAGGACTAGATAGGTACTTACAATGTGCAGACAAAAACATCGGCCCCTGAGGTTTAAATAATGTTCGTTGTGACGTTACAAACATCAGAATGATTGTTAAGGTAAGTTTTCATGTATTGTTAATTGTATGCTTGTTTGTAATGCTTACAATGAAGAGGGCTATGTTTGAGATTCTCTACGTGATCGAATTAGAAATGAAGAGCTCCGCAAGAGAGGCCCCAAGAATTACTACACTTAAATGGCAGTGGGTTGAGCAGGTTGACATTGCTCACAGAACAGATGGCGATGGTACCTAAAGGTTCTGGAGTGGCGACCACGTACCAGAAGACGTAACGTTACAAGGTGCACCGATGACCTGGTAATGGCCGCCGGAATCCGCAGGATACGAGAAGCACAGAATCGGTCGAAGTGGCGGTGCTCGTGGGAGGCCTATGTCCAACAGAGGACGTTTTTGGGCTGAAAGAAAAAAAGAAAGAAAATAAGTTTATTTGTCACAGAAACACGTGCATAAAAAAAAAGAAGATAAACTCGAGTAAAAAATAAGAAAATTAAACAGAATAGATTTAAATACAATAACGAGCACAAAACAGAAATAGTCGGCAGCTGCTGGCACGTCATGACTGTGACAAGAAGGCTTCCACTCAGCATGATGCTGTGCTATGGAGACCCACAGCACAGCGCTGATTTTCAGTGGTCACCCGAAAGAGAAGTACGGAGACCAAGTCAGGTTTAATGAATTTTATATAAATATACAATAAAACAAATAGTACATAAAATAGTCAATATACAACCAATAGTATGAATACTTAAATTGATTAAATAACACATAAATAATGAAAAAAAAAAAAAAAAAGATGATGATACTGGTGACTTATAACGCCTTCAACCTGGGTTCAACCAGGGTTTCATACCCAGGACCTCATGCTCAGCAGTAGCGCTTGCGACCACTAGACCTACGAGAATTCAGATCACCTTGTTCGGCAGCCTCAGTTAATAGCTGTGACTGGCATACGACAATGTTGCATTCAGTCGCAGTACGTAACCAGCTTCCAAAAAAAATAACGAACCAAAATATCGAAGACATGTGACATCCATCAACCCGCACTGGGGCCGCGTGGTTGATTATAAGAGTACCTTCACTTTTATAAAACTTTTTCAAGCCATTTTATTTTGGTTTAAAAATGGAGAGTTCCACTATTTTCGTAAAGTGTCTTCATTAATAAATATAATTTTCTCTTTCCAGCTACTACTACTGCTGATCATCACACTAAGGACCTCAAGATGTTCCCTTGTTATGGACACCAACCAGAAGGGACTGCATCTGTCAGACTACTGTCCCAACATGAAGGGTTGCAGAGAAGGGTCTCACGTCATGTGCATGTACTATGATCCTGTAAGTTGATACCTATATATATAATACAGTAAAACCCATTTAAAGCTTCGTACAGACAAGCGCGACGCGACAGCGCGGCGCGACTCTGGCTATTGTTATACCGTGAAGTTTTCTTAGAAATTGTATTGTTCGAGTCGCGTAGCGCCGTCACGTCGCGCTGGTCTGCACGAGCCTTAAGACGATTTCAAAGGGACCGAATCAAAAACACGTCGTAAGGGCGTTAATTCTTAAAGTGGGCAACGTTGCAAATAGATATCAACTATTTCGCTGTTTTGATTAATTTTGCAATATTACTGTGTGGAAATAAGAAATGTGGCTAACTAGCGAACTAGAATATTAATAATGAATTGCAATCATAACATTGAATTTGATGTTGTAACTGTTTTAGGTCATATGAAACTAAATATTCGGTGTTACGATATTATATTTTGGGGGTGATTTGCTTCGAAGTTGATATCAATACTCCTTAGTGCTTTTGATTTAAATTACATTTCATTTTGACACATGTTAGAAAAGTCAATCCGATTTTATACAAAAAAGGTTGAAGTCACATTTAAGCTTGGTGCAATGCAAATACTCTTTAAAATTGGAATATCATTAATTTTGTTTTTGTTTTAATATAGATATTTAAGTAGGTAGTAGTTTGTCATAGAAGTGTAAATTAGTGTGTATTGTTTTTCGCAATTTTCTTATATTTATAAACTTGTCTGTGTCTATTTTTTTAATGGGAGAGTTGGTTAACATCAGTGGAAAAATAATAAACCTTACTATTGTACCAATAGTGGGGGTTGGCGCATGCCTTTTCCGCACGCTTTCATAATTGCGTGTTCATAAAATAAGTTTTTTTTTTTTTTTTTAATCTTGTTTAAGTAACCTTTAAATCTCTACACTATAATAAAGATTGTTATATTTTATAAGTATTCAAACATTTGAACATATTTATTTATATATTATAACTAATAACGTAAAAAAACAATTAAAAATCCTATTTGAACCATTTTCGACGCGGACGAAGTCGCAGGCAAAAGCTAGTGTAATTATAAATACACTATGATCTAACCTAATTTAAAAATACTTACATAACATTATAATAATTTTCTAACGAAATTAGTACAAAACACGTTTTGTTTTCCCTCTACCGCCGAATACGCTTTGTCACTTAAAAGCGTTTATCCGAAAAGTTGGCAACGTCGCAAATTGCTGTCAAATATTTACCGTGACTTAAAAGCGTTTATCCGAAAAGTTGGCTACGTCGCAAATTGCTGTCAAATGTTTAAGTACCTGGAAGGCAATTCTCGCGCATCTCACATTCGTTATTGTCGCTCGATTCGAACTTTTCCCTCGTGAAAATCATGTTTTCGCTCGTGAAAATGGAGTAGAGCTATTCTCGCCATGTCGATTCGACGATTTCTCGCAGGAAAGCACGCGACATGCCATAATTTACATGCGACATGCAAAGAGTGGTTGGGACCAGTCGATACGTTCATGACGTCATGTCGACCTTCGTACCAACGTCAAACAGTTGTTGTGTCATTCATGATTAGTCAATGCGGAAGAAAATAATAAATGTTTTTTTTACAAAATGTGTTACACGAGTTCATAAACATCTCAGAAACGCTGCGATCGCCACACCAAGGAAAAACACACGAAGAAAACTTCACGCCTTCGTCAAAGTTGTCAAGCAGTGGATCTTGTGCGGCGTCGATTAATAAGACACACATCTGAGATATAGAAGCGGAAGGCTTCTAAAACCAGTCAAATGGACGAAGACAGCTTTACTCTGTTTGACGGCAAGAGAAGGCGATCGCGGGGCAGCCACAATAAATACCGTACCACCACTCCTGCAACCGAGGATTTTTGAGTTACAGTGCTCACCATCCTCATGCATATTTCCCGGTGTTACCCACAAACATTGAGAGAGAAGGAGCCAAGGTCTTATCAGTGCAGCAGCAAGGGATTTGCTAAAGCTGTCGTGGATGAAGTCGAGCTGTACTACAAATTTTAAGTCCTTCATCCTCGAGGTTCCCGCGCTGCAAAAGGCTATCGTCCATAGCCCATAATTTTGCCAGGCAGGTGTTGCATGAAGATGTTACAGGGAACTATGACCAAACCTAAGTATTGTGTGATAATAATTATGTTGTTGTGGTATAAACCCAAGTCTAATTATTAGTCTGTGATATATTTATGTAAAGGGTGACAAAAGTGACACTCGAATTATAATATAGCTATTATGATTTTATCACCACAGGTCCAAAAACATGATGTAGAATTTCAAAAGCATTTCAAACAATAAAGATTTCAAACATGTATAATTGTTTTTCAATATGAAACTCAAACTATCAAAAATACTACACTTAAATAATATAAAATCACTAGTTTACACGATTAGTCGGCGTCATAATACATATATGTGGTGCGCTGTTTAGTTGCCAGCTTAGGAATCGCCGGATCATTACACCTCTTGACCAAAGTCTTCATGAATCTCGACAGACGTTGTCCAGGACTTTCACCCCAAAAAGAATTAAATTCGTGTTGTGACGAGACTCTTCCGCTTGACTTTCAGGGAGGAAATTGGTTTTTGAAAGGATTAACAATATTTTCAGACTTTGTAGATTAATGTAGCCGTAACACGTAGATACAGCTGCGTCGTTGGAACGGTAGGACGCAGGAGCCATTATGTGAGCATTCTGAGAGCCCGTGATTCAGTCCGGTCTTTACGACAATCACGTTTCCTCTTCTCCATCTTGATAAACCTTGATGTTATTTCGGTATTCATCAGTTTACTCAGTTTAATCATTAGCAGAAATTCTGTTTTATTTGATTACTTTATTATGACGTGAATAAAATCGTTTCTTTTTTTGTTTGAAGGCGCTAATCTCTGAAACTACCCGTCTGATTTGAGAATATGCTTTTTGCATTTGATAGTCTAATACTTGAGGAAGAACATCATTAACATCACATCTTATATCCCACAAGAGTAAATAACTGCCTAGATCATATTCTCTTAAAAACCAAACAACCAGGAACATCCATAGTGATCGATTCACCAATTACCGATCATCTACCTGTACTCTTGTGTGTCAACCTGGAAACTCCTAAGCTCAAACCTACCTGCACTGCTAAATTTGTTGACATTTCTAATATTCAAAAAGATATTGAAAGTGCTGATTTCTCCGCAATCCTTTTGTCTAACGACGCTAACGAAGCAGCTAACATCTTAACAGACTTACTGACTCAAATTATTGTCAAGCATACTCGTTTCTCCAAAGTATCACGAAAGAACCGTAACATCAAGCCTTGGATCACTCCTGGCTTACTTCGCTGCATTAGAAATAGGGATAAAATGCATCTTAGTTTAAAAGTTCAAGATGACAATCCTATCCTCAAACTAACGTATTCTCGGTATCGTAACTTCTGTAATTCTTTATTGCGGAAATTGAAAATAAGCTACGAAAAGACAGAATTCATGAAGAGAAAAAATAATTCCAAAGCTACATGGGATCTTATTAAAATCATAACGCACTCCAAATCTTCACCCACTCCTCCGAAGGAGTTGTTACGCCTCGAACCCGATGCACATGCATCGGCAAATAGAGTAAATGACTACTTTGTCAATATAGGTAAAGAGCTAGCTAATAATATAAGGCGTTGTCCGAATGTGTCAGCTCATACTTCTTCTCTGGACTCAACTTGTAACTCAATGTGTGTCCTGGAAACAGACGATTCGGAAGTAGAACGACTTATAAATAATTTGAAGTCTACTTCAGTTGCTGGAATTGATGGTATCTCGGGACACTTATTGAAGTTATCTAGAAAAGTTTTAATCCCTTATATTACTCATATCTGCAATCTTGCTATATCTACCGGTGTTTTCCCAGATGCTTTCAAAACCGCTCTAGTCCACCCTATTCACAAGGGAGGGGACAGAGACAGTGTCAAAAATTATAGACCTATATCTATCTTACCAACCATCTCGAAGATTCTGGAGAAAATATTGAACAACCAGTTGCATAAATTCCTTAAGACTTATAACCTTCTTTCTGGTAATCAATACGGTTTCAGAGCTGGAATTTCAACAGAAGATGCGGTTATTGCATTCTCTGAACAAGTGACTAAGCGCATGGATAGTAAGCAACGGTGTCTTGGTATATTTCGAAAGCTTTTGACACTGTCTCTGCGCCCATACTTTTGTCAAAACTGGAACGCATGGGAATTCGTGGTGCTGCTCTAGATATTTTCGCGAGTTATTTAGAGAATCGTTTCCAGCATGTCCAACTGGATGAGGTGATAAGCGATAAAGCCAGGATAGAATACGGCGTCCCACAGGGTAGCATCCTGGGGCCAACCTTGTTCCTCATCTACATTAACGATTTGTGTTCTCTTCCATTAACAAACTGCTCCATATTTACCTACGCTGATGATACAGCCCTTCTTCTTCATGGTAAGGATTGGTGCGAAACAGAAAAATATGCTCAGCTGGCGCTGGATATGGTGACGAATTGGTTGAACGAAAATTTGTTAACCTTGAACGCGGATAAAACAAAGTTTGTTTCTTTTTCTATAAGTAATAAGACTCAGCCTACAATAACTCTTACTATTAAAGCTCATACCTGTCCACGTAATTCCTGTTGTGCTTGTCCCTCTCTGACACTTACACCTTGTATAAAATACTTGGGCGTGCAAATTGACAAGCACCTGAACTGGTATAGTCACGTAGATAGTATAGTTACCCGAATACGCAAACTCATTTCCATATTTAAGAAACTTCGTTGTTCGGCTGACTCAGAAATACTTATGCTGGTCTATTATTCACTCTGTCAGTCTCTCCTCCTTTATTGTCTGCCTGCCTGGGGTGGCGCTTGCAAAACACACTTTTTGAAATTAGAGAGAGCTCAGAGAGCAGTCCTCAAAGTTATGTTCTGCAAGCCATATAGGTACGCTACATTGGAGCTTTATAGGGAATGCAAGGTTCTGTCGGTGAGAGGACTTTATATCTTACAATGTGTATTAAGGAAACATCGTTTGCCATTCTCAGTAAGTACAAAACGCCGCGCAGATATTGTCTTTCCACCAGTAAGGCACAAAACCACTTTTGCGCAACACCAATTCACTTACCTCAGCTACACTTTGTACAATAAATTGAACAAATCCCTCCACATTCACACTTTAAACCATCACCACTGCAAAAGCTCCGTAAGAAAATGGCTAAATGAGAAATCGTATGACGAAATCGAAACCCTGCTTGTCCCACATGCCTAGTACAGATTTCCCCTCATTTAGGTTCATAACCCACATATATTCTCTACACATTCACATCATCTACTCACACAAACACCACACTCAACACCCACACCACACTCCACGCCTACCCCAACACACACACTCTTTTACTCAAACACGTTTTGTTTTCTTTTATTATTTTTAATTTGCTGTAACTCTTGTTATGTACTTAGAATAATAATAATATTATTATGTTATCCCCATGAGCCATGTAACTGTTGACTACTATTTACCCTAATGGAATCACTGGTTCCCAAGTCACAGGCTATAAACCTAGTTTGGGAGCCAGGAGTTAAACTTTATGTTCCTCGTGCTGTATCTCTCTATTGTTGTATTCACCTCTGTAACAACTTTTTTGAAATAAACATTATTATTATTATATTATTATTATCACGCTTCGACCCTTAGGAGCCAAGCAAAAAGAAAAAGTCAGAAAGAAGGCTAAGCGAAAACGAAGTAATGGGAGGCACAGCTTGTGCCAATTTTACGCGGACAAAGGCGGGGGCAGAAGCCAGTAATTAAATAAAAATTGAGTTACGCAATCAATAATGAATATTTTTTTGATAAATGTTTATGAGATACGTATAAAATGGTGCTCGAAACATTTGTTTCACTTTGAAATAATTTTTCAAGATTGTCGACTCCTTAACCAGTCAAATGGACTCGGAGGGTTTTACTCTGGTTGAGGGCAAGTAGGTTTGATCGTGACGCAGCCACAAGAAACGCGGTACTGCTCCTGGAAGCGAGGATTTTCGAGCCGCAGTGCCCCACCTTGCTCCTGTACATTTCCCAGTTGGATCTACAGACATCGATAGAAAACGAGCTAAGGTCTAATCAGTGCCGAAGGAAGGACGATGCAGTCGAACGAGATTTTAATTCTGACATCCTCTAGGTTCACGCGCTGCCCAGAATTTTGGCCGGCTGGAGATGTTACAGAAAAGAATGACCAAAACTAAATTTCCATGTGTGGTGTGATAATAATATGCATTTGTTGTTTATAATTGGGTGTATACTGAATTTTCAGAGTCTGTAAGGTATTTATGTAAAGGTTATTTTGTCACTAGAATTAAATGATATACCTACGCACCTATTATCATTGTACCACCAACATGATGCAGTATTTCAAAAGTATTTCAAACAATATAGATTTCTAATGTTTTTATATTTTTTTTTCAATACAAACTTATATATCTAAAATAAATACTATACGTAAACAATACATTATAATTATCACAAGTTTACACGAATAGTCGGCGTCCTGTATCGCACGCTGTCCGTGACCTTAGGAATCGCTGGACCATGTCCCTTCTCGACCAAATTATTCATCAATTTCGAAAGATGTTTGTGCGGTACTTTGACCACAAATAAATTTGAATTCGTGTTGTGACGACGTGAAATTTGTTTTCGCTAGGATTTCCCAACTATCTTTTGGGCCTTTATAAAGTATTATAATTGGGACACGTAGGTACAGCAGCGTCGATGGAGCAGCAGGACGGTCTAGTTGTTGCAGTACCACACTTGTTACGACAACCACACGTCCTCTTCTTCTTCTTTTTCTCCATCTTGATAAGTCTTGATCTTATTGTGGTAGTCATCAGTTCACTTATAATATCATTGGCAGGCATCCTGTTTTTATTTAATTACTTAATTTATGTAGAGATAATCAATGTAAATAAACAGAAATTATGACCTTAATAATTTGACGTGACAAATGACATGACACATTAAGCATCAGCCATGCATTCCGTTGTATGAGAACTTATTTTAATGTTAATAATAAAATAAAAATGGAGTACCAAATCAATAATGATGATGGTATTCATAAATGTTTATGAAATACATACGTATAAAATGTTGCTCAAAACCTTATAGATATACGCTTAAAAGTATTTTTTAATAAACTATAAGAAGTACATCTACGGTATCGTTTAAAACGTAGCATCATTTTGTGGAATGGATCACTTCACGCGACGTATAATGACAACATTTTTAGGGTTCCGTACCTCTAAAGGCAAAAACGGAACTATTATAGGATCACTCGTGTGTCTGTCTGTCCGTCTGACACAGCCGATTTGCTCCGAATCTAATATCAATTTAATTGAAATTTGGTACACATATGAATTTTTGTGATCCAAACACGGACGTGTAACGTAAATAAAATGAAATTTGAATATGGGGGTAACTTTTCGGGGGCAAATTGGAAAAAAAATAAAGTTTTGTAAACTATATCGTGTGACAGATCAAATGAAAGGGCTTGTTGTGAAGATCTCATTTATATAAACTTTAAAAAAATAAGAATATAGATGAATATTGCCCATAATATGCCCCCCCTTATCTCCGAAACTACAAGGCCTAAAATTATGAAAAATATACAGAGAATGGTTCTTTACTCATAGATTACAGGAAGACCTATAAGTCTATGGTCTTAAAAAAACATGGTAAATCACTCAATATTGTGCATACAAGCTTACATTTGCAGTTGGAATGTATTCCCATACCATACATGTTTTTCAACTACAATGTTAAGTTTGTTCTTGGGATAAATTCATCCCAACTACGGAACCCTTCGTTGTGCGTGGCCCGACACGCACTTGGCTGGAATCTGGTTAATGTCACCATTTTATAAGCGACATAGGAAGTCGAGCGGCAATACGAATGCGACTTGAACGAGTGAAAACGCGAGAATTGGCCTCCTGTTTTGATTAATTTGGCGATATTACTGTATGGAAATAAGAAATTGTGGCTAACTAGCGAACTAAAATATTGATAATGATCAGGGGAAAATAACGCTAACAACATTTCCAAGGGCACACCAGCTTTCAGCTGACAGTGACCTTGAAATAATTGCCTACGGCCGCTTGGTGGTTGAACCTTCCGCTCCATGCGTAACTAATAATACTGTTACTTATTTATACTGTGGTTAGGTCATGACGCAGGTAGACAGGTACAGCACATCTATATTTAAAGAAGAAGTAGGTCACCCTATTCATAACGAAGACAAAATGTTGGGAAATAACAATAGAACATCTACAATAGCTTAACCAAAATAAGATTATTATTCCCTTGTACCTACACTGGCTTCATTAGGGAACAATCAAAGTAATAAGACAATGTCAACGATATAGTTTTGAAAGGTTTTGGGAGGAAGTATCAGAAATATCTGATGAGGTGAACGGAAGTGAGGTCAGTGGACTAACATCTATTTATAGTTCCTTTTAATAAGTAAGTATCTTGTTAGTCAAAAAAACTAACTTGGTAACTTGTCAGTTAAAAGTGGGGTGTATGTATTGTGTGAAGGATGGTATGTATAGGGCGGGACAAAAGTAATGTAATAGGGAATGTGAATACCCGATTCACATTCCCTATTATGCCATGTTGTTAAAAATGAAAACAATTGAGCTATGTTTTCACGGAAAAAATTGATGATATTAAGTCAAAAAAATTATGTCGGTCAAATGACCACCTTCCACATTTTGAATTAATCTGGCTCCATCCGGTAATTTGTTCAATGTTGGCTTTCGACACTTGCAAGTTTGTGGTTTATGTTGGTAAACGCGAGATTTCAAAAAGCCCCAAAGGAAGAAGTCTGGCACCGTCTGGCAACTCTATTCAAATATCAACTACATGCAACTACTGCAAGCAAAAAAAAAATGTTTTATGCAACTCTAGATGTCACAAGTCAACAAACTGTCATATTATTATGACAGTTTGTTGAAATCATACTAGCAGATTTATAAAAAAGCAAGCACGTGGTAAACGTTTCTTTATTACATTTTTATTCTTTTTTTTTAAATTTTGACTCAGTTTAGTCGTATTTAATAATTACGAAATTTCATTTTCGCGGTTTATCAAAATCAGATTAATATAGGTAGGTACGTGAAATTGAAACATTTCATTTCATAATTGGATTGAAGGAGAAGAATATTGATTGGATGGATGTAAAATTTTGATAAATAAATAATTGTTTTCTTTCTACTAAGTTTCAAATGATGATGGATTGTTTTATTTATTTCATTTAAATTGATTTATTTGTCATAAAACAAAGCAAACCAGTGATTTTGACAAGAACTTTATCATAAACCCAAACTAGTTCAGGTTTTTGATCAAAAATCTGGATTGTTACAGGTTTATGATGAAATTGAGTTTAAAATGTGTCATCTTCCGGTTTTTCATCAAAAACCTAATTTTATGAAAAACCTGCGACATATCCATCTATTAGAAATCACACATTTAGACCCAACGTTAACCATCTAAATATCCCACACAAATTATGCCCCGAAAGCCTCATGTCCTCCAGTTACATTCCTCTAGTTACAACTCAATCATGATATTAAATGATATGCAGTAGCATGATTGTGATCTCAATTTGCTAGCAGTCTGTTAATAATAAACGCATTAAGTTGGCGATTGCAGCCAACACGATCAATGCGTTGCAGCCTGGCTGCAATTAGAACCATCATCAGGGGTCTGTAAATAACGAACGGATTGGATTGCAATTTGTGATCGAATGGAGACTATTTTATGGGTTAATAATGTCAATTTGAGAATTTTTAGGGTGTGGCGTGTAAAGTAAATTCATTGGAAAACAAAACTGCGCCTCATTGTTGCAGCAATGTTTTGTATTGTTACCAACAAGTTGCTAGCAACATTAAATGTTGCAGTGTAGCTGACAACATGCTATTGCTTCGCATTCACGATCAACAACAGCAGCACAAAAATGTTGCAGCAGCATTGATCGATCGATCATAGATTTTTAGAGGTATTAGTAACAGGGTGGAAAGTTCACTCATCCTCCATAGAAAAGGGGGATCCTCCGACCAGACGTGTGTTGTGTGTGTCTGGTAAGCAACTGCCCGACGATTAATATCGGTACGTTGCATATATCGGGGCTCGGATAGCGGTATATGTTTCGAAATGGTTTCGTTTAAAAAAACATAAGGAACGATTTGTTTCGGTTACGTTCGAACGGAACGTTAATAAAACGTTTTTGAAGAAGAACAAAATTTGAATGATTATCGGTTAATAAAACATTTTTACCATTTTAACCATTTTTAGGAAACTCGCAACACAACCCTAATAAATACGTAAGCGGCAAGCACATTGGAATCAATGATGTAATGAAATGAAGATAAGATACAATTGAACAAGTTCATGCTACGTAGCTGCGTCCTGCAGAATAAACCGATTTTTGTTAATGTTCTCATTTCGTTTTCGTTCCGAACAAAATATTGTACAAGGAAGAACGAGAACTGGTTGAAACGTTTTAAATAACATTTCCGAGCGCTGATATAGATACTTGTCCTGCCCTTGCACCTAGCTTCTGACGTTTCATAAGTGCCCTTGTAGGTTTATGTGAAATAAAAATATTTTGAATTGAATTTTTTTGAATTGAATTGAATTTTGAATTGAATTGAATTTTGAATTGAATTGAATTGTCGCGCGGTAAACTTTGTTTGGCGCGCTGCAGAATTTTGTGTAACGTCAGGTCTTTGATGTGTAGTTTGCATGTGGCGTTGTAGATGCCGCCACAGATTCCTGCACATCTCCTGTCCGTTTCGCTCATCTCCGCCTCTGTAGAGACGCAGCTAGAGGCAGACAGTAATGTTTCGTAGTGACCGACCGAAGGTTCGGTTTCTGTTTCGGCAAAAATATCTAGTTTCGGCATCAGTTTCGTTTTGGGCAGAAAATCTGCGCGAACCTTCGGCCGCACCAAAACTCTGCGTTCGTGAATTAACGCGCGTCATTCGGCTGACTTCGGGTGAGTTGTGAGTAAAATACTCAATAAAATTAATTGACAAATTTTTGTTCCAAGTAGTAATAAACATATTTGTTTGTTTATTAACAGTAACCACAAAAAAAAACATTTCAATTATTGTTTTTATTTCATTAACACGTGTTAACTGTCTGTATACGTGTAAAAAATAAGCCAATTTTCTAGTAAACAATAGATTTTTGAAATGTCTAAAAAAGTTTAGGTTTCGGTTTTGGCCGAAAGTGAGACAGATAACGACGATTCGGTTTCAGTAGAAAGTCCTGTTTCGGTCGGACACTAGTTCCTAGGTAGCGCCCGTAATGTTAGTAGGTCTAGGTGGGTTGCTCATATATTATATCCTTCAGTTAACTTCAACAAAAAATAGTCATAAGTGCGTAATATATGTAGTACGTAACGTAGAGCGTATGGACAAAACATCAAGTTTTAATAACATTGACTATGAAACCAATATTGTTGCTATAAAAATTAAACAATCCAGTATTAAGAACAATACGTTTGTTAATGAGGTAAGTATAAAAGTGGTAGTGATTCAAACAATAACAGAATCGTGTTAGGTAGGAACTTTAAACCTAAACACTAATTTGTTACATTTATTTATATTTATTCTGTAAGAAGTTTTGTACAAACAACTTTTTCACGTCTAAATATTTTTTGAATCCTTATAAGAAGGATGCAGGAATGCCGGAACTATACCGACTGGGAAATTATGATCCTCACACACTTTCCTAAATCCTAAGTCCTAATACAGAACACTTTTGCTTACTATGAAAAGAGGATTTATATTACATCAATGACCCTTTACACTATTAAAAACTAACTGTGCCGCGCTTTTATCCGCATAAGTCTCGATCTTGTACGAATATCAGGATAAAAAGTCCTATGTCTAAGGACATAGGACTTTTTGCCTGGCCTGGGTAAGCCCAGGCCAGGTCAAATCCGTTCAGCCGTTTTAGCGTGAAAGCGTAAATCTTCGTGCAGACCAGCGCGACGCGACAGCGCGACGCGACACCGGTTATTGTCATACCGTCAAGTTTTCTTAGAAATTGTATTGTTCGTGTCGTGGCGCGGCGTCGCGTCGCGCTGGTCTGTACGAGCTTTAACAAACAAACTCACTTTCTCACTTATAATATTAGTTAGAATTATTCCGTCACTTTGTCAGTCAATTTTAGAAAGACAAATTATGTAGGCCTTTTCATGTTAATCTGTTCCATCCCGTCAACTCTTCATTTGTTCCCGTGAAGGACCACCAACTTTACTGTTCAGCAGTTGTCACTCTAATTCAGTTTGAGGATATTTGGGAATATTTTAGAATAATAATTCTGTAATATTTTACGTTAATTTATTATTGGGTCAGTGACAGCTTGGCCCGAGTCAACTGAACCCGATTGAGGATTTTTAGCTCCGAGGCCCGAACTATCGAAACTTTTGAGCACGAAACCCTTGAAAACAATAAGGCATGATACAAACTCATTAGTGTGTAAAAAACCTGGCGAAGCGCTAGTTGAAATCGCGCACCATGGGCTTTGTATCGCTTAAAATATTATACCCGATTGACGTTTGTCCTGTCCAAATTGTAATAGTTGATACAAAAAGGACATTCAGATTTTCCCGAATTACCCGGCAACTTTAAAAAAAACCAAATCTGTGCAGCCGTTCTCAAGTCATGCGCTTACCAACGAACAGCATTTCATTTTTATTATATAGATTAAAATTCGACTACCCAAGGATGCAGTTGAATAAGCCCTACGACACAATATAAATAAGTAACAGTATTATGTCATCATAGAAAACTGCTAAAACATCGCGCTTCGAAATCTCAGTGACATATTATCAGTACGCAACAGTCTCGAGTACGCGGCAGTTACGCACGGACGCGGAAGGTTTATCTACTGAGCGGCCGTAGTTAGTTATTTCAAAGTCACTGCCGAGATATAATACTGTTACTTTATTATACTGTGCCTATGATGACAACACACAGATGGCATAGGCTTGTAAATAGGATTTCTTGTAATTTTTGTATTTAACTTAATTTAATTTTGTAGGACAATGTATTCGGACCTCGTTGCCACAACGCAGTCAAAGTAAGCCTCACCGCTGACCTAGCGAACCAGCTGCTAGATGTATCAAACACGTAAGTCAATCAATCTACCTAGCCTTTTCCCAACTATGTTGGGGACGACTTCCAGTCAAACCGGATGCAGCTGAATACAAGTATTTTACATGAAGCGACTGCATCTGACCTCCACAACCCAGTTACTGGGTAACGCAATACTCCTTGGTAAAATATATACAAAAATACAAAATACAAAAAGTTTATTGCAGTTTGAATCAGTCAGATTGAATATATGGATAGATTCAATCAATAAATTTAAAAAATCTTCAATATTTTAAGAGGTCGATACTTTTCCTGTACACACCACTTTTTTGGCGTTTTGACGACGTACTATCTGGTAGTATTATTCGGGTAGAGATGACTCGGGCCGAGCTGTCGCTTAAGGCGAAAGCGTCAAGGTAGCCCGCGAAATTCAAATTTTCTTTTGTTTTGTGCAATTTGCAGGTCAATATCATGTTCTATGTTGATCTAAATTGATTCGCGACCGTATCAAATGTTTAATTATATAATTATAATCATAAAAATCATCAATACAACTCAAGTTCATGTAATCCCATTGAATGACTATTGCATGAAATCATGACATTTGACAATTATGCTAACTTATGGAGTTGTATTGCTGAGTAATGATTATAATTATGTAAAGCCATATTTGTTACGGTCGCGAATCATATTTTAATCAACCTACAACTTTACACTGACCTGCAAAATGGAAAAAACTAAAGAAAATTTGAATCTCGCGGGCTACCTTAGCGCATCCCCCTTAATCAAAATCGACAGGTACCTACCTAACATTCTAACGAAATCAAGTATGAATACAACTTCTAAAGATATCACAATACGCTGACTATGCCATGATATCAATTTGAACATAATTCGATTTCATCGCGTACCGACGATATTACCGTAACCTTATCAGAACGCGTACAATCGAGTTATTTTCCGTACTTCCCGAACATAATGAGGCCCCTTTGTACATACTAACTATAATATTATTTAATGAAGTGAAACCTTCTTTAGGCGCTTTGTACTCTTTCTGAAAAGTGAACGGAATTGAATCGGGCATACTCGGCTCTAGTCGTTCGGTGACGCAGAATCGCGTATTATTCGTAAGTTTCACTTCTATCATATTAAATTGAAAACCGCACTTCTAGAAAACCGTAACTTTACTGAAATATCTTTCTTAATTATTTTTCGGGTATCAAAAAATCTGCACTATCAACTTATTTGTATTGTCCGTATATTCAAATCACCACTCTCATTCTTTACTGTAATAAACATGGCTGTCGGTACAATTTTATAAAATACATTTCCCCTAACTACATAATATAATAGGGCTGTTGACTAAAATTTCTTTTTTGTCCGTCAGATAGTTTATTAAAAAATATTGGACATGTATTTTTTCTTTTTTTACGTAATCAAAAGATTACGGCATTACATTGAGTTAAAATGTGGCAAGACCTCACTCAACGGTAGATTTTATACTGAATTTTGACGTAGCGAGCCCCCACTCCCCAACTTTAATGCGTTTTATCTAAATCATTTTTTATTATTGCGTAAAAAATACGTGTCTAATATTATTTTGTTATCGGACTGACGGAATAAATAGTTTTTTTTTCCAGCTATTTCGTATAAATTTACTCACTGCCAGGGTATTACTTTATATTCAACAACCGAATAATAGATTATTTACCAAGGGGATAAAACAGTGCGACAAAAAAGTATTCCACGAACACTCTATAAGTAACTTTTATTTCCCGTCTAAATCGTTATTATAACAATGTAACAATGTTTTATATTACAGGATAAGGAGTAAAATAGCCAACGGCAACGAAACTGGGAAGGATGGCGTGAGTTTGCCTAGAGGATACGGAATATTCCGATTGGTACGTTTTTGTTTTATCATTTTTGGTACAAGACTTGTTTTATTTTTACCATTTTAGGAACATTGAATCAGCGTAGGTAGTATTTTTTTTCGTCTTTTGGCGGGTAGTATATTAGTATAGTACCTGCTTTGTAACGAAACATATCTACGTTTCATATATTATTGCTTTTCTTCATATCAATTTCTGTTCTCAATGTGACTTAGATGTACGTATGTACGTACGTATGTTACTTAATGCGTAGATTTCGGCTTGGGGAATCTTTTTACACTCTGTAAGGCGTAAATACCTCAATCACAGTATAAATAAGTAACAGTATTATAATGTCGACAGTGACCTTAAAATAATTAAATATTCCGTGTGATATATATAAATATAATTAATATATGTTTAATATTTTATACTGGATTGTTAAAATTAATTAATGAATGATTTTTATAACAAACTTATTTTTCTGTTAGTCAAACACTGATTTGACTCAACCGTCACTTGTGAATCATACTTGTTTGTTAACGGGTATAAAAGAGCGGAGCCAAAGTGGGGCGGCTCAGTTGCTCTTCGACTTTCAAGGCGTTAACATCTAAGGTATGACATTATTCTGATTATTGTTGATGGTGATTTATATTGTATATTTATTATGAATAATGTAATGTTATTATGATGATTGGTGTATATTAAATACGGGTCATAATATCTAACTTGTTATTTAATTATGGTTGGAATATTGTAACGAAACATTGTGTTATACTACAAGATAAAAGATAAATAAAATGTTATTACGAATTGAATCCTATATTTTATATTTGCCCTTAATACCTAATAAGTGACGCTAGATTAAATATAACACGTACATCTAGTTACATATCTACATATATACAAAATTTATAACATCAGAAGTGGGATAAACTTCACCCCTATTAAGACGTTTATTTATAAGTTTCAGAATGGATTCTACTGTCCTGGAAGGTCTTCTCAAAGCAATCAGCGAAGCTGTTTCTGGTCGTCGCCGTGCTGATGACGACGTGGCACTCCCAGTCTTCGACCCAGCTACTAGTGATAGCGGTGCGGAAGACTGGTGTAAAAGCATCGAGGAGCTATCAAAAGAATTTGAATGGAGCAGTATCACAACAGTCGCAAGAGCTGGTAAGGCCTTAAAAGGTTCCGCTTTGTTATGGTTTGAGTCTTGGGTACCATCTGAAGGCCGAACTTGGGAAAATTTCCGTACAGACCTCACAGACTTGTATCCAGAAAAACGGAACCTGTCTGAAAAACTATCCAAGGCCGTGTTATACAATTCTGATTCTGCAGATTCCTATTGCGAATACGCTAGGGAAAAGGTTAGGCTGCTACGTAATACAAAAATATCATTTACGGAATACCAATTAATCGAGTTGATCTGCGGTAGCGTTACCGATGTGAACGTTAGAATGGCTGCTTTCAACAGCAATGTTAAAACTACTTCTCAATTAATATCCTTATTCTCCAGTTACGTAAAACCCAAAAAACGACCAATAGAGCACAATGATTCTGACAGTATAATAGGACAGGGAAAAGCCAAACGCCCAAAGTTAGAAATTCGAAATAACACTTCCGAAGAAAAAAAATGTTACCTGTGTGGTAAAACAGGTCACATAAAAATCCACTGCAATAGAAACCGAAATCCGCCATCTGAAACAGGGACCAGTATTCCAGGAAATAAGGTTCCCGATAGGGTTATTTGTACCTTCTGTAAAAAGGTCGGTCACAATACCTCGGTGTGCTGGTATAAAGCACGTTCTGATTTAGAGAAAACCAACACTAATAAAAATGAGGTTAATTTTTTAGGCAAGGCGAATTAAAGCTTACTGTTGCATCTATTCACGATATTCCAATTAAATCCCTTATAGACACAGGTGCCAATTGTGGCCTAATCAGACAATCCATCGCTAAACAACTTAGATGTAATATACTACCTTGTTTCAAATACCTTACAGGAATAGGTAATGTTAAATTGGAAGTCTCTGGTAAAATAACTGTCCCTGTAAGATTCAATGACATATATATTGAGCTTGATTTATTTGTTGTTAATGATCAATCAATTAATTATAATCTTTTAATTGGTAGAAATGCTGTCGAATACAGTGATATTGAGATAATTACAGATTCTGAAGGAAGTAGAATTAGGAGGAAAACTCCTAATAATGTAAACTTATACGTAAATACCTTACTCCAGCTAGATTATTGTAATATCCAAATGGCAGAGTTAAAATCAAAATTAATTCACTTGGAAGAAAAATTGCAAAATAAAATTATAGATATTTTTGAGAGACATGTTGCTATATTAAATAAAACTGGGTCTGTCACAACAGGAGAATTAAGGATAAGGTTAAAAAGTGACAAACTAGTAAATTATCGTCCCTATCGTTTGGCACCTTGTGAAAGAGATAAAGTAAAACTCATTATCCAGGATTTAATAGATACCGATATAATTCGTGAAAGCGAATCACCGTTTGCTAGTCCCGTGATTTTAGTTAAAAAAAAAGATGGCAGTGATCGACTTTGCGTCGATTATAGGTCTTTAAATAAAATTATTGAAAGAGACTCATATCCTCTCCCTCTTATTGAGGATCAAATTGATAAATTAGGAAAGGCCAAGTTTTATATCTCAATAGATATGAAAAACGGTTTTTATCAAATTCCAGTATCTGAAGACTCTTCTAAATATACAGCTTTCTCAACCCCTGACGGACATTATGAATTTATAAAAATGCCATTTGGTATTTGTAATGGTCCATCCGTCTTCCAACGGGCAATTTCCAAAGCCATTTCACATTTAGATTTCCTACTTGTCTATATGGATGACATTCTTATTCCATTTTCAACTATTGAAGACGGTTTAAAATATCTAGAATTAACAGTATCAGCTCTCACTACTTCTGGTTTTAAAATTAACCCTAAAAAGTGTCAATTCTTTGTTAACTGTATTGAGTATTTGGGTAGACAAATATCGCAGGAAGGTGTCAGGCCAAGTACATCTAAAATCTCTGCCCTAATAAATTCACCAATCCCGCGTAACATTAAACAAGTAAGACAATTTATGGGTCTGGCTTCATATTTTAGGAAATTTATCCCAAATTTTGCAACACGTACTGCTTGTATAAGTAAATTAACACAGAAAAACCAAAAATGGGATTGGGGTTCTGAACAGGACATTGCGAGGAGTTATGTATTAAATTACTTAGTATCTAGACCATTGTTGTCAATCTTTGATCCTGCTTTAAAAACAGAGTTATATACTGACGCTAGTGCTATAGGATATGGTGCTATTTTAACCCAGAAATACGATAGTCATTCTAAAGTCATCGCTTATTTTAGTAAAAGAATTACACCTGCAGAGTCAAAATATAGTTCTTACGATTTAGAAACCCTAGCTATTTACAACGCCTTGAAACACTTCCGAGTCTATTTACTAGGAATTAACTTTAAAATAATCACGGATTGTAACGCTATTAAATCGACAATGAATAAAAAAGATTTATCACCACGAGTAGCTCGCTGGTGGACATATATGCAGGATTTCCAATTTGAAATTATTTACAAGAAAGGACAATATATAAGCCATGTCGATTTCCTCAGTCGCAATCCTGTTGAGGTCCCCATGACTGTTGATAGCACAGTTAATTTAATAAATGACCCACAATCTTGGCTAGAACTTGCACAACAAAGAGACCCTGAAGTACTTTCAATTATTCATAGAGTACAAACGGGAGAGTATGATTCAAACCAATATGTAGTCCGTAATAATTTACTATATTACAAAGTTGATCCAAACGGGGAATTAAAATTGTATATTCCGAAGGGTACAAGATTGAGTATTTTGCGTCTCTACCACGATGAAAATTGTCACGTTGGCTTTGAAAAAACTATCGCTAAAATACGTGAGCATTTCTGGTTTCCTGCTATGACAAGTTTTGTAAAAAAATATCTATCTCATTGTTTAGTTTGCATCAAACGCAAGGGTCACCATGGCCCTAAGCAAGGTTTCCTACACCCAATTCAAAAGACCGCACTGCCTTTCCATACAATACACTTGGACTGTACAGGGCCTTTTACCCAGTCAAATGAAGGTTTTAAACATATTTTATTAATAGTAGACGGGTTTACCAAGTTCTGTTTGCTTAAACCACTCAAAACCCTTAATGCCCAAGAATTAGTACCGGTTTTACGAGATGTCATCACCTTATTTGGAACTCCTTCTATATTAATTTCTGATAGAGGAACTAATTTTAGCAGTGGTCCGATTAGGTAATTTTTTAATGAACTAAATATAGAACATCACCTGATTTCCACGGGTACTCCCAGAAGTAATGGTCAAGTAGAACGTTACGTGTCCACTGTAACTAATATGCTTAACACTATGTGCAATGAACAGTCAGATTGGCCGAACGTTCTTTGGAAGGTACAACAATCAATTAACACAACTGTACAAAAATCCACAGGCTTCTCCCCTTTGCGATTACTTATCGGCGTAGACGCAAATATTCCGTCTGTCCAAGCTCGTTTAGACGACGTACTTGACGAAAATGATAGTCAAAATCCAACGAACTTAGAGGCTGACCGAGAAATAGCTAGACTACGCCTATTACAGGTAGCAGAAAAATTCAAAAAACGTTTCGACGCCACTCGTCGTAACAAAGTAAATTTTAACGTAGGAGATGTAGTGTATGTCTCACAGAATCATAGGCGTAATGATAAATTGGCACCTAAATTTAAAGGCCCCTATGAAGTATCTTCTATCCTTCCTAATGATCGTTTTGCTCTACAAGGTCTAGGTAATTTACGAAATATTTCAATAGCCAAAGAAAAATTAAGATTCTGGCCAGGTGAATTAATTGATGAAAATATAAGTGTCGAAAATGATATGGCACATTAGCTCCTTAAGATACCTATTATAATAAACTTAAATTAAGCATTGCCTAATTACGTATACATTATTGTTCTTTTGATTGTAGAGATATAGTATAATAAATACTTTACCTAAAGACATGTACTTTTTAAATAAAAAAAATAATAAAAAATAAAAAAGAATAAGAAGGAAAAAATTCGCTGGGCGATCGTTTACTTGGTGCTTGTCTATCTCACCAGCAGCGGGTGAATGGGACTTGCATGACGAGGTAACCGATAAAATTTGTTTCCGCTGGTCGGTCATTTGCTTGGTGCAAGTCTATCCCACTAGCAGCGGGTGGAGGGGACTTGACACGTCTAGGCAATTGGCAAAACAAAAAGTAAATTGTAGAAAAAGGATATCTAATGTACTTCGAGAGCGAAGTACTTGTCAGTATGGCCGTGATATATATAAATATAATTAATATATGTTTAATATTTTATACTGGATTGTTAAAATTAATTAATGAATGATTTTTATAACAAACTTATTTTTCTGTTAGTCAAACACTGATTTGAATCAACCGTCACTTGTGAATCATACTTGTTTGTTAACGGGTATAAAAGAGCGGAGCCAAAGTGGGGCGGCTCAGTTGCTCTTCGACTTTCAAGGCGTTAACATCTAAGGTATGACATTATTCTGATTATTGTTGATGGTGATTTATATTGTATATTTATTATGAATAATGTAATGTTATTATGATGATTGGTGTATATTAAATACGGGTCATAATATCTAACTTGTTATTTAATTATGGTTGGAATATTGTAACGAAACATTGTGTTATACTACAAGATAAAAGATAAATAAAATGTCATTACGAATTGAATCCTATATTTTATATTTGCCCTTAATACCTAATAAGCGACGCTAGATTTAATATAACACGTACATTTAGTTACATATCTACATATATACAAAATTTATAACACGTGCGTAACTGCCATGCACTCGATACTTATACTGATATGTACACTGAGATTTCAGAGCGCTTCGTTTTGACCGTTTTCTATGAAGATATAATACTGTTACTTCTTTATACTGTGCCTCAACAACCTCGTTGGGCTTGTGGTGCTGAACGTAGGGTATTGAGCTCAAATCCCAGGTCGGCCAAAATATTATTTGGGTTTTCCAATAATAGTTCGTCTTCTTTTACATAATACTCAAATATGGCTGAATGTTGGTTTACTATACACACGTGCCCCTTCGGTAAATGCAGACATGATGTTATGTCACGTTTTACAATTATTGGACAAATAAAGAAACCTGGTTTTTTCTTTGCGAGCCGTCGAGATATTTTTATTAGATCGCTACCAGTAATATTTGATTTATACATGAACTATAGTCGTCTGTTACAACTAACTATTATATATATTATGTACAAGTATGTAAAAGAAAAAAAATAAGAAAAAATAAAAATAAAGGGAAGAGCTAATTAAATTATGCATACAAATATGCACTAAAAAAGGCCGAAATATGCACTAAAATTATTCACAAAGGCCGACATATGCACAATGCAAATCAAAAAACCATTATTATTTTTATACATAACAAATTAAGACAGTACAAAAACAGCGAAATATTCTTTAAATTAAATTATGCATAGCTTTTGTAACAATATACAAATAATTATTATTCCAAATTTTCGAGACCAAAGTGACGTTTGTCAGCCAGTATTAATTTGAACGCCGAAAACGACTTCTCTACGTCAACTAACGTCATTGGACCAAAATTATCTGGCGCCATTTCTGGAGATACTGTTTAGGCACGGTATGACCATATATTTATATTTCTATGGTATCACCTGTGCCGTTGATGTAGTCTCCCTATACGTACAAATATGCATTAACCGTAGTTAGAGAGATATATACAATTGCATATGCGAATATACAAATGCATAAAATCTGATGTCTACTTTGTTACAACCTACTTTGTATACCTCTTTACAGAAATGGGACAGCGAATTGGCGACTTTCGCGCAAGTGCTAGCCAATACGTGTGTCTTAAAACACGACATGTGCAGAGCGACGAGTAAGTACCTAATATATAAAATACTAGCGGCCCGCCACGGCTTCGCACGGGTAGCTGAATCGCCTAATCCTACCGAAACACCTACCTACCTTACCTACCTACTTACCTACCGACATACCTACCTACCAAGTACCTTGTCTTGAGAATAACGAACAGAACAAAAAAATAATTATCCAATTTGGTGCAGCCGTTCGCAAGTTGGCGTGGCCAACAGAAATAGGGATTAAATTTTTTATATTTTGTTATTTTTTATCCTTGAATTTTCTGCCTTCACCGTGGGAGAATATAAGCATGATGTTAAGTGCCATTTTACAAAAAAGAAGAAGGCAAAAATGACCTAAATTCAATCACTCTTGAAGGGTACGGTGTCAGTACTCAGACCCTAGTATATCGACATCAATTAAAAACTCTTTGGTGGTATTCAAGAGTACTTGACCGAAGCCCAAATAAAAAAAGTGCCTAGCCATTAATTCCGTGTCTTGTTTGCTTTACCTTTTGTAATTAATTTGATCACCACTGCTCTGAAACCGGTGAACAAAAACATCATGAGGAAACTGACAAGTGACTTCCACTATAACAGCCCACTCCCTCTAATAGAGCGAATGCGTGTGACCTAGCAGTGGAAACATTATAAGGTTTATTGTGCTATAGAGAAGCTCGTGGCTAGCTAATAACAGCCGCACGGGTCGTTCCATCAAGTTAAGCTACGCTTGCTGGGATTGTTCCATAAATGGGTGACCATCTTCATCTACCAAGACTCCTCCGTGCCTCGGAAAGCACGTTAAGCCGTTGGTCTTGCCTGTCATTCGTGGATCTTTGACAGTCGTTACGGGCAGTCAGAAGCCCATAATTATGACAACCAGTCTAACGACGGGTGTATCGGTCAGATAGACAGTCGCTCCATGTAAAATACTGGTATTCAGCTGCCGGTTAGACTGGAAGTCGACCCCACCCCAGATTAATTGTGCTATAGATACATAATTTAGGTCCCCACCTATGAAATCAGCGTTTTGTATGGAGAATTTTAAAGAAGTTGCTTTTTTCATACTAACATTTTCTTAATTTATATAACAAGCATGAACACTGATGTTTTAAAACTTTTATGCGATAATGTTTAAAAACTAAGATAACGTAATATGCCACTAGATTAAGCGACAAAAATAAGTTTTGGCTAAATTAAAACAAATAGTGGTCATTTCTGCTAACAAAATGAGGAGTCATTTTTAAGGTATTTTTTATGTTTATAAACTATAAGTAATAAGGTTTTTTTACTATTGGTAGTTGTCTATGATGGTCATTATTCGATATAATACCAAGCAATTGATGAATATTTTAATTCATAGAAGTGACAAGGTTCTCTATTTGTGAGAAAAAAACGCCAATTTCATAGGTGGGGACCCAATATATGCATTAAAAGCTGTGTTATACCACAGATAAATACAGATGGGATATTTTAGGTATGAAGCTACAAGTAGGTATGCGGCAGGCTCGACTTGTCGATGTCAGTGGGCGTAACGTAATCAGAAGATAATATTAGAGTTACGCGATAGAAAGAGAGGGAACTTCTAGGTGAATATAACTGTCGGTAATTAGTGATGTGTGACCTAAATTGCACTTTATTGTGTCGTAGCAAGAATCAGTTTTTATTTAAATGATTTTTCGGTATTCCCATCTGTACTAATCTGTGGTTATACGTACAATACAAACATAATTACTATCTTTTCAGAAAGATTCCCGAATCCCAGTCAATTGCTTGGCCTTGTGCGGTTTAAGTTCCCGAATTGGGATATAATGGGTAACAAGGCGAATAGTCCACCAGGAGTGACGAGTGCTAAACTTGTGCATGCCATCACTAGCTCTCTGAAGTCCTGGTACGGGCAGAAGTCTTCAGTTACAGAGTACATGGTTAAAGTTTACCCCGATTGGAGCGCGTAAGTTGAAAATATATTGCACCCCCGGTGCGAGACTGTGCGAGATGAAATTTTTCAGGAGAAGAATTTAAAACTTTGACATTTAAAAAAATTCTTATATTTCAAGATTTAGACAAGATGAATAGCTTTTACTACAACGTCAACTTTTAACTTAATTTTGAATTAATAATGACCACTCAATATTGTATTGCTTTAGGACAGTTATTACATATTTAACTCATTATTGCAATTTTTGCATAAGTGACAGTCTCGCACCGGGGGTGCGATATATCACTAGCTTTTGCCCGCGGCTTTGGCCGCGTGGATGTCGGAAAATATCCCACGGGAGGAATAATTCCGTAATACATTGTTTTCATTTATTACTCTGGTTTAGGCGGCATACGTCAATAAAGCTCCCAGTTGGCATTATTTTTTCCGACATCTTCATCCAGCCAGTTTCAGCCAATTTACACAAAACCTTAGGAGCGCTTATCCTAAAAGTTGCCAACGTTGCAAATAGCTGTTAAATATTTACCTGTTTTGATTAATTTGGGAATATTACTGTATGGAAATATGAAATGTGGCTAACTAGAGAACTAAAATATTGATTATGAAATCGTAGCACCGAATATTTAGTTTTAGCATAGTATACAGTGTTATAATTGCAATTGATTATTAACATTTTAGTTCGCTAGTTAGCCGCATTTTATATTTCCATACAGTAATATTGCCAAATTAATCAAAACAGTGAAATATTTGACATCTATTTGCGACGTTGCCAACTAATTTGAAAATATGGTGTACGCGATATAGAGTATTTTATTATATTCTAATCTCAATGTAATAAACTACACTGCTCTCCCTTCAGGTGGCAAGCTTTAACGCCAGCAGCACACCTCCGCCGTGAAACCGTAGCAGCGAAACCGCAGTAGTTCAATTCAACTGGCTCGCGTATACTCGAATTTCGCGTAGCGGAACATGACGCGAGCCAGTTCAATTGAACTACTGCGGTTTCGCTGCTATGGTTTCGCGGCGGAGGTGTGCTACCGGTGTTAAATGATGGGTGTGAGAAATAACTTCAGTTTTTTATCTTCATCCCCAGAACACCAGAAAATAATATGGGCAAGGTGTACCTAGAAATGATCCATGGTCCTGCCACGCACATGGGATGCGGCATTTCCGCGAATTCCGAATACGTTTTTTACGAGAATCCACGGCAAGGGATCTTTAATGTAAGTGAAGTTTGATTCAGTGCTATTCTGTAAACACTTGAACACTCACAACTCACCACCGTTCGAAATGTGATAAGGTGAGGAAGATGGAGTTTGCACTTCCCTGGAGGAGTTACTTTACAAAAATCTACATTACTACGTACCTGTATGAAGCTGTGCAGTTGACCTATAAGCCCTATCGGTGAAGGCAGAAAGGTATTTTGGTTATTTCTACCTCCAGCTGCGTTCCGGTTTTAAGGGCTTTTTACTGTGGTTAACACTAACGATCAGATGGGCCGACGATTTATTTGCCATCCAAAAATGAAATAAAAATAAACTCTTGATTGATGTTATAATTTTTGATATTATGTTTGAGCCAGAACATCTTTTTCGCAGTCTATTCTAGTAGTATGCAACTTTTCGGCTGGACCTCGCAAGGGGACAAACTCCTACGAAACGGAATCTCCAATACCCGGCCAGGGGTTTAGCTCTAAGTGCGGCTGTCCTCCTGGGTCCGAGGAAGACGCTGACTGCCTCTGCAACGAGATAAAGACCCCACCACGTGAGTTTTTTTTTTATTACATAGCTTTACTAGCGGCCCGCCCCTACTTCGCATGGGATCAATGGCAACATATTAAAAAATCGAAATTTCTGTGCTAAATCTAAGTTAAATTTGAATGTATTATACACATGAACCTTCGGGAATAAAATAATACTCTTACTAAATGATGGTGAGAACGGTATCAAAATGCATTGTGTAGTTTAAAAGATCTAAGTGCGGTGGCTGCCGTCGGCGAGTGTCGACGGCTGCAGTTGCCTCTGCAATTGACGCCCTCGTGTGCATGAGCACTGAGCGGTCACATACACAGATACGAAAATTGTCTTGATTTTTTGTTATGGTTGTCGTTACTACTAAGTGCTCATATACACGAGAGGCAAGCGTAAACGCCAGAGGCAACTGCAGCTGCCGACGAGTGTCAACGGCTGCAGTTGTCCCTGCCGTTGACGCGTGTCTTGTGTATGAGCACTAAGATGCCGGCTAATAGAGATGTATCGAGATGTATGAACGAAGGTGCCATAATTCCTCAACCCCAAATATAGGAAAAGGTGAGAGTTGATAACATTACGCCTGGTTCTATAGGGGGTACACCAGCATTTCGCCAGTTATGTTTAAGTTCCATTTGAAACAAATTGCTAATCCATTGCTTCATAATTTCGAAAAAAAAACCTGTTCAACAACGTAAATAACGCAATGAACGTTGTTGAACAGTCAAAATGAAACGGATTAGTCTTAATCGTTTACGAAAATGTGTTACGCAATTAGATAACAGGACTGCTACTAAATTCAGAAACTCCGAGTAGAAGAACTCAATAACACTTTGATATACCTGGGGATTGAAACGAGGCCCTCGGCTTGACTACTAGACTAAAGTTAGTTGATGTATTTTTTTTTTCAGGTACTAGAGCAGAACCTACGTGTGCTGTAAATGAACCGGCCGAGAATAATTGTGATCCTACGCTAGTCCTGCTGCCCATATTTGCGATGGAAGACGCACCGCCTGATAAATTATACCAAATCGCTGAAGATATAAAAGACCCTTTAAAGAATTTTATTTTACAAAGGTCTCTATTTTAATTATTTTTAAAGTCTTTATTACTTTAATTAAGAATTCAACTACTTAGTCTGATCTTCCCTGTCATTTCCTTCATTCAATTCTATTGAAATCTTGCAGAAGTTATTGTCTAAAAAAAACTTAGCCCTACAAAATATTAACACCTATTTTTTCTTTCTGTTTTCAGAATTGACAATACGAGTAATACCATCGAAAGACAAAGCAGTTTCAAGTACGATCGTGCACGATCATCGGCGGAAACGTTTGACTTCGTCCATGCAAAAGAGGGAGAGGTGACTTTTATTGAATAAGGAGTAGTTGTAGCGTGTCATGAATGATGAGAATGGAGTGAATGATAGCGTGACGGTTCACAGGGGAGAATGGAAGAAAGTGCACCGACCCCAAGTAACATGGGACAAGGCAGGAAGATGATGAGTAGTAGTTGCGCGTGAGTAGAAGACTGATGCATATAATTTTAATGAATGGAAACCTAAGATAAGATCGATGGATTATGTGAGGGATGATACATAATATATGAATGAAAAAGAATAGATTGATGCAGTAACGGTTGAGTACTCTTCTAATTGTTTATATTATTTATATTATCAGTATGTCAATCAAAGTGTCAATAATTGCGCCAATTTCACAATTCCTCAAGTCTATTATTTCGCCTTTGACTGAAGAACCAATGATTATAATAATAATAATCATTTATTTTTCACCACAAATCACAGAAAAGGTCACTAGTCTACAAACACAATTTTATAAATAACCTGTGACCCACTCCTGCTTTGCACGGATTCTAGCACTTGACAAAACATTGAGATTTCTTTATTAATTTATGTAAATTGAATATTAATCATCATCTGTCAGCTACCGGTCTAACCGGATGCAGCTGAATACCAGTATTTTACATGGAGCGACTGCTTATCTGACCTCCACAATCCATTAACTGGGTAATACGGTACCTTACAATGTTTTGTGTACGTACACGCATCGGGTGGAAGAGTGCGCAATTTTAGCTCTTAGACAATCTGTAACATGTTTTTCCTCCTTTTTTCGTAGGATTTTTTATGGCAACGTGCACGTAATCCATCTTCAGTGCAATCGCAAGCACAATCGTATAAAAAGTAAGTATATATTACAATTAATATTATAATTCATGTGGATGTTCACCATTTTTAAAATTGCACTTACCATTGCCCTGTGTCTGCATCACTCAATGGCCAAGATTGACGTAGAAAAGAATCATTCCCTCCACGTCGATTCCCGTTATGTCGAGCACATCATTCATCTTCTTCTTTTTACTTTCATTAACTGACCACCTCTGTACTTTTATGTGCCCGTAGGATAAATAAATGATATTCTTCTAGTCTTCACAGAGATATGCAAGCAGCTCCAGTATTCCGTACGGATTCTAAACCACCGCCTCCACCACCTCGAAAGTCTCCAGCACTTCGACCTGCATCCCGCGCGCGTCAACCTCCGCGGTCTCGACCCCCACCCCCGCTGCCCCCGCCACCTCCGCCGCCTCCACCACCTCCACCGCCGCGAATACCACCACCACTACCTCCAGCAATAGACGAGTACACTTCACCACTAAAGGATCATGAGACACCAAAATCAGCTCCTTCTAAAGACAGGAGAAATCGACCGCTACCGAAACTGCCACCGATACACCGTCCAAAGACAAAGGTAATACTTCATTTTGTATAAGAACAAGTAGTCTACTGGTTTCACGCGCTACTGCTGAGTATGCGTTCTCGGTTTCGATTCCCAGGTCGGGCAAAGTGTTATTCGGTTTTTCTTTCTGGAGTTTCTCAGTAACAGCCCTTAGTCTGGATTTGTGGCCGGATGATATAAGCAGACTTAAACGTAACTGGTGAAATGTGGGTGTACTAAAGGTACACCTCTACCCAACCCTTCGGGGAATTGTGTACAACTATTATCATCACTGATTAATTATTAATACCGCTTCTTTCAGAAAGCTAGTATATTCACAAGAGTAGCCCAATTCCAACTACCGAAAAGAAGAAATATGCCATCGCCAAAAGTTATTAAAAAAGATGTTGCACCAAGAAAAGATTTTTCTAATTTAAGTAAAGTAGTAGATGATTATCTAAAAAGTCGTCCAGGATATAAAATACTCAATGACAATCACGAACAAAACAAGCCAAAAGAAGAATCAAAACCATCCACAGAAGAGAAAGTACAGACAGAAGCAGTGGTAGCTGATACCGGTTTAAACAGTGCTGAAGAAACAATCATAAATTTCAACCAATACTTAACTCAAAAAAATTACAGCAACTATAATGAAAAGGACGTCGATATTAAAGATGACAATGATAATAAACTACTATCTCTTCTCGATACTTTGGAGCGAGAAGTGAAGCATATTGCACTTGATGGCAGCGAAAAAGAATTATTTGATGCTAAAATAAGAAAAATTTACGGTTCAATCGTGGGCAAAGCTGCACTTTTAAAATTTCCAAAACCAATTATACTAAGTACTGTTGACATAGAAACTCCTGAAATAGATTTTGGAGAAACAAAAGTTAGTCAGAGGCTTGAACCCGACCATGAAGAACATAACCACGTCACAGTCACAGAAGAACCTAAACAACAATCACATTATAAAGCTGACCAGAAAATGGGACGAGTAAAAAATTATAATCCATCTATCCAAGGTCACAAATGGAAGAATAAATACATAGATAGTTTTGACCAAAAAAAGTATAAAGATAATATGGAAGTTTTCAGGTATGGGGATAGGAAGCCTCCCAGTGGGGGCAGTTACGATCACAATTACAAGGAAAATTTTGAGCACCAGTACGGTGACATAGATCACAAACACTTGGATGATTTAGATCGCAAATATAACGAAAACATAAATAAAAAGTATAGCGAAAATCATTTAGATCACGAATATAAATTCAGTGATAATTTTTATCATCAGCATAATTTAGATAAAAAATATGATGATAACGAACCTACTTCTAAAAGTAAGATTAAATACTTGGCTGATAGAAGTGTATTTAGAGAATTCAACCATAATTCACTAGACACACAAGAAGACCCCACAGCTGGAAATAATATATATAAAGAGATAAAAGCTAATCATGATACTCCTGATGTCCCTTTGATAACCAAAGATCGCCAGAAAAGAAAAAGAACAGAGAGAAAACATAGGAAGAGGGTTAAAAGTCTAAATACACACAATGAGCACAATGACCAACTAAGTCTTGAAAGAAGAAAATATTACCAAGAAAAACTAGATAATATTAGAAAGAAACTGCGTAGCCGGAAAAACATGAGTAATAATGACGTAAGTTTAAATTTACTATACGTAAATATTTAAGCTTGACCTCTACTATCTTGATCTCCAAAACTTCATATTTGTCATTATTCTTTCCCACTTTTTAATTTGGAATTATAGAACGTGTAACGGAAACCTTTAAATATTCATCCTTAATACCTATGAAATTGGCGTTTTTTTCTCACAAATAGAGAACCTTGTCACTTCTATGATTTAAAATATTCATCAATTGCTTGGTATTCTATCGAATAATGACCATCATAGACAACTACCAAACGTAAAAAAAACATTATTAGGTAGGTACTTATAGTTTTCTAAACATAAAAAATACCTTAAAAATGACTCCTCATTTTGTTAGCAGAAATGACCACAATTTGTTTAGCCTAGCCAAAACTTATTTTTGTCGCTTAATCTAAGTGGCATATTACGTTATCTTAGTTTTTAAAAATTAGTGCATAAAAGTTTTAAAACATTAGTGTTCATGGTTGTTATATAAATTAAGAAAATGTTAGTATGAAAAAAGTAACTTCTTTAAAATTCTCCATACAAAACGCTGATTTCATAGGTGGGGACCTAATAGTATAATATAGCGTGCATTCTGAAAGTGGGCAACGTCTTAAATAGCTGTCAATTATTTACCAATTTGGATTATTTTGGCAATATTACTATATGGAAATATGAAATATCGGTGACTAGTCTGCTACTTTTTTATTTAGGAAAAGTTAATAACGTAACTTTTTATTTCAGTCCAGAAACGAGCAATCGCTACGACGGATGCATACAATAAATCGAGAGAGCTCAAGATCGAGATCAAAATCGCCAGCTGACAATTTCTACATGCCAGAAAGAGCGAGATTTTTGCATGGATTTTGATAATGCAAGGAATAGAGACACTCTTAAATAATTATAAGCTACACTAATAAAGTTAATTTAATGGTGTATCAACTGAGCAGATTTTTAATTTTAGAATTACTTTGTACTTTTACTATAGAAATACGTAAGAGCTACCATTCTGGAAGGTGCATTAAGAAGTTTTTAATTTATTTTTAAGTTATATCTTAAATATGCTTTACAGATTTATGTAGTTAAAATTAAACAAATACAGCTTATAAATATTGGCTTTGAGCACTGTTTGTACTAAAAATAAAACATAACTACTTAACTACAAACTAACTTTCTAAATTGTTTCAATCATTACCCCTCATACGTTGTATGTTTGTTTGTTATTCCAAGGAAAAGCATTTATAGTTCTGTATATAAGCAAGAATTGACTCGTGGCTTACTAATAACAGCCACATGGGTCGATCGATCAGGTTAAGCTACGCTTGCCGCAATTAGTCCGTGGATGGGTAACCATCTTTACATACGAAGACCCCTCCGTGCCTCGGACAGCACGTTAAGAGGAGGCCCCCTAAATTGTATGTTAATTTGCATTAATATTCTGAAACAGTCACGCATACAATCAAACTGGAACTTTAGATGATTTATTGGATCTTTTTCTTTCCATGTACAAGACAGTTACGTAATTGTAACATTTTTGCTCGATTCATTTTTTATTCGAAAATCATGTCTTTTTTAAAGGATTATTTAAATAAAATCTAAAACTGGGCTTTTATATCTAAAAAAATAGTATTCACAGTAAAATAATATAGTTTATTATCCAACCACAAGATATTTTTTCTCTAGATCAATTATTAGTTTAGTTATAAACGAAATAAGAATTGAGATTTACGCCATTTAGTTCCGTGCTCGAACACGATCAAAGAGCGCACGCGATATTCAACTTTATTACTGATGTGTTAGCGTTTACCGCATAGTGAGTAGCGGAGTGCGTGGGGGCAGAGCTTGCGTGGAAATCGTCTTTAGAGTGCCTGGTCTTAAGCCGTTGGTCCCGGCTGTCATTTGTAGATCTTTGGCACTCGTTACGGGAAGTCCAAAAGTCTGACAACCAGTCTTACCAAGAGGTATCGTGTTACCCGGAAACTGGGTTGTGGAGGTCAGATAGACAGTCGCTTCATGTACAATACTGGTATTCAGATGCATCCGGTTAGACTGGAAGCCGACCCCAACATAGTTGGGAAAAGGCTAGGCAGATGATGATATAAGACAAGAAGTGGCACAAGACAAGACAAGTTAATATGATCATTATTTGAAGAAGAAGCAGCAGAAAGTTTCAAAAGTTAAGTCTATACTTATTGAATCAATGCCACTCAAATTGTTGTACGTGTTTTTCGCAATTTGCGGGTCAATGTCAGGTTGTATCTGTAAATACATATATCTGTTAAAGTCGCAAATTATATTTTGATCAAGATACAACCTGAAAATGATCTGCAAATTGCAAAAAACGTAAGAAAATTTGAATTACGCGGCTACAGCTGCAGATTCACCTTAAAAGATTCACTATCGGCTAAGCAACATCATGATCATCATTCGGGCTTTCATGACCTGACGACTCTCATAGAAGTCAAAGATTATAAATTGTGGGTCATAAGTTGAGGCTAGGCCGTGAAAGAAGACGGGTGAAAAAAGATTGCATGCAGCGGAGATGAAAATGTTGAGATGGATGTGTGGAGTGACGTATAAGAAATGAGTATATTTTAAAGTGGCGCCGGTGACTGTAAAAAGCTGAAAGGGGATAATTTTTGTCATGGTATGGCGGTAAGAGGGATAAAACACATGTGACTAAAAGAGTGATGAATATAAATTTTGATGAATGAGGATGGAGAGGGAGAGGAAGCCAAAGAAAATACGGATGGATTGTGTGAGGAATGATATGAATGTGATAACTTGACGGTTGATGGGGAGAATAGAAGAAGAAAACGTGAAGCGCAGACCCCAAGTAACATAGGAAATGGACAGAAAGATGAAGATAAAGTTAAAGTGTGGAAGATTTAAAAAATAATGAAGTAACATTTAGTACTTTGTATAAAGCCACCCAGTCATAAATCGGCTATTCAAAAAAGCATAAGAAAAGCTACAAAATAAGTGTTCAAAAACACAACATGCCCTAATTACTAAAGCAAAGAATAGGAACAAAATCGGTTTCCGCTAAGAAAACAAAAGATTGTTTGATTAGCGTGTGTTGAAACTGAGTTTCAAGCGATAAAGAAAACTAAAAAATATAACGGAAAATACAAAGGAACTTACAAATCACGCAAATTGGAAGTGAAACATTTTAGGAAATAAGAGTCAATGGTATAATGAAATATTAAATTAAATTAAAATCTGTTATAAAAATATAAGTATTAATGATAAGGATAACACTAAAAATAATATTGAATTAATATACAACAAAAACGATTTAACAAGTGAAATGGAATTGTATAGATTTATGGACACAATATTGGCAACCATTTTACTGAATTTGCTATGAACCAAGGTGTTCACGTCGACCAAGGAAATTAGAGATAATGCCATATGCTGGGCTAAATAATTGTTAAAACAATAGTGATTAACAAAAATGATAGTAAATGTAAGTATTCTTCTTTAATTTTAATATAAACAGAGCTAGGGCAATATTTCAAGGTATTTTTTGAGTACGTTGTTCTTGCTAGACGAATAAATGTGATTGCAAAACATACTTACACTAGATAGAATTATACTGCTTGCTTTACGTTTCCCAGCAAGCAGTAATGGTGGGGCTACATTGTCGCTTTATCGCGAACTAAACTTTGCGCGTCCTCTCTCGCACACCGCTCGACGTCTCGCTGAGCAACAGAGAGCGCACGCACGATGTAGCCCCAGTATAAAAACCTTATTATTGGCTGTCTTTACCCTTAATTTGTAACGTGCTGTTCTGTTTCCAACGTATTCCAGGTTATCCTGATTCTCATCATACTAAAGATATCAAAATGTTCGCTGGTTCTCGACTCAATGTCCCAGAACACCTTGTATGTGTCCAATTACTGTCCAAGAACGAAAAACTGCATAGAGGGAAGCCATGTTATTTGTCAGTACTATGATCATGTAAGTTACTTCGTTCTTCTATGCTCATTGAGGGGCCCAAACAAGTTCTCAGTGCTACCTTCAAATCTGTCTGATTTGACCAAAATCCATACCTGTGTTTTTTAGTCTTGTTCACACAATTTATATAAATATTTATCTACCTTACTTACATTTGTTTACTTTGCAGCACCGTAATGTGGGACAGCTTTGCAATAACTACGTGAAGGTATCGATAACACCGCAAATGGTGCAACAAATACTGGAAGGAGTTAATAAGTAAGTATTTTTGTTATCATAAACACGAATGAATAGAATAAGAAATGAGTTCTTAAGAGAGAGAAAGTGGCACCGGTGACAGAAAAGATGTGTGGAAATCGGTTGTTATGGTATGGACATGTGATGCAGAGGAATGAGGAAAATATTGTGAGAAAAGTTTTGAGT
This sequence comes from Agrochola circellaris, assembly GCA_914767755.1. NCBI lineage: Eukaryota > Metazoa > Arthropoda > Insecta > Lepidoptera > Noctuidae > Agrochola > Agrochola circellaris. The sequence continues at coordinate 13,901,692 of OU611863.1, read as the reverse complement.
ATGAATATCGATGGCTATAATGCTTCGGCTACATTGTCGTGATAAGGCGATCTACAATTCGCGCGCTCTCTCTCGCACACCAGTCGACGTCTCGTTGTATAATAGAGACCGCGCGAAGTGTTGTTCGCGACAATGTAGCCGTAGCATAAGAGTAGGGGAAGAACAAAGAAACGATGGTTGGACTCCCTCCAACCTTCACATGGCCCTTCCAACGGAACGTTATACGGGCCAAATCGTGGGGCGGCTGCGGACATAGCACCCTTGGCGATCTGAACAGTCCGCAGGCGCTTCTTGATCCCTTACAAAACCATATGTGTTCCTGATGGCAATTCTCCCAATTGGGTATGCACGAAACACAGACAAGAGTGTGGTTCGTCGCCGGTTCGCCTGTCAAGAAACGGTTAGTTCCAATATATACATAAAATAAATATTCCAAGCTACAAGCGCCATTTTGCGTTTCTTTTTTTGTCTCTCTTTTTTTTTTTTTTTGTTCGTGGCGCAATTCTTTTCGCCATGGTGGCGTAATTCTTTTCTTTTCGCGATGGTTGGACTGTGTGAAAGATGTTATGGTTAGAAAGGGGGTGACTACCGAGATGATGACTAAAAGAGAAACTTTTGAAAGAAAAAGTCATGTGACTACAAATAAATTGAATTAAGGGCAGGAGAATAGTGATAAACCTTAGCGAGTTGTTTGATATATGGCTTGATGCTTCTTCCTATCAATGTGGTGTAATTTCAGATTTCTAAAATTTTTGTAATTTTATATTTCAGAATAAGAATGAAGTTAGCAACTGGCGAGGAAACCGGAAAAGATGAGCAACTCTTACCGAGAGCGTACGGAATGATGAGAATGGTATTTTTTTGACGGTTCTATTGAAAATCTCAACTCCTAAGGTTCTTTTGAAACAGAAGTAGGTAATGTTATTCGACCATATCTAGGCTGAGTGACTCCGAAGTAGTACTTAGACTTCTTGAAAGGACGTCATCATCAAGAAGACTTAGACAAAGTGACTAGGAATAGTCATCATTAATATATTGGACTAGCCGCAACCCGCGGTTTCACCAGCAAAGTCTCGATCCCGTGGGAATTTCGGGATAAAAAGTATCCTAATCCAAATCATGGTCTACAGATCGCCCATCCAAATCTGTTCAACCGTTTTAGCGTGAAAGCGTAACAAACAAACTCACTTTCGCATTTATAATAATAGTTAGGATTGACTTTAGTTACCGAAATGCTTATGTCAATCCTGCTAAAAGTCATTCTAGGGATGCGAAACGCTTTGAAAGCGTTTGCCACTTATGTAGGCCTTAAGGGGTCGGTACCAATCCTCATTTTGCGGCCTTTCATATGACAGGGGCGATAGTTTTATTGTGGTCTCCGAACCATGAAGGGTTCTCTTTTAATGTTAACATTGAAAAAGAATGAAATGATGAATGAGGAGCTCGTGGCTAAGTAATAACTGCCGTACAGGTCGATCCATCAGGTCAAGGTACGCTTGCCAGGGTTGGTCCGTGGATTGTTGACCATCTTTACATACCGAGACTCCTCCGTGCCTCGGAAAGCACGTTAAGCCGTTGGTCCCGGCTGTCATTCGTGGATCTTTGACACTCGTTACGGGTCATCAGAAGCCCGAAAGTCTGACAACCAGTCTTACCAAGGGGTATTGTGTTACCCAGTTACTGGGTTGTGGAGGTCAGATAGGCAGTCGCTCCATGTAAAATACTGGGACTCAGCTGCATCCGGTTAGACTGGAAGCCGACCCCAGCATAGTTGGGAAAAGGCTAGGCAGATTGATTGATTGTGAAAAATAATGAAATCTGTAGTTATAACCTTGTACATGTATTTCAGCATTGGGACAGTGAACTGGCGACTTTAGCACAAGTATTGGCTGATCAGTGCCTCGGTTTAAGGGAAGACAACTGCAGAGCTACTGGTAAGTTATAAACACGGCCGCCCTCAGTAGGGCCTGTTCATCTTTTGGCTGCCACGGCTTATTAATATTAAAAAATTTGAATTGTTTTATTTTAATCTTTTTATTTCGGACGCTTCTAACGTTCTGCATCGTACGCGTGTATAATTTCAACATGAATGATGTAACCAATATTTTGTAACCATATCATGATTTAAAAGAGTATCCGTGGAGTTTCTTGCCCGTTCTCCGTACTACGCTTTGGAATGGGTAACTAGGTTCATCTTTCTGACTGACCGACCCCTTGACAATTCAAAAATGTCTGTAATTGGTTTATTTGAAATAAATGTTTTGAGATTGAAGTGAGATGGTCGAACTCATGGTACAACCCTCGCGGTTACTCTGTGGTGTCCAAGCCAGACAGATTAGGTTATTTATTGAACCTTTGACCGGGTTGGTGGTCTAGTCGCAAGTGCAATCGCTGAATGTTAGGTCCTTGCTTCAATTCCCAGGATGGGCAAAATTATTGATAGACCTACACTGTCCTCCCATACTTATTAACTGTTATTTGAATATTGTAAAAACGAATTATTTTTAAAAGAGTAACCGTGGAGTTTCTTGCCGGCTCTTCTCCATAGGAAAATACCAATTGGAAACGTGCACCTAGCTTCTGACGATCCATGAGTATTGAGGTTTATGTGACATTTAATATTTTGAATTTTGAATTGAATTGGATTCTTCCATCAGTTATTTCTCAGGGGTAGCACTTAGCCTGGATTTGTGCCCGGTTCATAGCCATAGGCTCACCTCTTCTTTCTTATTGAAATTTAACATAAGAGGGTTTATCCGAAAAGTTGGCAACGCCGCAAATAACTGTCAAATATTTACCTGTTTTGATTAATATAGCAATATTACTGTATGGAAATAAGAAATGTGGCTAACTAGCGAACTAGAATATTAATAATGAATTGCAATTATAATATTGAATTTTATGTTGTACCCGTTTCAGGTGTGAAAAAGGCATTTGGAAAGTTTCCAAATACTTGTTTTACATCTAAAACTAAATATTCGGTGTTACGATATTAATTATTGCATTTCATAATCAATATTCTAGTTCGCTAGTTAGCCACATTTCTTATTTCCATACAGTAATATTGCCAAATTAATCAAAACAGCGACATATTTGACATCTATTTGCGACGTAGCCCACTTTCAGAATAAACGCTCATAACTGGCGGAACGTAGTTGTCCTAAACACTTCTACCCCCTTCGGGGAAAATAAGCCTGATGTATTGTTTATGTTCACAGATAAATTCTCAAATCCTAGCCAGATTATAACAATGATCAACTTCAACGCCCCCAATTGGGAATACTTGACTCGTAACCCTACAGACCGTGGCCTGAGCAGTGACAAGATCAGGTCTTCAATAGATAAGGCATTTAAGTCTTTGCACGATATCAAGAAACTGATTAGCACTAATGACATCAACAAATGCCCAGCGTTGGAAATGTAAGTGGACTTATTTATTACTTATTTTTAGTGATAAAAATATAATGTTGATCGTTGAGTCCCATTCCGATCACCAGATCGGTCGAAGTACTAAATAATTACAGTACAACTATTTTCTTAATGTCCTTCGGCAAACTTCGTGTTTCGTCGGTCGTCGGATTTCTATCAGTTGCCCTTTGCACTTGGTGCTTGTACGTATTCACTCCTACCGCTGCGCCCGCGTTTCCGTATAGTACAGTATAGTATATTTTTATTTTCTCTTCACAAATGAACAGTATTGGTGCTTAAAACTAGCTTAAGGACAGTTTACATTTGTGAGAGACTGGTTCTTGAAATAGGCATTGCAAGTAACGCCTGTTGTACAAGCCACCAGGACCCGACGACGCTTCATATGGACAAGCTTACATTGAGTGTTTTTATGAAACAGAAGAGAATTCAATTAAAAAAAAAAAACAAATAGATTAAAAAAACAACGTAACGTAATTAAAATAACATAACGACAATGGATGGAGGAGTTCACTCTTGTAGGTTTACAAGAGTGAATTTGACTGTGTGTTGTGTGCTAAGTGAGTGGGTTTACATATGTAGGTGTTGCCGTCAACCATAATTACCAAGTGCAAAGGGCAACTGATAGAAATCTGACGACTGACGAAACACGAAGTTTGCCGAGGGATATTAAGAAAATAGTTGTACTGTATATTTTCTAGAGTTTTTCCATAAGTCATTTTAAGCAGTTTCTACTCTCTCTGACTTCTATATCTTTCTGGTTATGTGACAAAATGTATGTGTGCCGCACCTCTGCCAACTTTTTGAAGATCAGCTGCTGTCACTATATTTAAGATTTCACACATTAATGTATCTGTGAAATCAAAAAAAAAGGCAGCAGCTTGAATTGCATTTAAGTCCGCATCCACATTTACTCGCCTTTTACATGACTCAAGGAAAGAAGGAGACAGGAGGCTTTTCAGTGACGGGGTTTGACATCTCACCATCAAGCGCGGATCCAACATTGTGGGCACGGTGGGCATGCCCACAACCCTAATTGAGGTCGATAGGCTGATGTACCACCAAAGAAGTTCATATCTAACCAGTTTCAAAACAAAATCCCGTGAACATGATGACCACATCTGTTACCGGTCAGGATCTATAGTCGCCGAGCGCTGCAAGCAAAAATAGTCCTTACGATGGTTAGATATGAACTTCCTCAATGGTACACAGAATACACATACATTGTGTGCGAGCATATAACCTTACCAAAGGAGACCGGGCAAAAGACGTCTATAGATATATAGAAATATTGTTTTGATATTTAATGTATTGATCGTGAGTGACTAATCCAACGTGACCTCAACCTTTTTAGAGGGTTGGATCCGCTCCTACTCACCATAAACTCTTATAATGAGTCAATTTTAGACGAAAAGTGAAGTTTCATGTGATTTTGAACAAAGTGCAGTGTAACTATGCTTACATTTTTTTTTTTTTTTTTTTTGTGTTTTTTTTTTGTTTTGTCAATGTTTTTATTTGTTTTTTTTTCTTGGTGTGTGTGACTTAGCTATCCCATTAGGTTAAGACCCGTAATGGTAGTTTTAAGGCATTTAAATAAATAAATAAAATTCTCACGTTTCCCCTCAGACTTCCAGATAAGGGATCAAGAAGTTATCTAAAACTAATCCGCGGTAAAGCAACTCACATCGGATGCGGCATATCTGCCTACACGAGATCCCATGTTTTGAGTAGCGGAGCACAGCATATTTATAACGTAAGAATTTTTTACCCACTCTCGCAAAGCGTTGGACAATTTTTGCTTGAACAAAGCAAGGAACTGACTGTTTTTTTCCGTTTTGCTATTTAGATGGTGCTCATCTGATGCACTTTGGGCTGTCAGCTACCTTATTAATTGGATAATCTTTTCTGCATAGCATTAGTTCATTCATTGTGCTTCATAAGAACTAGATGAACACTGTTACGAATGAAAATAAATACTTAACATAATAAATGATGATTAGTTGATAGCGAGTGTTATTGAAAAAACCACTTTAACAACGATGCATATAGTTCAGTTTCCGCTACAACTTCAATCATTTTATAACTTTTTCAATAGTCATTCTGAAATAAACTTATTATGCACTTCTATAAAGTTTATATTCGTTTAAATGAAAATAACAGCAATTGGAATAAAGGATTTTATTAGAATTTTCATGTTCGTCATTCATTTAAATTACATAGTTGTATCTGTAAGCCTAGCCTAGCCTAGCTCCTGTTTCACGAGACTCGTTTCATAATGTAAACCCCGTTTATATAAGATAAAAACATATTTATTACATAACTGAGTACCTACATCAGTTCTTATTTTAAACGTAAAAAAAATAGGCTCAACAGTCTACCCATGTCGGATATGCAATAGTATTATGGTACAATTCCGTAGCCGACCGCAGGCGACAACTGCAGGCGACGTGTCGCCGCGACACGGCTACCAGTGTTGCCAGATCAGTTCAAAAAACTCATGCAGATTATTATAAATTGCTAATTAAAATTTTAATTTATGTATCTTGTATTTAAACCGATAATATTTTAATTATGATCAGAAAAATAATAAAAGATGATAAGCAAAAAAAAAAATTACATTTTTTTTTATTTATTTGTAAGTTTCAGCAATCTAGATCTTTTTTATTTTCAGAGCATTCAACTAGTCTGCAACGTCTCGGATGAACCGGTGCGTTCACAACCAATATACACAACGGACCCACCCATACCAGGCACAGGCTTCACTGAAAACTGTGGCTGTCCTGAAGGTTACAGGGATTCCACGGGCTGCCTGTGCGAAAAAGACACCCACGGTAATATTGAAAGTGAGTTATTGAAACGCTTACTAGAGCAATTTGTTCAGCACGATTCCCGGAAATAGCAGACCAGTGAAGCAATCTTGTTTTGTTGTTAAAATAAAACAAGAACAAAAAACCAACTTAAAAAAATTAAATGATACTTTACTAATTATTTCTTTCGTATAGATCAGTCGCATGAGGCGGAACCTTGTGACGACCCTAACGGAATCTGTGATGGTAAACCGGATGTGATGATGCTGCCAATATTTGAAATACATGACGCCACCAACGGTTCCTATGAACCAGAAAATGATGTTGAAAGGCAATTTCATCGTAGGTGAGTTTTCCATTTTTAGGGTTACGAACGTCCGAATGAAAAAATAGGACTCCTATTGGATCACTCGTGTGTCTGTCTGTCCGTCTATCAGAGTCAATTTGCTCAGAATGTAATGGAGCGACTAAGTTGTTTGGTACATCATTACATGAATCTCTGTGACCTAAACACGGACGTGTAACGTAAATAAATGAATTTTGAATATTGGGGTCATTTATGGGAGGTAAATAAGAAAAATAAAAAATTAAGTTTTACGATCTGTACCGTGTGACATACTCGTATCAAATGAAAGGGCTTACTGTGAGGGTATCAAAAAATTTTATTTGTTTTCTTTTATAATACATATATTCATAGTTATTTAAGAAAATTGATGAAAATTGACTACTTCCCCCTTATCTCCGAAACTGCTGAACCTAGTGTTGAAAAAAAATATATATTTCTATACTTATAGATTACAGAAAACCTATAAGCAGAATATGGTTTTAAAATAACATGGCAAATCTCTCAATATTGTGCGTACAAACTTACATTTACAGTCGGAATATATGGGAAAACATGTTTTTCAACCACAATGTTAAGTTTGTTCTTGGGATAAATTCATCCGAACTAAGGAACCCTTCTTTGTGCATGGTCCAACATGCACTTGTTTTTTAACAAGTCTATAAACATGCAATGCATGAGGCATCGCAAGTGTGATCTAACTCAGAAACAAAGCTAAAATATCTCACATACATCATAACACCGGTACCTATGCCTTTCAAACCGTAACTCAGCAACGCTGCTTTAGTGAGAGACAATTAAATAGTAAACCTTTTATCATAACAAACGATTATTATAAATATTTTTAATTTCACAGATTTGGCAATGCGAGTTTCATTCAGACATCGATAGAGGAAAATAAAATTTCTGATGAAGAAGTATATCCAGAGTCAGAAAGTGGATTTAATAAAATGCATAAAAATTATATCGAAAATCATGGATATCGCAGAGCGATTTCGAGTGAGAAGCTTGAGAAAGAGTTCAAAAGCCACGACAATGCTGGAGCCAGTGAAGAAGGACCAGCAGAACCTTATGATCATTACACTAGCATGGAGGATAATATTGTTGAGCATGATCCAAGCAAAAGCAGTGATTATGATGATAAAATGGCTGCTAATGATGTGTATAAAGATCACACAGAAGAAGAAAACTCATTCTTGGAAATTCTTGACCATTTAGAAAGAGCAGTAAGGAATATTAAACTTGATGACGAAGAAAGGGATATATTTGATTTTAAAATGAGACAAATTTATGAAGCCGCACTAAAATCAAAAGCACGACATGAATCTGATGAACTTGAAGCTGAATTTAGAAAATTAACGGATTATTTGAAACATAAATCCGATGCCGAGTTGGAAGATGAAAGTGTACAGAGTGATAAAGAAGATCAGATGTTCGATTATATAAATCGAAGAGATAATTACAGCGATGAATTTTACAATGGTATAGATGAAAATTTAATTCAGATCTTGGCTAAAAAACATCACCATAAAGATGACTATTTCAGTAAACAAGGTAATACAGATGGTCACAATGATGAAAAATCATTTTCATCATTGCACCATGCATCAGCATACACTAATTATCCCGTATCTAGAAAACAAGAAAAGATAAACAATTACGATAAAAAATTATTAGAATCAAATAAAGGAAAAAGTTATTTGGATAAGCACAATAATAAAGGTTTGCGTACACCCGTTAATGAGTCCCATCACGGTGCTGCCAAAAAGATAATTTACAAGAAATTCAATGATGAAGGACGGGAAAAAAGTATGAGCAATAATAGAAAAATAAACACAATTAACATAGATCAGGCTATCAAAACTTTTGGCAGAAGTGTCTTTTCGTATCCTGAACACAAAGCACGGAGAACATATCAAACTCCTGGTTATAGACGAGTATTTGAAGTAAGTACAATAAAGTCTAGCTAATATAGATTGGAGCAGATTGTGTTGTAAAATGAAAATAAATAACAATTAATTCTACTGTGTTCGGGCCCTAACATAATTGGACGTAGTTAAACAGAAAAGATCCAACCCACACAGAGTTAGTTTTGAGATATTCAAGTTTTAAGATCAGATCGTGTTATGTGATTGTATGACCTGCCATACATACGGGTTGGTAATGTATGGTCATAATGACATGATGCGTTGGGATTGTTTTTGTGATATTAAAGTTTTGACTACAAAGAGTGTTTTGGTATACATAACTCATTTTCGCCCATAGTGTGGGTTCGATCCTTTCTGCTTAACTACGTCCAATTATATGTAGGGCAAGTTAAAGTGACAGTTCCTATTTGGAGTCAGTCAGTCATGGTATATTATCGCATGAGATTTACAGAATTGACCGGCTGCTGCCATGCTATTCTGTAAACATCTCACCGTGGAAACTTGGGTGAAGTGAGCTGTCAATAGTGTCAATCCCTGTGGAATGACAGCTCACTCCACGCTCACTTCACCTAAGTTTTCACGGTGAGATGTTTACAGAATAGCATGGCTGGTCTGAAAACTTAGGTGAAGTGAGCTGTCATTTCATTAACAATATTAAAAGCTCACTTCACCTAAGTTTTACGGCGCGTTTTCTACAGAATAGATCAGACGATAAGAGTGTATGGTAACCGTCAGCTTGATCTACCCTGCAAATGATTCTAGTAAGGACCCTGTACTTCTACAATTTACCACTAATAAATACTTTGACTCTTCTTTTTCTAAACCAACAAGCTAAATACGGCTGCCATTTATTGATTACAGTGCACAGTGGTTTCTATGTATTGTAGTGTCAATAGACAATGAATTAGTTTTAATTAGTTAAATTCTATACATTTCCGTGCTAATTTAGGTTGTATATAAATAAACAACGATGAGTCGTGAGTAATCCTATAAGGGTTCCGTTTCTTCCTTTTGAGGTACAGAACCCTAAAAAGGTAGCATAAATGTTGTCAAGGTGAAAAACTGACCACTTCATACTAAGAAATTACTCTTGCTAACCCTTAACACTATTCAATAAGAAATGTTCAGTAATTTCAGACCGAAAACGGACGACCGACGCTGCCATCTACGACGCAAAAACTCGGAAAAATCCAAGTTGAAAGTATTCCCAAAAAGAAATATCTGAAGAGAGATAGGCCAATATTGTGATTGAACAAGAATGAAGCAAGTGGCAAAAGATGAAAGAGAGAGCAAAGTTGAACTCTTCTACATATATACAATGTGTAACTGAATTAATGCACATTATGAAAGTAGTCGATTTATATCTTTTTAATATTGGTAATTTTTATCCCAAAAATAATTAAAGCTTCGTTAATTACAGTCACACTTCCGCTGCATAGGCAAAACAAACCAAAAATGACGAAGTACTTACAAAAATTCAGTGTATATACATAATATTCTTATTGGGGTGTTTAGTGGTGTACGTTAATTCCAGGACATGTTGTATACTTAAGAAGTGTGCTCCATTACTGCTAAGGCACATGCGCAGGTACTCAACGCTTGCTTTTGTGATATTGCTCGCGTTGAAGAGACGACTATCGGGACATGCGTGTAGGCATGGAACGTGACAGTGAAAGTCCACGAAGTATGAATGTTTGAACTTGTCTACCATGTAGATCTATTTTTATTGTATAAACGTCCAAAATCTCTTCTAAGTTTTAAAAGGCTATTAAAGCACTATGTCTAGAAAAAATTAAAAATCTTACGTTTTTAGGTATTGTTTTTGTAAGTTTTAATTTTAGTTTTATCTTCCGGCGAAACCGTCGTTCTAACTATTATGTTTTCCTCATAGAAGTGAATATGTGTATTCTTTTAAAGTGAAATAAAATATCTTTAACCATACTATCCTTTATATCATATGGTTCTGGCAAATAAATAATGTTGACCTTTTTCAATTATATTAGTTGAGTTTATTTTATGTAAGCCCTCGTGCAGACTGGCGCAACGCGACACCAGTAATTGTTCTACCGTGAAGTTTTCTTAGAAATTGTTTTGTAAGAGTCGCGTCGCGCCAGTCTGCAATAGACTTAAATCGTTCGCTTACTGCTGCTATTTGTAAATATAATGTACTAATTGTTGTAATCTTTATACGTATTATGATATTTTTATGATCCGTGATATATTGAATAAATTAATATTTCTTGCTTTTCATCAAATGTGTTATGTTTGTATTTATCTCCTCCCGCTTTACCTACATACATACCTACAAAATTAACACTAAAATAGCTCAACTTGGAAAGGTAAGGTGAATATTAAGCTCCTGTCTGTCACATGGGTTTAAATGTGACAATGGCAGCCTCAGGTCTTAAACCTTGGGTCGACGGCGCGTTGTGTTCCACGCGCGCCTCAAAGAGATGTCAGCACCAACTGACGGGGTCCGGAAGGGCCAATGCCTGCCGGGGTTGCGGGTTTGTCTGAAAGGGATATCGCGACCTCGGCACACAGGCAACGGAAGGAACACGGGTGGGTTTTAGTCAGTAAAAGTCTGACACGCCCTCCCGCTCCACCCAGAGCGGGAGAAGTTATTTGATAATTTACCATCCTCAAAAAAAAAAAAAAAAGGTCTTAAACCTTAATCTAAGACTGCTCAAGAGACTCATACTGTTTTCCCTCAATCTGAGGAACAAGCAAAGAAAGAGGGAGGAAAAGAAAAAGGCTGCGTAATGAGCATTACTTAATTTGATGAACATCCATTTATGAGCTTATAAAAATATGGTGTTAATCACTATCAAACTGCCTAGCCTTTTCCCAACTATGTTGGGGTTGGCTTCCAGTCTAACCGAATGCAGCTGAATATCAGTATTTTTCTTAGAGCAACTGCCTATCTGACCTCCACAAACCAGTAACTGAGTAATAAGATACCCCTTGGTAAGACTGCGATTGTCAAATTTTATATTAATCATTATTATTTTAAACACTATAAGCAATGAATATAGGGTTCGGCAATAGGCTCGCCCCCTATTACATGGGACTTAAAACATAACTGGCGAAATGTGGGTGTACTATATATAGGTACACTTCTGCAGAACCCTACGGGACAACAAGGCGTGATGTTGTTTGTTTAAATCAGTTAGAAAATACAGGAGAACTCGTGATGAGTGAGTAAACTTCATGACTTCTGGAACCTTTTTTACAGAAACTGTTCCAAATCGTAACTCAAAATTGCATTAACAATGAAGGAAAGTACTGTGTGATGAATCAGTAAACGTCTGTATGAAATCATTTCTACTGAGCATCTAAGTTTAATATTGCACAAAAAGACAACATCATAGGTATCACTAAAACGAGGAATGAAATGAAGTCAGTAGAACAATGAGCGTTCAATTGTTTGTTTTGAACTGAACTTTTAGCGATAAACCCAGATAAAGGTTAAAGAAATTAAAGAAATAAAACTAACAAAAACAAGAAAACACAAAGGAATAGAAACCCGCGGAAATCAGAAGTGCTAAGTGAAAATTAATTTGGAAATAAACCTTGCGTTTGAGAAATAAAATATAAAAATAGACTTTCAGAAAATAAAACAACAAAAAATAAATAAACAAACAATTTAATAGGTATAACAAATCAACAACGATAACAAACAATCACAAAATTCCAACAACAAAAAAGTATTTACATTAGACTAATTAATTAAATAAAATGTAAAAAACAAAAATTGAAAGTATATTAAATCTAATTAAATTAAATACCTGTTTTCCTAAATATGTCATGAAACATATATTACTTTGCTATGCAGAGATTTTAAACAAATTCAACGAAAAATTCGGATCGAGCTGAATGATTTCAGTATTATGTCTACTTTGTACTTTGGAACATAAAACAATGATTTTAAATGTAAGTATTAATATTGTCTCTTCTCCTGTCTCTTCCTGTCTTTCAAAAATCACCTTCCTGCCTTGTCCCATGTTACTTGGCGTCGGCGCAACTCGTTTTCTTCTTCCATTCTCCCCTGCTCTGTCAACCATCATGCTATCAGTCACTCCCTTCTCTTCCATATCATTCCTCACACAATTCATCCATCTTTTCTTTGGCTAGGTAATTTACTTTTTAGTGTTTTTTCGTCTTCGATAGTTTTTATTTCTTCTTGAATACATCTCTCTTTTGTCTCCACTGGGAGGAGGCCTGTGTTCCAATAGTGGAAACATTACAGACTGAATATGCTTAAGCATCATTTTGTTATTTGTATATGTATCTTTGTCTACCTACATTCCATAAACAATAAATTGTTTATTTTTAAACAAATGAATTCTAGTGGAGACCTAGTAAAAATGCACCTAACAAAATGTAAAGTAAAATTTTTACTAAGGCAGTAGTTCTTTATTGTTATTTTTTCTTCTTGTTCTTTACTGTTTTATCCACAATTTTCTTTAATAATTAAAAAAATATTTATTCCAGATTATCACATTGATCCTCATAATTATAAAATTAACGAGATGTTCTATCGTCGACGATGTGTTCAACCAGGAAGCGACCTACGTGACCAAGTACTGTCCTAAACAAAGGCATTGCAGAGAAGGTACTCATGTCGTGTGCATGTACTATGACCATGTAAGTACCACGGACTACCTCCGTGCCCTAAAGAAAGAAGAAAATTGATTAATAATTTTAATAAAAAAATATTAATACATAATTGATTAATTATATATAATTATGTATATTACTAAGAGCGAATTTCAAGAGCTGTTAGTGTCAATATTCCTTAACAATGATGACATTGACAGCTCCTGAACGCGGTTTTGATGTGCTGAACGCATTCAGTTTCATTGGTGAAATTCGCCATTATGTAATTTACATAAACATTAGATAGGTAGAAGTTAGAAGCAACTACTTTTCACCAGTTATGTTTAAGCCCCATGTCATAGGGGGGGCGAGCCTATTGCCATCAAACAAGCACTAATGCAGACTCCGGGCTGCCGAGAAATCCCAACCCCATTGTCCGACGTGGAAATCGAGCCTAGGACCCCATGCTCAGCAGTCACTGTTGCAACCAAAATATGAGGCAACTTACCTGCCTGTGTGGTGTAGGTCTGTAAGTCTGTTGATATAGAAATCGTTTTTATTTCACAGAAACATGTATTTGGACCTCGTTGTGGAAACCCAATAAACGTCCAGGTCACTCCTAAGATGATACGGACTATTCTAGCCAACGTTAATGAGTAAGTAGTTCATCATCATCATTCAGTCGAAAGACGACCACTGCTGGATTTATGCCTCCCCAAAGTACGGTCACATCGACCAGTCCTGTGTAATGAGCTTTATGCAATATCAAATTTAAGACTAATGCCTAGTTTTTAATGTTTTAGTATAAGAGGTAAAGTAGCCACCGGCACGGAGAAAGGAAAATATGATGAAGTTCTACCGAGAGCGTACGGTCTGATGAAACTGGTAAGTTTTATTAAACACTAACAGACATACACAATAGGGATGTAGACAAAAAAAAAAAAGACTCATCGCCATAGCCGAATAGTATTTAAGTAATGGTGCCCCGAATAACCCCGATTAAAGGTTATGGATGCAAGTGAAATCCAAGACCTATGAGACATTTTAATATTGTCTATCTGTCGAAGCTCAGCTTATTACAACTTGAAAACATAATAGTTCTCCGGAGAGGCCCACGTTCACACGTACGTAAAAATATCGCGACGGGATTTTATCGCGAACTGGATTTTCAACTCTCAGTGTTGAGCCGAGCGTCGAGAATCCAACAGAGTGCGTAAAAATACGCCGCCGGTAAAAATCTCCCTTGCGAACGCGGTCTTAGTATGGCACATCGGGGTTTAGAAAGAGACTATCACAAAGATTAGTGACAGAAACGACGCCCAACTAATACCTAACCTACCTTATGTTTTATAACATTACAATTGCAGGAATGGGATAAAGAATTGGCATTTTTTGCACAAGTATTGGCTAACCAATGTCTAGGTGGTAGAGAAGATTTATGCAGAGCTACTGGTAAGTCAACTGCATCCTTTTCTATCATATTTCATATAAGCATGTGACGAACTACGCATCACGCCTGACGTCACGCAAAATTGTACATAGCGCAGGAGACATTCGCGTGATTTGCAGAAAATCGACAGCAACCGCTGAGCTAGTAGCCCATCGTACACAACACTCATCTGGTTCGAGGATCCTCCCTTTTCTATAAAGGATGAGGAACTTTCCACCCTGTTCCTCATACCTCCATAACTACATCATCATCATCAGCTTATAGCAGTCTACTGCTGGATATAGGGCTCTCCAATCGCAAGTTATTTAAACTCGATCTTCGGGTTCTGTCATTCAGATGCGACCAGCCACCCTGCGAAGTTTCAAGCTCAAACTCAAACTCAAAGCATTTATTTCAACCATTTACAGGCACTTTTGAATTGTCAAAGAGTCGGGCAGTTAGTCAGAAAGTTGAAGCTAGTTGCTTATTCCAAAACGTAGATCTCTACGGAGAAGAACGGGCAAGAAATTTCAAGGACACTCTTTTAAATATAGATATTACAAAATCCTGGGTACATTATTCTTGTTGCTTCAATATGTGAGAAAAATTTAAAGAATAAAAAACAATTAAAAATATAAGATTAAAAATAAGCCCTGGCAGATATGAGATGACCAGTCTCAACTGATGGCGCGTTCACGAACATGACATGACGGCATGACGCATGGATCAGCAGATTGTCGTTCCAGGTGGCACGACAATCTGCTGATCCATGCGTCATGCCTTCATGGCATCTTTCCATAGGCACGCAGACGCGAGGAAAAAAATATTTGCTGTTCCATATATTTATGTTCGCATAGCTCGTTATAAAGTAGGGAACAGCAGATTTTTTTTTCGCGATTTCTGGGTTGGCCCCGTAGTAAAAGTTGTTCATAATGATGATTACAAAGACCCCTTAAGAGGATGCAAACAAAAAAAAATTAACATTGTATATAACAATAACTTTGCGAATTCCCTCAAATTACATGTGATTAAATCTAGCTGCCTGGCTGCATGTATGTTTTACCATTTTACCATAATGTTTCAGAAAAGTTTCCAGATCCCAGCCAGACCATTGCCATAATCCGTTACAAGTATCCGAATTGGGAGTACTTAAAACCAAACAATACTAAAAAAGGCTTGAATGAAGAGAAAATAATATTTTCCATAGACAGATTTTTGAAGTCCACGCATGCGTTAAAAAGAACAGTGACAAAAGCTATCATCACGAGTTGTCCACTGGTGCGTGAGTAAGTATCGTTTTTACTTATTTTTATATTACATGGGTATTTGTTAATTATTTTAAAGTCATTACGAATTTTTGGATTCCATAGTGCTTTTGTCCACAATCAGCCTATAATTTTCCGACTGCTGAGACACAGGCCTCCTCCCGGTGAGAGGGAGTGGGCCATAATCCACCACGCGGGCCCAGTGCGAGTTGGCGGATGTCACATGTCTTCGATCTTTTGATTCTAGGACATGCCGATTTCCTCACAATGTTTTCCTTCACCGTTTTTTTAGAGCAGTAGTGATGAAATAATTTACACAAAGTAAAGCGCCTGTCTGGGTTCGAACCTACGACCTACAACTCGTAAGTCGCGGCCAATACCGATAGGCCACCACTGCTCTCTAGGCGAAAAATACACCTTCGAATGATTCTCCGTTTAATTGTCAAGTGATTACAAGTAGAGTCCTGGGACCCTAAACTCCTAGGTTAGATCCCCGGTCGGGCATTGTTATTAGGTTTCTCCATTGAGATACTCTCAGTACCAGCCCAGTGTCGCCTCCATTTCATGTGACATGGGACTTAAATGGTGAATGTAATTACACCTCTATAGCCTGTTCTAAAAGTATCTAATAAAAGTGTAAATAAATCCTGTTCAGGTTAAATTCTTACGCATTCACTCGCTAAAGGGAATTAGTAACACATTTATCTGTATTTATTAGGTTTCAACTTAAATGTCACCACGTTTTCCAGCAGTTATTGTTTGAGTAAGTTATAAAAGTGTTTTTGAAAAATCATCGATGAAGATTGAGGCTATAAATTTGACCTCAGTTGTCGAATCAAAAACATCTTTATGGTGATTTGAAAATTAGCACTATGTATTCTAATCAAATTAAAACCCTCAATTCGTAAGTGGAACTAAATTGTCATCCACAGGGACGTTTTTTGATCCATTTGTTTACATTTTCAACAAATACTTTTGAAACAGTGCATAGTTACCTGTCTGTTCGGGAAATACTGGCGTGATTTTATGATGTTGTTAGTGACATAATTTTCTTGCAAGACTTCCAGATGTAAACTCGAAATATTACCTCAACCTCATACGTGGTGGAGCGACACACATCGGATGCGGTGTATCAGCTTACTCCAAATACAAAATGGGCGGAGACACTGAATCTATACAAAACGTAAGTCCTTTACAACTAATAATTGAAACTAACAGCCATTTTAATGATTTTGGATGATGAATTGAATCAGCTATAACTATAGCTGTTTAGAGGTATGAGAAACAGGGTGTAAAGTTCACTCATCATCTATAGAAAAGGGATGATCCCCGACCAGACGGGTGTCGTATCTGGCGGGCAACTACCCAACGATTGATATCGGATAGTCTTATATGTTGTTCGCGCGGTAAACTCTAATTGCGCGATGCAGGATTTGTGTGACGTCAGGATTTTTTGTGACGTCAGGTCTTTGATGTGTAATTCGCATGTAGTGATGTAGATGCCGCCACAGCTGATTCATTTTAAATACTTATATTCTAAACACATTTAAGCTTAGGATGTAAATATATTGAACTGTCTTTTTGTGGATAGTTAAACAGGTTTATTGGTTACATGTCGGAAAACCGTTAAGGGGACGTAGGAGAGGTCATTTGCAACCAAATGACCTCTCAATCGTGTTCGAGTAATTTGACATGTTATATTCTAAAATGTACTCAAAAGGGGTCATTTGGTTGTACGTAACCTCTTCTACATCCCCATAAGGGATTGTCGACATTTATATCCAAAAACCCTGTATAACCCACCTGCTTGCTATAATTTTTACGACTTGTAAAACATCGAGATGTCTTTATTATAAATGTCAGTTTAATATCAATGTATTCTTCACATAAACCTTCCTGAATAAATTCTCTAAATGGTAGTGAGAACCTTATCTAAATCCGTTGAATCCGTAATTGAGAAAAACAACTTTATCACACATGAAAAGTGACTTTAATTTATAATTATGTATAGATATAGATGTGAGAGTGTTGCTACGCTTGCCGCGGTCGGTTCGTGGATGGGTGAACCTCCATTACAAATCGAGATCCCTCCGTGCCTCGGAAAGCACGTTAAGCCGTTGGTCCCCGCTGTCATTCGCCCATCAGCCCAAAAGTCTGACAACCAGGGGTATCGTGCTACCCAGTAACTGGGTGGTGAAGGTCAGATGGCAGTAGCTCCATGTAACATACTGGTATTCAGCTGCATCCGGTTAGACTGGAAGCCGACTCAGATTTATAGACATAGATAAGAATAAGTTTGACGAAATTAACTGAATGATTGAGCGACAAGAGTGTAAAATACTGGTATTCAGCTGCCTCTGGGTAGACTGGAAGCCGAGCCAGATTTATAGACATAGATAAAGATAAGATTAGATTGATGAAATTAACGGAATGATTGAGCGACAAGAGTGAGTATTTGTTCTACCATTTTCATTCTTTTCAACCATCCTACCGTCTTACACAAATTCATATAATTCCAGAGTGTTCAAATAGTCTGCAACATCTCAGATGCTCCTAAACCAAGACAGTCAGTGTATAAGACAGTCCCTCCCATACCTGGAAAAGGCTATACTAAGCGCTGTGGCTGTCCTAGAGGATACAAGGAATCTCGCAGCTGCCTCTGCGAACGAGAAACGAAATTCGTGTTGAAAGGTTGGTATCAACCTTCTAACAAAAAAAAAATAACCAATGGTAGGTCTAGTGGTCGCAAACATGGCTTGAGGAGTTTTTTTTTGGAAAATGGAAACTCTCAGTAGCAGCCCGAAGTCAGAACTTGTGCCCGTGTGGTGAAGAGGTGAAGTGTGTTGTAGTGGTGAAGAGTTCGCCCCCAATATTGACGGAGTGTGAGTATACATTTCTAATGCTGCGGCCTCATCTGCATCGTAACGAAGCTTCACACAGTGATACGATAACGCAGATGTGACCAACCATTATCGGCTATCGTCGCGATAACTCGGGCTGCGTAGCACTTATCGCCCGGTTACATCAATCGCGTTAATTAGCGTGGCGCGTAGTTGGACTACCGTTGATCATTTCGGCTGTTGTCTCCGAACTACGCAGACGCTCTGTCGAAATAATGGAAAGCCGATATTGTACGATAAGTCGTTAAAATTATGAAACCGTTAATGTAACCACCGCATTAGCGCGCAAAACTTTTCAGCGAGCAAAACATAAGAAATTCAAAATTCAAAAGTCATTTATTCAAACTAGGCTGAGAATCAGCACTTTTCGAACGTCAAAATTACATAAGACAGTCCCCCAAAAGGCCCACCCTTCACCACTTCCTAGCGCTTTAGCTGGGAAGAAGAAGTGGCGCAACAAACTCCCCAGCAGCACTGCTGTCTGTTCAGTTACGAGGTTAGTAGTTACGAAGTTTCGGCACGCATAGCTTCGTCATGATAAACACAGATGCGGCCGGCGCATTTGCGATCAACGTATTGTTATCTTTATTTTCAAATATCACTTACATAATTATACTATCTGATTTTAATGTAAGGTTTTTTTTTTATTTAGCCAAAGATGCTGTACCAGCTAAACCAACATATAACAGTATTAAACCAACAAAGAATATGAAGAAAAAAAAAGGTTTATAATGTCATTTATTATCCTTAACGATTTATTTACTAGATTTGTTATGCAAATTCAATTTATTACAAATCTGATTATAAAAATGTGATTTGCATTTGCAGGAGGACCACAACTCAAGAATAAACTAGTGAAAGATTTAAATCAAGATTCGAGTAAAGGCATAAACAATCGGCCACATAAAGACGGAAGGAATGACAAAGTTAAGTTAGCAGCACAAGGCCAGCCAAAGCTTTCAATAATACATGGATCTCCAGAAAAGAAAGACAGACAGGCCAATGGAATTAAATCACCACGTATTGCCTCAAAGTAAGTTAATAAAATAATATAGTTAAAAAAATCCGATGAGAAAGTGATTACCGAGCGCAGGTTTTATACAAAGGCCAATAGCCGGCGTTACAAAATTATTTAAAAAATGAAGTAGTGTGTAAAAAAAGAAAAAAAATCACTTGTAAAGCTTATTACAATTTACAGATCTCGCCACATTATCGAATCAAAAGGAAATAATAGTGAAGGAAATCATCCAAAGGGGAAAACAGTGGCGAATATTGAATCCTCCGATGAATTTTCTAGAGTAGGTATTATTTATGCCTCTTATTTGGGCCCTTTAATAATGAAGACATGTAAACCGTCCCATAGTGCATGAATAATTAGTGAGAAATTGTGCAAGAAAAAATAAGATACTTCAATTAATTACAAGTTTTATTGCAGATAACGAATGCAATAGCACCTAAAAATACCGATAAAAGGAATGATTTAGTCATACAGTTCTCCAATGACCATATATCATCCAAACCTCAAGATCAAAAACAAGTATTGAAACCAGCAAACGCAGCAAATATATTTGAAGATCTTATATTTAAAGTACGTACTTTAGATACGTACGGAGAAAAAGAATCTACAACTAAAACTGCATTATACGTAGTGAAAGAAAACCTCGTTGACAATTCTCGAAATTCAAAGCAAAACCATGTTGTTAGTAAAGAAAAAGCAGTTAAGCCTAGAGCTCATAATACGCAGCCTGATTTTAAACATAAAAGATTGTTGTCAATATTAAACTCGTTAGAACAAGAAGTAAATAAAATAAAATTTGATGACGATTTGAAGCAATTATTTGATACGAAAATGAGAAAAATATACGAAACTGGCCTTAACAAATCCCAAGAAACTCCATTACCAAGTAAACTTGTTAAACAACTGGACAAGAAAGATTTGACCGATCTTAGACATTATCTAGAAAATGAAAACAATGCAAGTGTAGAAGATGAGATACTTACATTACGGAGAATGATTCACCGTATGTCAAAAGGAACACAAAATTATGACAAGCTTACTTACGCTGAAAATGATAATAGTCCAAACCAGAATTATAATTATATAAATCAACAATTTGATGAATATCATGACACAAAATCCGTCAACAATATGGACAATTTGTATGAAAATATTCCAAGTTTAACTGCGCTAGCGGAACACCGAAATTATCACGATAATTTGAATGACATTATGAATAGCAAGCACAACGTTGATCGTCAATATGATGACAATAATGATCTCCGAGATAATTCAAAAACCAGAAATCAAGAAACATTTGCCAATAATGACGCACGACAAACAATTTTATCAACAGCAATTGATTACAACTTAGACCATTATGACGAGAAAAAGGTTAAGTTAGAACAGAGTGCTATGAATAAAATAATAAACGCAAGACAACGGGTCGAAAGAAATAATAAACAAATGATAATCGATAGAAAAGACAGACGCTTAGACATAAATAAAAATGTTGAAAGTTCAGAACGAAGAACCAATACTTTTTCCGATGAAAGACTACAATTTAGTCACCCTTTTAGTCGGACATATCAAGTAAGTCCTTTAATTATTTAAATGATTAGGTGTCGTGTCATGTCGTGATGGGCCAGTGGTTAAAAGGCCTCGTCTCTCATGCACGACGTTGCGGGTTCAAATCTGCCCGGGTTTGAATTTCAAAGCTCATGCTTTCTCTGTATGAAAAGAGGCTTTTGCCCTGCAATGGGACAATAATAAAATAACATCACACCTCTGTAATCGCCGAAGAGTTATGTAGAGGTTCAAATTCTGTAGGTATACCCATATTTTGCCAGTTATGTTTAAGTCCCATGTAATAGGGGGCCCCCTCCCCTATTACTATGCTCGCATATTACCATCAACCGGGCACAAATTCAGACTGCTGCTACTGAGAAATTACAGATGGAAAATAACAACAAAAATACTTTTCCCGACCCGGTAGTTTATTATTATTATTACGAAGGATATGATCATTTATGTTCACATGCACTACATAAATATGTAAAAATATGTCCAAATTGCAAAGAAAATATAACGAAACACATACCTACGAACGTTAGTTAAATAAATAACAAGAGTCCGAGTATACAGCCTTTGGGGACACCGTCGTAGACAGTTCATGGGATAATGAGATAATACCTTTTTATGTTGAAAATAATATGGTTAAACAATGTTTTAGGCAGCATATTATCCTTGTTTCAACCAGTATCGTTTGTTATATCTCTAATAACACTTCATAATATTTATTTATTAATTTCAGAACGGCGACATGCATCAAATGCGGGTATGGCGACCAAACCTACTAGGCACGCTAAGATTAACTAGAAATCAGCCGAGACCGTACATTTTTTAAGATGAAAGAGTATTAATTACCTAAAGATGTGTTGATTAGTGTTATCATGTAACATGATTAGTGTATCTGAAAACTTACCTATGCCCCGGTTGCGTAAATACAAAAGCGGATGTAACATAGACAATAACTGTTCTATAACGCAGCCGCGTCAGTATAAATAAAGTATTACAAACACGATTACACCACAGACATTTGAAAACTGTCTGCAATGTGATCGGCTTCGACTCCAATACAGCTTTTAAGTACTCGCTGTCTACACTGCAGGTATCAAACTTGCTTGCGACGTAACGCACCTTGCACTAATATTAAATAGCCAGCCTAGCTACGAGCGACTTGGAATTAGCGCTCGCTCAGCTCATGCGCGGTTGGTCACAATTCTAACCTAACCCATTTCACCCAGTTCACAATTTTTCGACAGTTTATAATATAACGGTAATAATACTATAGGTATCTGCGTTAAATCCGCATTTTCATTGCTTTATACAAACCAATGCGGCTGCACTACAAACGGCTTTGTAGCAGCTGGGTTCGGACGGACTATTACTAGTTTAAGCCATTCGCAAGATAATGCAGCACAGACAGTCTGGTGTCTGTGTTGCATCCACCTTTGTATTTACGCGCCCCGGTTTTTGAAAGGTTATGGCCGCATTCACACCAAAGCGTATAGTTGGCTGCAGACTATGAGCGTCCACTAGGTATAAAATGTATGAAAACAATTGAGAAGTCGCGGGACACTTGGCAGATATGAAACATCGACACTATTTCGTATAGAAAATATGCATGAAAGGACGGCTTATTAAAGGAAATAAATTAGGCATAATCAAAAACAAAATATTCAGATATTATTCGTTCTTTAAATTTCGTTTGGCTGTTGGCGTGACAACGCTCAGACACCCCGACCCCCCGCATTAGATGTTTCAAATCAAGAACAACTTCACTGACCGACTGCTCGACCGTCCTTGGTGTTTCATACATTTTCACAGCCAGCAGTCGTCTCTACGTTTTCATATGAACGCGGCCTACAGAATACAAGACAGATTTCAGACAAAGACGAATCAGATGTTTTTTGTGATTGGCTGAATTAAATGGCAATCACATTTATTTATTTATTTATTTATTAACTATGGATGACTTACAGCTAAAACAAACAGAATAAAAAATTGTATGTGAGACTGACAGCCAATTAAAAGTCTTCACTTCTAAAAACAGATTGGCAAGAAAGAATGTGGACAGCACAACACAGCTACCAAAAAAGAATAGAAAAATAAACAGTATAACATTCAAGCTTAAACCAATTCACATTTTATATTTATACAAGAATAAAGACCTTAATATACGAAATCTTAATTAAAAAAGCCAAGGCTCAGGCACTTTCTGACCGAGACCACACTTGTTAAGAAAGGATCAAAATCATGCTGTTTGCACATACTATTAAATTTGCTACTTGCACGCACTATAAATGAGTTTTGCCTGTAATTCGTAGAGGTAAATGGAACACGCAACGGTGCGTTCCATCGCTTCGACCTTCCGGGAACGTTAAAATAAAATTTGGATAGAATATCGGAGTTATTAATTGAATTATTGAAAATTTTAAATAATGAAATACAGTCACAGATTGTTCGCCGATTAATTAGAGGTAGTATATGATACTTCTTACAGAGGTTGAGGTAATCTTCAGACCGGTAGGGCACTTTCTGATGATAACACAAATACTTGATGAACCTTTTCTGGATGTTCTCTATACGATCAATGTACTTGTGGTAACATGGATTCCAGATTTCAGACGCGTATTCCAAGTGGCTTCTAACAAAAGTACAGTATAGAATCTTTAAAGTTTTGGCTTGAGTGAAGCACCTGGACAGCCGCATTATGAAACCTAGGGCCTTAGATGCTTTAGCGACTATGGCATCGACATGAAATTCAAAAGTTAGCTTAGAATCATGATAAACCCCCAGATCTCGGATGCAATTCGTTCTAGGTAGTACTTGATCACCCAAGATATACGATGAAGGTATAATTGTACGCTTTCGAGAATACGTTAGAACCGAACATTTAGCAGGGTTAAGATCAAGCTTACTCCCACGACAATAAGCCTCCAGACGACGCAAATCATCCTGAAGTGCAATCACGTCCACATGTGATGATATTTTGGTATAGATTTTCATATCGTCAGCAAAACATAACAGTTTGGATGAAATCAAGCAAGAGTTGATGTCGTTTATATAGATAATGAAGAGTAATGGGCCAAGCAATGAACCCTGGGGGACACCACTGGGGACAGGCACCCAACCAGAAATATAATTACTTAATACTACTGCTTGGGACCTGTTCTCCAGATAAGAAGAAAACCATCTGAGTAAATCGCCGCGTATTCCCATACCATATAGCTTTGATATTAAGATCTCATGGTCAATCCGATCAAAAGCTTTACTGTAATCAGTATAAACGACATCAACCTGCTTACCGTTATCCATGGCGTCAGTAATAAAATCATTGAGCAGAATTAAGTTGGTGACTGTAGACCTTCCTTTCAAAAAACCATGTTGAAAGGAACTAAATGAATTTTTAAGAGCACTATACACCTGGTTATAGATGATCCTTTCGAAGATTTTTGCCACAATACAGAGCTTGGATATTGGCCTGTAGTTAACAATTTCGGTTTTTACTCCTTTTTTGTGAATAGGCGTTATGAAAGCCGATTTCCAAAGTTGAGGTACAACACAAGTATCCAAGGATTTCCTAAAGAGAATCGAGATAGGTTGGGCAATTGAAGTCGGACATCGTACTAGAAATTTCGATGAAATATTATCTGGGCCGGCCGCTTTAGAAGTATCCAACTTGCGAAGCAAGTTAGAAACCTCATCAACGTTCACTTCAATGCTACATATATCAGATAGGCTGGAAGATTCAGTAAAAAAAGGGGGGGAAGATATTCCATGACTAGGGCCAGTATCCAGAAATGTAGAGTGGAAGTACGTAGAAAACGCTTCGCATATTGTTTCTCCGGTACGCAACGCTTCGCTATTATAGTTTAAAGTGCTGGGAACTGCATTTGAGTTATGTCGTTTTTTAACGAAGGTCCAAAAATATTTAGGATTTTCTTTAATAGATTTTTCGGTTAAGTTCAAGTAGTTTTCGTAACATTGCGATTCTAATTTCTTTACCCTTTCACGAAGAAGCTTAAATGTTGACTCATCCGCTAAATTGCCATACGTCTTGAACTTTTTTAAATATTTGTATTTTTCTTTAATTGTTTTAATTAATGCCGAATTGTACCAAGTTGGATATTTTTTACTACGATGTAATTTTTGTGGAATGTATTTTGCGTGTAAATTGAGAATAAATTGATTGAAAAGGTTTAATGATTCATCAATTGATCGCGCCGCAAACTCGGATTCCCAGTCAGTCGCGGAAATGGCTTTATTGATAGATTCATAGTCACCCTTGTCGAACAGATATTGCGTCCGTGACGCGCACTCTAATAGAGGGGCTTCAACGAAATCCATATTAATTAGTAGTGCTGGATGGTAGGCGTCAATGGGAACCAGCGGATTTGAGCATTCAACCACAGTAACTAATTGGTTAGAAAGTACCAAATCTAAAATTTTACCATACCTATTAAGAACACCATTGTATTGTTTAAAATCTAGGGTACATAATTCGTCACCAAATAAAACTTCGTCAGAACCATTCGGGTTCATCGGGACGAGCGATAGATTTTCAGATAAGACCCAGTTAATACCGCTCATGTTAAAATCACCAATGATGAGAAAGTTATCAGAAGAGTTACTCATAACTACTTGGTTTAGTTTTGTGAGGTAATTACGAAGTTGTAAAGAAAAAGAAAGGCCTAAGTTTTGCTGACATAAATAAACAACACAAATATGTAAGGTAATATATTTACGTGTACTAGAATTTTTCAGTCGTATGCTGAGCCATAAATCCTCTGCTGTAGAATAGAAGGTAGGTTGGCATATAACTGAAAGCTCCCTGCGTGTAGCAATAAGCACACCCCCACCACGCGATTGCCCGGTCAAAACATAATCCCGATCACGACGCCACACAATGTACCGTTCATCAAAGAATTCGGAATTTAAAACTCCATCCAATAACCACGTCTCTGTAAGAACAATAATATCATACGAGTTTAGCAACATTTGACGATAGAACGTATCACTTTTAGTTCTAAGCCCGCGAACGTTTTGATAAAATATATTTAACTTAGGAGCCATTAAAAGCTAAAACTAATAATTGAGTATAAATCTGTATAATCCATTAAAATAAAGCATTTCATTAAATAACATTGCAGAATAAGTTTTAATATAATTAAATTAGTATAATGAAGGTAAAAGTCAATAAGATTTGCGCGAGCGCAAGAATCATACGATGTTAAATAGTAACCAGCCGTGCGAAAAAGCAAGCAATAGTGCGTGGTGCGTGCAAGTGCGAGAGAGAAAAACATATTATAGTGCGGTAAAGCTTTAAAGTAAACAGCGCGATAACGAACACAAAGCATACAACTATCTAAACAAAGGATAGGTGTCGAACTCATTAGTACGGCAGAGGTGTTAAACATTTTGCAAAAAGTTAATGTGAACCAAATGGTATTAAGCATTTTAAGCCATTGAAGTAAAATATTATAGCAAAATAGGTAAGTAAGTGTAACAATTAAGAAGCACATTAGACAATCTTGTTTAAATCTGACTCCTTCCTTATAATAATAACTTTTGAGTGATTGTTTTTAAGTATATGAATTTTACCATGTTTAACCCATACGTACTCATAATGTTTATCCTTAGCAATGGTTTTAACTTTGGTTAAAAGCTTTTTGTACTCCACGCTTAGGTGATCGTTAACATACACACGCTGAGATGAGCCTTGAAACCCGATGTCACAAGTGGATAGGTCCTTCCTGGAGCGTGCGGCCGAAATGAAATCTTCCTTTACATACCGATTTAAAAAGCTCACTATTATCAACTTTTCATTGGAACCAAAAATAGGGACTCTTGAAATGTAGTTCACCTGGGTTTTGGGGCAGCTGTAGTTAACTTTACGGCCGATTGCGTCGATAATTGAGTACAAATTCTCATCCTTCTTTATAGGAACCCCCTTAATTTCAACGTTGTTTAGCCTGGATCTCTGTTCGTAAGTCGAGAGCAAGTACTTCGTGCTCGCCAAGTCGGTCTGCAAACATTTCACAGATTCCTGGAGCTTATCAAATTCAGACACTTTTGCTTCGACTTCCACGAGTCTTGAATCAAAATCGTCGAGTCTCCCACCAGTGCCCTCACATGTCAATTTAAGCTCAGCCAACTCGTCCTTGATCGCGCGAATATCATCTACCAAGGTCGGCAAACTAAGTAGCTGCCGCTTCATGTCACGAATCTCGCTTAATATGATATCCAGCGACGCAGGTTCAGGGGTAGGCACAACTGGTGATGAGGTTCTGCAAGCGGGGCATTTCCATTGTGCCATCCTATTGACACCCAGCTTTCTCCATCCGGTTTCTGAGATGTTAGCACATCCAAAATCCAGGTGTTTCTTGCAACTGCTACACTGGACGCCATCGTTGAACTGCACGTTACAAACTGCGCACGATTTCATTTTAAAATGTTCAAAATTTTATAATTTTAACCAAACTACAAACGCAAAAAGGTTGGCGATCTATTTCTTTTGAGTGGCGCGTACTGTGCATATGGGTGTCCACACACAAGTGAACATGCTACAATATAAATAAGGATGTATCGCCGCAGAAGTTATTTATTTTTGTTAAGGCTATTTATTTATTATTATTCGCTGTAATTTCTAATAAAAAACACTTTACATTATAGTGTTTTTTTTTGTGTACGCGCTTGTCTATACCAATATTATAAAGAGCTAAAAATTTTTTGTTCGTTTGTTTATATGTATGGGGTAATCTCCGGAACTACCAGTCGAATTAGAAAAAATCTTTTTGCATTGGATAGCTCAATTCTTGAGGAAGGTTATAGGCTAGCGGACGAAGTCACCGGAAGAAGCTGTTCTATAATAATAACAGGGGCCCATGCCCACCAACATCATTTGCATTTTGATTAGGTAATGTAATTAGCACAAGTCCTGCAATCAAGCACAGCATTTTGCATTTTATGTGTGGTTAAGGTATTTTGTTTCTATATGTTATTGGATGAATAACATAATATTATGTTATTGTGATCCCACGGCCCATCTGATGGTTAGCGGTATCCGTCGCATATGACTATGTAAAATTTGTGCACAACGCTACTGCGTTGTGCATTATGTTAATATGCATTGTGTACCGAATTTTACGGCAAGTACTACTTCTGATAGTTCAAATTCAACAATGCCATCTATCGGCTAATGGTTGGATACTTAGAGTTATGAGAAACAGGGTGTAAAATTCACTCATCCTTTAGCGCTTGTCGGCGCCGACGAGCGCAGGCATATCGGCGCCGGTTACCAGCGTTCTAAATAAATACGGCCTTACGACTGGAACAATTATTTCATCAAACCCACGATGACAAAGACTAAAAAATCTGAATAAACGGAAAAATAGTAGGTACATCCGACCGTATTAGAGCACATTCATTGAACGTTATCGCTGAAAAATAAAACCATTGGGAACTGTTTGTCAACATCCTCTCCATCGAATAAGATCGAATCAAAACCGCAGAATAGAAAACGTACGGAAAGCAAGAGACCGTCGCCCGTTCCATGTTTGAAATATTTACTAAAAATGGCGCGGCCCTTCGAATTTTCAATATTTCTAAGTTTTATCGTTTTTGTATCTTCCAAGGAATTGCATGTGAAACAAGTAAGTGATACTTTTATAAAATTAAACTTAGATTGAGCTTTTGACTTTCTATAATTTAGATTTGCCTCTGAAAGGATTTTGCGCTGGAGTTCGATGCTTACACTGAATAATGAAAAGAAATTGTTCATTCTTTATATAGGATATAGGAAACACTTTTACACGGTTTGAAGAATAGTTTTTATTATTTCAAGGTTTTTCTATACTAATATTATTGTTTATTTGTTTGTATGTTTGTTTGTAAGTTTGTATGTAGGGGGTAATCTCCGGAACTGCCTGTCAGATTTGAAAATTTATTTTTGCATTGGGTAGCTCAATTCTTGAGGAAGGCTACAGGCGCGGACGGAGTCGCGGATAGATGCTAGTACTCAATAAAGCGAGCCTGAACGTGGGGCTTTTCCAATAGGATTTGTGCCCGTTTGACGACAAGAGGACAATATAATTAGCGAATATTTTCTTATTTCCGCTTTTATGCGAATTAGGTACCACAAGGAGGCATCCTCGGTCCATTAGACAGAATATTTTTTTATCTGGATGAACTATACTTAATATATATATCATAATAAGGTTAAATTCCACAGTTAATTTTTTTGTAAAGAGATATTAAATTGATCGGCAAGTTTTTTACGTAAGGGAGGATTTCGATCTCATGGAAGTAATGGATAGTAAACATCCTAGCCAGCTATGACATATTTCTTATTGTTGTGGCTCACATAATGGTGTATGGGTTCATATTGGGTTCCCACCTACGATATTGGCGTTTTTTCTTTCACGAATAGAGAACCTCGTCACTTCTATGATTTATTGTATATTTATTTATATATTCATCAATTTCTTGGTATTACATATATCGAATAATGACCACCATAAACAACTACCAATAGTAAAAAAACCTTATTACTTATAGTTTTCTAAACATAAAAAATACCTTAAAAATGACTCCTCATTTTGTTAGCAGAAATGACCACTATTTGTTTTAACTTAGCCAAAACTTATTTTTGTCGCTTAATCTAAGTGGCATATTACGTTATCTTAGTTTTTAAACATTAGTGCATAAAAGTTTTAAAACATTTGTGTTCATGCTTGTTAAAATGCAACTTCTTTAA
This sequence comes from Agrochola circellaris, assembly GCA_914767755.1. NCBI lineage: Eukaryota > Metazoa > Arthropoda > Insecta > Lepidoptera > Noctuidae > Agrochola > Agrochola circellaris. Next base: position 13,871,677 of record OU611863.1, on the reverse strand, counting down.
AATTCCTAACCTAATCATTTCGACGCAGGTCACACGCTTCAGAAATGTGTGATTACAAAAGGGAATATGTGTTGATGCTAATTAAACAAAAGTAGTTTAATTATTAGTAGATGGCTATGAAGAGTTATCGAAAAAACAGTTGTAAACACACAACAACTTCGCACGCGCTCGACGACCGTACTCTTGCGCTTCACGAGCCGTCCATTTTTTTAAACTCTTTAAATTCCGTGTAAAATCTTTGTACCACACTATTCTCATGTACCTACGTTAATATCGTTTTAGAACTTTAGGGGTATGAGGAACAGGGTATAAAGTTCACTCATCCACCATAGAAAAGGGAGGATCCTCCGACCAGACAGGTGTCGTGTCTGGAGGGCAACTGCCCAGAGGTTGATGTCGGGAGCTTGTATATGTCCATCGCGCGGTAAACTCTAATTGCGCGATGCAGGATTTGTGTGACGTCAGGTCTTTGATGCGTAGTTCGCATGTGGCGATGTAGATGCCGCCACAGAACAATATACACAGTTTACACGCACAATAGTTGAAGTTTTATTTATCTAAAGTAACCCGACTATAACATCTTGTCCATAAAAAACGACCAATGGGAACCGTGCAGCTATATTCCTTCTGACGTTTCATAAGTGCAGCTGTAGGTTTCTGTAAAATAAAATATTTAGATTTCGTAAATAGACATTTATTTTAACCGTTGTATTTCTTTGCAGACATTGGAAACCAAAGATAAGGAAATAAAAGGTTTTATGAACATGTTCAACAATCAGGATGTTTTTATGAAGAACGAAAGGGTAAGAATATAGTTCCTTTAGTTTAGTTTTTTTTATCTCTACGTCCTTATGATGAAAAAAAAAATTTGGAATACTACTCCTCCTCATTTTGTAGCTGGTTAAAAGTCTTGACTTTTAAAATCACCAACGGCTTTTTGGAAATTGCTTGTGATCAGTAAGTACCCTAATTACATAATACACGATCAATCAGAATCTGAATCGTTTTGAAACAGATTGCTAATCCATTGTTCGTACGTTCGAAAAAAAAATCTGCTCAACAACGTAAATAACACAATCAATGTTGTTGACCTGTCAAATTGAAACAGATTAGTCGGAATTGTCAACGAAAATGTGTTGCGTAATTAGATAGCAGATTTTGAAAGAAAACTATTCCGAAAAGTATCCTTGTCAGACATGGAGGGTGACAAAAAGGGAAATAATTCAAATAATTATCTAAAACAAAATAATCTCTACATATACAATGTGAAATTTAATTCATTTGCATCCTCTTAAGGGGTCAGTGTACTCATCATTATGAACAACTTTCACTATGGGGCCAACCCAGAATTCGCGAAAAATAAATCAGCTGTTCCCTACATTATAACGAGCTATGTGAACATAAATGTATGGAATAGCTGATTTTTTTTTCGCGTAAATTTCACATTGCATACTTGCATATTCGTTGTAAATGTATTTCATTTCATAAAATTAATATCATGTCTCTCATTCCAGTATGCCCGCCACGTTGAAGCAGTAACAGAAAGCGTTCTCGATCACCTCATAAACGAAATAAAACATCAATACTTGAGCGGAAACTATAATGCTAACAGCCCAATACCGCGCCTGATAAGAAACCTAAACATGGAACTGAAAAGAAATGAACAAAGCAAGTTACAGAAAGAAAAGACAAAAAGGAAAAATACGAATAAGAAAAAAAACAAGAAGGGAACAAAGAAATCGATAATGGCGACAAAGAAATCATTGTTAGGGAACAATAATAATGGAAAAGACAAGAAAAATATTTTATTAGATACCATAGACGTGACACGCACAGGAAATATAAACAGTAAACAAAGAACATTAAAACTAACAAATTCATGAAAAGAAAAAAGACCCGTGCGAGCTCTATCTCAGCATAATGCTGCGATATTAATGAGTGTTAGGGAACGTATACTTTATTTTGTTATTAAAGAACACTAAAATCTGTTTGTTTTGTTTCTATTTTAAATCAAATTATGTTAATCTTATCATTATAACGTCGTGATTACACGTAACGAGTACAGAGGAGAGACAGTACCAAGTTGGCTGACAATCGTTTATTCATACAGTACTAACGATCGAGCCCTGATTCTACTTTCTCAACTTTGTGACGACACGTCAAAACATAGTCATCTTGTTCTAAACTTTGGGCGACCGAAAAGGCGAATTTTCCCGGATATGAGGCCTAGCTAGATCGATTTTTCACCCCGTAAACCCCTATATTGCAACTTTCATCGTAATCGTTAGAGCCGTTTTCGAGAACGTGATTACAAATATATATATGTCGGAGGAGGGTATGTGTCTCTTTCGTTATCAGGCATATTTTAACTACTAATGAGTAGTGTTGGTTATTGCGCAATCGAAAAACCGTTGCAATTCAAATCAAATTATAATTTACGATAAATTAATCAGACTAGCATTTCACACACTGAAGGTACACGACACAACTATTCAAAACGCGCGACAGTTTCTAAACGTCTTCACCGCTTGACCGCCACCCATGAAGGCTGAGCAGCCTTCATGGGTGTTGAGCCCCGGCCGGCGGCCGATCCGAGCGTCATGTTGTAGACTCAGTCGAGCGCCGCCACAAGGCGGCGCTGGCGTCCCGATTTGTCAATTCAGTAATTCCGACATATACAATGTGAAATTTAATTCGTTTTCATCCTCTTAAGGGGTCATTGTGCTCATCATTATGAACAACTTTCACTATGGGGCCAACACTGAAATAGCAAAAAAAAATCTGCTGTTCCATACATTTATGTTCGCATAGCTCGTTATAATGTAGGGTAATTTCACATTGTAAATAAATATTGGTCGTTTAATAGTACAGGATGTTAACAAGAACCGACGGGCCCTAAACAGTAGGTAAACCAACAATTTTTCTCATGTTCACATCTCGGTCCTGTGACCTCTGCTTTAATTTATGTACAATAAATGCATGCCACAGTTCTCGGTTATTCTTAATACAAATAAAAAAAACGTCCAATAGTAGAACATGAGAGTAATACAATAAGGTAAGTATAATTTGCACTATTGGGCTGGATAACAATCCAGTAATATTAACGAAATGAAGGGCATAGTTAGCTAACAAAAATAAGTCGGTCAATATAAAAATCACAGTGGCTATATACAAGCGACGGCAGTTTTTAGCAGCAGTTTGTGCGCGTAAGCAAAAACTACGACAAACTGAATATAAAATGATAATGTATATGACACAGTTTACAACTAAAGGGAAAATTTATATAAAAAATATTAGACCAGCGATAATGATACCCCAGCCAGAGTCAGTCCAAAACAAAACAACACCAAAAATTTCAGCTATTAAGGGCATACCACACCCAAACAAACTACTTTTCAAATATTCTCTTCGGGAATCCCCATTGAAGATTTTAACGATGTCCACATAAAACATATAACTTATAACTAGCAACCAGTAGTGTCTCACTGTTCCGAAAAATAAGATCAACCGTGCTATTCTGTAAACATCTCACCGTGATAACTTGGGTGAAGTGAGCTTAATGTGAGCTGTCACTGTCACAAATCGACCAGCAGCCATGCTATTCTGTAAACATCTCACCGTGAAAACTTGGGTGAAGTGAGCTGTCATTAGTGTCAATCCCTGTGGAATGACAGCTCACTCCACGCTCACTTCACCTAAGTTTTCACGGTGAGATGGTTACAGAATAGCACTGCAGGATGCTAGGGATTAGCACTATTGACAGCTCACTTCACGCTCACTGCACCTAAGTTTATTTTTACAGAATCGACCGGCTGGTTTTATCCTTTTGATTATTTTAACTGTTTATATTCTATGATGTTACCAAGATGTTATAATAAAGTTTGATTAATAAGTTCTTTTGTAGGTAGTATTTTTTCCGAAGCAGATTCTTGAAAAGGTTTTGGGTAAAAAAAATACAATCATCTGGAAATATTAGATTATAATTGTCACTATCTCATTAACTCACTTGTTGTTTATTTATTGTTTATTAAACACTTACCCATACCTTTTTTGCACATTTTAGCTCGATATAAATATTCTTGAACGCTACAACTCATTGTCGATTCTGCTTTTCCTGCTGGAATTACGATACGTGTCTGTTTATAGATACATGAAATACGATATTGCAGTGCTGAGTTGATTGAACCTATGATGAAATTAGTTATTTATGTTGCTAAATCTAGTCAAAGTTGAATCGAAATTCGATACTAAACTAATTGTGTATAAAACGCCTGACAGAAAACGATTAGCAATCAATCGTTTTTTGAAGTCTAACGAATGAGCTATTTGGTAGGAAAAGATTTTTTTTTGTTATGGAATAGACAAAAAAATTGCGCGTTAAATTAAAATAGAGGAATTCTTTCAAAATCTAGGTCTTATGTGCTTCTAAATACACCATGTGTAGCTTTTGTACATGATTGTTTACATGGACAAAACAGACATTACATCGGGTATGCATATATACCCGAGACTTTGGTTATGGTTCTTTCAAATTTTGATGATAATCTTATGTAATAAAAGAGGCCTAAACTTCATGTTAGAAAAACATGAAGTTTGCACGTTGTGCACGTTCTACGAATGATCTTTAAATAGTACCTATATCAAAATGTAAAAAAATGAATCACAAAAATATTAATAATTGCACTTACGACCACAGGTTTTCAAAGCAGTCGTCGAACCGGTAAGCTAATTGCTTTGTTGAAAGTTGATCAAAATAACTATTCTTTCATAATTGAATGCTTGGTTTCATAAAAGTATAGCGTGATGATATTCATTCAAAAGGTTCAATCTGTAACTATCTGCAATATTCTAACCGCGAAGCATACGGACATAATGCAATAATGCATCCCCCTGGGGCAACCAAGAAGTGGAGGCACTGATTTTGTTTTTGGACCAGACGTAAAAAAAAACATAAGTTTTCAATAGAAGATTTCCTTAGATTGATCTTTTTGATCATAGTTTTTATACAAAACGGTAAATTTTGAGTATTGGACAAACTAAACTTTTTTTTAATCAAAAAAAATCAGATTGTGGAGGCCCCTATTTTGTGGAGGTCCGGGGCCATGGCCCCTGTTGCCCTGCCTTAAATCCGGCCCTGAGTCTTTAGTATTTGCATGATGCTGGAACATTTGCATTCAGACAAACAGTCAGTCTGTTTGTGTTCTAAAAACTATAATTTTTCATTAGAATTGTTCCTGTTCAATTTTTGTTCAAAAAAGTATTTCTGAACGGCATAACGTAAACCACAGGCGTAGTTACTTCCGAAACAATCGATAGAATAAAAGTTAAATATATGTTAACTCACGAAACAAAACGCTACAAAACGAATGACAGAACCGTTTATATTTTGAACCTCTCGCTGACGTTTCCCAAAACCGGTGGAATTTCCTGTTGGTCAAATTATATTATCTTATTATTGGCTGCTAAATCCAACCTTTTTTGTAGTTTTTGTACATTTCTGTGAAATATTATTTATTATTGAATGTTATCATGAAATGGTATGAAATAATTATCCGCGTCCAGTTCAACAACGCGTTCACGGCTGTATTGGGGCTGCCTAGCTGTTGCAGCGCCTCAGGTATGTTTGCTGAGGCGCGTACCGATTGCTTCCACGCGACCATGCGCAAGCGGAGCGCGTCTCTGGTGTGTAGGGTGTGGGGCAGCACCAATGCCGTCCTGGCGATGATCGCGGACCGGATGGACTCGTCATACTTACGGCACTGCTGTGATAGGCATGTTGCCGTTAGCAGGGTCGGGTAGAAGTCTTGGTGTGTAATATTCCTATTTTTATTGTGTTTTCTGTATTTGTGTGTACTCCACACATATGAGTTAAGGTTGCTCGAAATAAATGTATTTTATTTTATTTATTAATATGGTATATCATTGATTATCTACATTGTAGTGAAACTCTTTGGCCGTTTGTCCAGCACACCGTGAACGGGTCGTCAACAAGAGATGACAACGCCGAAGTAGCGACAATACATTTAGTATGACTTTGTAATCTCATTTCTTGTTGACGTCCCGTTTTACAGTGCGGTAGACAAACAGTGTAAGTGTAGGGTCCGTGGGAGTGAATGGGTCGTACTTGCAAAATCGAGTACCAGGGCTTCCAAGTACGTCCACCTTTAGACACCAGCGCCAAAAACCAGGGCTCGAAATACTTTCAAGTATTTTCTTTCTGCATGGAAAATAGATCCGTAAAGTCATATAAATAAGGAGTACAATCGCGTATGCTAAAAACAATAGCTTCCAACTTCCAACCTAGTCTTGGTGGAAGAAAAATAGCAGAATCGCGTCGAGCGTAGATAGAGCAAAATACTTTGAAGTCTTGTGAGTATTTCGGGACGGCACTTGGCATACTTGCAAATAAATACCTAGTAAAAATCTTGGGAAGGTGCGTATTTATGCAATAAATACGCATCTTCCCTACACCGATGTAGTCACATGAGATTTCAGCTATGTCTCTGAGATCCTCTGGTATTGCAGATGTAAGAACCACAAATTCATCGTGATGCTTCATTCATTCAGCAGAGCAATGTGTTTATGTGTTTGGTTATTGTATCAACATGTCATAAAACCCCAGGAACATGATAAATAAAACGTAGTTATGTATAATAAAGTTAGTCATTCATTTTAATATGTACAATAATGTCTACAGGCTGTCTTCTCTTCACTTCGTCTGATTCCGAACTATTAGATTCTTTCGGTAACGTCTTGACAAACTTTCTTTGGTTGATCCTTTCTTTTTCTCTCTTCTTGTGATTTTTTCTCATAATTCTTTTGGCTGACTTAGCTTTATCTTTTTCGACGCTTAGGTCTAATCTTTGTTCGTGTGGTAGATGTTCACGTTGACCACGTTTACCCTTATTCTTTTTCTTGTATTTCCTAACAATTCTCCTCTTTATTTTGGGAGCCTTTTGTTTTTCTAAGACTACCTGGCGAGATTCTTCAGGCTCTTCCTTATACTGAAAAATAATATTATTTATATTAGTAGTTGATTCATTGTTAGTGTTAGTTGATAGACATTGCACCAGTTGGTTTGTTTCTGATTTCGGCACAAATATCAATATATATAGGTTCTCTATTTATAAGCCCCATAGTTATTTACCGAACTTGATTATGTTATGCGTGTTTTTTTTTTCATTTGACTTCATTGAAGTTCTAATTATGTCTGTAAGTAACTTGGTAATGACTTGTTCTAAATGTTAATGTTAGGCATTTATTTAATTGTTTCCAGTTTTACTTCAACCCACAAATTTTTTGTATCCGTTGTGCTAATAGGTCTCTCAGTTCTTGACTATTTAACAAATCAGAAATTTTAAAGCCTTCGTAATGATGTTTATTTACTGTGTCTTTATTATCTGTGCCAGTTACAAAAGCCTGATGTATAATATATGCAAAAAAGTTTTCGGTCGTCTTTTAATTTGTTGGCAAGTAGGTTTAGAGCCATACCTCAACGGGACGCCATGACAACGTCGTCAGGTTGCGCTGCCATCTGTATACAGTTACATACATAGTGGGTAGCTAACCTGGCGTCCGCTTGGTTACGCAGCCAACCATACATTTATTCGGCGACGCGACCAGGCTGAGACGCCATGGCGTCCCGGTGAGGTTGATAGCTCTATAATGTAACGATAATTTGATGTCACAGTTCCATGCAAAACTTACCTACTAGAATAAAGAATTCAATTATGAAATGGTTTTCTTAACTATTGTACCTTATCTTACTCTTAGAGTATATATTTTCATTGCTGACCTAACTTGCATTGTTGTCATATTCTTTTTTATCGTTCGATAACTGTAGATTGAGAACGAAATGGATTTGTTTTTTTTTTGACATATTTAAATATCCTTGACACCGTCACGTCCGTCCGTCCGTCATTTTAAATTTTGAAGTAAAACATTTTTTTCTATAAGAAGTAGTTATACATATTCAATATTAGCTGTAGTTAACTGTTTATTATTCTAAATAGATTACCCTGTGACAGGGAAGAGGCTATTTATTTTATTTTATAAATTATTGTATATTAATTACCGGGACATTATTGAAATTTTTTTCTACGCTGCTGAACCAATTTCCAACCGAAACATAGGACTGTTTTTCAGCTTCCACCTGCAAAGAAAAACAAAGTTTTTTTTTATAGATGTACTGAAATAGAGCGACACTTGTCCTACTTATATATTTTTAATGAAACTGCTCAATTTTAAATATCTATTAAATGCAACATTATCTTTCGCAATACCAAGTTTTGTACACATATTCAGATAACTGACGCGTCTACAATTTTACATAAACGCGAAGATCATCTCTTTTCATCGTCTGATTAAGACGACGATAACCGACTTTTAATTATTTTATACTGAATATCACGTCTAAACGAGTAGTGTTAATGATTTGGAAAAAATATATGTTAAATTAAAACATTTTCTTAATAACTTAATATAGGAATATTTTAGATTATGTTTATATTACATAGTGAAATTAATTTGTAAAGTTATGTCTAACGCGGATAACATACTGATAATCACGCAAAAACTTTAAATTGTATTTTCTGAAACCTTCACCATTTTAAAGATAATTTAACTATTGATCTTTTAGTATATGTGTTGTATTAAAATAACTTTTCTTTTATCCTACTTCCTACTAATATTATAAATGTGAAAGTTTGTATCTTTGGATGGTTGTTACTCAATCACGCAAAAATCGCTAAACCGATTTGCATGAAATTTGGCAGACAGATAGTTTATAACCTGGATTATCATATAGGATATTTTTTATCCCAGTAGTAACATTCCGTGAGATAATTTCCGACCTCCTCGCGGCCGACGCCGAGGACGAAAGCAAGTGTATAATAAATTCATAATGCGTCTAATTTGGGACAGCGCTCCTAGATGGGCGAGTCCTATTACTGGCTGGACGTACGACGCGTTGCGTGAGCTCAGTACAGAACACGCAAGCTAACGCTAAAGATTTTTGGTTTACAAGATACAAGATTAGAGATGAGAATAGACTACCTGTGGCATACAATTTAATTTAATTTAAGCAACATACGACTTGCATCGTCTAAACTCTGTTTAGAGACAGTGCAACTATTGCTATTGCTTCAACTTATCGTATACCACAAGCAATTAAATCACAACGTTTAAGCACAACAGGCTTAAGAGAGAATTTCACCCACCTCATTAATATAATGAAATTGTACTAAAACAGCCAAAAACACAGCTTGAAACGAAACTATACACAAATTCATCGTCGACTGTGAGTGTGTTCTCTGAGCTCTATTACTAACAGTACTGACTTCCCCATGTTTGTTTTTGTTCACTTATTCGTTTCCTGAACAATCGTTGTTTACGGTAAACTTGTAGATAAGACTCTTTTGGTTAAGATTGTTTTATGAATAATATTTGGTCGAAAGGATTTCTTTGCCCCTTTTTCTTTATTTACCGCTGAAATTGGTCCAAAACGCTGGCGTGTTCTGGCGATTATAAAATAAAATAAAATGTTTATTTCAATTTCATAGGGCATTACGATACAGATTATTGGAGATCACCTTTTAAGCAAGGAATTGCTTGTGTTAGGAGACTCCGCGCTTCCACTTGTCATTATCTTATGCAATTCAAACGTGGACAATGTTAACATGCAAAACTAAAAATAAATGGGTAACTTAAAATTATACAAAATGAAATGAATGAATGAATGACCAAATAATTTGCAAATGAATGAGCATTATGCATAGAAAAGGGCCAGATCGCGCGTGTAATTGTGATTTATGTGTAAGAATGGGTGAGGGTGTGAAGAGTGAGGGTGTGTTGTGTGTGTGTGTTATATGAGCATTATAATATTTAGTTCGCCTATCCTAATAAATATCCTGTACAATTTTAGATATAATACGAAAGTGTGTTTGTTTATTTATTTGTTAGCTTGCTTGTTACGCATTCACGCAAAAACGGCTGAACAAAATCTGGATGAGACTTTGGCACTTTGATAGACCATGTCCTGGGTTAGGACCCAGGATAATTCCGTCCCGACGCTACCACGGGTCGAGACCTATGCGGGTGAGGACGGGAGGCGCAGCTAGAATAATTAATAAATATATAAAAGAAAATGAAGACGCCTGGCGAAAAGTAGCGGATGAATTAGGTTTTCACGGATTGACTGAGGCTTACTGATTCGACTCACTCGGTCGGGCGCTCAACTACAGCCATCCTCATGCCAATATTTATTGGCAAATATTTTACTGATCCTCTAAAAACTCATTGATCTTCTAAAGAGGGACACTTTTTTAAATGAATGAACCTCTAAAAATTTTGTGCACTTTTAATGATGTACACTTTAAAAAATAATTGATCCTCTTTTTAACTTTAGGCGTTTTCTCATAGTTAGTCGCAGTAACTAAACTAGGGCACCCCGACCAAATGGGTTAGGTTAGGTTAGAACTGTGATAAACCGCGTGCAAGCCAAGCGAGCGAAACGAGCCTTGGCTGACGAGCGCTACATCCAAGTTGGTCGCAGTTACTTGGCTATTTAGTATTTTAAGAACCCTAAAATATGAATTATTTGAGGTTCAATTAAATACATTTATGTCTTAAAATTTCTGCACTTTGAGCGGTTCAGAGCAGTCTCCCCAAGAGTTATCGTGTTACCCAATAACTGGATTGCGGTGGTCAGATAGGCAGTCGTTCCATGAAAAATACTGGTATTCAGCTGCTTCCAGTTAGACTGGAAGTCGACCCCTACTTAATTATTTGGGAAAAGGTTCGATGATATCTATATTATACGAGATGTCAAAGTATTAGATGTTTCAAAAAGCATTTTTGCATTCCACGTATTTTTAGGATTTCATACTCAAAGGGTTCCAACGGGACCCTATTACTAAGGCTCCGCTGTCCGTCCGTCAGTCCGTCAGTCCGTCTGTCACATGGCTGCATCTTTTGAACCGTAATAGGTAGACACTTGAAATCTTGAATGTACTACTATGGCCGTTATACCAAAAAAAAAAAAAAGTGTTACATACAGCGTGGCGATCTAGTGACCTGCGTCCGTTAAAGCGACGATAACCGACTTTTAATGATTTTATATTAAAGATCACGTCTAAACGAGTAGTGTTAATGATTTGGAAAAAATATATGTTAAATAAGAGCATTTTCTTATTAACTTAATATATAAATATTTTAGATTATGTTTATAATTATATAGTGAAATTATTTTGTAAAGTTATGTCTAACGCGGATAAAAAACTGAGAATCACGCAAAATCTATCAAGCGTATTTTTTCTGAAACCTTCACCATTATAAAGATAATTTAATTATTGATAGTTTAGTATCCGTGTTTTATTAAAATACCGTTTATTTTATGTGTGATAAATTAAAATGCGTCTAATTTGAGACAGAGCTCCTTGATGGGCGAGTCCTATTACTGGCTGGGCGTACTACGCGTTGCGTGAGCTCAGTACAGAACACGCAAGCTAACCACGCAAGGTCACTGGCATATATCTGCGTCTTAAGGGGTTAATACTACCTGTCATAATAAACAACTTTGGCTATGATGGAATCGCCACCCTGTATTGAAAGGTGGTACGGAACCCTTCGTGGCCGCTTTTTAGGGTTCCGTAGTAAACAAGGAAGCCTTATAGTTTCGCCATGTCCGTCTTTCTCTCCGCGGCTTAGCTCAGAGACGGTTAATACTAGCAGAAAGCTGTAATTTGTCATATGTATACATATTAATCATCATAAAGTGGTAAAATAAAATCAAGATTTTTTTTTTTTTTTTAGGGTAGGTACGTCCTTTACACGTTAAGTGGGGATGTTTGTTTTTTTTCTAATCAGCCCCATGTTGTGGGGTTTAGTTAGAAAGGTCGTTCGGTTGTTCGTTTTATATTGTGAATTTGTGGAAACCATTTTTGGATTCAGGGATTCGTTGGCGAAATATTAAGCTTTTATCTGATTTTTAGAGTCAAGTGTCCCCCCCCCCTGATAGCTAAATGGTTGTACTTGGATTTGTGAAAAAATTCACAGCAGTAGTATATATAACGAAATTAATAGTAAAACTATCAGAGCTAAGTAGACTGTACTGGTTAACGAATAATAATGAACCAACTTAAATTTGCAGTTTGAAAAATGTGATCTCCCATACATTCCGTATGTATTTCAACTACAATGTTAAGTTTGTTCTTGGGATAAATTCATCCCAACTACGGAACCCTTCCTTGTGCGTGGTCCGACACGCATTTGGCCGGTTTTTTTAAAGATATTGTTGGCATTTCAAATGAATTAGAATAGCATTGCTAATATTATATTAAGTAGGTGTCGGGTGAAATCAATGACCCGGATAGGAATAGAAGATTATTTTTCTTTACTTTTAATTTTCAGTATTTGATTTTTATTTAGCCATTTTTTTTTTGTAATATGAAGAAACTTTTATTTACCGATTTTTTTTTATTGCATTTTCCTAAGAAATAGCATTTTATTTTTTAAATAACCTACGAATAATTTCATCGCAAGGGGGTTCAGAATCATGTACTGAATCCATGGTATCAGTTTTCCCTGTCACCCTGTATATTCGGTTGTTAAAAAAATTAAATCTGTTCCATACATCTTGACCGTTGCACTCTTGTAGGAAACAGTTGTTTTTTTGCCCTAACAAATAATTGTACGTATTTTGCAAACGGATCTCTGGATCGAAAAATATTATGTACCTCTCCGAATATTTTTTAAAGACCTATCCAATGGACTTAGGTCTGAAATAAAGATATTTTATTTTTATTTATTTTATTAATGCCCTACACAATGGAATAGACGAGTAAATAAAAAAATAAAATAAAATAAAAAAACATCCTCACTTTACCTGTAAAGGAGGTGTTAAAATCAGTTTTACGGAAATAAAATTAAATATCATTTTTAGAAAAAATGTATCTTATAAAGAAAAATTACCGCATATACAACCTTAGTTTTTGTTTACACTAAACCTCTTAAGGGGTCATTGTACTCATTATTATGAACAACTTTCACTATGGGACCGACGCTGAAATCGCGAAAAAAAAATCAGCTGTTCCCTAAATTTATGTTCGTCTATCTCGTCGAAATGTAGGGAACAGGTGATTTTTGGGTAGGTAGGTTGTATAAAAAAATATTGCTCATTTAATAGTATAGGATATACATAATAGTAAACGATAGTCTGGTTTCAACTTTTCATTAAATATTTAAAATTCAGCTCAAGACAGTCCATTCAATTGTTATTTTTGAATCAGCAAGAATTTATCTTTACCATAATAATTGTCATAGACAAAACATTTGCCTTCTTTAGGGCTCCGCCACAGTCGGGTAAAAAGCTCAACGTCATCAAACAGGTCAAAGGACCTGAAATAACAGTAAAAATATAACCGTCCTAAAATGTTTTCTTATTTTATCCTTCGCGGTCATTGACAGCCAGATTTCACACCTAACTGGTAATTATAGCTCCATCTCTCTCTTACATACACCGCCTCCCATACCGCCGAAAGAGAAAAGAAATAGAAACGGTACATCTTTCTTATGGTACTGGAGTTCAGAGTCAAGGACGAATGCACTCGGTGCGAGAGAGAGACGGAACTATAGAAATGATAAGGACAACGATGTGGTCTCGAGTTGGACCAAAAAAGATCGTGGAGTCGTTGCTCGCACGCCGAACGCGGTATTTGAATTTAAACTTCCACTTATTTTTTATTTATATAAAAGTGTTATAGCGTAATAAAATTATTTTTCCTATTTTCGCATGTAGCAACATTTCGATTTAGATAATGAATACGTGTTTTTACAGTAACCGGTGAATAGTAATGGACTGTCATATCTCAGTGAGAAATCGTGATAATAATTTATAAAAAGATAATTACATAATTATTATTATAACACGTACCGTGATTGTGTGAGTTGGCTGTTTGTGAATACTAGGATATTTAAACAAAGGTAAGTTTAAATGTATTATTTAAAATTATAGAAAAAAAAAATGCTTCAAATTTCTGGCACCACGATTTTTTTAAATAAATTGTTGCTTTTCAATAGTATGACTACTGGGGAATTCTTTTAATATTATATAATCATATTCATTTAAAATAAAACGACAAAACAAAAAATACCCATTCAATACCTTAGAAAAAACCCAATTGTAAGTAAATATTCCGTTCATAAAGTTGTTATTAGGTAGCTACATTTTGATCAGGCTAAAACATTTTTATCTCAGCCCATAGGCATTTACTATTAAGAGGTATTCATTATTTAATCATCGATGCACACTCAAGAAAAAAGGAACAGAAAAATACATACAAAGGCAATGCTTTATAGCCGGTTTTGAGGAAATACTATCACTTGGCAAAACAATTCATAATAATAGTAAGTTACCAAAAGATGGAATAAAAAGGGTGAATATAAATTTATTTGAATTTAAAGCCTGACGAAACATAGGTCATCAATGAGTCATCATAATTACTACATTAAAGTATCGCATAAATGAATATGATGTCCAATTCTTGCTAGGGACACAACAAATGAAAAGCTCGATAAGCCGTTGGTCCTGGCTGTCCTTCGTAGATCTTTGATAGTCGTCACGGGAAGTCAGAAGTCCGAAAGTCCGACAACCAGTCTTACCAAGAGATATGGTGTTACCCAGTAACTGAGTTAAGGCAACCGCTCCATGTAAAATACCGGTATTCAGATGCATCCGGTTAGACTGAAAGCCGACCCCAACGTAGTTGGGAAAAGGCAGGCTGGTTAATTGTTATCAATTTAGCCTATAGGAACCAACTGCTGGATATAAGCCACGACTAGGCTGGAAACCTAGCACAAACTACTAATTCATCACACTATATTAATCGATTATCTACGCTAAAATCCCACATACAACATTACCGCGCTTCGATAACAAATCAAAAAGTAATTACGGACAAATACCATATTTAAAATAGGTAAATTAAAGTCGCTTTTCGTGTCTATCTGTGTGATCGCATTGTTCTTTTATAATACATAACGGATTTTGATATCATTTTGAGAATTTATTTCGGAAAGTTCATGTGTAAAAACATTCATATTTAACTAGTGGGCAACGTCGGAAATAGAAGTCAAATATTTCGCTGTTTTAATTAATTTGGCAATATTACTGTATGGAAATAAGAATTGTGGCTAACTAGCGAACTAGAATATTGATTATGAAATGCAATAATTAATATCGTAACACCGAATATTTCGTTTTAAATATAAAAAAAGTATTTGAAAACTTTCCAAATGCCTTTTTTATATCTAAAACGGTTACAACATCAAATTCAATGTTATAATTGCAATTCATTATTAATATTCTAGTTCGCTAGTTAGCCACATTTCATATTTCCATACAGTAATATTGCCAAATTAATCAAAAAAGGTAAATTTATGACAACTATTTGCGACATTGCCAACTTTTTGGATAAACGTTCTTAAATATTCATATTAATAAAGAAATCTTCATGTTTCTTTAAGTTGTAAAAATTGTGCGTAACAGCGACGGGTCGCTATTTTATTTAAACCACGTGGTATATTATTATGAAAGTACCAATTCAAATTTCTTTACTAAACGGGTCAGTTACTGGTACCGTTACAACCGCAAACCACAATAAGTTATGGGACCTCGCAAAAAGATGAATGCTAATTTTATTGCTGCTAGTGTAGAGCGGCTACACCGGATATTCAAGCACGAGGTTGTGGGTTCTAAAGCTTGCAAGTACACACGGCTACATAAAAATCAAGCTATACATTTCCAGTATAAGCTGACCTCTCTTTGTACGGAAATCTTGTACAATGCGAGATCCCCTTATACTAGAAAATTTGTGCTTGATATTTAGCCGTGTGTAGCCAGTATAAATATTAATAAATAAAGTGAGAAAATCTGGACCCATAAGTAGATGAAATTACATTAAATTGTTTATTCTGTAAATAGGACATCGGTAGCTGTTTTACAAGTCACGTAATAAAAAATTAAATGGAGTGGACATTTCCTATCTTCCTATTGCAAACAAAACATCTCGGGATTTACTCATAGAAAATTGTGGGCCTAGCCTAGCACAAACAACATAACGTTATTATCTACGAACGATTTTAAAATTACAAATATTTATTTCGCACATTATTTATATTTAATTTTAAGACTTTTTTCATATAGGTAGATCTACTAGCTACTGCGCCCAACCCTAATTCGTTTCTAAAATAAAAATAAGCCTAAGTTAACCCATAAATCCTTATAACATCTGCTAGCTACCAGTGAGTACGTGAGTACTTTCAAAATCAGTCCAGCTGTTTCGGAGCTTAGCCGGAGCAAACAGACAAAAAATATAGTTTTTTGTTATAAGTAGGTACCGTACATACTTTCATATGCATTTAGTAAAAAGCTGTTATTTTGATATTACATATAGACACTCCAATTTTATTTATTTGTGTAGAAGATGATACGAATTTTGCTTGCCGCATAAAAAACCAAAACACTATAATTTATTATTTATTATGAATTTACGTAACGTTTACTTCGTGCAAGGCCCTTACGACGGTGGTGGGCAAGCTAGCTATGGGTCAAGTACATTCCAATAATATTTTAATTCTGGGGGTTTAAGGGATTAATCCCTGGTTTCAGACGTCCTCGATAAACTCGATAATAGTTGTTCATTCGACAAAGTATTATTTTATATATATATTAATTTTAATATTTAATTTATTTATATATACAGGGTGGCAGGTACATCGACGCGAAGCCGGTTACCATGGATTCAGTACATGATTCTGAGCCCCCCTGCGTTGAAATTTTTTCGTCGATTATTTAAAAAAAAACAGCTGCTCCATACATTTTTACCGCGTAGGTATTGCACTTTTCTATGAAACAGCAGATTTTTTTTTAATAACCGACGAAAAATTTCAACGCAGGGGGGCTCAGAATCATGTACTGACCCCATACCCCCAACCGGCTTCGCGTTGATGTCCCTGACACCCTGTATATTTAAAAAAATAAAACATTAGAACAGATTTTATCTGTAGCATTATATTCCACTGTCCATTAACTCTGCCGTGTACAAGCTTAACATGTACTTATTGACACATTTACCTACTTATTAATTAACGTTGTAAGCAAAATCGTAATTTTGATTGTCAGTAAATTAAACAAGTATGTTATCATAATAAAATTCAATAACTGCTGATACGATCAAGATTGTTTGTTTAGACTATTACGTGCTTAAAGGAAAATAATTGTGTAGGTAGGTATTTCTCATTCCTCATTATCTTGAAAGAAATTGTATTATGTAAATATAATAAATACATATATATTATACTAATATATTAATATTTAATTTATATATACAAATAAAATACATTTTTAAATATTTTTATAAAAACAAAAGAGAAAACAAAATCATTTAAAAATATAAAAAATAGTAGCCCACCGGTATCGGGAACAGGGTCCAAGCTACCGGTTGTCAGGGCTCCTGAGAGAGGAATCTCCTAACGATACGCGCCGTGTCCAGAAGTACTGCTTTCTGGATCAAGGCCTCGATCCAGCTGCCTAACGAGAGCCTCCTCAGATGTTGGTCGAGGCTCTTGGCTATTATGCCATTGGCCGTTACGACTATCGGCACAATGACTGCTGTATCCACATCCCACATGTCGACAACCTCGCGAGCTAGGTCAAGATACTTATATATTAATATATATAGATTTTAATATTATTATTTGTTATTGTAAACATTTGTCATTTGCATGATTGAATATAATGAACCAAAAAAAAAATTATACCTTATAACATAACATAACATAAACATACCATCACTCCAGTATTCCCGGAAGGGTTAGGCAGAGACATACCTACAGTACACCCACATTTCGCCAGTTACGTTTAAGTCCTATGTAATAGGGGGCGAACCTATTGCCATCGACCAGACACAAATCCAGACTACAGGCTGCCACTGAAAAAATCCTGGGAATCGAACCCAAGACTAGACTATTATTGATCCACTGGAAGGCAAAGGGCTCTTCTCATACAAAGAAGGCACGAGCATTGATCCACGCTTGCTCAATACAAGAAGAAAAAAAAAAATTGATCCACGCTTGCTCAATACAAGAAGAAAAAAAAAAACAAAATTCAAAATATTTTATTTCACATAAACCTACATGGGCTCTTATGAAACGTCAGAAGCTAGGTGCACGGTTCCAATTGGTCGTTTCCTATGGAGAAGAGCCGGCAAGAAACTTCACGGTTACTCTTTTAAAAGTAAATGGTTTTTACAATTTTTCCAAATTACAGTGTTAGAAGCTTCGATCAACTATATAGGTATGAGAGGACAGTGTAGGCCCATCAACATGTATGTTGTATGAAGGGTTGGCGATATAGGTACGTTCAGGTTTCTCCAATTTCAGTGTTAACATTTGTTATAAAATTACACGGACTAATGTCGACTAAAACGAATGAAAACAAGAAGAACAGAAAAACCAAAAAAAAAACCCTTTTTCATACCTACTAGCTGTGACTGTAACGAATCGTTGCGAAATTGGCAAATACTAAAATATTTTGAGTACCTAATAAAATTCCGGAACTGCTTTTATTCATAACTTTGTGGCGGCATCTACACCGCCACATGCGAACTACGCATCAAAGACTTGACGTCACACAACATCCTGACGTCACTCAAATCCTGCATCGCGCAATTAGAGTTTACCGCGCGGTGGACATATATACAAGCTCACGACTTCAACCTCTGGGCAATTGCCCGCCAGACATGACACCCGTCTGGTCGGAGGATCCTCCCTTTTCTATGGTGGATGAGTGAACTTTACACCCTGTTCCTCATACCCCTAAAACTTTAACAATAAGGATATATAATATAATTTTAAAATGTTTTACTTACATTGTTTGAAAATTAATAGGTACCATCGAAGAAGTTCATATAGGTATATACACTGTAAGGAATATTTCTGTTTGCAGCGCTCGGCCGCTATAGAACCTGGCCGGTAACAGATGTGGTCAACGTGTTGACGGGATTTTGTTTTCAAACTGCTTATATGAAGTTCTTCGATAGTACATATTATTAATTATTAACTAGCTTTTGCCCGCGACTTCGTCCGCTTTTCCGTCGTTTTTCGTAAAAAAGTACCATATGTCCTTCCTCACAGTTCAGTGGTTTTGACGTAACAGACAGATTAACTTTCGTATTTTAGTAGGGAAATATAATATGTCAATCCACAATTCTGTTGAAAAATATCGCAATAAGGAACCGCAGAATATTATTATTAATAGCTGTGCCCGCGACTCCGTCAGCGTGTAACTCCTTGTATTTTATTAAGTTAATGTATTGGTAATATTGTTTAGATCACTTTCACATGAGTTTCGATGTGCTCTTTCCTCTGCCGATTCTTGAGAACGCGTAATTCTCATTCTCTTAGCTTTACTCGAAGTTCGAGATAAAGATAATCCTTTTTCTAGGTGGCATTGTGTATTTTATTTTTAATAGACGGTAACGGAAAGGCTATCAGTTACCTAACAAAATAACCTACGTTAGAGGTCCTAACTATAGCTACCTTACACTTAAAATCTAAGTGCCTATTTAAACTAAAATATTCTAATAGAATTATACCCAGAAATATGTACAACTTACATCAAAAAAAGAAATGAAAATCAAGCTGAAACGCCTGTGCAATACTATCTACCTATACCTACTTCACTTAAAAATAAATACCTATAACTACTATAATTAATAAAAGTATCTAGGTACGCTTTTACCTACTTAATACAAAAATAAAATTGAACATAAATTAGCCAAAACTTACCTATCGGTATCTAAAAATCTATGCGTACTACTTCTACTACTACTTCACCTAAAAAGAAATAAAATGCAAACTATTAATAATTTGTAATTTAAACGAATATTTAAACACTACCAAAACAACTAATACCTATTTTATAAAATAACAACAAAAGAAATTCAAATAAACTATTTAAAGACTAAAAGTCGCGCTGATAAGCATGGTTTGTTAATATCAATTATTGTCTGTCAATAAGGTCGAACGCTCTGAACGCATCAACAGCCAAATAATATATTGAATGAAGCTCGCGCTCGGCTCGGACCTCCCGCCTTTTTATACCCTACCGCCACGACCCGCGTCGAGCGCGGCAACCGTTACACAAAAATAATCCTTATGGCATGATTCAGTATTCACGCGCGACGGCGCGATGGCTTATTAGCGTATTTCATGTATAAGTTTGGTGTTTCTATACCGATTACTATGATTCTTTTTTTATTGAATAGGTAATAATATTAACTTCTTTTAATTATGATGAGTGAGAGTATTATAAACGTAAGAGTAAACAAATATAATCAGAAAGCTCCGAACTGCTAAGCTATCGGGAGTTACACGTGTTATTGTGAGTCAACCATAAAAGATAGACATATGCTTTGGTGGAATATTTTTTAGATAATTTTATGTAGAACATTTCCGTCATAAATGATTTCTATGTAGCTTTAACCATTAAGGCTTCACACGCGACGGAAGCTTAAAAAATGGAGCAACTTCTCCCGTTTTCCCAACATTTCCCTTCACTGCTCTGCTCCTATTGATTGTAGCGTGATGAAAAGTATACTATAACCTTCCCAGAAGTATGAAGAATAATTGTACCAAGTTCCGTTAAAATCCGTCGAGTAGTTTTTGTTTCTATAAGGAACATACAGACAGACAGACAGACAGACAGACAGACAAAAATTTTACTGATTGCATTTTTGGCATCAGTATCGATCACTAATTACCCCCTGATAGTTATTTTGAAAATATATATCATGTACAGAATTGACCTCTCTACAGATTTATTATAAGTATAGATAGATTATCAAACAAGATAAGCGTTGCTGTTCCAATACGTTTTAATGGGCCAGTATATCGCAAGATGGCCGCTGAATATTCTATTCTTTTCGAGTTGATCGTAAATAAATGCATGTACCTTGGTACATAGGTACCTATTATGTTAAATGAGTTGGGCCCAGTTGGGCCAGTCCAATCGCGGCATCAGTGGCAGGTCCTTTGTATACTCTTTAGGTCCTTTGAAGCGTAGGTGTATGGACACTTTGGACACTCCAACACATTGTACATGGTTTGGTCAGGAGCATCGCACTCACACTGGTTATCGGTAGGATCTATAATCCCGTATTTTGCTAGATTATGCTTGCAGTCTACTTGGGTCTGACGAATGGAAAGGACTTATATATTCCGTTATAATACTTATTATTTGCCTACAGCGTCCCACAGCTGGGCAAACTCCTCTTTTCCTTGTTTCCAATTATCTCCGCCCACTTATTGCTGTTAGTCTCGGGACAGCCCTGTAGAAAGAAGTCCACTCCATGCCGCTATCTGCTCCAGTGCCTTCTCCGGTGGCGAACTCTTTAGCTGTTTGAAACCCTCTGTTTTGTTGATTTTTCCAATAGCTCGTTTATTAACCATCTTCTATTTTGTTAAGTACCTGTTACTTGTTGAAAGACGTACACTGTCCTCCCATACGTATTAATACTGTTATTTGAAAATATTATAAAGTCAATTATTTTTAAAAGATTAACCGTGGAGTTTCTTCCCGACTCTTCTCCATAGGAAACGACCAATGCACCTAGCTTCTGACGTTTCATAAGTGCCCATGTAGGTTTATGAGTTTTTTTTAATTTGAATATCAAATCATTAAATAAAAATTGTTTTTTGTCTATTTTTTCGGCCGTCGTTACGGGCGCTTTGTTCTCCGTCTCACTTACGGACATACCGTAAGTGATCGATGCCTGCCGGGGTCGCGGGAAAGTCCGAAAGGGATACCGTGGCCCCTGCCAACGTACAGGCAACTGAAGGAACACGGGTGGGTTTTAGTCAGTAAGAGTCTGACACGCCCTCCCGGTCCGCCCAGAGCGGGAGAAGTTATTTGATAATTTCCTACCCTAAGAAAAAAAAAAGGGTTTCACTGGCAAAAATGACGAGCTTCCTACAAACTTTTATTTCTTATTTTTTTCTTGGGGCTTGTCAAAAAGAAAATTGAAACAGGCTCAAAAACCTACAAAAGAATTATAACAGTAGCCATCTTATGACGTAATACATACATTAATACTACATAAATTGCCGCGCACAAAAACTGTGGACCGTCGCGATTATAATACAAGTATCAAGACAGGTGGGTCAACGACTTGCGCAGGTTATGTGACGTCAGAGGTATACCGCTAGGTAGGGTACCGACTCACCAATTACTGCTAGGAGGTTGTATAGTTTGGAATTTGGTCACTGTTGACTCGAAATATGGGTTTTATCACATGCATAAATAAATGGGTTTGTGATGCTAAGATATCAGGGGCTTGTCGCGAGAAAATTAGGACTGTGGTTGTTTTAAGAATAAAGGAAGACCAAAACAACGACGTTTTTTTTTATCCCACAATCCAAAAATGAATTGAGTTTTAATTATAAAGCTTAATTAGTAATTAAGTAACCCGCAGCCCACGCACATCTGCTACTTAAACAATATTAAGTATTAGATTTTGTGTAATCAAATTTTCTTTGCTGACTAGCTAACATTTATACCACACCGTGATCTATTCTAATATCATCATCATCCAAGCCCATCTTCATCCACTCCTGAGCATAAGCCTCTCTTTTCTTGCACCAATCCCCACGTTCCTGTGCCAGGCTTATCCAGGTTCTAGTAGGGTTGCCAACCCTACCATATAATAAGTATCCTGCTATATTAGAAATCTAAATACAATAATATTTAACAAAAAAAAAATTGTAGGCGAAACTACAACATTGTTTTTTTTTTTTTTCATTGCAAAACTGTGAGATGGCCGCAATAGGACCAGTATTAATCTCATAAAAGCTGAATGGTATTTGGTAACCCTAATTTACAGTGTAATAATAATTAATTATGAGACATTTATAAATGATAAGTGACCGTTAATAAAGGCAAAGTAGAAAAAAATATGCATTAAAAAAAAGAAAAAAAACTAGCTGCGCCCCGCGGTTTCACCCGCGTAACTTTCGATTGTGAGAATATCGAGATGAAAGTATCCTATGCACTAATACAGGTCACGGTCTACTCATATCCAAAATTCCATTCAAATCTGTTCAGCTGTTTTAGCGTGAAATCCTTAACAAACTCACTTTCGCATTAATAATATTAGTTAGGATTTTTTAAACAAATACTACATTTTTTTTTTTGCTGTCGTCTATATCTTTCAGGCAATGGCTTCGAAAATACCATATTTAATAATATAAAAATGTTGGCAACCCTTAATTCTAACCGCGATGGCAACAATATCATCGGCCCAACTCGCGCATATGTATAACTATATTCTCATATAGTTCGTGCCAATACAAGAGAAGAAAAGATTAGTAATGGAGTAAAAGCACTTAATCAGCAATGCTTGACCAAAGAAACGATGTCACTGGATAAGCAAAAACTCTGATAATCGTGCAATAATGTAGGAGACATCGCATGCCGTGGCAATGCGTCACCGATAAGTAGAATCCACGATTGACTTGACGCATATTTGAAATAGTTTGACAAAACTCATATAGTTCATCACCTTTGCTCTCAAAACGGTGAATGAAAACATTGTGAGGAAACCGGCATGTCCTAGAACCAAAAATTCGAAGAGATATGACATGATCTACCAACCCGCTGGACCCGCGTGGTGGATTACAGTCCACTCTCTCTAGAAGAGAGGAGGTCTGTGTCCCAGCAGTGGGATCATTATAGGCTGATAGTTCATGCACAAAAATATTACCTCAAACACTAGATTCTAGAAGATGAGAAAATTCGAGCATCCTTAAGCTTTTGAATTTTGATGACCGTTTTCTACAACTGACCAACCGTTATTGGTTTTAACTGAATAGGCTTTTTGCCAATTTTAGTGTAGTCTTAAAACATAACGAAGAAGAAGGCCTGCCGTGCTATTCAGTAAACATCTCACCGTGAAAACTTGGGTGAAGTGAGCTTGATGTGACGTGATCTCACTCTTCACGGTGAGAATGTTACAGAATGGATCGACAGGTGGAATGACAGCTCGCTTTCAACTCATTTCACCTACGTTTTTACGGTGCTGTAATTCCACCAGCCGGTCGATTCTGTAAAAATATCACCGTGAAACTTAGGTGAAGTGAGCTGTCAATAGTGTTAATCCCTAGTATTCTGCCGGTCGATTTGTGACAGTGACAGCTCACTTCATGTTCACTTCACATAAGTTTCACGTTGATATTTTTACAGAATCGACCGACTGATGCAAGAATTGACACTGTTGACAGCTCACTTCACCTAATTTATCACGGTGAGTTTTTTACAGAATAGCACTACTGGGCTTTTCCTAGCCACCCTAACTTCACATTGTAGTGTTGATTACAAGGCCTATCTTACCAATCTGCTTACAACTTTATTTTTAGAGTTCCAAACGGAACCCTATTACTAAGCCTCCGCTGTCCGTCTGTCTGTCAGCGGGCTCTATCTCATGAACCATAATAGGTACACACTTGAAATTTTCACAGGTTGTGTATTTTCTATTGCCGCTATAACAAGAAATAATAAAAATAAAATAAAATTAAAGGGGGTGGGCCCATACAAACAAACTGTCTTTTCAGCGTTTTTTTGTTGTCTATATTATGGCGGTACGGAACACTTCGTGTGGCATCGCACTTGGTCGGTATTTATAACATTCCTCCTGGCCTTTACAACGTAAGTACCTGTTGCAAAACTAATGTAACATACCGTTATTCAAGAGTCCATACCATCGGGCGTACGATGACCGACATGTCGCTTATTTAGAATACCATTCAATACAGGTGACGCATACCTATTCCATTGAAAACTTTTACGAGAATTGGATAAAAGCTAAGGAGTTTTGCTGGTTCTTAGAAAAAACGGTAATAGTGATTAGTATGAATAGACAGACTAAAACATGACTCAGAGAGTCAGAGTTACCAATCTCTGCATGGAATCCGAGATAGGTTAGTAAGTCTCAAAATAGGGATGTTTACAATTTTTTTTTGTCCGTCAGGTAGATTATTAAAAAATATTGGACACGTTTTTTTGTTTTTATACGTCATCAAAAGATTACAGGCAATACATTGAGTTAAAATGTGGCATAACGTCACGCCTTGGTAGTTTTTATACTG